>OX375873.1:66927890-69327890 GCA_947359465.1 Metellina segmentata | reverse complement strand
ATTTTTACTCCTTGCTTTGTATCTATAACGCGTTCTTTGCTTTAGTCTATGTTTTCTAAATTTTTAAAGCCTCTTTTAATTAAGCTGTGACCTTCTTTCATCTGCCCGGGCCGAGCAGGCGGTCTTCGACAGCCTTCACGTTGGTTTTAAGTGCAGGTGATTTTTAACTTATTCCCTGAAAAATCTGTTGACACAAATGGAGGTGGGATTCAAATCTCAATTTTAATAAATCATAAATATAGTATTTTTTTTCTGTGAAATAAACGCAAGTTAACTGTAAATTAGGCTGTTTCATTGTGTTGATAGGAACACTCGGCCCACTAATTAAAATACGCGATTGTCAATCGTTCGACAGTTTCGCTCAAGATAGCAGACATGCCGGATGCATCGACCTCAACGAGAAGCGATTCTGTCATGGAACGGGAGTTTGTGACACTTTAATTACCTTGTATCGTGATTATGCTGAGTTGTAGAAAGTTAAATCAAGTGAATATTTAAACAAAAACAAAAGAAATATTGCTTTGCTAAAAATAGTTAATGTGTTAAACAATACAATTAAGATTATATTGAAGAAAAATTAAAACAGAAAATTAATATTATGCGTACGATTCAATATCTCACAGAAAGTTTAGTAAATGTTAGTGAGTAAAGCGGCTTCTCAGTTTATACCACTCTTTGGATCAGCGTCTTTTCCTATTCTTTTCTTTCTTCCGATTGCAGACAGCCAAATTCAAGGCAAGAAAGTCAAAATCTTAATTTGAAAACATTTTGAAATACAAAAATAAAACACGTCACGCCCCTTCAAAAAACATTGACCGAATGAGATTGACGTATTGATTGAAGTTATATTGAAGTATCTATCAATCGAAACAGTCAATCATATTGAAAATAAAATTGATCGTCTAGAGAGCCCTTTAGATTCAACTAGGATGAACATTACCATAACTGTTAAAATAGCTATATCAAAATCTATTTTTTAACTATAAAACATTATGGGAAATTAATAAAATTTACACCGTTAAATAAAGCATAATGGTTGTAGGAATACTAGACAACGGTAGTTGTCTACTAGTCTGGAAAGAACTCACTATAAGAGCAACGAGACTGGTAGGAGTCAGTTGCATTGTAGTAGGAATGCAAGGCAAGACTGTCAAGAGCCAGTCACATTCCGGTATTCAGTTACGAGAAAATTAATAGAACAGACACTTTTTCCCCTGGACGCCATTGAGAGCTGACGTATTTTTTTCGAGCAGAGACGACTGCTGCAGATAATGACGGAACTGTTTTAAAATATAACTCAACTGTACATAATAACTGTGGATATTAATTCATTAAATGTCAATGTGCTGTAAGATTCGAAGTCTTTAATATAGACCTTACCAAACAGAACAACACGAATCTTACATGCATTAGTTTTAACCCAATGAAAATGATTTTTTTCTATGAATTGGAACATGTACATTTGTACTCAAATTGAAATATAAAACGTAAGACAAGTTCATAGCTGGCCATTCACCCTAGTACAGTAGAGAGTCCTCTTTTGTGCAATATAATGCACTGTCCTACATATCACTGACAAGAGATTTCCAGAATCTTGTAAAATCTGTTGTGGTTCCTCTATTTAGAAAATTAAACTCTTATTTAATACATGGCGTTAAACTATAAGAAAGAGTGCCATTTTGTAGTTATTCAAAAGAATAAAACATCAGTGCTTCTGCTATCGTTTGCAAAACCAATCAAGTTCGACTTATGAGATTTTCACCAAAACTTCTATTATAGATAAACGCGACGGAAGTTCTTGTCGTAAAAAGTAACAACTAAAGAAAAATACATTGCTGAATAGATTTTATATGTGTATGAGAAAACAAAATTTCTCATTTATCATACAATATGTAATTTTGGTAATTATTTTTAATTAACGTCGTACAAGATCAACACAACGTGCTTATCATACAATAGTAGTAACGCATATAACTATTTTACATTAATGGACATAAATATTGTTTGCTTTTTTATATGCCGTTCATATAGTTTTATGTGCTTTAACTTGTTTTTTCAAGGTGTGTCATGAATTCAGCTCAAAAGTATTTTTTAACGCAACTCTATTTACTCACTTCATTACACAGTTTCCTAAAATAAAGAATTAAATATACGTTTGCGAGATTGAAAAGTGTGAAATAATTTTTTTCAATAATTAATTTCCAGCAAGGTGAACTAAGTCAAGAAATTAAACTAACTTTATTGTTAAGTGGCACATACTTAACTTAAAAATACTTAAATAAAAAATTAAATTAAATAATACTTAATAATAAATAATACTTTATAATAATAAAATACTCAATTAAAAAGTCATTTCAAACATAAAATATCCCTTATTGTTTAAATCTCTATACTTAAATTAATTCAATAAGTAAAGATTATAGGAATGTACCTTGTTGCTCACATTTCAATGAATTGATTTTTTAAATATTATTTTTCCCGTATGACAATATTGCCTTTAGAACCTTTCCATAGCATTAGGTAATAAATAGGTGATAATTGACTAACTTATACAATTAGGTTTCTATTTTACTAGATGAAAAATCAATCTGAATGCCAATGGTGAACTTGCATTCAAATTATGCATTCGATAAAAGAAATAAAATTTTATTTTTAGTAAAAGTTTCAACGATGAACCAAATGGAAAAGTCAAATGTGCGATTCTTTGCTAAATGAAACCACAAAAAAGGAAACATGCCTCACATTTCTGTTAGAGATGCAGGATTCAGATAAAATGATAAAACTTTGCAGATATAAAGTACAGGATAATACAAAAGATGCTATTCTTTATAATTCAACGTTATAGAGAAATATGGTACTATAAAAGAATGTATTTATATATTTAAACACAGCTATATGCATCGTAATTATTATATTGAATAAACAATCTCACATAACCTATTACAAGATAAATATTAAGTAGAAATCTATTATAACACTTCAATTAACTTTAGAAAAAAAGCTGATCCTAAAAAAATGTTATTCTTTCTTATTCACAACGCAATGCGGTGTGTTCACAAATTGTAAAAATTTTCATTATTATTGTGAATGCAGCACTAGTAAACTTTTTTTTAAACTAGTAATTTTTTTTAAATAAGAGCTTATAATTTCTATGTAAACTAACTTTTCTAGATTCGTAGGAAAGGAAAGTGAATTACTGCAGCCATATGATTTAAAAAGTTGTATTGAAATATTAAGAAACGTAGAACATTTTAGGAACTGGATAACAGGAAATTTTTATTGTTATTTGTTGTTTGCTAGTGGATATGACTTTTCTAAACGTAAGTTTTTCATTATCTTCAAAGCAAACAATGAATACATAACAAGGTTGAATAACAATGAATTACATAAAATTTCTGAACAGTGCCGCATTGCTTTTACTCAATAACTACAATAATGACTAATTAACAAGGTAAATTAGAAGAATCCTAGGAAAATTTCTACTGTCCAAGAGGTTTAAATCTGGCTAGAAATCATGCAGAAAATACAGTAGATTGCAGAAAGGATACAAGCAAGTGAGCTTCTAGAAGGGTTTATTACCTCGATTCAAGAAATAGAAACCATAATTACCTTTCAAAAATTTTTGTACGCTTTATCAAGTATTTAATACCATAAGAACACACTTTATTAGGTGTATTTTAATACATTTGCACATGATAAAGCATATCTTGAGTTAGTATATAACTCTAATTAGTACGTTGTTACGTGTTAAATTAAGAATGAATCAATTTATAAAATATAAAAAGGCGTACCTTAATTAATTGTGAACCAGTGTTTATCCTCTATGCTTCTGCAATATCTAATTAAATCGAAACCCCAAGAAAAGAGAAGTAGAGCAGTTATAATAATTATTGTTTTTGATAAAGATTGGAATATAATGGTGAAATTGATTTAATTGGTCCTGAAATTAAAAATTGGTTAGAAGTCGTGCAAATAAGATGATCGATTGCAGAACGGATACTTGCATGTGACCCTCATACCAATTTAACCATACTTGGGGTCATTTCGACAAGGTAACACGTCATTAGTAAAAATGGCCAGATATTGATGAACGAAATATCTCGTCATCAGAATTAACATATATTTATGCTATCATCATAAAACAAAACTGCAATATCTTGATGGACGAGATATATAGTCGAAAGACTTGCATAGACACAAAGCAACCAAAACAAAAACTATCGTTCACAAATATCCTAATGTCATAGTGGCCATGTAACTTTCTAAAAACTTCTCAAATGCATGTTACTAGAAATGTACTTGGGAAAATATCACATGTAAAGGAGGATGAAAGCAATTCGATTCGCTGAAAGATATATTCTGACCCACGCAAAGGTAACAATGGGCGCAGCAGAAAATTCCCCAAACCCTCCACCTAAAAATGTCGAGAAAAATAACAAGTTTATCACACGGAATATTGCGGCCACACTTCCACGTGTGCTGTATGTGTGGAGTTTTATATTCTTCCTACCAGGTGGTCGTTACTGCTCTTCTGGAGGCACATAAAACGGGCATCGCTGTCATCTCCATGCTAAGTGGTTGAGCATCTCTCGCAGTTAGGGTTCCAGGCACACTGCTTCGGGCGATCGTTTTGAAAGTCGTAAAAAAGTAGCGGAGTAATCATTCACCCTTAATTCAACAGGCAAGCCCACTCAGCAAATGACGTTGGACGTCGTAAAGTCCAAACGAGGTTTAATTTCTTATGTGTGCCTCCATCTGTACAATCGCCATTCTTGGTTGAGCACTTCAGACAACGAGGTGCTCGATGCTTGGATTCCAGATTATTTGTTGATATATTTTATGTTTCTTTGTTTAATTGACTTGGTTCTTTGTTTGATGTAGTGTACTAATTAACTTAAAGTAGTTTGTTTCCTTCGAAAATTCAATATGCATTAGTAATTTTTGCACATTGCGTTGAATAAAAAGATGCAAAATCTTATTGTAATTTAGAGGAGTTGAAGGATTGAACAAAGGTATTCTAATTTGGTATTTGAGCTTTTAATGTATCAAGATATTATTCTGGTAAATAACTTTGATGGCCTTTGGAAATATTTCAATTTTTTTAAAGAAAATAAACTGATTTGACTCATAAACTCTTTTTAATATATATGAAACAACTATGTATCTGATAGGAAATGTTCTGTAACAAGATGATATCTTGATGCTCTATAACAACTTTAATGGAAACGCACAAAACGTTTTGAACTTAAGAGGAAATGATGGATTAGATAAAGCTATCTTAAGTCAGGAATGGTGAAGTATATGGACTCTTAATTTAACAAGGGAATATTCAGGTGAATTTTAAAGCCTTTGACGTACTTTAAATAATTTATTTCGGCGTTAAAATGAACGGATTATGTTTATCAATTGATTTAATACTTTTGGTACAATTATGTATCTGATAGATGATGTTCTACAACACTTTGAGTAACAAATTGATTAGATCTGTTGTATTGTAGTACCAAGATCTAATGTACAGTAACAAATTGAATTAAAATTTATAAAATAGTTGTTTATTTATAGAGTATTGCTTTTAATCTGTCAACGAATTATTCTGGTAAATGCTAACAGCTTTGAAAATTTTTCAAAGAGTTATTTTGTTTTAAAATTGTTTTCATATTGTTGGAACAATAATATATTTCATATTTGACAGAAGATTTTTTAATTTTTACTTCAAACATTTGACTTGGTATTGGTTACAAAATCCTTCCATTTGCAGTTTAAAAAAAGCATTAAGTCACATTCCTAGAAAGTTTATTCATTCGGTGCATTATTAGTTTAGTTCCGCTTTCAATGTTTGCACTTTTCACAAAAATATCATTCCATCATTATTTGCTTATGGGATGGAATGATATTTCATTTAGTATGATGCTTTTTCAGTAGACTGAAGATATTCTTATGGGCTGCACAACAGTGCTGCATTGTGCACTGGTTGTTCCCCCTAACTTAGCTCTTTACTTTTCGTAAAAAAATGTTTTTTCATCACATTAATATACATTTAAGTGTATCCCATGCACTTAACTTTTGCCATACTTTCACCAGTGCATCAGTGAAACATAGCTTGCATAAAATTTGTAGAACCTGCTTGCATTTGTTATTTATTTTCAATAAGAAATGCACATTCAAGCAGCGCACTTCACTGAAAATGGTTTGATTTGTCCTTTTTTAATCACTTTTAGTACGACAAAGCTACTTCAACCACTGACTGAGAAAGTGCATTAGAACACTGCATACTTTCCAAATATTATTGATCTGTTGCCATGAATATGTGCTGAAAGTATGGAAATTTTTAATTTAGTATCATTTCTATAAATATCACGATATAGTCAGTGTAGCTCGATAGTAGAGTCGCGTATTACCAAATGGAAAGTTACGAGTTGAAAAGTCGATTATACCAAAGACCGTCGTGTATGTGGAGTTGATGCACATTAAATATACCGTGGCCTCTAATATCCTCACGTTGGCATATGGAAGTTTGGAAAGTGGAGTGCCAGCTTAGGTGTTACCTCGTAATTTGACCTTTGTTCAAATATTCCAGGTGTTATCTTCGGAACCTTCCCTTCGAGATTGATACCGAAGTATCATCAATAACTCGTTATTTTTCTGCAGTACAATCTAAATTTAACTATCTACATACAATCTAGCTACATTATAGCAAGAAACGAAATGACTAAATAGCCTCATCTAGTGGTTAAAAGAATCTTAGGAAACGTTCTATTGGTCAATAAGGGGGACCTGATAGGAATTGATGCAGAAAAGACTGCAGGTAACACAGCGTATATATGAACGTATAAACCCCTCAGATGGTAAAAATAAAATGTACCAGTTTATCAATTATTTTATCTTTTGTATCATCCTGATTGTGAGTTTGTGCTTCACCTTTGAAGAGTTGAATTTTACAAGTCTTTTTCATTTTGTGCCAACCACATTAACTTAATTTATTTTAACTTTAAAGTACTACGTGTTACAAATTTATGCTAGGAATTAAACGAAACAGATATGTTAAAACTCTATTCATAGATTATTATCTGGTATGAAAGTTTCATCGAAATATACACACAATCTCTTACTCCACTAAATACCACAGTAGTATTTTATAATAAAAGTGAAATAATTGATATCAAAAGTTCTTTAACTTAATATAATGGGCTACGATAATTATTATACTATTCGTGTTTAGATTTACAGCAACTACGCTAAATATTTATTCGTTTTTGGTAAACTGTTTACGACGTGCTTCAAAACATCCAGTATAAACTTTAAAGAAGGTAAAAAGCGCAAAACAAAAACTTTATTCTCATAAGGGGTGTATGTCCGAAAGTGACACTCGTATATATTAAAAACTATACTAAAGTACAATTGAATAGCATTTTCATTAACCCTAACTATAGTTTGACAGTAATATTTTGCAGTTTCTCAGTGGGTTATCAGTAGAGCTTGGATTGATATGCAAAAATGTGACCTTAAATATGCATCACAAAATCCCAAAATATGCATTTAAACCTCAAAATATAAAAAATGGCGAAATTACAAAAAAAAAAAAAAACCACTTTTACTAAAAAGGTAGGGAAGTGGATAAAGTGAAAATGAGTAATACTTTCATTTAATTAATTCACAATTTTATTTTACCTAACGCAGATAAAGGTATGTAAAAAATAAACAAAGCAACAAACATACAAAATAACAAAAAAGAAATATTACATAATTGAACATTGTAGATCAAAATGAAAGCAATTCAAACGTCCTCAGGGACATTACTAGGTGAAGGTGGCAGACATGTGCCCGGACGCCGGATTGGGAAGGGGCTCTAAACAAGCCGAGTATTTTTTTACTATTTATACTTACGCATGATAAAAAATTAGCAGGAAAACTTATTAGTTGACATAAAAAACTGTAAAAGGAGCTAAATGCAAAATGTGTGAAATGTTGCATGAATTTGATGTGAGTTAAGAAGGGATGTAACGTCGTAGTGCCCGAGTGTTTAGGATAACAGTATCGTGTCTTCTAAGTTTCCCGTCAACAAAGTGGCTTTGATACTTTTTAACGGCAAACGAAGGTGAACTCGGTTAGCTTTTAGAGTGTCTAGTTGAAACGTAAGTTTTGCGGTTCAATTATTTGTCAATGAATTATATTAGAATTAATTTGGGTATTTATCTCGTACTAAAAATGAAATTGCAGCAAATTAATCTATTTACCTCTGAAATTAAGTCTTTACCACCTAAAAAAAAGTTTGAATTAAAAAATTTTAAATAGTGGAATTAATGTGTGGTGGCAATAGTAGGTGTTGTCGTCGAGGGTTTTGGTTTGCTTGGTAAAAGTGAGGTCAACCAAACCACTTACGTTTTGCTTCTGAAAATCTTACTTCCAAACGCACTAAACAAAGTTCTTTGAAAAAAAATTGATTTTTTTTGTAAAAATGTTTAAAAATACAGAAATATTATCCAAATATGCGCAAAACATGCAAAAAAACCAAATATGCAAAACAAGGCAAAATGAAACCGGGTTTATCTGTTGCAAATTGCTAAAAAACACTCAATACGGATTTCTATTAACATTACGAGCTTAAAAAAAGATACGCAAAATATGCATAATCCGAACTCTAGTAATCAGAGTGACGACCTCCAAGTAAAACACACCTGACAACGATGACTGAATCGATCCCCGTAAATATACGACATTTAAAGCCACGACAAACCAGCTGCACAAGCAATGCTGCCGTTTTTTTCTTCTTTTAGGTCTATCCATGGAGAAATGAACGCATGATAAAACAGGTGACCGTAGTGGACAAGTAACGTGTCCACCACCGACCTTTCCATCGATTCCCAATAGCATCCGTGTGAATATATATTTGTGTGAATTTAGTTTATTTTTGTGGTCCTTGCCACCTTTTTAAATTCGTACAGGTAGTTTATAAACATCATGTATGCTATCATATAGTACTAACTTCAATTTATGTTAGAAGCCGATCAATCAGTCAGGTGGTAGTTTCTGAATCGACAGGTTATTGGCTAGAATCAGGGGTCAGGCACGGATGCTTGTCCGCGGAATGGATGTGTGGCCTCTTTGTACATTTGTTGTGCCCAGAATGTATCGTATGCATATAAGGTGTAGCGTGAACTCAACCCCGTGGTGCATCATGGCAGATTAGTAGTCCGAATCCAGCTTTGTATTGCCATGATGAGTTTACTTCAATTGGTTGGGTATTAGAAGAAAAAAGTCTATGTTAAGAAGAATGTCTCAAGAATTTAATTGTCTTTTTCGATTGAAAAAATTATCTTATATACACTATATGGACAAAACTATTTGGACACTGCTGCAGAAATTCCGAGGACGATCCATTTTAGTGTGGGGTTGTTATTCCTGGTTAGGACTCGGCCCACTAATTTATGTACTTGGTACCATGAACGCTAACGTGTACCTCGAATTTCTGGATAATTCGATCTTGCCTATCACATTATTACGGTGATGATGGTTGTTTCTTCCAACAGGATCGAACTCCATGTCGTACTGCAAAATGTGTGATTGTAGAAAGTATGCTTCGACGTATTGCAGTTGTTATACAGCAGCAGCTGCTGCAGAAATTCGGAGGACGATCCATTTTAGTGTGGGGTTGTTATTCCTGGTTAGGACTCGGTCCACTAATTTATGTACCTGGTATCATGAACGCTAAAGTGTACTTCGAATTTCTGGATAATTCGATCTTGCCTATCACATTATTACGGTGATGATGGTTGTTTCTTCCAACAGGATCTAGCTCCATGTCGTACTGCAAAATGTGTGATTGTGGAAAGTATGCTTCGACGTATTGCAGTTGTTATGCAATCAAAGTTAGGGTCTATATGTTATTAAATAGAATAATAGAGCCCTTTTTCTGAAAAAACATTCAGCGTCCAAATACTTTTGTCCATTATGAGTAGATATAACACAGAAGGTAATAGGAAATATGAGTTCATTATAATTGCTTAGAAACATTTTTACAGTATAAATAAATATTTTATTTTTATTTTTAGAACCCTATTATTTTATTTGTATACACTAACATAACTTATATGTCCTAGTATTAGTATCCTCCATAATATAGAGAAGTTGAATATCAATTACTTAGTTAGAATGTTATTAATGTGCATAGAATAAAAGGATTTTGCCATACTTTGGTAACAACATTGAAAGATTTTACTTAAGAAATTTCATGTACTCCATAATATATTTTTTATCCTCCTAATATATTCCAGAGCGCAGAGAAATAATTTCTCAATCAGATGGAAACTTTATCTTAGTATTTGCTTGAAGAAAAGGTTTAATCGCATCCATCTGTAGCATAGTTCGAGAAAAAAAATTAATCCTATGAAATGTTCAATTTGATAGTTATTTTCAAATGTTCACTAGAGAATAAAATTGATCTATTGTACCATTATATGTTTATTTATTATTGAAACATCCAATTATTTCATAAAAAATACTTTCTGCCATGGAATAATTGAATTTAAATAATTTTTTTTAAGAATAAGATGAAATATGTACCAGAAATATATTTCAGAAAATGTACTTAAACAGTAATGTGATAATTTATTTTGAATTTAAATATCTCTGGTGAAGATTTTACAAGAAATAATACGAATACATATGGTGAAATGAAAATATGAAATGGTATATAAGTATTGTATATATAATGTCGATTTTAATTAAATTGATTGATATAAACAATTCTAAAAGTCAATCGAAAATCATAAGATTAAGACGTGTTAGTCATGGTTAAATTTAATTTATGTAAGATTAACCCTGATTTTTCATTCAGAAATGCAAGAAGTCTCTAACATTCAGATATTCCATTTTGAATAATTTATATACATAAATAAAAATGGAATATTTATTTGAATATGTTCAACCCATTTCAAGTTTTCTATCCATTCTGGGTCCTTCTGATGCAAAATCCGTCTTTTACGTGACATTTACAAATACAACAAATACTTATTTGTGTCTGTCTATCTCTCTCTGTGTGTGCTCGTACTACATCCAAGTGGTTGAATATATTTTCCAGAAACTTTGCATACTGTGAGTATTTAGTTATAGAATTTGTTCGAGTTAGTCTGTCTGCCCCACTGCTCGTTCCATGATCGATTATGTGACTATGTGTTTGTAGAAGAATCACGCAACATTTATTCAACATGTTTTAATATAATGTTCTGTATTTGATTTACAATATATCAATTTAGGGAATACATTGTTTGAAATTTTTTACTTACAAATTTCATGCTAAAATATCTGTGCAACTGTACTTAAATAATTTTAATCAACCATAATATCGTAATTTTGGAATAGCTGGTATATATGTTGAGATTTTCAATTACTTGGATTGTATTACCAGTGCTATTGAAAAATTAATTATTTTTCCCAAAACTATTTTTAAGTAACTTAAATGATAATAATTTTGCATTTTGAGTCTAATTTATTTTCTTTGCAAAATATAAACTATTTCCGAATATTTGTGACCGATAATATTTTGCAACGCAAGGAAAACTTGCTCGTTTTCCACTTACAGTGCTATTTTCTGTGTTTATAAAACAGAAGTAATTTCGTATTTTTAAAATTTTTTTTGTCTAATTTTCAGTTGTAAGTTGTGGCAAGTGTGAGAACAAGAGAAAAAAAAATCGCGAATTAATATATTTCCTACAACTTTTGCAGCTAAATTTTATTCAGTTTTATTTCGGTTTACTATGTTTTTGTCTTAATTATATATTTATTACTTTCATAAACGACATTTTCTTTTCATCACACGCAACACCGCCACAAAGTATTACATTCAAAGTGTCATGTATGTTAGAAACAAGCTAATTTTAAATGAAATTTTGCATTATTGAAAAACGTTAATGTTAAAAATTTCCGAAATAGAGCTTTTGAGATGTTATATATTCTTTGCCATAACAACAGAAGTTCAAGCTCTTAAGCTTGATTGTAAAGTATTAGTAAAATAAGCAAGGTAGCTTATTTTACGAATTTATGCCATATTTAACAACTTATGTAGGGAAAGTGTATGTAAAATAATAACTCAAATCTGTTTAACATTCTTAAAAAGTAGTTATAAGTTACCTTTGATTGTCCGTATAGAAGACATTTAATTCTGAAACAAGTTCTTTTATCAATGCACCTTCCACAAAAAGGAATTTTAATGGAAAAGCGCATTCGCTTTTAAACACATTTAGTGTTACATTTTTCAAATTAATATGCCATCTTTCTCTAAATGATAAATTAGTTCAAAAATGTACCAAGCATGGTGCAAGAACGAAACAAACCAAAAAATATTGGTAGGTAAACTATGAGTGCAAGTGTATTCGTCCTATATTCGTTATTTTTACAAATTGAACAATTTTACAGATAGCGAATTTAAGGAAAGGAATTTCTAATCCTCCTTCAAAATTGTCATTTATTTTCAGTAGTTACGTTAGTGTCTGGCACCTTTCGTTAGTTTACCTTTAGCAGGGGTTTGATATATGTAAAATGTATTACATGACTAGATGTATGTATAGGATTTGTGTCCAAAGTAGGTTGTAGAATTTATTAGTGTCGGAAAGGTGTTAAAAAATTATTATACTTGCACTTAAATTATTTGGACTTTTTCTGCAAAAGAGGAATATGATTAGTATGGCAAGTTTTAATCTATATTTAACCATTTTAACTCGAATGAGGTTGGGCAATTTGAGTTTAATAAATTTCAAATTCGCAAATAAAAAGATTCCAAACTTTTATACATATAAGTTATTGGTTTTAGTCATATATTTAAAATCAAAACATTAGACCCTCCTTTTATTCTAAAAATTGAATAAATTATTCTTTCAAAGCATTCAAATCAAAAGTTTTAAATAATCGAATTTTCTAAAGAAAATAAAAGATTTGATAAAATTATTTCAATGCATATGCTTCAAGTCTCAAAAAGGAGAAAAATTGTCATTAGAAAATATAATTTGATTCTAATTTAATAATTTAATTGGTGTTTGGCATTGTTAAATAAAAATATTAAAATGCCATATTTTATTCATTGCAGACGCTTAATTTATAAACACCTAGAGATAATTCCATTATTTTTATTGTGTTTTCATCACTGTAAATCTGCATGCTGTGCTTTGTATATATACTTCTTTGTATATACTTTGTATATACTTCTTTGTATATACTTTTTATATACTTCTTTGTATATACTTTGTATATATACTTCTTTGTATATACTTTGTATATACTTTGTATATACTTCTTTGTATATACTTTGTATATACTTCTTTGTATATACTTTGTATATACTCCATATTGTGATTTGAATATAATTATATTTGGGATACAATTGATTAGTAAAAAATTGGACTAAATATATATATTTAAAATATTCCGCCATTATTTTAATCCTATTACTTAATAAAATTAACTTTACATTTGCTGCTAAATTTGAACAAAACCCAAAGCTAATTTATTTTATACATAAAAGCATAAAAATCCCTAAATCTTTAAAAAAATATTACCCAACCATTATACAGGTATTCCGTTACTACTTAAACGTGTCATTTTTCATTTGCTATATGAAAATGTTTGAAGTACAGGATTTAATTTTTCATATGGAAGTCTTAGTTATAATTATCATTAATTATTTTATTATGTATTTTATCTTAGTCATTAATTATTTTATTATGTATAAATCACAGTAAAATAGACAGTTATACTATAACCACACTTGATTTCTACAACAATGTCATACCTTTTCAAAACATACATAAAATATGAAATAGAATCAAAGATAAAAATCTGTAATTAAACTTTATTTTAACTACATGCAACATCTATATCAATACTTACATTTGGGAAAATTAATGAAATCAAACTCCGAGTGATAACTTTATGTATTGCTGAATTTATCGTTTATTTCAGTAATAATGTCAAAATATTAATTTTTCATGCGAAATAATAGCTCCAACTGTTGTTTTTACTTGAAAATTACTATCTGAATGCGCCTTGAGACTTTTTTAATTTCAGAGTGCAACCTAGATTATTGTAAAATTCACATTCACTGTGCAAATAATACGAATTTTTGACAGTTATGATTTTTCCTCATAATTGAGCTAAATAATTAATACCTTTTGAAAATAATTTATTTAAAATTCACGATGCCTATAAATTTTGTGATAAGATTGTTAAATGCAGTTTGTTTCAGATGCACAAATTTTTCTACGTTTATATTCTTAAAACCCATATTTTTCCGCAATGGAACACAAATTAAAAAGAAAAAAAAGCATTCAAGATATTTGAATTATTGTTTGAATTAGAGTGCTTTTAATACTAAAATGTTTAATACAACATATACTTTTAAGTAGTGGATAAACTATTATTATTTAGGATTGAATTTTTTTTTTAATTCGTGGAAATTGAGAAATTTTTTAAAAAGTGGTGCATCATTATATTTCCTGGATTCCTTGCATTAAAACTTCCTGTCTCACTTTAAAGTACACAAGCTTTCCCTTTTAAAATGCAGTTCACAGAAATAGTTCCTTATCATAATTGTGCAAAAACAATACTGGAATACTCATAAATTCTCCCTTCATTAAATCAAGTACCAATTGCAGTTTTCTCATAAACTTCTCATCCCAATTCCTTTGACAAATTCTACGGCTTGCGTTTCGAGAGTTTCGGTCTCACCCCTCTTGAACCGATTGATGCCTCTAGCTGATTAATTACTGTTGTCTGCTTTATTATCTTTATAAACCGTCGGAAAGAGGTAAGCCCCCATCTACAAAGCAAGTAACACCTCATCTAGTATCAGAATTTTATTACTATCAAGAACCAACACTAGCAGCAAAAAGCTAAGAAACCTCTAATTAATTTTACAACTTACCGTATCGCTACAAAAACGGCCTCAGGGCCAGCGTTGCAATAAATTCCAAAACACCCCGCATTCCAATGCACATTCCAATCGTACAATATTGATTCACCCTCCCCTTTCCCTAAAACTCAAACCCCCTCGTTATTTTACCAGAATAAACAGGAACTCTTTTCCACATCCTGCTTCTCTCTCTCTCTCTGGACCCCCTAATTATCTGTCGAAAAGCGATATTCTAGAATAATTCGTGTTCATTTATTTACCGCATGAGCGAGCGCTACATTAAGGGACAAGTTAATGAGGTGGCTTCAGATCCGCAGCCTTTCTCCATATCACGACCCGGGACTAAGATCGTTAAGGTTATATACAGTCTCTTAATAATAATGAACGGGGGTCGAGGGGGGAAGAGTGCAGCACCACGTCTAGTTGCAAAATGCTCGTTTGTCGTTTCAAATCAAAATAAAAATGGGAAATCACCTTCTCTTATGAGAGGGGGTTCGCTTAAAAGCATTGCGGAGGGAGCAGGATTTTAACAGTCCACCATTAATATAGAGGGCTGTTTCGCCGCTCTATCCCGCGTGGGAGCTGCATTCTGGGGTACCGAATGAGTATGGAGTGTTTATGAGTTATGGCATAGCGGGTTTTCTTGTGCGGATGTTAGTTTAAAGGTGGATGGTACATGGTAAATGTCATGGCCTGTAAGTAATGCGTCTGTGTGTTTTGAGATAGACTTGATGCGTTTTTTAACTGCTTTGTACAAGTCGATGAACAACGGTCAGGGTGGGTCCAAATGATCTCAATAATCGATCAGAAGTGCATGTTCAGAATTCGAAACTTTATGTGGGTGTTCAAGTGTCCGAGACAGCGTCGCAACGTTATTCTAGATGTTTTCAATAATGCAGCGAAAAAAAATGTGACACGTGAGATAAATCGTTATGTAAAATTGAAAGTCTGGAATGTTTTTAAATGTATTATGTTTCTAGTACATAATGGCTATTTTTCATCATTAAATACAATTGTAAAAACTGTTTTAAGAAGGGGTTGGTTTCTTCTTATAAGTCAGATCTGGCCAAGTTGTTATAGGCGGTTTTTTCGTGTGAACAGATATAAGCACTAGGAGAGATTTTATGGATACAGAATATAAATATACCCAAGGTTGTTGCAGGATTAAGTCTGAGCCGCGAACTACATGCTGCTATTGTGTTTAAAAAATTCACTGAGCCATGTCAGTACAACTATTTTAAGGAATATTAATGTTTGAAACATTGAAACAAATACATACAAGTAACACTACTCTGCACGAAAATTAGCCCCGATACCATTTCTGCTGATTTTTATGTAAAATGACCTCCTGAATCCGAATATGACTGGTTAGGCCCCACTATGTTTATCACTTTTCGATTTAATGTTATGGACATAAATTTGATTTGGAGAGGGGAAAAGGTTTATTTTAACCATTAAATTTCTTCTGAGGGGCTAGAGAGGTGAAAAGCTCTAAAACATGAAAATTTTTAGCAAAGAGGAAGATTTGGGGGGATTTTTTACCTTAAATTATAAAAAAAAAATCGTTTTTGTGGGGTTTTTTCGCAATTTTTTCATTTATTTTTTACTTATTCCAGCTCTTTGTCCCCTTTTTATCCCGAAAACACATTTAACTAAAAAAATATAGCAACAATTTTGGACAAAAGCGGGTGTGGGGGTAGAGGTCCCGAATCCTTCCTAAGAAAGTTTGGAAGATTCACTGTACGACGGTGGCGCTCTCAATAACTCGCGCGTTTCGTGGTTTGCGAAGGAATTTACATGCTTTGACAAGTTTAAACTTGCATTTCTTTTATCACTATAGTTCTAAACTTTAATCGTTATCTTCCCTCATTACATCTTTCGCGATTATAGAGTCAACCTTTCGGTATTATAGACGGGGATTCTGTGTTTCCAAGTTGTTTTGATTGTATAAAACGGTCCAAATGTTTTTGCACCGGCCTTTTCAAAGTGAATTACGGTACGTGAGTGTAAGTTGTGATCAGTTGTATGTTTGCGGTGAATTGACTTTAAAAGCGCAAAGAAAATCCCCTTTTCCTGTTCTTAAAACTAAACTGCTCATGAATTTTACTTTGATCACCAAGTTGGCGATCAGGACAAAGATTGGGCTCCAAACGGTGGAAGTCATACAAAAGTAACAATTTGTGAGATGACAACGAGGTTCGTGCCAAATCATGGAAACAGCAAATGGCATTGATTTACGCGTACCCTTAAGCCATTTGGTCAAGCTACTTTAACAAGTGGTGCAGCAAAATTTTGGAGCCTAAACCTTGTCCTGATCGCCAACTTGGCAATCAAGGTAAAATTGATAAGCAGTTTTAAGAAGCGGAGAAGGGGGGGGGGGGTTAAAGTCAATTCACCACAAACATAGCAGAAGCTATCGGGATGATTTTTACACTCGCGTGGCATAGTCAAACAGTAAATCAATTCTCGGTATTAATGACAACTTACACTCACGTACTGTAATTCTCTTTGAAAAAGCCGGAAAAAAAAATTGGACCGATTTACACAATGAAAACAACTTGGAAACACAGAATCCCCGCCTAGAATAGCTAGAAGTTGACTTTACGATCGCGAAAGATGTAATTAGGGAAGATAAAGATTACAATTCACAACTATAGTGATAAAAGCAATGCAAGTTTAAACTTGTCAAAGCATGAAAATTACTGCGCAAACCACGAAGCGCGCGAGTTCTTGAGAGCTCCACCTTCGTACAGTGAATCTTCCAAGCTTTCTTATAATTGTTCGGGTCATCTCCACCTCACCCGCTTTTAGTCAAAATGGCTGCTATATATTTTTATTATTTGGGGGTGTTTGGGGGAGGAAAAGGGCTGGAAGCTGAAATATTTAGAAAATAAATGAAGAAATAGCGAAAAAATCCCAGAAAAAAACGAAATTTCTTAAAGATTGTTTTTACAAAGTAAGGTGACAAATACTCCCAAATCTCCTTCGTTTCTACAAATGTTCATGCTTTAGAGCTTTTCATCTCTCTAGCCCCTCAGAAGATATTTAACGGTTAAAATATTCCCTTTCTCCACTCCAAATCAAATTTATGTCCATAAAATTATTTCAAAAAATGATAAACATATGGGGGTTTGTCCCCAGAAAACTGCGGGTCATGGGGGATAACGGGGGTCATATTCGAATTCAGTAGGTCATTTTATTTAAGAATCAACAAAAATGGTGTCAGGGCTCGAAAAAAAAAACGTTTTTTTGCAGAGCAGTGTAATTAGTGTGTGCAATTTCTATGCATCTTATCTGATGCTAGTAATAAATATTGCATTTACAAATGATATTTACAGTAGCCATGTTGAATGACATATAAAATCAAAGTATGAAATTAAGTCTAATTTTAGTTCTATTAATGTTAATAAAATGAGAATATTCTAGTAATAAGTAAAGAGATGAGCAGTTACTAAATAAGCAGAAGGTAAAAAGAAATATTGATAACGCATATTATAAATATCTTACGTTCTAGCATAGAAATTGAAAATTAAAATACGAAAATTTCAACACATTTAATGTATTATCAGTATAGTAATTTAAAAAATGAATTACTCATAATGTAGATGTTGAGTGATACTTCAATGTTAAATGTAATACCTGGCTTCAATCACAATCGATTGGAGCAAGAACAAGAAAACTACAACATGAAAGATATTGGCACTTCAATACAATTTTTATATTAGTGTCAACTTTAACGAGGATTTTCGAACTATCAATTTAAATTTAATGAACTGTTTCTCATCATTATACATCAAGACTCTTTTTAATTTTTACTGAATCTTGAATGTGAAAGTTCAAAATACTCAACATTTTATAATATATTAAAAACCATGAACAAATAAGTATTAATAATTGAGCGTTTCGAGTAAAAACTACGTTCCCTTTTAATTTTCTATCTGATTACAGCTCACGGCTTGATTTCACCTCAAGCCATTGTTACATTTTTCAATATTTTATTCTACCCGAAAGATTCGAGGAGAGCAACGAATTTATTTTCGAAAGAACTGATTTGAGAAGTATTTTAATACATCTTAATAAAGAGTAGCTTAAGTCCGTATAATCCTAATTAGTACTGGTGAATTTGTTACGTGCTAAATTAAGAATAAATCCATTTAAAAAAATTAAAAAAGGCGTACCTTAATTAATTGTGAACCACAGCACTTTGCCAGTACTTTTTTTACAAATATCTAATTTAATCAAAAACTCCAGAAAAGGGAAGTAAAACAACTATTTTATTTGTTATTTTGAGAAAAATTGGAGAAGAATGATGATCATGGTATACTGGAGTGTTAAAAGATTAATTAGCCATGTATCTTAATCTCGAAGAGAATCTTCTTTTCCTTCTCATGCCTTCCATTTGGAAAGTATTAATATTTTTATAAACTTTATGCTTGCAGAAACTTTGGAATTCTAAGTAATTTTTTGTTCGTATTTATGTATTTCACGAAAGATTGGAATTTTTAACATACTCTGTTATTTACATTTACTTTAATCCGTAATAAAAGGATGACGAATTCTCGTTTAGGAAATACTTGTTTGTAAATATATGTTCGTAAAGACAAGAGTTAAATAAGTTAAAGTAATTTAATATTAATTATTATAGTATTTAATTTTTTTTCATTGGAGACATGGACTATGAAACCGATCGTTAAAAGTACAGTATCCAAGTTCAATGTCTATGATTAATAAAAAGATAAATACACAACCACATGAAAAATTGTGCAACATCTTATGAAATTCAAGGAAGATAAAATAATCCCGTCATTTATAAATTTGAAAACTAATACTTGATAAATATTTTTAAAACTATTGAAAGAAATTGTACAGATATACTTATTCAAGCAACGTTTATTTTTCCAAGCCTATTCAACAAAAGTGTAGAACATTTTGTAGTTCTAATATTTAAATAGAGTTGAATTAGTTTTACTGAGATAAATTAATACACTAAATATTTTTATCCTTAACCCTAATTGTAATTTTAAGTGTATTTTATACTCTGCAATTGAAACGAACAATTATAATGCTTGTAAATTTTTTAGTATAGTTTATTATAGGTAGAATATATTTATCTTCGCCCATCATCATTTTCGGAAATCCCAATACTTTCTTATATTTGCTTTTACGATAAAACTTGACATTTCGTACTGCAGTTCGTTTTAGCAAAATTTATATATCAATGACGTTTCCGTGTATTCCACGCATTTATAAAATACAGGAAAGTTTTCACTGATCAATTAATAAGGCATACTCGGTAAAATTAGCATCAGGGCGCCTCTATTTATTTACCACCCTGGAGTTATACTAGAAAACCAACAGTGTCATTTGACATGGAATAATATATGTTATAAAACAATAACAATTGTTTTTGCTTAAGGATTCGTCTTTATATTAAATTTGTGACAGTTAAAGTTTTTAACGTTAATCACTATTTTTTATTGCATATTACAATTTTATGGATCAAGATAACCAGGATTCATATAAATATTTCTATTTTTGTCAAATCCATGATGAGTCATGAGTGCTTGAAATTCTGATGTGTTACGAGTGTTTCAGAGTTTCACTTCCAAAATAATAAGTCGATTAAAGTAGTCAGTATATAACATTAAAGTGTTAAATAACCCCAAAAAATATATCCCGTACTTCAATTTTAAAGTAATAGTTTGTAATTAAAGCTAACAAATTAATCATAGTTGAAAATAATGAATTTAAACGTATATAGATTGACTCTATAGAGCCTTAAAATTAGGTGTGGAAAATATTAGTCAATTCCTTTTATAAGTTTGTAAGATACAATCGAAAACTAAATTCAAAACTTCGCCATTTTGACTTGTTTTAAGGTGTCTTCCAAAAAGAGAATTTTGAACTTATAATTTACAAGCCAATGCGTAGCTAACACGGCGTGATCGTTTGGTAATGTCCCATAGCGTAAATAGACCACGCGGACATAGATTTGATCCTCAATATAGAAAACAATTTCATCGAAGAACAATTTATCTATCTGTCTAGAGTTGCGTGTATGAGCAAGGCATTGATATTAATAACCGACAAAATGAAGTCTCTTATTGTGACATTCTTGAACATGATATGATATGATCCTTGTTCCTTTCCATATGGATAGCTCTTGCTTCCATAGTGATGCAAAGTTATTTTTAGTTTGATATAGTTATTTAACACATCAAAGCACGATACTGATTTTGAGTCTTTCGTTAGTAATCATATTGGTTTTTTATTATTTCCTAAAACACAACAGTTCTATTCACAAAAAATGCCTTGATAGCTAAATGAATGGAGGATAATGTCATTGGGGTTCTAGAGTGGTTAAGAAGTTTTGTAGACTACAACCCGATAAACAATACTTGGTCAATATAGAAATCCATGCTGATTTCATAATTTCTCATAGTTATCAACTTTAATCATCAATTTTTTCTCAATTGCATCTAGTTAGCTATGATCGAAACAATATGTGCAATTTAAGGCCCGGTGCACACATCCGGTTTTTCTACGTGCGGCACAGAAACCCAACTATTCACGCATAACCGTGAAATGACGCAAGTACTCATTTCGTGAAAATTGCGATAAATATTCTATCGAAAAAACGTGTTTATTTCGCTTACATGGTGTAAAAAAAGTATATTTTGTAACAAAATAGACGTTACTGGATACAACCATTTATTAATTTTTATTTATATTCCATTTATTTATGAAAACAAGGTACTTCAAAACGGATAAGCGTGAGCGCCGAGCTGCGGCGCCGTGGTGAGCTGCGGTCCAAATTGCACGCAAGTTGGACGTGCGTCACCGCATCGTCGCCGGAGGCATATGTGCACTACTCCATTGGATCTAATGTATCTCAGACCGCACTTACGTTGCGGCAGCGGTCTGAGAATTTCAATCCAGATGTTTAAAAATATAATTCATAATATTTCATTCCAATATGCACTTGCTTTAACGATAATAAAACTGAAAAGTTCAAGGAACTGAAGATTCGAAGGCAGATTGGGAAATATAAAAACACATTCCATGTGTACTAATTGATAATTTTAATTAGTGTCCTACTAGAGCAACACTACGGGATATTGACGACCGTTCGTGATCAATCCCATGAGGGAAAGATCCTAGGACAACACGTAATTTTGAACCCCGGTGAGATGACGAGGCAACATCTGAGCCGGCACCCTACTCACCAAACTTCCACACCAACCCAACGAGAGGACTTTCGGCCACGACAAATTTAAGTTGTACCAGTAGGCCTCTATACCATAAGCTTACAAATATCCATGAATCGCGTATCATGCGGATTCAAACCAGAAACCTCTCGATTAGAGGCTTGCACCTTAAACACCAGACCCATTCTATGCGTGATTTGCCTTGTTAGTTTTATCTGCTCAGCAATCGGAATATTTATTTTTATTCTCATATTTTACATTCATGTTTTAAATCTACAATTAACAGTTGTTGGGATTTGTTATTTTTAAATTTGAAATAATATATATATATATATATATATATATATATATTAAGTTATTGGGCTGTATTCTGTCTTGTATCTGCCGTAACTTGTCCTTGGGGCTTCGTTCCAAAGAACTCAAACCAACCAACTAGGCTTGAGATATATATTAAAATTCTAAGTATTTTAGAAGACCTAAATGCTTTTTTTCTTATTTCCGTCAATTAAAGTCCGACTTGTTCTAAAATTTATGATTAGAGTAATTTTGGTATGACTAATCTTATAACGCCATTAAAAGGGGGTGTGGCTATTTGAAACTTTGGAAATACTTTCTAAATTAATATGAAAATGAACTCTAATGCTAAAGAAATTAAGTTATTTACAGTATACCTTATTTTCAGACTAATAACACTTTTTGGTTGACTATCCGATATCAGAATCGGGAATAACAAGAGGTGTTCGGATACTTTTTTGACCGACTATATCTATGTGAAGCATTCTCTTCAAAGGTAAATAAATGTAGGTGTAGGTAGTCTTTCTGAGGTTCTACGAGTTTTCTGTTCTTATTGCAATCATGGCGTATTTGCCTTGATTTGCAAACGCGATTTCAGCAATTCCTCAATAAAATATTCAAATATTGAATCAAAATGTTATATGGGATGGTTGATTGGTGAGTGTCAATTCAGTTCTTTGCAATTCAGTCAAGTCACAATCATTTCTTTACTACACGCCAAATGGTGCTAAACAACATTTTAAGTTAGTCCCGATATGTATCATGAAATAGTTTTTTGGAAGAGGAAGTAAAATTTTCTTACTCTGGTTTATTTTTGCTGACACTAAAAATTCCTTTTATAAGTAAAAAAGTTCTCGTTAAAATCTAAATTCTTGTAAAGCATTATTAATTTTTGGCCTGTTAACTAACGATTAAGAATGTTGGTTTATTAAAATAGTATTTTTTAAAATTCCAAACCGAGCTTTAAACATGCTTAGAAATTTAAGATTTTATATTCATTCTATGCGATTTGCACTTTTACTGCCAATAATTCCTTTTGGAATTCATATTTAAAAATTTTCCCAAATATTATTTGAAAAATGTCTTCGAAATTCCTGGATAAAGTTTGAGTACAATAGAATGTAAGAAGAATGAACTAAGATTTTATGTTCATTCTATGGCTATTTGCACTTTTATTGCCAATGATTCCTTTTTGGAATTTATATTTTAAATTCTTCACAAATATTATATGAAAAATGTCTTCGAAAATCCTGGATAAAGTTTGAGAACAATAGAATGTAAAAGTTTGGCTTCTCTTTTCTAATACTATTCTTAAATTAACATTCAACTCCCAGAGTTCCTTTATCAATCGCAATGAAACATTCTTACCAAAATTGCCCTGCATACATTTTTCTTCACATTGTCTCTCAGTTTCAGAATGAAACTTTTCTGCACCGATACATAACTTGAGGAAAGGAAAGCTAAATTAAACATCTAATACCGTCCTTCGCAAGTCTGGATGCTTTTGTTTCCAGAAGAGCACAGGTATCATCTAATGTTTTACGATCTTGGAGAGTACGGCGGGAGCTGTCATGATAATATATCACGCGACAGAATAGTCCCTGCTCGGGCTCCTAATTGAGGGAATAACTAAGAGCTGGAAAAGAGTTCTAATTAATTTGGGGCGCTTCCCTTCTTTACATGTCTCGGAGGATATTTGGTTTTATAAAATGTGGCAGGGTGTACTGTCATAAGGCATTTTATTTATGGCTCAGTTCTAGTTTTTAAAGAAATTTGTAGCTGTATGCGATTCGAAAACTTATTTTTGTTCATTGTACTTTTTACTTGTCTGGAAATTATGAGAAAGGTGAAGTTGTAGGAAATTCACACTACGGCTATTAAAGTGAAAATAAGCTTTTCATTTATGACGGTAATTTAAGTAATGTTACACTTTTCTGTAATTTGTTTTTTGTCACCTGACCGTAGTTCAAAAATATGAGTTGTCTACGAATCTGTTCCTTCTTGATTGATCTCGGACTGTTTCCAATATCCCGCTTTGGTGCTTCTGTGCAACGTAAATGAACTACCTATCTGTAATACCAGGTGTAGTAAGAAGTTTTAAAGCATGTGTCAAAGAAATGAATATGTAATTTAGAGCTGGTAATAATACTTTTATTCATCGAAATAATCTCCATCATTACCTAATACCTTCTGCCATCCCTCATTTAGTTCACATGCCATCAGTGTAGAAAGATTCCTGTGTTGACACAATGAAATCGTCAACCCGTTTTCGTACGTCGTCCACTGTCCGGAAGTTTACAGAAGATAAGGCATTCAGTATAGACCGAAACAAATGACAGTCCGAAGGTGCTATGTCGGGGCTATACACCAGGTCTTCCAAAACTTCCCAGCCAAGTGTTACTAACGTGTCCTTGACCATTTTTGCAACATACGGCCGTGCATTGTCATGGAGCAATTTGACAGGCCGCAAACCTTTGCCAGTAAACGGACGTTTTCGATCGATTTCTTGTTGTAATCGCAGAAATTGTTGCTTATAGCGTTCAACAGTTACACTTACATTCGACTTCAGCAATTTGTAACAGAGTACTTCCTTCATATCCCACCAGATGCATAGGATAACTTTTTTGCAGTGAATGTCTCTTTTCGGCGTTGATGTTTTTGCTTCGCCGGGATTCACCCAATATTTTTTGCGTTTCGGACTGTCATGACTTATCCATTTTTCATCTCCTATCACGAATTTCCACAAGAAAATTTTTCTGTGTAGCCTGTTTAGCAGATTCATGCACTTCAAGACACGATCGTCCTCAATGCACGTGGCACCAACTTTCCTGCCTTCTGAATCTTTCCCATTGCATGTAAACGATTATATATAGTTTTTTGTGACACTCCTAATTGTTCAGCAAGTTCATTTTGCGTTTGAGATGCATCTTTATCGAGAAGTGTTTGCGAATCGTCATGGATAGCCTTCAGTGGAGCGCCGCTACGTTGTCGATCGCTAACCTCAAAATCGCCATCTTTAAAACGTCGAAACCAATACTCACATGTGCTTTTCGATACGATATTCACCCCTAAATCGGAACAAATTGATTGACATGCTTTTGCAGCACTTTTGTGCTGGTGTAATTCGTAACGAATGCAGTGACGAATAAATGTCTTATCGTATGACATTTTTCACTTTCAAAATTTCAACTTTACATTCACTTTTTTCCTGGCTTCTGCGTCGGTTTGATATCTCTAATCCGCATTCTATCACATGACACAAACGCGGTGTACTTGGTATGCTATTTTGCAGTAGACGCCATACAAAACTCGCTTTAAAACTTTTTATTACACCTAATATATATTATTTCATCAAAATGGTAATTACATGTTTTAAAACTTCGTACTTAAAATACCTAATAAAGCTCTCAATTCCTTCACAAATGTAACGTAATGTAACTAGTCTAGTAGTAATCTGACTAACTAGTCTGTCAAGTAGTAATGTAACGTTGATGCTTCTTAATTGGGGAACAGTTTTCCCGTTCCGAATAAGTAGTGATTACGGATGTTGGGAAAATACTCAAGGAATTCTCGAAGTTCGCTCCAACAAGCACAAGCATGACTTGCTACCTACAGTATTTAAAAAGTAAGATTAATTGCAAACAGTACTGAGAAAAGAGGGTATGCTTACAACCTCATCTCAAAAGTTAATACAAGAAATTGTTTAACAGGTTTTTAAGACTAACCAAATCATTACGTCAAACGGTGCAGTAGGAATTATCAAGTTACTGGAATTTCACAACAACGTAGACATCTGCCCTTCTAATGAGCATTCGAGAACAGAATGAAAAATATATTTTTACAAATAGGAAGCACATCAGGACAAATGACTTTCATGACTATTCAAAATTGCCCCGATTTTGGAATTAAGCAAGACAAAAAGTATGGATAAGTACCTGTGTGCGTCAAACTTATTATAATTGAGCTAATGTAGTATATTTTTTACAATAGTAAGTAGGTGTTATCTTCCATTTTTTCATGTATTATACGGATACATATTTTTGGTTATATTTGTACCTTTGAAATTCAATAAAATGTGTTTATGGGAGAAGGATTTTAAATTTTAAACTTTAGGCATCACCCACCTAAAGTTTAAAATTTACATGACGACATGCTTCCTTTCACTAGAGCCTTTCTCTACGAAGGTGGATCGACAACTTTCGTGTTTAAAGAAGACAATAGACAAACTTTAAGTGGCTTGGTACCATCATTTCCAACCTTTTAGGAGCCCTCCTGTTCGTACTAAATCAAATCCAGATACAGGATATCGGTATTTTTCGTGGAGTTCGGATAGAAGTTTTCTCTACTTTTATCTTACCAGTTTATAGCCATGGTGTAGCTTAAACCCAAAGGTCTTTGGTTGACGTTTCTACAGAGGTATATATGCCTTATTCCGGTGACCACCAAATAAATTTACGCCTTGCACGAGCTTGAATGTCTGGTCAAGTTCAGATACCTGAACTGTTTCCCTAGTCATAGTCGATGCATTAGGAGTCAACTGCGTGTAAGTCTAAAATTCAATTGGGGAGTTTATAATGAGGAACTTGCACGCTTTTTGTTTATGTTTTTATAATATAGAAAATGAAAAAATATGTTGGAAAGTATCTTTTTTCTTTACTTTTATAGCCCGAAGAGGTAAAATAAAAATTTAAAGTTCGCACTATTTACTTCATCTCAAAAACGTTAGTTTCCCTGCGCCTCTTCTTGTGACGTTACTGTGCACTACGATGGTCTGTTTACTTTGATAGCAACGTTTAAATAGCAAGAAAAAATTTTAATTGGTTGTTTAAAAATTAAAAGAGCAAGCAATATGAAATTTCAAAGCGCTAGACAAAATTAAATATTACATCGTGGTGCACAATGATGTCACGTAGCGTTTTGAGGTCATGTGCTTTTGCCGTACTTTTCGGTAATTTAAAACCTGAAATTGTAATTAATTAAGTCTTTTTTATGGGTTTTAATTGTCGTTTTTGAACATTTTAACGATCAATCTATTAATGAAACACAGAAATGAGCATTTTTCTCACTGTTTACATGCAGGTATATCAACACATAATAATTTAAAGAAATTAGATAATGCACTACAGTAAAATATAACCAAAATTGAATGACAGTGGATATAATTGTTTCTAGCATACGAAGTATTATATTCTTAAATACACAGTTCTTTAACAAGCTTTTCGAATAACATAGCAGAATAAAATGATACAGTGTGTTACTTAAACGGAATTTCCTTCAAACACTTAATCTATTAGATCTTTGCTGAACTTAGCAGTCACTACTACAAAAATGGTAACTTACACTGCAGTAGTATATTGTGCAGATCAACTCCACCATAAAGCACTTTTCGTTCGATACAGCTTCACTGTATTTCGCACGTCCTGATAAATTGGTGACTTCCAAATGTGATGTGAACAAGCGCACTTAAAAAACAAGTCCGGTGGTTTTGCTAACTTCGCAGTGTAGCAAAAGATGGGCATTTTGCGACGGTTTCAGAATAATTCCTATCCGAAAGATCCAAGGACAACGCTTCGTAATTTTGAACCAAGGTCAAATGACGAGAACACCTGAGCTGGTATCCCACTCTCCAAACTTCCACATCACACCAAAGTGAGGATGTATGAGGCCACGATGGATTTACCGTGCACCACCCCAATGTACACGATGGTCTTTCGTTAGGCCGAGCTTCGAACTCGCAACTCCCTCCGTTTGCCAATCTGATGCTCTTTTAACTGGGCTACCAATTCCAGGTGAGTAGTTGAATTGCTACGTAAAGCGATGTACAGCACTTCTAACTACTATCATAGAATCGTTAAATGATTACAATTATCTTGCATACCGAAGTGTACTCTAGATCCTAATACAGTCATCATGGTCTCGGGCAATTTGCAATCTTTGAGCTTGTTGTAACATCTATCGATTTTTGTAACTGTTAAATTCTGGATTGAGAGAACAGAGGTGAACTCAACAACTCTTACAAAAGTACCTAAATTTACAATACCATAGCATATAAAGCAGTGTAGCCCAACTCCAGTATGTACTCTTTAGTGGGCAAAGTTGAAATACCCTTTACACGTCGTGTGTAGATTCATCTGAATCATGACTTTAACATCCATAAAAAAAATATTCAATAGAACTGTTCTTTACCATTTTATACATAAATAAAAGTATTTATCAAATGTTACTTGTACTATTTTTCATGAGTATATTACATCAACTTATCCAAGGTGCTCACAAAAATGTGCCTCGATCGTCAACATCACATCCTAAGTTATCTCTATTTCCCCAAATAGCAGAGCATTGAAGTATCCAACATAAATTAAAAGTACTCTGACTTTAATAAATATATCATAGGCAATTTCTATAATTTTATTCCGAGAACAATTACAATTATCAGTTTTATAAATATTAAAATTAAAGGTATACAACTGATTTAAATATTTAAAAGGAAACGCTTTTTAAATATGAAATTCAGTATTTTTACCAAACAAATTTTATGTATAATCTGAAAGAAATGAGATGCAGTAATTCTAAGAAAATGAACATGTTTTCCAAAAATGCATCTTCGAACAATTTTTTATCACAGAAATACGTTTTAGAATACTCAACGCTTTCATTGAGCTCGAAATCATTAGTAAATGTCTCATTTTATAGGAAGTTCATTAAATAACCTTTTTTAAATGCACATCATATGATTACATAATTTGTGTACGCATAATTAGAGCAAGAAAACTGCGCTACAGGCGATTACATCTCTAGAAGTCAAATTATCCGACCGATCGTAAAAAACTGCAGCTTTTAAGCTCTAGATGGAGAATCAGTCATAAATTCTTCTTTTGAAGCTATTCTTCAACTAACAGTGCACAAGACACGGGACAACTAATTAATCAGAACCCCTATGACTGGCACCGAACTCTTTCTGATGAATATCCCTAATTAAATGACGCAGTGGAATGTTTAGGAATCCGAATGCTTCTGGGTTTTTTATTTTGATTTTCCCCTCTTCCACTAAGATGTATATTTTTATGTCGTTAATTGACAACGTGCCTGACTTCTCCACAACGAAGATTGACGCTTTTCAAAAGGAATGCATAGCACTGAGAAGGCTAATGGATAAGTATCGGGAATAGTCTTTTCAACTGTGAGTGATTTATTTTAAAATTTTTAGCAAAATACGCTTGATATTTATTACCTGGATATTTATTAATGAGAGGTTTACCGAACGGGATTGTGTTGATTCTGAAATGCTGGAAGAATAATTATCGAAAATGTTCACTATTAATTTCGTAGCTAAAGGAAAATTTATCTTAT
The DNA here is from genome assembly GCA_947359465.1 of Metellina segmentata. Taxonomy (NCBI): domain Eukaryota; kingdom Metazoa; phylum Arthropoda; class Arachnida; order Araneae; family Tetragnathidae; genus Metellina; species Metellina segmentata. The sequence continues at coordinate 69,298,139 of OX375873.1, read as the reverse complement.
TATTAATAGTTAATAATTAAACAAATATTCTGCTCTATTAGGAAGTAAATTGGCATTTTGAAAAATTATGAAACAAATGTTTCTAAAATATAAAATTCCATAAAATTTTTAAGTACAAAGTGCGGCAAATCAGTTGGACGGTTTTCAAATGGAGATAACACAGTAGTTATGTATATAACTACGATTTTATTAATGCCGAAAAATCTGGCTATGTGTTGCATTTGGATATTTGTGCATACATTTAGGCTGTTTTGAAATTACGTCCCTCAAATGCTGTCTGTCCCTCTCTATGCACTCGTCACGATTTTCCCTGAAGTTACGTGTCGTTCTTTCCAACATTTCACCACCAATGTCGGCGATTTCCTAAGTAATGGCAATCTTCAGGTAATCGATTGTTTAGGGCCTGTTTACATACACTTTATACTTCAGGCAACCCCACAAAAAATAGTCGCAGATGGTAAAGTCAGGCGAACGGAGAGGCCAGTTAATGTTGCCGGGCACCATCTTGCTGAAACTATCCACCGATACTGTGAGCCCGAAAATCCTCAAGAACTATACGAGCAACCTGTTCATAGTGCAAATGTTAGTTTGGTGTGCAGTGTCTCGATTCTGTATCGTAGGTCTTTATTTTTTTAGTAAAACAGGAACACTAGGACAGTAAATAGTGAACGCTACATCGAAATGATGACGAGATTTCTTTAACAATTGCGTAGGCGTCTTCCTGGGATTAATAGGCGTGTGGTACGGTTGCAGCAAGTTGGTTTCACGGCAGAAAATTGCATGAAAGTTCTGCGCCGAATGTTTCCAGGGCACATAATTTCTTTGCGAGGCGACATTTCCTGGTATCCCCGTTCGCCTGACTTTACCATCTGCGACTATTTTCTGTGGGGTTACCTGAAGTCAAATGTGTACGTAAACAGGCCCCGAACAATCGATGACCTGAAGATTGCCATTCCTGAGGAAATCGCCAACATTGGGAGCGAAATGTTGGAAAGAGCAACAGGTAACTTCAGGAAAAGACTTGAAGAATGACTGGAGAGGGACGGACATCATTTGAGGGGCATAATTTTCAAAACAGCTTAAATGTACATATATCCAAATGGTACACACATAGCCATATTTTAAGGCAGTTATAAATTCATTGTGATACACATAACACTGTGTTATGTCCATTTGAAAATAGTCCAACTCCTTTGCCGCACCTTATACAATTGTCGCTTTTTAATTTATAGAAACAACAAAGCACATTATTTTAATAATCATCTGAGCGTCAGATTTCCAAAGTAGTGTACTATTGTGTTTACCATCCAACACACAAAACGCAAAAAAAAAATCAATTTATTGGTCATATGCTAAGAAGGATTTTACTGGGCAAGAAGACGAAAACTGCTTATAAGAGACATACAAGAAAGTGTATGTTTCATGGTGAAAGTATGCTTGCATGACGCTCTGAAGACTAGGATCAATTTAATTTCTCATTTTTATCAATTCAGACATCCAATCATCAACTATAGGAATTACACATACTTTAAGGGGTTTAAAAACTTTCTTTGCGTTTACAAATGTAGTTCATTTCAATCGGAATTAAATACTTACATGCTTTTTGATATAGAATGTATAGTATAAGGAAATTATTACACCAACCATGAAATGTGTTGAAATTTGAATTATATGTCAGCCATTGCAACAAAACAGTAAACTCGATTGCTTTGTATGGAGCATCTCATTATCTTACACTCATTATGTAAGCAGGTGAAGTGTGTGGTGAGTTATACAATTAAAAACCAGACTTTGCAGTGAACTTGTGCGTACTTATGTTAATTCACTGTAGAGCGAACTATGAGAATAACAATGACGAGAGTAGAGTGAGTGGTTTAATGTCGCTGCAAAATGATAAAAAATAGAATGTGCCACTCGATATATTTCTCAGACAGTTTGATTTAATCGCTTGTCAGTGTGATTTGTGAAATTTGTGTGTAGTGATTGTTTTGTGAATCTTCTTCACTTGTGAGTATAGAAACTGATACTACTTTGTGAACGAAAATCTGGGTCAAAAATATGATATTAATAATATTTGGATAATTGTTTAATGATATTTTCATTTGTAGAAATAGTGTTACCATATTCTGAGTAAAGATTTTTTAATCAATACAACTAACAATTTACACTGTTCTGTATCCACTTAGTTGTTTCTATTCGCTTTTCTACAATAAATACATTGTTGACAAAGTAAAAGCTCTCCTCAAGAGGGAGAAGGATGAAAGAAAAGTTCATGTGCAACTAAAAAAAGTAGTATTTTCCAATTCACCAAATTTTAATATTTTTATCTCTTTGTGTAGAATTTTAAAAAATGCACATTACTTGCATCAGTGGAAAAATAAGCTTCCAAATAACTAAATGGTTTGAAGAGCTATTTTCTGTGTATGTAAAGGTAAGCACTCCCCTATGGATGGAAAATACATAATACCCTCTGAATTTTAATTTGGCCCTTGAAGCGTTCTATTGGAGACAATTTGGTGATGCCTAGCAAGACATTTTTAAGCATATTGAACACTGTCTCCTAGTCAAATTAGGAAATAATTAAACTTTTAGGAATCTTCTTTCAACAAGGTAATGTGCTAAGGTGCAATTCAAGCAGAAATTTTCCCCTTTGATGTTTCCATTTTAGTTTCAAAAATATCTCGCATAGATTAACATATCTGTATTTTTCTATATAAGGAATGGCTCGACATTTATAGAAGTGAAAACTGCAGGTCAGAACCAGGGAGAAAAGTTTATAATGGAAAATTCCAAGACAAAAGGAACTTATAAGAACAGTAACCCATATTCTGTGGTATCATCTGAATTAAAAATATATTCAGTATTTTATAAACCATGTATCATGCATAACCATAAATGAATGTACAATAGGGTGGTCCAAAATTTCGAAGATGAAAATATTTTCGATCCTACCCTCCTATTTTGTTCCAGTGTATTAAGAAATGAATCAGACAAAATTTGGAAACATTTTAATAATATTTTGAGGTAGCTCAATGCAGGTCAAGTTTGCATCATTGTTCAATAGTGTTAAATTGTTTGCATCACTGTTCAATAGTGTGTTGTCAAAAAACCAAACTAACCACAAATAAAATTGCTATTGTAATCAACAAAAAATAATTGTAGTATAAAAACGTCATTTTTATATAAACGTCAGATCGCAAGGCTGTGTTTGTTGTTGCTGAAACGGCAAGGAGTTTGGGTTGTGAAGTGGATGACATTACCCTAAGCAGAAGTTCCATTCGCCGAGAAAGAATGAAACACCGCTCTAATATGTTTCAGCAGCTGAAAACTGAATTCCAGGAACAGAATGCTAAACTGTTACAAAACTAAACTGGGAAAGAAAAAGTCGATAGACTTCCTGTCATAGTATCTGAAAAAGGTGTCCATCAATTACTTACAGTGACCAAACTTGCATCAAGAAGCGGAGAAAATCAAGCTGTTGCAGTTTATGCAGCACTGGGGCTAGGCTGACAAAGTGTCTGCTATGTGCTTTGACACAACGAGTGTGAATACTGGCTAAAGCAATGGCACCAGTGTCTTACTGGAACAAAAAATGAACAAGACCCTAGTTTATTTGGCATGTCGACACTACATCAGGGAATTTATTATTGATGCAGTTTTTAATAAATGCATGAGATTCTCTTCTGCACCAGATGTACTTCTCTTTAAAAGAATCCAGGCCTACTGGGAGTTCACTGATAAGAATAAGTATAAGACAGAAATCAATAATAAGTACATTTGGGCCCAAGTGGCTGATATAAAGAACGATAGAATTAAACTTGCTGAAAAATTACTCCATGATTCCAAATCAAGAGATGACTATCGAGAATTTCTTGAACTGATTTTAATATTTCTCGGTAAAACCCCTTCTTGTGGAATCAGATTTATTGCACCTGGGGCTATGCACCACGCTCGATGGATGTCAAAAATATTGTACTGTCTTAAATATGGATATTTATTTACCAGTTTATACATTCACTCCTACAGACGAAAAAGGATTGCAAAATATACGTATATATGCTATACATTTGTATTTAAAAGCTTGGAAGAAAGCTTCTTTACCTCAAAATGCACCATACAATGCTTTTAATTTAATGAAATCTTTATTACAGTATAAAAAGATTGATGAAGAAATAAGCAAAGTTGCATCAGAAAAACTAGCCAATCACCTTTGGTATTTATCAGAGGATCTTGTGGCCTTAGCTCTTTTTTTGACAATCAAGTACCTCATTGCATTAAAAGGCAAATGATAAAGGCTATGAAAGTAGTAAATGGAAAAATAATCTTGCAAAACGTCCCGACTTTATAACAAAGCAGTCAGCTTTGTTATTTAAAAGAATGAGTTTACCCGATACATTATTTCACGTAGATCTATAAATCTCGGAGCATCAGGAGGATTATTACAAAGCACTAAAAATTATTGAAGGAATTCCAGCTGTTGATGATCTTGTTGAAAGGGGTATAGCCATCAGAAAATAGTTTAATAGGAAAATAACACAAAGTGAAGACCAGCTACAATTCTTTTTGCAGGTTATCGAAGAACACTGACAAGTTTATCCCGATTGCAAAAAAGCAGAGTTTAGCAGGCGCTTGCACAAGCACAAAGCACACCCATTGCTGTTTAAATGTCACTTGTATTATTTTTAACTCACAAAATGCTAGAAATTTCAAGAAACTAAAATTGTATGTTTTTTCTAGATGGAGTTTTGTTTCCTTCTACATCTATAGCATAAAATAGAAAAACACAGAACTTTGAGGGTGTGGAGCTACCCTTAAGTATTAAATTATGTGCTCAAACTTCACAATAATTATTTTCTACATAGATGGAACCAAACAGTACCAAATTTTTTTCTTTTTTAATAAAAGGCCTTTTTTTTGGGACCATCCTAATGTATAACCTTCATCAAATGAAATGAATGTTATGTTTAATGAAATACTAACTAAGTATTTTTCTAAATTTATGATTAGAAATTTTTAATCTTCACGCTTGAATCAATCTTTCAACTCATATTGTTTTTATTTTAAATTCTTTATCTTTACTGTTTTGGGCAACAGGTATTAATTTACGACTGAAATTCACAAATTAATATCCAGTAGTGATTCATTAAGTGACGTATTAAATAATCTGATTCTATTTTTTGTTTCAAACGTTGGTTATTGCCATAATATTATTCGTAAAGATTGTCTAATTGTCATCATTAAATATCTCATCAGTTTTACAAACTTCTCACATACCATAACAGGATAACGGAATGCGATTAAAAAAAAGGAATGCAATATTTCCATTAGGAAAAATTTCAATTAATTTATTTTGTATAATAGGATAGCCAGTTACATTCTGAGCATTCAACAAAATTTAAGTTAATTTACTTGATTTAATGTTAAATACTGATTATTCCACTCGATATTTTATCACACGAACTCAAGAGCTGAGTTTCACAGCATAGACACAATGTGTAGCTATAAATAACTTCGAAAATAACTAGAAAAGTATATTAAAAGCCAATTTGCTTTATAAAATATAACCCCTGATATTGAACATATGGACCTGAATTACTGAAGAATTAACGGAATACGCTAAATTAACTATTTCAATTAATGGAGATAGAACCCAAAAGCTAGAATTTCGCTATCTGATCTAGATAATAATCCCAAATGTAATTGGATATTTTAAGTGAGCCAGTAATCATATAATACAAAAACAGATTAAAATTTAATTTAACATTATTCAGATGGTTCCAGATTGTCTTTTTAACCTGAGGGTTTCGAGTGTATATATCCCCCTTCCTGTAGTCTTTCATGCATAACATCTAACCAGTTGTGACCTTCTTGACCAGTAGAAACTTTCCATGGATTATTTCAAACAATTTCAGTTATTTTATCATTATGAGTGTTTGGGAACATTTAGCACTGCACTGTTTGGGAATTTCGTGGAGCTCAGAAAGTTAACGTTGCTGATTTTCCAAATATTTAACAATTTATAGAATTATGTTTCACTACAAATTGTTTCTTTTTTCATTTCATGGTACTAACGTTTCATGAAATTCAAATTTTAAGTAATGTAAAATCTATATATTAGTATGAAAGAACCAGAAAACATTAAAAAACAGTTTTGTTTCTTAAAGTAGGCAGATAAGTAGTTGAATTTATGTCGCAGTGAGTATAGGTTATTGGCGACGGGCTGCTGTCCATTTTGAAAGTCATTGTATAAATGTTCCGTAAGATATAATTGTATTTTAAGACATGCAACTCTTCTGATTAATATTTTACATGAGTAAATAACACACATTTGTTTTCTGGTAAACATTGCGTACAGGGACACTTAAAATAAAGTGGGAGCACACTCAAATAACATCAATTTACTATGAAATGGTTGACCATTTTAAAATACATGAAACATTGTTTCGAAAAACTTTTCATAGATACCTGTGGGTTGGAAGATTAAGTATCAACTTTTGAAAGGAATTTGAACGCTTACAATATTATAATCGTAAAAACTATGAACAAATAAATCGAAAAAAGAGATCTCCTACATTTCCAGTACAATAGTGAAGTGAATAGTGAGTGATGTAATCCTAAATTGTTTACATTACAAGCGATTGTATCTGGATATCAGAATTTCGCTATATGATCTGGAAAATAAATGCAGCGTAATATGAGACAGAATGGAATATTTTGATGCTATCTGCTACTCTTCCATAAAAGCCCCCTTCCAGCAATCCCCATTCCTCTGCTTTTCTTGAAGTGTTTCGTTGATTAGCTTTGATTAGAGCGAGTGGCCCTTTCCATCTTCATTGTTTCACGTTCTCCAATCACTGCTTCTGCTCCCGGATCTCGGTCTGGGTTTTCTTTCTCCGGATCTCGAATCCCAATCACCTCATTAGCCTCAATAGTAAGGGGATATAATTCAATGATTGCCCAGACGAGGACTCGGAATGGTCTTTGTCTTCCAATAACTCCCTCCGCCCTTTTAATGAAGCATTTCTTCTAAGTGCCCTCACACTCGATCCGTACGGTGGATTGAGTAGCACTTGAATAATTGCTGGCGAGGTATCGGATGGATCTTCTGGTGACTATTAGTTGGAACTTAAAAGTCTCATAATGCATTTCAGAGTGCGCTATGGAAAAATAGGGTAATAATTACTTCTTAAATATTTTTGAGTGTTTTAATTTTTAATGTTGAGAGTTATTGTTTTCTTTGTGCCTGGTGTAAAAGTACATAAATAATATTCCCCACTAGCAAAATTTTCCGGAGTTGTTTAGATTGAATTAATTCAATGTATATGTTGAAATTTTATATCCGTTGTAAAATTACATGAATAATATTTCAAGCTGGCAAATCCACCTATTATTGTTTGGATTGAATTAATTCAACGTAGATTGAAATGTATAGTTGTTTTGTCTTTCAATTAAAGTCTCCCTCCTTTCTACGAAACATTTCTTTCCATTGTCTTCACTTTTGATCCGTATATCTGATTGAGTAGCACACGAATAACCGAGAAATTTCCAGGTAAGTTAAGGATGGAAATTCTGTAGACCATATTAGTTGGAACATAAAGTCACATAATGAATCTCAGAGTTACATTCACGTAACCACAGTAGGAATTACTTGTATAATCATCTTTAGTGTTTTATTACTATGAGAATTAGGGGTGATTTACCTTTTTCTGTCCCATAAAGCTAAAATATGTGAGTACAAACTGTTATAACTTCATCATTGCAGTTCTTTATTTGAAATTTTAGATAATCCCAATTCACACCCACACCCACCCACATACATACATTTTGTACATACATATATACATATACATATATATATATATATATATATATATATATATATATATATATATATATATATATATATATATATATATATATATATATATATATATATACATATACATATATACATGTACATACATATACTGCTGTTTGTAAAAATTGCAACACCCTGAAGGAGTCATCAGAATTAAATGAAATGTCATACACAAACGGCTTGTATTAGTACAAATAAATGAATAAATTTCAAAGCAAAAAAACAATATTTAGTGTCCGAAATCAGTATTTGGTGTAGCCACCACGCGCTGCAATGAGTGCTGGTATACGACGTGGCATGGAGTGAAACAGATGTTGAATGTCTGCTTGTGGAAGATAATTCCATATTGTTCGTATGCACACCCAAAGTTCGTCTTTTGAAGCTGCAGGACGCGGATCACGAGCGAGACGCCGACCTGCTCAATGCATTCTCTGTTCTAGCATTCTTCCATACTATCGAAAACTATTTAACAATTTTGTTTACAGAAAGTACAGTATCTACAAACTTTTCAATGGAGTGAAATATTTAGAATTTTTTAAAGGAATTGGTGTAGAATCATATATATACAAAACCTCCATAAAACAAACACCCTAACAGAAGCCAATTATCCTATATTTGATTTGAACTAAAAAGGGGTTTGTTGGGGAAATATATAAAAATAATTTTGCTACCTCTAAGTTACTAGCGAACATGAATAGATAATGTACATTCAATATTGTATACTCTGCTTATTGTGTATTTTGACCACCAATTACAAATACAAGTACTGAAATTTCGAAAAGGAAATTGAAATGTGTAGAACATGTAAAATATTATAATTCTAAACTAAAATAATTCTAGACGAAAGGTTCCCCAACTATCGTATCAAGAATGATGAAGTTTGTTCACTAAATTATCTTTCGATCATTATTTAAGAAAAGTATGCGGGCTAAGTTAGACGAAGGAAATCGTACCAAAGCACTTTACTTTTTATTAGGAATATTAGAAGATTCTATTGCATATCCAGGTAAGATAGAGAACTAAATTTAAAAACAATCTATGTTTTCTGTAACTGGAGGAAGATTTCTACAAAATAATAAATTTTACTTCACTGAATACTGATTAAGAACGAAATACTAAGAATATGATGATGTAATTAGTAGCTGAATTTTATTCTGGGAAACGAGTTTGTGTGAGCCCAGCGATCTTTTAAAATGGGCGTTCTCATGGATTTCTTACAAAGGGGTAGAAGATCGCCCGCATACCCTTTCGTTTCACGCATACTTGCATTCAAATAGAACGAAATTTTAGGATGTTTCACTGCAGGCGTGCGTTGCTATCATACCGATTTTTTATTTAATCAAGGAGTGGTCGTAAGGTGCATTTTCTACCCCGATCTGCAAATACAACGAAATTTTAATTTTAATTAATAAAATTATTTTTGACTAACCTCTTGGGTACATTTGATGACTGAGACTCGTCATGCACTTGTTTTGTCTAAGTTACGGATGACGAGTCTAATTCATCATTCAAACTAGGACAAAATTAAACATGTACATTCTTGTTCATGGCAAGAGTGATTGGTGTGTTACGAGGCTCTCCTCGAATAAAATTATTCAATCGTTCTCAACAAAAATACACTTTATTTAATGACTTCATACATGGAAATATTTACACGGCTGCGTTATCAGAAATTCTTTTTTGGAATGAACGCGGAGATCAGAAGCTGTACGATCTCTCTCATACTGTTGCCATTTTTATCAAACGAAATTAAACGAAAATATAACAGAAACTAGTGTGCAAACAATAATACGAAAATTTAGCAGTAATTAGTGTACAGATGATACTACGAAATATAACAGTAACTAACGTGGAAACGATAATCTGAGCTACTTTTCTTAATATATCTGTACCCAAGGGGTTAGTTCTATTCTAGGCATGTTTTTGCATGTGTTATACTGCGAAACCAGTTTTAGCCCTGTCATTTTTTTGAAATGGCCATTCTCGGGAGATTTCCTACAAAGGAGTAGAATGTAACTCACATGCTTTTTCATATCACATATACTTGCACTTAAATAGAAATAAATTAAAGGAATATTTACTACTGGTGTGCCGTGGTGTCACAGTAGTAGCTGAACGTTATCAGCCCATTAATTTTGAAAACTATTCAAGATAACCCTCGATCTTTTAGAATTGGGATTTACACGAATTGGAAACAAAAGGATAAGGCTATACCCTTCAGTCCCTTTTGTGTAACATAGCTTTTGATGTCGTTTCTAACATGGAGTTTGATGTATAAGTTTCTCCTATTTGTTTCTGAAATAAATGTTGTACTATTTTAGTACTTACGCACGTATAATTGCTGGTAAGCATACGCTATGTAACAAATAGTTGCGAAAAATCGCTCTGTAAGCGACAGAACATACTAACATAACAAAGAAAATGATGGGTAGATGGAGGATATAGTAATGTGAAAATATCCAATAATCATAAATGTAGAAGCAGGGGTATACTGTAGACACAAAATAATGTCCCCTATGGATTTGGATACGGAGCTTATCGTTTCAAAGTATAGAATAACGTATTGGCGAAAAAGATTAAAAAAAAACATTACAATGCTTCAAGTGTGATAAATTTGTCAGTTTTAAATCTCTAATGAATTGGTTAAGTATTGCAACACAATCTTGTTTGAGTTTATGGGTTTCCTAATAACTGACAGTTTTTTGCTGGCATTTTTATATCAGTTGATTTAGTTAATACAAAATGAAATTAACTACACACATAATTGATACATAATCAAGCGTTCTTAGTACAAATGGATGTTGGGATTGGACATACCTTACATGACTGTTTATATTCCGATCTAAGTCCGCTTAAGTTACTGCTTTAGCCGGGTTAATGGTCGTATGATAATACCAATAAAAAGCATTTTTATTAACATCCTAACATTATTGAAATACTGCTTGATGATTGAAAATATGACCAATTTGTATTGTGATTTAATCTGACCTCATTGTCATGATCTTTAATAAGTAGATAACTTTTTACTACATCCTGAAATTACAGACGTATGGACTAAGAGTTCAAGAAATAGACTGTAAAACAAGCGATATTTTTCAAGAAACGAGTCAAAACTGCTAGTTATTATTTTATACAACCTTATTTTAATGTAAGCAAATTTTTCCTTTTAAAATAAATTTTATCCTACATATGCTTATTCAATAGATCATAGTATAATAAAAAATGATGCTACAGAAATTCAAGAAAATTTTCAAAAATATCCGGTCATTTAATCGAATGTTAGTATAGAACTGAAAAGTTAAGAGACACGTGAAGAAAAAAACATAGCCATATTGACATATTAAAGGTTTCGTAAAACATTTATGACATGCATTATAAACGTGTTTTCTTCGTTCTTTCAAATTAGATTTCGCTTAGAGCAGTCCAGTAATTTACAGTTAAGTTATGCGTTATAATTTTTATAGTGACACAAGCAGAATTATTAAATGTTCTTCGTATTGAATTTATTAACTGTAGAATAATCACTTTTTAATTTTGTTGGACAATGAAAACATCATTTAAATGTCATTAAAAGGATTTTTTAACTGCTTTTCGACATTCTGTAATTTGTACAACAGACTTTAGACGTAAACAGTATTATATACATATCCATTCATATAATATAGTTAACATATATCGCAGCCCTGTTCTATGAATAAACTATGAAAGGTGGCTATTCCAAAAATATATTTCTAGTTTTGTGGGTTGTGAATGTTCCTTGAGTATGTTTCCTGCAAATTGTCTCAACACTAAAGGTGTTTTATCTTCACGTCGAAACCAACCTCATAGTGGCAATTCTCTGATACCAAAACCTGTTCCAAATTGTTACCAGTTCTAGGCAAGGAATAACCTGCTTTCCAATAAGAATATATATTCCTCTTGGAGTAATAGGGCAGATTGTCACAACCAAATCTCTCGTTATTAGCAAAACTGACCAGAACATAGACGAGGTATATCATCAAAACATTTAAAGGTAGAACTCAATCTATATAAATGACAATTCTACTGTGAATTCTCTAGCACACAGATTTCCTGTCCCTATTTTTTACTTGTTACGTGTATAGCTCTACCAAGCGACATTCTATTTTTTTACTTGTTGTATGTACCAAGCATACGACATTTTTTAATTTCACCATCTTTAAGAAAAAATGTGACAAACAGGTTTGATAAGATAAGTATGACTAAATAATTGCTTAATTAGCGAATACATGTTTTCTAGAAAATTCTACTTGTAGCAGAAGTGCAATTTCGAGAAGTTCTATTGGACGTGATATCTTTCATTTATGTATTATTTAAATTTTTCAAGTCATTAAATTTTCTGTGATACCTTTTTTTATGCCACACCCAAAAATTGAGCGTGGAACCCCAGTTTCGAAAAGTAAGACGTATTCAAAGTTGTTCTCAAGTTATTAATTCCTGTTAATTTCTATCTCGTGATCTCGCATATTTTCCAAAATTTATAAGTTTAAACATAGCAAAAGCAAAGCATACAAAATTAATTCCAAGCGAAAATATCAGAAAATAATATTCCTGCACGTGATCAACGGACACCAGTTTTAGTTTCGATAAGCACGCAATACATCTTAATACACGTTTTTTTTTAATTCATATGTTTAATTTTGAATGGAAACCATCTATATGTTTAGAAAGAAGGAATATGTTACTTGCCTATTAAGTGTGTTTTAATAAAAGTAATAATTTTATTAAACATTGGAAGTAATTAAATAATTTAAAAATTGTTTCGTAAAGGAAGTTTAAGTTAAAATATTAAATTATTTTGTAAATATTCGATTAATTACCAATATTACTGCAAAAGGTTATCTTTTAATTCCTTTTGGAAAAACGAAATTAAAACAGAATTCTACAACCACGGGTGTTAAACTATGGACTTTTGACGAAAATTAGACGAAATGTGCACATGCTGTACAAAAAAATTGATTAATATTAGGCACAAAATAAATAAGTTTCACCTTGCTCAAGTACTTACGTTTTCTCTTTAAATCACCTATCTCAAATATTGGAAAATTGATTCAAGAACAAATAAGACACAAAATAAGTAAAGTATTAGAGTTCAAATTCCGTAAAAAATATTTATTATTCCAGCTGTACTGGTAAAACAAATTTGAGTAACTTCAGTACATGGTTTACTTCCCATTTTCTACAAATTTCTAAATTAAAGTTCATTTTTGTATGAGTATTCAGCTGTTTCACTGTGAAACGGCCCAAAATATTGAGAAATAAAGTTAAAATAATGTATTCATTAATTTGGAATATGTCAACCATAAAATACATAAAATTTCATGGTTGGCTGTTTTGGAGTTTTACAGAGCTTAATAAAATTAGTTTTTTTGCTACCACAAACATATCAACACAAAAACAGACATAAAATAGGAAAACAAACAGATTGATTAAGTTGTTTAGTCACTAACTGATTGTAGGTTCTCAAAAGTATACAAACGTTTACGAAAATATATGCCTCCGTTTGGTGTAGTGTAAGTACATACACTCATACGTAACAAATTTTGCATTAGAATGGTCCAAAACAGAGACATAAATTGAAATGAGATGAAAATATTCACTGTTCCAACAAGCATTCCAATTTTTTAATATAGATGATACTAGTTAATTTATTTTAGAAGGTAGTTTACATAATTTATTTCCAACGTACATTTTATTTCAATGAAGGTATGTATTTAAATTGTTTTATTCTTTCTTTTTTTGATTTCATACTATTCCTTATATCTCTTACCTTTTGAAGACAAAAATAAGTATGTGTTGTATCGCAGAATACTTTTGATAGAATCTATTTTATGTCCTTAATATATATATATATATAATTTCCCAATATATTTTATACTTTTAAACATCCTTATTTATTGGCATAGTTTGTTTTAGGAAATTGCAGTTGCTTTAAAAACTGCATGAAGTAATTTTTTTCTATTACATTTTTGCCCGCTAATGACTTTTCAATACTTAACAATATTTTTAATCGCCGAAATAATATTTTTGCTTTCGAAGTTTGGAGTTTAACATTTATAAATGAATGCAAGCTTTTCGAGGCTAAATTCGTTAATTAATGTATCTTCAATTATGTAGTGAATATATTACGAGTTTAAAAATGCTTTCATTCGAATCAAAACTGCATTTATGTAGAGCGTAGTAATTTTAATTATAATACTAAGAAACAATTAAGGGGAATTATAGGAAGAATATTCTATTGTATTATTAAAAGAACATTACTATTCACATGGACTTGAAATATTGTTATTTTAGAATTGAAAGAGGCATTCCTTTGTAAATTTATTATATTAAACGACTCAGTTTATCTACATTTTAGGTAATTAGATTCTTCAAATAATATTTTGATATAAAATTTGAAAACACAAATATAAGGACGGAATGTAGAAGGAATTCACAAAATTGTCTGAGTAAGAATGAGATATGTGTATAAACCCATGTTGTTGTGCATTCGCGAATATTTTCAATATGTAGAAAATAAATTTGAGCCGCCCAGAGCATTTTAGTACAATAGCATTGAAAATGTGTTTTGATAGTTTTAATCAGCTTATTATATAAATTTTCTAAGTATACAGGGTTTTTCCGTAAAGTAATGAGACTGGGTCTGGTGAAAATAATTTATTGATGTGATCGGTACATATTGTTAAAAGTGTTTAAACTAGTCTCCTTGGGCGTCGATACACCGCTGCTAACGCAGGTCCCACGCTGCAAAGGCTCCCTGGAAGTCAGCTGACGCAACCTCTTTCAGAGACTCTGTGACAGCTCGTTGGATGTCGGGAATATCTTCGAAACGGCGACCTTTCAAGGCTTTTCTTGAGCTTTGGGAACAGGAAAAGGTCTGCCGGGCTCACATCGGGACTGTACGGTGGCTGCGGCAAGGTTACAACCCCCTATCCAGGGCCCACGTAGTAAATCATAACGAAGGCGGTGTGGGCTGGAGCTTCCAGCGATCGGGAATCTCCGGTCGTTTCCGTTTGACGGCTCTGTGCAGGCGCGCAAGGACTTCTTTGTAGAAAACGGCGTTGATGGCAAGTCCTGGAGGTACAAATTCTTTGTAGACCACCCACTTTGACCACATTTTTGTCCAAACCACTCGTTGAAGGGCGTCCAGATCGCTCCATGTCTTCAAGGGTTTCCCGTCCGCTCTTGAACTCACAGAACCTGAGCCCTTGACAGGGCGTCGTCTTTGAAAGCCTCCTTAACAAAGGGAAACCTCTCGGAAGCGGTTTTGCCCAGGTAAAAGCAAAATTTAATCGTGTAGCTCTATTCCAGCGAAAGTTCCATTTTTGACGTTTTTTGCCGTGACAGAAACTCAAAAACAGGTTTTACGTCACTTGTGATTCTTACTGAGTCAAAGTTCGGAAGCGACTGCTGCCCGGTGCTTCACTTAGCTTAGACCCCCCCCCCACACACAAATCCCGCCCCCAGGTAGCGCTCTGCTGGCGACTGGAGTACCGCGTGGTGGCCAGTCTCATTACTTAACGGACACACCCTGTATAAATACACTCTATAACAAAAAAAATCGACGCACCAAGAAGGAATCATCCGATTGCTTTGAAATTTCGTATGCAAAATTTTTTTGACCAAATATGCAAATTATTAAAATTTGGTGTCCAATGAATGAATAGTGCGATCTCCAGCGCATCGGAACTTCGCATCCAGCAGATGTATGTAAGGAGTTGTTCTTGAACTGTTGTTAAAAATTTCTGCTGCATTGCGATTTAGGATACCTTTCAACGACTGAAAAAATGCTTCGCCTCAGGATTCGAGCTCATTACGAGCAACTTTCAGAGTTTGAAAGAGGTCATATAATTGGATTGAAAGAGGCAGGTTGGGCAAATCGGAGAATCGCTCGTCATGTAAGTCGAAGCGATGCGGCGATTAGAAGATGCTGGCAAGAGTGGGTGGACAATGGCAGATTTCAGCGTTATGATGGTAGCGGTCGACGTAGGGCCACAACAGATCGCGAGGACAGAGTGATTGTCAGATCAGCTGTCACAGCGCCTGATTCATCGCAATCAACCATCAGTCGTGCGATCCACAATCGAGTGTCCACCATGACCATTCACAGACGGCTGAGAGAGCGAAATCTACGCTCGTACTGACCGTTGCTCCATCTGCCACTCACGCCTGCACCTGTCGAGCCAGATTACAGTGGTGCTTGGCTCGATCAGGCTGGAATGATGCTGACTAGGGACGTATAGTCTTTAGCCACGAATCCCGCTTCCAACTGTGTCCTGACGATCATCGAAGACGTTTCTGGAGACGCCCAGGGTAGCGTGCCGATCCTTCTTTCACTATTGCACGCCACACGGGCTCTCAACAAGGAGTTATTGTCTGGGGTGCCATTTCCCTTGATAGCCGGACCAATTTGATAGTCATTAGAGGTACACTTACTGCACAGCGGTACGTTGACGACATTCTGAGACCTGTTTTCCTACCGTTCCTTTTGCAGTACCCTGGGCTTATTTCTCAGCAAGACAATGCCAGAGCACATACGGCACGTGTTGCTATGAACTGTCTTCAAGCTTGTCAAACACTTCCTTGGCCAGCCAGATCACCAGATCTCTCTCCCATCGAGCATGTGTGGGATATGAAGGGAAGGCTACTTAATCCGGTAGGGAATGTTGATGACGTAGTCCGACAATTGGAGCAAATTTGGCAAGAAATACCGCAGGAGACCATCCGGGAGCTTTATCGGTCTATGCCACGCCGTGTGGCAGCTTGCATACAGACTAGAGGCGAGTCAACACCTTATTGAGCTCGTTACTGTAACTCTAAAATAAATCATTCAATTGTTCTGAAATTTTAATCATTTTCTATTCTGTACATAATTTTCCTATCCACCAATTTTTGTCTCCATCGGACAACTATTTCTTGGTGCGTCGATTTTTTTGTTATAAAGTGTTTATTAGTACACTTCTATAATTTTCTTAAGAATCATATAACCGTCATTTGTAGTTGTTTTGTAGCTGATTTAATTTTCTGAAGTACAGAATCGAAATCAAAACAGCATTGATTAACGTGATATTGCTATTGCTAGAAGTATTTTACGTATTAAGTTTAACAACGGAATATAATTACAGTTCAAATGAAATTTTTCATACCTATTTCATTTTCCTTGGAGTCCAGAATTTTAGGACCAGATTCTGCAATCCACAATGTAATAATATTCCAGTGAAAAATATATGCAAAAGCTGAAGAACGCGATTCTTTGTTATGGTAAAAGACAAATGGTGCAAGTTCTACCAAATGTGTTTCTGCTATCAGATGTTTCTTTAAGAATGAGCTTAAAGCCTTCAGATAAAATTTACTTTCGAAGCACATCACATCCCATTTCCTGGTGAAACCCCTTTCCTAAGGCGTCAACAAAAACGTAGTTTAACTATAATGCAACGGTTTACCAATACCAGCATTACTGTATAAGAATGAGTATAAAATATAGATAGTTTCCTTAATTTGAACTTAATATAAAAATCTTAAATTCTTTATTTTAGTTAACATTCATATTTTTATTTATTATTTAGGTGATATTTGGAATTTAAAGTTCACATATCGCAATCTACTTAGCTACCAATTCATTTTAAAAATCAAATTAGCATTCAAAAATATAAGTCTTTCAGCATCCTGGTAATGTTTGGACTGTTTTATTTAAGTCTCATGAGAAAATAAGATCCAGAAAACACAGTACGAAAACAATCGAGATCACAAAACTATTTAACCTAAAGAGACACACTCACGCATATATCCGTTCAACAGCTTGAAATCTTCCATCCATGACTTATAACTTGTTTTACCTTCTTGATCAATGAAATATTTCCAAGGACATGCGTGACTAGCTTTTGTTGTGAAGAAAATGCAATAAAACACCTTAAGGAAGTCATGTGATCATTCAAGGAGAACATCTTACAATAAATTGTTAACATTTTGTAAAGCATAAATGTCAAAAAATATCAATTTATGTCTGCATTTACTTTACTCTATTATTGCGAGAATTCCACAAAGGATTGTGTGTAAATGTGACAATAGCTTTTAATTTCTTGTGATAGTGGGAAAAAATGCTCCATTGAGGTTTGCTTTTAGGAACTAAACTGCTGTTACTAAACAGGAATTGATACAAAATAACTTAAGATATTAATCCTCCAACTGGTTTCCCGAAACGATATATCTTCAATAAAAATCTGACCAATTTTGCTATTGACGAGATATTTCGTCCATCTAGTTAGTTTTTGGTAGTCACAAAATATCTCTTCGAGTCAACCACCAGGTTGTTTAATAGTTAACAACTATTTAGAAAATAAAATGAAAATGCGGAGAGTAAAGTTTCACGAAGCAGTTTTTTTTAATATAGGACCATTAACATTCATGTATCGTGTGTGTTTATGTTTCGTTATCACATGCGTTCATAAAATGTATTGACCTCTTCATTATCAACAAAAATATGAAATGTAAATATCAAAAATACCCGGAAGATAATATTAATATAAATAAGTATATGAACTGGTATCAGCTTTTAATGAACCAAACATAGTTAACTATACAAAGATACGGATTCTTAAAGTATTTAATTTAGAATACACAATTTTTCAAATTATATTTAATGTATTCCATTGGTAGTTCAAGAACATAACACTAACGAAAATTTGATTTTAATACATAAAATGTATTCAACAATTCTACTTGCACTGAGATTCAAGGACTTTAAATAATGCTAAGTTGAGGGTAACAGAAAAATTATCTGCTTAGAACAACACTTTAGGTTTTACAACATATTTGATATATATTGGAGAAATTCGTCGAACCAAAAATTGGTGCTTACAGGCTTAGAATTTAAGTTTTAAACTTACAATTTTTATATTACCCATACTCAGATAAGAATATTCTATTCCTTGTGACATCAACATGATTTTACTTCTTATTCCATAATACTTTTATTTTTTAACTTCATGACATGTTTGAGACTTGTGTCTTTCAAGTTTGTAGCGCTACGTAACCTTATTTAACCGTATAGCATGTTAACACGCGTATATCTGCTCGGAAATCTCAAGTCTTCCTTCCATAACCAGTTTTGAATTTCGTGACAAATAAATGGGATTTTTGAAACTAATAGACAAGTTATTTAGTCATGCGTGTGAGGAAAATACAAAACTTCCCTACTCGAAATCTCGTGATGTTCAGAGGGTTAAATTATTCAACGAATATACTTAACTACTACTGATACTACTTAACTGCGCTTCTAAACTACTCCCTACATTGCTTAAAAAACAACAAAATTATTAATTAAATTATTGAACAAAACTATTACACTATTACTCACTTAAACTATTCTAATATGTTTATCATTACCAAAAAAAACTAGCTAAGTTTTTTACACTATAAACTAGTCTAAATTACTCTCCCGTGGTCCATTTTACTCGAATAAATATTTTGTACTTTTTGTCATTTCTTAGAAGCTCACATTGAACACTAAAATTTCCTGGGAATAATTGGTGTCTGAAATGCTAAATTCAATGGAAAATATTATAAATTTAACTCTCCGGAATGAAATTAAAAATGTTTAACTGGTCAAAAATACATGAAATTCCCCTATAATAACACAAGGTAGAGTGTTGCAAATTTAAAATAATATAATATTCACAAAAACATCCCTTTCTTTGATTTTAAAAGAACCATTTTCTGTACTACTGTTCAACAGGATGCAGGAGCATTCCAAGGAGGCTACAACTCATTCTCAAACACTACACACCCTCGGTCCACAACCTGGGATTAAGACAAGGGAGCCTTCCTGAATAGCTTCCAAAGAGAAAAGAAAAAAAGCTTACAAAACAATGCACTCTGAAAAGTGCATTATATGTACGCTTTGCATCAAAATGGGAAAATCTTGTCTCAAAGAAATCCAATTTTGCCTCTGGGTCTTAAAGGTAAGAATTTTCTATGAGAGAACGCGCATCTCAAGTTTCTCTATTCCTAGGAATGAATATGGTCGTCATTCGGGAGAAATGCGAATGAAATAGTGCGATTGCATTGTGCTGGGGATTTAGTTTCCCCACCCTAAGTATAAAGGAACTATAGAAATGGCCATCGTAAATTTATATTGAGAGCATTTAGGCGTAAATATTTGAGATCAATTTAGATTTTAATAGAATTTCTCGTAAGATTACACTAGGGACTTTGTTTCGCTTTGGAATATTTTTAAAGGCCAAGCGATTTCATCATTTATGAGAATATCCAAAGGATTGAATAAAAAACTAATAGGGTTACCAATTTAAACATAGAAAGAAGACTGAAATCAGAAAACTTTTACAAAATAAATTGTTTGGAAGAATGCAAAGATTTATTTTCGATAAATTGATAAAACTGAAAACAGAAAAAAATAACAATAAGTATCTGTTTTTAACTAAACAAATCAGAAAATAAGAGGCTTTAGTAGGTTGTTCTATCTATAACTAGCAGAAATAACCGGCTTTGCTGGGGTTGAATTAATAACATGTTGATTCAAAAGTCAAGAATTCTTTCTTTCTATTATTAAAAAAAATTACTGTCTTTTTCAGTTTTGTTTTGCGATTGGTAGATAGCCAGTCACGTGGTAGCGAGTCTTGTGGTGCAACGGGCTAATGAATTTGGAGCACGTGCTAGATAGTTCGCTATGATTTCAGAAGAACCCGCAAATTCGGTCGCCGTTTCCATAGCAATAGTCGAATATAAAATTCTTAAAAAGTACTATTACAACACAGATCAGCTAAAACATTTAAAATTATGAGATTTTTAATGAGATAATTAAATGAGATTTCCTCTGAATTTTAACAATATGTTATTTATTTAACAATTTCCTTTTTAATGTGTAAATGAGATGTTTTCGCTCTTGACATTTTAAAAATAGTTTTTTTTATTTACCGTATATTTCCTTGTATAACCCGAGAATTTTTGGAACGTTTTCTAAAGCTAAAGTACAGGAGTCGGCTTGTATACGGATCCGCTAATATCCCAAAAAAAAGTAGGTAATTTTCCATTACTCGGACGTAGGCGATAGATATCGCAATGGTAAGGGAACGGAGCTTTCAGTTAAAGTCGTACTAGAGGGCCGGAATCAATCCAACAGCGATCCAAATGGGGATGGATTGTGAAGCAATCCCCTCCCCTCATTGTTGAAAACCATAGTTCGCGAAGCAAACTAAATGTGATTGCGTAGCAATCATCGGCGGTTGACGAGCGATAGAGAGCAGGGGGAGGAGCCCCCTAGTTTCATAAAAAAATATTAGAATCATTTAAGTGTACGGAAAAAAAATTTAATATCCATTTGACTTCGTCATCGTTTCTACAATTTACTTCGGACGCAAATATGCATGCACGTTGTATCCATTCATACAATTCATTTTATATTCGTCGCACTTCTGCTGAAAGTTTTTTTTCTAAAGTGACTACTACAGAAGTTGATTTTGAGTTTTCGAGTGAGAACGAATATTCCCGTGCATTCATTTTTAGTAAAAATGGCTGATTTTTAGCGGTTTGTCTTGTACTTAGTTTTCCTGTGAATATGTTTTACCTGTGTCATTCTTGCACATAGTATGAGATATTTTCGAACTTCATCATCAATATGAGAGGATGGTAAATTAAATTATTACAGCATTCGTGACGAATTTAGTTTGAAACAAATGCAATTTTTATTGAAATTCCATTCGGCGGCAGGTGGAATAACGGAACTTCTGTTAGATATATAAAGCAGAGTAGGCGTTTGTCTGTTCTCCATACAAATCTGCACCGTTTGACCAATCCATACATTTGGTATACTCATATTTTAGCACACTGTGGATATGACAGGCTACATATTACCCTGCGTTCTATTTGTTCAAGGGGGCTAAAAATTTACGGCATTCTTGAAGCAAATGCACATGTGCCTGAAAATTCCATTCATCCGCATGTGGAATAACATAGCTTTTGTTAGAAATAAATGTCATCTCAGAGTAGACAAATTAAACTCAATCGATTATATTTTTTTAATAAACAGAAGGTAGATTTTACAGCTCTTTTACAAAAATAAAATCACCTGCTTTCAACGAACGATTCTCATGTATTTAAAATTAGTGGCATTTTATGTTAGTGGTATGTTGTAGAAAAACAGTTTAAATAAATAGAGTAAACAACCTCGACATTATGTCTCTTAAGACAAAAAATGTCAATTTTGAAAGTACATACAGTTTTAAATTGAACCCTTATGGTACTTTTTAAGATCAGAAAATCGGTTTATAAATGAAAAACACGCACCTATTTAGAATGATAGATGCTGTTCCCTGATTATGGAGTACAGCTTTCAATAACACCCATGAAACACAAAAAACAAATGAAATTTAATTGATTTTTATCGTTTTTCAATGAAACTCTACATCAAAACTTTGAAATATATATTTGAACTACAACGTATACTACAACTACTTAATTTAACACCGTTTTAATTTAAACTAACCCATCTTATTTGAAAGTTGTTTTTAAAAATTTACTTGTAGATTTCAATAAGAAATTATATGCATTAAAAATATTTCATTTGTATATTTTATTTATTTTACTATCCACACACTATTATGTATTCAACCAAATATTTAAAGAAAGTTGGTCGAAATGTACCACCAAGAAATTACCCATCTAATGATAATTTGCAGGAAATAAATAAATCATTAAAATCTAACTCCTAAATACTATTTCATGTACTTACTATACTATACATTTCATATACATGTATATACTATACATTTCAAGTAATATACAGGAACACATAAATGCAAACATAAACAAAATTCCAATCCTTAGAAAAGGCATAATTCTGAAAAAATTAAAATCTAACTTCTAAATAATATTTCTGCCAATAGGTAATATATCAGAACACCATACATACAAACGAAATAAAAATTCTGATCCTTGCAAAAAGTGCAGAATTTTGGAAAAAAAATCTGTTCTGACGTGTTGTATTTGGACATCCTGAATATATTCTCAAGGAGAACAATTCGACAAAAAACTTGAACAATATTGATAAAGACAATAATGCTTTATAAGCAAAAATAACACATATTTGTAGTACTTGGGAATCCTCAAATATGACCGCAACATCTCACTGTCAACTCAAATACCCAAAATAAGAATTATAAATCAAATTAAAAAAGTAAATAATTATTCAGAAGATGCCAGATACGGAGTACCGAAATTACGCTTTTCTGATCAATGCTTATATCATTTGGGCTTTTCGTGTTCCATTACAAATTTTGAAGTAAACGTAAAATTAAATGGTCTAAATATTTTTTCTTCGTCAATCAAATATTTATATATTTTTTACATCATAGGAAGCAATCAAAAACAATTCAAACATAAATTTTAATTTGTTTAAAAAAATAATTTTTGATCAACACTGGTTTGTCACAATCTGAGCTGCGCATAGCAATAGTTTTGTACCCAATGCTATTACTATGGCGATTTCAAATTTCTCAATCATTTGGCTTAGACCTTCAGTCAATTTTAGGATTCTTAAGAGTCTAATTTTTCTAAATAATTTTATTAGTGGACCTCTACACTATAAGAAAAATCTCTTTGCAAAATTTCAGCTTCCTAGGGCGTGTAGTTCTTGAGTTACAGTGGTGAGTGAGTGGTATTTGAATTTGAATTTTATATTTATAGCTAAAAAAGTATCCTTAATATATTTTTTACTTTGAATAAAAAGGATTACAGATTTTCAATACTGAATATGAATATGCTTGTAATACGTTTTATTATTATAAATGTTTGATAGAGGTAAATTAGCATACATTTATGTTATGTAAAAAATAGAATTTACATTAATTGATACAAAACGCAATATGCTATTCCGTATTCTACATAATCTGTGTATCTATATATAGGGGGATTCATAAGTAAGTATACAATTTCAACGTACTGTGTAACATTGACAATGTAAGATATTTTATGTTACCTGTAACAGACGTGTAGGTGAATGTTTCAAGTTTTTTTAGAGACAGTCACAGGTGGTCTAACTGTACACCCTTTGTCACACTACACACATCGAACCGGTAACCTATTTCTACCCAGACGCGAGTTAGGGTATCTGAAGCAAGTGTAGTGATTGTGGTTTCGATACACTGTTTCAACTCCGCTAGATCAACTTGAAGAGGGTCAAATACGTTATTCTTAATGTAGCCCCACAGAAAAAAGTCATATGCTGTTAAATCAGGGTATCTGGGTGGCCATTGGGTTAGTGGCATGCTGTCCTCGGCGCTTAGTCGAATCCAGCAGGGAAGAAGATCTTAATGGAGGAAATTTCGCATGTCAACTGACCAGTGTGGTGATGCACCATCCAATTTGAGAATAAAGTTTTTCTACTTTATTGTTCAACTGTATAAATAAAGTTTTTGACGATATCTTTCGATCTACTTGGTCGTCCTGGCCTTGGAACTTTGCACAAACAGCACGTAGTTTCAAATATTTTAAACCAATTTCTGTTTCTGGTTGGAGGTTTTTTACAAATCGTGATCGAAAATGCTGTTGCTTCTCCACTGCAGACGCTGCCATTTCCACTTACTAGTAACGTGACAAGCTCACTATCGCCTACGTCACTTCGCTCTGTAAATTAAACTCTTTTCGCGGAAACGAATTTTTAAACTCTTATTAAATACTTGAATAACAGCATCTTACATTTTACTTCGCATGTATTAATAAAAGTAGTAATATTGAGAAAAAGAAATGTGAAGAGTGTGTATAGTAATAAAGTTTATCTGATCATCTTTTATAAAGTTACAGATGCTAAAACCTTTCTTTGTATAAATATTCCCAAGTTTTATTTGAAAATTTTAACTTTACAGTATAATAGTACAGTTTAAAGTAAAGTTTGCTTCATGGGAGTTTGATATTTGATTTTGGATAAAGGGAATAAATTGTCTTTACAACCGATAATAATTTCAAGAAACCTATCATTACTGTTCTATTTTGATGTTAGTTGACAAAAAAGTGGATTAGTTCTTTAATTGAGATCTGAAACTAGGTGCAGTGTTATAGAACATTTTGTAAGCAACTTATATAAGTATGTTTGTATACAGCCTACAGTGAAAATGTAAATCAAATACTCTGCTTTTTCCAATGAGCAACATAAACAGATTAAAAAATATGTTTTGAAAACAACATTCCAGATTTACCCGAATGTTTTGCTAATTCCTGTCCTGTTTAATAATGAATATACTGTTTAACTCTTTTAGCTTCATTTGCCTTTTAAAACTCAAAGAAAAATGTTACATTTTATGTGAAGAATTAGGACGTTTGACTATGGTGGTAAGTTGATTCAGTAATGTTTTTGCAACATATGTTAAATCCATACTTTGTTTTCAGAATTCAGACTGAATGCCGTTCTCTTATATAAACACCAGACAAATATTTACATTGTTTCTTAAGCAAGAAATTTATAAATTGAAAAGCGTATAAATCGGAAATCAAACGATTCCTCTACAAAATTATGTTTATCAAGTTTGAAAATATAGATCTTGAAAATCTTCGTCAATAGATGATAAAATAAACAAAAGTTAATTTTTATAGTGCATGTTTAGAAAAATAGGCATTCCAGGAACAGAGCTTTTAAAAATTATGACTAATTCAAGAAGTATTTTTACTGTCACGTAAAAAATTAACTTAATTTTTTATTCATAGCATATAATTTTACTTAATTTAACAAGCCGTTAATATAACTTTTTTGTAAAACTTTAAGAGGGTACTTATAAAGAAGAGTCTTTTAATTTCATAGCAACCTCTAATGGTGACGTTTTGAAGAGGAAAAGAAACCTGATATCCTTGGTATTGAATATTATAATTACTGTTTTCATTAAAAGTTCCTGTGGTTCCTTGAAAACCAATCAACTGTGTAATGAATTGAGAAATCCGTCATTAGTTACTTCAATTAAGGAGCACTCTTGTTGCCTTTCAGACCTTTGAAGATTGTAGTTGAAAAGTCTCGGTGGTTCTGAAAAATGTTTAATCAAGTTTAAGTATTTTTCCAGTCCTTTAAGGGAAAAGAGCTTGATTTAAAGTGATTGATCATTGCGGGAGTTTTTCTTATTTTTTAAATAAAAATTGACTGTGTTTATGAATACAGAACATTTTCAATTTAAATGAATTTTACAAAGCCCGGTTGCATGGAATGTCTATTTTATCAGGTTAACACAAGATTATGCCATTACTTTTTAGCTCATATTCATAATTCAGTTTTAGTAAAATTAGCTAATACATAATATTAGCTAATTAATTAGCAACTAGTACCAGACAAAGTGGTTATAGGAATAGTAAAACTGTACAAAGTTTCATTAATATATATATATATATATATATATATATATATTATTCAATGCTATTCGAAAGGAAAGTAATGATTCATTTTGGCAGGGAACTGAGACGTTCTCGACAGCGCAAAACATGAAAATTTGTGGTGTACAAGGCCTCCTTATTTTTCAATAAAAAAGAAATCCCTCAACTAAAAGACTATATTTATAAAAACTACATGCTTCATTCATTATATTACAGTAACAGTATATTCATTCTTTGCATTATTTTTTAAAATATGAGGAATCGAATAAGTACTTACAATAAACAGCCTTCTAATACATGGTGATGAATAGGTGCGCTTAAAAATTTTTCTACCGCTTGGAAAATCCTAATGCATGCTTTAATATTGACACAAATGTATATGGATCGAAGTAAACTAATTTTTATTGCAGAATGTTAAATGTAAAAATTATAAAAAGAAAAGTTGAATCGAAAAAATTTGAAATTCTGTAAAAAAGGCTGATTTTTCTCATAAAATTGGTGAATAAAAAAATACTATCAATAAGAAATGAAATAAATTATGTTCATTGGATGAGTTATTACCATAGAAAGGTTCTTAAAAAATTACACCTCTTTAATATGAATAGAATTTTTTACGAGCGTACCTATTCATCACCATGTATTAGAAGGCTGTTTATTGTAAGTACTTATTCGATTCCTCATATTTAAAAAAATAATGCAAAGGATGAATATACTTTTACTGTAATATAATGAATGAAGCATGTAGTTTTTATAAATATAATCTTTTAGTTGAGGGATTTCTTTTTTATTGAAAAATAAGGAGGTCTTGAACACCACAATTTTTATGTTTTGCGTTGTCAAGAACGTCTCAGTTCCCTTAACGTGTCTTATTTATCATGAAACGTACTTGTACGATGTTTTTCTCGAGTTACCAAGTTATGTAGGATTCTTACTTTGCAATTTTCCTATTGGAAATTTAGTAAAATGTTTAAATACATACTTGTACTTTTACAGGACGTTATTTCAAGTTATCAATTCTAAAGCTTTAGAACAAGAAAACCTTGCTTATATGGCAACTTAATTATAAGTTGTAAATACCAACTAAAAAAAAAGGAACTAAACCATGACCGTTGAAAGGAACAACTCTCTATACCTACAAACGATTGGTAATGCATTTGCTGGTGGTGGTAAGCGTTCTATAATTTTTCTCGTATGCTTTGCTGTAAAGTTTTCTATTTGGATGATACTGCTTACTGTCTTTAAGTGGGTTGAAAGGCTGTATCAAAAGGTAATATTTCCGAATAATAATATTATTTTGTAAGATTTTATGAGTTTTAGTTAAAGCTCTTTTCCCAAAATCACAACGCGTGTTCTTACAACTCTACAACAAAACAATCTACAATGGTCGACGTTGCAGCCTGTAATGTAGTCACATCAGAACCCCACTAAGGTGCTGCTTTAGCCTGGTTGAAAGATTAACGGATTGACAACCTGAGGGTGACGAGTTCTAGTCCAACCAACGACCGTCGTTTACAAAGAGGGCTGATGCATGTTAAATCTGTCATGGCCTCAAAGGTTCTGATAGTGACGTGGTGTAGACATTTGGAGAGTGGTGTGATAGCTCTAGTGTGACTTAATCTGACAGGTGTTCGAAGTTACGTGGTGTTGTCCTCGAGTCTTGGACCGTCACTTATAGCCTGTTGTTTTGCTCTAGTGCAACTTAATTTAAATACCTACCTATCATTAACCTCACTATGAAACTTCTTCATGAAAATACATATTTCGTATACCTGCAACTAGTTGGCAGAATTATTCTGTGCAACACCTTATTATTTATTTGAGAAATATCTGTTGATCTCGTTGGGTTAGATCTAACCAAAATTGGTTCTCATAAAACCGTAAGCATAAGAAAGAGTACACGTAAGATAAATAACTAAGCGAAAACAATAATATTAGGTTTGAAGACCAGATGCAGCTCTCTTAGTATTTTTATCTAGTCCGCACGCCAGACATGAGTACCCGGACAGGTGGTGCGATGTTCATTTAAAGGGATGTTGTTTTTTCTTTAGTGTATATTGTCCTCTAACAGAAAAATCGACGAACCAAGAATGAGTTGTACAGGGCTCTATCAACTTGGAATTGCTCGTATAGTCTTTAGTGACGAGTCCTGTTTCCATCTGAGTGTCCTGACTACAAACACAGCAGGGTCTGGAGAAGTACAGGGCAACGTGAGGATCCTGTCCTTACTATAGCACTCCACACATGATAACAACAGGACGTTATGAACTGGAGTGACATCTCCTTTGATAGCCGGGCCCCTATGATAGTCATTTCTGGCACACTTACAGTGAAGCGGTACGTAGACAACATTCTAAGACCGTTTGTGTTATCGTTGCCAGATTCCAGAGGATAACCAACGCCTTATTGACGTCCTCCTTTTGTAACGGTCAAACTGAAAAACAAAATCACTCGATTGTTCTGAAATTTTAATCGTTTGTTTTCCTATGAATGTTCTTAACATCCACCAATATGTATCGCTATAGGACAATTCCTTGGCGCATCGATTTTTTTTTTGTTGTAGAGTGAATGTATATATACTTGGGTTAGACAAAAATGTGGAAACACCTAGTGAAATGCAGGCTTGAAAAGAAATGTCTATTCTAGTGAAATATGTAGGTGTCGCTAGTGTTTTCGCTTACTGACGCCACCTATACAATGTCGTAAATACGCTGCGGACGTCAGTCGTTGTTGGAGCTCTGTTCTGAGAAGTTGTAATTGCATCATGTCAGAGCTAACAGACTGTGAACGTGGTCAAATTGTTGGAGCTAGTCTGGTGGATGCTTCTATAATCAAGGTAGCCGAAGTGTTTAGTGTTTGAAGAGGTACTGTATCTAAGATTTATTCATCATATTTGAAAAGCGGAAAAATATCATCCGCTGAATCACAGCGGGGACGAAAATGTGTGTTGAGTGATCGTGACAGACGATCATTAAGGAGGATTGTGATTAAAAGTAAGAAGACCACAGCTGCAAAAGTTACTGCTGAAATGAATTTCGTGCTCACAAACCCTGTGAGTAACAAACAATAAGAAGGGAGCTCCATAAGCAGGGTATTTCTGACCGAGCTGCACATTAAAAATCATTGATGCTAATGCCTGTAACATGAAAAAGTGGTACTTAAGTCATAAAGCCTGGACTATGGAGCAATGGAAGCCAGTAATTTGGTCGGATGAGTCTTGTTTCCCACTTCTGGCTGAGTTTACGTTTGGCGAAAGCCATCCCAAGCCTATAATACAGGCTACTTGTTTCTAAGAGTGAAAGATGGCGGAGGTTCTGCGATGGTTTGGGCAGTCATATCATGGTTTTCTGTGGGCCCCATGATTACTCTGCAAGGGCACATTGAGGTCAAGGATTATGTGGACAATTTGTCCGTTCATGTCCATCCCATGTTATAAACTTTGTTCCCCAATTATAGTGGTGCCTTCCAAGACGACAAAGCCCCTGTTAACACAGCTCACATCGTCCAGGACTGGTTATCTGAGTGTGATGAGTTGTCACATCTTGCCTGGTCACCACAGTCACCAGACCTCAATATTATTGAATCTTCTCATTGGAGAGGAAAGTGCGTGATCTCTATCCATCGCCATGATGGTTATCTGAAGATGTCACCGTTTTGCAGGCAGAATGGTGCAAGATTCCCTTGGAAAGTATACAAGAACTGTATTTATCCAATCCGAAAAGACTGTAAACTGTTTTGAAAAAGAACGGTTTTCCTACACCATATCAGGCAAGATTAGAAGGTTTTTGTAGGTGTTTCCACTGATCGGAATGTTCCTGGTTCGACTCCGGGGTCATGGCATGGATGTAAATTGTGATGTCCTTTGTTGGGGCAATGATGGTCCACCAACTGGGTGCCCCCTTCACAAGTGACCATTACTTCCGGCCTTGTAGTGGCCAAGGACAAGTCCTGAGTACCCCCCATTGGAAGTAATGACCATCACTTCCGGCCTTTCAGTGGCCAAGGATAGAGTCTAGTGCCCGACATTGGAAAAAAAATTTTATACATATATATACACACTCACTGATGCGCTGAGTGAGGATTTGCAAAATTTGTACTCCTAATTGACCTAAATTTGGCTTAAGGCCGAACCCAAAAACAATTTGAAATTGCCATAGAAATAACATTAAGTTTTAAACGATTGCTGTACAGCTCAATTTGTTTTAATAGTGTTGATCTAAAAAGGATTTTTTTAAAAGAAATTAAATTATAATATTTATACTTCAACTGACTTTTTATTTCTTCCCATGATGTAAATAAGGTACAGATATTTTATTTGATGAAGAAAGAATAATTAAAACATTTTATTTTACATAACCTACACACATGGGAAATCAAATTTAATATCGAAAAGACTGCCATCATAATGTTTCTCTGCAGAGATCATACTAAATTGGCACAACCTAAACTTTACGGACAACCAATCTGTTGGTCTTTATAGACCAAATACTTAATTGAAAGCCGCACAATAGAAAACATCTATGACAAATATTTGAAAACTTCCGCTGTCGTGAATTCACTTACTTCTTGGAGCTCAACACCATCACTAGACAAGAAACAAATTTACTTATACTACGTTCGGTTGATCATAGCTTATGTTTGCCCAATAGTAGAGAGAGGGCTGTTCGTGAGACAATAATTATAAAAGTCGAACGTATTCAAAAGCTTTTCATCCGCCAAATTACAAAAGCCAGATGATTCTATCGTAATAACGATATAAGAAAACCCATCAAATTCCTTCCATTAAAAACTTTATTTACAAAATCTTCATCAAATTTTTCTTTCAAATTGAAAAAAATACAAACCCTGTAGTGAAAGAAATTGAAATTTATGATCCAATGCTCCCCCAAAATAAAACAAGACCCTGGAAAACTCTTCTTCTTGGCGACTGAAATTCTTCCAACTCTATCAATCCTACGATTCCTAACATTTGACGTAATAAGCTCTTTCTTTTTTTTTTTAATTAAAATGTTTTTATTTTATTAATTTTTTTTATTTATTATTTTTTTTTTAGGATTTTAACTAAACAAACTCATTTTTGGCTTGACTTAAAACTTAGTGATGTAACAAAAACCCCTCAATACTTAAAAATAAAGATAAAACTGTCCGTATTTATTATTTTTTTTTCTTCGGTTATTCTCTTTTCTGCCAATTTAATAGGATTAGGAAATTCCACGGAAAGTCCACTTATCAAGTCCTATACTCTCAATACTGGAGATTGAGGACCATAAGGGGTCAGGTTCTCCATGACCTCAACATCTTTTTTAATTTGGTTTAGAATTCTGTGTTTTGGTATTTGAGTTGACAACGAGATGATCCCGTCATATTTGAGAACTCTCAAATGTGTTCTTCTTGTTGATTATTGTCTTTATAAATGTTGTTCAAAAGTATTTTGTCGAATTCTTCAATTTGAGAAAGTATTCAGTAAGTCGAATTTCAGTACGTTTGAACATATATATATATACGTATATTTTTTCAGAATTCTTCATTTTTTCAAGGTTTCGAATTTTGTTTCTGTTTACATTTGTGTGTTCCAGTATATTACCTACTATAAAAAAAAAGCTATTTTATGGGGGTTGGATTTTAATGATTTATATATTTCCTGTAAAATATCATAGACTTGGGTAATTTCTTGGTGGTATATGTATATTTCGACATACTCTCCTTTAGTATTTCATTGAATACATAATGATTTGTAGAATTAGGTTTCATAAAAATAAAGTATACAAATCAAATCATTTTAAGTTAAGGTGCGTAATTTCTTATTTTAAAATGACCGGTTAAGTTTAAAAATAATAATTTTAAAGTGATGGGTTACTCTAAACTAAAACGGATAGCCATTCGTTGTAGTTCAAATATATTTAGAAATTTTGATATTGCTTTTCATTGAAAGACGATTAAAATAAATTAAATTTGCATTTGCTTTTCATGTTTGAAGGATGGTATTGAAATCTGTACTCCATAATAAATTTACTACACATAACATTCTCGATAGGTTCGGGGTGTCCATTTAGAGACTGAATCCCCTAATTTAAAAAAGTAATATAAGGGTACGATTTAAAACTGAATTTCTGCTGTAGAAAAGAGAATTTTAAACTTTGTTGGAATAGTATCACAGTTAGTAAATTTTGAAAATTGAAATTTTTTGTTTTTAGGGACATGAAGTCGAGGTTGCTTAATCTACACAATGAAGCTGTTCTTACTCATCATAGAAAGGGGTTAGTTGGACTTAACCGGGTCCCAAAATGAGTTTTTTTCCTAAGCACCTACGTAAATAAAATTGCTTCAAGTTCTATATGAATGATAAATTAGTTCTTTAGTTTCAAAAGTAATTATTTTCCGATTTGAAAGAACTATATTTTGGAGGGTAAATAAATTATTTTTTGGAAGTATGCAAGCACCCGGTTTTATATGATTAGGTCGGATAAAACCGGGTATATATAGGAATAATTCAAAACGTTGTTTGACTGCTCAAATATTAATTTATAACAATAAATTAGTATAATGGCCTTCCTACAACGAGGAACATACTTGGGCTTAAAAATCACGAAACATAAGTAATTTTGAATTTAATATATTAGGGATGTATAGTAAATTAAATTAATTGAACAGATTTGTAAGACGTTTTGAGAACAGAAATCACAAATAAAATTTTGATCATGCTCCTGTGCATTGCTACAGGCTTCATACGCCCATAATTAACGTTTAAGACACTGTATACAACCTTCTAGAGATTTTGACCAGGCGTACAATTCATTTTTAACGATACAGGCTTCGTCACATCCCATTTCGTCTTCATTTATTCCGAGGAGTCTGTTTTAATAATGAACTTTTTTTTCTTCAGTGTTTAGACAGTTTTTTGCTTAGGGGCCCAAAACATTTTCTACTTTAAGTTTTGTTTTCTGATTTTTTGGTTTTTTATTCTCCAAGCTGCACTTCCTACCCGGTCTTGTCAAACTGCTAAGGTCCAGGTTTTATCAGACAACGCCACTAATCAGAAAAAAAAGGCTTAGCATATTTCAAACATGATGCTAAACTTGGTTTAGTAACTTAAAATAATAGCTGAAAGATATTTTATTGGATGTTGTACTTACTCTAAAATAAATCTTCAAGCATTTGGATACTACAGAGTAAAATCGGTGGACTAAAAATCAGACCTTTTCTTCTCGAATTTTTTAAACAACAAACACATAATCTACACTGTCTTTCATTCAACATCAAATAACATGGCGGTTGTCTGCAATTAGTTTCATGCGTTATTCGATAGATGGTAGTAATAATCTAGTCAAAACACTGTCGTGTCCCGGTTTTATCCGCCTAATCGGTTTGTCCAACTTTCCTCTACATGTATAAAATAAACCAGCTGTTTATTAAAAAATTGTAATCGATTGAATTTAATTTGACTGCACTAATGACATTTATTTCTCACACGAACTCCGTTATTCCATATGCTGCTGAATAGAATTTTCAATAAAAAGTGTATTTACCAAACTAAATTAGTCACGAATGCCGTAACAATTTAATTTTCAGCCTCCTTGGACAAATAGAACGGGGTTAATATGTAGCCTATCATACCCAGAGGGTTCTAAATTATAAGTAAACCAAATAAGGTGTAGATTGATTAAACGATGTAGATTTATATAGATAACAAACAAACGCCAAAATTACTTTATATATTTAACAGAAGATCCGTTGTTCTACGTGCCTGTGAATATAATTTTTAAGAAAAAATGTGTTTGCTTTAAACTAAATTAGTCACGAATGCCATTAAAGTTTAATTTATTATCCTCTCACAATGATGATGAAATTCGAAACTATCGCATTCCAGGCGCAAGAATGCAACAAGTAAAACATATTCATAGAAAAACTAAGTGCGAGACTATCCGCCAAAAATTTGCCATTTCTGCAGAAAATGAATGCACGGGGATATTCGTAATCACTCCAAAACTCAAAATCAACTTCTGTAGTAGTCATCTTAGGAAGAAAAATTTTATGTATAATTACGACGAATATAAAATGATTATATGATGGATGCATGATAAATGCATACTTGTGACCGATGTCAATTGTAAAAGCGATGGAAAAGTTAAAATCGTATTAAAAATTATTTTCTGTACACTAAAATGAAGCAAGCATTATTTTATAGAAAACATTTGATTAATCTGATCACTTTGCAATTAACATATAATTATTTAAACCAGAGTAATATTCCAGGTAACTGCTAGTATTTATATATTCTGAGAAATATGTTCTTTTGGAAAAGATTCTGATTAATAAATCATAGATTTTAAAATATCTTACCCCTAATGATGTGTTGTAAGGCGTTATGTAAGATAAATAAATTGGGGCGAAACTCAAATTCCTTGTACAATCGAAACCGTATTTATTTGGTGTTGGTTGTACGCATTAAATAGTAATTCTACAAAACCTGTTTTTATAATAATGTAATCAAATAAATGCTTACGATTATACTTTAAAAAATTTTATTGCTATAAAAAATATTAATTACTTTTATGTTTATAAATTTGTAATTATGTTTAATTATTTTTAATGTTTAAATTGTTTAACATGGTTGTTAGTATCATTAAATTTAAGTAAACCAATGAATATAAAATAGATTAATACTTTTAAATATTTCCAAACACAGAACATACAAAATGAAATAGTTGTTATATTAATAATATGAGTTAATATTAATAAAATTTAAGAGCTTGAAAATATTTCCCTTCAGCTATTTGAAATCCAAAAGAAACTCCTGTAAAGGACCTTTAATACACTAGGTTTGTTTGTAGAACCTCGTTGAAAAATTAAAATATGGGTATATGTTCCCAATGTGTATGATTTGAAATCATTTGTACGAAATTTATACGACTACTGCATTAGTCAAAATTTACTTTGTGTTCAAAATACCTTTTGAATAAAATAAAAACTGATATTATTATATTGGTAAGAAATATTATTCTCTCCTGATTCTTCCTTTTAGATTCATCTTTCCTTCTAATTCTGCACTATGAAAAATTTTTTAAAAACGAGACAATTTTATCAATGTCTTAATTATGTTTCAAGAATATATGAATATATTTTTATGAACCCAA
Organism: Metellina segmentata; assembly: GCA_947359465.1. NCBI lineage: Eukaryota > Metazoa > Arthropoda > Arachnida > Araneae > Tetragnathidae > Metellina > Metellina segmentata. The sequence goes on along the minus strand of OX375873.1, from coordinate 69,262,769 downwards.
ACGCCAAAAGGCTAAATTTTGAATGTTTTTTCGTTCATGAAATTATAAGCAAATAGTTCTAAAAGCGCAAGGTTACATCAGCATACTATTAAAAACTTTTTTTTAATGTATGGAAACGAATAGGAGGCATAAGTTTTTGAGGAGTATTCAAACAAAAAAATAATTAGAGGGTTATTAAATTAAAGAAAAATGTTGAAGAAGAAATTAAATTTTAGCCGTCTTTTCTTTTTGTGGCTATAAATTATTATGTACAGTCGTAGAAAAAAATCCACCTCTCTTCATTCGAGCAATTTTAACAGTAGAGAAAATTCAAAGATGGCTCTCGGCAGAAACTAACGTCCTTCTAAAAATTAAAATTCATAAACTTTACATAAGGGGCCGTCTTCATATTAAATTGAGCACCAAATAATATAGTTTTTAATAGATTCCCCCTATTTCGACACACACAAAGATTGTAGATCCTAACGTTAAATCAGTTTCTTAAATTTTTATAGATACCTTCCTAAATAATATCTCTATAACACTGATATTTTATACCATGTTACTGCTAAACAACCCAAACAAATTCACTTAATATTTTATTTTTAAAATAGTTTTTAGTATGCAATTATACTTTTTTAAATTGATGTTTGAAAATATTTTGTACTTAAACATTATTATATTTTGATGGAAATCAATTCAGAAGAACTTCTAACACAGCCAAACAAAATATCAGGTCATTTCGATAGTTAGTTTTTTTGCTAACATCAACTTTTCCTCATTATTGCAATTTTAGAGAGCAACCAAAAGTTTAATAAACGTCTGACAAACCACGGATAATAATTTCTCGAATCGTTTGAACTTTCATAATTAATAAATTCTCAAATCGTGTGCACTTGCGTATTTTATACAAAACAGAATGGAGTGTTTGTTTGTACATTCCATATTTTCGACATATTTCAATCCGTTTTGGACCTTTTTGATGCCAAATCCACCTCTTGAAAGCTTGTTGTTTATCTGTCCGTTTGTCTGTATGTGCCGTATACACGTCCACACGGTTTCATATATTTTCATGGAAATTTGAATACAGTGAGTACTTATCTTCATTTGGTGAGTGACATTGGTTGCGAAAATCTGTCTGTCCGTCTTTCTCTTCTACGTTCGATTTTGTGTTGTGTGTTTGTGCATTGCATGCATCACATTAATTTAATTTCAAATATCTGATTCAAATGCTTCTTATTGTATACATAATTTATTAGTTTAGTTATATGCAATATTAATTATTTCTTTATTGTTACATTTAGATGTTTTTTATGCTAAAACACCTGAGTAAGTATACTTAAATAACCATAATTTGGTAGTTTTGGAAAATTTTTAATGTTCTCGTATATTGGTACATACAATATTTTTCAACGGAAGGGAATAAAACGGAAACTCGTTTTTCTTTCGCTCTGAATTAACTTTGCATTTCTAAATTTTGTGCACTTTTTAGTTGTAGGTTGTGGCAACTGCGAGATCAAGCGATAAAAAGGAATTACAAATTAATATATTTAGAACAACTTTTTCCTGACATCTTTTATTTTGTTTTATTTAGCTGTTGTCTTTTTTTAATATTTGTTATTTTAATAAATTGGTTTTCTTTTTCATTACGCGTAACACAAGCACAAAGTATTCGGCTTAAAGTGGCAGGTAAGTCAGGATAAAGCACATTTTAAGTTAATTTATGCTATTATTGAAAGAATAATGCCGTTATTAAAATATTAATAATGTTTAAAAAAACCGAAGTAGAAGTTTTCAAACATTAGAAAATTCTTTGTCATGATGACAGTAGAAGATAGCGAAATTCCACACTGTCGCATGCCGAATGCAAGAGTGTCACAAGTTAAAAAAATATTGTTTTGTTGACTATGAGTGAGAGAACTCGCCGTAAATCGTTGTTTTTATTAATTGAGTTGAACACATGTGAAAAGAACTTAAGAAGGAGAATTCTCAAAATCATCTTTTGTAGTAGTAACTTTAATGTCACCTTTTGTCATTTTGTAGCTTTGTCATACAGCAAGGGTGTGATGTACGTGAAATGTATTACATGAATGGATATCCATGTGTAGGATTTGTGTTCAAAGTAAGTTGTAGAAATTATAACTATAGCGAAAGGTGTTAAAAAGAAATTTAATTCACGAAAATCTTGAGTCATTATATATTTAGATTATTTTTTCAATCTAGAGTAAACCAATTCAAAACGAGTAAGGTCGGGTATTTTGCTAGTAAATGTAATAATTCTCGGATCGGTAAGTTTGATATAGTTTGTATAGTATAGATACGTTTGAAATATTGTTCAAATTTGAATTTCGGGTAGCTATAACCATTTAATCATAATCTGCAAGTAGCGATTTTCTATTTAGAGATGATCCCTGAAATTTGCACAAACTTCAATATATCTGGATATAAAGGTAGTAAAGTCATAAAATGTCATATTTAGACTAATTTAACATTGCAGAATCTGATTAAGTCTTCTAAACATGGTGTTTCCATTAGAAATTTTGTTGTTTGTGCAAATTTTGATTTGAAAACGCTCCATTATGCAATTGTTTTGGATTTGAATTTCAGAGAACGTTATTCCATATTGAATGGTATCTTTGAATTTGCTCTAGTATAGATAGAGCAAATCTCGAATCTCTCTTTAGATCTCGAAATAAAAAAAGGTGGTTTGGGTTTTATTTTCTGCGATTGTACATAGATTAAATTTTAGTAAATATTAGATCATCATTAGTTTTAGGTAATGGGATGTTTTGCCATCTTAGCTCTTTTTATTAATTATTGAGAACTGGATGATTTTAGGAAGCCTTGGATATTATGACACATTTTGTCTAGAATATGTCGCAACAAGTAATTGAAAACAGGTGAAAAATACTTTCGTTTTAATTTTAATATGTACTGGGAATTATTTGTAGATTAATAATAAACAATTTGACTCAATTTAACTGGAAATTTAATAAATTGACCTTGAAGTATTGTTGTTTTCAATAAAAGTTTCATGTTTTATGCTTAGTTAAAATCTAAGGAATTTTATGATACTAGAAATGTTTTTCGATGCGCATGCTTACGTTGAATGACATGGAATGTTATAAGATTTTTATTGCAAAAAAGTTTTCTAAATCATACAATATCTGAATAATTTTGATAAAAAATATGACTTTGAAAAATATATAACTTATATAACCCCGTTTCATCTCATTGGCAATTAACGTTACGATGTCAAAATTTGTCATGCAGCAAGATACTGTTCCCACAAATTAATATATTTATGAATAACATTCTCAATTAAAAAACAAGGTAGTTCATAAGTTTTAAACATTGAATATTTCGATTGCTGAACAGTTTCAAATCAATACATGATATACAGTGATTGCAAATTATTATAATAAAACCCCCCAACTGCTCAAACAAAATCTGTAAAACCTTAAAATCTTTCTTATTGTTTGTAAGTTTTAGTATTAAATTTTGTAGTTTTAATTTCACGTCCTTCATAGGAAAGTTGATAATTTACTACACCAACCTATTGTTTCTAATTTTAATGTTTTAACTATAATCTTTAATTTTCTAAATGGTTTTGACGAAACATCTCGTTCTTCAAGATCTGAACAATTTGGCGAATGACGAGATATCTCGTCCATCAAGTCCTAATCAGTTTTGCTAATGGCAAAATACTTTGTCGAGACAAACACAAGGAGGTTTGATACCAGCATTGATTATGTGAGTCACCTTTTCAAGATAATGCCGTTTTTTTTATGATCACAAGATTAAAATGTGATCCACTTTCCTCTAATGACCATAACTCGTTCATCCAGATTAGCTAATAGTTTTGGTAATAGATACCGCGTCAATGCAACGCAAAGGAGGGTTAACATCATAGGCCCTTATCACTCACTACCTTAACAACATATTAGATATTTATAATTTAGCATTCAACGTATTTCACGTAATACAAAATAAAACTTTTCAATCGATTTAACACTATTGATGACCTAAAACACTTTTTATGTCGGTGAAATTTTTGAAATTTACTTTTCCCGCACATCTATACTATTGAATAGCGTATAATTTGTTTATAAGTAGATGTAATGCACGAATATGATGAAAGTATGGTCCAATTAAAATATGTGATTATAAATAAGTCATCTGTTGTTAAATTGACACTATCTAGCAGTAGAACTAGCATAAAAGAGGTCGCTTTAATCCTTATAACAGTTAATTAAATAACTGCATTTATCATCGTAGTACATTCAACGTTTGTACAAATTTGATAGCGAATTATTAGTTAGAAATCAAATGCCTCCCCACCTCCATAATATTTTATAAAAATTTCAACCTCCGAAAGGAATTCTGCCCTGCTAACAGAGTAAAATTGTTTTAACAAATACTCATGGTATTTTAAAAACCCTTCGAATAATTTACATGAATGACAACCAGTATTTGCGCGAAATCGATTAATTTTAAGTATATTTACATTTCTATGTGCAACGTTGTTATAAAAAATAACGCTTAGATGCAAAAATACTTTATCAATAACTCATTAAATATAGCAAAGTAGGGAACATTTGTCTTAATCTGTCAGTGTTTCTTTACACGAAATTATATTCCGTCATATTTGAATCAATCACATTATAAATGCATGAAACATTTTACATACCTGAAACTTTAACAATAAGAACAGTTGTCTGGAGCATTAGTGCATACGTCGAAAGGAAAGTCACAAACTGTGTTTTATGAAGCTTGAAACCCATACTGGCTTTTTTCAGAAAGGAGCTTTGAATTCCCTTGTAAAATGGATCTGTTGCCAATAACAGTTATTCACATTTAACACTTATGACGCTAGTTGAATGTGCGATTAATAATTCTTTAAATTCGAACTAAAGTCTTTCATTTTGTGAGTTCCGTGGAAAGGTTTTTAAACTAAATCCACTGACATAAAAAAATCCAATAAAATTAGTGTCAGAATTTAATCACAAGCGAATCTCCAAACGAAGAACTCTTCAGCAGAAAAAAAAGTCTCCTAAAAAGCAAACGCACGTGGTTTTGATCACACGCGATTCTCTACCACTTTATACCACAGTCAGTGCACGAGATTACGCTCCATCCATTCCAATAACCTTTGTCAGCCTTTCATCAAATGGAGGCTTTTGAGAAGCACGCCTCTCATCTGTCAGTGTCACCTGGCGCTGGGGCGTTCTAACGAAGCTCTGACGGACGTCCAGAATCTTGGCAGGGCGCTACCACAGAGCCCTCGCTGTCTGACAAACTGTACCCTTCTCAGGAACACCGCACAATTTGTCTCACCACGGGTTGCCAGGAAGGAGTTACTTTTCGGTCGCTGGGAGAGCTTAGGCGTCGCCAATGTCAGAGCGATTAATCGCCAAACTTGAACTTTCCTTGGAGGAAGTTCGAATGAGTAAAAAAGTTTTCAGGCGTTGAATGTTTTGAAAGGTTGAATACGAACGACACGTTTGTGCTATTTTTCTTTATATGTGGAAAAGAAATAAAATTTCGATTTTTTATTTTTGTGACGACTCAGGAGAGCTTGAAGACTATGGGCTTTACTACTTTCTGCTGGTGTAGGAATTGTATTTAATGAATCTACTGACTAGATTAAACAATGTTCCTTAATTTTTAGAACTTAAGGTCGTTGTATCTTTGTGTCGTTATGAGATAAAAAGTAAACAAATCGCTAACATTATCTACCTAATACGTGTTCAAAGGTCATGGCCTATTGGGATAATTTTAGTCTTTGGTTAATATACTTCAAATAAATTATCAGCAGAAAAATATTTATAATTTAACCTGTAAATGAAAAAAAATAGGAAATAGTTTTCACATATTAAATGCACATGGATTTAAAATGAATTATAAGCAGCTTACAAATGTTTGATTACTAGATTAATACTTTGATGTGGAAATATATTTCATATAAAAAAGTGTGTTCATTGTTAATTACCATTTTAAAAAATCTACTGTAAACACATGCAATTTGTTTAAAATTTATATTTGATATAAACGTTAAAAATCAGTCCTAAAAGAATGAAATTAATAGAAAATTGATGAATTTCTTTTGTTTATTTTTCCTTACATGATTTCAATATTTTTAACCGAGCAATAATCGTTTACCAGTCGCAACTTAACCGGATTTAACTAAATCGATTTTAGATTTACTGCATTTTAGATTCGTCAAAGGTCTAAATTTTAAGTATTGATTCACACTCCACTTAATCCTTTAAATGGTTCAAGGTTATTTTCATGTTTCTTGTAAGAAGATGAGATTTTTTAAAAGTTGCAATTAAAAATTACGTACAACAATTTATTAGATCTTCTCATTATTTATACAGATATGTGAAATAGAAAAATAAAACAAACTTATAAGTGTTCATTTTATACTGTTTTTTGTATGTAAAGATGGTTATCTTTTGTATGGAAGACTAGATGTTGATTTAGATTAGCCACGTGATGAACGCATTTATTTTCTATGATAATATGAGTGAGTGCGAACTCTCCGTGGATTTAATTTTATAACGCGCTCAAATATTACTAGTGTATTTGCAAACATTGTTGCATTTTGATATATTTGTTATGCAGCGCACGTGACGATACTGTGAATGTATTTTAATCATGAAAACTGTAACCATTTTATATCATTTAAAAATTAGAATTCCGTCTACGCAAAAAAAAAGTCGCCTGCGTATATTTGTCTTATACTTTATACTTTAAACAAAGAATAGCATTACAGCGAAACTAGTGTTCTGTCTTTATTTCGTCCACTGATGATAGCTCTTGGGGAACAAGGTGAGTCAACCTTTGATCTTTGTAGTCACCTAATTCGTATAAATTCAATGCTCTAAATCTCATATCGGTAACTCTGTATACTTAAACTTTCAATTGGGCATGCAATCAACGACCTTCTACTGAAAGGTCGTAAATTACAAACTGAAATATTTGACAATTTAATTCACTTTAGAAGTTATAAAGTTGCAGTGTCTGCAGACATATGTAAAATGTATCGTCAAATCCTCATTGCGGAAGAAGACCGCGCGTTCCAAAGAATATTTTGGAGACAAAACCCGTCTGATCCATTGATTACCTACGAACTAAACACTATAACTTATGGAATGTCTTCTTCGCCTTTCCTCGCACTTCGTACGTTGCAACAATTGTGCAAAGACGAACAAGACAACTTTCCGAACGCCTCTAAAATTGCTGAAAATCATTTCTACGTTGATGATCTTTTAGCAGGTGCAGACACCGTAGAAGCCGCAAAATCCTTAATCGATGAAATGCTACGTTTCATGAATGCAGGATGTTTACCTCTTCGGAAATGGTCATCTAGTCATGAAGAGGTACTAAGCGAATTGCCTTATTCGTTAAAAGCCAAAAGCCTTAAACAATCGTTCAGTGATGCTGAAGAGTCTTCACAAAAAATCTTGGGACTCGTTTGGAATCTTCCAACCGATTCGCTGCAAGTTCGGACTGTGGAAGAGCCAACCGTCTCCACCAAACGTGAACTGTTATCGGTCATAGCGCGTAGTTTTGATCCTCTGGGACTAATGGCACCTGCCATATTGCTTCTGAAGATTATGCTTCAGGACTTGTGGAAGTCAAAATTGGCTTGGGACGATCCCGTTCCACCAGACATTCTAGAACGGTGGAATAAATTCCAAGCAGAAATGCATCACTTTAAACAAATTAAAGTTCCTCGCTACATACATACGTCAGAGGATTGTATTCTTGAACTTCATGGCTTTTGCGACGCTTCTGTTAAAGCTTATGCTTCAGTAGTTTATTTAAAGGTCATTTCTGAGTCGACACATGTATCCTTACTCGCAGCAAAAACAAGAGTTGCGCCTGTTAAACCAGTAACTCTACCCCGGCTGGAGCTTCAGGGTTGTTTACTGCTAGCCGAGCTAATTTCAGCAATTCTAAAAGTAATCCCAGTTCCAAACCCACAAATATTCCTTTGGTGCGACTCAACAATCGCATTGAGTTGGATCACAAACCCTCCGTCTTCAGGAAATCAGTTTGTACAACATCGAGTGGGAAAAATACTTTCCCTGACGTCAGTAACTTCTTGGAACCACATTCCTGGCAAAGAAAACCCAGCAGACTGTGCTAGTCGAGGACTTTATCCTTCACAGTTGTTGGCTCATTTAGAGTGGTTCACTGGTCCAAACTGGATTGTTGTCAACAATAAATACGGAGCTCTCACTTCTTTTGAACTCTCTACTTCTTCAGTACTTATTCGTGACGAGAATAAGGATTTGGTTCCACAAACAGTTAAAGAATCACCTCCAATCTCTCATGCTATCTTGAAGTATTCTTCATACACAACATTATTACGTGTCACAGCCTGGATCTTACGTTTCATTCACAACCTCAAATCTAGAAATAAGCTTAAAGGTACTCTTCAAACTTCTGAACTGACCGGTGCACGAACGGCTATTCTAAAAATTGTACAGCAAGAAGAATTCGCTTCCGACCTTAAGCTTATAGCAAAAAATAAACCTCTCCCTATAAATCCAGCAAACTACTGTCTTTAAATGTCTTTCTTGACGAAGTAGGACTTCTTCGCGTTGGAGGACGTTTATCACATCATCAGACATTAGCATTCGATCATAAATTTCCTATTCTACTTCCTAAGAGACACCCAATTACTGCCTTAGTGATTCGACATTTCCATCTTACAAGTCTTCATTCGGGACCCGAACTTGTCTTATCGTTGATCCGTCAAATCTTCTGGATTCCGGATGGCAAATCCACAGTACGCAGTGTAGTGCGCAGTTGCATCACATGCTTTAAATCATTGGCCAGGCCAGTATACCAAAAGATGGGTGATTTACCTATTGCAAGAATCATGCAGTCACGCCCCTTCGACAAAGTTGGAATTGATTTCGCTGGTCCAATTAGTACAAAATGCCAGCACCAGCGAAAAGCGACAACATTCAAGACATACATTTGCCTTTTCATATGTATGTGTACCCGTGCCGTACATCTGGAAGCCGTCTCCAGTCTCTCTACTGACTCGTTCTTGGCTGCATTGAGACGATTCGTCGCACGTCGAGGATTACCCTCGGAAATATTCTCAGACAATGGTACTAATTTCCGAGGTGCGTCTGCCTATCTAAAAGCACTTTTTAAACTCACAAAAGAGCAATCTGTCCAGAACTTCTCATCGGAAAGAAACATTCATTGGCATTTTATTCCGCCCTATGCCCCTAACCAAGGTGGGTTATGGGAAGCTTCAATTAAACTTGCTAAGCGGCATCTCACAAAAACTTGTCAAGGCACACTTCTCAATTTCGAAGAATTCTCTACAGTGTTATGTCAAATAGAGGCTTGCATAAACTCAAGGCCTCTGGTACCTTTATCCTCGGCAACTAGTGATCTTCGTGCACTTACCCCTGGACACTTCCTAATCGGAGTTCCCCTTCTGGAACTTCCAGAAAACACTGACAGTTCTACAAACACTAATCGAAAAATTCTAAGTCTCTCTTGCAGATGGAGACTCTTATTGCAGGTTAAGGAATCCTTCTGGCGCCGCTGGACACGAGACCTCCTGCATACACTCCAGCCTCGTCAAAAGTGGAATTCAACGAAACAACCTCTGCAAATTGGAGACATGGTTCTTCTTCAAGAGGCAAAGTCTGCTCCTTGTTCCTGGACTCTTGGTCGCGTAACCAACATCTTCCCGGGCAAAGATCAGATCACCAGGGTAGCCAGCGTGCGGACCAGGGATGGAGAAAAGCTTCGTGCTCAGAATCGACTGGTGGTCCTTCCTCTCCCCTCATGCCGGCCCTCGCAGGATGTTGATTTAGATTAGCCACGTGATGAACGCATTTATTTTCTATGATAATATGAGTGAGTGCGAACTCTCCGTGGATTTAATTTTATAACGCGCTCAAATATTACTAGTGTATTTGCAAACATTGTTGCATTTTGATATATTTGTTATGCAGCGCACGTGACGATACTGTGAATGTATTTTAATCATGAAAACTGTAACCATTTTATATCATTTAAAAATTAGAATTCCGTCTACGCAAAAAAAAAGTCGCCTGCGTATATTTGTCTTATACTTTATACTTTAAACAAAGAATAGCATTACAGCGAAACTAGTGTTCTGTCTTTATTTCGTCCACTGATGATAGCTCTTGGGGAACAAGGTGAGTCAACCTTTGATCTTTGTAGTCACCTAATTCGTATAAATTCAATGCTCTAAATCTCATATCGGTAACTCTGTATACTTAAACTTTCACTACCTCTGATACAGCTATATATTGCTCCCAAAACAACAAAATAAGCCACTTTTAGCAGCTTGATACGCTTAAATGCTTGTATATTGTGTGAAAAACGTCAAACTTTTAACCAGATCTATAATCACTCTTTGTTAACTCTTTGGTATTGATTTCACTCGCCATTTCGAAGTCGGTGAGCTTCGACAGTTTTGATCTTGCCTCAAAATCGAAGGCCGTTGTGTATAAGAATGTTACGAAAACCTCAACCGAGGAATTAAAATAAAACTGAGCTTACACTCTACGGGAACGTTCATTCCCGAAGCCAAATCTTTGAACCATAAAATGGGACAATGTTCTTAGGTTGCCAGTTGGGGTTTGATAACAATATATACTTGCACAATGTTATAAGCAATTATAAACTTTCTTGAATGTGACATGAGATCGATTTAGTTCTTTGATAAACCAAGGAGCATATTCTGTTGATAATAGACGTCAGACACGTTTATCTTCTACTGCATGCAGTGTTATTTCAATTAGCTTAAACTCAACAAAAGAGAGCGTATCCCAGTGCGTTTATTGATTCTCTAAGGAACCAGAAACCCCTTTGCCTTGGGGATCTGTCGTAGCATTATCAAAGTGTATTGATAAATGCTTCAAGTGAAGTTCATTCATAAGATGATGTATGAACAATTAATTGTTTAGCAGATTTTATGTTCATTCACTGTCTGAAAGAAGTAATTTAACTTTTTAGCTTCCCTGTGATACTCATTATTTGTGAATATTTCACAATAACAAACAGAATACGAAGATCAATTAACAAGTTCACTGCGTATATATTTTCTAATTTTCAAGATGGTAGTTCAATACCACTGGTCCTTAATAATAGGTAACGCAACGGATCGGAATATATGTGGTTCAGATATAATATTAAAGTGCCATTTTAGAACAACCTTTTCGAAATATTCAAGCTTCTTTATCATCATGAAGAAATTTTTGAATGCATACGGAGAATCCAAACATTCTATGATTTGTGTTGTTTTCTGTAGCTTAAAATGTATTTATGATAAAGTGCGTTTAATATTGTGAAATTCAGCAAATTGTAGAGGATGATTCAAATTAAACAGGAGATGTTTTGTAAGTGGTAGGCGAAAAGCAAAACCAAATCTTGTACTCATACTTTCCTGAGTGTGCTATTTCGATTTACTAAGAAGAAGAAGAAATATTTAACATTTCATCCGCTAGAGGGATACATTTTAACGCCGGTGTTCAAGTAATTTGAATCAAGTTAATATTGCCGAACTTATCTAAAATCCTCCACCTACACAAAGAGTTACACATTTTCACTGATCCACATTTCTAGCTTAGCGTCACGAAGAAACTCATTTTACAGGATCACGAGCCGTTACTTTTAAACTCTTCTATTAACGAAACATCAATACCTCTGCTGTACTTAAGTAATTTGGGCAGTTAAATTGCGTAGATACACGTTCTTGGACGATTTCTAATCTTTGGACTATCAACTTTTCTGAAAAACCAGGACGAGGTCGCAAGTCTACTGGTTTGCAGAGACAAAGTTTCAATAGTTATGGTATAGCAAGAAATGACAAATGCATATAATAGCAGTAGTGCACGCACGATATCATGGGAATTGGACATGCCGTAGACGACAGTGTGGAGAGTTCTGCGAAATATCTTGAAGTTTTACCATTATAAGATATGCCAGACTCAAGGATTGCTTTCTTCTGATTATGATATGCGGAAAATATTTGCTTTGATATTCATCTCTCGGATGACGGTGGATGATTAATGGCCTTTGAGAACACTGTGAATGAGGCTCATTTGTGAATGAGGCTCAAATCCACACGTTCACCAACATATTCCATTGTGAGCAACAAAAGCAAGGGTTTGATGTGGCTTCACGACATCCTTTATGATTGGTCCTTATTTCTTTAAGCTGACCAACCGTTCTAATGGTTAACGTGTTCGAATCCGGGTCAGTTCATGGATGTTTGTAAGCGTATGGTGCAGAGGCGACTGGTGCACCTTGGATACGTCTTGGCCTAAAGTCCTCAAGTTGGGTTGGAGTGGAAGTTTGGAGAGTGGGGTGCCAGCTCAGGTATTGCCTCGTCATCTGGTTCAAAATTTCGTGATGTTGTATTCGGATCTTTCCCTTACGGATTTGATCCATTACCGTCGTCAATAACCCATTGTGTTACTCGAGTACGACGTTAATTAAAAATTGTCAAAATTACCTTATTTCTTTGAAGAAAACATGTCTCCGGGAGAAGTGACATGTTTTATTAATGTTTACAGATATACAAGATATGATCCAGAATTTTGAAATTCCATCACTTAAACAGAATAATTTGTCTTGAGACTACAATGTTCATACAAGATTGTGTATCACTCATATCTTTTCACCTGTGCAAGACTTACAATGTCACAACTTTTTGATTGACAAAGTCATTATAAGATTACTTCCAACGTAATGGACATACCGGTCACCAGATCTGAATCCCTGTGAGTTTTAGCTATGGAGCTATTAAAAGAGCCTCATTTATCAAGGTAATATTCCGAACTTAGTTGTCTTAAAAGACAGAATTTCGCAACATGTGACACAGATCAATGTGAATCAATTTGCTTTCTGCTGTCGAGTGTGTTGTTTTTATGACATAGTAAGAGTATCTATAATAGTAGGTTTTCATATGCAATTGCAATAAAGTTGTTGCACAGTTTCTTTTGTCGATACTTGTATAAATTATATTTTCTTTCAGAAATTAGAACCGCATACTCAGGAACGTATGTGAATAAAATTTGGTTGCGATTCATCCAGTAGTTTCTCTTACAGGGAGATATGAACACCTGCTTTTTCACTCCCTTTATTCTTAACTGATTATTTTCATATATGTATTAAATTTGAAACTAAGTGCTTATTAAATGTAGATAATCCATCAGACCCCTCAGAACTGTTACAAATACGAATTCAAGATGATAAATTTAATCTAATTTATTTAATTTTAAAATCTTGTTTAACACTCATTTCTGCAGTGAATCATGTACTTATCCAAATTGGTATTTCGTATAAGCAATTTTTATGAGCTCCGTCGATCCACCAGAGAAAAATTGAAGCAGACGGAGAACAGTTTTAGAGTCTGGTTAGGGCCGTGATTTCTTTTTAGCTTTGATTGTTAAATTAAACTATTTTGTTCTCGTTTCATGTAGTTAGTCTTTTTACTCTGATTAACTGGTAGAAGAGTGGCGAATATCTATCTTTCAGGTAATTAGACCACATCAGTGTAATAATAAAAGTAATTTGCTTTTAGAAAAATGACGTATTGATTTCATAATTGTATAGGGAAGGTAATTATGCAATTCGTCTTATACTTTCGCGGTAATTACAAATGTTTAAATAAAATATCTACGTATTGATTTTCTTGCTCAACCATAATGTAGTAAGCTTTATGTAGCCAAAAATAACCATTGACAAATTAAACCCAAAAAGTATAGAAATGAAGGTCCTTCCGTGACGATTACTATCAATTTGATATCAATATTACTTTCGATATTGTAAAGTAAACTGATAATTTCAATATTTATCTATGAAAAAAATGTCAAAAAGAAATATCAGATTATCATGAATGTCCCTCTACGAAGTACGTGATCAGGACTAACCATGCTATTATTCTGACAATCCATACTATTATTCTGACAATCCATACTATTATTCTGACAATCCATGCTATTATTCTGACAGTTGAGACAGTCATGGTAAATCTTTCTTCCGGCTACATTTCAAAGCTTTGGTGTGATCAATTTTAAATCTTTATAATGGTGCTCGTATTTTATATAATTCAAAGCTTTCTTGAGGTCATTGTTCTCTATACAAATGGCATTGTTATATTGATATATCCCATACTTTCTCCTCGATTTTTACGCATGGAGTAAACTAATTTGTTTAATAGAGATAATAAACACAAAATTTTGTATATTATAAGTATACGTTTCTTCCTCAACAGAAGGAACATACTGTACCTACATATTAATAATGTACCCCTTACCTACTTCAATCCTTATTTGTTGTACAGGGAATCCATAAAGACTCTTTACAATTTTAGACATTTATTACAAAGACAAATGAAAGGACAGATAAGTAAAAATTAAACTAAAATGAATCCATATTTAATTTTTTTTGCCTCGTTGAATGCACCTCTACACTATGGACAAAGATATTTGGACACTGCTTTTTTTTAGCAAACGTTATTTATTATTCTATTTAGTGACGGTATTCCCTCCGTTTGCATGTAATACAGCTGCAACACATCGAGGCACATTTTACGCAAGTTCTATGTAAGTTTGGTCAGGAATAGCTCGTGATGACTCTTGCAAGGCTGTGAGAAGAGATTGTTGTGAAGATGGACGTGCGTGGCGGTGTCGTACACGTCGCTACAGTTCATCCCACAAATGCTCGATCGGATTGAGATCGCGGCTCTGAGCATGCCAGGCAAATTCATCTCACTTTCAAGAAATAGTATTGCCACAATGTAGGCGAGGCCGATTTATCCAGAACGTTCATGGTACCAGGTACATAAAGCAATGGGCCGAGTCGTAACCAGAAAAAACAACCCACACTAATATGAATCATCCTCCGAACTTCATTGTTGGAACAACACAAGGGGGAATGTAACCAAAGTCCGGGTTGTTGCTACACCCAAACACATCCAACCGACTGGAAGAGTGAGTACCGAGACTCGTCACTCCAAAAAACAGTTTTTAATTGTTCACTGGTCCAGGAACGACGTGCAACACATTAGGCTAGACGACGCCTCTTAACATGTGTAATCAATGGCTTGTATGCAGCTGCTTTACCATGATTACCAATCGTGTGCAGCTCTCTGCTGATAGTTATGACACAAACGAAGCCTTCAGATGCATTTCTATCTCCTACAGCGATCGCAGTGGCAGGAAAACTGCGCAACCTCTTGACATGGCGTACCAAGCATCTTCTGTCACGTTCTGTCTGTTTATGAGGTGGTCCGGGAAGGTTTTATGCTGTTGTTGATCTGTCTTCCTTCCATCGCTTGATAACTTTACGCTACTATCAATTTTGGAATATCCAGTTTGGATGCCATAGCTAGTACAAAAATATTACAAAAATGGCATCATTGATCAACCCGCGTTGGAATTTGGTAAGTTCAAGTTCACGCGGCATAGCTCCACTAGAGCAGGGCTCTAAATACTCGGGTGCACAGGTGCACTGTGCACTTGGAAATAAAATTGTGCACCTAATTGTTTTCCCTCTATATGCACGCAATGCACCTATCGTTAAAAAAAAGCAAGGTAAACTAGTTTTATGTTATTTTGATGTCTGAACAAAATATTAGTATTAACCTCTCTCGCTCTAAAGGAACGTAATTAAAATTCTTAAATACACACTATGCGTAAACTTTAATCCAGAAAATGTTATGTCGTAATGGAGGAAAAATACAAAAAGAAGGATGACACTAAACCTTATGGGTAAAGATCTGCCTAAAACGTAGATGTTTCTGATTGCCCACCAAAGTCTGATGATGACTGAATATTTGTAAGTAATAATTTCGCAGATAAAAAATGTTTAAATATTTTTATTTGCTATCTACTTGTAACATATCCAAATATATTCAACTAATAAAGTATTTTACAAAATATTAATGCCCTTATATTACGTTTTTTTTAAATGGTGCACCTAAAATATGATATGTGCACCTAACTTAAGAACTTAAGTGCACAAGGTGTACCTGTATTGAAAAATCTATTTCGAAGGCTGCAGTAGAGTGAATTAAAAGCTAATACAAATTGAGCTGTTTTATTTTACTCATGCCCTTACCATTATACAATCGTTCGGCAAACTAAGTATTTGTATATATACCGACTTTCTGCATTGTCCTTATAGTGTACATGGGAACCATTAGTTGCACGAAGGACATAAAGACGGTACCCGAATTCTTGCCATGTTAGCTCTTGAATGGTAGCAATGGCATCCCTCATCAATGGTGGCAATGGAAATGACATACACGATATTTTTTACATAACCCCATACAAAGAAGTCGAGGGGGAGGGATATCTGGTGAACGAAGGGACTCCAAGGAATTGGGCCACCCCTTCCAATCCATCGATATGCAAATGTTTTATTTAGGAATCCACGGACATGTAGTTCCAAACGTGATGGTTTATCAAACAAAGGAACTTGACATCCCTAATATAAAGTAGAGGATCATTGATGCTATTGACACCATTTATGAGGTTATGCTATAGCAAACATGGCAAGAAATCGAGTATCGCCTTGATGTGCTTTTTGCAACTAATGATGCCCATATAGATGTGTATTAAATGAGGCAAAAAAATATTTCATTCTAATTGTGTTATAATTTCCAATTATCTGTCTTTACATTTACCTGTGTAATAAATATTTGAAATTGTAAAGAGACTTTATGGACACCACGTAGAAGGATATATTTGAGATAAACTTCTAAGCATTTTTTCATGAAATAATTCTTAATCTGCCATTAATTTTAAATGTATTCCGAACAGAAAAAAATTATCCTCAAAAAAGCATATTAATAAAATTTTCATTGAAAATACGCATAACGTGTTTTTAACTATGCTATCTACTTCTTAAAAGCATTTAAACAACTGTATAAAAGTTTCTTATTCTATAACTTTTTAGAATTTCTAGAACTTTTGGTTTTATGGCTTTAAAACTACTCATCGTAATTGAAGTCATTCGCCAAGTTCTCTCCAGATCGCTGCCCGGAAAGAATTCCATTATAGTATTATGCCAATCTCTTCTCACCAGGAAAAGTTTCATCTGATTAAGAGTGGTAAACGGTGTTTTCTACGCAAAGCACAATCCAAGCTGCCGAGTGTTAATGGTTACTTCTCCAGTGAAGTAGAAGAAAACGAGCCTGTGAAACTATCGGGAGAAATCGTGACTGCGCAGCTAAATTTGATGCTCCATAGTTTTCAGAAAGCCATATCACAGATGTTCGCACATTTTTAATGGGAATTTGCTGGTGAGAGCTCAAACTTGAGAGGTACACTAAATGGGGTAGTTTCATCGATCGCTATTGAGTGCCACAATTGAAAGTTCCTAGATTATTTATTACCCATTCTAAGGCAAACGACCTCATGTAGTTGCTGAAGTGGAACTCGTTCTAATAACCTCCAGTTTACTAAATATTGATAATAAATAGCTAATACTAATGAGAAATGAATGCATACCATACATAAAAGCAATTTATGTTTGTTTAGAGACAATTAATCTCTTCACGTGCACAGCAATTCCACTTTAGAGCAATTTTGGCGGGAAAGCACATAAATTCTAACTTACATCTCAAGTTTGGCATGTATTTAATTAAGGCGGAATCAGTGAGATATATTTAAGATCGACTTTTTAATGCCATAGACGAAGCATGCGAGTGAAGTCACGGTCGTAAAATCTCAGAAAAGTAGGTCACATGGGCTGGAATATTAAATTGGGCCGATTGATTATAGAAACACAAATTATTGTAGGATACAACACGAATTTTCATTACTTATTAATCTACGAAACCGTTTGTAGGAGGGCAATAAAAACTGTAAAATGTCAATGCCTAATTTTTTGCCCCTTGCATTCTCGTTCACCGGTTGTAACCTTGGTCTTTCAAAATTCGGCAAGAGACTCATTCTAGAAGAAGTCTACTATTTAAACTCGTATTAAACTGTATCTCAAATCCTTTTTCTTTTCTCGACTACTCAAACTGATAGGAAGTCCTTTAGATCTTATATACTGGAACGAGCACTGGCGTTAGTTAATTTACAAAGTTTTCAAGGGGCAGCAATTTTATTTCACATAGAATAATGTTTTCCAGATAACACTTTTCACAGACTATACATCAAATTTTCGAATTGCTAGTGGCATCTCAACTATGACTTACTGCAATGAATTGGTTTTTTATCTAATTTAAGGGTCATTCCACGCAAAATGAGCAAATCCGCTGTGGCTGACACATCACCGATTTTAATGAAAACTAATTTTAAAATAGATCACATATAGTACGGAAGAACTGCCAAATATTAGATGTCCAAAATGTAAATTTTATTTTTTATTGAATTTTAAAGTTCAAGGTCACACAAATGTAGATTTTTTTAGCACTAATAGTAGCCTCTTTGAGACTCTTTATTTCAATCAGTTATTGAAACAAATTAAAAAAATTCACATTGTTACATTCTTCAGTAAAAGGTATTTTAGAAAATGTCATAACATAAGTTTTATATCCGTTACTGCTCATTCTCAGAGATCAGAGAATATAGAGATTGTGACTATTTGATAAAAATTTTAAATTGTTTTACTGCCTCCAAAAATGGGGAAAGAAAACTATCACAAATTATTATTCACAAATCACTTTTATGTCTAAAAGTTTTGGTGTCATTTATTGATTGTGTTTCTATTCCTTAGTTAAAAAAAATAATAAACAAGTATAATAATTGAAAACAGCGATTTCTATTTTTTTAAATACAAATTTTACTGTGAAGGACGACTCCGAAAACATCACAAATTTTCCGTATTATGTGTCAAGATGTATATTATCTCTCCTGAAAGTTTCATTGTTGTAATTTGTTTATTTTTGTCCCAAGAAATGTTTAACTAGATGGAAATTATCGCTTTATTTTATTGCATGATGAATCAAAAAAGGCGGGAACACTATTCATCTATTAGTAATACATCTATTTCCGCCTTTGAAAGAGATGCTCTAACAATCAAGGACAGATAACCGAATAAATAAGCACTTTTAAATTGATTATGGTTATAAATGTGCTTGGTTTGCTGAACAGATATTTTTTTGCTGAACCTAAAGCTTTCGAACACTGGCGAATGTTCTTGTGGCAATTCAGAAGTCAGCCCATGCGATGGAATCGGTAGAACTATCAAATGGTTAGCCACAAGAACAAGTTTACAGAGACCATACGACAGTCAGATTTTAAATGCAAAACATTTATTCTCCTTCTGTACTTCAACCATTCTAAACATCAAGTTATTTTATGTGCCTTTAACTGATGTTATTTAAATTGAGTCTAAGCTTCAACAAAGGTTTAATGAAGTGAAGGCAGCCATTACGGGATCGCGTAACCATCATTGCTAAATTCCTATTCCCAATGGTAAGTCACAATATCGTGTTTCGTATTTATCGCAATCCCCAGCAAAAGAAGCAAAGAGTTCAAAAAGAATTCGACAGAACAAAAAAAAAACACGGTGAAGATGCAAAATTTAACATGGAAGCTTTACCACACTAGGGGGCTCGGTCCCCTGCTTGCCCATTGATGGGATAGCTAAGCGAAAGGGATTGCTAAGCGAAAGGGATTGCTAAGCAAATGGGATTGCTCGCGATCCCATTTGGTTTGCTTCACGAACCAACATTTTTTTCGCAGAGTGAATTTTCTGGGACGGCGAAACCTTTGCTCCCTGCTCGCAATCCCATTGGTTGGCTTTGAAAACCAACATTCTTTTTGTATAAAAATTTGGTTTGCTTAGCAAACCAAAATTACTTTTGCAGAGTCAATCTCCTACGACTGCTTATAATTCATATAACTATCTTAATAATTCGTATAATCTGGATTTTACTTTCCGGTACACGACGTCACAGCGAGGGCTTCGTGGTAATTTTAAATTGTAAAACAAATAGTATTCCATTACCATACGGCCACAGGGTTTTCCTGATTTTTACTCATTTCACATGGAATTACCCTAAAGAATTATTGTCTTTGAAATTTTCAACGTTTTTCGGATGAATATAAAATTAGAATTACTCCAGATGTCATACGGCATTTTCAAAAATTTCTTCACAAATACCATTCGTATTCAATGAAAACCATTAAATGACTCGTATACTTAACACTTGACTGTAACAGGGTGGACATAAAATAACTTTCACTCCAAAGAGGCATTGGCAGCTATATCGAAGAAACGGAACGAAATGAAATTCATTTACTTTTGAAGACATGGGTGAATGTATTCGGCGAAAAAATCTTAGATCCCCAAAAGTCACCGATGGGGGGGGGGACTTGGCGCGGTTGGAGAACATTTTCTTTAAATACTTATAAAATATTGTTAAAGACAGATGCAAAATTCTTCTGAAAAAAAAAGATGGTTCCAATGAGTTTAATTTATACATTAATGTGTGGCTTATGCTTTAGCTACAACACATCATATACCAAGCTGAAATTATTGGCATGATTGTTGCTTTCGTAATCTAAAGTATGCAGAATCCATTTTATCTGAGTTAAATAAAAAAATTCAACTGTTTTCAACTTTAATAGACAAATTTCCATTATTGGCGACTTTTGGTAATACATCTCGTTATTCCAAGTCCCAAATTCAAAAAAATTTCAACTGTTTTCAACTTTAATAGACAAATTTCCATTATTGGCGACTTTTGGTAATACATCTCGTTATTCCAAGTCCCAATGCCAAATTTGGTTCCATTACTCCTATTAGATTTATACACAAATGCCTCAAAGAGTGAAAGTTACTTTACATCCACCTTATATGCAATAGAAATGTTTCGCTCCTCAAGGTTCTTTAGTGAAGTCATATGAGGAAATTTATCGAGCATGGTACTATCTGTCTCACTGCATCAAATTTCAAGCAATCCTATGTTCCGAGTTTTATATTAAAGAAGAAAAACGTTCATTAGCATACATAAATCTGAAGCATTTAAGCATACTTAAAACTTCAATATGAAATATCTTACTTTATGAATCAGTTGAAAACCCTACAGATTTTTAAATGTGAGATATATAGTTCGAAAATGTACGTATACACAAGACAACAACTAAAATGTTAGGAATACATTGAAATTTTAAGTGAATTCAATTTCACTCCAGCTATTCGTTATCAAATGACAAAATCGTGTGATAAAACGTTCTGGAAATAGTGGATCATCACACACTCTGACAGGGGATGGTATCTCTGATCTGACCTGGGAAACATCAATGATACGAACTATACGGTTTCTACTTATATCGCTACTTGGCAGTGAGAAGGATTGAGTGGCACTCGTAGTTATTGAAATTCTACCAAATTATGTGGAAATCTAAGTGGAAAGCATCTAAAAGCTATTACACTAATGATTCTATTATATACACAGATGGAACGAAAAAAGTGTTATGATTATAAACAGGAAATAAATATAAAACTTATTTTGAGGAAATAATTTGCAAGTTTTATGTCTCATTAATTAAATAATATTAAAGTTTCTCACAATTAAATTTTTACCACGTTCTGCCTAAACTATAAGAAAAATATCTTTTAAAATATAAAATTCATGGCTGAGAAAAAGGTATTGGTACTTTTAAATATTTAAACAATTTACGAATAATAAATATACAGCATCTGGTATAGTATATTTTATGTGGGGATGTAATAGTAATTAATTAACGTCGTTTTATAGCAACACAAAGGGCTGTTGGAGATGGTTCAATCTCAATCACCCAAGGGAAAGAACCGAGGACAATAACACGTAATTTCGAACCACCGTCAGATTACGAGGTCACACTTGAACTGGCACCTCACGATAGATTTAACGTGCACCAGCCCTCGTTGTTCACTACGTTCTTTGTTTGGATTAGTACTCCCAACCCTCATGTTGCCAATCCGTTACTGTTCCAAGCGGGCTACAACGCCCTCTTAGTGATGTTTCAGAGTGGCTACATTATAGTCTACAACGTTGACGACAATTCCATATTTTTTTTTGTTCTCGAAACGTAAGGACGCAACATTGTGATTTCTTAACTAAAGCTTTAACTAAACTCTGTGATAGCTTTAACTAAAACTCTGGTAATCTTACACGATTACATTATTAATCTGAATTCTTGCTTTGTGATTCAGAGCTTCAACCCTCTGAAAGTCAGTAAGCAGTATCATGAATTTCAAAACTTTATAGCAAATCATAACTGGAAGAATTACAGAACGCTTACCACCACCTGAAAATGCATTACCAATGGTCTGTAGGTATATAGAATGGTTTCTTCGTACGGTCAGGGTTTAGTTTTATGCATTGCTAACAGTTTTAATTAAATTAAAAAACTTCAGTAATCATAAATACAATCAATTCTTATTTAAAAAATAAAAAAATGCTCCCGCAAAAATCAATTGCTTTAAATCAAGATCTTTTTCCTTAAAGAACCGGAGTAATAGTTAAACTTGATCAAACATTTTTCAAAACCACCGAGACTGCAACTACATTCTTCAAATGTCTGAAAGGTAACAATAGTGCTCATACGCTGCTGCGCTTAGATTTTTTTCAATCGTCTCACAGAACGGCTCTTTCACCTGCATGTCCGAACCCCCCTTACCTAATTATCTAACTTGAGAGATAGACCCTTGATGGGCATTTACGACTGACGCTTCACTTTCATAGTATTGTTTGGCGTGAGAGATATATCACCGGTGAGACCTTCTGTCATTCCCCCAAAGCTTTCACACCTCACGGTCGACAGGTTAGTGTACCGAACAAAAGGAGGAACATTCTGGAAGGTCAGTCGCTGACAGGTCGTAAACGGTGATAGATGCCAGCGGTCACTCATAAGGGGGATAACATCCACCGTACACAGATATGTACCATGCTGCTGGCGTAAACGAAATTTTAGTGGTAACAATCGTCTATCTGCCGCAGGTAAAAGTTAATTGAACGAACTAATGACGTATTTCTCAATTCATTACATAGTTGATCGTACCAAGCACCCCACTCTCCAAACTTACACACCACTTTTTCTATGCGGGAATGAATACGTTTCGTAAAACCTCTTTTTAAATACCAGACCTTTTAGGCCAACAATTTCATTTTTGCAGGCCTCATGCGGCCCACAACGAATATCTTTGTGACCCAGTTAACTTAACAGTAACTAACATATATTTTACTAAAATTTAGTAGCTTATTTTTTTTAATTTCGTATTTTTAATAACGAACCACAGCACTCGCCAATGATCGATTACATGTCGTGTTACATTTACGCACCATTTCTGTACTAGTAGCAGCGCATATTTTACCAGCCGATAGTAAAGTAATACCTACCACACCATTAGTCATCTACTGCTTTGCTAGGTTTGCCTAACACCATATATTTCGCTTTTAGAGAACAAGAAAATTAAGTATAGTTGTAGATCCTGAATTTTAAAAATATTTGAAGGCCAGATTTGAAAACACTCTAAAATTTGCATATGAGATTATTTCCATGTTTGGAAGTAGTTATCGGTTCGAGCATTCACTTTCACTTATGAAAAGAAATAAGTGTCTCCTGTCAGATCCAGAATTACTGACCTTCACCTTGGGTCAGTTTTGAAAGTTATCACTATGAACAAGATATTCCCCGAAGTAGGAAATATGATAACAAAGAAGAGATGCCAAGTGTTGGAAAGAAAACATTAATTTTACCGTTGTTCTTGTTCTTTCTTATACTGTGTTATTGCAATAACTTAACAGTTCTATAAAATTGGTTTTTGTTTTAGTGCGGTCCGTATAAACTAAGACCTTGTTTATTTGGCACGTATTAGTATTTGAGTTACATATGCTTTTATTAGGACCTTGGCATTACAAGGACTGAATTGGTGGTCATTTGTTAGGGGACACTCAGTGGACAGCCGCCTCAAATCCTAGCAGAGGCTAACTGGATAGGACAATTGGAGGACAACAACAACTAGAGGCCACCAACTTTTATGCGTTTACAAATGGAGCTTTGCACCCAGATCTACAAATTAAAACATTCTATTTTATGATTTCTGTACTCGTGAATATACTCATGAACATGCCAAAAAGCATGTATTAATCTACTAGAATATGATTTCCGATTGTGGTTATTATCTTATAAAAAGGGTCGTTTGAGAAAGAGTTTCTTTTGGAGATACTTTCATGAGATGGTGAATTAATTATTAAATTGATCTGCTGACGTTATGGATGACAGGTGTCACGCTTGAACCTTTATTAAGCCAAATTAAAATCGCGAAACTGCTTGCACTCTACAAACATTTGAAGTGAGCATTGTAGAACTTTCCAAGCAAATGGAAAAGAGTT
This sequence comes from Metellina segmentata, assembly GCA_947359465.1. Taxonomy (NCBI): domain Eukaryota; kingdom Metazoa; phylum Arthropoda; class Arachnida; order Araneae; family Tetragnathidae; genus Metellina; species Metellina segmentata. The sequence goes on along the minus strand of OX375873.1, from coordinate 69,238,429 downwards.
CTGTGGAGTGATAAAACTTTTTATTTAAAGAAGTAAATGGTCGCCATATTCTCCAGAATTGGTCTCATGCGACGTTTTGCTTTCAAAGTTGCAGATGTGCACTGTGGGAAGAAATTCGTGTTGAATAAGGATGTTCATGCCGTTGTCATCTGTCGCAGCCTTTGAGAAAGGTAATTTTCGGACGGGATGAAAATATTCGAAACTATATGGATCAAGTGTGCAAGCTTCAATACTCACTATTCTGATAAACAAAAGCATTTCTTTTTATGAAAACAAGGTGTTTAATTTGATATTTTACCTTTCTTTCCAAACAACCCTTGAACTTACAAAACAACCCTTGTACTTACAAAACAACCCTTGTACTCACCAAAAAACCCTTATACTTACAAAACAACCCTTGTACTTACAAAATAACCCTTTAGTTTAACAGCTGAAAAGGAAAGCATATGTTCTTCTTAATGATAATTCCTTGACAATCACACTCATATCATACGTCAAAAGTTGAAAATTTCCATTCTTCAAGCTTGCTTTTAAAATGTAGAAAACGTCGAGTCTTAACACTAAAATATTACATTTAGTATGAAGCAAATTCAGCGCACGTAGCGTACACAAAACTGCAATACTACCTTTAGTGTTTGTTGTACGTTGTATTTGAATACCTGGATTTTCTGATTTTCAACATACTCATTAGCCAAAGCTAGACTAAGACTATTATATTTGCGTCATTAAAATAAATGTATCTATTGGAAAATGTAGTTGATAACAAACCCAGGTATTAAAAAACAACCCCTACATCTAATACAGTGTTGCAGTCATTATTCATGGCTTTCGACGTTTAATTAACGTTCGATGATGCCTTTGCCCAGTAGCGCGTTTAGCAAAGTGCACATAAAAGCACCAGATTACGATAATTCCGGGTGATTTATGATTAGAGTAACACCCAATCTCATAAAAAATCAACAAAAATTTCTTCCCCTAGCGCTGCTTTATTACTTTTGTAACAGAAAAGTAGAGGAAGGATTCACAACAAACGGGAGGAACGCTGTGAAAAAGGAGGGATTCAATTTCTCATGTCAGATGCCTTTCCTTGTAAAAACAGCGGTCGGACACACATAATTTTTAAGATACATTGGATGGAAATGGTCATCTCTTTTATTATAGGGGTTTTCTACAAATTACAAATTATGCTTATCTGTTTAATTTGAGAAATTACATCATCTATGCACGCCGTTTGTTGTCTCAAAAACCCTTACATTCTACGAGTCTACCATTATCGATTTTTGATCAAACTTTTTTTATAGGGATTTAATTCTCATTTAGTGAGTTCTGGAAATTGCTATGAAAATAATAGTTGCTTTCGAAGAACTATTCTGTTGATAAAAATTGTTTTAATCTGAAGATTAATTTTTATAACAGTACCTTTTTTAATGATTGCTTTCGAAGAACTATTCTGTTAATAAAAATAGTTTTAATCTGAAGATTAATTTTTATTAGAGTACCTCTTTTGAACAGCACACGTATTTTATAGTCATGTTCACTGAACGTGTTGTGCTAAGAAATTACCATAATAGCGATTGAGTTTGAGTGTCTTGTTTGTTTAAAGTAATTTGTCACGATTTTAAACGAATATATTTCGGCTTCTTAATAAACGCTTCATATAATTCTATAAAATATCACAAAAAAGTTTGAATTTCTCAAAATGTATTTGTTTACTTACCCCTCAAATGCTAAAGAAAGTAAACATACATTTTAACAGAATATAAAACTTAGTATTAATTAAAATTGATTATGTTGTTGCAAATACAAACAACAGTGTTGAAGTGTCGAAAATTAAGGTATTGATTCTAACTCTTTTTTAACGTTTTTACTTTAAACAAAGTATAAAACATGTATATTGACATTAAGGTTTCTTCTTTCTATCATCTTTACATAATAGTTCGAAGACATCCACATAAGAATTTGCTAAACAAGGAATGTTGCTTAAGGCGAATTTCCGTACCATCGCGATCCTATAGACCTAGAACTGGGTTATAAACCCAGAACCAACAAAAGTGTGGATTAGAGGGTTAGAATTGGGCTATGGGGTCATCAAACTGTTTTTAAAAATATGAAAGTTGTTTAAGGGAGGTATTTTCAGTGTAAACAGGACAAGATTGGCCAGTCCGGGAAGAGAATATTTTATTTCAGCTACCCAAATGTCCTCGCATGATATAGATCGAGATTATCTTAAGATGTAGTTTATTGCCACTTTAGCGATGTTTGGCATTTAATCCAATTGGGATTGAGTAATAAGAGGTTATACATCTATTCCACGAATTCATTCATTGGAATTTTTATTTGTGAAGCGCTGAAGTCTAACGTTGTTTCACAAGAGGAAAACCAGTTACCGTCATATAACCTTCAAAGTATACGAATATTATTGGCTACAAAATTATTTTGTTACCGTCATACTTTTTATAGATCATTAGATTTTAGATTTAAAAAAAATGATAGAAGCATTTTAATAGTGCAATACATCTTTCACGCACATAGCAGCATGGTTATGTATTTCTCATCGTCATGAAAAAAAGCATTTAGTGCTTCCTAATAAATGTTACTTAACGGGTTTCTACTCTAAGCCGACGATATTTTCATGACGGCATATTTTTAACTAGTATTAAAAATATCGAAACCTATCCATATTTTCATTTAATCTCATACAGGCACGGTAAGTGACAGGGCTAAAACACGATAGAGCTGATCCCCAGACACGCGACAATGTATTGTCCGTACAACATTGTTCTACCATTGAAATGATAGGACAATATGTTTATGGGAAAATTATTGCTCCTGTAGAATGGATAGCTTGATATACCGCTATGAATGCAATAGAGCACATATGGAATATTCTAGGGACACAATTTGCAGCACGAAACCAGGAGAGCTCTTAACTGCATTACGGGACTGTGGACATTATTTACTACAATTGACAGCATAATATGCACATCGCTGTCGGAGGTACGATTCCATTAGATTTAAACTGCACATTGTTTGTGTAGCAATGTTTGACGTTCTGGTACAAGTTGATACAGTTGTTAATTTTCTGATGGATAATGCTTTTTATTTAGCACTTTATTACATCTTGCTCTGGAATCATATGTTTAAAATTTTAGCGAACTTTACTAGATTCATTCTTGGTTCTTTTGTTAATTATTTTTGTTCCGAATACTGTAATCAAAATGAACCTAGCAGTAATGTATGATGCTTCATATCAATTTCAATATTTAGTTATTTATTCAACCCGTTCAATACAATATTATTCAGATAGTATTTATTATAATAACTAAAACATTTATTTCAAAAAGTGTTATCCTAGATTTGATGTAATCTGTAAACTACTGATCTTTTATACCAGCAGATGTTTTCCACTTTACATTCTTCAAATATGTATTCCTGTTTCTGGTAGATGTAAATAAATAACATTTATTAACATTAGATTAAATATTTCAATTTCAATTCTCTAAAGTGGAAAACATCCATGATGATATTTCCTAAGTGTATTTCTCTGTCTTCTGTGTCGGCAAAACTCCAGTGTGTGGTGTATATATTATTTGATCTTGTATGCCTTGTGTCTGACGCAGCAGGGCCATATAAAGACCTTGCGCCATAAAACCCCAAAGTCAGCCAACCAACCCCTATCTTAATCATATTCAACACATGAGGGAATATCTCTAGAAAGACGGCTGGAGAAGGGCTACACACACGTCAAATATTAATTAAAAAGAAACGGATCTGAAGGAAATGGGCTCTCCTACCGCAGGAACTCATCCGTAACATCAACAGTTTTCAAACTCGGTGTGAAACCTGCATTCACGCGCGTTGACTAGCGTATGACATGATAAAACTGGTTGAAATTTTAAGACAGCCTATAAAAAGGTAAAAATAACAATTTATAATAAACTTTCAAAATACAAATTCTTAATATTGAAAACAAACAATACAAATTTTATGGTAATAAATACACTCTAAATCATTGCCACTTCAAAATATAATCTTACATTTTTCTTATAATGCTAAAAACGAAAATACTTTTATTTTTGCTCACATTATTATAGGCAGAATTATTAATAAGTATGAGTGCACTTTCGTGAATGGGAAGAATTTCAAATTGTTTCAAGTACATGAAAACATTGCTCATTCGATAATTTTCTTCTATTCTCGAATTAAACTCCCAGAGGCATAGCAAAATGAAAACTGCGATGCTACTACTTAACAACAAATAACAGATAACGAAAGAAGAGACATGAAAAACTCGAGTATCCATTCCACATTATTTTTTGAGACAAATGCTTCCATCTCTAATATCTTCAGCAACTTTTCCCTAATTGGATCCATCTTTTAAGTGAAGAAAATATTCCAGGGGAAATGTAATTTCCGGAATAATCCGGGAATGCGTTCCTTTCGTACCGTTTCCGGGACACTGGTCGGCCATTAAAGAAGGAAAAACGGCGTGAAATACTTCTGCCCGCGGGAGTAGCAGGACCGGGATATCGTGACGGAAGATAGATACCTGGGGCGAATTTTTTTTTACATCGTTCTCTTTTTGACGTCGTGCTTTTTCTGGAAGTGAAAATTGATCGATTGAGAATTTCCTTTTCCGTTCATGCGTTCCCGCGTTAAGGATGTGGGAAAAGGAGAAAAAAAAAGGAATGGTAAAAAGTGTCTGACATCGCGATAAAACTGAGCATTGATAAAGTTTCGGAAAGGTCTTGGAATTTCAAATGATTGTCGTGGATTGCTGCAATGGCAGTTTGGTGAGTCGGTATAAATATCCCCTTTCGTTCTTGAGGTATTGTTATACAGTATAATGATGATTCTAAAAGCACGTGGCTTAGGTAGCTAATTATTTTAAAGCTTCAAGAAAACTATATTGAACAGTAGAATCTTAATTATCTGAAACATTGTGGATCCAGGCCATTTTGGTTAAAAAGTTGGATGCTAGTGAATGCCGGATATAAAGGAACGACTTTCTGTACTACATGCTGGTGATACTGGAATGGCAAGGTATAAAAAGCAAGGATCTTAAGTTGTGACAAGCATTATTATGCCTACTAAACCGGACAAGTCAAGGAGTGTGCACACCTTAGTCTCTGGACGAAGTACTCAAACTAGTCCCAGGACAAAATGTGTACAGTAATCTTCGTAGCTTTATTTAAATATTTAATATTTAAACACGGTATCAATTTCGGGTCGTATAATACTCTATCTACTCCATTCGGTTTATCGGAACACTCCAACAATCAAAGGTATACTGTATTAAAAAAGTAAATGCCGATTTTGGGGATTTGTATTGCAGGAACAAATAAAATAAACACGAGTATAAACTCAAATACTTATGCGTTTTGTTTCATAAGTGAACCCAAAGACTGTGGTGTACAAAGGGGGGCTCTTTGGCATTAAATCTGTCATGGCCTCTATGACCTTATGTTGGCGTGAAGTGGAAGTTTGGAGAGTAGGATGCCAGCTCAGGTGTAACCTCGTCTTCTTACCGTGGTTCAAAATTACGTGGTATTATTCTTGAAAATTTACCTTTTGGTTTGCTTCCGAACCGTCATCAATAGCCCTTTGTGTTATTCCAGTGCGAAATTAATAAAAATACCTACCATCCTATCAGAGATTGTGGGTTTTTTCTCGTGAATAAAATCCTGAATATTTTTCCCATAGCGCTGTAAAGGGCTAACTGATTGTTTCCATATTTTCATCGTGCTTGCCGGTATGGTTTGTGGTTTAGCGGGTTTTTACAAATCACTAGCAACCCTAAACATTACAGATTCAATTTATGCATTATAATAAATGTGTATTTCTCTCTTCTGTGTCATCGAAACTTTATTTGTGCATACTTGTCCATTACATGACAATGTAAGTCTTGTGCTTGATTTAGTATGTCTAAATATAATCCTTGCAACATAAATTCATGAAAATGTATTTATGTTTCCTGCATACCCCCCCCCCGTTTTAAAATTAAACAAACTTATTTTTAACCTATCGTGTATGTTCATTTAGAAGGAATTTTAATGCATGTATTGTTTAACCTAAGTGAACCCGCAACAGTACACTGATTATAATTAACAACTTCAGTCATAAACTATGAATACTAATTTATTGAACTTTTCATAAACTCAAAAAAAATCGTCATTAAAATCGTAAACAAACTTCCATTTTAAATGTTTTCCAAGACAAGTCCTGTGCACTCTTTGCTGTCCAGGGAAGTCAAAAGCTTGGACACCCCGATGTAGAAGTTTTCAAACTTTGTGTCTCTGCTGACAAAGAAACTGACCATCGTTCAGAGGAGCCACGAATGTTTTACTGCTCTCTGAAAATCAATTGTTCCTCGAGATTATATTCACTACTAAAATCAAGAAAAATCAGGAAATGTTTACTGTTGAGATTAGTTTTTAAAAATGGTGATTAGTTGTACGGTTGAGATCACTTCTGCATGAACCAATGTCAATACGACTGATTAACCATCGTGAATTCAAGACGATGCATTTTAGTAAGAGAGTTAATAGCCTCAAGAAGTTATCGCTGAAGATTCAGACGTTATTCTATAATAAGCGGGGTTGTAGTCTTAGGGTTTCCGAGCAATTGTGAAAAATGATTCGCATGGAATTGGTGATTCCACTGTTCATCATGGACCATCCACCAAATTGTCAATTGGTAAAGCTTCTTTTCTTTTCAGTTCGCATGTTCATAATCACATCCACCAATAAACCAATCAAGTATTAAGTATGAAAGACAGTACATATTCGTTTCGGTCATATTTCCAACACCAAGTAAAATAATACATTATGAAGGAGATAGACCACACTAATAAGGTATATAATACATATCATATTGCTTTAGTAGCTTTGATATAAGTTATAAAACTTATTATGAACCACTTAAAAGTATTTCTCGTCTGCTGAATTAAACATATACGATGGCCTTTCAATATCCTTTTATTGAATCTAAAATCTGTTTCTTACGCCACTTCTCTTACTCCTGTCACCCTTTCTAAATCCACAGTCGTTCACATTAAAAAACAAAAGAAACAATTTCACAAAAACATCTTCTCCCGTTCGATCGTTACCAGGGGAAGAATCTCCTATCAACAATGAATACATTCCTTAAGAATACTTCTGCATTTAATAAAAACTATCGTTTCATATTTTTCTCTGCAAAGAACATCATAACTGGAGGCCTTCCCTCTCGGGTGGTATGAGAGAATTTTCTCCCTTATCTGAAAACTCGATATCGGTCGTAGACTCGATATCGGGTCCCCTGTTGCCCGGTCAACGACAGATTCAGCGTCTGATAAGCACATCCGCCCGCGTTGCCTTGGGACATTGCGGTGTCAGACTGGAACGATTGCATTATTGATACATCATAGGAGACGGTGGAGTTTGGCCGAACAACCGATAGGACATTTTGATGATGATATTTTGTGGATGGAAAGTTGTTATTGATTTTGAGTCTTCAAATTATTAGACAGTAATCCTCGTGCGATACGGTAGGGATTTTTCTCAAATCGCGGAGGATTCAATGTTCTTTTTTGTGTCGGTGCTTCTACGACTTTTAGGTATTCGCTGTGATGTATGCTTTTTCTAGTTTTTATCGATTTTTATATGGGGTTTCGACCGACGATCAATCTACTGTACAGATACTTGCGATTTTGCGCATGGAAGGATGTATTAGAGATTGAAAACGTCTGATAAAGGATATATTTTTAAAGGTGTGTGAAAAATAAAGATCCTTTATAAAATTCTGCTACGTTGCATTTCGATACTTAGCTAAGAATGTACATAGTTTACCTTCAGATTCATCCAAATAGTTATAGTATTTCATATTGATGAAATACTGAAAATAACGAAATAAAACACATGGTAGCGAAATAACGATGTAGTATATGGAAATAGAACACATCGACGAATGCAATTATGTTAGAGGGATTGCACTGTGTAAGTCGCCGACATAGAATTAGCAAGTAACACACAGAATTGCTTATTATTCAATCCACTATTAGTGCTTGTAAACAAATATTCTTTTAACTTGAATTATATCAATATTCATGCAAGTGAGATTACAAAGTATCTATGATATCGCCTCCCCTAAATGCAAAGGTTACAGTAGGGCGGGGAGAAAAAAGTGCGAGGGAAAATATATATTCCTGTTTTTGCTGGAGGCAGGGCGAACGTGTCGTCCTCTGCTCCCAAGAATTGTGTTACACACACACATATATATATATATATATATATATATATATATATATATATATATATATATATATATATATATATATATATATATCCTAATCTAGTACAGAAATAAACTTGATTCCCTCAATGCTCAGTGTTTTTTATCGTATGCCATTTTATCAAAGATGGAACCATAATCAGACAACTATTCGTTACATTTTGAAACACATCTCACAGTTTCTGTTTGAAAAGATTCATGTTACTGTATTTTATTTGCAGAGATAAATTATACCTGTCGTCTACTTTAAGATTAATTTTTTATCTGTTAATGGATTTTATTCTGAAGGCTTTGGAGTTATTCTTGAGACATTTGAGTGCAAATGAATTTACACAATAATTAAATTCAACCTGTTTAATCTTTTCGTTGATAATAAAATTTTCTTTCATGAATATTTAAAGCGGGCATCAAAATTCACGCTCATCCAAAGTCACAAATTCATTTGTCCTGCAACATTTGATACGCTATATTCATAAATATAAAAAACAATGGAGGCAAAGTTAACCCTCTGAACGTCACGAAATTTCCAAACAGTGTAGTATCACCTTTTTTGCTAATTATATATAGTGATTAACCCATTCGTTGGTTCAATGAATCCTAGGAAAAACTAAATTCGTCAAAGTCAAAGCTAATTAGAAGTCGTGAAGGAAATAACTCAAGTTTCGGAGGGGATATATGTATGTGAATGTCTTGAAGGGAGGAGTTAAAGACCGTGTTTATATTCTTTCCCCGTTAATGAAGAAGACAGACACAAATTTCTAAGGTTTTCTTTGAACCACATTACTTTTGAGTATATAGTAAATGTGAGAATACGTATTTTCTTTTAAGTTTGGTTGTGATTTCAAAGTTCACAAGAAATACTTATGATGAATGCATTATGTAATGCTCTGGGCTTGAAGTACCATGTCACACTTGGCTCTTTTAATAATTAATAACTTGATTATTTACTCATTTGAATAATCAAGTCTGTAATGTTTTGAATCTCCATGGTATCATTGAATTTGATTGTAGTCCCTTCTGAAAAACTTGTTTTAGAGAGTTCCACCAGAATTCCCCTCTATAGATCGAAAACTGAATCCGCTTCATCCCGGCTTTTTTGTTAATTAATGGTTGAAATAATGTTTTCTGTAATCAGATCGCTTGTTTCTAAAATATGTTTAGGAAATTGTTAAGAGTATTTCATTGTTTAATGTAAGTTAATTTTTCCTTGTTTTCCCCTCTAAATAAATATTGTACTAAGCTTTTCATGCGCAATTCTTTTAATGACAAAAATGGCTGGTTGCTCAAAAGAAGCCTTATGTATAAACCTGAACAATTTCTGTTTTCGGCAATTAACGTTTGTAAATAATGTCAATACGAGTGAGTAGTTCTAGGAATATACGCTCTTGATTTATATTCTTGATGAAATAACTATGCTGTAGAAAAAACACTGTTAGATCCTCTACAAATTTTATTCTTCTTTTTTTTGCTTTCCAAGTGGTGTGGTCTATTTCTCAACATGGCTTTAAAGACTGGGAAAATACATTTCGAATATGGAGTGGCAATGGTAATGTGTTTTTCATGATCGAGGCAACATTTGCATTAAACAATTCACGTTGCAAGACTTATAATGTTCCTATGCATAAAGTATCAGAATGTAAGCTTTACCAACCGCTTCCTAAGGCTTCCTTGGATGATATACAAATTCTCAGCTAACACATGCATCCCATCCAGAAATTCGCACGTTTTCGAAATGAATGCACCGCATTTAAAGCAACTCCTACTTTGTAAAGATCTAAATTTATTAGCCCAGCCCGAATATATACCACCCTACTAGGAGTACTGCTCCTATATTATTAGAAGCATCAGTCGAATGGCATTTGCATATTTGTGGACCATTGGGGAGGCATCTGTCAGTTCTTGTGATCAGATCTGAGGCGGAGCAAGCGAAGCATTAACGCCTCAGAGCGACAAAAGCAAAATTCCATTCTGCACGGGGGATCAGATTCGCTGACCCGTGCTTCTCCAGGGATATGTCTCAACAACTAGTTACTCCATAAAGCTTGTCTCGTGGCATTAAAGTGTCAGAGAGCGCTGAATTATTCATTTATGAGGAGAGATAAGACTCCTTATTTACTCGGGAACTCTACTTTCCCATGTTACTCGCACTCTACAGCACAGAAGATGAAGTTTCGAGACAGACTGTTTTTTAAAAAACTGTTCATCGAGGTACAAGCCCAACAGGAATGAAAGTAGGTTATAATCATTTGGGCGAATACGGAAGAACAGGTGAGCATCTACATCAGGCAATGTTTGGCTAGACTTCAAAATGAGTAGGTATACTAAAGTAAGGAATTTTATTTAGAGATTACATACATGTCCCAGAATACATGTTACTATTCAGACATTACATCGATGGTAACACTGTATGGAATTCATACACTGTTACTATTCTATGTAAATGAAATAGTAGTAAACATTCCGATGAAAAAATCGGATTCGCTATAATTTGATGGTAAGTATTTTAGTTAACGTCGCTCTGGAGTAACATAAAGGGCTACCTGACTATAATTTGATGGTAAGTGTTTTAGTTAAAGTTGCACTGGAGCGACACAACGGGCTATTTGACTATAATTTGAATAAAACTTCCTATAAATGAATGTGGCTTAGAACTAATGTTTTGAAAATACATCAGATTTAAATTTACATTTCAGGAAACCTACGTATAACGTTTTAGCATAATTGTGAGCTCAATTTTGCATTGTTTAGTTTAAATTTTTATAATATTCTATGATTGAATTTAAAGCTTTCTGTTGTAAAATAAGGGTTCTAGGACTCCGAAAGAACATTAAAAGTTCAGATAATGACTATACGCGTAAGCAATGGCACTATAACAAAATTTTTTAAACCAACTTTCAGGGACTGCCATATAAAGAAATGTCTAATTGTGTTTCGAGTAGCACAAACTTTCCGTAGGGCGACTAAGTAAACCAAATCCATATCAAGAAATAAAATATAATTATTTAAATGAATTTAAAATCGCCAATGAACATTCGAAAATTTGTTCCTCTTCCTTTTTTAAAACTTAAAATCTGTAAAATAAATTTTATTTTCCATGATTAATAATAAACGTACTACACTGAGTAAACTTTTCCAAATTAATGCGATTGAATACGATTCCAAGGAAATTATGTCAAGATTATGTCATAATTTACTACACAAAAATGACTTTAAAGAGACATGTTAACTTAACATGTCAATCGACTTTGTTAAAACTCAATGGGAACGATATGAGAATTTCATGAAATGTTTGTTCCCCTTTTATCAAATTGATGCATCTTTCTTAAGGATAGGGGTTATCGCTTATATTTTCCTCTTTAGTTTGGAAAAATTTCAATTTGAACGAAGCTTGGGAATGACGTAATATGTTAATGTTTGACAATAGAACACAATGATCGAATGGAAGGTGTAATTGTTGTTTTAAATTTGAAATTGAAAATGACTAAGGTAATCATTTCAAAATTATCCAGATAGCAAAGAAGAAAAACATTGCGGCTGTAACAGTCAAATGCAAAAGAAAGGAAACACAGTCTACTTTTAAATAGTAGAAGGGATAATAGAAGTTAGGCGTAGAGTTTATATGGTGCATTTTATGCCCATTTTTATTCAAGAACATAATAATTCTTATTTTCACAGATAGTAGCAATTACAAATTGTAAAACGTATTGATGTTTCATTGATCTATGCAACAAATCCCAAAAAACGTTTTCTAAAAACTTTATTGTGTGTAAAGGATTTTGTAATTTTTATGCAATAGCATAAAGTTGTTCACGTTGTTCATAACACGTTGTTCAGAGATATATGAAGAAAGAAAGACCGGAAAAGACTCGATTGAAATTGGCGTACAGTCTTTACTAATAGTGGAATTTCGATTCCTGAGGTTAAGGATTATTAAAAATTGTAGTTGTCCCTTCACAATGTCCATAGTACTAGTAACTAAACCTTCAGATGTATCCAGCGTAAGCCTGAGGCACATCACTTAATATATTCTACATGTGTTCGTTATTTATTTCTTTATTGAGTTCCCCGGCAGACTAATTCTTATTCAATTCCATTGCATTCCTTTCTCAGTAGCCTGTCATCCAGCCTCTAAACTCCAACGCTCGGTTGCTATAGCACTTGATATTTTCTCTCTTCTTTTACCATCAGAATGTCACACCCAAAGGTCCGGTATTCGTGTTCATGTTCATTCATCATATTATGTCTTAACTTTCTGATTGGACCACACTCATATATCTGTACTGTAATCCTGCAGTCTTCCCTGCATGATTTTCAACCGCCCCTTTATCTTTTTGAACACTAGAATCATTCCTGAGATTATTTTAACCTTTGATTTTGTTATTTAGAGCCGAATTCAACTTTCTTCAATCACATTTGTTTGAATTCGCAAATACTTCTTAACTTGTCTTTTTCACTTTAGACTCGATTTATTCATCTACCCTCTTTAAATCGTTCAACATGGGTTGTGTTGCCACAGTATTTAAATGATTGTTTGCTTTGTTCTTACGCCCTATAATTGCAAATCGATTAATAGAAAAGCCAAATTGCATAGTCAGCTCGCTCCAAGGGAAAATGATTTGTATTGTGTTTTAGGGCCTGTAGAAAGTAAGGGGAAGTAGTAGTCTTCGATATGAATGCTTGTAGGACAGGAAAAAGGGGGAAGGGAGTGGAATTGTAGAAAAAATGATCCAACCTAAACCATCCCCAGCGAAGTAGTCTCAATTCTGATAACACCGATACATTTTTTGAAGAATTAATGTCACATTTAAGACATGGAACTTTTACTAACATAAGAAATATGAAAAAATAATGCCAACTGTAGTAATTAAAAAATTATCTGTCAAACAAAAGTATTAAGGTTCGTAAAATTTTTCAACAGAAATAATGCACCCAATCAGTTGATAAAAAAATCATGAGCAATTATATTGTCCTTCTAATGTGATGTAATGAATTACGAAAACTAATAGTTTTCAGTAAATATTCACTGAGTAGCTACTCGTTGTCACATCCAAAGTTTGAAAATAAATACAGTTCCAATAATTTAAAAAATTAATCTCTCAACCAAAAAGTACTTCTATTCGTGAAATTTCTCAAAAAAAAATGCATCTTATCACTTGATTGAGCGAATATCGAGAACAATTATAATTTCCTGATATTCTTTGATGAATTATGAGGATTGCAAAAAGCTATTGATTATAAATAACTATGTACCGAACAACTTAACTTTTACTCGTAAAGGTTTGAAATTAATACCCCAATTGTAATTATTAAAAAAGTATTTGTAATAAAAAATATTGCTGCTCGTATATTTTGTCAAAATGGTCACCTAATCATTTGATAGAGAAAATCGGGACCAATTATATTGTCCTTTGAATTTACAAAACATATTTTGTTTTATTGTGATAAAGAACTATTTTCTTGTACTGATTTCATTTCATGTTCAAATCCTTTATGAAACACATTCTGTTTTGTTGTACAACAAAACATAATATATTTTATAAATTTAAGAAACGTGGAAGTGAAGATTTCATACTTGTATAATAAATTCATAACAACAAATAATAAGTAAGGATAGTATTTAAAAGCATCCATCTAGTGTTGACAGTATGGTATAATAAATTTCAGAGACATGAAAAAGCTTTTAATCGCAGTAAACAATTAAGTGGTTTCTTTGTATTGTTTCATATAAATTTACTTTTTTTGTGTTGTGAAGTTGAAAAATATAATTTGTTATTTCTTTAGATCTGATAATTTTAGACATAAATTTCAAATAGAATCATGTCGCGATTTATTTTTTCCAACTGGTCATAGAGTCACAATATGATAATGAACGCGTCTAGTACTCAATGCAAAGTGTACTTCCATTATATTTAATCAAAGTATGGTATCATTACTCATTCTTTCCACATTGTGAATTGCTGTTGTTCGTATTGGTAGTATTTTTAACATAAGATTTCGTAACATTTAAAATCCAGTACATTAACTTCAAAGCGTACGACTATTTTCTTCAATATGCTAATTCATATAGTGCAGCTAATAGTGCATAACCCAAAGGGCTAATCATGTGAAAAAAAATTACTGTATTTTTGAATGAAAAGACTTCGAAATATATATTGTAAAGACTGACCAACACTTGAATTTATATCATTGCGTAATTTATTCAGTTATAATAGTACTGTAAATTTAAGACTGCCCTATTTAAAAATAATTAAACATAAAGTAATTAATTATTTGTTGCGAAAACACATTTTCATTTTTTTGAGAAAAATTCTACTTGTTTGGAACGTTTTCACATAAATGTTGTACTGGAAGAAACATGAGCTGCTCAATGCATTTACTTAAGTTTAATCTCAAGCAATTTAAAATATTAAATGCATAATCACCATCACGGACGAGGACAAAATAAAAATGTTCAGGCAATAATTTACGTTTCGGTGTTTTGGCTCTCAACTAATGATAGGAACTGATGTTTGTTTCCATTTGAAAATTCCACAGAGCTAGATAGGAGATTTATTGCATTGCAGACGGCTTTGCACCGGTTGACGCCTACTACAGACTAAGGTTTTTGTTGCGATTTCGCAGTGAATCCGTTACAATGTTAATTATGATTTAAAGTATAATCCCCTGATCTGCTCTTAATCCAAAATAAATTTATTTTATGAAATATTCGAGTCTCCAATATATTAAAAAAATGTTATTAAAAATAATAATTACACAACAAATATTTTACATTGTGTTTAGTTACTGAAAGTATTTTAAGTAATTTATATAATATAAAAATCCTAATTAAAGTAATTTAAACTATCTTTTGAATAAAAATATTTGAATAGTACCAGATAAAAAATTACTTGTCAGTAATACAACGCCAAGTCAAAAATATCAGGATATGAGTTTAGCTTTTCTAGCTATATCAGAAAATGGAGACTGAAGTCCATTAAATGATTTTTTCTTTGTTTGAAATTTACTTTTTCTCTTGAGAAACCCGCTTAGTAAAGAGTTATATTTAGGAAGAAGAATGTCTCCCCCTTCCTTTTCTCAGAACTATGTATTTAACTTAGTGTATTTCACTTGTAAGACGACGAAACTATTCTACAAAGTCAACGTTAAATATACCTTCACACGCTTCTATCTACACGGATAGAGAAAGTGCATTTATGAAATACCATCCTTTTTTTTTATTTGCTTTTAAGAATAACACTTCTTAAAGAAATTCACATCGGCGGTATGTTTGTCAGGAATGACAACCTAGCTTTGTATACATGCACCGTGTTGTATTTTAATTTCAAAACGAACTGTCACGCAATTTACATCACCAAACAAAACCTACGTTTGCGCGTATATTCATCAGTAATGCACTTATTTATCCGCATTTCTCAAGGAACGCGGAGAAAATTAATTTTTTTCCAAACTTCCTAATTCTTGTTTGGATTCAGGCGCAGCTTTATCTCCGCACTACACCTCCTCCACAAAAGACTTTCACAACAACCGGTTAATGCTAATACCCTTACAGCTTAATCTTAAGTGCATTTCCCAATACACAGCCTCCCCTCCCTTCATCCAGAGCGCATATCTCCCTTCTTCTCTACGGAAAGAGGAGTTTGCTCAAGGAAGTTATACGAAAGATCGATATGTTTGGTTTCTCTTTCTTGTTTGTTGGGAGTTGCACCGTACGTTGACGTGGAGCATAAATTCCCTCGACGAAACTTTGACGTCCGCAGGAGGGGCCGCAGCGTCCCCTTTTGGATCCATCGATCTTGGCCGACCAGTATTGGATCGGAAAGGAAGAGAGAAGGAACTGTCAACACACAATTGTGACATCTGTCTCTTGGGCAGGTTTGGTAATAAACATTGAAAGGATGAACGCCTCTGGGTGATCAAGGGAGAATTCATTGCAGTAGTTGAGAGACGAGAGTCATTGGATTATTTTCAGCACCTTTTTATAGACTGCATAGGAATATTTAAGTAATATGGACAGGTTTGTTATGGTGTTAATGTGCGGAATCATATCATTACGAGCGTCTTATCTTTCATACGAGTAGGCGTTGCTGTGCTACAGATACTGTGAAGAGCTAACAGCTTTCATAACCCTCCACTCAGAGGTTTGGACACTAGTACGACGTCAATTAAAAAATTACCAAATTACCGAGGTTTGGACGAAATTTCTGTCACAATAAGGTGACTAATTTAAAGTCAAAACAACTTCCATTTGGTCCTGAAGTGATTTTCATGAATGATGTAGCTGTCATAACCCTCCACTCCAAGATTTGGACACTAGTACGACGTTAATTAAAAAATTGCCAAATTACCATGGTTTGGACGAAATATTTGGCCTAATAAGGTGGTTAATTTAAGGTAAAAATACTGATATTTGTTCCTGAAGTGATGTAAGAACTGCCGATCACTATGTTCACAGCTGTCCTTTAGCCACTTTGTTTCACTTAACTAGGCCTGCGGCTAATCTTAAGTCTGTATGGTGAACAAACATCTATAACAATCTACAGGCTTCATATAGAGTTTAAAATGTATTGAGAACGTAGCTGGTCTGTAAGTATGCTACTGAACTCGTGACCTTTCCTCTGTCCAAGTTTCTTTTCAATCAACCTCTAATAACACTGGGAAAAAAATTCGATAACAATTTCCGTCTCATCATAATTGTACTACTATATCTCGTGGTCTTTCGTTCCTCCGCCGACGATGTACATTTCTGTATTATGTATCCATTTTGTATAACGTGTATATATATATATATATATATATATATATATATATATATATATATATATATATATATATATATATATATACTTTTCTGGGCCTGTGATCTCTTGATTTTATTTATGTATATATCCAAATTGTATGTCTGAAATGTTCATTGAAGTGACATTATTATGTAAACTTCAACTTTAAATGTCTAGTTGTATTTCACTTTATTGTATCAAAACTATTGTTGGAGCAACATAGAATGTAATTTGTAAATTTCTAAATGCCGCTTGTGTTCTCCTTTCCCTTTCCCAGTCACGGAGTTTCCATGCTGGGCCAAGTAGTTTTGAAAGAAGTCATCCCCCCTCTCTTGTTTAAGTTCTAAACCTTATGAGGAGTGAGTTGGGGAAGCTTGTGTCGGGAAACGTGAAGCTGAATAATTTTGCGAATGGCGAGATGTTACCAATTATGTCAATTAAATTCCGAAAGGTGAAGATATTGTCGTTTTCTATGATAACGAGATCAGTATTATGTCAGTTTTGCTACTGATGAGGTACCTCGTCAAGTCAACCACCAGGAGAGTTAATATTGGGTGAGCGTGTGTGGTCAGAGTATTATACAATAATTTATGTTTAACGAAACTAGAAACAGTGATCATTGATACACTCAATCCAAAACAAGCACTTGATCTACGTCACTAATTGTACAGTAGGAATGTTAAGGAGGTGGATGGATATATGTTGTGAAGGGTCGAAAAAAAAGGTGAATTGGAGGGACGTTTATAGAACAGTGGTACCCACCGACGTTTGGTCACTAATTGTACAGTAGAAGTGTTAAGGAGGTGGATGGATATGTGTTGTGAAGAGTCGAAGAAGAAAAAGGTGAATTGGTGGGACGTTTATAGAACACAGGTTCCCACCGACGTTTGGTCTCTAGAATTCGGTTACTGGGGTGCAGTTGATTCCACCTGTATGTTTCAGAGGTAATCTTACCGGTCTCGACAAGTGCTTCTTAAACTTTTGGCTCATTGATGAGCATGTGTATGCACTACTGGAGTTTACAAGATAACTCCAATTAACTAATAACTAAATTCCAATGTTCTACTATTGCCTGCTCCACCCTAATTGAACCCATCTTCATAATGAATGCTCTGCCCAATGCCACCAAGTCTTCTTATTCCATGCCAATCGTTGCGGTTGTTTGACCTATCCCAATTCTTATAGGCACAGTCACGTAAGTTCTTATTTTGTATTGGATCACTAAACTGTGCGACAAAAATCTTTCTGTTTTCTATTAAATAATGCGTTGTAATGGTGAAAGAAGCACTTCTCTGATATTAGAGTGTGTTTTTTACCTATAACATAACATAATCCTTCTAGTGTCACAAGGTTTCTGAATAATGTAACGTTGTTTTCGCACAACAACAACAACAACGTCTATTGGTTGGAAGAATTTTAGTAAAGATTTTGTTAGTCTATAGGTCCAAACAAGTTATTGGTTATGCAAGGACGACTACTTCACCTTCCATAACCAGTCATCTTGCATAACCACCTATACGAACTGATATATACCTGTTAATCCTTACACAGGTATATATCTCTGAGTGTCATGAGATTGTGGTATGACTGCTAGTACTGCTGTCACGCTATAACACACATAATGATTAAATTACCATGTCTTTGGGTTGGAAGGAAGACAGGGAAAATTCTATTGGTCAAGAGATCCAGACAGGTTAGAAGTCATGTGATGAAGACTACAGGTGATCGAAGGGATGTGAATTTTTAAGAGGGTTAACTCTCTGAATATCACGAGGTTTCCGAGTAATCATGGAGCAGAAAGTGTTAAAACTGCGGCGTGCGTCGCAGAACAAACAATTTCTTTACAGAACAATTTTTATTCTTAATTTTATTAATTTTGGCCGATTTTTTTTCAATCATAAGTTACGACGTTCTGCAGTGCACATCGATCTCCTTGACACACCTTTTTTTTCTAGCTACGGAACAACGCCCCTACACCTACCAAATTCCCACAAACACTTTATAAATATCACATCTTTTAGATCATTGACAAAATATCTGACTTCAAAATGTATCGACAGAATTGCAAATTCTGAAAGCATGCCTTGGTTTTAAATAAAATAAGTTAATTCAATTAATATTTTATTATAAATATGCAATACATACTTAGCATTTAATTGTGTTTTACGACGGAATTGTGTTTGATTTTACTGTAGATTTAAAAATACGGACAGAATGCCTGCAGAACAATTGCAATAGCTTGGAGTTGTGTTACCGAACACTGAATATAACTCTGCACATGGACCGAGTAGTGTACTGTTGTCGTTACGTCACACAAGACAAAATGACTAAATGTCTTGCCTATTAGTTGGAAGAATCATAGGAAAGATTTTTTTCAGTCCCAAGAAGTACAAAACTTTTTAGAAGTCATGCGGAGAAGAATACAGGTTGCAAAAATGGAGATATATGTGCTAATGTACTCCCCCATACAGATAGATTAATTTTTATAGTTTTGTAACTCAAGCACACACACACACACACACACACACACACACACACACACACACACACACACACACAACGTACAAATTAAATATTTTGACAATGGAATAAGTGTAATGCTTGTCTGATTTAGAAACATATCGTTTCCGGAAACATTTTGTACATTTTTTAAACTTTAAACGGTTAAAACAATTTTTAAATTTTGCTTAGATAAAGATTGTACAGTATATATTAATTTAACTAATTTTAATTGAAATAATGTGTTTAATTTAGAGCAGTTGATACTTACTCTTTGGAACTTATTATAGTTAAAATTAAATAAGAGGTTTCAATTTATGTAGTTAAATTAGATCTAATTTAGCATACAGTTAGAGAAACATTTATGTGATTCTACTAATCAAAACTAATTAAACGATAATTTATAAAATTTGATGCACATATAATTCAAATTCATTAAACACAAAATGTCTTCATGGTCAATGATTTTGTCAGCGCTCAGACTAATTTAAGAAACTGATTTCTAGATCGTTACTAATTTAGTAAAATTACTATATTTCTTGCGTATTATAATAAATAAATGCTATTGTAGAGTTCTGAGATTGGAGAAAAACAAATTATTTGTTAAAATTATTTTTTTCATCTATTCGCATTTTATTAATATCACTTTATTGAAATATATTTCTTAATATTCATATATAATACAACAATGAGAAAATTATGTCCATACTATTACTAATCTCAAGCAACTGATGTAAATTTGTTGTAATAAAAGTTACTTTTTGAGGAGCAAAATGCTTATTCATAATCTGATGACTTAATTTATTAAATGGGTAATTAATTTCATTAAGTTAAATCGCGAATCCTAAATCTCGAAATTGGTTAATTATGTTGCATGTAAATTTCAAGTTACGTCCTGCATACACATTTTAAAAATAATCATTTAAACCAATCTTGCATAATTATAACTAACCACTTGTTTATTGTTTTTGGAGCATTTATAAATGAACACGCTTTTCAGGATAAGATTTGATTTAAATATTAAAAGCCCCGATTGAAGTGAAATATATAGCGGGTCTATGTATATTTCACCTTATTCCAAATCTGTAAGACATTTGTTTCTATCTCAAAGTATAACTAAAATCGAATGTTGTAAAAAATATTTAAAACATGTATGGGCACACATTTTTCAACTTGCTTTGTAATTAGTACTCACGACACTAGGAACAGGAGTGGGTGTTGGTGTTAGTTAGTTAGTACTTTATCATCATAATTATTTTTTAAAGTTTGATTAATATCAGTTATATTAATGGTTAAATTATATTTTAGTAATTGATTTGAAGTATGATAATATCTAATTCCTTTTCTCAGGTTGTGCATGAAAAAAATTTTAGACCCTATTTAATACAAATCCCCACGCAACTTGCTTGGCTCCCAAAAGTTTTTATCGAAACAAAACACGCAGAAACGTCCCCTAATGTATCTTACAATCCCTTTCTAATAAACACATCGCCACTGGCTTAGAAATATTGTTCTCATTCAAATCAACGCATGTAGATTCTTTTAAGCGTGCATCTCAAATATTGCAATTTCCGGACCCAGCAATCGAAAATTCCCACTATATATTTCACCTGTGACAATATTCCAACCCTCTTCAAAATTCCCAGCAAAGATTCGTTGATATCCTCTTAAGCTCGCACCCAGTAATCTTCCTCCCACAGTCTATGAGACGAGAAATAGAGTTGGTAGACAAACAAGGCTTGTTTGAATTTCGGCAACAACTCATAACTTGTCTCCCCGTCTGATGTGACAACACTCCGAACTAAACTAATTATATCTCTGTCAGATCGTACTCACCCGCTAGCATGTGCCCCGGAGCGTCCACAAATTGCAAATCTGATCGTAAACCCAATGTTTTCTTTCCGGAGCGAATTCAAATGAGGATTGTGGTTTTAAGCCGAACAGCCGCGAGGTGTTATGTCTGTCTTTTGCATTAACTGAATTTAACTACTTAGTGGATCTTCGCATGAAACGATAATAAAAAGCATTATTTCTACAGAGTGTTAGAAATACAGACAAACAAGTGACACTAACTATCTCTGTCATTTCTTCTTTGGGCTTGATATTAATTTTTATTAATAAAAATGCCGAGGGTAAAATGAAATTTAAAATAATTCACTATTTGATATCATGGACGTTAGTTTTACCTAATATGTATGTATACACTAGAAATCACGAAAAAAAAACTTCCAAAATATCAATACTTTTTTTATTAATTCAATATATTTTCCAAATTTTTTAGCTTTTAAAAGATGCCTAGATCTTGAAAATATTATAAATAGATTTTTAGTTACAAGGGTTTTCGTCATGTACTGTCACCATGAGCAGACATGTTTCCAAAACTTAAAACTCGATTTCTGAAGAGCTGCGTTTCTGTGGTTGTTCACAAAATGATTGCTACACAATGAATTCATCTATTGCAGCTTTTTTACATCATTATAATAAATAAAATACAGTTGATTTTTCGAACTTCAATCACATTATTTAGTCTGGAAATGGATTTTTAATTGATTTTTAACTGTTGAAACTACTGACAAAATGTTGATTTTTTACGCTTCATTGATTCAAAAATTGTGCAAAATCAACAATTTCTTCTACCAACTTGATGGTGGTCCAAAACATGAAGAATAATATTAGGAATAATTTCTAACAGGAATCAACTTTCGGAACAAATTAGAATTTGAGAAATCATGTTTCACAATTCATTATAAAATATCTAAAAAGTATTTGTAATCATGTGTTTCACATTATTGAAAAAAATATCAATGCGTCATTCAGATAGTTAGAAAGTTTAACACTAAGTAGCTGGAGGCTTTATAGTAGCGATTTCAACAAGTGTGCCTACGCAGACTTATGTATATTATTTAAGCAAGAAAGACACTAGTGTGCTTTACATATGATGAAACAGTTTAAATTGTGTAATATCATTTCGTTTGAAAGGTTTAGTTTTGCGCTTTTGACAAAAGACAAAAATAATTTCGGTACCCAATGAATTGTGTTTTTAGTAATAATTTCTTAACCAAATATCATAAATGAAGTGTTCCGAAAAATTCTGAATATGATTTAGGAGCAACTTTAGTGTGAAAAACGGGTTGATTATCACTATTATTATTTTTTGTAAATAAATCAAATCATATTTATGTTTTTGTCAGTTCTATAAAAAATATACTTTTGGTGTCCCACATAACTTTAGTACATAGTTCGTGCGTACCATGAGATGAAAAATGTTACAAATTTTTAGTTTGTATTACAGTTAATATAAAATTTGACACTCAAATAAGTTTCAGTTTAGTAAAGCTTTATTTGTATTTTAATGAATTGTCTTTGATTTCCCAAAGTTTCAAGTTATTATTTGTCCATTATTAGCAAAAACACCCGAATCCTTTAGGCTATTACATACTGTATTACTTGTGATTTTAAACATTTCTGATATTAGTACGGTTATATATAGACCCCCCATATGTCAATTTGCCTACTATGTCAATAAGGAACTAACTTGCTTAGATTTAATTCAGTATATTATTTCTGGTTTCCTGTTATATTAGCGACATGTTGCAGATCCAGTCGTTACAATTTAAACCTTGTTAAATCCTCTAATTTTCAACCACATTTTCTATAAATATTTAAATGAAATATATACACTAATGTCAAATAATTATAGGGATTTCTGAAGATCATTTAAGGTTAAATACTCAACTAGAAGCTATAATTTTGAAGTATCTAAATTTACTAAAGATTTAAATTTAAAAAAAATAGCTCATCTATTGTAAGCAATCATTGGTAAAATTTATGTTTTCTGATTTGGTATAAACTTTCATTTCAAGTGTTGATTTTAAAAATAGATTGCTCAAAAAAATTTATTGATTTCAAAATTTTTTAATTGATTAAACAATTTATTTTCATGGCAAAAAAATCGTAATCAGCTTAATATCAGTCCGAAAATAAAATTAATTACGATATAAATATCGATGCGTATTAAATTTTAATCGCTGCAGACTAATGACATTGCTATCTTCTTTAGATTAATGATTATAGGAAATGTCACGCAATGAAAAATCTTCGATTGAAAAAGGAATACTAAAACACAGGAAATCCATCCGACGCTAAATTTTTGTTTTTGGTTACGACACGATGGTGGTCTGAATTTAGTTTCGCTCTCTCTAACGTGATTAATCTGTTTTTTGATAAGCGAGTTCGATGATAAGCGCCTGACATCGTTGCAGCTATCCATCATTATTTTGAAGTTGAAATGTGATATTTCCAACTTTTGGATTTCCATTAAAACCATGTATTTTGAAATAGAATGTAGGGTTTAGACTAATCTTATTTTTAAAATTCGAACAGCAATAAGGTAAAAATATTTCCGTGCTTTTAATTTTTAAAATAAAATGATGATAAAATATGTTAATGGAGATAAATATGTCGTCTCGTAAGATTCTTATTTACGAGACTAATTAAAATTTGATGGAATAAATTATTCATTTTTCCAACTAAAGGACTAAATCTATAAAGTTTTGCAATTTTAATTCAAGACTAATGAGCAAGTACAGTCATTCTCCCAATGTAAAATAATTAATACAGGACAATACTATAGCCATAAGAAAATTTAAACTCGAGGTTCATTAAATCGAGAGAGACTTTACTTCATACTTTTAGATCGTGCCAGCATCCATTAGTACTCGCTCATGTAGTAAATCTATATAAATAAGAATGGAGTGTTTGTTTGTACATTCAATATTTTCGACCCATTTCAAGTTTTCTATCCGTTTTGGACCCTTCTGATGCCGAATCCGCCCTTTTCTCGTTTGGTGTCTGTCTGTCTGTCTGTCCGTCTGTCTGTCTGTATGTTGTGCCCTATACACGCCCACGCGGTTTAAGATATTTTCATGAAAATTTGCATACAGTGAGTACTTATCTTCATTTAGTGAATGGAATTGGTTGCGAAAGTCTGTCTGTCCATCATTCTGTTCTATGTTCTATTTTGTGTCTGTGTGTTTGTGTAGACATCACATGAATTGTATTCCAGATATTTGATTGCATCGTATTTTATTTTATACATTATCTATTCGTTTAGTGAATGCAATATTAAACATTTCTTTATTGTTATATTTAGTTGAGTTTCATGCTAAAACACCTGAGTAAGTATACTTAAATCAACCATAATTTGGTAGTTTTGGAAAAATTGGAATGTCTATTGAATATTACGATTACTTCGATTGCTTTACCAGTACTGCTGAAAAAGTAATTATTCTTCAAAAAAAAAATTTTTTTTTTATGGAATTGCATTTCTGATACTTCATTTATTTCGAGTCTTATTTTTATTCTTTGCGCAATGAAAACGATTTCCGAATATTTGGGACAGACGATATTTTTCAATGA
The DNA here is from genome assembly GCA_947359465.1 of Metellina segmentata. Lineage (NCBI taxonomy): Eukaryota > Metazoa > Arthropoda > Arachnida > Araneae > Tetragnathidae > Metellina > Metellina segmentata. The sequence continues at coordinate 69,213,464 of OX375873.1, read as the reverse complement.
AACGAGAATGAACAAGATCGCGCGAGCAGTGATATTTTTTCTGGTTTTTTCGCTCTGAATTAATTTCACATTTCTAAATTTTGTACACTTTTAGTTGTAAGTTGTGGCAACTGTGCGAGATCAAGATATAAAATTGAATCACGAATTAATATCTTTAGAACAATTTTTTCCGACCATCTTTTTTTTTTTTGTTTTACTTCGCTGTTTCCTGTTTTAAATATTTATTATTTTAATAAATGTGTTTTCCTTCTCATCACACGCAACAGCACCACAAAGTATTAGACTTAAGAATGTTAGGTAAGTCAGTATAAATTTTCAGTAAATTTTAAGTGTAGTTATGCCATTATTGAAAGAATAATGCTGTTATTTAAAGAATAATGCCGTTATTTAAAGAATAATGCCGTTATTGAAAGATTAATAATGTTTATTAATCCAAACTGGAACTTTTTCCAACATTAAAAAATTCGTTGTAATAATGACAGGAGAAGATTGCAAAATTTCACAATGTCGCATACCGGAGGCAAGAGTGCCACAAGTAAAAAAATATTGTTTTGTTGACTATGAGTGCGAGAGCACTCGCCGTAAATCGTAATTTTAATTAATTGAGTTGAACATGAAAAGAACTTAAGAAAGGGAATTCCAAATCTTCCTATAAATCGTCTTTTATAGTAGTAACCTTAGTATCACCTTTCGTCATTTTGTAGCTTTGTCATACAGCAATTGTGCGATGTATGTGAAATGTATTACATGAATGGATATGTATGTGTAGGATTTGTGTCCAAAGTAAGTTGTAGAAAATATAAAGATGTTAAAATAAATTTTTATTCTACAAAAAACGTAAGTCATTATATATTTTGATTATCTCTTCAATATAGAGTAAACCAATTCAAACCGAGTAAGGTCGGGTATTTTGCTAGTAGACTAATAAATTATCAAACCTATGAGAACTATATATTAATATTGAGACTTAAGTTGTTAAAAAAGTTCAAAATCAATGAAATAATTATTAAAAGAATTTACGGAAATCAGATACTGTGATTTTTATTTTGCACCAGACTCACATTAAAGTGAAATACAATACCTTGAAAATAAAGAGAGATAGAGAGAGAGAGAGAGAGCTCTTCCCTAGATTGTATAATTAAATTATATGAGAAAATATTTTTGGATTGTCCTTGGTGAATAAAATCAGGTGTTGGTATTTAGAGATACACTGCAATATAAAACATAAACCCTTAAAGGTAGTTATAAATCCTTGTATGGGAATGACGTATGTTGACTTTTATAGGTAGTGAAAATAATCCAATCTTTGCGATTCAAGAATGGAAGATGTTGCTATTTTATAAATTGCTGTTCTCAAAATTGTGTGATGTCTGTACAAATTGCAGCACTTAACTTTCCGTGGTTGTCTTGACTAGGTGTATCGTTATTAGAAGAAAACTGACCCAATCCTGATGACCGTGGTACTTTCATGATTAAAAGAAAATGGATCATATACTGATGGATGAAATGTTTAGTCACATCTAAAAAATCGGCAATATCTAGATGACGACATATATTGTAATTAGCAAAATTTGTCAGATCTTGATGGACGAGATACCTCGTCAAATCCATTTGGAGGGTTAATCTTATTTCAAGTGCTGATAAATGTGATGAATGCATTTACGAAAGACAACGGTAATCAAAACAAACTTGGAAGAGGTACATTGACTTTGTAATTTCACATAGTTTCTTTTTCTATCCCGATATATTAATAAGGCCTCTCTTAAGAATTGAGCGGCCATTAGTTCTAGTTACCATCATGAATTAAGGGGTTCAACAACGGATATAAATTAAATGAGAGAGCTTTTCACCAAGTGTCGATTTTAAAATACTATCTTTTTAGTAACCACATCAAATGATTGGCACCGTTTTCTAAAATAAATCACTAGTCTTGCATTTAAAAATTTGTGGCTGTAAATGTTTACCATTACAGTACACTACGGTTGGTTCGTTGGATCTTATAGCGAAAGGTCTATATTTGGCGAAGCTGCGCCAAACACAAGATAAACAACGTCAAGCAACGAAGATACACAGAGAAGGTTTTACTTACCCAGAATATGGAAATGCAACAAGGGAAAGCTACAGTAATCTAACCTCTGCCGCATGCAACAGTCACTACTGAGCACTGAATGCTATGTACAGGTAAATAAAAGAAAAACAAAAATTATATTTCAGAGTGTAATTCTAATTATGGGAAATGAACTAGACCTACTAGGTTACTAGACCTACTATACTTATGGGACTGAACTAGACTAACTAAAAGGTAGCTAGACCTAGACATAAAAGAGATGTTTATAATAAAAATTACCCCAAAAATGCATTTATTTAAAAAATTAAAAATTTCCACATAATTCAGATTTAATTAAATTATTTACCTTATTCATATTTTTTTTGCCTCCAAAAAAGACTCACATTGAATATGATGCATAATCCTTCATAACAACCTTATCCAAGGTTTATTAAGGCAATCCCTAGGAACCCATTCAAAATCAATCGTCATAATTGCCATTCCGTACAGCAATCCAATCGCAATGCTGTCATAAAACTCTTCTGCATAGGGGCCGCCGTGCCTAAGAGTCCTGGTAATTAATGGAGATGAGTCTGGTAAGCGATGAAGAGTTGACGCTTGGAGTGAACTGTGCGCGCTCATTAATCAAGCAGAAAGTGTCACCCGCTTGTCCGACAACCTCTAAGTAATGACATGGAATTTAGTGGAGGCACCTTTTCGAGTGAGACACAATAATGGTCTTGAAAGGACGTCTTTTCTGAGCCGTAATTAACATGCCTATGAAACATGATTTCGAATCCGCCATTCTTGGTCTGACAAGCCATCGAGTTTAGGCTGTCCGCTCCTCTTGCCAACAATATATGACCGTTATTAGCAGTGATGGGAGCTTTCTCAGTTAGTGAATGGCATGAACCGGATTTTCTATTTAGGCTTAAGACGATTTTAATAGTAAATATAAATCGTTATTTGTTTATCACCAGTGCATATTTATTGCAAAATTTCATCGGCATAATTTTGTCACATCTCTCTAGGTTATTTCAAATTCGTGTGATGTTAGGATTTGTAAGAGTTTTTACTAAAAAGACCATATATGGATAAGTTTGCATCAATCAATTCTTTTCAGTTACGAAAACGAATATATATACACTCCCAAGAAAAGGTTTTACTGACATAAAAGGCAGAAATAAACACATAGTTACCCCATGTGCGATGTGATATGTGTTTAAAACTGTTTGTAATACAAAAATAGTGCTTCCTGTGGAACGCATGCGGTCTTATTCCCTGTATGCGCAGATCATAAGGACAATACCTCCAAGTTTGATTCTGTTTGGTTTACAATTGTTAAAACATTGCATATGTAAGTATCTCATAATTAATAACACTAGATAACAGTATGGTTACCCAACCAGATGTTAAAATGTTCGAACAAATAATGGCCAATGTTACCTATCACTAAGTCAATAACTAATAATAAAAAAGGAACTCAATTCTATAGAATGCTCAGTTCTATTTCTGATGTTAATGTTACACAATGATGTAAGCCCGGGAGCAGTAAGTGCTTAAAACTGCAACGTACGTAGCAGAACAAAGTCTTTGCAGAACAATTGTTTCTTAATTTTATCAAAATTTTTAACGATTTTTTTTAGTTATAAGGGATGATGTTCTGTAGTGTAAAGCTCACTCTTTGCCGCACCTTTTTGTTCTTCTCTAACTACGGAACAATATCTCAACACGGCCTCAAATTACCACAAACACTTTATAAATAACATATCTTCTATGTCAATGACAACATATTTAACTTCAAAAGTTATCGACAGAATTGCAAATTCTGAAAGCATGCCTTGGTTTTAAATAAAGTACGTTAATTAATGTAATGTTTTATTATAAATATGCAATACATATTCAGACGATAATTGTGTCTTACGTCTGTTTTCGATTTTTCTGCAGTCTTCAAAATTCGAACAAAATGCCTTTCAGAACAATTGCTATTGCTTGGAGCTGTGTTGCAGAACATTGAGTACAATTCTGCACCTGGGGATGTAAGTGCCACATGGACCCTTTCTCCATTCACCATTTTGTAAATTTATCTAAGATGGAAGTCTATTTACGTCAGATGGAAATAGCTTCTTTCTCCTCTTTCTGTGGTTATGAAATATATCTTAATGTAAACAAAGGAATTAGAGGATGAAACTATAACAAGGGCGAGTTTTAACGGTACCATAATCTTCCCTTTACACCAATATGCGTCAGGAAGCACAGAGGAGGGATGTTTCCACAAAGTTTCATAATCGTTCCAGAATGCGATTCTACGATAATAGATGATGAACCATTACATTGTATGGTAGTTTCTTTGGAAAATGACTACGTATCGGTGTCTAATACTAGATAGGCAATTATATCATTAAAATCTCATTTTCGAAATTTTGAATGTAGACTCTTATTTGGCCAATTGCTTTAATTGTTGATTGAGATGCTTTGTTTTCAAAAATTATGAGGCATCAGATACTTTATACGCAGACTTGTAACAAACGTTAACCCTGAAGACAAAATTTACTATGTTCGTAATTATCATTGTAGAATTAGGAAGCAATTCGTAAAGGAATTCGATCTTATCAATTCTGACAACAACCTAAGTTACGATCACCAACATAAAGAAATTTGGAGAGTGAGGTACCAGCACAGGTGTTTCCTTGTCATCCGACCGTGGTTCAAAATTACATCGCGTTGTCTTACTACCTTGGAGATCGATCCCGGACAGTCACCAATAGTCCGATGGTTTTTGAAATGCCGACGTTAGTTTGCTACCTACCTACCTCTCTAACATAGGTGTGCGCATGAATTGACTGGTGCTCTGTTTTCAAGAATAATGAAGCATGAAATAAAAAGAGCTGACGACTGTAAAAATAGAAAGATAGATTTCCGCAAATTACGGATCGTCTTGGCATCAAATGAAATCAATGGATAAATAGGCCCGGAAACGGATTCGTTCGTTTAGTGGAATGAACAACATGTTTAGTCATCAATAGTTTTGTCATCAGCATCATCACTTTATTTTTAAAATGACAATTTACAGCTTTAAATAAGCTGTGATTTGCATAATCTACATTTTGTAAACATGTTATTTTCTCGTGTGTTGTTACTAAGCATAAAACGATAAAGATTTATCTAAGATTCTTACTTAGATGGTAAATACATCCATCTTTTGTCAGATGGTAGAAAGAAGATAACACTAAGTTTATTGAAAATGTTATTTAAAAAATAGTATACAATACAAATTTTTATAGTTTATTTTTACTATCAATCGAAAGCTTTAGGCTTTAACAATATTCTTCATCTAAAATTTACAAATATTTATATCTACTTTTCTGCATATATATGGAGCACAGACGAACATACCATATGTATACTTGTCATATAACTTTTGATAACCACAATTGTTTGGAAGAAGTTGCTTCACCGGTGTCTCAAAAAAATTCTAACCTCATATTTCTCCGTTATACAGTAAACAGACACAAATCTAAATTTTGTTGCGCAGAGAAGTCACTTAACTTAACGTACGAGGTATATTTTTGTATAGTTCATCCCTCCCGTTATCTCTCACAAGGGTTATTCAAAACTGAAATACTTCGACAAATTTAGCTATTGATATTATTTTTATGTGTATTCGGACACATATTTAATGATTTAGTTGTTTCTCTACAGAAAAATGCAAGAAAAACAAATGCAGTTAGAAAATAGATTAAAAAAACCATTTCATCGAAGCAAATTACTTATTGTATTGAAATGTCGTTCAAAAATATGTATCGACATCCGAGAAATAATTAATCAGTTTAAAAATTACAATAAAATCTGAAGTTTTGTTCTAGGTATTGTACTTTAAGTAGAGTGCGTAGATCTGTAGATGATTTACCATTTGAGGATTACATTCGTATGACTATATTAGTCCTTAGCCTGCAATCTTCTAATCAGTTTTGACGTTTTTAAGCAATACAATATTCTTATACAGCTTATAGAGGATTCTTTCAAACAATTTATGTAGTTATTTATTCATTTTTGTGTGTTATGAGTCAAATAAATACTACATTAATCGGATAAAACGTGACTCGCAGACGATTAAAAAACAAGTAATGTAACATAAAATTGTGTGTGTGTGTGTGTGGTGAACATATATAAATTCACTATGGTACAAAATAAAAATATAATTTAATTTAGATCACACAATTAATTAATTTAGAGATAACAATTAAGCACAGGCTTTTGATAAATTCTGACCACAACAGATATTTTTTACAGATATTTTTTCATTAATATCAATCAAATTAAATGTATCATTAAATCTGAAGAAAATGCTATCAATCACTAAGTATTGGGTGATTGATCAGGAGTTGTCTACTTTAAAACTAGAACGTATACATTAAAGAGCATTATGACTGAATAATGTTTAAACTAAAGCTTGAAATTGTATCAACATACACTTGGAAACAATTGATGGTAAAAACATCTTCGAATGTTGACCAATAAATGCTTTTCAGTTAAAATTGCTTAAAAAAACACATTAATAACTTCACGTTCTTTAAACAATAAAAATAATAAATAACTATAGATTATGTTTTACTATTTCATTATAAATTAATATTGTTGAATAAAGAACAATAAGCCTGGTTCCAAATTACCAAACATTTGGATTATACAAAATTCTGAAAGATTATCATTAAATATTTTAAATATAGAAGTATGGTTAAATATATACCTAAAAATGCAAACATAGTTAATTTGCTGGAAAAGAGTAAAATAATTCTGGGGATCGAATAAAAAATCAAGCTTAGTCTAAAGTATCAAAAATGTAGTATATCTTACATCAAACAATTAAAAATATATGAATGCTGTACAGCGTATAGCAAAATATTTAAAATATCAGGTGTGTTAAATGGATAGCTTAAAAAGCAAATACATAAAGTAAATTTGTTGTAAAATGAGAAATATATTCTAGTGGTTGATAGACTGATGAGAACGTATCAGTCTCGAAGCATGAGTTGATTGATCAAAAGGTGCTGTCGCTTACTTTAAATTATAAAAGGTAGACATTAAAAAGGAGAAAGTCCATTGAAAGAAATAATAATAAATAATGAATTCTGGGTTTAGGAAATCAATATACTAGTCCACCAAGCTGAGTCCAAGCTATAAAAATTTCTATTTATTTCTAAAAACCCAGTTGTAAAAGTTTTTCGTTAAGTAAGCTCTAACCTAGATGACGTCATCTAAGCTAATTAGCGTGATAAAACAATACAATTATTCAAATATAAATGAATTGTAAGCAGCTTTCAAGAATTTTAATTGTTTGATTTAATCTATATAAATAAGAATGTAGTGTTTGTTTGTACATTCAGTATTTTCGACCCATTTGAAGTTTTTTATCCGTTTTGAACCCTTCTGATGTCAAATCTGCAATTGTCGAGTTTGGTGTCTGTCTCTCTGTCCATCTGTCTGTCTGTATGTATGTATGTGCCCTATACACGTCCACACGGTTTAATATATTTTCATGGAAATTTGCATACAGTGAGTACTTATCTCCATTTAATGAGTGGAATTGATTGAGAAAGTCTGTCTGTCCGTCTTTGTGTTCTATGTTCGATTTTGTATATGTGTGTTTGGGAAGACATCACATGAATTTTATTCCAGACATTTCATTGCAATGTGTTTTATTTTATACAGTATCTAATAGTTTAGTGAAGGCAATATTAAATATTTCTTTACTTTTATATTTAGTTGAGTTTCATGCTAAAACACCTGAGTAAGTATACTTAAATAAGCCATAATTTGGTAGTTTTGGAATGTATATTGAATATTACGATTACTTCGATTGCTTTACCAGTACTGCTGAAAAAGTAATTATTCTTCAATTTTTTATGGAATTTCAACTCTGATATTTCATTTATTTCGAGTCTTATTTTTGTTCTTTGCGCAATGAAAACGATTTCCTAATGTTTGGGACAGACGATATTTTTGAACGAACGGGAATGAACAATATCGCACGATCAGTAATATTTTCTGTTTCATTCGCTCTGAATTAATTTCACATTTCTGAATTTTGTGCACTTTTAGTTGTAAGTTGTGGCAACTGTGCGAGATCAAGAGATACAAATGAATCACAAATTAATATATTTCGAACAATTTTTCCGACATCTTTTATGTTGTTTTATTTCACTGTTTTCTGTTTTAAATATTTATTATTTTAATAAATGTGTTTTCCGTCTCATCACACACAAAATCACCACAAAGTATTCGATTTAAAAGTGGCAGGTAAATCAGAATAAATTTTCAGTAAATTTTAAGTGTAGTTATGCCTTTATTGAAAGAATAATACCATTATTGAAAGAATAATGCCGTTATTGAAAGAATAATGCCGTTATTGAAAAAATAATGCCGTTATTAAAAAGAATAATACGTTATGAAACAATAATGGCGTTATTGAAAGAATAATAATGTTTAAAAAATCCGAACAAGAACTATTCAAACATTAAAAAATTCGTTGTCATAATGACAGGGGAAGATTGCAAAATTTCATTTTGTCACATACCGAATACAAGAGTGCCACAGGTAAAAAAATAATGTTTTGTTTACTATGAGTGCGAGAGCATTCTCCGTAAATCATAATTTTTATTAATTGAGTTGAACATGAAACGAACTTAAGAAAGGGAATTCCAAATCTCCCTCAAAATCGTCTTTTGTAAAAGTAACCTTAGTGTCACCTTTCGTCATTTTGTAGTTTTATTATACAGCAAGGGTGTGATGTATGTGAAATGTATTACATTAATGGATATGCATGTGTAGAATTTGTGTCCAAAGTAAGTTGTAGAAATTATAAAGATGGCGAAAGGTATTCAAATAAATTTTTATTCTACAAAAAACGTAAGTCATTATATATTTTGATTACCTCTTCAATTTAGAATGAACCAATTCAAACCAAGTAGGGTCGGGTATTTTGCTAGTCTCTCATAAAAACCTTGTGGTTGATAAATTTCAGAAGTATTAAATTAAGAAATGAAGTCACTTTAACGAAGGTTTATGTTCAAAGTTACCATTTAAAATTGTTCTTATCTACAAACAAGAATGACACTAATAAAAGTTATCAATACGTGTATCTATGAGTTTCTGTCTATTTCTATTTGTTTATGTATTGAAATTTTAATAAAAGCCTATTCGTGAATTTAATAAAATATTTTAGTGTATTTTATTTTTCCAAGCACTATTTATAACAATAATTACAATTGAACAATTAAAAAATTTTTGTTAACACTCATATGAACCCAGTCCTACTTTAGTGTTTTCTTAAATATATATGTATCCAAATATATAACTTGAATTTTTGTGAAAGCATGTAAGAAAAATTTCAGAATCATTTCATATTTGATTTTTGTTCAAACACTTTTTACTAGGTGTTGAAAATTTTTTTTTCATAAACGACCTCTGGGGAATATAAATGGTTTACTTTAGAAGAAAGACATTCGTCACGTATTCCCATGTCGTTTAATAATTTCTTTTATCGAAAGAAAAAAGCATTTAACGCCTTTGAGGAATGCAAAACTGTTTAAACAGTACAAACACGTTTGGGTTTGATGTCAAAAAAGGAGCGAAACCCCAAATCTGATAAAAATGCAAAATAGGTTTTGGGTTATTTATATATAATTCCAGGTTATAAATCTATTTGGTTTCCTTGAAAACTCGTATCTGATTGTTTATGTGAGCAGGAGTCTAGCTTATAATGGAAATGGAATTTTTAAATTTAATAAAAAATGTTTTACTATTGAGTGTGCACAATATTTTACTATTTATTCTTAACTAATTCTTTTCTGCTGATGTTTTTGTCAGCCGTTTGATTATATTCATTTACGTTTCCATAATTACTTTTTCTAAATACTGTTTCCATGCTTGAAAATTTCTTTTTTTGGTAAATATTCCGATTCTAGATAGCATGTTTCTCAAATTTAACATTAATTAATTTTACCTTGACGCTGTAGCAAAACATGGGTAAATTTATTATCAATTTTATGAGCATTGACCTATAGTGTAGAATTAAGTAACGTTATTTTTTAGGAATTTTTTTATTTGTTTATGTGTTTTTATGCACTTTTTTCGTTTAATATGAAATTTATTTGCATGAATCAAACTAAAAGGGTTTTCGAGACGTACAAAAAGAGTATGATTCTGACGACTTATTAGTTGCCAGGTTATAAGTCGACCAGTTGCGTTCATATTTAAACACGAAAAATCAATTTTTCATAAAAGCCATTTCTTTAAGTCCTCTTTTATTTGCAGAAGGTTATATTTCTACTTCAAATTTTGGAGTTTAGCTAGTAAATACAATTATTCTTCTCCGTTTTTATAGAATCATGGTTTTGACTAACTGTTTTCATTTATTAACCGGTGATGTGGAAAACCTCTGTACATCTAAAGATGTATTTCCTTACTAATAAATGCAATCTAAATTGATTTTGACCTTTATAAATGTTGAAGAAAGCACGAACGTAAGTAGCAAATACAAATATACTAATTTGCATAATTCATTAATACAATTTAATGATTTGAATTGTAAAGGTTTTGATGGTCCTATTTTTTAATTTTCTAACTTTTATATACTAGAAATTAAAAAAAAAATTGCAATATACAACAAAAATAACAACTATTATATTTTCGAAATTTAAATGAATGTTAAGCATCGTGTTTGAAAAACTATTTTCTCTCGTAGGCAAAAAATAAATTATTTTCTTACATTCACATTTTGAATTTTTCGCTAATTTTAAAGAGAAGCAATTACCAAGAACATGAATAATTTATTTTAAGCTTTTTGATTTCCTGATTTTAATTTATGTAATCACGTAAGTATTAAAGTTATTAGAAATATTTTCAAAAAAAGTACCAACTTTACAATTCTAAAACTTAGTCATAATAATTGAACTAAATGACAAATTTTATTGGTATGTTAAAAAAAATCGTTTATACGTATTTAATTACATTTTTTGTAAGTAAATAAAATTGTTATAACTACGAAGACTCAGAAAAACATAGTACAATTTTTTTTACTTTTGACAGCAAACTTATGTTGACAGAATTAACATTTTAATGTTAAATTAATCCCCCTTTAATGATCAAGAACTAACTTCAGAAAATACAGATGTACATTTTTTAGTTTTAAGTCTTGAAAGTTAAGATATCTTAAAAGAAGTACTCAAAGTTTCCAAGAAATTAGCTTGAATCAAACCTTTTCAGAATAAAATAAATACACTGCTAGCCATCGAATATGGAATACCATAAAGAACTAAATAAATCAAAATCATATTTCTTACGCTTATAACATCAGGCACAAAGGTAACATATTTTGAATTACACTTCTCTTATACTCGTGGAACGTAAACAAATCAGTACTGTGTGTAGTCGTCATGGGCGGCTTTAACTGTTTTTACACATTTACACCATGTAAGGAAATACTGCTTCCACACGATTCCAGAGCTAATCTGGTGTAGTCGCGGGTGGTTTATTGTGCCAGTCGTGAGACAAATATCAACATACGTGTTTGATAGGCAACACATTAGGTGAACGGAAATTCCATGGAAGAAATGAAACCTATTTATCATTGAGGAATTGTCGTACGCTGCATATCACTTACAATCATTTATAGTCCTGTTAGAAACTGTCCGTAGACAAGCCTTGTAGATAAGAAAGGATAGCTGACTCCAATATTTCAGAGATGTAAAGGTAGTTGTTAAGTGCATCTGCAATGCATACTAGAAAGGTGAAGAAGTAGAATCCAATGACACCTTATACCATACCGCCATGTGATGGACCAGTGTGTTGATAAGAAATGCAAGAGTCATGTAATCTGCCACTGCTGTTCTGCCAGACTAGGATGAAAGCGTCATGGTTCTGCAGACATAATCAAGTTTCGTCTGATAAGACGAAGTATTTTATTAATTTGTCCATCAACGAAGTTCTACTCAGTATTAGACTCTTGTGGTGGAGTCAAAGGCAGTCGGATCAGTAAACACATTGAAAACATTTCTCATTGCTGCAGGCGACGTTGAATCGTACTTGTTGACACAAAATGTTGTGCATTACACACACCTTAATTCTTAAGTTAGTTCTTTGTATTGCAGTTTCACTCATCATGACCATGTGCACAGGATGTCTTACATCTAGTTCTTTGTTCTCACGTGACTGTTGCAGAAGGATCACGTGAACGTCAAATTAGTCCCTCCAGTATTCGAATCACTGTTATCTAATTTCGTCCAACATAAGCACCGATTTTTCAGAGTGATAATCCGCAGTCTGTTCATGATTATTTTTATATCATACTCAGAAACATGGTCATACGACTGTTGTATTTTTTTTCGACTAATAATCAAGTTTTCTATGCACAGGAACATCAATAAAACAAAATTGCATTACTTAACACCAACTATCTGTTCGCGTTTTCTATACTACTATCAGTAGGCATATATTACTGACTCACATAATTTCAATATAGGCAGAAGCGTTGATCATTTGTATATCCTTCCATGATTTATGCAACATGTAAATTGCAAGGATATTAACTGCTTTCTTCATGGCGCTTCATTTTTAGTGCCCAACAGAGTGTATATTGACAAACTGCATACATAGGAAAAATGCATTTGTTCATGAAGAGGATTTGTGTTTTGTGTAATATCTATTACAACATAGCTGAATAGTTAAAATTATTATAACCATTAGAAGATTGGCAAATTCTCCTGAGCACGATTTAACAAGGAGAGTTGTGTGAAAATAAATCTTCATCAATATAATCCACAAAGTATACTCTATAACAAAAAAATTCACGCAACGAATATCTGCAGAATTACAGTGGTACAGGGCTCGATCAACTTGGAACGGCGCTTGACTGGGGACGATAGTCTTTAGTGACCAGTCCCGTTTCCAACTGTGTCATAACGACCACCGCAGACGTTTCTGGTGACGTCCAAGGCATAGTGGGGATCCTGCCCTTACTATCGCAGGCTACACATACCCACAACAGGGCTTTACGGTCTAGGATGCCATCTTCTTTGATAGCCGGACGCATTGGTAGTCATTTCTGGCACACTTACAACATAGCGGTACGTAGACGACCTTCTACGACCGGTTGTGTTACAGTTTCTTTTGCGACACCCCGGACATACTTTTAAAGAAGATAATGAACAGCCGTACACAGCGCGTGTTGCTATGAATTGTCTTCCCAATAATTCCTTGGCCAGCTAGGTCTCCTGATCTCTCTCCCACATTTGGGGCGTTATGGGAAGGCGATTGCAACCATTGCGGAATGTTGACCATTTAGACCGACAGTTGAGACAATTTGGCGAGAAATTCCACACGACATCATCCGGGAACTTTTTTCAGTCTGTGTCAAGCCGGGTGACAGCTTGCATCCAGACCAGAGGTGAACCAACGCATTATTGACTTCCTCCTTTTGTAACGGTCAAACTCTGAAATAAATTATTCAATTGCTCTGAAAGTTTAATCATTTGTTTTCTATGTATGTTCTTAACATACACCAATTTTTATCACAATTGGACAACTCCTTATTTGTGCGTTGACTTTTTTTCCTCTAGAGTGTAAATTATATTTTATACGTAGATTTATAATTTCATTTAATATTGATTCAGTGCATAATTTGTATGCATTTTTAAAAATTGTTTCAACCTTATTATCTATACAAAAAGCTCATACTCATTACATGTCTTTGACTTACATGTATGAAACATTTTAATTAATTAAAAATTTTCAAGAAGAGTTTTTTTAGTTTTTTTTTTAGTCAGAATGTGGTGATATTTAGACTACTGAAATCTTCAAGGTCATTTTGTCTTTGCGTGGAAGTTATATTTCATAGAGACATACTTGATACGTTTAAGCGAGTCGTATATTATCTCACTTCTCTTTCTCAGAACTATGATGTTTTGACTGAGTATGTTTCATTTTGTAATTCAGTGATATATATTAATAGAAGAAACATATTTTTTATCTTTTGTTTATTAGTTATTCTAATAAGAAGCCTTTTTGAGTTTATATAGTTTTAATTTGGATCCTTTTACTTGTAAGTAATTATAATATCCAACGTATTTTTGAAGCACAGTTTTAAATGAGTTAAAAAGCAATTCAAATCTCCATCTTAAAATAAATAGAAAACTTGAAATTGTTATATGTTTATGAAAAATAATACATCAACTTTATTTCCAATATAATTTATCCACAAATAGCACTTTTCTACTAAGACAAAACGTTTCCAATCCATCTATTTCAAAAATGCAAGAACAATTAAGCCTTATTCTTAGAAAATACTCGACAGTAACATTTATAAATTCGACTCACTCCTTTTAACACATATTCCACTCATAGTATTAATATTTTATTTCTTTTATGAGATGGGTATATCTTCTATTTTCTTAAATTAGAGACTATCTTATCTTGTGAAAAGGAAATATAAAAAAATTTAACTCTACAATATGAATATTCGAGCCTTCAACGTTTTAATTTATACGCTCCCATAAACGTTAGAAAATTTAATTTAGCTTACGGAAAACTGCACGGTGAACGAAAAAAAATAACAGAAACTCTACGAACAGCATAAATTTCCTTAATATCATTTTGAATGAGAGTTATAAACACAAACCATTGCGATAAGATATAAATGGCTACCCCTTCCTTATATTAAGGACGTTCTCATAAAAATATTCTTTGCATACTATACGAGAAGTGTTCAAAATATTCGATCATTATTCTCCACATAAGCAAAAGCTTTCGTGACAAACCACGCGTTTCGTCAATTTCCTCCAGGGAATCTTTACGCCAAGCTAAAAGAATCGCGCTAGGCGACACTGCTAATGAAAATGTATTGAATGCCGGGAAAGGCATCTATTTGAATTAGCAGAAGCAGCGAGGTTGGCATTCTCTTTTTCGAAAACAGTTCCACATGACTAGTTCTCTGCAGTCCCTGTTCCTTTCCGCATTTTCCGATTATGTGGAACTTTCACTTCTGCAGTTCTGCGAACGATATTCTGCGTGAAGCGATTTCATTCTCGTTTATACTATAAACTAGAAAATGAAAGAGAAGTTGATAGCAAACATAATACTAGCCTTTATTTGAACAAAATGTATAAATGCAGCCAGGGAATATTTTTTCAAGATAAATATAAGTGGGAGAATGGTTCAGAGGCGATATGTGTATGCTTGTATTCTACATCAACCTTCTCTTCTGAGCATGTATTTGGAGGCTGTTGTAAGATCTAACAAGGATGCCACGTGGCCTTACGAATCCTTGGGCCAATTGGATATGTAAGAACAGATTAGTGTTTTTAATCACGCTGGTTAATCCCTTTTAGAAATTAATACATACCCAGTAGGATTTAAATGTTTCCTTCAATCACTTGACAGATCTTCAAACCGAACAACCAAAAAATAGCATAAAACTGTTTACACGTGGTCTGTCTATTTCCTTAGACGGTCGATGGTATTTTGAACGTGATGCCAGTTGACTTGTTTTTGGAATAAAATTTTCATCAATTCTCTAATAAAAATTCCAATTTGATATACTATTGTTGATTGGTCAACGCCAATTTGACTAACGGAAAGTGTTATGAGAAATTGAAAGGAGCATGGATTAAAAATAAAACCTAGTACGCTCATCTTCCTCCAAACTATAATTAAGTATCTAGGACTCCAGGTCTCTAATGGAAAAGTATGTTCCGATTCTTCTAACGTTGAAACAATCCAAAATTTCAATATACCGAAATCACGAAAGCAAGTAAGAGCTATTTTGGGTTTATTTGGTTTTTATAGGCGATTTATTGCGAATTATTCTGGCATTGCCCTACCACTCACTAACTTGACGAAATAGACAAATAATTTCCAGTGGAGTGATGATGCACAAAAATCATTTGAGACCGTGAGGGACTCTTTATTGACTCATCCATATTGGAGTTTACCTGACTTTGGTAAGCCTTTTTCCGTTTGCACTGATGCCTCTAAGTATGCCCTTGGCGCAGTGTTGTGTCAGTCGAATGAAACGGGTTTTTGGCTCCCTGTTGCTTATGCAAGTTGAAAATTAAGGGATCCAGAAATAAATAATTCCACGGTAGAGAAAGAGATGCTTGGTGTTGTTTTTGGAGTCTCGTATTTTCGACAGTATTTATATGGTGTATATTTTACAATTTATTGATCAATGGGTCATGATATTACTGCAATAGAATTACAAAATTATTCACAAACCTATTAAACTTAATATACCTGCTGATTACTTGTCCAGAGAACTTACTTGAACAGTATAAATAACACAGGATATCACATAAAATTCGGTCCTCAGTTACTTCAGTGGATAAAAGTATATCAGAGATATGATCCTTTTTTTTTGTATAAATAGCCAAAACTGTAGGTACAACCACTGAGTCCGCTGATACTAGTTTATATCATATTAAAGACAATGTTTTATTTTGAAACTCTAGATCTAACTGGTCTGAGAAAATAGTAGTACTAAATGTTTCAATCCCACAAATATTATCTATGTGTCATGACTCGCCTACTGTCACTTACCATTGTTATTACAAAACTTTATGTCGTATCAAATCCTCATTATTCTGGCATAGAATGCAACATCATGTGAACAATTACATCAAATCGTGTCAGTCATGCAATGATAAAATGATTAACCGACAAAACTGGCTCCCTTACAGAGAATACCCATTACTAGTCGATCCATGGAGACTGTTGCCATTGATGCTCTTGGACCATTGCCGGTAACGTACTCTGGAAACAAATACATTTTGGTTATCTCGGACTACTTTACTAGTTGACCAGAGGCTTTTGCTATGCTTGATATAAAATCAGACTCTCTGGCATTTGTTCTTGAAAAATTTATATCTCAACATGGCCTCCCCAAGTAATCTAATTTCTTATTGTTAAATTTCCTGTCCAGGTCAATAACTGAGGCGTAAGCCAGACTTAAATAAACATACCACCCTCAGAGTGATGGGGTTGTTGAATGACTGAATGCCACTCTTGTTAGTTTTCTGTCAGACCTTGTAAATGACACCCATGTTGATTGGGATAGGCATCTCCCTTTTGTATTTTTGGCTCTTAGATCTGATGTACATACTTCCACTAGATACACTCCCTCATTTTTACTGTATGGTCGCGATATTCAACTACCTTATGACTTGTTAGTAAATAAAATTCCATTTTCGTATGCTCATCACAGAGATTATGTACATGACATGTCAGTCAGTTTTCAGAATCCCGGGCAATCTAAAAAGTTTCATAACCCGAATTCAGGACCATATAGAGTTGTTACGAAAAACTTGTACATAAACTTTACTATCCAACTGATAAGAGATGTCAATAACACTCAGATGGTACATGTTGATAGATTATCCAGAGTTCAATCACGAATCATAGTCCCTGGTCTCGATAAACAAATTCTAGAGGATCATGGTCTTAGCCCCATGTCTCCTTCACATAAGAAGGATTGTGATCACAAATCTATGTGCATTTAAAGTTATCTCGTGTCCTTGTGAAAAACCCCAACCACATGGCTATGACTATAATCTACGCCCAAGGCGATAGTTACTAACTATTCCTTATATAGCTATATGAAAAAAATTAATGTGATCTTATTCATATGTTTGGTTGTAGCGTTCGTTCCTTCTTTTTGTTATGTATATCCCCTTTTTGGAGTTTTACTTTAAGTAATTAGTATATGATTAAAAGAGCAATTCTACTGTTTTACTTTAATTATGACGTATTTCTCTGGAGATTTATAACGCTCTTCGATTTAAATTCGACCTCAATGTATTGTGTATGTGTTAAAACCTGGGTTTTGAACAGTGAGCGTATTTTTTTTTTGATGCATGAACATCTGTAAATAATTTAAACATCTGTAAGCTTATAATTCATTTTGTAAACATGTGTTTATATTTTGGTAAATATGGTTGCATTGTCACTGCATGATGTCGAGTAGTAATAACTAGTGATTCGAAGTGGAAAAGAGTTAAAATTATGCAGAATTGCCACCTACAGTTTTCATATTACTCTGGTATCAGTGGAAGAGGAGACATTTTTTCTCGCTGGATTGGATGGCATGGAGAATGTTTTCCTATCCATGTATTTCGTCTCCTATTTGTGCTTTTGGAAACTGATCACTCCTGACTGTGCAGAATTGAGGATACCGGTTCATATTAATTTACTTAAAATATAAAGGTTTTCCACATATTGGATGGTGGAGGTCACCTCTTTTTTTTTTAAATCGTGATTCATTTGATGAAATTTTTTGAGTAGATGCTGAAATTCGTACTTTTGTGAATGATGTAACCAGTTACTAATCGGTTATTTTTTATTATGAGGTCCTATTGAATCGTACAGTGCAATTATTGAGCATAAGAATTAAGATAAATCTGCTACCTGACCCTTTGTTGTAAATAATGCAACTCAGCAATATATATATTTACGTATTTAATTATGTGCTCTCCAGTAGAATCGATCAACTTTCATTATTTTCATTGCCTTCAACCTGAACAGTGTCTGCACCAGATTTTCAGTCTTAGGACTCAGTGGTATCTCTGAAATAGACCATGCTTGCCTATTAATCCATATGCTCAGTCCTGAGTGGGCCATCGGTTCTCCCAGAACCATATGCAACTTTCGGATGTTCATGACAATCATCAAACTTCGTCGTCATGGTTACCAAGTGCTTCGGATTTTCTCCTTTGCAGGCCGAAACTTCCCTTTATGTTAACATAACTACTTTAGGACGACTCTTGCCACTCGACGCCTCGCTGATAGACTTTCCATCCGTGTGGTCGTAACAATAACAAGGCTATGGAATCACTTTCTCGTTGTACTAGCACTGCTAATCCACTGTACTAATTTTTCCCAGGATTAGGGCCTCTGACTTGATCAGATTCCGGTGCTCCAATAACTTTGACCTGTGCTGACATTCATGGTCAAATCTCGACCGACCAATGCCAACTAAGCCTTGGTGCTTCGTCACCCAGTGCGTGCCTCTCGCTCCCACCCGTAGTGATTCAACGATCGCCTTGTCTTCAGTGTCTTGCATTCTTCGGTCGATTGTGTTTCATTTGATACTCAGCAATGCAAGAAGAGATATACTCTAAGACTTCAGTGCGCTTCTCGTGCCATTGAGGACATGCCTGTGTGTTCCAGCATCTTCTGAGCATGAATATCTTGTTAGAATGGTTAGTTGTATGCATGGTCGTACAGAGAAACATGGACACTGTCTGATTCTACAAAGGACAAACAATGTGGTTCCAGAACTGTCTGAAACTGAGATTAAAGACAAGGCCTGCCCTAACTACCTGCTCGTGTTGAGTGATACGAAATTCCATGAAAGGAATTCAAAGTTCCTTTTAAAAAAAAACTGATTTATTCCAAAATAAATACACAAATGTAAATGTAAGAAAAAGGGCATTGCGTGTGTGTGTGAACAACATATACAACTGAAAGAAAAATCCCATAAAAGACTTAAAATAGAAAGATATTACAGTGAGATCTCACATAGTTGATTTTAAAAGTAAAGAACATATATTGTATATGTATCCAGAAATAGAAGTCCAACACCACCGGTTTTTCCGCAGCAAGGGAAATAGACTAGACGAAAATCAGAGCGCACTCGAAATTCTATTTCACAGTGCTTTTATATCCAGCCTCGGAATCAACCTATAGGATACGCAAATTGGCAAATGCCTCCGATTGGTCGATCCACTGGCGTTAGTTATAAGCTTTCAAAAAGTCGTAGTCATTATTTGAAATAATTCAATTCGAAAGCTTCATAAATATAATTCGGGTTTGAACTTGGCACTGGATTCAAGACAACCATAAAATGGTTTCAGATTAAGTGTTAAATCGTGCTAGACATTTGTGTAACCAACACAACCCTTTGTCCGGTTGTATGGGAAAAAATCTTTTTATTTATAGATGCATTTCAACTTTTTAATACTTGAGAGAAACTTCTCTAAAAGAGAAAACAATATTTGTCATGTGATAAAAGCGTGCCTGTATTCGACAACTTGTACAAGGATTTATGGTTTTAAAATAATCATCAAACATCATGTATTCGACGCTGGTAATACTGTCTATATTCCAAAACTAAAAGTGATAAAAATAGCGACAGTCGAAAATAAAATGTTTTATCGTTTTTTTCCAAAATATATAACATTTTACTATAGGGCCAGAAGGAAACACTCGCATTTCGAAAGATATTAGAACGGAGGCATATTTTCCAGAAAACGTTCCCCCTGAAAATATATTGGTTTCATATAAAAGGATATATGAATGGTGAAGGTAATGCACCCAAATTTTCCAACTTCCAATTTATCAAGAAGTCGTATAGTTCTCTCGTTGGTTTACAAGTTGATAAAACAAGCAATAATTTTAATTCATGGTTTATAATTAGAAATATAAATACTGAAAAACTGCAAATTGGAAACTAAAAATAAGTTTTTTAGTATTACAGAGTCTATAACTATATATATAGTAGCATCATAGCGGGTTTTGTCAGCAGCGCACACTTATTGGGGACGCGTCGTTGATTCTAGAGATGTTTACTCGACTCACAGAGTCATAGTTTTATAATTTGTAACTTTGTAAACACCCCAGGACAATTTCGTAAAAGAAAAAAATCGTTCCGATTGCACGATTTGTGAGCACCGAGAGTTTCAAGTTGCTGCTTTTCCAGTGTGTAAAAAAACTCTAGCTTTCCATAAACTACCAAAAAATAAATGCTCATTAGCGAAAGAGTGTTGTTCTGAGTTCCATCACCATTGTTCAAATGTCAATGATGGCGTACAAGTCTAACGTTACTTGAAACAGCATTTCTTTTGCCGCATTTCACGGTCATAAATATCATATAAAACTAATTTTTCATCTTTAGCTGATAAAAAGTGAAATTCGAAAAAAAGAATATCCAAAAATTCAAGATTACTACAAGTCAAAATATTAATAAGAAAACCATTTTCCATAGCTTTGTCATCTCAATCCGAGTATAGCGAAGTAATATGTAAGTATTACAGAGAAATTTAGTTTTATGTTACTTTTTAAAATGCAATCCTGACACTTACAGTAAATCTAGCTTCTTTTTTATAAGGTAGAATAGTTTGTGTGTAATTGATTGTAAACAGGAAAAACAAATGATAATGACTGATAAAATTAATAAATGATGCATGTTACATTACATAATATATATCTTTACAAAAAGTAATTGATAATTTTGTGAATGTACAATGTCAAATTTTATCCTGACATTGAAGATAATATTACAGAAATCGTGATAGAACATTCCATCACACCTTGAAAATCTAAGCGAAACCATGCAATCACTTCAATGATCACTTGAAAAAGACTACCCTTCCTGGTGGGGTATCTCTTAAATAGAAAAACTGACCAGATCTTGATGTACGAGACAACTTGTCACTAGAAACGAAATTCCAGATCCTGCTCGCATCACCATCAAACAATCGGTGACATATTGATATCTTGTCATTAGCAAAATTGGTCAAATCCTTATGACAAGATATCTCCTCATTAACAAAATCATACCTAGATGAACAAGATACCTCAACGTAACCACTTGGAAGGCTTATAATATCTGAGGTAAAATTTTATGTACTTGTTATCCGACTCTTAGGGTAAGGTCTTACGAATAGAGGAATGCATTTTTCTCACGCTCCCTTCTTGAAGATCTTTTATGCGAATGCCAGGAACGGAAATTTGTCTTCCGTATGCCGAGATATTACGTAACGTCTTCCTCAAGCCATAATCCTGGCCTGTCACCAGAATATCCTATTCAAGCAGACATTCCCTACTGCTTGTGTGAACAGCAATTTCGATTTGTTTTTAAATTGCTTTTTTTCCCCATTCCCCGCTCCCTTCCCCTCCAACAGCTTGCTTATGAAGAGAGATATATAGATGCGTTTCCTCGCATAGGTCTTGTCAGTGTTTCTTGAAATTGGAATGGGAGCTTTATGCAGGAAATGAAAAATGCTGAATTGGTGCTACCCTAGACACCACTACGAAAATGCTTTAAGTTATGAGAGGCACACAGAGACGGAGAATGGTTTCTCGAATGCCTCAGATGTCTCAGAAATATCCATCAATTAAAGGGTGTTACAAATACTGAAAGAAACTTTCGTGTATGCATTCGTGTTACCCGAAGTTTCATTTATATTCATCACATAAGCAGTACGAAGAACCCGAATTCTATTTTCAGCTATTCGGGATCACAAAGTGTTGGTTGGCACAGTATGAGAATCTATAATTGAATTTATGAAAGTGAGCGAGTAGAAAATGAATTGAATCAGACAATTCTAACTGTCCAAAAATTGTCAGTAGCAAATATTTGTGTAACTCTCTCAATGCAAAATGCAATCCTAATCAATTAAGTATGTAGCAAAATATGCGTGTAGGAGTAGACATATCTGAAAACGAAAGAAATTATTAAGGAAATGAATAAGACATAGTATACATTGTTCCCTGAAAGTTTACATTTTTAAATATGTAGCTATTTTAGATACAAAGATAGTAAAGCTTTTCATTATAAAAGAAAATTATATAATATAATAAAAAATAATATAAAATGAAATGTGTGTACAAAATGTATATACTACTAACTTGAAAATTGGCTAGTTTTATCTATATTTCGAAGTTGTCAAACGGATCGTCGGTGGTGGCACATCATGATCATTATTGAGGTCTCATCGATGATATAATACAAGAAAAATGAATAAAAAAATATATGACAGCCGAACAAATGCAGTTTGTTTGATGTAGGTAATAGTAATAACAACATTTACACAAGTAATATATATATATATATATATATTTGAGGACCAAGAAATAATTATGGGACCGTAACGAAACTTGGCATGAAGGTACACGTCGGTCAGATATGCAAATGATTAGAAATGCAGCGTGATTGCGTAATGTCACGAGAGGGCGTTGAACTTCGTTCTCCTTGGAGTATAAAACAGATAAGCAGAGCTTGTGTGAGTGTACTTAATCTTTTGCAAATGAAATGCTGAGGTAGACATGCCGTTACGCCGCCATCGAAGACAATATGAGCAGCTGTCAGAGTTCGAGAGGGGAAGAATCATCAGGATGATGGAAGCTGGGTGGTCAGCTCGGTGGGTAGCTCGGTGAGTAGCTCGTTAAGTAGGCCTTTCTGATTTTTCTGTGAGGAGGTGTTGGGACCAGTGGACAGAAAATACGTTATTTACACGGCGACCAGGCTCAGGACGCCCTCGACAGACCAGTCGTCGAGAAGACCGTCACATCATACGAAACGGAAGCGTAGAGCCAACTGCCTCATTGGCCGCTATCCAGACACAGGCAGCACCTTCACTACGGGCCCCTGTGTCTTCCCGAACCATCGCTAGGCGTCTGGCTGAAGAACATCTGGTTTCGCGGCGCCCATTACGTGTGCTGGCAATGACACCCACCCACCGACGCCTCCGTTTGGAGTGGTGTCGTGCACGATGGGATTGGACTGCGACGGAATGGAACCAGGTCGTCTTCAGCGACGAGTCTAGATTCAATTTGAGCAGTGATGACATTCGTGTTCGTGTGTGGAGGCCCCGTGGTGAACGCCTCAATCCTACCTTCGCTTTACAGCGACACACCGCTCCTACAGCTGGCGTGATGGTATGCGGTGCATTTGCTTACGACACACGGTCACCCCTAATATTGATCCATGGCACGACAGCCGAGCGGTACGTCCATGACATCCTTCAGCCACATGTGATGCCACTGGCAGGGCTTCCAGGAGCCATTTTTCAACAAGACAATGCGCGGCCACACACAGCAAAGATGTCACAAGACTGCCTCCGTTACATTACCACTCTTCCCTGGCTTGCTCGATCCCTAGATTTATCACCAATCGAGCATATCCGAGATCATTTGGGACGGCAAGTTGGACACCCTACGATATTTGTTCGAACTAGAGGCGCGTTTACAGCAACTGTGGAACGATACGTCTCAGGACATCATACGGAACTTGTATGCCTCAATGCCCGCTCGTATCGCATCGTGCATTCGGGCTATAGGGGGTCCAACAGTGTACTAAAACTTCCGTTCATTTGTACTTTTTTCTGCAATAAATGATCATTTTTCTTTGATTTTCTAATCACTTACATATATCAAAGTAGTACTTACACGTGTAAATATAAATATATATATATATATATATACATAACATAAAATGATAGTAACATAAAAATAACCAAACAGTCGGGGTGCGTTAACCAGAATCCGAAACTACCCATGCAAGCGTGCTGAAGCTGCAGATATAGCATGGTAAGCAATATAATTTCAAGAATACAGGTATTTCCAAAAAAAATTAAGAAATGTTGGTGGATCAGGGCGTCATCACGGACGACCCTGACCCAGATAACATAAAATGATGCTTTCTACATATGATCAGCATTAGGCTGAAAAAATTGCTCATCAGTATGCATACAAGCGTCTGTTGGTTTGATATGGTTTTGTTCCTGTTCTGTTTTGGTATTTTGTTTTGTTTTTGTATTTCTTGCTTTTTGATGGTGTTTGGGTGAGTGTAAGAGCAATTGTTTCAGCCTAATGCTGCTCATATGTAGGAAACACCATTTTATGTTGTCTGAGTCAGGCTCCTCCCTGATGACTCCCTGATCCATCAACATTTCTTCATTTTTTAGGCTTTTTTTGGAATATATATATATATATATAGATGCATATATAGATACACATATATAGATGTACTACTTGACGATAAACATCATTTGTAAGCATATTACTTTTTGATATTCTAATACATTAAAAGTTTCATAGGAATACATTCCGTGAATTATGTTACGCTTTTATTCCAATTTTAACTTGTAACGCAAAGCCTGCTGATATCCTCGAACTAAAAAAAAGTTACTACAGGATTTAAAAATAATCTTTCAATTCGAACCGAAATGAATGAATTAATAGCCAGCCATCTCATTTACCGTGACTTTAATTTCATTCCGCACAACCCATTCGAACATGAAATCATTAGGGTAGGAAATAAGGTTAAATACTTTAAACGGAGCCCCCAACTCCATTTGCATTTAACTTTCGACTGATAATAATTTCCAAGGCGAGGTGTTACGGGAACGAAACTTCTACGCAATATTCCAACTATCTTTCCTCATTCCAGCACATTCCTTCTTTTTTTTATTATAATTCATTTAAATGGAAGAAGAGGAAAGAAAGGTAAATTACTTTCCAAGAAGAGTCCAACGCTTTTTTGGGAATCGCGCAGCGTTGATGAGATTTAGAATTTCGATGAAAATTCCACAGGAAAAAATACACATAAGAAGTGTAAAAGAGGATAAGTGTAAGAAAAAAGATCGGGAGTTACCTCTGGAAGATGGAGGAGGAAAAAGTGTACCGGAGAGAAAAAAGGAAACGGGTTCCCGAAAAAGATAAAATAAGCAATTGCACTAAAAAAAAAAACGGCTATGGAGAAGGGGCTCTTTCTCAAGATGGTTTCTCAGGTCCATCCAATCAGATGGTTAGCTATGTGACAGTCAGAGCCAATCGCCTCTTAAATAGCATTTATCGAAAATGTGATTAACAGAAGAGCCGATGGTCTTGCTGCGATCGGTTGAAGCCCGGGTGGTATTGGACTTATCTGATGAAAGCTGCTTCTAGAGGCGTTCCGGTTATCAAGGGGATCTTTTTGAGGATATTTCTTTCAGTTAGTCGATGTGGCTTTTCTAATATTTTGTTGGAATTGTTGAGATGCTATTCGGTGTGTTATTATTTCAACAACGTATGATCAGGTCGAAAATGCGTTGGTTTTAAAGTAGAAGTTGATTAACTGTTTTAATAAAGATTTGTGTACTATACAAAAATCTAATTCACGGTATTCTAACTAACATTTACAGAAACATGATTTATAGATACATTCTTTTTATATTAAAATCGGATTACGTATAAATGTAGTTAGTTAATAACTTCTTTACAGACTAATCTAGCAATTCTTAACAATTTTTGCAAATAAATTAATTACTGAAATTTTTACAATATTAATTTTTTTAACTTCCAAAAATTAAAAATTATTTTTGTAAGAATTCATTTTTGATACTTTATAACCAAATTGAAAAACAGGGAAATACAGTGAAACACAGCAAGAGAAACGCAGTGAAACAAAACGCAAGTAATATATAAAAAATATCCTTACAGAATATTATGTACAAAAACTGGGCTTTAAGAACCAAAATCCTGCAATAAATTCAGAATATGAATACAAAATTCCTAGGCGACGCAGTGAAATGTCATGCAAAATTGATTAAATGTCTATAAATGAAATCAAAAATGGTAGATGAAGTAGACTATCTCAAAAGTATGTCTTTATTAACTATAAGCCATATACTAGAGTTATTCTTATTTATTAAAATATAAAATAAAAATTCATTCAACTGTGTTGTTATCAATAAGTTATGATTCATTTGGCATAATCTGACACATCTGTGTGTTAAACAGCTTTTCTTTTGCATAGAAAACATATTTTTAAAACCTTTGGGATATAAAATAAACGTTGTTATTCATTTAAAAATGTACCAAGTCAAACGCAAAATCAATTTAAAGTTAGTTAAAATTATATGTCTTGTTCTCGTTCGGGGCAGGTTTGAATAGAATGACTTCAAGATCTTGGTGTATAAGATAAAAGATGTTCACGGGAAAACTAATAGATAAGGCCATGTGCAGATATACATACACTACCCTACAATAATTAACCGGACAGCAAGATGTGATGGTAAAAGTGTAAGAATACATGCTTTAATTTTAATGGGGGGGGATGGTCCCCCACGTGCTACAATTACACTATCAACCCTTCTGGTCATACTTTCAACAAGGTTTTGATACACAGCTGTGGAAATTTGTGTCCATTCCTGCTGCAAAAATGTCGCCACCTCAACTCTAGATTTCAGACACGGTTCCCTGGTCCGTAAGCGTCGCTCTAACTCATACCGCAAATGTTCTTATGGGGTTTAGGATTAGGTCGGGACTCTGAGCAAACCAGGGAAGACGTTTTACGCTCATATCTTGATACCACTGCTTGTCAGAGGTTGCAACATGACATGATGCGCTGTCGTCCTGGAAATGACATTCGTCCATTCCATAAAATTGACAAAGCATAGGAAGCTGATTGTCCAAAATGTCCATCTAGGCGTCGGAGCTCAATTTACCAAAACAACATCCAAATGTTCCAGGCCATACTACGAAAAACACTCCCAAACAAGTATGCAAGTTTTATTATATATATATATATATATATATATATATATATATATATATATATATATATATATATATATATTCCTAGCATCGCGAAAATCGTATTTAAATTAAATTTATAAAGCTAAGTTTGATTGCGATTCATTTATGAAACAATGCATCCAAAGTATTTTGTCATTGCTGCAATTTATGAACACCCCCTTTCCAATTCCTCATGTCGTTCATTGCAACTTTTCTTCGCCCTGCAACAAGATGGGATTGTGACTGGAATTCAACGTCCGAGATAGAGAGATATATTTTTTCACACGACCGGATATTCTTCTTCCCATTTAAATATTTCTTTTTCACTCCCTTTCCGCCATTAATTTGGACCCCTTGAACATTAATCTTAATAAGGGAGATGCGACGATATCTCTTTCAATTTGATTTTAAAAGTATCCCTTCATTTAATATGTCTTCTTTTTTTTCTCAACCATTCTCCCATTTCAGAAGAACGAGATTCATTCTGACGCTTTTCAACATTTCAAAAACTACATTTTGGCACAAAGATGAATTTTAGAGACCATAACACTTATCATTTGATAAGACGAGACATGGGGAAAGGAACATTTTGGGGGATGCTTGAGTTGATGAGATCTTTTGAAATCTTTCCTATGAATATTTTAGAATGTGTAATAAATGGGATGCTACACTCGGTTTTACAGAAATGATGGAATAGTTACATCTTAAGAAATTTAAACATTGGAAACTTTTATAAGGAAACATTTTTCAAATTTGTAAAACCAGTTTTGTGCATGTTCTGTTAGGAAATCAACATGCTTAAAGCTTCTACTTAAAATTTGCCACGTATCAAAAATTATTTTACTTCTAAACCCATAAAATATTCGTAAGTTAATCATTCTAGGACATACGGATAAAAGTAGATTTTGAACCACTACACACATTTGTACTAAATGTTGGATTTCTCTCTGAGCTTTTAGAAGCAAAGGCTTAATGAGATTGAACAGAAAATGTTTATATTTTCCACATGTTTACCACACTTGAAATTTCGATTTTTCTTATTACATAAACAGTTTATATTTTAGCATGATTCAGTCCTTTTAAACGTGTAACTAAAATGGGAACATACCAAAACAGAATTTCCTTACTATATATTAACTTCTTCGTATTGGACAATGTCATCTAGATATTTCTACAACATATTTTATGTAGTGCACACACACATTGATAACCTATAAAACAATGCTTAACTATAGCTTATCATCAAATGGTATGCCTTTATGAGCAAGAACGTAGATAAAATGTTATTTATAGAGGTAACACACGTTTCGTATTTCATAAATTTATGTGATGAATAATTATGGCATGTATCCAGAACTTCAGAAAGCTACTATGAAGAAATTATTGCGACATAAATGTAAATCTCAGTACACAACAGCAGAACTAGAAAATAAGTATACAACTAGACGATAAATTGAAATACGCAGCAAATCAAAGCATTTAAAATGCTTTTCGAAGATTTTATTTTAGTTTTATGGAGCCCCGAGTAACAACTTGTCAACACAAAATCTCATCTATTCATTAACACTCGTGTACAAAATTATCTTTACATGCATAGAATCACGGATTTCTCAGAAACTGTGAACTATAATTTTATGAATTTGTCTGGAATATGACCCAACATCATAATACATAAATACAAAGGACCAAATTTCTTAACACTGAATAAGGTATAAAACTGTAGCATGAAACCATATAAATGGCAATAATATGTAACAAGGAAAGCTAAGAAAAAATGAGTAACTCAGAAAAAAATTAAGGCTTATAAATTTAATATCAAATGCGATCTACCCTGATTTGTATACACATATTAAAAAGTGATTTCATGCTGGCAATCATGTTGCTAACCACAGTTTGTGGAATTAAGTTCCACTCATACAGTGATGAGGTCTTCGGGGCATTTATATCTCAAGGAGGAAGATGTCTCCGAGCAACTTCTTTTCAAAGGTAGTCCCATAAGTTCTATATCGCGTTCAGATCAGGAGATTTTGCTACCACAATATTTGCACAATGGCTTCATTTTCAAGGAACTCGTCAACGAGGTTTGCGCAATGTGGCTGAGCATAACTGTCTAAAAATAAAAACTCAGATCCTTATGTACCTCTGAAAAGTCTTACATAACGTTTTAAGACCTCCTCCCAATATATCTTGACGGTCGCAGTTACTCTGTTGTAAACGTGTGTAGTGGCGTACGGCCATCGATCATTATTCAACCCCACACCATCACACCTGCACAACAAAAACGGTCACATTCCATAATTTTCGAAAGAATATTTCGTGTTCCTGACAACCTCCAGAGTAAAAACGCTTAGAATCAGGTGTTAAACTAAACCTTGACTCATAAGTTTTGAGAACATGGGTCCATTGGTATTAACTCCAGATCGGATGTTCTTTGTACCAATAAAAGCGATCCCTCTTTTGTTGTGAAGACAGTTGAACACATACTCTTGCCTTTCTGGTATAAAGACATTCAGACTCGTGCCAAAAGGGGCGGGGGATTTCACCCCTACTGTCTCTAAGGAGAAGGGGCGAAAGGCATATCTCACCCTCCCCGGCGCTATCAAAGAATTTTATTAAAATTTTAACTTCAAAATTAATATTAAATCAGTACCGTTAAAACAAATTTGGATTTTAATTTCATATCCTGTCAATAGATTAAGATAATATCATATTCTGTCAATAGATTAAGATAATATCATATTCTGTCAATAGATAATATCCTGCCAATATATATAGTGTTGTTTCAATTTATTTATTCCAAATCGTTTAACTGATAGTTTTGGACATTTTTTTTTATAAAAAAGTCCCATTTATGAAATGCGCTGTTACCAGCCCGCCCTTCTAATATTTAGGTCCAGCACACATTCTGAGAGCTTCGATAGATTCCCCGAAATGGGTATTAAATGAAGTGTCCAGGGGTAAAACCACCTTACAACACAAAATTAAATTTTGAAAAAAATCGTATTTGAAAATGTTTCTACTTGTATATGTATGAAAGGTTTATCAAAAAGCCTCGAACACATTTTATTTCTGCAGTAAAATATTTTATTTAACTAAAAATCAAGAAAACATATATTGTTTTAAGAATTTTAAGATAAAAAATATTAAATCTCTCTCTTGCCCTGAATGCGTGGAGTAAAGTGGTCCAGCATACCAAAACTTTATAACTTCTTTTTACGGCTTTAAATATTTCTACCCTCAAAATGAATGCATGTGGTGCTTGTACTCCTTTGTTAATAAGACTTAACCACAAAATGACTATCTCATTTTCGAAAAAATTGCTATATAGTGGTTTCACCTCTAGACGATTCAAATGTATTGGATGTCTCGAACATGCCTTTGACGGAAAACACTAACGCTTTAAAAAGCAATTCCGCAAACACCTTTCTTTTGTTTACCCACTAACACCATTTCAAGAAAAACTATTTATTTTTATGACCGACTGACTGATTAGATGTAAGGATTTAGAAATGAGTTCTTGATAGTCAATCTGTACACTTCTTAATCCGTAAAGATGGGGGTGTTCTTGTGGTAAACTTAATTAGTTAACAGTACCAAAATCAGTAAAAGGAAGTAAAGCAGGCTTTACACACTATAAGTTCAATTTGCTACATGGTTCGACCAGGGCAAGCTCTTCGTGGATGGAAAAGTGACGGCGAGAATTTGCTTCATCTTTTGCAGAATAGAAGCTAAGACGTTCTATTTCTACAGATATGAATTTATGTGTAGAAAAGCGGAGAGAAAAGGTGAATTTGGCATTTAAATAATGTTGCAATAACGTTTAGTCCAAAAAGTGGTAAATCAGGAAAATTCATGCTTGATTAGTTTGTAATCTTAAAAAGATCTTTCGCCCCCCCCCCCTCAGTCACGAAACTGCTGGCACGTCCCTGAAGGCATTTTTGATTAAGCCTACTGTATACAATTCGCCATGGTACAACAGTTTTCATGACGGCTGCATGCTTTAAACTTTTCTGCCGAGCAGTAGACTTCCTTACAAACTGAAATCAAACGCTGTGTAGAAATTCCCTCAGATATTCACTTTGCGCAAAGCGCATGATTCACCGTCGATTGACTTAACACCTTGATTTGTATATCAGAAACCGTTCGAACACTTCTGAATGTGTAATTCAAATTAAGCTTGTCTTTCCCACATTCCCTGCAAAAATGAACTACATCGATTGGCTATTTCATGGAATATAATTTTTTTGGGTATGTAAAGATAATTTAGGACACGAGTGTATTTAGCATAGTAATAGTTAAACTATGAAATAACAATACATTTTATCATTTTTAGTTGAAAATTGCTATTGCATCAAACATTCACAGCATATGTTTGAATTTTAAATGGAGTATTAAAGCAATAAAAACTGTCATTTTTTCTATAAAAAAGTCCAATAAAAATCACTTAGGAAAACTGAAGAAACTTTCATAAGTTGATAAATATTTTACTTCTCAAAGGAAAATTATCCTAGTTTTAACTAATTGTTATAGTAACGACTATTTTAAAATAAATATTCCATTGTAAATAGATAATAATTAGGACTTCATTGTCATATTGTTTGATTCTTAAAAACTACTTCTTTTTGAATGCAGAATTATTACAAATTACCTTTATTACTTTTCAGAAATTTTAAATACTATTTAGTCTAGTCTTACTTCTTCCTGATAGAGGAAGAATGTGTCTTCTTTACAGGGACAGTAAAATTTCATATTTGAAAAAATACATAGAAAAATCTATCTGTTTTTCAGTTGATAAAATTACATAATTTCACATTTTGGTAGAAAAATAATTTTTCTTTGGAGTTACTGATAGTATAAAGTAGAAATTTGCGTGATAAATTTGTTGAAAAAATGCGTTTATCTCCAACTAAGTTTTTTCGACATTCTTCTCATTTCAACATCCTTATTAGTTTGTCTTGATTTTTATACAATTTTTGGATTATTCTTGTAATCTGTTACGTATGCCTAAATTCA
Source organism: Metellina segmentata (assembly GCA_947359465.1). Taxonomy (NCBI): domain Eukaryota; kingdom Metazoa; phylum Arthropoda; class Arachnida; order Araneae; family Tetragnathidae; genus Metellina; species Metellina segmentata. The sequence goes on along the minus strand of OX375873.1, from coordinate 69,181,075 downwards.
ACGAGAATATCATCGTGCCTTCAAAATTCGAAATTGGTTTAAAATGTTGCTTAAAATGCACTTTTTGTGATCAATTATAAATTTTTAATGCAGAAAATTTTCAACTTTACAATTGAGAGGTACACCTGCCAAATTGAGGTGAATTGTTTAATATGTATAAAAATTTAACCAGCACGCAATTGGTTGAAATTTATCAAAATTTTCACCGTATATTATGCAATAACTTCAGCATAACTAAATATTTTTTGGCCAAACAAATACCTAAATTTTTAATGGAAATCAAAGGTAAGTTATGTGAGCAAATTTTAAAGCAATCGTATAATAATTTTAAAAGTTTGTTTCAAAAGCACCTGTCGCCTCAAAATAATCGTAATTTGAGAATTTTTGTAATTACTATCGATGTAATTTAACCTCATGATAGTTTTTTTGAAATGGTACTTTGTCTCATTAACAGAACTGACTATATCTTTATGTCGTCATTATAAGAAAATCGGCAATATCTTGATAACGAGATATCAAATCAGTATGCAAAATGGATTGCAATAATTTGGAGGGTACACGTCTCATTCTACAATGCTTCACCAAACATCTCTTATACGTAAAATATAATGGAAGGAAAATTATTTAAACCCATTAATAGCATTGCTTAGACAACGACGTAAATACCATCATTGTTTGCTGAGAAATGTAACCTTGAAAACCGTTGTATGAGACAGGTTCGAATGCAACATAATAGGTTGTGCGTTTACCTCCTTTCACTGAACCCGAAAGGAAAATGTATTGGAAGACAGACACATCGCAAGAAAGTGTTCCATCTTTCATCATAACTGTGGTCAGCGTCACCCGGCTTTAAGGATTTCTCTTGGCCGGTAATGGAACAAACCAGCCAACGCCATCGCTACCCTATTTCATGTTTTTGATAATAGGATTTATTTTCGCGGATGCGGTCATACATCTTTGGCTCGCATTTTTCAAACCGAGATCCGGTGCGAAAGTAACAAAGAGAGATGTCAGGATCCCCCACAATCCCGAATCCCAGCAGACTGCGGATCCTAGGATGATCTATTGCGTCAGTGAGGACGGTCTTTACTAATGGTTATGGAAGACAATTTGTAAGAGTGCCACGTCTCAATTGAAGATTTTCCCAAAGGAAAAGTGTAATGTGCGTATCGAGAATATTTATGGAACCTTAAGGAAAAGATCCACAACTTGCTAAAATAAACTACGGTTATACGTATTTGTTTGACTGAGGAAAAAGCAACGGTAGTGATCAGATGTTTTCCATGACGCCTTTAAAGAACGAGATTCCTTTGAGCTGTTTATAAATTATGACATTCGCAAAAGCACACCATAGAGCTACTATAAACTCAAGGCATCCAGTGTGTATGAGACTTTGTTGTTGATATACGTAAGTGTCATCCTTTGGTACAAAAGATGAAAATAAATTTTAAATACGCTCCTGGAAAGATTAACTCTGTGCCTTGGTAAAATAAAGAGCCAATTTCAAAATGCAAAGGTTTTTACTTACATCATGCAATGAGTGCAAGGTAATGAAAGGTTTAATCAAAAATGCACTAATGTCTACCTGCCAATCAATACAATGTAAAATAAAGAAATCATTGGAAAATAATTTTATATGCTTTATTACAAATTAAAAATAATAAAAATGAATAAATCTAGTTTTTTTTTAAATTCACTAAATGAATCCAGTTCTTTTTATACGGAGATGCACGATTATTTAAAAACTGCATATATAGTTAAAATTAAATCTCCAATAAAATTGCATTAAGATTTCATTGGTGTAAGTTTCATAAGTGTTATATTTATTGATAGAATAAAACTAAGCTAACTATAACTATATTCTTAATTCGTTGTAGATTTTACTTTTCCTAAAAATCATTTATTAATGCTTAATGATTTTAAATGAAGAATATTCTAATACGCATAGCTCATACTTTGTCATAAAAATACAGTGTATGATAGTTTAAAAAAGTGATTAGATATTTAGATTAAAGAACATACATTTTTTATGCATTAATTCGTTAAATTATGAAATTATTTATCATGTAGCACAAAATGACAGCGATGATAATAATTTGCATACCCGCAAATAACATCTTCGCCTACAATTTCCAAATTATCCATATCTATTGATGGCAGTATTGTTGTTCCCATTTTATATTTAAATGCATTTACAACAATTATCTGCATCGATATGAGCATTTCAGATCTCCAAATGTAGCAAAATTAATCCAAATCGCATGTTACGATTGATACAGTTTAGTTGTTTCACTAGATATTCTCGTTTTACCAGTTTTTCCGTGTTTAATATAGAAAACGCGAAAGTGCTATAAATATAAACGTCGTTGAAAGCACATCGCCCCACATACAAACGTTAATACAATTTCTTCATAGGCAAATCTACCGTGAGATGGTAGTGCATCTTTGTTTCCTCCTAAGCCATATAGTTGAGAATTTCGTTCCCTTGCAGACCAACATGTGAAGGGAAACATTGAAGATATTTTGAATAATCTCACACAGAAGTCTGATTTTCCTGAAGATATTTTTTCTGTTAAGATTAATTTTATTCCACCGATTGCTGAGGGTTCATATGAACATCCGACTACCTGTATTATCCAAATGTCCTTATCAATCTTATCCTTTAGCTGCTGCCATGGGTCCCACAGACTATCAGTCATTTTTGATAGGTTGTTTCCACCCCTTAAAGTGAATATTGGTCCTTGTCCTATTCAGTACCTTCCTACTACGTATAACAGAAGCCTATACATTTCCCGCGTGGTCTCATAAACCCCTTCACATAATTTGAGTTACCGTTTTGTTGAATGAAATCGTCTAAGTTGGAGTATGGAATTTCGGCAGAGAGCCTAAAATGGCAACAAACTTTACTACAAAACGACCTGTGTATCTTACACTTAAAGAATTCCGGATACTGTTGATAATTGGTCGGAAATAGAGTACTGGGACAGTGAAATTTCGGATAATATTATTGTAAGCGAACGCGAAACGGATTAGGAAATTTAGGCAGATAAAGATGAAGACATTTCAAGTGTGTCTCCACAAGAAGAATATTTCTGCGGAAAAAATAACTTCAAATGGGATGACCCGGAGGGGGAAACCTAATCGTGCCGTTAGAACACCAAACCACAGCATAGTTTTACAGTTTCCAGAGTTGAAACGTCCTGCAAAATTAGGTTCGAAAGCTGAGCCTGAAGAAACATGGAATATACTTAACTGGTATAGTAATATAAAATGTATTTCATCTTAAGAATTGAATTATCTAAATTTAAAATGTATAAATAATTATCTAAAGAATCGTTCATTAATATATTATATTAATCAACTTTATACGCACTTTAGTGAGCGAGGTCTGAGAGACCCATCCACCTTAGTTACGAGACTGTTTGTGACACAGTAGTTAAGGGTTATCAAGATGAAATGATTCAGCGTATCAGATAGTTTCACCGATGGCCAAAAGTTTCGTGTAAACAGCAGGACATTGATCAAGATTTCTTCTGATGATTTTGTTTCATTTATGTGTAGTTTCATGCTAATTTCCACTAACAGTCACTCCTTCGTCATCCTTGATACCATCTGTGAAAATTTGTTCCACATCAAATGGAATATTTCCGGAAACATTCAGAGTTATGAGATACTCAGGGTGTTGATATTTCTTATTACCATCTAAACCTACTTCCTCGTAAGCTCAAATTTTATTTTCTGCAGTAATTTCTGTTGTTCAAATTCTGCATTACCTTCTAACATATCAGTTTTAGATTATGAAATTAGAGCTACAAGCTCTTCCGTACAGGTTTAGCGACAGCTTACAGCTCCATATCTAAAATACAGGTAAAGTGAATGAATTATATAGCAATTTATTTGATATTACTTTAGAGCAGCGAGATTCTCAATAGAGTTTTAGCAATACTATCCAGATCTCAATGTAAACTCAATACTTCGTAGAAAGCATCCTATTAAGGTGGGGTTTTGTTGAAGATTAGTAGTCATGAATAAATGATGAATAGTCATAGACTACCATAAAAAAAAGGAAAGCTTTAATATAAATGAACAACAGAAAAAGTAACTAAGGACATCAGAATTGCAAATTGATGGCGAAATTGGAACTCAAATTCAAGCATAGAAAACCACGTTTCAGATACAAGACATTTCACATCTGGTATGTTAAAGCATCCAAAGATATTGAACTATGTTGATTTTTAATTTCGACAGTTCAACTTTGTTTCTATTCGTTTGATGCTAAATATATCCTATTATAAGATATAAATTTTAATTCACATTCATTTGCAAACATTTTAGTTCAGTGGCACAGTTTTTAAAACATACTATCAATTCACTCTTATTTCATCAGTCATCTACAAAGAGAGAATACTTGTACAGTTTTAACATGGCTTTATAAAATGCATGGTTCTAAAAGTGGAGACAGCAAAATATATCACCTCCATATGTATATCCTGCAACCTTGGAAGTTATAAAAGCTTAGATACTAGAATCACGAGCGAAGAAAGGAACTCTTCATTTACTGTACATTTAATAAGTCTGTTGCAGTTGCCCTTCCTTTGCAGCTGGTCGTTATCTCCCCTTTTCTACTCAGACAAACTGGGTCTCTTTTCCCTCCGCACTCCTCTTGGTCAGTTCAATAAGGGAATGTGAGATTAGCAAACCCCTTTGTGATGCAAGGGTGAGTGGATAGACATATAGAGGAAACGCCTTTCTAGAAGATAAGAAAATTTCCACCACAATCGACTACAGCTATGGTAGATGTAGAATAAAATAGGTTGACTTCAGATTGGTTGGGCTGGATCTTATGTTCGTAAGGGCCATATTTGCCAAGCTACGTCAAACAAGCAAATGGACATTTACACACAAGGGGAACTTTACTGACACAGGAGAGAGAAATACGCTAGGCAAGCCTACTAAGCCACAGTGACCCACTGTTGACATCAGAACAGTATCTAACATAACTAAGATTCAATACGATTCTGCAAATTTGAATTAATGTAAATAAAAATATGTGTGAAAGCTATGCACTACTGTCCCACTGCATGAGATTATGTGGATACATTCATACGCGAAATGGAAAATGTAAGAATGTTGGGCTGTAAAATGTTAGGTTTATCCAAAGCTTTTACAGTTTTCATGAAGCATTTCGTTTGTATAGTTTGCTTTTACTATCTTTGAACTCACATTATATTACTTTGTCCGCTATGTAAAAAAAAATTAAGTCTATTTTAGTATACAAAGCAACTAAATCTAGATGATGAATATTTCGCCCATTAGCTAATTAGCAATTCAGTTGTTTAATGAAACGTGAAAAAACGACTTTATTTTTAAACTCCAATAAAACATTGATTTTCTGATTTTTTTGATAGGGAAAATTTTTTGATTTGCTGTTGAATTTATCACAATTTGATCACGAACTATCCACAACTAGTTGTTATCTCTATTTTGTAACTAAATTTCTGCAAATAGTGCATTTATACTATTGTTGATGGTGTGTGCCCCTGATACAAAACCTATAATAAAGATGCTTTTAATTTTCTGTCAAGAACTGTGACGGCGAACGTATGACACGCTATTAACGTCGTGTTAAAGGTGACACGCAAAGACATTTTAGGTATCACGCATCATTTACAGACGGTAAATTTAATTTCAAACGAGATTTAAAGACTAAAACTTGTAAGTACTTTCCTCGAATAAAAAAGTATTTCGAGGAACACATGAATATAGCGTACAGCATATTGTAATTCGTTAGTTTAACGATTCGGCGAAAGATTTAATAAATATAAAAGCCTGGAACAGACAGTGAAAATAATTAAGTATCCGTACGTAGTAGCCTATATCACTTTGGAACTAAATTGTTTCCCAAGTATGTAACTTGATGATTTGGATATGCAACTTGCAGAATTTCAAGCCAAGATCTGATCTCAAGTGTTTGTCCACATGAGATCCAAACTTGAGAATGTGTGAAAAAATTGTTTAGAGAAAGAAGAATAGTGGCACTACATCCAGGAAATCTGGATTACTTGGATACGATTACCGAACACATTTAGCACCCTGAAAAATATAGCTATGGCTCTACTCACAATTTTTCCCTCTACGTACTTCATCTAGACCTTATTCTCGGAGTTAAATAGTATTAAAATGAATTAAAGAAACAGACTGTCAGATGACGTTAATAGCACTTGCTTGGACTTGAATTGCACGAAATACCAACCTTCAATTGAAGATTTACAAATGCAATTCGGAAAAAAATATCACTAATGTAAATAATTATTTATTTTTACTTTTTAATAAATAAATGAAAACAAATATAACTTTTTCTAACTATGGCTACAAATATCACAAAATTATGGATATTTCTATATGTGACACGGCACCCAAGTTAAGCTATGTTTTATCCGGTTTTGACACACCGAGCTCTAAAGGTTCGCCATCACTGATCTGGTTGATACTTTTGGACCCATAGAGTAAATAAAGAAGTAAAGCAAGCAATGGTTAACATTTTATGAACCCATGATCATTAGAAGGCTAGCATTATAGTGGCCCTTGAAGTACTGCCAGTTGGAAACGGGCATTCGTGGTATCATTCAATAATGCCGTACAGATCTGGACTTTAGGGATTGCATCATTTTCATCTCCACTGTATAGAAATGTGCACTCATACACATACCCTGTCAAGATATTATATCACCAAAGGAGTCAAAAATATACCAAATCGTCCAACAAAATAAGCTTTTCACACATAAGTCATGTAACTACTAATTGACATTTTGTTCACACTCTTTGAAGCTCCTTTCAATAATAATGCTCAGTCTAGTGATACTTACCTTCTTAATATTGGACCATATTAAATGAAACTCGATGTAAGTACGTGTGCTGTAACACCTTGCAAATTCACTTTCTGAAAAAAAAAATTAGTTAAGAAATATTCTGATGGTTGAAATTGGTACTAACAATACTATTTGAACCACCATTGATTGAATAAGGGGCAGGGTCGTAGCGTCCAAGTAAGACAAGAAGCCCAGAAATTCTTGTTAAAAATAATTATAAATTCCCCGAATCATGAATACCTGAAGTTAAAACCAAAGTTTATTTTTGACGCAATTATAACGAGAAATCAACTTCTGACTGGAATATACATCCACCCGCACTCTATCGTCATGACTCTTGTAAGGCTCTTGCCATCGTATCACGTGTACACCCAATGGTATCTGTGTTTGATGATCTTCTTATCTGATTGGTTAGTTATATTTGTTATACACAATAGTTTCCTAACAAACTGAAAATTACTTCCTCTCTCCATGTTTCCAATAGATGTTAGGATCTGTACAACTTATATCCTAGTCGGATCTCCCATAGGATCCATCAATTTCAGTTTCAAGATAGTACCTTGTCAGTTTCGCTTAGAACATGAGATCAAATTCATGCTAGCTTTCTAATTTTCCTTGTCAATTCACAAGCAATGTTCAACTTTTTCAAGCAACAAGCTTGTATTTTCTTGTTTTCCACAAATCCAATGTTATGTTACTATATAAATTCATGAGTAACATTTTGACCTCGATAAAACTTGTTGATTTTTATTAAACATTTTATACCACAAATATCCTACGAGCAATTGCATTTGCCAAAACCCAGAAGAGCCATTTAACGAAACATGATATTTTCATTTTTAACATAATGATATGAGAGATTCCTTTGATAAACTAGATGCGTAACTTCGGGGAAAAGTCGAATCATCTTCGGATTTTAATTAGAATTCATAGTAGAGCAATTTCCATTTCGCATCATTAATTGTAAAGTCAACACAAATTTTATACTATTTTGATGAGAGATAAGAACTGGTGTTCAATTGATCTAGTCATACATTAGTCATTAAATCTAATCAAAGAAATGTAATGTTAGTGTTTTAACAAATAAATATTAGTGTATAACGCCATGAGAAAAGGTTTTTCATATAGTAATCTCAACTAAACAATCTAGCAAAATTATCTGAGAAATGAAAATCCCATTGAAAAAAAGAACACTAAATTTGTGTAAATTGGTCCAATACTTATTTCTACCCATAGGTTCAAACTCATCTTATTTAAGTATAACCATCCTGTGGTATGACAACAAGTCAATAAGGCTTAAAGTCATGCAAAGTAAGAAGAATAGAAGCAATCATCCAACACTGCAGTAAAAAATCACGCCACACACCCAAGCTAAAGCATTCCGTGCAAAGGGACCCACCCAGCACAAGCAGATATTATAAATATCCCCACATTAGTAAAAAAACAATTTTAAAAGACAACACAACGTCAATTTGTCATCCCTTGAAAAATGATGCTCTTAGAAAAATTTCTTCAATATAACTTTTCCCGAAACCTCGCAAGCTGTCAGGATGAGCGAAAGAGTAAAAACCGATAATGAAGAATAATTCTCGATAGCGTCAAGGAGCAAGCATTTGGAACGCAGAGGGGATGGAAAAAAAATAAGAACGCACAGCGTTTCTCCGTGTCCTTGTAAAATGCACAGAAATGTGTCCGCCCCTCCATTTTTCTTAAAGTCGAATGGAAGGGAAACGGTTTTGCAGGACCCTCCTCTCCTGGTAATTAGAGGGATATTTGAAAAGATGAACATCGGGATCCATCTTTGGATGCCATAAATCACTCCAACACTCTCTGTCGATCTGCCTGTACCGCATTCATTTTAATTACTCGATGCTCCAGAGGGCGATAAGGGCTTTTCGATGAGAGTTAAGGAAATTTTCCAGCCATCTTTGGCCATGTTGTGATTCCCATCAGAGTAGAGAAAGAGTAAAGAAGATAACACTTAATTTACACATTCACTCGCTTTGAAGAGCTAAACCTTATGAATAGAAAACGATAGCATTAATATTTAATTACACATATTAACTAATTGGGAATTCAACTACCACCGTCTCAACCTAAGACATGCGGTGCATCGCCACGTATTTTTGAATCACGGTCATATGACGAGGTAACGTCTAAGCTGGCACCCCCACTCTCCAAACTTCCACACCAACTCAACGTGAGGACTTTCGACCATGGATATAAGGTGCACCAGCCGCCTCTGTACCATACGCTTACAAAGATCCATGCTCTAATTCGGATTCGAACCAGGAACCTACCGATCTATAGGCTAACACCTTAACCACTATACCGTTTGGACAACTACCTAATTGGGAATAAATTTCTTCTATATAAGAAATTCATTTTATATATGATTTATAATTAAAGTGCTTGAAACAAACCAGAATGAATAATTTGTTCCTGCAATAGTCTTCTTATTTATCCCATTTGGGCTAGACCCGGTTCAAAGGATAGTTAGCTCTGAGTTCATTCATTGAGAGACAACTCCAGGCTTAAGTAATACTTCCCATGGGACTATCCAATCGAGAAAAGAAGATTTTCGGGAGGGATAGGTCATGCTCTTGGTACGAGGTGGAAAATTATGTTCTCCCCTAACAAACTTCATGGGTTAATGTCCGCTTCTGAATCTTATAATACATAGCACCTGTGTCTGTTATTATTAAAAGCAATATGTCACTATGTTTTAGCTTTAGGTATCGGGATTTAAAGGCTTCATTTTCAGGTACATTTGAGAAAGGTTATTAATCTCTACAAGTGGTTTCGACGAGTTATCTTGTTTATTAAGGTCAGATAGATTTTGCTAATGATTAAATATATCATCGTAAAGATATTGATAATTTTTGTGATGACAAAATCAAGATCTGGTCAGTTTTTTGTAGTGACGAGAGACATTGTCCTTCAAGATCTGGTCATTTTCTTCAAATTAAGGTACTTCGTTAGGCAACCACCTGGAGGATTAAAATGGTATATCATAGTTTAACCAACCATATGAATAAAGGTTTGTAAATATAATAGCTGAGCACTACTTTAAGAGAGTGCAATATTCTTAAATTTGTCTTCGCGTTAATTGATTAGCTGGTTTAGTGTAGTTGGGAATGGGGTTATTTTGTTTTATCTGGTGATGCGCAAATGTGGGCTTTTACTAAAAATCACTTAACTCTAGAAAGACGGAAAGTTGCCTTACTTCTACCTAGAAAGACGGAAGAGGGCAATTTGTCCTATGTCTCCAATTAAGCGTTTTAAGTTACACAGCTTATTTTAGACTGTAAAATGATAGATAAGTAATAGAATATATTATACATTCAAATATACATGAATTTACACTGCTCAAAAATTTAGGGGAGCCCATGGTTTTAAAGAAATTAAGCAAATAATTCAACTTTAAACTAACGTAAAACAAAACAGTCATAGTCTAAAGAGTAGCATAAAATAGAAGAAAACTTCATATGCAAATCAACGTTCATGAAGTCAAATATACCTGAAAAAGGATATAAGTACTGAAATCGCGATTTCATAGAAGCTTCATTTTTTCACTGTCTTAATTGTAAAACGCAATTGTTCAAATTTTTTTTTGAAAAACGATGATTTGAAAATGTTGCAAGAACGTGATCTACCGGAATCCGTGGCATGACGAATTATCAGGAAACTGGAATTCGGACAAACACACGGAAGTGTTGCAAAATCTGTTGGAGTGGCAAGGAGTGTCATTTCAAGGCTGTTGAATCTTTTCCAAGAAACAGGGAATCTTATACGTAGGCCAGGGTAAGATCGCCAACTTGCTAACACAGCAACTTATGACCGGTATCTAATGTTAACAGCTCGTCGAGACAGAATACGAAATGCTACTCAGCTGCAAAGACAGTTTATTTTGGAAACAGGACGGAAGGTGTCAAACCAAACAGTCCGAAATAGTCTTCATCAGGGTGTCCTTTATGCACGTAGGTCAATGGTGTGTATTTATTTGACGTCAAGACACCGTGCGGTCCTAAGAAGTTAGGCTGAGGAACATCAAGATTGGACGCAACGTGATTGGAGTTAGGTGTTGTTCACTGACGAGTCTTGATTCTGAAAAGAGTGTAACACCCGACGTGTTCTGGTATGGAGGGAAAGAAGAACTTTAAATAACCCCACGTTCGTACAGAAATGATCCCAGTATAGACGAGGTGGAATGATGGTATAGGGCGGAATTAGCATAGGTGGACGAACGGGCCTGCATCTTATTCGGAATGGCACTTCGACAGGCCAAAAGTATGCAGACGAGATACTGAGACCTCATGCCGTACCTTACACTGCAACCATTAGCGATTCATTGCTTACAATGCATTATAACGCCAAACCTCATGCAACTCAACTTATTGACAACATGCTTGAAACGGAAACAATATAGCTTATGGAGTGGTCAGCATGCTCTCCTGACTTAAATCCGATCGAGCATGTCTGGGGCACACTTAGACGACGTATTGTAGCGAGACCAATGCATTCGTTGACTGCCCGGGACTTAGAAATTGCACTTCTTCAAGAGTGGAACAGAATTACCAAAAGTCTTATCGATAACATCGTATCGATGCAAAACAGATGTACAGCTGTCTTAGCAGATCGAGGGAGCCACATATCATGTTACAAATCCTTCCACAACCTTCAAACAACCCTTTTTTTTTGTCATTTATAGGGTATTCAAATTAGTGCCTTGTAGCGTCACTTCATGTTCTTGAAATCATTTCATAGAATTGTGTGTGTAATATTCGGACGATGCATTGTAGCGAGACCAATGCATTCGTTGACTGCCCGGGATTTAGAAATCGCACTTCTTCAAGAGTGGAAAAAAATTACCAAAAGTCTTATCGATAACCTTATCGTATCGATGGAAAACAGATGTGCAGGTCTTAGCAGCTCGAGGGAGCCACATACCATGTTACAAATCCTTCCACAACCTTCAAACAACACTTTTTTGTCATTTATAGGTATCCAAATTAGTGCCTTGGAGCATCACTTCATGTTCTTGACATCATTTCATAGAATTAAAATTCCCATACTCATAATAATTTGGTCTCTAGTCTCTCGAATCTTTCCCTTTTGGTTCTCGTCTCTCGTTCCTCCCAAATCCATGCTTTAATATGTAAGTATTTCCCATTTTATGCCTATGCATGGTTGTATCGCATGGTTTTCTTTACTTCTTTTCTTGCTCCCCTAATTTTTTTTGAGCAGTGTAGTATAAGTATTCAAATTAAAAATTTATCACACTGATTTGCATTATAATTTTATTTTGTTCATTTGTTGAAACAATCAGCACATTTTTTTTTCACTCGATGAGCATTCTCGCATACTACCTTTTTGCAATTAAAGCAGCTGTTTCTCGTGTGGTTTCCCATACAAAATATCTGCATTGCACTTGAATCTTTTATCGGTGAGATGTCTTCTTGTATAACTACCAGCGACAAAATCTGAGTATTTGATCCATCAATTTTTGATGACACATGGACTAAAAAGCACTTCACAAAGCTTCAGGATGAAATTTTCACTCCCAAGTTTCTGCTTTCCCTTCACTTCACTATACAAAGCACAAGTATTTACCACAAACATGGTTTTTTTTTATTGTCTGTAAACAGGATGGTAGAAGGGGACGACAAAATAAAACTGTTTTCAATGTCGCTACGAGGTAATTTAGACATCAGTCAGGAAAATTTTCGCACCATAACTGCGAAATGCGATGGGGGTCATTTCGATCCCTTTGAGCCTTTCTAAGTATATGGTTCATTACCTTCGCTTCAATGACAGCTCAGTCAAAGTGATTAAATAAACATTAATTATGAGCAAAAAATTAAAAGTCATGAAATATCAGCTTATTCAATCCATGGGCAATGGAGTTAACAGGGCAGGAAACAACGCGATGACCCAAAAAAACCGTCCTGTCTGTCTAGTGGAAATAGCATTAACCGTTTCATGTTTCATTCTAGGAATCCATATCTATACAGGTTTGATTCTTTAGTGAAAAATTGAGTATAATCTATATATATATATATATATGCCATTTTGATTTGCTCATTTCCACATGGAAATTTTATTTACATCTATATCAAGTCAAAAATTTTCACATTACATAAACATGAGAAATAAACGTTTTGTTTTGGACAAAGAGTAAAAACATGTTTTGAAACTTCAGGATTGACAATCGCTAATCAACATTTAACCTAACGTAGCAAGTAATCACCAAAATCGCAGATAATATTCGGTGATTAATTAGTGAAGGCAATGCTTGGTTTTGTATTTCATGGCGCAAGGGCGATATTTGACGAAGCTGAGCCAAAAGTAAGACAACGAGGGACGAGAAAAGCAAAAAGCAGAAGAGTAGTGAGGGTAAAACAGAATCGAGGAAGTTCATTTGGGTAACTCGGAAATTGCGATTCCCGTACACACCTAAACAAGATGTGCCACTAAAGACTGAAGGCAATAAAAATGAGACTGGAATCTAAGTACCGACAAATTAAAGGAATGAAAATGATTTTGTTTTGTGACCACGTGAATCATGTACCATAAGAACATTGGAATCTGCAACGAATGATGCATACATTATTCGTCAAACTTTAAAATTGAAAGAGAACCAGTTTCTATGTCAGCCCTGAGAGACTTGAAACATAAAGCTATAAACTTTTTTTGAGATATGCTGTTATTTTTGAACGCATGTAACTGTACGCCTATTACATGTTTTAAATTGTTTTATTAAACCAGTAATTGGTTATGGAGGCTCCCGTTGTATACGTTAAAAATGCAAGAAGTGTGTTTGAACTGAAATACTTTTATAAATGTACTGCTTAATCTACAAAATAGTCCTTGTATTTTAATGTAACGGATTTCTTTCATTAAATAAACTACACTGGTGAAATAAATTAAGAGAATTTGCATATTTTATCGAATTTTATGAAAACAACTGAACTGAATGTAAAACCACTGCTTCTAGACAAAAATGCAAATCTTGTACGTCAAATACGTAAGCGTACACGTGTGCGTAGACGGAGCCAGTAGAGAAACAGGATTTTTAAGCGCTCGTAAGTTAAGACGCATTTCGTTCGCTAGCACACTTCGGCGAATTTCTTGGTGTTATTTTGCAGCAATCGGTTAATTTCAAATTGTAGCAGTAAAAATGAGTAACCACCAACGTTTAGATGATGGAATGAGGTGGCGAATTGTGGGGAGGCTAGAAGCAGGCCAATCTCAAGTCCAAATTTGTAGAGTTCAATTTAACGACCAGCGTCGTGTTTAACTTATGGAAGCAGTTCCAGGATACCGGATCCATCGAGAGAAAGCCTGGGCACGGTCGTCCAAGAGCCACAACGGCCAGATAAGATCGTCATTAGTCAATTATAGCGAGGCTTAACAGGAGTGCTATAACTTCTCAGCTCTCTCGTGACTTGTATGCAGTCAGAGGAACCGGTGTATCAAGGGTGAATGTTTCCAAAAGACTTCAGGAGAGAGGGTTGTTCGCAAGAAGACCTGCTGTTTGCGTCCCGCTCACTTCTATGAACAGGAGAATCCGTTTATCATGGTTCAAAGAGTATAGGATTGGAGTATGGATCAATGGACGACGGTTCTCTTAACTGATGAGTCCCGGTTCAGCCTAAACACCGATTCTCGCCGTACGTTCATATGGAGAGAACCAGGGACCAGCTACATACCCTCCAATGTCCGCGAAATCGACCATTATGGCGGAGGAGGTTTAATGGTCTGGGCAGGCATCATGTTGGATGGCCGCACACCTCTCCATGTCTTTGAAAGAGGCATTGTGACTGGTGTGAGGTATAGGGATGAGGTTTTGGAGCCCTATGTTCGCCTTTTCAGGGGTGCAGTTGGCCCTGAGTTCATTTTAATCGACAATAACGCGAGGCCACATAGAGCTCTTCCGGTCAACGAATTTCTAGAGAATGAGGATATTCGCCGGATGGATTGGCCAGCCAGATCTCCAGACCTTAACCCTATAGAGCATTTCTGGGACGCTCTGGGGAGGGCAATTGCAACTCGCAACCCCCTTCCAAGAACAACCCCGGGAATGAAAACAGCGGTTCTGAATGCGTGGGACGAATTGCCACAGGAAATGATAAACTGCCTTATTTCAAGTATGAAATCACGCTGCGAGACCTGTATATCTGTAAGAGGGAACCATACCCCCTATTAACCCATCTATTAACCCATTTTTTTTGTTTATTCTGCAACCGGTGTTTCATACCTTCCGACTACAACGAGTGTTACGCACGATCATGCTTGTGTATTAAAATTATTTAATGGTTATTTGTTTGTAATGTATGTACATATCAAATTTGATTAAAATCGGCACAGTAGTTCTAGAGATAATCGACCAGGTCTGGAAATTCTCTTAATTTCTTACACCAGTGCAGACAACTTTTGCTTCGCAAAATATAATTCGATAGCACTTTAAATACATTAACATGCATTTAAACTTTTATTTATTTTCAATTTCATGAATAATTTCTTCCAAACATCTCGGGCATTAAAAATAAAAATTATTTCTATAAAGTTTCAGAAAATGTGAATCCTTGCATTATTTGTCAAGACTTTTACCAAATACACAGTAAAGTATTGAAAATATTCTAATTTTCTTGATTAAAATATTTCATTGCGATATGTAGTGCATTGGGCAACATAAAACAAAGTTTGCTCGCAAGGCGGGCTTCATTAGTACTTGATAAAAAAGGGTTATTCCTTGAAATATGAAATATTCAAAGCCCAAAGTTTAAATGCATGCAAAAATGGCGACGGTCTCATCAAGGCTCTTCTTTCCTCTTTCTTTTTCAGGTAATAATCTCTCTGGGAGATTTCTTTTACCAGCTGAGCGAAAACAGCATCATACATTATTTTTACTTTTCTCTCACATCTACGTAGTTGAAAAATGGATTTGTTGGCGTATAATTAGAATAAATGCAGTGATATAACTATTCGCGGTTCCATTAATTATCGCTGTTTACCATCAAGTAGCGTCTTTTTGAAGTCTCATTTTGTGAGCTTCGAGAAGGATGAAAATTAAAAAAAAAAACATGTGTACGTTGCGTTTTCTTAGCTGAATACAAATTAAGGAAGAGTCTTGCTGCAAGTTTCAACTAATTCCTTAAGAATGAAGTTGAAGATGGTTTCTCCAATCAGCCGTGAATCTGAAGTTTTTGCTTCGTGAAATAAGAAGTTTTTCATTTAGAGTATTTTATTTCTTGTACGTAACATTTAATGTACTCTGGTGGTATTGCAAAGACAAACTTTTATCAATTCTAGGTTGACAAATTTTTATACAATAACTAGCTTTATTATTGTTTTCTTAGCTGAATCCAAATTAAGGAAGTCTGTAAGTTTCAACTAAATTAATTTAGAATGAAGATGAATATGGTTTCCCCAATAATCCATGAATCTAAAGTTTTTATCTCTTAAAATAAGAATTTTTGCATTTCGAGCATTTTATTTAGTATACCTAACCTTAATGTACTTACTCTTATGGTATTGAAAAGACAAACTTTTATCAATCTAAGATGACCAATTTTTATACAATAACTAGCATTATTATCCGGTTTCAGAAGAGACAAAGAGACTTTCTGCTGCTTTAGACAAACCAAGTCGCAACTCTATTTCCTCAGTAGTGTTGTTGCGGCGTCACCGAACACCTTTTAGAGCTCTTTCTGCTTCACTTCCTTGTGTTTCATCTTTTCCGATCGCTCAGCTCATGACACATTTTGACGGTTGATGTTTATTAATTAAAAATTAATTATTCATTAAAAAATAATACATGTATCTTCTTAAAAAATGCTCTGTATTATATTTGACTTTTGTGGTTATAAGTTAACAATGTAACGAGCTTCAAGTAGTTGTGTTGATCTAAACATTCACCACAAAATGAAGTGTGAAAATTTTATCGTACTAATGCTCAGTGCTTGACAGTTTGTATAGATTCAGACAAGTAGAATTTCTGTTTTATATATGGTACTAGTTCAATTACCACACCTACTTTGGTCTGAACAACTTGACACACACACAATTCACCAGAATAATCATTTTTCTCTTGCTAACATCATTTATGTAAGGAAAAATATTTTTAATTCTCTCGGACATATTTATAATTGCTACAACTTACCTTACATGCAAATGGAATACATGGCTTTCAATCGATATAATCCGTTTCACATACGTAGTACGCATCCCTGTTTGTAAGACAAAATTATGTAAGTTGTTTATAAGAGACTACTACAAAAGTTGATTTTGAGTTCAGAATTGATTGTGAATGCATCTTAAGTTTGCCTCCTCTAATATTGTCTTATATCAAATTATAAAAAAATGACAAAGCTATTGTAAACAGTCCAGTAGTCCTATTTGTAAAATCTATCTTTGATTTCTTGTGACATTCATGTACAAAACTTACGATAGTTTCGAATGTTGCCATTTTTAATAGAAGGATTACAAATTAATTTGATAAGATATTCACAACTAATTTTTTAAGCCTCTATATAGTTTCTTGAAAATTCCATAAAATGACGTGCGATAACGAAGTAGCTTCTTCTAAAATTGAATGTCTTCAGTACAGACAAAAC
This sequence comes from Metellina segmentata, assembly GCA_947359465.1. Taxonomy (NCBI): domain Eukaryota; kingdom Metazoa; phylum Arthropoda; class Arachnida; order Araneae; family Tetragnathidae; genus Metellina; species Metellina segmentata. The sequence continues at coordinate 69,163,587 of OX375873.1, read as the reverse complement.
AATTGCAACCTATTACCGTTTATCCAGAAAATGGTAGATCAATTTGACAACGCTTTGTCATTATTAAAGAACATCACCATTTTCAATGAATTTCTAACATATGGAAGCTGTTAAATATAGCTAACTGGTAGGGTAGGCATTCTAGAAGTTCTTTGTCATAACTACAAATAATGTTCAACAGTTCAGTTCGCTAAAAAAATAAATATTTATCAATTTTACAACCATAGATAGGTAAGGATAGGTATTTTTTTTATATCAAATTAACGTCGAACCGAAGCAACACAGTGGAAAATTATGAACGGTCCAGATTCAAACCCGAAGGGGAAAATCTGAGTGCAACACCACCTAATTTTGACTCACGGAAAGATGACGAAGTCTCACCTGAGCTGGCATCCCATTCTCCAAACTTTCACACCACTCTAATTATACAAGCACATAAAAACAGAGCGAACAAACATTTAGTCGGGTGAAAAAATAGTTTTTTCTAACGATATTTTTTCGTGATTTTATTTTTATCACATAATATACTGTCTTCCCGACTGGAAATTGAATCTTCCAGCAGGACAACGCCCCATGTCACAAGGCTCGGATTGTGTTGGAGTGGTTCGAGGAGCATACTGATGAATCCCACTTAATGTCCTGGCCACCTAACTCACCGAATCTTAATCAGATAGAGCACATTTGGGGTGTCATGGAGCGGCAGCTCAGAGCTCAAACACCACGAGATCCGAATATCTCGACTTTGCGTGACCGCTGCTTATACATTTGGTACAACCTGTATCCAGTCATGTACCAATAACTTATGGCATTTATGCCCTGGTGAGTTGCAGCTGTTTTTCAGGCCAAAGCAGGCGCAACGCGTTATTGAGTAGGTAGTCATTATGTTCGGACTCTTCAGTGTATATACTCATAGTTACCACACCTTATCAGTGAAACTAGAACAAATTTAAATATGGAAAGAAAATACCGAGTGAAAAAATATGAAACTAATATTACTGCCCATAGTCAAAGAACACGAGTCTTTATGTCGTTGTTTATTCGCAAACCATAAAGCACTTTTCTAAAATAAGAGATTCAGTTTTGAATGCAACCCCTTACCAGGTTAGAAAGATAATGATAGAGTAATTAACCTATTGAGTTCATGTTCCGATGAAAACCAAGTAATTTTATTTGACACATTGAAAAAAATTGCATGTTTTTTAATGTGCTTTTTTAAATTGTTTTGTGCATCTAAGTGTTATTAAGGGAATATATGTTAAAACCGTATAATATTTGCACAACACAAAGCCCAACCTGAAACGTCTAGACCGCTGACACAATGAAGTTCAGTCGCAAAAAAAGCGTGAACGCTCACAGTATACAAAATTTCATGAAAATATACCCAGCCGTTTGGGCATAGTACTGAAACACACATACAAACAGGGAGACAAGTAACACGGAAATTACTGATTTTGCATTAGAATGTCCCTAAATAGATAAATAAATTGGAAATGGAGTTAAAATTCAATGTTGAAACACTTCCTTTGTATTTATGCAGATCCGCTCAAATCGTATTTCACATTGATTTGAATAGGGATATGAACTAAAGATTTTTTTGAATAGCCATACCGCCAAGAATTCAGTAGTAATGATACTCAAAGGTAGAAACGATAATAATAGTTGGTAGATTGGGTATTTTTAATTTTATGGAGTCTCTTGTGGATAGACAGAACCATTTTCACCGTTTCAGTTAAAAGATTTTTTACATGCACCAAGAATTGGAATAAATTAAATTATGTTTCTATGAGATGCTTTGTGAATTAAGTTAAAAAAGGATAATTTAAAAGATATAACTTTTGTTTTCGGAAAGTAGTAAAATAGCGCAACTTATGAATGAAACTTCTGTTATAAAATCGATCAATCTTCGTAAAATGTTAATTAATGTATTTCATTAAAAATCTTAAATTTAAAAATTGTTTTATAATCACTTGCTAGGAATGTTTTTGGAGACAAATAAATCACCTCTATATTTGTCCATTATTTATGAGAGGAAGCTTCAGTGCAAAACCAACTAGACATAAAATGGATGATAGTTCGTTGCTACATCTCGCATATCCATATCTGGTATACTTTAAGGCTAGGCCTCCACTAGCGATTTCTTGTCGCAGCGACCAAAATATACAGAGGCTGTTCGCACATTTTTTAGACGATTTTGGTTAGCGGTAATAAAAAATCGTTTGCTGCTAATGAAATAATTGCAGTTGTACTATGTTTTTAAAAGTCAAAATTATCGTCTGCGGCTTGAGAGGATTGTTTTTATTCAAAACTAGCAAAATACCCGACCTTGCTCGGTTTGAATTGGTATATTCTAGATTGAAGAGATAATAAAAATATATAATGACTTACGTTTTTTGTGGAATAAAAATTTATTTGAACACCTTTCGCCATCCTTATAATTTCTACAACTTACTTTGGACATAAATCCTACACATGCATATCCATTCATGTAATACATTTCACATGCATCGCACCCTTGCTGTATGAGAAAGCTACAAAATAATGAAAGGTGACCCTAAGGTTACTACTTCAAAAGACGATTTTGAGGGAGATTTGGAATTCCCTTTCTTAAGTTCTTTTCGTGTTCAACTCAATTAATAAAAATTACGATTTAAGGTGAGTGCTCTCGCACTCAGTCAACAAAACAATATTTGTTTACTTGTGGCACTCTTGCATTCGGTATGTGGCATAGTGAAATTTTTCAATCTTCTCCTGTCATTATGACAACGAATTTTTTAATGTTTGAAAAGTTCAAGTTCGGAAATTTTAAACATTATTACTCTTTCAATAACGACATTATTCTTTCAATAACGGCATTTTTTTTAAATAACGGCTTTATTCTTTCAATAACGGCATTATTATTTAAATAACGGCCTTATTATTTCAATAATGGCTTAACCACACTTAAAATTTACTGAAAATGTATTCTGACTTACCTGCCATTTTTAAGTCGAATACTTTGTGGTGGTGTTGAGTGTGATAAGAAGGAAAACATATTTATTAAAATAATAAATATTTAAAACAGAAAACAGCGAAATAAAACAAAATAAAAGATGTCGGAAAAAATTGTTTTAAAGATATTAATTTGTGATTCATTTTTTTCATTAAAAGTGCACAAAATTTAGAAATGTGAAATTAATTCAGAGCGAAAGAAAAAGAAAATATCAATATTCGCGCGATCTTGTTCATTCCCGTTCGTTGAAAAATATCGTCTGTCCCAAGTATTCGAAAATCGTTTTCATTGCGCAAAGAACAACAATAAGACTCGAAATAAATGAAATATCAGAACTATTATTCCATTTTTAAAAAACTTATTTTTTGAAGAATAATTTTTTTAGCAGTACTGGAAAAGCAATCGAAGTTATTGTAATATTAAATATACATTCCAATTTTCCCAAAACTACCAAATTATGGTTTATTTAAGTATACTTACTCAGGTGTTTTAGCATGAAACTCAACTAAATATAATAATTAAAAAATGTTTAATATTGCATTCACTAAACTTATACATCTATATAAATAAGAATGGAGTGTTTGTTTGTACATTCAATATTTTCGACGCATTTCAAGTTTTCTATCCGTTTTGGACCCTTCTGATGCCGAATCCGCCTTTTTCTCGTTTGGTGTCTGTCTGTCTGTCTGTCTGTCTGTCTGTATGTTGTGCCCTATACACGTCCACGCGGTTTAAGATATTTTCATGGAAATTTGCATACAGAGAGTACTTATCTTGATTTAGTGAGTGGAATTGGTTGCGAAAGTCTGTCTGTCCGTCTTTCTGTTCTATGCTCGATTTTGTGTTTGTGTGTTTGTGTAGGCATCACATGAATTATATTCCAGATATTTGATTGCATTGTATTTTATTTTATACATTATCTAATAATTTAGTGAATGCAATATTAAACATTTCTTTATTGTTATATTTAGACGAGTTTCATGCTAAAACACCTGAGTAAGTATACTTAAATCAACCATAATTTGGTAGTTTTGGAAAAATTGGAATGTCTATTGAATATTACGATTAATTCGATTGCTTTACCAGTACTGCTAAAAAAGTAATTATTCTTCAAATTTTTTTTTTTTTTTATGGAATTTCATTTCTGATACGTCATTTATTTCGAGTCTTATTTTTATTCTTTGCGCAATGAAAACGATTTCCGAAAATATGGGACAGACGATATTTTTCAATGAAACGAGAATGAACACGATCGCGCGAGCAGTGATATTTTTTCTGGTTCTTTCGCTCTGAATTAATTTCACATTTCTAAATTTTGTACACTTTTAGTTGTAAGTTGTGGCAACTGTGCGAGATCAAGAGATAAAATTGAGTCACAAATTAATATCTTTGGAACAATTTTTTACGACATCTTTTATTTTGTTTTACTTTGCTGTTTCCGGTTTTAAATATTTATTATTTTAATAAATGTGTTTTCCTTATCATCACACCCAACAGCACCACAAAGTATTAGACTTGAAAATGTTAGGTAAGTCAGTATAAATGTTCAGTAAATTTTAAGTGTAGTTATGCCGTTATTTAAAGAATAATGCCGTTATTTAAAGAATAATGCCGTTATTTAAAGAATAATGCCGTTATTTAAAGAATAATGCCGTTATTTAAAGAATAATGCCGTTATTTAAAGAATAATGCCGTTATTTAAAGAATAATGTCGTTATTGAAATAATAATAATGTTTAAAAATCCAAACTAGAACTTTTTCCAACATTAAAAAATTTGTTGTAGTAATGACAGGAGAAGATTGCAAAATTTCACAATGTCGCATACCGGAGGCAAGAGTGCCACAGGTAAAAAAATATTGTTTTGTTGACTATGAGTGCGAGAGCACTCGCCGTAAATCGTAATTTTAATTAATTGAGTTGCACATGAAAACAACTTATGAAAGGGAATTCCAAATCTTCCTATAAATCGTCTTTTATAGTAGTAACCTTAGTATCACCTTTCGTCTTTTTGAGCTTTGTCATACAGAAATTGTGCGATGTATGTGAAATGTATTACATGAATGGATATGCATGTGTAGGATTTGTGTCTAAAGTAAGTTGTAGAAAATATAAAGATGGCGAAAGGTGTTAAAATAAATTTTTACTCTACAAAAAACGTAAGTCATTATATATTTTGATTATCTCTTCAATCTAGAGTAAACGAATTCAAACCGAGTAAGGTCGGGTATTTTGCTAGTAATGTATAAAACGAAATAAATTGCATCAAATATCTGGAATAAAATGCATGTGATGCCTGTACAAACACAGAAACACAAAATCGAACGTAGAACAGAAAGTCGGACAGACAGACTTTCGCAACCAATTCCACTCACTAAATGAAGATAAGTACTCACTGTATGCAAATTTCCATGAAAATATATTGAACCGTGTGGACGTGTATAGGGCACAACATACAGACAGACAGACGGACAGACAGACAGACAGACACCAAACGAGAAAAAGGCGGATTCGGCATCAGAAGGGTCCAAAACGGATAGAAAACTTGAAATGGGTCGAAAATATTGAATGTACAAACAAACACTCCATTCTTATTTATATAGATGGCGTTTTTAACGAAGCAGTGGTTCGAATGAGGCTATATTTATGCTCTTTCCGAAGAGAAATATTCATATTCCGTTACCCAAAAACGATATGAGAGTTATGGTTTTGTGATATCTAAAGCGTCGATAGGTAATATCGTCAACAAGAAAGGAAAAAAACGTCAAATTGGAGCCTCAAGTGGGACAAAAATTACAAACAAGTATCCAAGGAAGAAACGGACATCTTCGATTATTGCAAAGGTACGTTGTTTAATGTTAAAAGAAAATCCCTAGTCAAAGGACAATTGCAAGATCATTAAAATGCTCGGTGTCCACTGTAAACAAAATGATAAACGTTGATTCAAATCTTAAGAAAGGGATAAAACGCAATGTTCATCGTCTTTCTCCAAAGCATATCGCTGAATGCAGGACACGCTGCCGAATTCTATATGCGAAACACTTATCCAAAGAAAAATGGAAACAAATTGTCACAATAGATGAATCATGGGTGTATTGAAATGATTGCAGCAAAAAAAAGCCATTTATTATCATAAAGGGGGATAAAAAAATTTAAGTACATGGTTCACAGAATCGAAAGAAAGTTTTTCCAAAGGATTTATGATTGTTGCTGGTTTTTCATATAATGGCAAGTTAAAAATAAAGAGAGTGGAAAAAATGTCAAGATTAACTCCAAATACTATCAGGAACATATTTTATCGCCTATTTTTCTGAATGAAATACCATCGCTTTACCCAAAGTGCCATCAATCTGTGGAACTCCATCAAGACAAAACTAGCAGTCACACATCAAAATCCACTGTAAATTTCCTAAAAGAAATGGAACAAAAAATCGGGTATCAATGTCATACCCTTCACTTATGTCCCTACTAAATCTCCCGATGTATCACTCATGGATTTTTGTGCTTTCGGACTTTTAAAATCTGCATTATCCAAACGTCGTCCCACAACCCTTACAGGACTCTGGATAGCTGTTCAGGAAGAATGGGATAGAATACCTCTTCTGACACTTCAAAAGGCATTATTATCCTGGAAATTACAGTGTCGAAAGATAGTTCAGAATAAGGGCTTTCAAATAGAACATTTAAAACACAAGAATTTTATGTAATTTAATTTTGTGTAATATACATTGTCTAAAAAATGTATGAACAGCCTCTGTAGCTGTCGCAGAAAATATACAAGGTACACACACTGCGATAGATGAACCGCTGAATTGAAATACATTTTTAATTGGCATTGAAAATTTCAAAACATTTCAAAATCTGCGGAAAATTTTACACCTAATCGATACCTTACATTTGATTTTCTTCAAATAAATAATTTTTCAATTGTAATTTTTTTCATTTTTGCAATACGAATAAGTTTTCTAATGAATGGCACGGAAACTATTTGTATGTTCGCTCTTTTGCTTCGGGCGAAAATTAACGGAGGAAGCATTGGTATTAGGTACATCCAATAACAAGTCAAAGATTATTGAAAGTGCAGTTTTACAAGTTATTTGAAGATTTATGTGAGCACCCTGCAAAGTTTTTCCGGTATTACCGAATGCAAAAAGTAGTTTTGATGAATTGTTGGGAATAATTGATCCATTAATAACATATAATGACACAACATGGAGATAGTCCATACCACCAGAAGAACGTTTGTCAGTAACTTTGAGGTAAGTACAATTATTACGTAATTGTATGTAGTATTTCCTTTATTTATTATTATATCTACATATTATGTTTGCACACTAAAAACACAAAATTGAGACAAATTACCTTTTATAATTATATAACTATTTTAATATTTACTTTATTCATGATTTTCTTTTAGCCGGTAAATCGCACCATCTGTGTCTTCCCAACGAATGTTTTGAAATTATTATGTCCCCCCCCCCCTTAGCTAATTCTCCGTTTTCATCCAAACATTATCACTATGCATATTAAAACCCGCAATGTTAAAACAGTAATCTTGTAATCTTCTCATTCCGCTACTGTGTCATATGCTTCTCCCTCTCCGATCACATTGATCGATTTTCACTCGAAAATTAACTGTTTTTGGAATGCACGTTCTTTACCAGGTATTGGATACTTAAAATAAACGCACCAATAGAATAGCCCTTGGTCCCTCAAAAAAGCTACCCCAACACACAAAACATGTCTTCATAACTTTGGTAACTACCACAAGGATACCAAGCCAACTATTGAGCACTTTTGAATCGATCCCATGCTAAGAGGTTCAATATTGAGACAAACCAACACCTAAGCTTCTTTTAGGCGGTCAGTCACATATTCAGGTCTTTTCCAATGCATACTTCGTAACAATACATATTAAAGCATAAACAAGCATATTAAAGCAAGTGGATCACACAGACCCCCAACAACCAGTCCACCGTCCGATCTCAAAATTTGTACTTACGCAAATTAAAACTCACCATATTAAAACATAACATTTTTAAAAGTTTCTTTTTACTTCCCATTTTTGATCACTACCATTATTAATATTATTATAAAGAGCTGTTCTGTTTTCAGTTTCTTTAATTAGTAACTCAGTATCAATTACTGTTAATATTCGCCCATCATCACCTCCGGTAGATTCGTTGTCAGACATTTTAAACTAGTATTTAAAGTGCTCTAAACTGAAACCAGAGCACGACTGCTTCAGAACTGCGAATAAACTATCGCAAGTGGATGCATGTCTATGCCTGTCATTATGATTCATTGGGGTAGAGCGACAATCGCGTCGGAGCGAAAATGGGACCGGTTGCAACTTTTTAATCTCGGCGATTCTTTAGTTGAAAGTGTGTGCCCAGGCTAGCCTCCACTTTCAATTGTTAGTCGCACGATTTTTCAGTCGCAAAAATGAAACTAATTGTTTCAAATACAAGTGCACAAACATGCTACTAAACAATCAACGGGATTAAAAAGTTGCAACCGGACCTATTTTTGCTCTACCCAATGAATCACACAGACAGGCATGGACCGTGCACCCAGTAGCGATAGTTTAGTCGCGCGTTTTCCAAGTTATAAATTATATTGTGTTTTTTATTCCCCTATTTCAAGTTCTTATCTATGCGATCGTTGAAAACAGAGTGAACATTTCAACGGATTTCACATGTGCGTAAAATTTTACACTAGATTGATAACTTAAATGTGTTTTTCCTTAAATAAATAATTAATTATCCAATGAATAATTAAAAAATCAAATGGTATGCAATTAAATAACAAATCAGTTTTTGGTATCGATCTGGGTTAGAATTTTACGCTGATTTGAAATCCGTTAAAATTTTTACTCTATCTTCAACGATCGCAAAGATAGAAACTGTATTAGGGGAGTAAAAAACATAATTTAATCTAATTCAGCTATTTATCTATCGCAGTGTGTGCACCTTGTAGATTTTCTAATATAGCCATTTTTTGTGGAGTCCTAGCCTTAAGTGTAGCTCATTACCTATTTGGTCATATTTGAAAAATTGGCATGGACCAATCTACTATCACAGTATATCAATTCGTAAATCCTTCTTTAGAATTTTTATTGACTGATTATCATATTTGAAAACAAGCCAATTGACGTCACGTCCGGAATACGTACAGGAAGTACGTTCCAAAATCACTACCGGCTTCTGTACTCTGTACTGTAATTTGACTCATAAAACCTCTCATAGTGGAGAGAATGCGATGGCACTACTCGATAGAGAAAAACTATATATATAATTATATACATATATATTAATTATTTTTCATAAAATTTGAGTAAGGAATACGTACCAAATTGAGTCTGGATACAAAATTGAGTACAAATTTTCCAATGTCAACTTCCTGTTTTGGTACCAAATTTCTAATCTGAATCCAAGTTTAACCTCACATACTATTTCAAGCTATTTCACTCAGCTATTACTGAACTATGAGTATTGAACACTTGGAATCAATTATTATTAAAATAGTTTCTCGTACTTTTATTCCTTTTTTGCGAAATCCATATTCTCAATAATAAATCCCTTCATTTTTCTGAAAAGTGATCTCGCTCGCCTTACATAGAAGATTATAATTTAAAAATACACACAAGAAGGTATAGTTTAATAGAATTTTGTAATATAAAGATATGTTGTGATACATTATTTTATCAAACAATTCTATTGCACCTGCATTACAAAACAATACTGTATTCTAGAAAAGCGTAAAGATTCCTAAATACGAAATAGAACATCTATGAAACAGAGGAAGTATGTTCAAATGTACATTTTGTCATAGGAAAAGTAATTTAGGCTCTAAATGCAGATCTGAATTTCTAATAATATAATTAATTAAGCCTGCTTTTGTTTTTCTATCATATTAGTCGAGGCTACCGTGACTCAGTGAGTTCACACAATGCGCTATCAACCTGCGAGTTATAGGCGGTGCTAGTCTGATTCCTGTAACTTACCCCTGGGCGTACTTTCTTACTTCTGTATCAGCAAACGTTTCAATGTGTGTGTATGTCTACGTGATATTATGTACCCCAACTCACCAGCCTAATCTGTAATCCACCCGATCACTAATACGTTATGAATGCGTTACAATGGTACCAACCTTTTCAATAGATTAGACGTAGGATACTGTTCAAATGTGTTATTATCTAATTAAAGAAATCACAAATGGTAATTTAAATAACCTATTTGCTGCAACTGAATACTGTGGAGTATAATCATTTGTTTATTGTAGACCACAGAGATCTATTCCCTAGTTGTCTCAAAACAGTAATCAAGTTTTCAATGTATCGCACGATATGGATTCCGTCATAGTTCCTAATACTGCCTTAGATGCGTATCTGCTCACGGTTATCAACCTTGAGTAAACAGCTGCTATACCATCTCTCTTCTGAATTATAGATTGTGGTTTGGATAGGAGACAGACATTATGCAAGTATATCAAGTATCCTCAAAAGTAATAGGTAATGTGAACCATAATTGTTATAGTTATATGCCAGAGGTGAGCTCAACCGTAAGCATAAGTATTCTAATATTTATTCGCCGCGAACACCCTAATGGTTTCGTCATTCTCGAAACTGCTGTTCCAAATTGTGTAATTGTAGTTCAAAAGTTAGTTTACTATGCTCTTTAGTGTAAATAAGAGTTAACATCATAAAGGAACATATAAAAAATGCAAACCATACCCCGTTTGATTTTTTTTAATAAATTTATTTAATTTCTACGTGTGAAATACTTATATCGATACTTATATTTATTACCAATGGATTTAAATGAAATATGATGCGGTAAATAATGACACTGACATCAATAAATATCGGACATTTATAAACTGTGGCACAAATGTTCAGATGCACGGATAATCTAGTTTGCTATAATTTTTCAACTCGAGATTATAGATTTTAATAAGTTTAAGGGATCATGTATCTATTTACATCTCGAAATAATTTCACTGTTTCTAATTAACGTAAAATATAAAAAAATATTTAACATCCTGCGTAATTCGTTCTTATTTTTATTTACATCAATTTAGTTCAATGTATCAAAATAATTTGAATAAAATTACCAGTCATGAAATTTACAATAACTTAATCTAAGAGTAATGTGCTCTACAATAATTGCAGTAGTTTAATAGATTTAAAAACTATTTTCAAAATAATGGTTCCTAGATTAGGACGAAAATTTCCGAAATGTTCGTTTAAAGATAAGTAAACGAAACATGAATCACGATGTATTGAAGAAACAAGGCTTTCTTCTCATTCAGGTGAAAAAGATTTCAAAAACTTCTTCCAAGGAATTGTTTTAATTTAATTTTAAATATTTCTTCCTCCCTCGTAACATTCGTCCCATTTACCGGCTTAATATTAAATTTTAAAGAGATTTAAAAAAATCGAATCCCTAAAAGCATTATTTCTTAGCATTCTTTCAGTAAGGTATATACAGTAAATCTTGATCATCCCAACGAAACCGTCCAATGTAGGTATGTGAACAATTTAAATTCGCGTGTCGTCGGTGCAACTTATTTTCCAAAAGTAAATGTTTTCGTCAAAGCAAGAGCTTAAAAGTGAAATCCGCTTATGAACTCGCTCTTACTTCTTACATTTTCTGATAAAACCTTGCTCGCGTTTTATTTTATTTTCAGAGTAGCGGAAAAGTTTTCTTTTTCATATATATTTGCTTGTGTAACTTTAGATTAAATATAGAACTGGGGCTAGCCGTGTTTCAAAGAACTCAGAGACCTCTAAAAGGGGTTATAAGATTTTTCAACCTTGCTAAACAAATTTAAGTTGTGCATTCATTCAACGATTCAAAATAATGTTTCCAGAATAATATTTGGACCATTACGATTCACATTTTTTATGATTCTAGAAATTATCAAAAAATTTCAATTACATCACATTTTTCATTTAATTTATTTCCCCTCCAAGTTCATTCGACGAGATTTCTCAATAAATATCTGAACAATTTAACTAATATATATATATATATATATATATATATATATATATATATATATATATATATATATATAGATAGATATAGATATTTCGTCATCAAGATATACCAATTTTTTTATTACGACGAGATCGATATATGGTTTATATCGATATAGTTTTCTTCTTTTGACAAAATATCTCGTCTATGCAGATCTGGCCAGCTTTTGCAATGAAACCAGATACTTTATCGAGACAGACATCAGGAGAATAAATCACACGTGTTAAAAGTCAATAATTGTTCATTGTTAATTTAATAGAAAGAGCTAATAATTTGTAACTTAATAATCAACTGTTAATAATTGTTTATTTAATAAACAACTTAATAATTGTAAGTTTTACATAATAATAGGAGAATTCAAAGAAAGACATTTGTTTTAAGATAAAATCGAATTCCGACAACTACTGAATGTTAACAAATACATGGTATATTTTTCAACTTTCAAACAAATAGTTCTCCAAAGCTTACAACTAATAACTATTTGAATCGGTTCTTAATTTTTAAAAATATACATAACATGCTTTACATGAGTAACACTTTTTGTACAGATAGAGATTTTACATTGAAGTTTACTAACCATAGAATATTGTGTGCAAACAATTTCGAATTGTACTTACATATAGGGATTTATTTGGTTTTATTTCTACAATTATTCTTTGTTATATCAGTGTTTATGAATCACGCACCCATATATTGATCAATTATGGAATGTTGAGGGTACTAGCTTTCTTCTGGTGTCTCCTAAAATCTTATCCGATTACATTTAGTACAAAATGACATCCAAACAATTGTTTGTTGAAATAATTTTATTAAATAAATTCAACTATGCCATAATTCAAGTTTGTAATACACATTTACTTACATAATGCAGCTGCTAAAGTGAATACGGGCATATATTTAATATTGCATGCCAGTTGTTAATCAGAACAATAAGTTAACAGGAACTGTTCTCCAGGAATTTATACACATGTTAGATTCGCGAACATTCACACTGAATTACTGTACTCGAAAGCATCGGCTTCCAATTGATCACGTTAATTACTTGAGAATTAATTAACTATACGCCACTCAAATCCTCCGCAGAAATCTATTTCCAACCAACAACTATTTGGCCGCAATGCCTTGCATATTCTCTTAAGTTTGGTAATTGACTATTGTAGTTTTAACATTCATTGAGAAACACATTTCGAATCTGAATAGTTCTGCTAATTAACCTACCTTACATTCCTGCCAGGTTTTAAAAATAAATTATTTACTTATGTTTTACTTTTATTCATTCATTAATATATATTAATTTTTGTAAGGATGTATCATTTTTAACGAATGGAATTACGATGGATCTATTGCAGACTAAAGGATCAGCTAATGGATATGTTTTTCATTAATTTCCATTATAAAATAAAGTTGTTTAACTTGAATAATACTAAAAAGGATACCAAATTCAGATTTTTGCTTATAGTTTGAACAATGGGTTTTAAAACACAAGAAAAAATGTAGTTTTACCTTACAAAAGTATCAAACTTATTCGGGATCAAAAATGTTTGTTATATCAATTACGTCACTTAAGAGATTGCAATTACATATGGGACTTAGGATTGTTGTTAAATAAATTCTCAACCTTCATGGTGGCTGTTTCGACATGGTATTCTCGTCCTTAGCAAAACTGATCAGATCTTGATTTCGTTATCATAAAAAATCTGCAATATTTTGATGGTGAGATATCTCGTCATAAGCAAATTGATCAGATCTTTATGACAAAGATATCCTGTCAAAACCTCTTGGATGGTTGAATCACTGTAGTTTTTAATTTTCAAATTGTAAAAATCTCTAAGATTTTGCAAAAAAATAATTTAGCAGATTCTCTATGTGTCAAGGTATGCATTATTCCAGCATGCAATCTGCAGTTTTCGCTGTCTGATTTCGGACAAGTTTTAGACTTCCTGACTAATCCAACACTCCCTAGGATTATCACAATCAACAGATCTTAACCTTTAGTTATTACATATTTTCTTGGGTAAAAATAATGATACTTGAAAAACTCGTAACACTCAGAGGGCGAGACATGGCATTAGATATATTTGGAGTAACAATTTTGTTTGTTTACATTCCATAATTTAAGATTCCCAATTCCTGTGCAACTGTAGGAAATACTGCTGCCATGCATGATTGCATTTTGTTTTGCTCAGGAATTGTTAGTCTCACTCATAGGGTTCCTAATTTCCAAAATAAAACTGAACTGTACACATAAAAAAATCCGAGTTTATCGTTTTCGGATGATTTAGTCAACAGTATACCAGTTAAATTTCCAGTAGTGTAGTATTTTTCCCTAATCACAAGCATAATAATTATATATCCACGTCTTTTGATTGGCAATATCTTATAAAGATTTATACTGGTCAAGGTCAACAATTGAAGCCATTTAATTATTACAAATTGTAGAACAGATTACGAGAGAACCTATAAATGTGTTAAAATCTCTAATTTAATCCAAGTTTTAAAAAAACCTGCTCTTTTCACTTTTTAGAAACGTACGAAATGTTCCACGGCAGTTGGATCAGAAACAGTAACTTTTTCTTTTGTTATCCTATTCATAACGAAAACATAATTTTTAAATCCGACTCCTCATTCCTGAGAAATGGGATATTTTACCCATATCCATTCCCTGTTCGTTTTTTTCTCTCAGAAATTGTGAGTTATTTCCTTTTTGAACTGGATGATTCCATCAACAGCAATATAATTTGCTCTTAAGTTTACACAAACTTCACACTTCTTATATACGTGCGAAATATGCAATGACATTTGGAAAAGTAGCGATGCCTTTTTCCACCACGATCCTATTCATATTTTTTAATCCACAATTAAACTCCGAAACATTCAAACCATCCACACCCAAAAACATTCACACCCTAAAGAGAGACCCCGTTTCATAAACACAAAAAAAACCACTCCCACCGACGCCTCCACTCCTCTATAAAACTTCCAAACTCGAAAACAGGAAAAGATAAATTTCCTTCCTTTCCCCTTTAAAACTTTCCAGTAACAAAGAGCCCGTTCTCGGTGGAATGCACTGGGAAAGCGTTCGGCCAACCTTTATGGCGACCTAATGAGGGATGTATTCGAGAACGAGACATTGTTCACCAGTGCCTCATTTTAATGGCGGGCCGGTAATGAATGGTGGGAGGGTAGTTACAACTGTTGTTTAGGACTTCGCTGGAGACCTTTTAGAGGGGAGGTGAAGCTAATGCACAGCGGGAAACGCAGGGAGAGTGGGATTACTCGGTTTGGAAAAGGTTGTTCCGATATATACGTTTAAATTCGTGAATGGCTTTCTGATATGAAAAATGAGTGTTCCGAGTATTAGTTTCTGGAATACTTGGCAGAACGGGAATAATGAGGCTCGGGTTCAATGAGGCTGTTCGAGGGGTGCTGCATGCGTCGCAATTATTATGTTGGTAGTTGGAAATGTAAATTTAGGTTATTAACCTCCTGAGGGATTCACAGACATAACTCCAGAATGCAACCTGCAATTTTCACTGCATGCTTTGTAACCAATTTTGATCTTTTTTAGCAGTAGAATCTTTCAAAAGGTATTTTTTCTAAGGAAAGGAGTAGTATAATATTTTCAGAGGATTTGATTTTAGGGAATGGGCCAATAGAATCGTTCTAAAGGATTTCAGTTCATGGAAAGGACTTTCGTTCCAAAGGATTATAGTCCATGAAAAGGACTTTCGTTCCATAAGATTCTAGTCCAAGGAAAGGACTCTTGTTCCAAAGGATTCTACTCTAAGAAAAGGACTCTCATTCCAAAGGATTCTAGCCCATGGAAAAACTCTCGTTCCAAAGGATTCTAGTCCAAGTAAAGGACTCGTTCCAAAGGATGCTAGTCCAAGGAAATGACTCTCGTTCCAAAGGATTCTAGTCCATGTAAAGGACTCTCGTTCCAAAGGATTCTGGTCCAAGGAAAGGACTCTCGTTCCATAGAATTACAGCAAGAAGAAATGACTTTTCTTAGGGTTAAAAGATTCTACGGATTCTTTAGTAAGATGTGGTTATTTAGTCTTTAAGCGCCTTGTAGTGTTTGTACACTACTCGGTAGTCATGCAACATTGATAGGGTTAAAACACAGGTTTTAACTCTCTGAGGAGTTAACAAGTGACATTTCTTCTGCAACATATGTTCTCGGTATGATTTATAACTAGTCTTGACCTTCCTGACCAATATAAGTTTCTCTATAATTCTTTCAAATAATAGATCTGGTTATTTAGTTACGTGCGATTGGGAAAAGCAGCGATGTACACACACAGAAATATCAAAATGCTACATAAAATATATCTAGTCAATGAAAAACTTAAACATAAAAAATTTGTCAAATCATGGATGAAATTTAACTACAACATTATCAAGTGTCATAAAATCATGAAGTCGAGCCTATACGAAATATCTGCATTAACCTTTAGACTACGGACGGTAAAGTAATTTTACCTTGATCATGCTGAGAGAGAATTTAGACTACGACCTTTACAGCAGTTGTACCTTAAAAGTTATAAGAATCCTTCCAAGAAAGAATAGCGCATTATATTTATAGCCTTACTCAAAAGTTTAATATTCAAACCAAAGTTTAATATACACTACAGCAAAGTTTAGAAACGAATATTTGCAGCTGTTTTGAGAAGTAAAATACAGTGTAATTATCATACTACATTCATTCTACAAACAGAATGTTTAAAATATTAAAAAATAATTTTTATAGAGATAAATAAAATAACAGAACTCTTCAGACAGATTACATATCCCAAATGACAAACATTTACCCAAATAAAAATGGCCAACTTAGAACATGATCTCGGAAGTTTCCCCAAGTCAGGTGTCTAAGAAATCACATTAAATGAAAGACTTATAAGCCATTTAAAATGTTTTTTGGTGTTTTCTTACATTTGTTTACAAGTCTATGCAGCACAGGTGTACAGCTGTTATCCAGGGAATAGGAGGTTTGAAATATTACTGGCATTTTTTTTTTATCATGAAAAATTATCTGGTTCTCTCATTAGAAGCAGATTTTTAAATTTTAGAAGCACTGTTTGGAGTGAAAGCTCATTAAATCGTAGCAACATAACTAACTATTATCTAACCATGACGTATTAAATGGATTCTCTACTTGATTTTGTCGTTTTGTTTCATTTAGTACCACAGTATTATTCCCCAAAGCTATATTCATTACCAAACATCTCAAATTATCATTAAATGCACAAAATTTCAACACACGATTGCTGGTAGCGGTGTTTTATACTTTGAGAAGGTGTTGCAAGAATTTTTTTTTTCCAGCAGCATAGGTCATGCTAATGGTATGCTCTCAGTAAATTTTAATGCTGTTCTTAAAATAAAACTAAATACTTTATTTGCCTTTTACTACCAATTCAGAACAAAAATAGCCATAATGAATTTAAAATTACTGTCAAACTGAAATTTAACCTTTAACTGTTGTCATGAGTCGCACAGACAGCAGTCCGAATAATTATAGACAGGTTGTTCTCACCCCTTAAAGTGAATACTGGTCCCTGTCCTATTCAGTACCTTCCTACTACGTCCAACAGAAGCCACATTCCAAGACTAGTTTGGCTGCCCCAACTACTTTGTGTTTTACACAATTTGCATTTCCCGCGTGGTCTCTTGGACCCTTTTACAGCATTTGCGTTACCGTTCTTGTTGAATGAAATCGTCTAAGTTGGAGTAGGAAATTTCGGCGAAACCTAAAATGGCAACAAACTTTGCTAAAAAAACGACCTGTTTATCTTACACAAAAAGAAATTCAGGATATTGTTGATAAACGGTAATAAAGGTAATAACTGATAATGTTATTAAAAGCAAGCCCGAAACGGATTCGGAAATTTAAGCAGAGGAAGTTGAAGATATTTCAAATGCGTCTTCCCAAGAAACATATTTCTTCTGAAAAAATAACTTCAAATGGCATGCCCGGGAAGGAAACCTGTAATCGTGCCATTAGAACACCAAAACGCAACATAGTTTTACAGTTTCCAAGGTTGAAACGTCCCGCAAAATTAGGTCCGAAAGCTGAGCTTGAAGAGACATGGAATCTACTTAATTTATATAGTAATATTAAATGTATTTCATGTTAAGAATTGAATTTTTCTGAATTTAAAATGTATAAATAATAGTTATCTAAAGAATATTTCATTAATATATATTTTATTAATCAACATCATACGCACTTTAGTGAGCGAGGTCTTAGAGACCCCTCCACCCTAGTTACGGGCGGTGAGACGGTTTGTGCCACAGCAGTTAAGGGTTAACTCAGATCTGTGCTAGCTTGATCATTATCTGTTAAAAATATATTGAATATTGCTACAAACAACTCTTTTAATAAAAAAAGTAATTATACTAACTGAAAATTTATTCAATTTTAATTATCTAGATTTGTATTGCACGTTTTACAACTTTTTCTATAAAAGCAATAAAAAGGTAGTAATAGCTTTTACCAGAAATTTATTTGAATTTACTAATTTCATGTTAAAATATATACTTGAATTTCAATAAAATTACTAAATTTGTTTTAGTTTTGGTTAGTAAACAATAATTTATCGTAGCACAGAAATGTCTCTAATAATCAATTTATTATAAAGCAAAGCAAGCGCGTTTTGATTTTATAGTCTGTTTCATTGCCTCTTACAAAACAGAGAGTGTGGTCAAAGACAATGTTTCTCAGCTACCAGTAACTCCTGGGTTGGAAGGCAGTAAAAGATAAAGGTTTACTATCGGAGACACGAGGCACTCATTCGCTTTTTAAATAGTTCCTTAAAAATAGCCACTACAAGCTGCGGAGGAACATTTAGGGCTACCCAAGCAGCTTATGTTAAAATCAATGACTGCAAGAAGAAATTGTGCCCGGAGAACGATTGTCTCTGTTCATAAAAGAGGATAAGGGTTAAGAGGAGGGGAGCTCTCTGGAATCGTGGTCATAAAACTAGGACGTGATGTGCTCTAAAAGAAATGGTTGAAATGCAAACAATATTTTTGGGTGATAAGATCGTTACGTTTTGTTTGAATTCTGTTCTATGAACCAGGGAAAATTAAGTAGTTTGAGCTATATGATGTTATTTCATTCTTGGGGTTTGATGTTCCAGAGATAATTTTGCTTTCAGTCTTTTCAGTGAACATGATAAAAAGTTATTGATCTTCAGATCTATCCATTAGTAAGTAGCAGTTCGAATTTTAAAGTTTAAAACCGCATAACAGTGAAATTCCCTTGTAAGTACTCGTAGTATAAAACAACTTATCGAGCCACCTATAAATAAAATAAATCTCAAGAGGAGACACGACATTTATAAACAGACAAGAAACAAAATAGCATGCATATCAAAATGATCAACAGGACAATAGCTCTCTTGTTTTAAAAAAAAAAGCGTTTCGTTTTTAAACTAGGCCTATAAAAAGATGAGAGGACAATCATGCTTTATGCTTAATACCAATTAAGGACAGTCTCTCACTTCATTCGAAGAAAGGACACTGGTTTTGCTACACATTTCAATTATTTGACTGAATAACTGGATGTGTTTAAAACAGAAAATATGTTTATTATCATTTCTAAAACCCCATTTAGAAATCATTAAATCATTTGTAAAAATATTCATATCTTCCTATGTTGTCATCATGGTATGGTCAGTCCCTATGTTCAATATAATGGCACATTTCAAAATAAGTATACAAAGTATTTAAATGAAAAACTGTACCATTAAAGGATCACAATAAGTTCAAAAATAGTTTCCTAAAATTTCTGTCCTTCAATACATTTACCAATTAAAAAATTATGTATGATAATTTGATTACAATACGTACTATACATCTCTTTTTTGAGCTTTTAAGTCAAGTATAGAAGGTGCCGGTTGTGTTGTTTGGAAAAGTATTCGCGGAGAACAGATTTTCACAACGATGCTTAAAATTGCTTTAACTTTAAAAACACTACATGTTCTTACTCAAAGTCCTCTAATAACAAAATATGAAATCTTCTTCAGCTATGTACAAACCTACTGCGACAGAAACACCTCAGACCTTACACTTACAAGAAGTGGGTTTGTGAGTAGGAGAGAAAAATATTTTGTGTGTTTGTTGTGTAGATCTATGCAACAATGATTTAGGAATAGATATTACTACTTATTGACTTAAAATTTCAATAGTTAATTGTAAACGGCTTTTTAAACTATGAAAATAGGTATTATTATGGATTAAATATGCTAATGGAAAATACATGTAGTCGTAAATAGATCTGAGTATTCTCTAAGGCTCTTCCCTTGAAGCATTTAAAATCAAAAGTATTAAAAGCAAATAGAAGAAGTAATAGCTAATGCCAATAATCCATTAGTGCTACTACGCGTATGTCCAAAAATTAAGGGTAATTCAATCTGCGATAAATACCGTGCCAAGTAACTTCACTTAATTCCCTCAAAGGACAAATAAATATACCAGAAGATTTGTGGACTAAAATAAGAACACACACATGCATGGTTGTGCCATTGGGAACTAAAGAAATGTTGAAAGCCTACTTAAAGTATTTTATGTTTTAGTTATTGTGAAAAATATTTGCTGTTGTTAAAAGCAACCATATAGGGTAACTATCATTTGACCCTAATGCGTTGCTCAAAAAGTACAGACATGATTTTCCCTCCTATTCACACAGTAGAGCACTTACAAACGTCTTGGCTCTGTGCAGTCCTTTGTATTGTTATGTAGGTTGCAATGCGACTTCCAACAGCATCTTAAGTATACTCTATTGGATTGAGACTAGGTGACCTTACTTGACACTAATTCAATTTAGTGAATATTTATCGTTTAACACTTTAGCTGCCGATCACGTGCCAGCGCGTGGTGTGGAATGATGTCCCAGTAGCCAGTCACGCGTTCGCGCGAGAAGAGCTGCGCCTTAACCATTATTCTCCGCTTCAATTGGTATTATGTGTTAGGTGTTGGCGTGGTATTGGCGTGGAGTAAATGTTAGAAGCGTGTTGTAAAGGTATTGGATTTCGAATTTATAGCTTTATCAGTTATGAAATAAAATCTTGTTATTTTAGTTGTAGAGACGATAGTTCTGCAAGGCCTTCACGACCCCAAAAAAGAAAAATACAATTTGATAAGCCTCTAACAGATAATGAACTTACAAATTTGTTGGCTTACATTTCGCTAATCTATTCTGGTATTGACGTGGCTGGTATTGGCTTCTGGTTAAAACCCATTTCTACGGCTGGGCAATAACTATCAACGCACCATATCAGCTTTGGCGGCGAACGTGTTAAAGAAGTTCCTATCGTTCTACTTATGAGTTGAGTACGTTTAGTTCTTATTATATGCTTATAATGCTTATAGATCCCTAGATTTTTCACTCTAAAAACTTACATAAACTTTACATTACTTTTACCACAATCTTAGTAACTTCAATTTTGTCAGTATTTAATAACAGTAACGCATTATATACTTCAGGAAGGGAAACTGTATTATGTTTACTTGCTACCATGGGAGCACAAACAAGGAATGACTCCATAAAACCAAAGCTCTTTCTCTTTAAACAAAACGTCTAATGAACCATTCAAGCAATTTTAAACCTAAGTAAAAAACAATTCTGTCACAGTAACCGGCAATCTACAAGAGAAAACGGTTTTACAAAAACGCCTAATGTCTCTAAAATTACATCAATCGTCTGTATCTAATGTTGTAAAAAAGGAAAGAGCTCCACTTTTATTTTTCCATGAAAGAGTACTTTTTTAGTTCTCTAGAACCGAGAGATGTAGATTACATTTGTGGACTGCCTTTCCAGTTAACTGCTAGTCATTTGCAAAATAAAAATCAATAATCATTGTCTCCAGTGTTAAGAAAGGAAAGATAATATAAGTCTTTTTCACAGTTCCTGTCAATGGGTACTATTAACTGAAGAAAAAAGAGTTTTTCTGAAATGTCAAAAAAATTAAAATGAGGTCATGGAAGAAATGTCACTAAAGATAACATGCAAGTTCATTAGCCATTCCACAGTCCGAAAAAGATGATTACGCTTTGACTGAAATAGAATAATTTAAGTTTACAAATGCATTTTCCCCTACCATCCAAGTGTTAAACAAATCGATGGAGAAAATTGAGTGAAAATAAATTGTATCAAAAAGATTAAATATAAATTTTTAGGCTGTCTTAAAAGCAAACTGAAACAGAGAGCGTATATTATATATTAAAAGGGTTGGTAATTGGTAATTTATTTACGTTGGATTGGACTAACACAACAGGCTATTTAATATAAAAAAGAGGGATTTCTCATATTATTGTGTACTGTAAAAATGAACACATTTTGCACTACAGCGCTTAATAAGAATCATCTATTTTAAAACAGTTTAATGAAGACGGTGAAATATATTACGTAAAGAAAATAATTATAGCAATTTCTGATGATAAATGTTACACGTATTTGTTATTAAAACATGTAGTAACTTAAAGGAATACCACAATGAAAGACAGAGTTCACTTTAAATTACAATGTATTGTTTAAACTTTATTTTTATTGATAATGTTCTATGTCGATAACTTATAAAGACATAAAGCTATATTTTTCATTTTATCTTTACGAAATTGTTCGTTTATGTCACTGAAATCTTAAGTGAAGGACTTTGGCTGTCAAATCTGTCACGCTGTCTGTCTTCACGCTCATGAAAGTACGTTTAACGTGGAAGCCAAGTAAGCTTGTTTAGATTACGTTAATGTTAAGTAAGAACATTTGGCTCTTCCTTGGTGTTAACTCAATTTTAAAAACAGTGTATAATGTACACTGCAGACAGGCTTCCAATTTTAATTATTTTTAAATAACAAATAACAAGAGCAGTTTAAATATTAACAACCACAACTTTAAGCATACTCCACATTTAAAGACACTATATTTTCAATGTTAATCTGATTTAAAAATGTGTTTCCTTAAAGGTTTTAAAACATTTATAACTCAGAAGTACTGGACGTTTCTCTGCCATACTCGTCTTTAAAATAAGTAACAATCATTACCAATCTGCCAACAAAACTGTATAAATTGTACAAGGGTTGACCAGGAAAGAAATTGCAACGTTGGAAACAAACATTTATGTAAAAATCATATAGAAGGTAAGCTGGTGGAATGCTGAATATTTTACAAGAGGCAGCACAGCAATATTCAACGTCATAACAGTTTGTTTTGTTAAACCATTGAAAGAACGTGATGGGAATAGAAATGATACAATACTAAAATACGTGATTTACAATTGAGGTTCTCTGAATTATACTCTTTCTTTGCTCCCGGAAAAATCACAACTGATGTTCATACTGAAAGCTCATTCATACAGTCAGTCTAACACCAAGAAGACGAATCTACTAAATCATCGTTTTGAATAAAATGCACTTAATAGTTCAATGCTTTAGAGGAAATAGCGTAGTATGTTGAAATTATAAGTATATATTTAATATCCAAATAATGAGATTCGTGTCCTTTAGCATGCTATACTACATCGAGTAAAAGTCCAGAAAATATATTAAAGCTTAAAATAACCAAAATTGCAGATTTGTGTATTTTTGGTGTAAAAATAGTAAGATGCCTAGAGCACAAGTTCAAAGCATTTCTGAAGATTATATAACCCAGTCGATTACGTTATCAAATTCATATGTTGAAACAGTGTGAACAATTAATCAATGAATGGTAGCATTGTAGAATATGTTACTCATAAACATTTCAAAGTTATGTGAGCAACAGTTGTAGTACGAATTCCCATAGTTGCATTTAAAATAAGCACTGTAATTTCATGAGAATAATGTAACACTTCCTAAAATCGATTACCCAATCGATTACGTTATCAAATTCGAATATTAAAACGGTGTGATCAATGGATCAATGCAGAGCATCGATTTAGAACCTCATTAAAGTTCATTAACGTTAATCCGCAAAATGAAACCCCACTCTCGAGAGAAGGGTAATTAGCTTTAAGGGGCAGTAAAACTTTCCCGTTCTAATATCTGACGTTAAAAATGAAACGCGCCGATTAAGTTACGAAAGGGAGAGAGAAGAGAACAAATAATTGACACATTCGTTCGAATTTCAAGCAGCTTAAA
Source organism: Metellina segmentata (assembly GCA_947359465.1). Lineage (NCBI taxonomy): Eukaryota > Metazoa > Arthropoda > Arachnida > Araneae > Tetragnathidae > Metellina > Metellina segmentata. The sequence continues at coordinate 69,139,442 of OX375873.1, read as the reverse complement.
TTGAAAAATAATAATGATGCCTGGAAACGCGAGAACCTCTAAATCTTTCGGTTTAGGAATAGGGAACTTTTATGACAATGTATTAGTTTCATTCCTAGATTGCACTAATTGCGATAGTATATACTCGTACTTATAATTCAAGTTGAAGCATGCAAATATATTTGAATCCAAAGTTTTGTTACTTATATCAAATACTATTCAAAATGCACAAATGTCAAGTGCACTTTAAAATTTGAGTAATGTGTACGTAAATTATTTAAAACAAAAATGGAACTGACCCATATTTAACGATGAATGGTTAACATTTAAATAAATACACTTAAATTCATTGTTCTGTATATAAGCGTCTTTGTTAATAAGTCTGATATTAAGCACACGAAAAACATTTATTTTATAGTTATTTAAATATTGTGAAACTCCATAATAATTCTTCATGCGATAGAATTTTAATCTTTAGATTGCGGCCGGGGCCGGTACCGTCGTTGTACCTTGTAAGTTATAAGAATCGCGCAAAGAAAGAAACTCGTCAGTTGTATCTATAGCCGAGACTACGGCTTGTACAGCGGTTGTAACTTGAAAGTTATAAGAATCTCGCCAATTATATATATAGCCGAGACTACGGCTGGTGTAGCAATTGTACCTGAAAGTTATAAGAATCTCGTCAGTTATATCTATAGCCGAGACTACGACTGTTGCAGCAGTTGTACCTTGAAAGTTGTAAGAATCGCTCCAAGAAGGAAAGGCGTCAGTTATATCTATAGCCGTAATCTAAAGGTTAGGATTCGACGCAATGTAGCTACATGAGTGAAGTTCTAAAAGTTATTGCACTAGTAATTCATTTAGTTTGAACTCTAAATGCAAAGTTCTGAGGTTTTGTTTTAATTACAAATATCAAGGTACCTATATATTCACAAATAATTATATAACAATAAATATACGAGTTTGGTTCACAATTTTAAAGCTAGATTATTCCTTTTTACACATATTTTATTACGAAAGGGTAAATTGTTTATCTTCCAGTTTTAAGTTTAAAAAAAAATTCTCAAAAATATCTGTCTCTAAGCAGTTTATTTACGACAACTTTTTCAGGTTGTTCAGGACACAGAGAAAAAATGCAAATTATGAGACGAAGCGCACTAGGGGAATATATCATACTACATTCAGTATTATTATTCCTTCTCCATTTGTTATTTTTTTAAATGCCCAGACCAATTGAACAATTATTATGGCACTGCAAGGACGAAAATGTGAATCGATTCGCATTTTTCTGGTGCACTTCACATACATATCATCATTCAAATAACAACCCGTTTACAGAGCCCCCACGTTCACTCTAAACTGACAATCAACTAAGCCTTACCCTAGATTCGAAATAGAATCCCTTCGATTGGAAAGCCAGCACAACTAAACCCGTTGGACATCCATTCCTATAACTTCGAATTTTAATCTATAAATGAAAAAAAAATTTCATACAGCAAACATACCTACGGTGGCTTATCTAATGTAATCATATCCAACAACTGAATCTCATTTTAGTCGCAGATTCTTACCTGTTAGAATTTGAGACTAAAATATACACATTATACATGGTACATAAAAGAACGATCTATCAAGATTGTGTGTTAAAAAATATTAGTTGACTCAATGATGGATGAGCTTTTGAAGAGACGAGTGTGTATTTTTTTTAATTCCTCTCTCCTTCCTGTAAAGACATATTTTGTTTACAAACTATCAATCACTACAAAAGAACAACTTTCGAGGAAACATTCCTACGAATCGTTCTATAGAGAATGATTCGTAGGAATGTTTATGAATAAAGAGTATCGAAAGGACTTGCGTTTAAGCATTTTTAACAAAATGGAACATGAAGAGAAAGCATAACTTACAACATTTCACTATTATAGAAATTACACTATGAATTTATCACTTGATTTGCTTTATTGAATATGTAAAAATATATTAGATATTTAACTAATTCAGGTTTCTATATAAATATATTTTTGTCTGTGCTTTAAATCTGCGTTACTTTCACAAAAAAATCTATTTTATAATTTTACCATTTATGAAGGCATTTAAATTAATTATTTGAAATGTATAATATACATTGTCTTTGAAGTGATTGAAAATTTAGTTTCCCTATTACCAATGATTTAATTGATTTTATGGAAAAAATATATCCCCCACTACGAGTTATTTACAAGAGATCGGGCAGAAAAAAGTCATCAGTGATTTGGAAAGATGGTAAAAAAAGTGTTGATGAAAGGTAATTATTGGTTTTGTAATATATCGGAGGGGACAAAATTAAATGAAAAAATAGATTTCTTAGTGAGGAAAAAAAGCATTTTCAAAGATTGTGCGTTAATAAAGCACGGATGAAATAAACATTAAGGAACTTTTATAGAAAAAGATCACAAAGGAATCGAATCGGAAAAAGTGCATTTCCTCGCGAAATATATTGTCAGTTAATTAACTGTTTCAGAGCCGAATTATCGTTTTAATCCAATTGTAGCCACTTTTAATTCATTGCTTTTCATAAAGGATACTATAGAAATATATATATATATATATATATATATATATATATATATATATATATATATATATATATATATATATATATATATATATATATATATTTCAATATTTATTTTAATAATTATAAATACAAGTTATTTTAATAACAATTAATATAAGTTATTTTGATAATAACAAATCTAAGTTATTTTAATGATATTTTTAATATTATTATTTAAATGATAATTAATTAAATTATTTAAATACTAATTAATATAATTTGAATAAAATATTTTATTCATATGGTATCATAAAGGATAATATAGGAATGAAATATTTTACAGAGGGAACCTATTAAAGATGTTTAGTGTCAAGAGAAGGCACATAGTAAAAGAAACTTTTAATAATTCACCATAGCTAGGTGGTAAAATAGCTAAATTTTATATTCTCCTTTTATTTATGACACCCTACAGCTTCAAGAGAAGCAATATGGGTAATAATTAATCAACTCATTACAATAGTTAGTACAATTATCAGTAATTTACAGATCCAAATTTGTCTGCTCATAAAAAAGCGATTAATTAACTATGAAAAGTTGTTAAATAGTTTTAATGGGAAAGGAATTTGATTGTTATGAACATTTTACTTTCAATTTTTCAATCACAAATAAATAAAATTATTCTTCAAGTCTGATTTACATTTTGTAACAACCGATTTATGAAATGACTGTACATAATTTTCTAAACTGAGTTAATAGGCCATTATATTTAAAGCAAACATTAAAATTACATGTTTTAAATTACAACAAAACTATCAAAATATATGCAAATATATCGAAATGTTAAGCAAGATGATGCTCAGTGCATGAACGGATTAGAAAGCTACGTTATATTAAATACTAAAAATGCTCTATTAGGTATTTATTCGGTCATATGTTTTTCTATCGTTATGAATATTTATGAATTTAATTTTTGTTTTACTTTCTCAATGAAACACGATCACAATGGAAAAATAGTTTATGTTGCTTGAATTTCATTACATTGCTAAAAGGAAAAACACTGATATTTTTTGCGAAAACTCATGTTATTATATCATTTATTCTTACCAATATTTAATTAAACCAATATATTATACACTAGATCCTAAATATTTTGTTTCTTCCTGTGTTGTATTCTAGATAATTTGATGTGATGTGTATTAAATTACAGCGTTCATTTTAATAACGATTATAAGAAGTATAAGAAAAAATAATACTTACACAAAACGAAACAATGGAGTAAGTTGTTTTTTGTTAAGTATTGTATCCGTGTATTTAGTGTAAAAACCATATTTCCGTATACTTCAACATTTACGCATCTGAATGTATGTGGCATAAAAATAAACATTTTTTTACATTTAAACAATTGTCCATTGAAATCTGTCTATGTTATTGTGCATCTAACATTTCAACATTCTAGTTTATCATTATGGTTTGTGTACGTTATGTTTGTATACGTTAATAAACAAACTACTGCTTTGTAATAAATTTTGTGTGCAATGTATGGGAGAATTTCTTATAACTATGATTACTCTCAGACATTAATTTAATTTAATGTAATGCATATGCATAACATTTGTAAAAGCATAACCCTAACTTAATTTATTGTGAGTTAATGTACAACTTTATTGAATCTGATTTATTCACTCGTAAAAATACTAGTTTAAAATCTACTTAATTTTTATAAATATATGTAGCAATAAACATGCTAATTTCTCATTTACTGCAATTTTTTATACTGACGCATTCATATGTAGGCAAACATATGGTTTTAGATTGAAAATAAACAAGCTGCATATCAGATTGAAAATAAACAAGCTGGCAAGGGACATATATATTTTTTTATTCCACTCAGAAAGCATGAGACTCGAAGAAACAAAAGAAAATGACAGCATACTATTTTAAAATTTGAATATGTATGAGAGCGTAAGTTCATGCAACAATATGTACTACAATGTACTTAATGCAAATTGTTTTTTTCTGCAAAATAAAAAATATGTACTTATTTTACGGAACAGAGTGTATTTCCAGTTCGCAAACGACCATTTTTTATCATTCGTTCAAATGCGATGGATAAGGGTGGGTTACTGTTTAATTTTTTTCTATTATCAATTTATTCAACTAACCGTCCCGGTACAGACCCTAACGGTTAATCGAATCTTCACTGCATACACAGAGGGAGAGAAAATATAATTTTGCAAAAAGTGAAGGAACAGTCAGTAACGCTACAAGCACTCTTTTTCTCGTTTGAGGCTACTTGATCGTCAGTTTAATGTGTTTTGGAAACACAAACCGCAATCTCCTCAAAACCACTACGGCCACCTGCATTCAACTTGACACCAAATACTTCATAGATTTGATAGGAGAAAATATCAGCGCTTCCTGCAAGCAGCAACGCGACGCACTTTGTGGACAGTCCCCGGGGCAGAAGGATTGGTAAGAGTTCGCCCTGCTAACTTCATCATCTCCACGGCTCAAAAGCGGGGGTTGGTACAGCGGAGTAAATTAAAACGCTTCCCTGCTTTTACACCGGCCAGAGTGGGCTCCCCGAAGTTTCACTCGGAATGGAAAGACGGTCTCGGACAATTAGCTTCGTTACGTGGAAATTCTTCGTATTATCCAGGATTCTCGCAGTTGCTAATGAGAAGACGTGTCTTTCGCCTTATTGAGCTAATTATGTACGGTGGTTTATGGTACAGGGACGAATGAGAACTGAATGCCATCCCTGTAATGATAAGGAGGGTAAAAAATGCTGTTTCGTGCAAAAAACAACAAACAGCGGCAGCTTCATCCTCTTCTCTACTGATAATAATTCTGTCATTACTTGAGGTTGTTTTGTGGTATCCGGGTGAAGCATACAGTCTCTTTAATTATAAGGATTAAGAGTAATAAAAAACTTTCATGAGAAATATTTTATGTATTACATAATTTACTTCATTTTGATCAATAATAAACATTTAGTCACTGGTTTTACAAAATATCAATTTTCTATATTATGTAATTGTATTTTTTTTTTAATTTTTATTGTGACTAATATTTTTCAATCAAACACGTATACATTTTATCAGAAAGATAAATAACTTCCTAAAACTATCTAAGAACATTTTTATAATCTACTAATAAACTTTAAAAAATATTTAACTCGGAACTAAACAATTTTGGGAAGTCCAATTCCTATCGATTGCTTTTTTTATTTCCGTTATTTATGATATATTAGCAAATAATTAACAGATAAACAATTAATGTATGTAAATAGTCATATATAAGTAAATGGTTGCAAATTTTAAAGGCCTTTCAGTTAAAATATTCAAACAATTCATTCTTACCTTTTGATGTTCTTGTATTAATTTAAAACGCATCATTTCCACTATTTAAACCGCGCTGAGAAATTTATGTTAATGTTTTAATGACGATATTTGAAAAACTTGATTGCTTTAGCACATTAAATTGTGTTCACAACAAATATGGTATTCAATTTCGGGCGATAATTTTAAGCTAGATTTAATAATGACATATTATGGGCATTTTTTAGGGCTTCGACCAAGTAAATGTTCATAGGAGTCGTTAATTTTAAACAAATAATTTATATCATATACAGGTCGCAATATAGAACAATATAGAAATCGATATATTTTTGAGTCCTAACGTGTAAGGATTTGTCCACTGATGCTGCATTTTTATATTCTCGTGAAAAATCATTAGCTCTGACTTAGTTGTAAGCTTCTTTGATTTCTATGATTCAACTTATTGTTAATGAGTGAAAAATATCTTCCAATATGGGTCTAGGGTGCTTAAAATAAATCCTAAAATCTTATTAAGGGTTTGCCTGTCTTTTTTGAATATATTATACTTTATTCCATATTTCCTGTTTATATTCAGAAAACCGATAATCCACTGTTGATAAGTTCATACTAAAATTTAAACAGGTAACTTTTCGATATTTATGAATGAGAACTTCTACGTTAAAAATGCCAATAATAATGTCAAGTTTATGTCGGAATGTATTTGACGAGAATAACATATAATTTAAATTTCGTGAAACTTATTGTTACTGGAATATGTGAGAAAAATAGAAGTTAAATACAGGATCCGGGTGGGGAAATGTTTCAAATGGAATGTAAGCAGTTCTAATATATAGAAAAATGGAATTATTCACTTACAAAATTTTCACAGTGGACTATACTAACAGTTATAATTGGTCAATTTTAAATTTTTCATCGAATAGCCACTCATAATTAAATTAATGTTGTAACTAAAACTGCCATGGCAACATATCAACAACCACACCTTAGATAGAAATCGAAGTTGCTTCTGAGACCAGATTAAAAATAAGCGAAACAATGTATTGCCAGTTTCTCGGTGGTAAGAAAACAGGATTCCAAGTTTTGTCCCTAGTTCTATCGCATTCCCTGATGACTTTGCAACGTATTCATATTCTACTTCGGAGTATTTGAAATAGCAACCCTATAAGATGGATGAATCAGTTCCATTCACAGACAGAAACGAAAAGAAATCCATGGATAGAACTCTGATTTATTATAAGATCCGAACACTGGAGAGTGTTTTATCAAGAATAAAACTGTGCCCTAATGTACACTTAGAGAGAAGCAACGACGATTTCGTTCCGCTTAGATATTCATGCCTAGAAGCCCGAACGCCTAGCTAGGGAGGTATTATTCTCTGCAACCTGAAATGAAAAGAAAGGGTTTTCCAAATATTTCTCATAGGTTTCGAAAGCCATTGATTTCACGTTCCGTCTTCTGAGTGTGAGTTGCGTCTAGTCACGTTTGAAAATAAAATCTGTTGAAGAACAAGAACCGGGTAGGGTTAAACGTGAGAAGGAGAAAGCATGCGATTTGAAAAATGTTGAAATCATTCTTGCTTAATGTTGAAATAGTTCTTTTAATAGCCCTTCCTTACATTTCAATACCGACTCGAACAAGTCAATGGAAATTGCAGTATTCCATTATTATCAAGCAGGTTCTTGTAACTTATAAATGGATACTGCATTACATACATACGTTTTTAATAATCATAGTACTGAATTAAACTTCTATCTCACCTTCTACGTGTTATGGGATTTTCTTCTTGTGTAATGTCGTTCTTATTGCAATAATGACTAATGCTGGTAGAAAGGATCCTCGGAAAAGGATATTTATAGGTCAAGAACTAATAGCTAAAGCTCTGAGGCACACGAAAAAATATTTTTTGGCCGATCTGATAAAAAATAATTATAACTGTATTGATTCACCACAAAACCGTTAGTAATTGATACTACCATTTATGCTCCGATGAGGCTTTTAAAAATTATTATTGAAACAATGTTGTTTATGATACTTTGAAGTAAAATAAGTTCTACTCACAAGTATTTTTTACGAGCATTAAAAATACGAGTACTAGTAGAAATTATTTGTGAACACACGTATCAAAAGTTAAAAACTAAACCGTTGAAGTGAAATAAATCTTTCACAACTTAAACCGTTTCACCAACCATAAGTCACAACGGTTGAATATCGCTGGCCAATAAGATCAAAATGAGTTAGAAGTTATACAGAGTAGACCAGAGGTTGCCAAACGTGTATGTACGCATGCGACTCCCCAGGGGTTAAAAACCAAATGAAATCTGTCGACATCCCCCTTTTCTCCACTTCGTACGTGAAAAGCATAAATATTACCCGATCTCAATTCAAGAGATACATTACTATATACATTTCAGAAAAGTTTCATTTAAAAAACATATTTGCTACAGACAAAAAATGCTGCTTCAGAACCGAAATCCAATCGAAGTGCGAGCCCTGAATATCATTTACAGTCCCCGAACAATCTCCGCAAATATTTCCAAATAAAGTGGCGAGCTCTCATCTTTCGCACGTACGGGTGTCCCAACCGTGTCCTCTCTGGTGGTTTAGTGCAATCAGAATCCCTTCCCCTCGATTGGTCCCTTGGTTCATCACATTTCCAGGCACGGGGAGAGATTTTACATCCCTATGCACAAGCGTAAACACAGACCGGGGGAGTTGGGTTCAAATCAAACTCCTGTAAATCAGTGAACAGTGGTATTAGCTAGCATTTATTTGGGCATAAAGAATTAGGAACTTGAAATCGCTTCACGGCTACCTAAGGAAATGTACCTTTGAAATGCAACTCAATAAATTGAAATTAATATATATTGTATATGTGTAACGCATGTCTAATATAAAAGTACTTTAAAAACATTAACCATCTGAGTTAATTTCAATGTTAATTAAGTTAATTTCAGTTAATGCCCCGACTATCGCTACCCCGACTTACGTGGACTCAGAGTTACGTGGTTCTTGGCAACACTGCATATCGCTATCATCTTCAGTTTTTCTCTTGCTGTGATACACATTGGAGGTGTTTCGCACAAAATCTACGTGCGCGATTACGATTTAACGAGCGATGGAAGCTGTATCCCGACTTGAGCGAATTTGATTTTAAGTTTCGTCAGTCCCACCTATCGTGGTATTATTGTAGTGTACTATTGCTTTTACCTCACAGCACACATAATGACTAAATGACTCGTCAGTATGTATGTTCAGGTTAACCCTCCGAGTGGTATCGTTCATCAATATTTGACTAATTTTGCTAATGGCGAGATATCTCTTCATCAAAACATTGCGAATTTTAGGGTAACGAGACCAAGATCTGGTTCAAATGACGGAAAACGACGAGATCTTGATAGACAAGATATATCATACATCAAGATCTGGTCAGTTTTTCTGATTACGAGTTACTTGGCCAAGACAACCATCTGTGGTGTTAACTTGATAAAACGTATAATTGAAAGTATAGTTTTTACACAAAAGTGTAATTATTTTAAGCTTTTAACTCTCTGAAGATCACGACATTCTTGAGCTTCAGACTATTACTTTTTTCACATTTCTAAGAGCCACAAATTTGGTTGGAAAAATCCTAGAACATTTTATTGATGAATGCAATTTACATGGCGGAATAATGCATACATGACCTACAGAGGCCTTGATTAATAGAAAATGTACATTGAAACTGAATTTTTAAGATTCTTGCTCATCTCTTGTTACACATTTTCGACTATTTTCTTTAAGTTTCATATAACTGGTGGTATAAAGACGTATCACAAATGTGGTGTTTTAGTTAGATTTTTAAATACGTGGCTTAATCATATCAATTTATACAAAACCAAAAGCAAAAGTCTAACTTAATGATACATGTAACTACAGTTTTTTGGTAAGCTTTATTTAATTGAAGGTTTTTATAATAATCTTGTTTTAAACAACGAATTTCCAAACAAGTAAAATACGAGAATCTTTCTTTAAAACGTATTAGGATATCCGAATAAAGGTTAAATCGAAAATGTATTTGGATTATAAATTTTATGTGAATTTACATGATAAACTAGTGTTAGGAGGGGTAAATGTAAACAAGGAAATACGTTAAACTAGCGATACGAGTTTGGGTTCCGAGAACCTAAAAAGTTGTGAAATCTGAAAGGTGGCAACCCTGAGGATGTAATATGGCGATTTGAAAAACAGATGATAACGATCTGTTTAGTTGAAAAATTTGCTGTCGAAACGTTTGTGTTTTTGAAGAATGTATTGAAAGGTATGTAGTTTCAATTCTTTACTACGCCAGTTATGTTTCTATCGAACAAAAAATAATTGACTGCCGTATAGGGGCACTTACAGTTGAGAATAATTACAACTACCCCCTAATTTTTCAAGGAATGGGTAGTTATAAACATAACTTTGAGAATAGTTTCAATCAATTTGGATGGAAAACCAATGTGTTTTTCTGCTTCATTTTGTATTTAATCATATTAAGTAACTTTGATTTGCGTTTTATTGCATCTATCGTGTTCTTGGGGAACTGGAAAACTGATTTACAAAAACATCACACATATGGTGATTTTTTTACAACTGTTCAAGTTCTGTCACACCAGAAGGAGGTAGAAGAGAAAAAGAACAAAAGGAAGCCGAATGGGAAGAAAGTGAAAGGGCCAGGAGTAAACAAGACACCAGGAAACTAGCAAATGGAAACGAAAGCAAGAGAATTCGAGAACAGTGAGGATGAGGAACTGTTAAAAGAATTGACTTACCTTGACGATGAAGAGTTTGAAGTTCTCCAAACATTCAAGCAAAACAAGTAAGGCTAGCTTCTAGGGGAAGTTACATATTTGGAACCATCCACGGAAGACATTGAAACAACTACGTTTCTGCTTGTAGATGTTGAGAGGGGAAATAGAAAGAAAACTAATTTTTGGTATGTGTAAAGGGTGAATTTCGTTTCGGAAGAGGAGTTTGAGATAATTGGACTCAAAGCATTGATAAATGCAAAGACTAAATTCGTTCTGGTTGAAAACGACAAATTCTGTGTTACCAAAGACTATGTGAAAGCAATTTTACAGTATACAACCTGTTGCAAAGAAGGCCATATGGACTTTTTTCCAATTTTAGGGCATTGTTAACGTGAAATAAATGTAATGTTTGTGGTTTTGTACCCACACATACATGTATTTTTGAATTTTAATTTTCAAATTTGTAATTTTCTGTTTTTTTTACACTAAATACGTTCTTTGTTCAGTAACTGTGTGTGAGAGAGAGAGGGAGAGAGAGAGAGAGAGAGAGAGAGAGCGCATGTGTATGTGAGTGTGTGTGTGATTAAATTGTTTATTATTATATATTTCTGAAGGTTCACATCATGATCAATGCAACTTAAATGTAAACATCAAATCGGGAGGCATAGCAGAAGGAAAATCGTTGTTTACAATTACCCCTTCTTTCAGGGGTAATTGTAAGGGGTGTAAGGGGGTAAGGGGTGTAAGGGGTGTAAACATGCGATGTAATTATAAACAGCCGATTACAGTGTTGAATTTCTTTTTTGTAATTTTCGTAACAATGAAATATCAAAGAAAGATAATGACAAATTAGTTTAGTAGGGTGAGCAATGTTTAATTACTTCATCAAAAGTATATAGAAATTGAAAGTGATGTACACATTTTATTTACAGCTACCTCGGCTGACCTCACTGATGACAATTTATGCAATATCCACCCACATTCTATTGCACAAAGTTTACAAAAATGTAGTTAAATTTTTTTTAATAGATCAGCAAATCTTAGTATTTCACAAATCTTATCAGAGGTTGATAAATATATCCAAAGTCCCATGTATTTATCCGTAATGAATTACTTTTTGACTGTATTAATATTTACACTTACATAGTTATAATAGTCTACATTATTTAAACAGGTATAATTTAATATTTTTCGGAAAAGGTATTAAAAAGTAAGCGTGTATACTTTACAATACAAACATAAGGATCTTTAAAAATAGAGGATCGTGTTTTGTTTTGTTAGTTCTTTTACAAAATAAAATATTTGGTAGTAGCATACGTCTTATTATGATGTATATTACCACGCATCTATTTTCCTGGTTTCTTATGTACACTCATGTCCGAAATTATCTTTAAGTACCCAAAAATAATTATATTGCATAAAATACCTAATCGATGTAATCCATTTTTCAGGGAATGTGTGAAAGACAAGCCTAATTAAAATTATCCAATCAAAAGTGTTCAAACAGTTTCTGATATGCAAATCAAGGCGTTACTGGTGAATCAATAGCTTCGCGCAAAGTGAATATATGAGTGAATTTCTGCAATGCAATTAAAGTTCTTGAATCAGTGTGTAAGGACTCGAAACGGTTTGTTTTGACTCCGAAGTATCATTTGGAATAAACTGTGAAGTGGCGCATTATCGGCCGTTTAGAAGCAGGGCAGACACTCATGGAAGCAGCGAGGTGTGTGAATATTTCAAGACAAGACAGTCTATGCGCTATGGAAACAATTTCAGAACTCTGGAACTGTTATAAGGAGGCCTGGACGAAGTCGTAAACGTATAACAACTGCTTCTCAAGATCAATATATGGCAATAACTGCTCATCGTAACAGGAAGTCTACTGCTCGCAAGTTAAGTTCAGAGCTTGAGGCCGCCTCGGAAACTGTTGTATCACGGAAACATGTATACAGAACACTTAATGAAAAAGGCCTTTATGCCAGAAACCAAGGGTATGTGTTTCAATGTCTTCACAAGACAAGGAATCGCTTTAATTGGTGCAAAGAACATCACAACTGGAGTGTCCGAGTTAACTCGAGGATCAACGATAATCCGCGAGTTATCTAAAAAATCGTATTCCCAAGTCCTGATCCGTGGTTTAAACTACCGGTTCGGTGTTACATTTTGATCCTCCGAAATCGGGGAGTTAACTCGCGAGTAAAAGTTACGCATGCGCAGTACTACCTTTTTGAGAAAGAAATTCAACAAAACAAAATGGATGACACATTTCATTCTATGCTAAAGTATAGTATTCTTGCGACGACTGGATTGGACGTTTCATCACGGAGCACCTGTTGCATAGCAGCTCATGTCCTCATCATAAAATTGCTTAAATGGAAAATTTAAAACATAATTTATTGAAATTCAAAAGAAAAAAAAATGAAAATAAAGGTAGCTGCGGTAATCTTAAACAAGGAGCTTGGCGAAAAGATAGATGGCGAGACCTCTGTCCACTAAGCCGGAGAGAGCGAACGGTAGAATACGACCATGGCAGTTACAAATTCGTCGTAGAATAAAAATTATTCTGTTGATTTATTACGAATGAAAGAAAATTGACACTGCAAGTCACTTTTCACACCAACAACACACACCCATACTGACAAGTACAAAGATAATCGGATTACATACATCTGTCAAGACATTGGGTACAATTCTTTCTTGCAAAATTTAGGTTTCCATAAAAATCCAATTTGAAATTAAATACCTTTGCATTTATTTTCCCAAACCCATATTAAAAGGCTGTATGAGTCCTATTTATTCACAATTTGGAATTAATTCTACGGCGAAGTACGTGCTTGATCAGTAAGAATGCAGATTCGGGCGTCGTAACCAATGTAAACAATATCACGTGATCGTGAGGAACCAATCACAGCGAGCGTCTCATTTCAATCCCCGGATCACTTAACACGCCGTTTGAGAATACCATTCTTGATAATTCTCGAGTTAACTCTTCGCGGATCAACTGATCCTCGAGTTAACTCGAGACTTGTGAATATGGCCGTAAGAGTTTTTACATTTGGATTGAGTCAGAAACACGAAATATTCCTTCGTACATTATGGAATATGACTGATTTGGTAGTGCAGGTGTGGTGGTGTGTGGAGGAATAATGATTGATGGATGTACGTCCTACACGTTTTCAATAGAGGATTTGTGACCAGCCAAATATATCAGAATATTGTCTTAGAACGTTGTGTAAGACTTTTCAGGGGTGCATATGGATCTGATAATTATTTATGCAAGATAAAGCTCATTCACATAGAGCAAATCTCGTTGACGAATTCCTTGAAAAGAAAGCCATTGAGCGAATAGTGTAGCCAGCAAAATCTAACGATCTGAACCCGATAGAGAACTTATGGTAATACGCTGGAAAAGAAGTTGCGCGGAGATATCCTCCTCCTAGAGGTATAAATGCTCTAAAGGCCGCATTTCTGGAGGAGTGGTTCTTAATTCCCCAAAATGCGGTTAACAACATTATTGCCAACATGAAATCACGTTGTGATATGTATGTACAAGTCAGGGGCGATCACTTTCTATGTTAAAATCATAAGCCTTAATGTTTTTCTGAGTTATACATTTTTTTCTTCGGAACTCTACTTGTCCCATATTATTGCCATTTTTATAGTTTCAAACTACAGTTTTATAACAGATGCAGTGTTCTTAGATGTTTTCCTTTGTATTTATGTGTTATGATGCTATCTATCATTCCCGACAAATTCATAAAATTATAGTTCACAGTTTCTGGGAAATCCGTAACTTATACATGTAGAGATCATTTTGGACACCAGTGTATTTCAATGAACCAAAAGGAAAGAACGAATGGATTTTAGATAAGTTTGTAAAGGTATGATTTTCTTAGAATTTCACGATTTGTTATTTCATTTTTAACCTTTCAAGTGGTTTCAAAGAGTAATCTCTTCAAGATAATGACGATTTTTGGTGAAGATATCATTATTTGGTCATTTTTCTTCTAATGATGAGATATTTGGTCACCTGGACCTGGTCAGTTTTGCTAATTCATCAAGAGATACCTCGTCAAGACAACCACCAGAAGGATTAAAATATTTAAAGGGAAAAGTGTTATGTACCATCTTTTTTCACTAGAATTGCCCAATTTATTTACTATTACCAACGGATATGGATACGATAAGAATTAATGATATTTGAACTTGAATTTTCTGTGTGTGTGTTTGTTTAAAAATAAAACTTATTTACGAAGAGTTGAAACCATTTAGAACACACGAAACACGAAAGAAGAGAATCTGATCATCATTCTGATTCGATTTTTGATAGAGAAAATAAATTTAAAAATACGAATGCCCCCAAAATTTTCCTGTCCCAGTATATGTGATACTTTTCCGATAGCATATCCCACAGCTTGAAAGTGGGAATGCCGAATCTCATCCATACGCATGAGAAAATGGAATCTTGCTCGTTGAAATGTCAAATTTGAAATCGAAGGGGAAAGGAAAAATAACGTAAAGATGAAATTCAACATTTTTTTCCCTTGAGTTGAGCTTTGGGTTTGGATCCCAGCCGTCTGTTTCATTTACAATTCTTATGCCGTGCTTTGAATCAAAATAGGATACAGGAAATATTCGTCTATAATACCTATTTTCACATACTATTTTAAAATAACATGCATTGCTCGATGAAAAGCAAAAAGGAAAAACTATTCTTCCTGAATTAGCTAATAAACATAATTGTGTTTAACTAATAACACAGAAACTTCACTAAAGTCATAAACATTTCAAAGAAATACCCGTGTATAGGCTAATTACAAAACTTGAAATACTCATAAGTAATAACGATTATTATAAATCAGGTTTTTAAGTGAAAAGTTAATAAAACAATTTCATACACAAAAAAGGAAGTTTGTTGCCCATTGAAAATTTTACGTATTACAACAAAAGTTCAATGATGGTCTATTATTTACCTTTTAATAAAAAAAACTATCGTCGAAATATTTAAAATTTTTAATAAATACAGTTAAAAATTATAAAAATATGTTTAATCATTGCCTAGTGATTGATTGTTTAAAATTGAACTAAGAAAACTTTTTCAATAAAAAAGTATGATTTTCGAGTATAATTAAGAATACATCGTTTTATCCTCATATTGATATCACAGTTTTGTAGTTTAACCATTTTGAGAGATATATATTGATAAAATAAAATAATTATACTGTTTCCATAATTATTTTAAATCCTATTTCATCATGAATTATTATTTGATTTATTCATTGTATTTTTGTTTCATTCGTTAGTAAGTAATTATTTTAGTTTATCATTCATTTATATTTAATTCTTTTATTTTCTCATTCATTTATATTTAATTTTTTATTTTACCATTCATTTATATTTAATTACTTTATTTTATCATTCATTATTATTTAATAAATTTTTTTTATTTTTAGTCATAAACTAATCGTAGCTTATCAAATTCAGCTTACTCATTTAACAAATATTTTAAATACGTAAAATATTTTCCTTCAAATTAAAACAGCGATACTGTCTTAAACAATAATATTTCCGAAATTAAAGAACTTGAAATTTCCATTGTTCGGTGTACATGTGTATACTTATGATAATTATTTTTATTTTAATGATAAAAATAAGTATTCGTTACTTACCATGATGTTTTTCAAATTCTTTTAGTTTCTATTGATATTAAGGATATAATATTAATTTTAGATGCATGACAAATATAACAATGAAACTAAGAAAAGTAAAATAAACTATCATAGATAGTTTTTAAATTAAAAATAATAAATTATAATAAAAATTAAATTAAAAAATAATTATAAAATCAATTAAAATAAATAAATAATAATAATTAAATAAAAAGTAATAATAAAATTAAAAAAAACAATACGAATTAAATAAATAAATAATATAAATAATTATAAAATTAATTACAAATAAATATATAATAAAAGTTAAATTGCAACAAAAATATATTTTGCTGCCCAATATTGGGAACAAAAAATTTACTGTGTTGTTAAATTTCTCAATTGATTTTAAGTACCGAACCTCACCCATTTGTCTGAAAAAAGAAGCAGTTTTTAATTTTGAACTTACAAAACTACAGAACATTGTTACTTTTTATACTTTTATTATTGGTAACATAATTCTTTTTGCAACGAAGCATAAATGCACCTCATCCACGCAAAAAATCGAAACAAAGATCGATAAGACAAAACGAAACACAAACACAATGCAATCTTCACCAACTAACACAAAAATATGTTAAACAGCATGACGGCTTGTCAAATCGAGGTAACATATTCCAATGGCGTCGTTTATAGTTTTTGCAACGGGCACTTGAAAGTTTTGAAGCAAAACCTCGCTTCGGGGGAATTCTGCCTTTGACTTTCACCTGGCGTACAGCACAAGTCAGAAGAGAAAATATCATTATCGTTTGCGAGATATTTCAGCTTGACATGATCGATGAAACAGCCCCAGGGGAGAGAAAGGGAATCAGATTTGGGGAGGGAAGAAGCAAACAGACAAACCGTTCGATGCAAGCCGCATTGGTAACGATTTCAATTACTCATACCAAGATTTGGCATCGAGGGGGTTCCGAACTTCTCGACTCTCAAGAACTAACTTTTTAATTGATGGGTAGCGATAATTGCGAGCGTTCTTCAGAGACGATCAAGGGAACAATCCGTTCTGTTTGACAAGATGTTGGATCTGATTTGTTTTTATTATCCTTAGTATATCTAACTCTCTGTTGACGGGTTCGATGATGGTTCTTTTTCTTCAGTTTCCGTTCAGTTGGGTTTTATGGTGCATGAGCCATATTTGGTCTTTCTACGTCAAACACAAAACAGATTATACACACACAATGGAAATTTTACTAACACAAAAAGGAGAAGTACACCCAGGAAGGAATTGAACCTGCACTCCCTACAACTCACATGGTTTTAATTTGAAAAGAAAACAAACTGGGTGAATGATTTTATAGCAGATGGAATCTTGGCTTAAATTTCTGACTGCTTACATCTATTAATAACACTATCGTTATATTTCCATTTATTACTTTATTTTAAAATCCATTTATAATGCTCCCATGTCTTGTAAAAGACTAGATACCCAAGCCTATACACACTCGCAGGTTCCATCTTTTTAAATTGGACAGATAACTGACTATACTGAGAATAAAATGTTTTATGTTTTCGGTTTATAAATTCACGAATTGTATCTTTGAATTGCTAATAAATCAACTCATAGCATTTGAGCTAAAGGCTCTGAATTGCTTATATCAATTGAAAGCAATGTCGTTATTCCCTATTTGATACCTTATTTAAATCAATTTATAGCGATTTCTTGTCTTGTAACACTAGTAACCCAAATTTATACGCACAGGTTCCATCTTTTGGAATGTGGATTTTTTTTCTGGTAATTATCTCATTGTACTAGGAATTAAATAAGTTTTGTTTTCGACTTGGAAAGAAACGAACTGAATCTCTATGAATTACTATCAGATGAGCTAGAGTTTCTTCATTGCTTATATCCATTGCTAGAAATATCATTATTCCCATTTGATACCTTATGTAAATGCAATTATAGTGGGCCCTAGCCTTATAACGTCTAGATACCTAAGCTTAATCGCACTGGTTCCATCTTCAGGATTTGTAAAAATAACTGGTGATACTGAGGATAAAAAATTTGTTTTTTGTTTCCGGTTCCGAAGAGCAAATTGAATGCCTGAATTACGAGCAGACCCGCTTATAGCATCTGCGCTTGTCTACGAATTGTTTATATCTATTGATGGCAATGTCATTACTCCTCTTTGATACCTTATTTAAATTTATTTATAATTCTCTCCCTACGTGTAGTTACATAAGCAGTTAAGGCTAGAAATGGTCATATAGATATCCAAACTTATTTGTACAGGTTTCATCTTGTGAAGGAGACATTGCCAAAGCAAGCCGGTGGACAAATGCCTTAACCCATTAACGGCGGTTGGTAAGAAAATTTGCCATTCTACATTTTTATTTTTCTCTTTGCCGATATATGGCAGGAGTGGTTCCACTCAGTGTTTTTTTTTCTTTCTAAGAATCAACCAATCAAAATCATGCACTAGTTGTGTGTTTACCAGATAGCTTTATCGGTGAAAACGTGGTTCAAAGCTAGAATTTCTTGCGAGCGCGAATGCTGTCTCTTCCATCATCGTTAAAGATGAAAAAAATCACTTTTATTACTGTTTTTTATCTATTTTTTGTGCTTTATTATAATGGCAGGAATCCGTTGTTTATATTAATACACTAAAGAAATCCAAAGAAACTTATTTCATAGACGTTAGGTTGACGTATTGTTGATTGACAAGTAATATTGCCAATCGTCGGATATGTGAAGTTCGGTACCATCGGTAGTTAGTTATTACTTTGAAGGTTCCAATACCGATTTTATTATTTATTTTGATTTGAAAACTTAAACAGGGTTAAAATTTAATTACGATTTTAAAATAAAATATTTTAGGTGAATATTTAATTTTTTTAAACAAAGTATTTATTTACCCCTTTTCAGTCTCTTTTCTCTCGACAGTGATTCGGAGTCAGATAGCGGCCATGAAACTGCCAAATATAATAATGTGGTTATAAAACCCCCTATTGAGAGAGAGACAGAGAGAGATAAGATGCTGATGCAAAGACTGACAAAGATTGCGACAGAAGTGATGACGAGGTACAAAGAGATCTCGATCACTTGCCGCGGAGAATAATTTCCACCACATGTGAAAAAATCGTCAATTAGACCATGAAGAGAGCGATGCAGATGATTACCTAGCGCTTCTGTCACCCGTAAGATGCCAAAGCGAATAAAATCTGAAAGTAGAAGACCTAAAATATAAAAGAAAAAAGAACGAAGCTGGAACAAAAATCTAGAATTTTACTTCCATGTACAAACCAACTGCCAAGGATTTGTGTCACGAAAGTGTAAAATTCCCATTACAGAGTCTGAAGCGTTTCCTTTCCAATGAACTGATAGACCACATTTTAACACAATCACTACTTTACCCATCTCAAAAAAATCTATTGTAAGAAGTATTAGGAACATCTCTCATCGGTCCAGGATGATCTTTAGTGCTGCAGATGAATGCATCTGACCAACAAAGATAGTATAGACGGGATCTCATCGGCTTTACAAATCAGACCAACAGTTTGGACGATGCAAAAATTGTAGTAGAAGGTCAGTCTATAGATGCCAGAAATGTAAGGTTCCTCTAAATCCCGAGTGTCATAAAACTTATCTCCCAGCTTAGTCAAAACTAAAAGTGCAGCAAATGTTTCAACTTTAGGGGTGATACTCGTTTTCAGAAAAATGGGATTGCTTTATATAATTGTTATTGATTATGAATATTGAATTTGCTTTTTAGACTATTTACTTGGATAAACTCTGTTCATTTGAATTTCTTCCTTAAATACAATGAGTAATAATATGAGAAAAAATACAAAGGCACTGAATGTGGTGTCTGAAGAAGGTGGCGCTACCTATGTGGATCACTACCTATGTGGTCGCTACCACAACTGGTCAATATTCTTTCATATTGTTTATTTTAATGAGTTATATAAATTTTTCATTGTTCTTTTTAAGTTATTTGTGTATTTCTATAAATGTACAAAATATATAAAATTTTACAATTATGTGCACACTATAGACGATTGGTCAAAAAACTTGCCAGTTAAGAAATCATAAAAATAATTTTCGAAAAAAAAAATTAAAAATTTAATGCATATTTTAATTGATCTAAATAAACTAGTTATAAGATAAAAAGTTAATTTTTTAAACTATTTTAAAGTCCCATTTAATGGATTAATTGATCATTGACAGACAATACTTTGGAACATTTCTTTTTTTCTGAAAACTAGAGAACTTTTAAAGAGGATATTTCACACGTTTGTAATTCAGTGTATTTTTTTTTAATTTCTTAGTTGGCGATAATTGCATTTCGTGTAGATAAAAGACACAATAAAATCACAGCTTGCAGTTCTTGAATCACGGAACTAACATTGCATTTCATAATGAAACTAAGCTTCGATATTAATGTGTGCTGAAAAAAACACCTTTTTTAATCCTTTTATCCCGTGCACGAAAATCTTTACTAGTGAGTCAATAAGGAAATACGAAAAATTTTAATAATGTGAAAAAAAATCTAACCAGGCCTCTCTGGCCGTCAAAAAACTCGAAAATTGCATTAACGAAATATTGTTTTAATATTTTCTTAAAAAGAATTAGTATATCCTCAACAGAATATTGGATAATAAAGTGAGTTATTATTACAAAAGTACAAGGAAATCATTTTAAGTTTAGTCCCAACGTCTACCTTAAATTTCATGCATTTGTCTACATTGCTCTTATCAATTGGGAAAAAAATTATTTATCACAGAGCCACTTCTCACAGATATATGGTCAATTGAAAAGCCTTGGGTACTTTAGTGTGTACGTTAGTGAAACAGTATAAATATTTTTAAACACACATGATTTACCTTTTTTTAGTAGGTTTGTTTCTTAATATTTTATGTTTCTGGTCACAATTTGAATAAAGATTTTATTCATAATAAAAGACAACTAGTAAGGCCGTTTCTTCTTTTGATATCGCTAGCTTTCATATTTAATCGATCATATTTTTAATTTTTAATCTTGTCTTTTAATTTTTAATTTTGTCCCAAAATTTTAATAAAAGGCACATGGGAGTGTATATCAATTGCTCTTAATTTATGTTGATTTTTTCAATAACTTTTACTGATGATTTTTCTGCTAAACTAAATGTATCCTTTCGAGAAGAGGGAGAAACCATGTTGAGGTTTTTGAGTGGAAGGGTAATACCTCAAAGACCTCTGACAGCTAAATACAAATATTGCTTTTTTAATGTTATACTCACCCGTTATTTGATATTTTCAAAAAATATTTAGTTCCATTAAAGTTCGCCACCTACAACAAACATCTCTTTTTTTTTAGACGAATTCAGATCATCATTCAAAGATCCTGAACATTGCCTTTGAATGTTCTCATAGTTTGATCACTTAAGATACAATTACTAATGACGATATTACCTATCATTTAGAGTCAAGAGCTTATATCTTTTGACTTCTATCAACACAATAAATTCTACTGTTAACATCTTCAGAAAATATTAAAATGAATGTTCTTTTAAATTGCGTTTTAAAACTATCTTTGTATGATACCATGACAAACATTTCAAGCCCTTTATCTCAAAGACACTCATGCACAACCGCATTAAATCCTTAAGCACTGTAATACTCCCTATTCGTAGGTTTATGTAAATGAGGGTCCCACAGCACTGTTCCTGTGACCTTAAATCCAAATTAGGTACTGATCCTTTGAATAGTTGCAACGTTGCTTGTTAAGCAGTCCCGGTAATGCACAGACTGCTACGCTTTCGCTGCTTTATAAATTAATGGTTTATTGCCAATCCAATTAGTATTTAAAATATGCAAAATATCTCTATATATATTTTGCTGACGTAGGTGGAATAGAAATTGGTGTTATTTGTACATCGGAGAAAGGTAACCAACTGATATAAGCTATATAAAATCACCAACAACGAAATTAATTCTCAATTATTCCGAAAAGTTTAAATATTATTCATTTGACATAGGAATTCCATAATAGTGTTAGAACTGCACGAAAAAACTCTATCCCACTCTAATGAAACCTACGTGAACTTCAGCAGTTTGATTAAAGAAGGCAATTATAAATCTGTAGATAGAAATTAGCTCAAAAAACAAATATGTGTAAATACCAAAATAGGTTTTGAGGTAAAAAGACATCAAATCTCCTTTGAGAAATTAAATGAGACACAAATGAAGTAGACTTTAATAAGCTAATTGCAATAATATGACTGATATATGAAGTTTTTGACATTCATTTTATTGCAAATAAGAATCAACGCTAGTACCAGCACATATGAAGAATGTAAACACAGTGTAGTTTTATATTTTTCACTAATTTCGATTCGTTCGGGTGTATAAAATGTGCAAAACGATGGTTATATTCTTTATGAATGGATTAAAATATGGTATGAAATGTGCAAACCGATGGTTATATTCTTTATGAATGGATTAAAACGCGGTATGAAATGTTGATTTATGACTACCATAAAAAGATAATGACCATTAGGAATCTGTAGCATAAATGTAATACGTGGGTCTCCAAGTGATAATAATAAAAGTAAATCAAAACGTATCAATTATACTGCATGAGATTATTTACATAATATTAATTTTTATTTACTATTATAGTTTAAAATGATTTTTTGTAATGAACATGATCTACAAAGACATCATTTAGCAGTGGCTTTCTCCACATTGCGAAGTGATTGGCAATGAAATTGCCGTTAAGTTAGCTAAATTATCAACCACAGTAGTGGGGCCAGTTCCTTTGCCTGAAAATAGTTCGATCATTTTGGAGTACGTTATGAAGAAATATTGGAATGAATCACCAGAATTTTTCAATTCCATAATGAGACTAATGACCCTTACTACTTAAAAAAAACCTAGAGCATTTCCACGTTTTCTGCTGAAGCCAGAATAGGCTACATTGTAACTCAGACAAACTTGAATCGTTTTCACCTGGCTAACTGTAACAAGTGCTTTATTTGCCTTCGCAAGGAAGAGACTGGAGCACATATTGTGCGACTGTACCGGAGAGAACATTTTTAGGAACCATCTTAAAGAAAATTGGGATTCAATCTCATATTCTTATTTGTGCATGTGTTCTTTTTATGTGTATTTCTGCCCTGGTTCATAGAAGACATCGTGAAATCGGCGTTATTAAGTAGAACTCATGTATCAAGATGTCATTTAATGTAACTTAATATATCACATAAATTTCAGAAAATTATCACACCCTAATGCTCCAGAATGCAGAAAAGATGTAATGTTATTAAATTTTCGAATCTATTTCTTAGCTAACCACAAAACATTCAATGGCAATGTAAATTTTCTTAAGATCTTAGATTAATCTAATGCAACATATACGTTTATATAAGATTATTTTTAAATAAAAAAAAAGCAATTCCAGCACCGTTAATTGAATTTCAGTAAAGGATTAAACCGAAAGAGACACTCAGAATTCTAGCTAAGCTCCACATATTTAAAAGTCATAAATTTAAATAAAGTTCAAATCCTTTCCATACAAGTTCCCTACCACCTGGGATTCTGGATTAAGGACTTTCTGCCTCAGAAAATCCAGCTTTGTCATGCAAATAAGTCAATTCTACAGCAGGTTCAATCTTATAGTGAATCAAAATATCTCAAGCCTCATTCATTTTTCATTAAACGAGTAGAAATTCGAATCTGAATTTCACGTTCAAATAGTACTGCCTCACAAACAATTCAGCATCTTTCTTCCCATTTAAACTAGTAGTTAAAATCTATTTAAATCTGTGGCGAAACGCACTTCTATGTAGATGAAAATCCACATGCATTTGTGATGCAAATCGAAAGTTGAGGATTTGAATTTTATATTTCGAAAATTGTGAGCCCTGTGGATTTAAATTAGGGGTAGAATTAATGCTGAAAAGTATCCAAACCTTGTGTGTTAAAAGTATTGAAACTATAAAATTTTTGAAGTAAAATGAAGGTTTTCATTAAATGTTATTTCAATGTACATTTATGGAATTAATATTGAATCATATCGGAACTTCTTTGACTACTTCAAATTTCTCTCTACACACTCGGCAATAAATCTGTGCTCTGATTGCAAAATGTTATAAACCACTTTTCCCAAAAAAATTGAGTAAGTCCCATCCTGGAGTCTGGTTTGTTAATATTTAGGTGGCAAAATATCGTAAGTCTTTTTTTATTCAGTTTATGAGAAAACAAAAGTGGAAAATTCTAATAAATCAAAAACCACAGAACCACATGTTGAATCTTGAATCTTAAAATTCTGTGACGAAAAATAAAAAAAAGTGACATGTATCAGTTTGCTATCTGAGCGCAAATATATAATTTCAATTCATTTTTTTATAACCTATGTAGATAAAGTTCAAAAAAAAATATTTCTTAGGAAATGAAATGCATAAATGTGATATCTTTATCACCTTTTGGTGATGCTACGTACACATCGCAATGACTTGAAAATAAGTCAAGTCTCTTATAAGTTCACTTCTTAAAAAATATATAAGCGATGATCTGAAATAACTATTTTTAAATGGACGAAGTAAAATCTAAACATTTGAAATAGTTATTTTGAATTCAGTTTTCAACTGTGTTTTGATTGTTTTATGTTTAATCGTACTAATATGAACAGTAATTCGGAATTAGTAGGAGTAATTACCATCCTTTTAGCCAGTTGTATTCTGTTTATTTTTCACATGATTCAATTTTGCATGGAATGTTCTGTAGGGAATATTCTAGATGGAATGTTATTCTAACTAATTTGAACAGTAATTTGGAAGCCTTATGCTCATCCTTTTAGCCAGTTGTATTCTGTTTATTTTTCACATGATTCAATTTTGCATGGAATGTTCTGGAGGGTATATTCTACATGGAATGTTCTAGATGGATTACACATAAATATGTATAAGCGAATAACAGTAGCTGAACAGTGTTCTTTTTTACATTTAGAACAAGTTTAGGTAAAATCTTAGTTTTTTAGGAGCCAACATCGTTTATTTTGTATTTTGAGTGTGTGGGGAGACAGCAGCGTGCTCCGCAATCTATGATACATTTTTCCTTAGGGGTTCAATACCTTTTTGTGTTATATTCTTCACAGGGAAAACTTATCCATTGGTGATTGAATTCATGAATCAACACTAAAATTCATACAGTCCGCTATCACTGGTCTTGTGTGTGAATTAACTTGCTGACAAATGAGCTTCGACGAGAATTCGACATTTTTTGGTCCGAGCGATCTGAGGTTGAAATTTACCTTCTACGTATTTCTCATTTTTGAAAGCGTAATATCACGAATTGGGGGGGGTGCGTTTTGGAAAGTGCAATTACTTACAAGTTCCTTCAAGTATTAAAAATTTAACTAGTGCTCAGGAGATAAGTGTTTCTTACAGTGTGTTTCAATTTTCATTATTGCTGTAGTCATATAAGGCGGCTCAGCAACGAAACAATGAAAATAAGTGTTGTTTGTGTACAGTGTGTTTCAATTTTCACATTATTGCTGTAGGCGGCTGGGCAATTGCAACTAAAAAGTGAAAAGGTGTTCGGAGTGTTTAAGGGTTTGGTTCTTAATTATTTTTATTACTCTGTATATCATATTTCAGTTTTCGTTTTTTCTTTTTCAAATCGTGTATTATTTATTTGTGTATTATAATGGATAAATTAAACTAATAAGAGAGTGCTGAAAGCTTCGCTTACCAAACGTAATAAAATAAAAGAATATATGGGCTGTGAAACATTTGGGGAAGATAAAGCAAAATTAATTTTATTCAAATCAAAAATTGTGGATTTGAAGAACAAATTGAATGAGCTTTTAGATAAAATTTTTGAATTATGTACGGACGAATAATTCGATACTTTTTTGCTTGAGTCTCAAGGAACTACAGAAAACTATTAATTGATGAAATTTAGTTATTCTACGTGTTGAAAATCCGGTGGAAACATGAAATAAGGTAGTTAGTTCACAAGAAGTTATAAATGTAAGGCTTCCAGAATTTCACATTCCAAGTTTTTCTGAGTGTTCAGTTATAGAATTCTCCTTCAGTGATTTGTTTTGGGCAAGTGTTGGTTTAAACAATAAGATTTCACAAACTCAAAAATTGCAATATTTAGGGGGTGTTTTAAAGGGGATGCGCTTCGCATCATTTAATCTCTATATTACTAATACCAATTTTGACATTGCTTGGGATCTCTGAAGGAGAGGTATTCTAATAAGCGAGAACTTGTGTTTGCATTACTCAAAAGACTCATGTCTGTACTTCACTTGAGTACTGAAAATGGACAAAGTGTATTAAACATTGATGACAATTGCTAAGGAAGTAGTTCGCTCATTAGAGAGCATTGGTTTCAAAATAGAAAATTTTGCAGATTCAATTATAGTGTTTGTTAAAATTCAAAAATTAGACCCAGCCACAAGAACATGGTGGGAAAGAAATCTAAAGGATGACACTATTATATCCTTACATGAACTGCTACATTTTTTAACCCTTCACTCCCGAACACTGAAACAAATCGAAAATTCAGATTTCAAGGAAATCAGTTCAAAAGGTTTCATCATTTGCTTCCCAAGTAAACGGACAGTGTGTTTACTGCAATGGAAACCATTATGTGTATGGTTGCACTGATTTTAAAACTTTAACGGTTCAAAAAAGACATAATTTTGTGAAGAGTCAAGGACTCTGTTTGAATTGTCTTCAAGGTCACTGGGTTAATGCTTGCAAAAGCAAATATAAGTGCAATGAATGTGATAATAAACATAATACGCTTCTTCATTTTGAGGAAAACCAAGCTACAAGTTCTGCTACAACCTTGTCAGCACATTCAAATGTGTTCACACCAAGGGCTACCGACTCTGAAAAGCATCCAACAGCTAATGTGACTGAAGTAGTTTTGTCAAATTTCTCTTGTGTTTCACATCTTGGTGTGACAAAACGGGTACACCTGTGCACGGCCAAGATTAAGGTATTAGATTCTTCAAATCAATACCAGTGTTTTCGAGCTTTTCTAGACAAATGATCTCAGGCATCGACTGTCTCGGAAGCATGATTCAACGGTCTGGCTCTACCTAGGAAGAAAGCTAGGGTCCAGATCTCTTGCCTTGGTTCTTCTGATACACATGCAAATGGTATCACCAACATAATATTTGTACCTCACTTCAAGTCTGAACTTGTGTTTACGACATCTGTGTTTGTGATAAATCAGATCATAGGATAATTGCCACATGTTCCCATAGATCCTATTTGTGATGAAAAATTCAGTGATTTAAATTTAGCAGATCCCACATTTTTCAAAACAGGTCCTATTGACATTTTGTTGGGCAGTGATATTTCTCTACCTATGTTGAAGGGTGGTGTAGTCAAATATGGACATAAAAAGTATTTTGCTGTCTGTTCTGAATTGGGATGGATAGTAGTTGGTGTTAGCCCTTTATTTAAGTGGTATTAATTAATCATAAGTATTGCGTTGTGTACAAAACCCTATTTAACAGGTTCTTACTGACTTTAGAATATGATGGTGTTGAACTCATGTGTATTTAGTGAAATTAGGTTTCTTAAAATAAAAGGGGAAAATAATTAAAAAGGTAAAAATAAAAACATTTATTCATTAAAATAAAACACATAGGAATAATAACAAATCTCGACTTACAAAATATAATTTTTGGTCACATAAAAACTTTATGCGTAGACTAAAATGCTTAACTTACATATACTCAAGAGGATTGATTGTATATGATCTATTATTGTAACAGTACATAAAAACACAAAAAGTAGATTCCAGCTTGCTTAGGGCCTGGTTCAACTATAACATAAATTCAACGGGTTTTACCCGAGGGACACTTTACGGGTCAATCAAAATAGGAAAAATTATATACATAAAAAAATAGTAATCACCGGTGTAAGAACTTTATTAAAAGATAAAGAAAAAACGAAATCTATATTTTCCCCCTCGTCATATTCCAGGTGATAAAACAGGATTACGCGGGGAGACGCTGGATCAGGATGAAGAAGGCTGACATCTTGGTCCGTAACGCGGGCCCCTCTCAGATGGTCGTTTCCATGGACTCTGCTCAGGATACAGGTCTGAAGGAGCTTTGCTATGGTCGTTTCCGTGTCATAAGCCCAAGTTACAGGGCGACCGGAATTTTGCGATGGTCGGCAAGTCAAATTTATGTCATCAGACCAGGTTACAGGGCAACCGGAACTTTGTGATGTTCGGCAAGTCAAACTTCTGTCATCAGCCCAGGTTACAGGGCGACCCGAAATTAGTGATGGTCGGCAAATCAAACTTCTGTCATCAGCCCAGGTTACAGGGCGACCGGAAATTAGTGATGGTTGGCAAGTCAAACTTCTGTCATCAGCTCAGGTTACAGGGCGACCGGAACTTTGTGATGGTCGGCAAGTCAAACTTCTGTCATCAGCCCAGGTTACATGGCAACCGGAACTTTGTAATGATCGGCCAGTCAAACTTATGTCATCAGCCCAGGTTACAGGGCGACCGGAAATTAATGATGGTCGGCAAGTCAAACTTCTGTCATCAGCCCAGGTTACAGGGCGACCGGAAATTAGTGATGGTCGGCAAATCAAACTTCTGTCATCAGCCCAGATTACAGGGCGACCGGAAATTAGTGATGGTTGGCAAGTAAAACTTCTGTCATCAGCTCAGGTTACAGGGTGACCGGAACTTTGTGATGGTCGGCCAGTCAAACTTCTGTCATCAGCTCAGGTTACAGGTCGACCGGAACTTTGTGATGGTCGGCAAGTCAAACTTCTGTCATCAGCCCAGGTTACATGGCAACCGGAACTTTGTAATGGTCGGCCAGTCAAACTTATGTCATCAGCCCAGGTTACATGGCAACCGGAACTTTGTAATGGTACTACAAAATGAGCTTCGACGAGAATTCTACATATTAAATTAAATAAAATTAATGAATCCGAAAATATCAAACACAGTATATTTTAAAAATGTATATGAATCTCCACAATGGCTTCGAATTATTTGAAAGACCATTATAATAGTACATTACATTTGTTGTTTCCTATAGGGGAAAGTTGGACAAAACCGGGACCTGGCAGTTTTTGATAGAATGTTACTGCTATCTATCGGATAATGCATGAAACTAGTTGCAAACAGCAGCCATGTTATTTGGAGTTGAATGAAAGGCAGTGTAGATTACGTGTTTGTCGATGCCTATGTCTTAAAAAATTCCAGTAGAAAAGGTTCGATTTTTACTCCACCGATTTTACTCTGTAGTTTCTAATTGATTGAATATTTATTTTAGGTAAGTACAACATCTGATAACACCTCCTTTTAGCTGTTATTTTAAATTATTTAACCACGTCCTGCAGTATGTTTACAATATGCTAAGCCTTCTTTTTCTTATTTATAGCGTTGTCGGATAAAACTGAGACCATGGCAGCCGGACAGGACCGGGTAGGAATTGGAGCTTGGAGAACAAGATAAAACAAAAAAAAAAGAAGAAGAAAAACTTAGAGCAGAAACTGTTTAAGGAACTTTAAGCAAAACACGGAAGAATAAGAAGTTCAGCATTAAAACAGACTGCTCGTCATCAGATGAAGACGATGTGGAATTTGACGAAACCTGTATCTTTTGTAATGAATTGTACGCCAGATCAAAATCTCTTGAAGGTTGGATTCAGTGTATCAACTGTAAAGGATTGGTGCATGAGGCCTGTAGTAATGCAAAGAAGCATGATCAAAATTTCATTTGTGGTTTCTGTTCTTAAAACTTCTTACAAATCTGATCAATTAACTTAATTTACATTCCAAACACATTAAATTCAAATTATTTATGTTCTGTAATTTTTAAACCCACCTATGTACCTCAGTGTTCGGCAAGTCAAACTTCTGTCATCAGCCCAGGTTACAGGGCGACCGGAAATTAGTGATGGTCGGCAAGTCAAACTTCTGTCATCAGCCCAGGTTACAGGGCGACCGGAAATTAGTGATGGTCGGCAAATCAAACTTCTGTCATCAGCCCAGGTTACAGGGCGACCGGAAATTAGTGATGGTTGGCAAGTCAAACTTCTGTCATCAGCCCAGGTTACAGGGCGACCGGAAATTAGTGATGGTCGGCAAATCAAACTTCTGTCATCAGCCCAGGTTACAGGGCGACCGGAAATTAGTGATGGTTGGCAAGTCAAACTTCTGTCATCAGCTCAGGTTACAGGGCGACCGGAACTTTGTGATGGTCGGCAAGTCAAACTTCTGTCATCAGCCCAGGTTACATGGCAACCGGAACTTTGTAATGGTCGGCCAGTCAAACTTATGTCATCAGCCCAGGTTACAGGTCAACCGGAACTTTATAATGTTCGGCAAGTCAAACTTCTGTCATCAGCCCAGGTTACAGGGCGACCGGAAATTAGTGATGGTCGGCAAATCAAACTTCTGTCATCAGCCCAGATTACAGGGCGACCGGAAATTAGTGATGGTTGGCAAGTCAAACTTCTGTCATCAGCTCAGGTTACAGGGCGACCGGAACTTTGTGATGGTCGGCCAGTCAAACTTCTGTCATCAGCCCAGGTTACAGGAAGACCGGAAATTAGTGATGTTTGGCAAGTCAAACTTCTGTCATCAGCTCAGGTTACAGGTCGACCGGAACTTTGTGATGGTCGGCAAGTCAAACTTCTGTCATCAGCCCAGGTTACATGGCAACCGGAACTTTGTAATGGTCGGCCAGTCAAACTTATGTCATCAGCCCAGGTTACAGGGCGACCGAAACTTTGTGATGGTCGGCAAGTCAAATTTCTGTCATCAGACCAGGTTACAGGGCAACCGGAACTTTGTGATGGTCGGCCAGTCAAACTTCTGTCATCAGCCCAGGTTACAGGGCGACCGGAACTTTGTGATGGTCAGCCAGTCAAACTTCTGTCATCAGCCCAGGTTACAGGGCGACCGGAAATTAGTGATGGTCGGCAAATCAAACTTCTGTCATCAGCCCAGATTACAGGGCGACCGGAAATTAGTGATGGTTGGCAAGTCAAACTTCTGTCATCAGCTCAGGTTACAGGGCGACCGGAACTTTGTGATGGTCGGCCAGTCAAACTTCTGTCATCAGCCCAGGTTACAGGAAGACCGGAAATTAGTGATGTTTGGCAAGTCAAACTTCTGTCATCAGCTCAGGTTACAGGTCGACCGGAACTTTGTGATGGTCGGCAAGTCAAACTTCTGTCATCAGCCCAGGTTACATGGCAACCGGAACTTTGTAATGGTCGGCCAGTCAAACTTATGTCATCAGCCCAGGTTACAGGGCGACCGAAACTTTGTGATGGTCGGCCAGTCAAACTTCTGTCATCAGCCCAGGTTACAGGAAGACCGGAAATTAGTGATGTTTGGCAAGTCAAACTTCTGTCATCAGCTCAGGTTACAGGTCGACCGGAACTTTGTGATGGTCGGCAAGTCAAACTTCTGTCATCAGCCCAGGTTACATGGCAACCGGAACTTTGTAATGATCGGCCAGTCAAACTTATGTCATCAGCCCAGGTTACATGGCGACCGGAAATTAATGATGGTCGGCAAGTCAAACTTCTGTCATCAGCCCAGGTTACAGGGCGACCGGAAATTAGTGATGGTCGGCAAATCAAACTTCTGTCATCAGCCCAGATTACAGGGCGACCGGAAATTAGTGATGGTTGGCAAGTAAAACTTCTGTCATCAGCTCAGGTTACAGGGTGACCGGAAATTAGTGATGGTTGGCAAGTCAAACTTCTGTCATCAGCTCAGGTTACAGGGCTACCGGAACTTTGTGATGGTCGGCAAGTCAAACTTCTCCCATGGATATCGAACAGCGCACTCACGAGGATCTATTCGTTCCTAAGACAGAATCCTCCACAGCATAATTAACAACATCCGTTTTCAGGCTTTTGAAAAACCGGATTCAAATCGTCAGGGGCCATCAGTACCAAAAAAAAAATGGTCAAACAGCGAGACGCATCTCCCGCGTCTCTTGAGCGGCACACACACACTTGTAACAAACACCCAGAAATACACGCTATAACAAAAAAATCGACGCACCAAGAAGGAATCAACCGATTGCTTTGCAATTTCGTATGCAAAAATGCTTTGACCAAATATGCAAATGATTAAAATTTGGTGTCCAATGAATGAATAGTGCGATCTCCAGCGCATCTGAACTGCGCATTCAGCAGATGTATATAAGGAGTTGTTCTTGAACTATTGTTAAAAATTTCTGCTGCATTGCGATTTAGGATACCTTTCAACGACTGAAAAAATGCCTCGCTGCAGGATTCGAGCTCATTGCGAGCAACTTTCAGAGTTTGAAAGAGGTCGTATCATTGGATTGAAAGAGGCAGGTTGGGCAAATCGGAGAATCGCTCGTCATGCGAGTCGAAGCGATGCGACGATTAGAAGATGCTAACAAGAGTGGGTGCACAGTGGCAGATTTCAGCGTCATGATGGCAGCGGTCGACGAAGCGCCACAACAGATCGCGAGGACAGAGTGACTGTCAGATCAGCTGTCACAGCGCCTGATTCATCGCTACCAACCATCAGCCGTGCGACCCACACACGAGTGTCCATCCTGACCATTCACAGACAGCTGAGAGAACGAAATCCACGCTCGTACCGACCGTTACACCATCTGCCACTCACGCCTTCACACTCTCGAGCCAGATTACAGTGGTGCTTGGCTCGATCAGTCTGGAATGATGCTGACTGGAGACGTATAGTTTTTAGCGACGAATCCTGCTTCCAACTGTGTCCTGACGATCATCGAACACATGTCTGGAGACGCCCAGGGTAGCGTGCCAATCCTGCTTTCACTATTGCACGCCAAACGGGCCCTCAACAAGGAGTTATGGTCTGGGGTACCATTTCTCTTGATAGCCGGACCCCTTTGGTCGTCATTAGAGGTACACTTACTGCGCAGTGGTACGCTAACGACATTCTGAGACCTATTTTGCTACCGTACCTTTCGCAGTACCCTGTGCTTATTTATCAGCAAGACAATGTCAGACCACATACGTGCCGTATGTGGTCTGACAAAAGGTGTTGCTATGAACTGTCTTCAAGCTTGTCAAACACTTTCTTGGCCAGCCAGATCACCAGATCTCTCTCCCAACGAGCATGTCTGGAATATGATGGGAAATCGACTGCATCCGGTAGGGAATGTTGATGACGCAGTCCGACAATTGGAGCAAATTTGGCAAGAAATACCGCATCAGACTGTCATGTTCCGCGCATACGCACTTTAAGCCGAACTGGCGAGTAACGCTTCCCTGAGACGATACGAAAAACGAGAAATGATGGTCGACTCAAAAGAACGCGGAGTGTTGTCTATTCGTCTAGAAACGTAGAATGTGTATATAATTGTTCCCATCACTTTTTCCATCCTGTAGTACATAGATTTTCCGTGTGTGTGTAGTCGTTAAATAAAGGTGTAATTCATCTAAAAATAGTATATCATTAAGAAGTATACGCTACGAAAGAACCCAATCGTGACTACGAAGTAAGAAGATGTTCACAGAGACCATCCGGGAGCTTCATCGGTCTATGCCACTCCGTGTGGCAGCTTGCATCCCGGCTAGAGTCGGGTCAGCACCTTATTGAGCTCGTTACTGCAACTCTGAAATAAATCATTCAATTGCTCTGAAATTTTAATCATTTTCTATTCTGTACATAATTTTCTTATCCACCAATTTTTGTCTCGTTTGGTGCGTCGATTTTTTTGTTATAGAGTGTATTTCGAAAAAGAGCCCCGAGCTCAAACTTCCGAGCCTCTTATAGGCGCCAAATTTGGGAATTGAGTTATCAGAGTCCTTCCCCTTTTTACGGTTGGAAAACTCTAACTGTATAATTTATTTTTCCAAAAATCACAACCGCGCTGCACACTGGGCCACTTCGAACACGCCTCGCCATCTAGCTGGTGTACTGTGATTGACCGGGCATTCAAATTTACAAAATACATGGGGACCGTGTACAAAACGATAGCAGTAAAGTGAAGGATTTCCTGTTAAGCGTCCGGTAGTAAAATAACTAGTTTTACAAGAAAAATGACTGGACGGATGGTTTTTAAACATTTTTAACCCTTGTGAATGTAAATGACATGAAATATTTCTAAATTTGACACTCTATCAATGAACGAGAATTCGTCACCCCTAGGGTGCGCATAATGTTAGTAGAGGTAGATACGTTATGTGAGTATATCTAACGTAACTTCATACTAATGCAGAATATGACCATTGTGTGACAAGGCATACAACCAACTATCAAAGAAAAATATTTTGAATTTTATTTTTTCAACCTAAAGTTAAAACTAATCAATTATGCAACAAAATTCTCAGCATAAAAGCTCTACCACAATAACAAGTATTGTACTCAAAGCCAAGAACGATGAACACTTTATAATACAGCTTGAATAAGGTAAATGAGCACCGTGCACAATGCTTATCAGCCCCTATGAAAAACATTAAATTTAAAAAATTCCATGAAATGAGCTAAAAAATTTTGATTAGCCATGGCAAGTAGAAACCAACAAATTTTTTTAAAGCAAAATTTCAAAGTTGTCTTCATTTGGGAATCCTTACTGTAAACAGTTTAAACAGCTCCCTCGACAAGTAAACCACCATCCGCTCAGCTACACAGCTCTAAACATTTACAACACAAATTTGCACATCTGGACCAAAACGGATATAATATAAACAGTGTTTACAATACAAACAAGATTTGTACTGTCAACCAAAAACGTAAGTAAAAATGGAAACACAGAACATGACAAACAAAAGGATACGAATACAAATGTAACCACCATATACCGCAATATGATATTTGCTCAAAAATTGCAACTCTCAGCACCTAAAGTTGGAGACAGTCAACCACTAATGACCATACTTTTGCAGGAATACAATGGTGCTCAAGCAAACAATTTCCAGCTAACCTGTCGTTTTTCCAGATCTCCAGTGCCAAAATATGTTGGTACCAGAAAAATACAAAAACTTGTATAAAAATTTTACATTTCTGATCACATTGTTTCACCTCCAAGGACTCTTTTAATTATCCACTTTATCATTAGTTCCGTGTTCCATTTACCATGTGTCCTAGAACATAGGTTGTACGCATGCGTGTTGGGTGCTGCTGCCGCATTGTCCCTGTTCGCGTGTGTAACACTTCCTGGATTTGTGGTTTGTTGGACTGCATTGGCACTCCTTGTTGGGTACACATGTGGGTGAAGATAAACCCATCCTCTCCTACCACTTGGACCATGGTCATATCCTCCCGATATATGGTTCGTATGGTATGTAGCTATGATCGGAAATCGAGCTTTAGAGTAGATTTCTTTATTACCAGGAACTGAGTTGTGAGGTAATCGAGGAGTGGCCTTTGTGAGCCGTTTAACATTTACCCGCTGCTTGCGGTTGAGGCAGTTTTTGTCTGTGATCTCAAATACCGCTTCGGACAGTTTCTATGCGACCACAAAATCGCCTCTGTTTGGCTTGTTAAACCTCCTTGTCGACCCGGGTTTTATGTTAGGGAAGTATAAGTATACTTAATCTCCCACCTTGATTCCTTTCTCTTTCGCAAACTTATTCCTATATTGTTCTTGGTATTCCGCCGCTTGAACAAGGCTGTGATTGGTCGGGAATTTAAATTTCCTAATACATGGGGATAGTGCACAAATTGATAGCAGAAAAGTGAGGGGTTGTGCACACATTGAAAGAAAAATCTAAGGTGGGATTTCCAGTGAAGCGTACCGGGGCTAAAGCACACATACTTAATTCTACAAAAAAATGACTGGACGGATGGTTTTTGAATATTTTGAACCCGACATTGACAATGTTGAAATTTCTTCTAAAAAACTATCTCCAATTCAGGTGGACGCTCATGATTTGTTGTCCATTTTTTGTTCAGATTAGATTCAATGTCCAGTGCAAATTCATAAACAAAGACAAAGCAGGCCTGTGAAGACCATTTTGTAAACAATCACTCTAGAGATATAAGTGGAAAATCTATTGTAAAATTACCTTTTCATTCATCTCCTTGTCAATTCGGATATTCAAGGCAGTCAGCTATGCATCGGTTCCAGTCTTTAGAAAAAATGCTTGCATCAAAACCTGTCCAGAGTCTAAGAAGAATTATTTCCTATTCTTCTTCGGTTCCGAATTTTTAAGGTAAATGTTTCGCCAAATTAAAGTGCACCCTGATGATGTTGATTTACAAAGAATCATTTGGAGAAACCATCGAAGGGAGCCAATCAGTATTTTTTATTTAACTATTGTTGCTTATGGAACTGCATGTGCCCCATTTTTATATACTAGAGCGACGAAACAGTTTGCTTTCGATGAAAAAGGAACCTTTTCTTTGGCTTCAAAGGTGTGTCTTAGAGATTTTTTATGTTGATGATCTCCTGTCTCGAGCAAGCTCTGAAGAAAAGGCCTTAGAACTCATAAAGCAGATGTCATAAATGATGGAACGTGGAGGATTTCCACTACGTAAATGGACTTCAAACTGTCCATCTGTGCTACAGTGTGTGCCAGATGAGTCCACGGCAATCAATCAATCACTGAACATTGATAATGACAAGACAATCAAGGTTCTTGGAATTGTTTGGCATTCAAACAATGATCTTTTACAATTTTCTATATCTGTATCTGAACATCAAGAACTGACTAAACGTTAAATACTTTCAGAGATTGCAAGGATATTTGATCCCTTAGGATAGCTTGCACCCACTGTCATTCTTGCTAAGATTTTTCTACAAGAACTTTGGAGCTGCAAAATTTAGGATGAGATGATAAAATCAGTAAACCCATTGCAACCCACTGGAAAAATTTCCAGTCAAACTTACCCTTAATTACAAATTTTAAAATTCCTCGGTACGTTCTCTCTTCACATCCTGTAGATATTAAATTGCATGCCTTCTGTGATGCTTCGGAGAAAGCAAACTGTGCTGTAACTATTCACGCAGTGATCCTGATCATTCAATTAATATGTAACTTTTCACATCACAAACCAGAGTTGTTTCAATTAAACCTCAATCTCTCCCAAGACTTGAATTATGCTCAGCACTATTGTTGTCATCTATATTAGAAACAGTTCACTCAAATTTAGAGATGCCATAATATAAATCCTTCGCCTGGTCTGTTTCAAAGGTTGCACTTGCACGGATTGCTTCTGAGACTTGTCGTTGACTTTCATTTGTTGCCTACATAATTACAAAAATCCAGGAGGCTATTACTGGTGTCAATTGGAATCATGTGCATGGGATTGAAAACCCAGCTGATTGTGCCACTAGAGGTTTTCTCCCATCTGAATTTATAAATTGTGAATTGTGGACACGTGGTCCTAAATTTTTATGGCAATCATTTGAACAACAACCGGATGATCAAGCCCCTTTGAACATTCCTTTTGATGAGTAACATTTAAAAGAGCTAAAAAAAGTTACATTTCAGCTGCTGTTTAGGTTCATATTAATCCAATCATTTTTAAATTTTCATCTTTCTCAAAATTGAGTCGTGTTTTGGCTTGGTGGCAACGGTTTCTGAGGTATTGCTTTAAACCGCTTGAAGAAAGATGCTTGGCTCATCTGACATGTGATGAACTGTCAACAGCAACGGTATCTGTGGTAAAAATTGTACAGCAATATGTATTTAGCGAAGAATTGCAATGTTTAAATTCAGGGAAATCTTTAAAAACGACAAGCAAGATTTTGCAATTACGTCACTTCTTAAACAGTGATCGAGTTATACGTGTAGGTGGGAGGCTTCGAAATGCCAATGTCTCACAAGACGTAAAACAACCTATCATCATTCCAAAGTGCCATCACATTCGTAGATTTGTCAAAAGCTGTATCACTTGTTTTCGTCTGTCTGCTTTATCCATGAGTCAGCTTATTGGTGACCTTACAGCTTCTCGAGTGAAACCATCTAGAGCATTTTCGAGATCAGGAGTTGACTTTGCTGGTCCATTCCTAACTAAACAGAGAAGTGGAAAGGGAAAAAGGTCCTTCAACATCTATATCGCATTTTTTGTTTGTTTTACAACTCGAGCTATCCATTTAGAGTTATTCCGCACGGGAAAACCCCGCTCCTATCCTTGTAAGGATATACCGGTTTAGTAATCTCCCTTGGTTGTTTATTAGTTTCTTACTTACAGGGTTTCTGCTAGGTTTTCTTTATAGTTATATAGGGGAACTGTATTTATGTCGTTGCTATAAAATCCCTGCCGTGGATTGTCAGAATATCACTGATTTTGCAAATGTTTTTTCTGCACTTCCTATGCTTTAGTGCTAGGTTTGGCCATCCTGGAGTGGGTCCTGGTAGTAGGCAACGCAGGTGAAGTGAGCTTATGAGTAGATAATCCAAGGCATAATGCATTGGAGCTCCCTCTATTCCACAAGAGCATTGGTTGGTTTTAGATAACCCAAATCTGTGGAGATAGATCCCTGGGGTATGGACCATGGCCCGTTACAAACTGCAAAAATCGTCTATCTTTGATGCGGGTATCCGTGGAGACGTCTGAGAAGAGTTCAAGTGTTAAGCGGCCTGTGTCATCTGCATTCCATTCATCCTTCCACAGTTGAAGGATGTGGTCTCTAGTGAGTCTCTTGAAGTGGGAGACTGGATGGGCTAGTTTTTTGTCCTCTGGAGCATCTTCGTTTGCTGCCGCTTCCATCGCCAGGCTATCTGCTTTTTCGTTATCCTCGCGTCCAACGTGAGCCTTGATCCATCGTAGTTATAATGCTGGCTTGTGATTGAGTTTCTGGATTTCTTTGATGAGGAAATTTCTGGAAGTTGGGTTTTGGATAGCTTTTAGAACTGCTTGGCTATCTGAGAAGATTTTTGCCTTTTTAGGGGCTATTCTAACTGCTTCTCTGATTGCAACCGACTCCGCTTGGAACACACTCTTGTTATTATGGGGTCTATTCGATCAGGTTTTTGTTCCATTTAGAGGTAGTGCGTGACCTCACTACACAAGCATTGCAGCTTTGAAACGCTTCATTTCAAGGAGTGGAAAACCTATAGAATTAATTAGTGAATGTTTAAATAAACACGTTTTCTTCGATATAATATTTATTGCAAATGGCGCGAAATGAGTTCGTGCGTCATTTCACGGTTTTGTGTGCCTAGTTAGGCTTTGGTGCCGCAATGGCGCCGCACGTTGAAAAACAGGATGTGTGCACCGGGCCTCGGGTTCTTTGAAACGCCCAGGAGAGTTTCAAGGGTAGGAGAATGTTTAATCGTAATAGTTAGAAACATAATTCGGAAGCCCTCTTCCCATCCTTTTAGCCAGTTGTATTCCGTTTATTTTTCACATGATTCAATTTTGCATGGAATGTTCTACATGGAATGTTCTAGATGGATCGCACATAAATATGTATAAGAGAGTAACAGTAGCTTAACTATGTTCTTTTTTACATTCAGAACAAGGTCAGGTAATATCATAGTTTTTTAGGCGCTATACTCTGTTTCACCTTAACTTGTCAGTATTGGGAAAGGCAGAAATGATGTTCATCCGCATGAAAAATAATTCCAACTTGATTTGGAATTTAAAATAAAGAAAATGCATATAAACGAGTAAAAATTGTCCTACAATGAAGGAGTGATTTTTGAACCTTTATAATCGGTTATTTATTTGTAAAAAGCATTTTTTTTGACCGAAGCGAATGAATATATCCGAAACGGAATTCTAAACCGGTTTCCATGGTAACATTTCTGGCGAGCTAAATACGCTTTCCGGCCAAGTCTGCGCCATTTCGCTCTGCGTCTTTGCTAGCGTGTGTATTTACGTTCATATCTCTCTTGTGCTATTTTATTGGAGTGTGTTTGATACTCTGAACATGGCTGAAAAAGGAACGTCACCATCCAAGCTGTATACGCCATCAAAGCAAGGAAAATCAATTGGTAGTGGAGCTCGCAGGAACATATTGAATGTTTATTCTAGACTTCGAGAAGAAAACCATAGTGATTCCATTAACCAAATCGTCGGAAAGGTGTCTCAACTAACTGGTGTTTCCAAAAGAACTGTTTTTCGTTTGAAAAAAGAAAAGAAGACGACAAGTCCTTTGAGTACTCCAGGAAAAAAACGACCTTATGCCGTTGGAAAAAGAACAAGAATGATGAAATATGACAACTTTACTTTATCGTGCATCCGACGAAAAATTCATGATTGTTTTCGTCGAAATGAAATTCCTACATTGGACAAAGTTCTAAATGAAATTAACAATGATAAGGATATTTTTTCGACAAACATTAGCCGAAGTACACTGTACAGGATACTGAAAGATTTGGGATTTTCCTTTGAAAAGCGAAAAAGGCAGGCTATGCTTTTAGAAAGACACGACATAATTTTATGGCGAAGAAATTATTTACGAAAAATTAGAGAACTGAAGAATGAAAATGCTTCAATCTATTATTTAGATGAAACATGGGTGAATGAAGGACACTCACAAAGTCGAGTATGGCAAGACAAAAACATCAAAAGCACCAATGAAGCTTCCTCTTCAAGTTTGACAACAGGCTTGGCTGCACCAAAAGGAAAAGGAAGAAGACTCATCATTACCCATATCGGAAGTGATGAAGGATTTGTACCTGATGCGGCTGACATTTTTGTAGGAAAAAAATCCGGTGACTACCACGAAGAAATGGATGGTAACCATTTTGAGAAGTGGTTTGAAGATATCATGCCTAAATTGAAACGAAACAGCTTTGTAGTGATGGACAATGCCCCCTATCACTCGGTGAAGAAAGAAAAAATTCCGACGACATCTTGGAAAAAAAGTGCAATTCAAGAATGGCTATCGTTGAAAAACATTACGTGGAACCAGGACATGATCAAGATTGAACTGTTGAAAAAAGTTAGCGAAATCAAACATATGTTTGATAAATACAGAGTTGAAGAAATTGCCGAAAAATTTGGACATAAGGTTTTGAGACTTCCCCCGTATCACTGTGAGCTTAATCCCATTGAAATGATATGGAGTCAAGTAAAAGGACACGTTGCCAGGGAAAACAAGACTTTTAAACTGAACGATGTGAAGGATTTAGTCATCCAAGGGATTGAAAAGGTCTCTGTACAAAATTGGAAAAACTGCATAAACCATGTTACTGAAAAAGAGAAATACATGTGGGAAGTAGATGGACTTGTGGATGATATTTGGGAAAGTAAGAACTTGGTAATTTCTTTTAATAGTGAGTCTGATAGCGATTCGGAAATGTTAAGTGATGATGATGTGTAAATTCATGTGATGAATAAGTATATTATAATGTAAATAGATTTGTTATGATGTTTGCTATGTTTTACATATATTGATGATGTATAAATGCATGTGATGTGAATAAGTAAAACGTAAATATAGTTTTCTCATTGTAACTACTATTCATGAAAGAGATTGGTTTCTTCTGTACACTTTCTTGTAAACTATTTTAAATTATTCATAAAATTAATAATTTACTACTAATCAACCCGACACCGTTCCGCGAGTTTCAGAATATGTTTCACACATATAAGGTTTATTTTTTTTAACTCTAATTTTTAAAATGGTTTCATTTTTTTTATTATTGTATGTGTATTCACTATATTTGTATTTTTTATATTCTATTTATTTATTGTGAATGTATTTTATATCCTCTATGTTATATGTATTTTTATTTGTTATTTACTTTCTTTAATATCAGAATAAATTTGATTTAATTTGGAGACTATATTTTGCTGTTAAGAAAAACACATATTTTAGCAGACGACGCACTCTCCCCTACCTTGTCCAACCAAATGTAAGACCAAAGGAGTAATTAAATTGGATTAATTTCCTTTAATAAAATTATTAAAATTGAAAAAAGAAGTATTAATCAAGGTGTTTAGCTTTCAGGTAAGTAAATTCAAAAAATGAATTTTATGGTTCATCACATCTTTAAATAGACTGTTTTTTTAAACAACATTTATTGTAAAAAATTTTTAAATATATATATTTTTAAATAACTAAAAATAATACTCATTTAGAAAAATCAAAACGCATTTATATTAACATAGAGTAGCTTTTTGTTTAATTAACAAATGTAATGCAAGAGCCATTAGAAATTAAAGATCTGTGAAACGTATAGAATTTCCACGTGCATTTTATCTCTCCTTGCCAAAAAGGGCGAATTTCCTCGCTTATAGCTGACTTCTTCTGACATTGTAACCCTAGTTTCTACGACAACGGCTGTGATGCGGTCAACGTAGCCTTTACTCTACTGACAAGTTAAGGTGAAACAGAGTATAACTTCGTTCTTTTTGTATTTCGCTTTCTGAGTGTGTGGGGAGACTGCAGCGTGCTCCGCAATCCATGAGGGATTTTGCCTTGGGGTTCAATACCTTTTTGTGTTACATTCTTCACAGGGAAGAATTGTCCATTGGTGATTGAATTCATGAATCAACAATACAATTTATACAGTCCACAATCACTGGTTGTGTGTGTGTAAATTAACTTACTACAAAATGAGCTTCGACGAGAATTCTACATGTTAAATTAAATAAAATTAATGAATCCGAAAATATCAAACACAGTATATTTTTAAAATAACACGCAAAATGTATATGAAGCTCCACAATAGCTTCGAATTATTTGAAAGACCATTATAATAGTACATTACATTTGTTGTTTCCTATAGGGGAAAGTTGGACAAAACCGGGACCTGGCAGTTTTGGATAGAATGTTACTGCTATCTATCGGATAACGCATGAAACTAGTTGCAAACAGCAGCCATGTTATTTGGAGTTGAATGAAAGGCAGTGTAGATTACGTGTTTGTCGATGCCTATGTCTTAAAAAATTCCAGTAGAAAAGGTTCGATTTTTACTCCACCGATTTTACTCTGTAGTTTCTAATTGATTGAATATTTATTTTAGGTAAGTACAACATCTGATAACACCTCTTTTAGCTGTTATTTTAAATTATTTAACCACGTCCTGCAGTATGTTTACAATATGCTAAGCCTTCTTTTTCTTATTTATAGCGTTGTCGGATAAAATCTATAAAACTGAGACCATGGCAGCCGGACAGGACCGGGTAGGAATTGGAGCTTGGAGAACAAGATAAAACAAAAAAAAAGAAGAAGAAAAACTTAGAGCAGAAACTGTTTAAGGAACTTTAAGCAAAACACGGAAGAATAAGAAGTTCAGCATTAAAACAGACTGCTCGTCATCAGATGAAGACGATGTGGAATTTGACGAAACCTGTATCTTTTGTAATGAATTGTACGCCAGATCAAAATCTCTTGAAGGTTGGATACAGTGTATCAACTGTAAAGGATTGGCGCATGAGGCCTGTAGTAATGCAAAGAAGCATTAGGCCTGTAGTAATGCAAAGAAGCATGATCAAAATTTCATTCGTGGTTTCTGTTCTTAAAACTTCTTACAAATCTGATCAATTAACTTAATTTACATTCCAAACACATTAAATTCTAAATTAATGCTATCTAAATTAATGCTAATCGGTTTTATCCGACCTAGTCGGATAAAACCGAGTTCTCTCATACTTCCAAAAAATAATTTATTTTTGGAACTAAAGAATTAATTTATCATTCAAATAGAACCAGAAGCAATTTTATCCAAGTAGGTGCTTAAGAAAAAAAAAACACATTTTAAAAATTCTGAAATATGTCTCCGCTGTATAGATTCCTATCCTATTATTTCTTAACGGTTTACAAAACACATCGATTTTATAATTTTTTTTCTAAACATACATTTCAATGTAAATAACATGAAATATTTCTTAATTTGACACTCTAACAATGAGATAGAATTAGGTACCCCTAGGGTGTGCATAATGTTAGCAGAGGTTGGATACGTTATGTGAGTAGTTCTAACTAAACTTCATACTACTGCAAAATATGACCAGTATGTGACAAGCCAAACAACCAAATATCAAAGGAAAATGTTCGGGACTAGTTATTTAGATAAAATTAAATTTGACAAAATATTAAGAATGAGATGGTTTTAAATCAC
The DNA here is from genome assembly GCA_947359465.1 of Metellina segmentata. Classification (NCBI taxonomy): domain Eukaryota; kingdom Metazoa; phylum Arthropoda; class Arachnida; order Araneae; family Tetragnathidae; genus Metellina; species Metellina segmentata. Next base: position 69,095,184 of record OX375873.1, on the reverse strand, counting down.
GTTTTTTCTATAGAGATACTTTCAGTGTGAGGATACATTTTCTTAAAGGTCAGTAGACTTACAAAATCAATCAAAAACTCATTTTTTCAATTTTAGCCTTAAAAATTAACTGATATCAATTTCTGTGGATAGCAAAGATTTTTTCATTAACGATTATTTTTGACTGAGTTATCTATACAAAATCAAATATATACTAAATAAGAATAGTAAGTCATTTTACAAAGGCGATCCGATTTTATGATCGAGATTTTATATTTTTGTCATCTGGTTTGATTGTTTTACTTTAATTTTTTTTGATAATCCTTGTAGTCTGTTGGCATATATCTAAGTACAAATATTTATACTTCCAAGTGCCAAAAATGTGTTTAAAGTCTTGCTTAACCTGTTTTTATTTGCAGAATTACATGGTTTATAAAAAACTATTTTTTCTTACAATTCAGTGATACACCTATCAAATGGGTTTAATTTGATTCATATGTATACACACTTGGATAGTTAAAATTTTGATATTACATAAGCAATTGATGCACTTTAGATCTACGAATATTTGATAACGTATCACAAAATTTGACCATTATTTATGTAATAACTTTTGAATGAAGAAAATAGTCTTAGACCATACTTGATGTATCGAACAACAGCCTGAAAATTTCACAAAAATAGGATCATAACTACTAGAGTTTGTTTTTTAAATTCCACTGCCCCTTAAAGTTAAGAGAGAAGCAATTCCTATGTTACAATAAAAAGCTTTCAATCTCAACCGTTTGATTCCTTCATTCAAATAATTTAGGATGTTAGAGGAGGTAATGATTGTCTATCCTGTGTAAGAGCAGTGTACAGTGACTGCACTGAGTTTATTTTTTAATTTTGCTTTCTCGGAGGAATCCTAAAAAGTTCTTTAAGAGTTAGATCCGGAGAATACGCCAACATGTCCATTCAATACCTTCACTCTGAAGATAATCATACGTTTAGGCTCCCTCCACACCAACAGAATCTTGAAATCTTACTCCAGTAGAAACAAAATGGCGACGATTCGTAGAGCCAAGCCACTTACACAGGAAATAGCTTGCTCTCCAAACCTCTTAGATAACCATAATCTGAAACATCATGTTTCAGTGCACCCGTATCTAATCTAAGATAGTCAGTTTTTCTGCGTTCCGATCTTTTTTTATTGGCTTGGATTATGTTGTTATGATTCGCCCCTAAACTAAAATAAGGTGACCTTAAAATAAAGAAAGCCGTAAAAATAGGAACAGATGGATATGGCAAAACCCATATAGCTTGATTATCCGTGCTCCAACTATCCGAGTGTCCGTATTATACCAGCTGAATTTTATACCAGGTTTGCAGATTCAAGCACGAGTGTACACACTTTGTCCTTGCATGGTCTGGTAAAGTGAGTATAATGCTGCCTGTCACAACGATAGTGACTCATTGTACAATTATATCACAATAAATTACACGAATTCGAGTATAGATCATTCTTAATCCTTGCTGTGTATTGTAGCAGTAGAAGAAACAGTTATTTTCACCGTTGACAACTTATGGACGTATAATCATTTAAGCTGTAGTAGCAGCATGTAGTACAATAGACATTCCTACATTTCGTATAGGTTGTTTGTGTTATACTATGGCATTATTAACCGAGTTTCTGGTTATTTGAGGAGTCATCAGTTCACATTTCTTCTGGGATAATCTAGATTCTAATTCATATTTTGAAATAATTTATCTCTGAGCCAAAATGATAATAGAACTGGAAAATATACGCGCATCATGTATCGAGATTGTTCTAATTGCAAAGTGTCAACAGGTAAAACTATCTTAACTGGTATGTGAAAGAGACCTTTCCAAAATTAAGTAGGATGAGAGCATGGAAATAGTCATTCCTTAATTGTGAAATGTAAGAGCTAGGTGCTTTTGTGGTCATAAACCAGTGAACGTAGTCATAAAGGTCATATAACTGTGGTGATACAGTTAAATATTCTACATATTCTTTTAGGCATATGCATTTTGATATTAGAATAAATTTTACTCTCAGCTACCCGTAGAAAATTGTCAATCGTACCCTGTATTGTGTGTGAATATGCCTTCTGGTGATAATTCCACTTGTTTGCAGCTACATTCATACACGATAATTTATCACACTATGAAAACTATTGAAATTTGAAATATTTGGATAGATTGTCCAGCTTTAGTTTTCAAACAGCATGAAACTTGTGAATCGCCATAGAAATATTTAATTGAATACTCTACAGAAAGCTAGGTGGGCAATCTAAATTTCCATATAAATGGTTCTTCTAATGAAATCTTTAGAAGTAAATGCTTGCCAGCGAATATCTGCTCTTCAAGTTAGGTAGGAAACGAATTGATATTCTACCCATTTTTTTGAGGTTGCATGCTTTATTCGAATGTCAAAGCGTATTTCTCGCAGTAAAATATCCTTGTGAAAGGCCTTTTCTGCCACGCTAAATAGAGGTGGTGATTACGTTTCTGAAGCGATACGTAGTTCCTGTGTGTATTCTTAACGTACGTCAGCCGTCTTTTTTTTTTGAAAACGATTTTAGGACTTCTATAAAAAGACATGATACTTGAATGTTCAACAACAATTATATTAAACACCAAAGGTTTTCAAAAGGGTGATGAATCACATTTTATGAAACACACAACATGTATACTGATAGAGCCTTTGTACAGCAGAAGTTAAATCTTCTCAGGCCACCCCGTGTCATATTAAGTATTAAAGATTCATGAATTTTTTTATCCAATTCTTAAGTAATAATATGCTTTTAAATAACAGATCTTTTAAATTAAATATCGTATTGATTATAAATAAAGATTTTGTTTAACTCTGAAGCAATCTTAGTTTTATCATGTAATATATACATATTTCCTTGGCCATTTCAAGGCCGGAAGCAATGGTCACTATTTCCAATGGCGGGCACTAAGGACTTGTCCGTGGTCACTACAAGGCCGGAAGTGATGGTCACTTGTGTAGGGGCACCCAGTGGGTGGACCATCATTAGTTCCTAACAAAGGACACCACAATTTACATCGAAGCCCTGACCACGGATTCTAGCCAGGAACCTTCCGATCCAGAGGCCAACACTTTGCCCTCAAGACCTGTTGGTCGGCTGTAACATATATCTGTATGACTTTATTTATAAGAAGTCCTAATTGTTAGGTGCAAGCTCAGCAATGAATACTAAGGAAAAGTACTACTCAATGTGTTTTAAAGTTAGATTTTTGTGCTAGATGTCAATATGTACAATTATCTTTGATTTATTTGTAGACATAACTTGTACAAAATTTTGAAAATAGTTATATTTGCTATATAAATTTTAGTCTGAAATCTTAACTTTTCAAAAAGGAATCAACATTACTTTGAAAAAATCTTGGATCTGATCAGCATACCAAGCTGTCGAGTGGAACGTTGTAGAAATAATTATTACTCTTTTCATTCACTGGGCAATAAGCATTGATCATTCATAAGATTATCAACCACGAAAGAAATAATGTGTGGTTGTTAGCAAAATTAGTATTCTGAGCTTATCTGCAAAGGGAATGTACTTCGACATCTTGCATATTTTAGATGCATGTCTCTACACTTAAACTCACTAAAGTAGATTTGTACTTCCGAGTTCGTATGCAATTTTTCTCTTGCAGAAATACAAAACCTGTAATTAGTCATAGAAGATAATTACGTGCACCGAAAAAATTGTATTTTCGTACGTGATCCATGATCAAATGACTTTGGCCAGTTCAGAGAAATATACTGCAGATGATTTAAATACCGATAGTTTTACGAATCAAGAATAATTAATACATTGTAAAATGAAAATGCAATAGGGTAGTAAATGCTAAAGCTGTAAAATTAAGTAAATTTATTTGCGTTACTAGGGGCTCCCTACCCTGCTCGCTTACGCTCGCCAACCCCCGGGGATTGCTACGCAATCCCATTTAGTTTGCTTCGCAAACCAACACTCCTTTTACATATGGCATTTGGTTTGCTTCGCAAACCAACATTCCTTTCGCAGAGGTGAAACTATCTGAATAATTTGTATTATCCTGATTTCCCTTTACGGTCCATCACGTCAGAGTGAGGGCTTCTCCCCCTGCTCGCTTACGCTCGCCGACCCCCGGGGATTGCTACGCAATCCCGTTTGGTTTGCTTCGCAAACCAATACCTCTTACGCAAGTGGTTTCACTCTTTTTTGCTTTAACACTTAATGCACCCTAAACTAATAGCCGCATCAGTAAAAAATCTTCTGCATCTTGTTCCCTGTACAATTTTAAGTAAACCCTGTTAATCTCCAAACTTTACGATGTGTACTTTGTACTTTCTCGGTAAAACGTCTGAGAACAGAGGGAAAAAAGCGAGCCTTTTTCCTTGCCAAATAAAAAGAAATCGTTTTTACGGCAATTGTTGCTACGATAAATTTGATATCTGGCAAACCCGATAGTCAAACATACAACCCTCCGCGAATACAATGCTCCGCGAATTTGCTCCGCGAAATAAAAAATACGAAATTTATGTCACTTACTTTTGATTGCATCGAATTTATTTATGAACCAATTTTAAAAATAATGGTACCGTAAGAAAGAGTACAGTCTGAGGTATACTGCGCTATTTTCAAAATAAAAAACTAATAGTAATACGATATAGATATGACAGTTTTAGTTAACGGTAGTAACAAAAAGTAGCGAAAATATCCAAAGATTCCGAATTTTGTATGACCCACTTTTGATCGCATCCAATTTAATTATTAACCGATTTTAAAAATAATAGTACCGTAAGAAAGAGTACATTCTGAAGTATACTGCTATATTTTAAAAATTAAAAAATAATAGTAATAAAATATAAATACGGCAGTTTTAAAAAAAAGTAACAAAAATGTCCCGATTTTTCCCGAATTTCAAAAAAATATTATCAAGAACCAAATTGAAATTTTAAATAAAACTCGACGAGCTGCAAAAATTTACGTTGAGAGGTACTATTAAAAAAAAACTCAAGACTCAAAACTCAAATTTTGTATGTGTTTTGCTCACTCGCGGAAGAAATTTCGCTTCTTCAATTTTAACATTTAATAAACCCTAAACTAATAGCCGCATCGGAAAAAAATCTTTATAATTGTCCAGGGAATACGATGAAGAACAAACCATGTCAATTTTGTTTTTTTCCGATCAGTACTTTCTCGGGAAACCGTCTAACAATCGAGCTAAACAACACAGTTTTCAATTCTGCGGCGGCGGCGGTAACATTTTTTTAATATAGAGAGATATAAACTAGAAATGAGTTTAAAAAAATTAAGAATAAGGTTTTAAGGAGTAATCTAAATGCCACACGCTTTAAAATTAAAATGTAATTAATTTTAAAAGAGCGCTTGAAAAATTAACTGTTAATTGTAAAAGTAAAGATGAAATAACTTTGAAATTTTATTTTAACTTAATGGTGAGTCGAACAATTTTTTTTTTGGCATTTTTAAATAACATCTTAGAAGTTAGCTAGCATTAGAGTTTTGTTCATTAAAAATTTAATATTTAAAATTTTTAAATCACAAACTCATACCATATAAGTAAATAGTTTACCATTTGCAATTTTTCAATTAAATATAAATGCCTTAATGTAAAGGATATTTGAAAAATTATGTCTTCCTATTCTGCATAGACAATTTAAAAAAATTAAAATTTATAATTATAAATGATGTGATGTCTGTTCTTTACTTCTTCATAATAAAGTAAATATATCAAAATTTAATAAGACGTCTCCCAATGTAAAATATTCACCACTCTAAAATTAAATATACGAATCCCCATTACATAATTTTATATTACGTCACCGGTATTAAAATTAGACAGTGGATTAAGCATTTCTTGCGATAATATAAAAGAAAAAATGTAATAAATCTCATATATCAATCATATGTAAACATAAGTACAAAAAATGATTAGAACAACAAATCAGACTTATTTTCAGACGTTTCAGTTCTTAAATTAATTTTATAAAAAATAACTAGGGTTACAAAATTTATGTCAATATGTTTCCAGAATATGGAGTAGCACACTTTTTGATCAGCAATGTTCAAAGCTTTTCATCACAATATTCCTCTATTAATAACTTATATATATTTGTTATAGGTGGAGTTCATTCAAATCCCATTGAGGCCTTACAGCTGCAAATTAGCCTGGGCGCATTTTGTGACAAGATGCAGACAACATACCAAACTTTCTTGGAGTGATTGGTGAATTATCGGATAGCTTTGGTTTTACTCTCAATGGCAGACAGACACTACAAAGTAATACAAATTGATAGAAACACTCTCATCTGGCGAACCAAAGACATGTTTCGGTTTGTCGTGCACGCAGGAAACATTCTGTATTGACAGGATAAAAGATGGCAGCCCAGATAACTACACTGACATAGAAGCCTTAAAGAACAGAAAGGTTTTCAACTGCGTTTTTGGTCATGATGTTACCTGGATGTGAGAAATATATACTTTGAGACTTACTACCAACGAGATACGACCAATGATATACGTTGTGACGAAGTCTGTGGAAGGGGAAGAAAAACAAGCATTCGGCGGAGAAACTGCCAAGAGGTCAAGCCAGACGCTGAGAGGTCACGCAGCGTATGAACTCAGACCGCTAGACCGCGAGAGTTAACGAGCTGGCGTTGGTTCGAGTGATTGAATTTCGGCCGAAATGGAACGAAGGCTCTTTGTCGCGAGTCCGATCAGAAAGGGGGAAAAGTTCATTTCCGCTGCTTCCTCATCATCACAAGAAACCGCGGATGCTTTTTGTTCGGGCCGCCGTCCGCTAATGAGAGAAAGAGAAAAATCAACCGATTTTGAACAGCCAACCGCGAGACGACAAGTGTGTCGAATGAAAGAGAGGGGGGCCAACAACCCCCTGGAACTTTCGGAGTCGAGAGGGGTTTGTTTTTGGAAGAAGAGAGAAGAGACCGAGGGATCAAACTGATCTGGCGGAAGTTAAAACCGTTCTCGGTTTTTTTTGGTCCGATACCCCGTTTCTGGAGACGCGCCGAGTCGCGACTGCTGTTCGTAGACTCAGAACGGATTGCCCAAACTGGGATTCCGTCTAGGAGACGCGAAAAGAGCTCAAGCCTGAGCTGCTACAGTGCTGCATTGCACTACCTGTCGAACTGATCGGCCAAACTGGGATTTTGCCTATTAGACGGGAGAAAAGCTCGACACTGAGCTGCCGTTTGCTGACTTCGCACACGCGTGCGAGAACTTTTGTCGAAGCTCACCCGAGCTAGAAAACATTTACTCAACCGAGTAACGTCTGGAGAAGGGCTCACCCGAGTCGGATAATCCAAATCGGAGTTTCTGCGAAAAGGACAATTTACCATTTCGGTAGAGACTCTATCATTCTGTAAAACGCCACCTACCAAATTCCGTCAAGGTTATTCCTTAAGTATTATATAAGGTTATCCTTAACTATATTATAAATAAATACATTTAATCAAGACCATTGCGAACATTCTTATGTAATAGAGGACGCTTTCATCCCTAAGACGTCACAACGTTGAGAGTTACTGAACCAACGAGTAGAAACAAATACAGAAACTAACAGTAAAAGAATATTTTAACTAAAGTGGTCACACTGCGATGGGTTATAGAAAAGTAATTGGTATAATTCAAAAAATAAAAAAGGCTGTCCTTTATAGATAGTATGACCACCTAGAACATCGATGTACTTTTTGTACCCCGTTTTCTTACTAAGAATGAGGTTGAGGATGAGTTCATGTTGTAACTGAACACATAACTATGTTAGACCCTCTGACGTCACGATTCTAAAAAAATGAATATGCACCAGATTTCTACTGAATATTAGTCGTCATACAAATCAACACAGTCTGTCTCGTCAAATTTTGAGTGGATAATTTTTTTTTAATAAAGGTCTCACTTAAATTTTACGAGCCAATGTAATATAAACCCAAATTAATAATCCCCGTCTACACAGATGGCTCTGCTATGAATTTTACAGAGAACTGTGATGGGGGATTATATTCTTGGTATTTTATAATTAATAGCATTGTTAGAATGTAGTTTAATAATTTTGATAAGAAAATGGCTGCTGTTTCCATTGCTCTAGAATTTATCAAGGAAAGAAACGAACATTGTAATTTTTGTTGGATCTCAATCCAGAATCCAGACAATTATATCTGCATCTAACAGTTACTCTGTGTTGCACGCCGGTACGAGATTAAATAAAATAACTTAGTTGTCTCTGCATGGCAACACTCTTGTGTAGTAGTCATTAGAAAATAAATGTAGATGTTGTTCAGGGTTCTGGGAGAGAATGATTGGTACTATCAAACAGTGTCTGCGGAAGACCCTTGGTAAAGCTTGCTTAGACACTACCGGTCTGGTCACGGTTCTATGCGATATCGAAGCCGCCGTGAACAGCAGACCGATTGTCCATGAATATGGTATTGCAGACGATCCGGACGAAGCACTGACACCCTCTCACTTTCTAATAGGAAAACGACTCACAATTATCCCTTCTGGCCCATCGAGTTCAGACTCTGATTTAACACGTATATGGAGAAGTCGTCAACATTTAATGGACTCCTTTTGGAAAAGATGGCAGAGGGAGTATTTGGTGGACTTGAGAACATTTCACCATGTGAAGAACCCACCTAAAGGAACTGAAATCCGGGTCGGAGATGTGGTCTTGTTGCAGGAGGACGTCAGACCTCGGCACACCTGGAGGGGAAAGCACGCGTCGAGTCAGTGATCTTAGGCAGTGACAACAAAGCCCGTACATGCATACTGCGAGTAAATGGACGGACAATTTCCCGGCCCGTGCAGCTGGTCATTCCATTGGAGGTCGACCAGGGCGGGGAGGATGTTGCACGCCTGTACGAGATTAAATAAAATAACCTAGTTGTCTCTGCATGGCAACACTCTTGTGTAGTAGTCGTTAGAAAATAAATGTAGATGTTGTTCTTTCAAATATACTGAAGTTGTGATTTATAATTACGTTTACGCGAATTATAACACTCTGCAGCGTTTTCCAGAATCCAAATTACAATAAATTATTTTATAGTCAGTGACCAACATATTACACTGAACTGGATCCCCAGATACTGTGGCGTTCACGACAATGAATTTACCGGTGACTTTGCTGATGACAGTTTTAAACTCACTCAGCTTAGCATTGAATACGATACAGTAAAAAAGATGACAAATACAAAAATAAAACATTCAAGTTTATATTTTTAAAGATATGTTAAATATAATGACTGCAACTCCTTGCTAAGGTCTCAGTTTCCACAGGACATACCTCAAGATACCAGAGTCGCTTATTTTCGTGTTCTCATAAGACACGATTATCCACAAAACCATCTCTATCGAATTGCCTTGTCAGAATCTCCAACTTCCACTCTACGTTGTCTTTTAGTCAAAACAAGAACCCATCTAAATAGTTGCCCAGATTTTACGTATCTCTCAGTTAAATAATACTGCTTAACCCACTGGCTGATTATCCCGCGATTTCCACGGGCAACTCAAATGTAGTAAAATTTGCTCATCCCGCGATTTTCGCGGGCAGGTGTTTTCTATCTTTATTGAGGATCGCATCCTGCTTTTTCACCGTTTAACCAATGAAATAAATTACATACAGTGTTAGACGTTAAATTTAGATTTTGGTCATCAGTTGTCACTAGTCGTCCACTAAATTGCGGCATTTGAAGGTACTTTGTATTTACCGCTCTAACTTCGCGCCTTTGTTTGGCGCCTTTTTCTAATCAGAAATGGCTGCTAGAAAACGTTCAGCGATTGACAGAGTATATATTCCTGATGATTTATCATATTCTGAAAGTGATTTTAGTTTTGATAGTGATAGTGATATAGATTTTTCGGACTGCTCCTCAGATAGCGATGAATCTGATCATGATTCAATAAACTTGCAAAGCGTTAGGCAGTGGTGCAAAATTGATATGAAGAATATTCCTATTCCTCCTCCTCCAGTTCCTTTTCGTGGAAATCTGGGAATTACTGTGCATATAGCTAACAATAACTTCTGACAGTTTAGTTTCTCATGATAAAAATCTATATAAAAAGTATTTTCTAGAAAGAAAAAAATGCATATTTCAATTCTCCAATATATATAGATTTTTAATATGCAAAAAAAAAAATACACGATTTTTGTAGCGATTTCGGTCCACAAATTGAGCAGTCAGAGGGTTAAAGATATTCCTATTTATTTTATTTCAAGACTATATTGGATTGTCATACAAACGTACGGCTAAAATACTGAGGTTTGGAATAAGACAAAAACGATTCCACTATTCAGCGCTCAGTTTATAAGGAAGGTAAACGTAGGTAGTTAATAACCGTCGCATTAGAGTAACACAAATGGCTATTGGCAACAGTTCAGAATCAATCCCAAAGGCAATGATACGACGATAACTTCAAGTAGTTTTGAACCACGGTCAGATGACGAGGCAACATATGAGCTGGCACCAACTCTCCAAATTTCCACACCACGTGAACACGAGGGTTCCGGTGGTCCAGTTAGAATAGTAACGGATTGGGGACAGGAAGGTTGCGAGTTCAAATCTGATAAACACCTTCGTGTACAAAGGGGACTGATACACGATAAATCTGTCGTGGCCTCAAATGTCTTCACGTTGACGTGGTGTGGAGGTTTGTAGATTGGGGTGATATCTCTGTTGTTGCCTCGTTGAATAACGCATTCGGATACAAATCACTTTTTCACTTGTTCCCGATGAACCTTAAGTTTCTTTTGAGAAAAGAACGAACGATTTTTTTTGGAATTGAGAGTTCAAAGGACCTGTTGCCAACAGTTTTTTCAGATATGCTAAAAACGTTAATAAAATGAAATTTCTGTTAACAAAAATATTTTTCCGTCGTCGCAATTATGCAGGCTGATAGTGTAAAAAGTTATTGAGAAGCTATGTGGATTTTTCTTAGAACACATTTCCTTCCGAATGGGCTGAAAATTTGTCCTTCTACTGTAGGGCAAAATATTCCGTCATCAGGCATTATATTAGTTTGTGTTTAGTATTAAAGTCTTACTCTCAGTTTTGTGTTTATAGTTTAGTTTCACTTAATTTGAAAACCTAAAACGTATAATCTAATGCGCAATTTGCAATTCTTCATTGATAATAATAATTTGTTTTCAACAGTCGGTGTATTACGTTAATTTCTTGTCTCATTTGAGTTCTCTTAATCTAGGAATACGTTATCATAAAGTCTGTTTGGAATCCAATCTATACATTTTTATATAGATTGCATTGATTAAACTGCTATTTTAGATTTATTCTGAAACGACAATTAGGCTGCTTGAACTTAATGAATGCAAAACACATGCAATTCAATCCCAACTTCCATTCAGATAAATTTTCCACTCTTGATTTTCAAAGGAGTCAATTCCCTTTATTTCCCTTCCAAACATAGCTCTTAGTCGCAAAAAGTGTGTTTTTCCTTTCAATGCAAACTTGAATGTCAAACCTCCGGAGGATGAGCCTCAATGTCTCGGTGGAGGCGCTATTTTTCTGAGGTTCTCTTTTTTTTCCAAAAGGAGGAATACGAAATTGGAACAACATCGGAAACACGGAGAACCATATGTTACCCCTGAAGGGAATGAGAGAGGATAAAAACAACAAAAGCGGATGGAGACGACAAATTAATTTCTTAGGGGAATGGCTTTTCAATACCTTTGGTATTGAAGAGCCATTGGTATTGTATTGTTTCGGATCTCCGGGAAATTGCCTCTCATGCAATTTCTGGCGGCACATGGGAGACAAAGGCATTTCTTATTATATTGGATGCTTATGTTAGCAGCTGTTGATGTATACTTAGTTTGGGATCGCGTCTCGCTGCCACTTCTTCGTGTTAGTTCTGACGGCTGAAAAGAAGAGTTGATTGCGAGTGTATTTGGAACTATATCTTCCTTGCTTTTCAAGATATGTGTTTGCTGAACAAAATCGTCTTAAGAAATAGAACGATACACTTATTGTTGGTTGTTTTATTAATATTATGAAAAGAAATATGCAATTTAAATTTCATTTTATTTAGTTTCATAGTATTCGACAGTGTCCTGACTGCTCTGAGACTCCAATGAAGGACGACCATTTGAAAGACTGGGAAGCTACTTATTAATATCGTGCCAATCTTTACTACCAAATTGCCAGCAATTTCGTGCATCTACTGGATCACAAGAATACAATTGGATGGCATTCCGTTTTTAATAGAATTCGACAGATACCACTGTAATAAAATCTAGGCATATGGAAAGCATGAATATGAAATACATTCTGGATTATTTGCCAGTTTGATTTTTCTCTCGAGCATCTGTCAAATAATCTTGAATTAGGTCCATTTAGGAATTCTAATAACAAATTTAATTCACTTTGATCATCTTAAATTTAATTAAACATCGAAGGTAAATTTCAATTTTAAACATGTCAGTTACTAGTTTTAAAAAAAAAGTTTATTTTTTTAGTATATACTTTCTATTTTCTTTTCAAGGGTTTGCAAACATTTTGTTGTATATGAAGATATATGTTCCAAAATATTATTGATCCCGAATTTATATTTATGGACCCGGGGAATAATTTTTCTATCCACAGGATAAAATAATAATGTGTCCAGCTTACTCCAAAGTATCTAACCCAACTTGTATTAGAGTCCAGACTGTTGGCGTGATAGACGGCAATCACACCGAAACCACGGAGTTCCTACACTGAAGAATACGGTTAATTGAAATTGCTGTCGCGTGTGTAAATCTTGAAAGCAGTTTAAACTAAATAGAAACAAAATAACCATCTACTACTACAACCTTTCATTAATAAACAAGAAATCCAAGTTCTGAATTTCACTAATGAGGTAAGATATATCATTATGGCGCCTTGCATATACGCGTTTACTAGTTAGCAAAGTAGACAAACATAACAATAGGTGCCAGAAGCCGGTTGTGCACAAACGATAAACTTGGGTCGCATAAAATACTTTTATGTAATATAATACGAGATGAAACATACAAAGTACAAATTCATTGTTGTTTCATTGTCATCGCTGAAAGAATTCATTTCAAATAGATAATCTTTACCATTTTAATCATGCAATCGGAGGATACAAATTTTGTAATATCAATGAAAAAACGGGTGTAAGTATTTGTAAGGTTATTCTTATTTCTCCTGCATAAGTTATTAGGTTCTTAAAGGTTAGAAATAGTTTTTATTCTTCTTTAGAGAAATGGATTAGATGTTTTTAGAGATTGGATCTTCAGTTCCCTTGGATAAACAGGAGAGTTTTACTTGACAAGGTATCATGTCCTTAACAAAATTGATCAAGTCTTGTACGTGGTATTTCTTTAAAAAACGTAGAGGTTAAATTCCAGCTTTCTTTGCAAGAATGTACATTGAATTCATTTTTAGCATTATTTCTAGCATTAGCCAAAGTTTACAAACTACAAAATTGTCAGTTTCTTCACTTCCGTAATTTTTCATAGGTAGATACATATCGCATGTATGAATAAAATATCAAAATTAACTGTAATCTTATGAACATTGTATTGCAATCTTATACATAATCGGCATATCAATATAGTGACTTCCATAGCGGTTCATTGTTGCGTTCGTCAACATAAGCCACTGACTATCTCCATCGTATTGAAGATACTTGGGATCTCCTTTTCAAATTGAAGAATAGACATCAAGTTGCAATGATTCTCCGGCAATGTGATGTTCGTGGTTAAGAAATGGTAAATGGACTATCTAAACTTTTAACAAAAATTAGTCTAATTCCTTTAACACTCTGAAAACGCTTAACTGTAAACCAAACAGAATCCCACGCTAAAAGGTGTGAATCCTGGAACTACCCGAATGTACATAAGCATACTTTTTTTCAACAGGAGCCAAATGACCTGATATATTTCACAGCTCACAGAAAAGTTAGAGTTAGAGATAAAGCTAGAGTATGTCATGTTTTTACTCAGTCCTACTTGCAAAGATTGTTGATTCATATAAGAATATTGTTTGCTTGAGGAACAAAGAGGCCTTGGAGCACACCTTGTTCCTCTCTAGAGGAGAAAACTGTTGTATGGAAGAATGAACAATCTGACTATCAAATAATTATTCCAATATGTTTTTAATCTATTTTCGTGTATATTACGTTTAGTGTTTATAGAATACATAGTGATGTCTGTACTGATGAATTGGACTCATTTACCAAGAGGTAACTGTTATAAAAATTCATTCTTATATACTTTTCTAAAGATAGTAAATATCTATTTAATAAGAGGGACATATAAGTTATGCATTTTCAAATACTTTAACTAAAATAATTCTTTACTTGTATTTTCCAACGCGTTCATTGTGAGTTGTTCCAGGAGCAAATGTTTTTTAGATATTTCTGAATATATTTTTGAGTTGAAATGTTACGAATTATTCACAAACCTTAACGTACCCAATTTTCTAATTAATGATGTAAGCGGATGGTGGTGAGGAACTGGAGCAAACGCAAAAACCTATTCAACCTGTTTTATCGTAATTTCATAAATCTTTGAAAGCTATTTTCAGAAGCAAAGCAATCATAAACGCAAAACCTTACTCAAGTGCAGTTCCTTAAAGGAAATAAAAGCTTACTTGGACCCGTATCTCAAACATAAGGAGGAGAACTGGGCACTTACGGGACCGATCAGCAACATTTTTTCCTCGGAAAGATGAACAGCCCTGGGGCCAAGAGTAATGTTTCTTTGACTTGGCTAAAAGAAACTCAAACATTTTCTCCCGTACAAACAAAAACATACCTGAAGAAACTCAAGTATTCCTCTACAACATAAAAAATAAGAGAGCTATCAAACTCCAGAACTTGCAGCGAGTTTCATCCAAAATCTAATGTTTTAAGTTTTTTCGTGCCATTGTTAGAAAACAAAAGAAACAGTTACTCAATTTGCCGTTTCCTAATACACTTTCGAAAGAGTTTCCTTCCGAAATGATATTGCTGATACGATGGAAATAGAAATCATTGAGAAATGAGAGGAATACAAACGTCAAAGCTCGAAAAGCTTGATCATACATGTTGTATACCGATTAACGATTTTAACTTTTACCAAAATCCATTCTTAAAATATGTTAAAACAATTATGCATTTCGAAAAGTTATATAAAAATGATTTATCCTTAAAAACAAACATTATTTGTTTGTAGAGAGGTATACCCATTAAAATATTTTCACATTTCAAATTAGAGACAAATAATGTATTTGCAGTTTAGGTAATTCCGCAATGAAAGACAAGTATACCAGTATAAAATACGTAGATATCTTATTAAACCACTTGGAAGCTGTATAATCAAAGTAACAATAAAGTGTTTAGTTAGTTTTGCTTGATAAGCGTTTGTTTTTCTATTTTGTAATAAACTAGTATCATTAGTAAATGTTAATTATTTTTATTTATATTGAAAATTTAAGTTCAAATTCATGACAATTTACTTTTTTATGGTATTCTTCATTGACAAGAAAATAAAGCACATGCATCAAGCACCACGAGTGTGGTGTATCACACGTCCATTGAATCTTTACTTATGACTAACCGGAAAAGGACAATTAATATGTATTACTATTTCCATTATAGTCAATGATTGTTACTATTTTTCACCTTTCAATTCAATTTAATGTTTTAAAGAAACAAATTATATGTTGTAACATTCCCAGTTTTACATCCTCACTTTCTCATTTCGTTGAAACATATTTTCTTATTCCAACAGAGTCTTGTTCTATGAAGATGACTGAGAAAAAATAGCTCTACCATATTATAAGTCATCCACATCGTTAGGTTGATTGATTTGGGACCAAATATGACTTCAAAATAGCCACATAAAACCACTGAATCGAAAAAAAAATTGCTACTCTGAAATAGACAAATATTAAACTGCAGTTTTCAGGGTTTCTGTTTTAATACAAAATTTTGGGTGCATTCACAAGAAAATTATCTGATTTATTTATTTAAAATGAAACACAACCTACAGTATTAACTACACTGACAAAAGTTTATGGTTATATGTTTATTCACACCTGCTAATGTCACTCCTCTCACCAAAAACATTCTTAATACCAGACAAATAATTGCCCCACACAACTACCTCTTCAAAAAAAGAAAAAAAAACATTTAGATAGCATTAAAGTTCATTAATCCTATACCTTATTGAAAACGGTTTGGACCTTCAAAGAGCACCGTTTTAAAGTCATGGATAATACATTTATATGAGTTAAAGCGTCAATCATAGGAGGCGTATAAATAATATTTATCAGTTTTTTAGTAAATTGTGTTTCTACATCTTCTTATGTGATTAAAAGTTCGATGTGAATGTATAAAGCAAAGCTGCCATTCACTTTTAAGGTTAGAAGAATTAAATATTTTTATCCCATTTGATACCAATATGCAATATGCAATGGCACATGGCTAGAAAATCTAATCTATTTCTTCTTGGATGCTTGTGACGATATTAAAGATGATTTCGACAGACGATTTCAATGAGACATTTTTATTCCTAAAAATATAAGTAACTAGCAAAATACCCGACCTTACTCGGTTTGAATTGGTTTACTCTAGATTGAAGAGATAATCAAAATATATAATGACTTACGTTTTTTGTAGAATAAAAATTTATTTTAACACCTTTCGCCGTCTTTATATTTTCTACAACTTACTTTGGACACAAATCCTATACATGCATATCCATTCCTATAATACATTTCACATACATCGCTCAATTGCTGTATGACAAAGCTACAAAATGACGAAAGGTGATACTAAGGTTACTACTATAAAAGACGATTTTGAGGGAGATTTGGAATTCCCTTTCTTAAGTTCTTTTCATGTTCAACTCAATTAATTAAAATTACGATTTACGGCGAGTGCTCTCGCACTCATAGTCAACAAAACATTATTTTTTTTTATTTGTGGCACTCTTGCCTCCGGTATGCGACATTGTGAAATTTTGCAATCTTCTCCTGTCATTATTACAACGAATTTTATAATGTTGGAAAAAGTTCTAGTTCGGATTTTTAAACATTATTATTATTTCAATAACGGCATTATTCTTTCAATAACGGCATTATTCTTTAAATAACGGCATTATTCTTTCAATAACGTCATTATTCTTTAAATAGCGGCATTATTCTTTAAATAACGGCATTATTCTTTAAATAACGGCATTATTCTTTAAATAACGGCATTATTCTTTAAATAACGGCATTATTCTTTCAATAATGGCATAACTACACTTAAAATTTACTGAAAATTTATACTGACTTACCTAACATTTTTAAGTCTAATACTTTGTGATGCTGTTGCGTGTGATGAGAAGGAAAACACATTTATTAAAATAATAAATATTTAAAACAGGAAACAGCAAAGTAAAACAAAATAAAAGATGTCGCAAAAAATTGTTCTAAAGATATTAATTTGTGATTCAATTTTATCTCTTGATCTCGCACAGTTGCCACAACTTACAACTAAAAGTGTACAAAATTTAGAAATGTGAAATTAATTCAGAGCGAAAGAACCAGAAAAAATATCACTGCTCGCGCTATCTTGTTCATTCTCGTTTCATTGAAAAATATCGTCTGTCCCAAATATTCGGAAATCGTTTTCATTGCGCAAAGAATAAAAATAAGACTCGAAATAAATGAAGTATCAGAGATGAAATTCCATAAAAAAAAAATAATAATTTTTTGAAGAATAATTACTTTTTCAGCAGTACTGGTAAAGCAATCGAAGTAATCGTAATATTCAATAGACATTCCAATTTTTCCAAAACTACCAAATTATGGTTGATTTAAGTATACTTACTCAGGTGTTTTAGCATGAAACTCAACTAAATATAACAATAAAGAAATGTTTAATATTGCATTCACTAAACTATTAGATAATGTATAAAATAAAATACAATGCAATCAAATATCTGGAATACAATTCATGTGATGTTTACACAAACACATAAACACAAAATCGAGCATAGAACAGAAAGACGGACAGACAGACTTTCGCAACCAATGCCACTCACTAAATGAAGATAAGTACTCACTGTATGCAAATTTTCATGAAAATATCTTAAACCGCGTGGACGTGTATAGGGCACAACATACAGACAGACAGACAGACAGACACCAAACGAGAAAAAGGTGGATTCGGCCTCAGAAGGGTCCAAAACGGATAGAAAACTTGAAATGGGTCGAAAATATTGAATGTACAAACAAACACTCCATTCTTATTTATATAGATTGGAATCCAATTATTCTAAAAACTGGATGCTGGGGTTGGAAAAAAGTTTCAGAAAAAGATTACTCAAGAGATATAATGATACTCCGATGAGGAAGCAGTCGACCTTGTGTCAGTTGTTTTGAATATGTTTGAAAGCTCGTTATGAGAAGGACTGCCATTCTTAGAGTATCAATGATGATAGCCGAGGATGGTTTTTGTGGCAACAACTCTTATCACTGCTATCGCTTACGACAGTGAACGATAAACTTAGAACCATAACATATTGCGTTGTCTGACAATACGATTAGATAACTAAATTTGCATTTGAAAATTGTTTTGTATTCAACATAAATAAGAAATAATTATAGTATTACTTGGTTTAATTTCAATTTCACCATTATAATTTGGGACCAAAATTAACAGAAATAGAAGAGACCGGGGTCGGTTGAAACATCTTCGACAAAATTGCTCTCTATAACAACATTTTGACCTCAGCGTATATGACAGTATGCCTTAATTGAACCTTAGTTATCACTCTAGAAAGATATGAGGTTATAGTGGCATTATCTGCATTACAAAGACATCTGGAGGCATTTAAGAAAAATCAGGGAAGATGTTTCAACCGACCCCATACCTGAGACGGTTGTAACTGTGATTGGGGTTAGTTGTAAAACTAGAAGAATAATGAGAATTATATGTTGTTATATATTTATTTATTAAGTCAAAATCACAGAATATGGTCATTAAGCGAAAAACATCGAATTTCGTAAATTGAAAATGTCTATGGTGGGAATAGCTGGGGACTACCATCTTTATAATAATACAAAATATAAGTTAAATCAATTACTATCTTCAAGTGCCAAAATCTCTTTGAAATTTTGAGATTTTGCCAATTTTTTTCACAAAAATAACGCTTTTCTTTCTTTGCTTGTTTATAAGGTTTAAATAAATCGTATTTCACCACATGGAGTGGAGGTGTCTGAGTTTCTTTAAATACCCGTCCACTTTTTCTGTAAATATGTAGTAGATGTGTGCTCCTACAAAATGCCCTACCGATCTAATCTATCGAGGAAAACTAAGTCCTTTGTTCAAATTGATTCGCTTTCGTTTGATGGTGCTTTTTTTTTACTGTTTGTTTTTACCTATTTTAGAAATTTTTATCTTTAAGTTCAGTATTGTTTGAGTTTTGTTTGTTAAGGAGACACGGTTCTGTGAATAAGTCGAGATGCCTCGGACACGATCAGTAAATGTATGTCCCGCGATTGGAATGGCTGAAACAATGAAGCCTAATATGCTTCCAACATATGCAGATGTTATGAAGTATACTATCTTCACATACAGAAAGATTATAAAAGAGATGTTAGTATGGCTGACGTATGTTCAATTTTAATTAAAGAGCTTAAATGATTATGCGAAAAAAGTTCGATTCAAACTGTAACAAACCAACAAATAATATATCTGCTGAATAACAAACCAAAAAATATAGAGAAATATTAAGAAACTAATAAAAAATACTGGCAAACTAGATTCCTCGAAAAAGGTTGTGTCCTTCAAGGAATCAGCACAAAAAAATCTATTGATATTAGCAAATGTAAATGTAAGGACTTTCTCAGTTGTACTTGCAAAATGAAAGTACCTATTGTTGAAAGAGATTTTTAACAGATCAAAGTACATTTCGAAAAACGGTCATTGGAAATGTTGACATTAAATCCTGCAGAATGCTCGTAAGAAGATTGCATCGCAAAGAAAGAGAAGCTGAGAGCCAAAACGTTCAGCTCAAAGATTGTAAAAGAAATTAATTGATTAAGAATTATAATGATAGATCCGATAGATGGGCAGCAATTCTAATAAATGCTGTTTTGAAGAATATAGGAAAATTTTCCAAGGATGATTCTTCAAATATAGTTGATCATAGTAAAATTAGAAAAGAAAGAACAAAGACCCGCATCAACCTGAAAAGGAAAAGTGAGGAAACAACATTTTTATCAGAACATGGAATATACTTTGATGGGCGAAAAGATTAAACTTTAGTAATGATTAAAGAAAGAGAAAGGATTGTGTGTTAGAAAGACCGTAAGAACTTATCGTTCTAATACCAGAACCAGGATCAAAATATATTGCACATATGACTCCTACAACTGGCTCTTCTCAAAATATTAAGACAAGTATTTTAACTTTTTTGGAGAAAAATATCGATTGTTCTTGGATGCAAGTGGTTGGTTGTGGTGGTACAGTGATAATTACCGGTTTGAAAAATTGAGTCATTCGACAAATCGAGCTCTTTTTAGGACGTCCTGTGCATTGGTTTATTTGTTTATTACATACAAATGAGCTATCTCTACGTCATGTGTTGCAACATTAAGACGGTAAAACCACTAGACCAAAGGATACAGCGGATAAATTGGAAAAATGTTAGAATCTTGTGAAAAATTGACTTTAACAAACTTTGAAAAGATATAAATAACTTTGCCAGATATTGTCTCAGAGGATCTTAGCACTGATCAACTATACCTTTTCGAAATGTGCACATGGGTATCAAATAAATATATTCCATTAAACTTGTAACAAAAAGATCCAGGAAAATTGAATCGTTCCAGATGATTGACGACGACAAATATAATTTTAAGGTTATATATTTCAACAGAAGATCCAACCCATAACTTGAAAATATTAACAGAGTATGTTATGAAGGTATACTCATAGGTGTGGTTTAAAATTAAAAGTTAGTCAACATGTCGGTAAGGAAGTCTGTATTTCTATAATGTTATAAATAAATCGAAATTTTTGCTTCAGGATTTAAAAATTGTAACAGATTTAAGTTTGCAAATAAATTCTTACTATGCCCCCAGAAAATATTATTTTCGCAATGTTAGCTGATGATCGAAAACACGTTAGAGAATTGAGCCTTAGAAAAATTTTAAAATTAAGACAAAAAAATAAATTTGAAAATAATATTCGAGAGTTTATAAAGTTAAACTTCGAAGCAGACGATTACATATATATAATTGAATGGCAATCAGATTCCATTACAGATCCACCAATAACAGTTTCTCTTTCTGATGATCAATTCAAGTTTATGATTATAGATGTTCCAACCAATAGTAACATGTTTAACTTTCCATGCCATTCACAAGCAGTAGAATGTTGCGTTAAATTAGTAACTGAAGAATCATGTGCAGTGCATGTGGTACAGAGGCACGAAATGGATTCATTCGGTCAAGAATTCTTTCTAGACTTGCTTTACCCAGATTTGAAACCAAAAGCCAATACCAGCCACTTTTAAACTAAACCACTTCTATGCCAGTAACTTCAATTTAATTTTTTAGGGTAAGCCTGTAACTTAAATTGAAATTTTTAGGGGGTTGGGGTGGAACGCGATATGCAGCCACCTCCTCGTGATGAGTTCTGGGTTGTTTTTATAATGAAAACAGCGAAAGCTGCAAGGAGAAGCGCCCGTGTAAACGCGTGGTCGCAATGATGAGTCTATTGAGAGGACTGGAGACGCGTTTGATGGCGCTATAGAAAAGAGGAAATTTTTTAAGTTTCGTGATAATGTTAGGTGTAAAACTTTTCTTTTACAGACAAGGGAGTTCATTTCACCCAACCATGGATTTAAATGGGTTTTTTTTTAATTTTTAAATGCGTTATTATTATTTTTGTAAAAATATTGTCAAAATTTCAAAGTGATTTTGGCATTTGAAGATATTAATTGATTTAGCTCATATTGGCATTACAAATAATCATGGTGGTCCCCAACTATTCCCACCATAGGCGTTTCGATTTCCAAAATTCGTGTTTTCGCTCCACCCTAATGGTCATTTATCGATAGTACTATTGATAATAATCAGTCTCATTATTATTCGAAAAACAACTGAGCCGAAACTTGATAAGCGTCAATTAAAAACTTAACTTTAGCCGTACAATCTTAAATAAAATTGAAAACTTATAAAATTCGATGAAAAACAAAAATTACTTCTCCGACAGAACAAATAAAATAATAATGAACAAAATCTTGCAGTTTAATTCACAATTATGACATAAATAATATGGATCACCATCTCTACAAGCCTCCTGGCCTGCTAGAGCCTAATTTTTAAGGCACGCACCAAGTATTAATTCTCCTCCTCTTCTTCATATGAGGACATTTTTGCCTTTTTGGTCATTTTCATGTTTATATCTTAGGACCTAGAATATTTCAATTTTTTGTTTAAATTAACTTTAATTCTTTTTACTTTCTATTTTCGTACTCTTTTCTCAGTTTATTATTTCATTGCTTCTTCATCTGGCGTATATGTGTACATATTGCAGATTTTCTCTTTTTTTCTCCACCTATTTACCGTCAGTCTGTGTGGTGCCTGGGGGTAAGGTCTCACTATTTCAGATGAGAAAACATCTGCTCTACAATTTGCATTATTTTCGTTTTCATGTGATGGACAATTTATTGGTGGAACTACAGAAGACTGGACGGACTCTAGTGATGAATCTGATTGAGCGACTTCTTCAGTCTGAATAGATCATGCTTCATTATTGCTTTCTTACCTTGCATCCTTCAGATTTGGCGTGTGTTCATCATCGTCTACATAGAAATGTGTCTGTTCATTCAAAATGGAAGGACTAATAGGACATAGCATTGTCATCTTCGGAATTCGCTTCATTTGGATTTAGCCGGTCAGTCACATAAAGAGGCGAGGAATCAGGGTCAGTAAATATGTCTCGGTTTAATGGATAAAGGTCAGTTTTCTCAAAACCAGCATGGATATTGGTAGAAGTGAGAGTTAATGGCATAGTAGTAGCCACAATATCGGGTATGTTACAGGTACTCATTGTTTTGCCGGGGAGATTCCGCATCCAAGCGTCACTCTGTGAATTTAGATTTTTACAATCACCCATATTCCGATCGATCAAGTGGTTGCAACTTGTACGAACATTGTTGCGGAAACATGACAAATATAACCAATCTTTACCATAATAAACAATAATAACCATAGCTAGTATAGTTTGGGATTAAAAATCAAAATAACAGCAACAAAAATGCTTAGTTTTGCAAGCAAAAGAACCGAACCCTTCTCGCAAACGTGTGATGCACTCGAAGAACACCAAACAATAGCGGACAGATTCAGACACGAAAGCCATGTCCTTTCTCCATGCACTTTCCCCACTATTGCTAATTTCCCGCCCACTATTAGAGTTGTTTCAACCGACCCCGGTCTCCCCTATAGCTTGAGTAACTCCAAAGTTTCTGTAAACCTCGTAACAAAACTCTCTCAGGTTGAATATCATATCAAGGTTCAAATGTCTCATAATTGGCAGAATATAATGGTAGTGTAAAATAAGTAGTTACTTACACATGCTTGCTCCATTCATATATAACTTTCATACAAGTATAAGTATGAGTTTCGTTGGACTCTTCCGAAATAATAACAAACTATTTATGTCTGAAAATTTTTTAATATTTTATACGAAATCGCTAAGCGACAAAAAGGCACGACATAGTAACACATAAATTAAGAACTTCTCAAAGTTTTCTTTTTAACAGTGACATAATGTCACGTCTCATGAACATGGTCACCGCCCCCCAGCTTTGCAGATCAACTTCCAGATAAAAATAATAAGTTACCTTATCGCTTCCTCGTCGAGTTCATTTTTCCAGGACGGATTTTTTAACTCGCAGTTGAGAAATGGCTGTCAAGTACTTGCAGTTTCAATGAAATTTAATTTTTATATGTGATTTGGTACTTCTTTCTCAGTTACATTCCTGAGTGGCATACTGGTCGTGTACTTGCACTTTGCAGAAAAAAATTGAGACGACCCAAGCCTTATTATTCCTCCAACTTTAAATCAATTTTGACACAATAATTTAATACTTATTCAACCTTATGTTGGTTCTTTTTACGATAATTATAAAGATATTTTTGGATGTGTATTTTATCTTATTTTACATTAGTACAAAGGTGGGGAATCTGTGACCTTCTATGTTCTTAAATGCGACCTTTGGACTGAATCCAATTGATGAGTTCAATAACCAGTTGTGTTGCTCTAGTGCGTTGTTAATTCAATTACCTACCTGCCAATATCTGCGTAGGATAATACATTCAAATCCTTTGTAGAATTAACAGCTGTTATAGACCTTTTTGATAATACAGTGAAAGGTTCACCGACTTTAAGAGGCTCAAATTAGCATCAATAGATCTCACCAAGGCAACTAAAGAACTCTAGATGGAAATGATTGATCTCTCAGTAGATGACGATTTAAAGTAATTTTTGATGCTAAGACATATTCCATTTAAATATGGAAGAATAAAATACAATACGAACGATTTCGGCAATATTCCCGAAAATACTTTCTTGCTTTTCAACCACTTATTGCTGGGAATCGATATTATCCTACCAAAACCAATTCAAGACTCTCATAAGGTTACAAATGAACCCCATCTAGGGCATCAATTAAAAATGTGGGCCTCCATACTACAACCAAATATTCAAATGCATTCAAATAGAAACCAGATACAGCAAAGTCGTTGAAAGATTTTAACTTAAAAATTAACAAATTATTTTTATTTTTTGAAATTATTTAGTATGTGGATGGTGTGACTGAGGTTGTGTAGAATCAGACAACTAAGCACTTTTTGAGAAACTTTAACAAATAGATTTATTTAACAATGTGAATATAGCAGTGATAACATAGACTAAACAAACATACAAGTCCAGTGACGCTAAGAATGGATAAACAAATAATTGAGACATGTTTGTCTTTTAGTTATTCAAGATTATATTCTAAAACTGAATTATAGCTAGTATGTACTGTTTAGTGCTTCACTTTTGCTGAGCCTCCTTTCGTCTCACTTGCACTATTTATTTTAAATATTAACTTAAGGCCAGTTAATTGATGAATAAATAAGCGACTAGAATCAATACCAACGCAAACCAGTAACGTGGTGTCAGCGTATGCCTAGACATACTCTTACCCGATCAAGAATTGATTCTTGATACAACGGTAGAAGACACAGCTACGGACTTCTTAACTTCATAATTAACAATCCAGTTAATAGTCACACGAGCGATATTGCTCATTACAAAAATACTAAACATATGCTGATGCGACACACTGATAAGATGGTTGAATCATACTTCAGTAGGAAGTTCTGAAAAGTCCTTCCACTGATTAAATACCATCACCATCGCTATCAATAAAGTAAAATATATACTACACAGAAATTTTCTTACGTTTCGAATTTCCGATTACCTTGAACTCATTTGCCATAGAATTTTCATGTACATAGAAAATACGCCATTTGAAATTAGAGATCGTATAGACATTTTTACATTAATACAATTCCTTGCGTCATTTACAAATTTCCTATAATCTGTACTATTTTAGAAAGTGAATGATGCTTAACAAAAACCATACACCTCATTGCTTCAAATCATTACCAAAATCTCAAAGTAAATAAATCTTTACTTGTACGTAGAGTTCGTGGAATAACGATATCAACAGTTTTTACTGCTTCGCAAGTTGTTGCAGTACTTTTTCCACTCCAGATCTAAAAAATGCAGATGATATCCGATGGGGAGTTCCGACCGACGAAAGCGCTCAGGAAAAAGTTCCGACCGCAGCATTAGTGCATTTTATAAGCCCTCATCAAGTGTAACGATGAGGCGAGAGGGTGAAGAAGTGGGATCCAAAATTATTTGGGATTTAAAAAGCAATCAAAGCGAATACGGAGTTACATCATAGAAAATTAAAATTTCGTGTATTGAAGCTAATATGTACACCTTAATTTATCTATAATCTGAAAACAGTAAAAGGAATCAATGAATAAAACACTCATTCAATATTATGGCATTTATGAAACAAGGGAAGAGAAGGCTAGATCATCGAAACTATTTTCTCATTAGCTGCTTGATATAGAAAGTTGTTCAAAACAAATATATTACTAAGAGGAGGTACTTGGAGTCTGTCATTTGCATGTACACTGCTGGCCACCCAAATTGAAACACCAAGAAAGACACGAGATATCACAACATAATTTATTTTGTAGATAACATGTTGACCAAGTATCAAATGATTGAATTTATAAACTTCTGTGAAGTGTGGTTCCTGCCAAAATCAGTAACCAGAGTAGCCGCCATTGTTGGAGATCACCGCTGCCACACGCATCGGCATTGATTCAAAGAGACTTTGGATGCGTTCTTGGGGTACAGCATACCAATCAGCTTCCACACGTTGCCAAAGTTGATCTGGTGTGGCAGCTGGGGATGTAATCTGGGTCAATCCTTGAGTAACCATGGACCACATGTTTTCTATCGGCGAAAGATCCGGAGAGCGAGCTGGCCAGGGAAGCAATTCAATCTGGCGATTAACGAAGAACCCTTGGACAATGCGTGCCACGTGTGGTCGCGCATCATCCTGTTGAAATATGGCTGTGAGCAAGCCCTGAAGGTAAGGAAGGACAACTGGCTCCAACATCTCGGAGATGTAGCGCTGGCTGTTTAAAGTACCGGCAATGCGTACTAGAGGAGTGCGAGAGTGATATCCAATACTGCCCCATACCATAATACCCGGTGCGGGACCAGTGTGGCGGTGCATAACGCAGCTGTTCAGCATCCTCTCTCCACGGTGTCTCCAGACTCGAATCCGACGATCGTGGTGTTGCAGACAGAAGCGTTAATCGTCAGTAAAGACAATTTCATTCCATTCTACCGTCCACATCCTTCTTTCATCGCATCATTGGCGGCGAGACGTCTGTGGTTCTGCGTCAAGTGTAGACGAAGCAATGGACGTCTTGCGGAGAGACCACTCTGCTGTAAACGGCGTCGAATGGTACGCGCAGACACTGGATGATGCGTTACAGACTGAATGTGCTGTGCTATGGTTCGTGATATGACTGAGCGATCCGTCACTGCCATACGCACGATATGCCCGTCATCACGTGAAGTGGTGCACTGAGGTGGATGCGATCGAACACGTCGGTCCGTCGTACCCTCCTGCATTCAACGATCACATCCGCATTACAGTTGTTGTTTGGTTTCGTCCAACACGACTACCGATTTCCCTGAAAGATAATCCACAATCTCGGTAGGTCACTATACTTCCTCTGTCGAACTCGGATACTTGATCAAAAGATGATCGCTGTTTTCTACGAGGCATAATTGATCGTTTTTTTTTAAACCACAAGAAAAACACAATTGTCGTACTTGAAATCGTCGATATCTCCAAGCCTTAAATAGCGCTTTGAAGTGGCGCCAGAGGCGCAAGTTACGTGCGCCTGCGCTGAAATTCTAATCATTTGCATATATCACTTCCGCTAATGCATGTTGTAAATTTCATATTATTTGCATGCTTCCTTCAGGGTGTTGCATTTACGGTGGCCAGCAGTGTATTTAACTCATATGCAATGAACTACACTAGAAATCCTTCTAATTGATATTGAAGGTTGATATATCATATTTTACATCATGTATCAATGCTGCTAAGATTACATTGCAATTACTAATTTAACATACATCTAAAATGGCCTGAACATAGTTTATTTTTACTTTGCCTTCCTGAATTAATCGTCTCTGAAAAACACCACACTTGATGCTACTATCCACAGGTTGATGAATGAATGAATTTAAACATCCTTTTGATTATTCCATGTGTCGAATTATGATAAAGCGAGCCACTTGGTAAGAATTGCGAACAATTGTTGTACAAAAATAATACAAGAATAATTATCCTACTGCGAACCGAAACGTTTTCCTTCCTACTCCCTACGGGTACTTGGGAAGTATGACGCTAAATGGCAATTCTTGCAGGAACATTGGAAATAGACGGATCTCAACTCATTGCTGGATTTTGTCCACCCTCCTCCTAAATGTTTATCTTTATCTAACTTATGACATTTTTTTCCTCACCTACCTTTCTGATTATTGCTTTTTCTACCTATTTCTACTGTCTGTCATCTGTTCGAAGCAGCTTGACCAAATAATATCATTATAGCCTACAGTCATTAAACAACAAACCAATTTACTTATGGATATTAACTAGCATATATAAGTCCTGCAACTTGCAGTCTTCCCTGCATGACTTGCAACTAGTTTCGAGCTTTTTGACAAATATAATTACTTGTCCGATTCTTTCAAGCAATAGATGTAGTTATTTTGTAATCATATGTATTCGGGGTAAATGTAATTGTACTCTACAGGGAAATCTCGTGACCCTCAGAAGGTTATATTGAGTAATGGTAGAAATTCCTGTATTATGTTACCGCAATGTTTTTCACTTGTTATTTAATCCGATCTGTTCAACAATGCTCTCGTGTTCATTTTATGTGCTCAGAAATGTCCAGCCTTTCAATACTAAAGGGTAAATAATCAATTTCAACGATTTAAGTCTTCTTCATACAGTAAAATGTAAAGATCGACTACAACTTAGACAACATTTCATTAGTAGTAGATGAACATTTTAAGATTAAGATTGAAAATAATTTTTACGTCTTTAGATTCGTGGATTCTATTATTATATTTGTTTCTTCAAATACATTGTCCAGAAGCCAAAGACTCATGAAATAGTACTTAAAAGCGATTGTTTCAATAATAAATGTACAATTGTATACATTTCATATATAACCGTAGCATTCAAGGACCTTAAGGTTAAATATTTAAAATCTGATTTAAATAGATATAATATAGCAAGACATTATGATGATGATACAAATTTATAATTTCATTCTTTCCTTTACTAAAATAGGGCAATCTCGGAAAATATAACAAGTATTTCCGTTTTATAAATCACTCTTTATGAACTATTTTCCAGGTGTAACATGTTAGTATACATTACATGTATATATTATTGTCATGTAACACGATACATGTAACATGATAATAATATTTCGATAATTTCATATGATTCTTATATCCTCCATATATTTCAAACGCCAACCAACCGGTATAGTGATCACGGTGTTAGCCTCTAGATCGGAAGGTTCCTGATTCGAATCCGGGTCTGGGCATGGATGTTTGTAAACGTATGGTGTAGAGGCGGCTAGTGCACCTTAAATATGTCGTGGACGAAAGTCCTCACGTTGGTTTGGTGTCGAAGTTTGGAGAGTGGAGTGCCAGCTCAGGTGTTGCTTCGTCATCTGACCGTGGTTCAAAATTACGAGGTGTCCTCGGATCTTTCCCTTAAGGGATTGATCCTGGACCGTCGGAATTAGCCCTTTGTGTTGCTCTAGTACGACGTTAATTACCAATTACTATATTTCAAACACGTGAAAATATATTTTTCTTTAGTGATTGTGTGTGAAATAAAAACCATTAAACTGCTAACGTCGATCAAAATCAGTCACTTGTAACACTAGAACTTTTCATGGTTTCATAATATGTAATTTACTATCAAATATATAAGTCTTACACTGAAATTTACATCATCTCAGTTGAATTTCCTATACACAGCTCATTACCACTACAAGTAGTCTAAAGAATTGTAGAATGAGTATATTTCAACGTATGTTTTTATTATTCGCATCCTACCAAATGTCATAATAATAAAGGTTCGAAAACTAGACTACAGTGACATAGAATATTCAATCAACACTTTGAAACTAGAAGCATCATTTATCTCCCTGAAGAGCTTTCTCCTCCATGCTTTATCTAAAAATATAACACTGACACCAGTTACAACCTCATCAAGGCATCGATGCCTTGTTTATTTCTTTGGATACTCACGACAAGATTGCCTTTTCGAAAGAAAGCCGATGCGATGATGATTATTATTCATGCTGTAGAAATAGAAGCAAAACAAGAAGAAAAGAGCGCGACCAAAAGATGATGTGCTACTAATGCATATACGATGGGTTTTGGAGCTTGCTTTTTGTTTTAATGTAAACATACGGGGACCGGGTAAGAGTTGCAGTGATGATTTTATCGATAGTAATGGTAAGCTTCTGCTGTTTTGATTTACAGAATCAGTAATAAACACACAGCAAAATACAAGGTACATGAGTCGAGAGATTATTGTCACTTTTTCTTCGAACTGTTTTTAGAGGAATTTATCTTAATTCAATGAAAAATTCAATTTAAAGCTTGAAATGCATGAAAACGAGTCTTTTTGAAATACAAATGACGATACATGAATGTAGTAATAATATTTTCTGATATCATTACATTTTCTATAATCTATTTAGATGGATTTTGCTAAATTTCTAAAGAAATTTCAATTAAGGTATGTGCCTATCCCGAAATCCTCGTTATGGTGAAACATTTTAGATTTTTTTTTATTCATTTTATAGGCCACACATTTAGGACTCTAAAAATGCTTTGTTTTTGTTTTATGGTAATTAGGAGCAAATGTTCAGTATAAATAATTAACCTTGAACAACCTTGTTTGTGTTGCATTAAAATCTTTAAATGCGTTTTCTGAGAAACTGCGCTTTTTTCGTTATTTTTGTTGCGATAGATATATCTCAAATGTTTTTAAGAGTTTAAAATGAAATTTTTCCACAATGTCTTATGCATTTGTAGATGTGTTTTGAACTCAAATCTTAGCTCACTATATTTTTTATTTATTTTAATGACTATTCTTTTGAAAAATGAGATTTAAAAAATTGATGTTTTGTACAAAGTTTGGACTGTTTCAATAATTTTTAGAACTACTGTAATTCTTTCAGTTCACAACAGATAAATATCTTAGTTATATACTATATAAAAATAATTGAAATACATTCGTTAGAATTTGTTATAAATATGAAGTAAATGTAACAATGTTCAAAAATTTAAAATTTCACATAAATGTTTCTAAAAATTGTCTATATTTTGGAAATTAATGAAAATATAAATGAAATTACATTTAAATTCGTAGTTATATACCCTTTTTTAATTAAAAACATGTATGTTTCATTAAAATTTTTATGTATTTAAAAACAATAAATACAAAACAATAAAAAAAAGCGTAATTCTGATATAGAAATGACAGCCCATAAATGTAAAACGCATCCTTTTAATGTCTTTACATTTTGTTTAAACTATTTCGGTGAATTTTAATATGTATTCAGCAATTCTAATAAAATTTAGATTAAGACTCTCGTTTGTATTGACGTTAATTAAAATTACCTCGGATGTATCAATTAGAGAATAGATCCCAAACCCTCATCAATAGCCCATTGTTTTGCTCTGGTATGATGTTAATTAAAAATTAAATTTATTTTGTATGATGTTAATTACCAATTTAAATTATCCGTAGATTTTAAATTCGTTGAAATTTTTAATAAAAACCTGTAGAATTTCTGTTGATTGTTGTACTATTTTTTAAATCCATCTTATAAACACATGTATCTATAACACATTTTAGTGCAATGCCAAACAATTATACTTTCTAAAAATTTAGAGTTTCAAGTTTTTGAAAAAGGCAGTTGAGAAAATTAAATGGTGAAAGAGGAATAAGAAAACATGCTTTTTTACTTAAAACATAAAAAAAAATTAGTCTCATATTTTTTAAATTTTACAATTTAAATGTGCACCTTATTTTTAACACAGTGAAATGTGTTGGTTTGGGAAACGCAGTATCTGTTAAACACAAATTACTCGAATAGAATATAGAAAAATTAGAAATATTTTTAAAAGTTGAGGTAATTATCAATTCTAAATAAAATAGATTAATAGACTAAAATTAAAGGTAATTTATTTTTATTTTCTTGAGTACATTGTAAATTATTTTACTGCTTATCTGAATGTTTCAAATTAGCAATGTTTGTAGATGTCAAATGTAGCTTTAGAAACAATTAAATTCAATGAAATAAGTCTGTCTCATGTGCGAAAGGAAAATAAATTAAAAAAATGAGCATTTTGTGCTTGATTACTTTTCTATGAGAGAGTATACCTCTACACTAATTAAAATAACTATATCTGGCAAGAAATTTAAGTGATATCAATTTATAAAAAGTAAAAATGTATACATCTCTCTCAAACACCCCATATATAGTTGACCGTGGGAGAAACACGTTTCAATGAGAACGAGTCCTATGACTGTTAGCAACTGTCCTTGTGCCTTGTTGATGCTCACAGTGAAACTTAAACGAACCGGGAACTGAAAATTTTAAATTGGAATGTGATATCAGGGGGGGGGGGGTATGATTGGTATTATAGAAATTAAATATATTTTCGCCCGTGGATTGTCCAGTCATGATGGTGGCTTCAATAATATTTGGCATGAGTTTCTTGACAGAGTCTCATGCCATTACAGAGTGAAGGTGAATTGCCCTTTGGAACAGCCATGCATGATCAGTGCTTTGCTACAACAGCAATATATCGATCAACCGTGTGTGTCGTAACCTTTGGGCAGCGGGCCACAAGTCTTCGGACAACTGTTTGGCTTGTTTGAAATTATTTGCATAATCTTGAAATGACGGAATGAACGACAAAGAAAGCAACATCAGTGATTGATTGCTCTTCTTCAAGGCGTCCCACAGTACGCCAGCGCTCACTATTTGGTATTCGTCTTCTGGAAGCCACAGAAACACGTCCGTCTTGAAAACTAATCGTACGAAAGTTCTAAACACTTTTTGCAGCACTTACATGCAACTCCTCTAACCCTTCACAAAGCTGGCTTCTTATTTTCATATTTCTCGATACGAAACCGTGATTGGCTGTTATGTAACACAGTTGCATAGTTCCATCTAACTGCAGCAAATTGTAGCCTCTCAAATTTAGATTGGCTTCTGGAAATTAACATTTTCCTCTCCGTGCTTAACTTTTGCCAGCGAGTCTCCACAATTATGAAATGAAGTTCGTGTATTGTCTGTTCGGAGTGTCCTGACGAATCTATGGCACTTATAATAATGAAATGCAGTAAAGACCATTTAAAGACTGTTGACATTTTTAGGAAACCTAATGATACAAATATATAATAATAAATTACTTTTAAAATGTTCTACGTTAAATTTAAAATTTGGATTAAATATCGCTATATTTTCCATAAGACAACCGAAGTACTATACAGAAACAAACAAAAGATTGCATAAATAAAACAAACCAAAATTTGCATAAGAGATCAAAATTAAATATCGCTTAACTTTAAAAAGATATCCAAATAATCCACACTAAAAGTTAATATGCTTTAAAAATGATAATCCAAACTATCGTACTCTAAAACAGAAACAATAACAAACAACGTACTGTACAACCGTGATCCAGTTCCAAAAATGGAGGAAGCATAATAAAAAAAAAGATACTTAAAAAAAGTTTACAAAAACCAAACTAAAAGTTAAAGCTAACTAAAAGTTAATATGCTTTTAAAAGAGTAATACATTTTTGTAATGGATAACCAGTAATCGGGCGGCTACACGTACAGTAAATACGGATTTAGTCAATACCGATTGGAGACTGTTGCCATTCAGAGAAAAACAATAATAATTAAAAATCTCATTAAATTAATTTTTAAATGTTCTATATTAAATTTTAAAATTCGGACTGGACTAAACAATCGCAAAAACCTCGGACTACCTGTGTGCTAAATTTCATTATTGTAAATGCCATAGATTCGTCAGGACACGGCTTCACACACACACAGAGAATACACGAACTTCATTTTATAATAGTAGAGATAAAATACGAATATACCCAGAAGATACGAAGAACATTTACCTAACATGATAATATTCTTGCCAAGTAGAGCATAATAAATTACTTTTAAAGAGAGATAATTTTTCGAATTTGTCAACATTTTAAAACCTATATTTACTTTACGCATTCACATTTAAATTTGCAACAATCTTTTTTTGTCGTAGAAAATATGAGGTTAAGTATTTTCATCTGATTAGTGACAAATTAATAACAATAATTCCCCAACTTTAAATATGACTGAATAATTTACTCTAAACTTCTACATAAATGCCTGATCTCTAAAACTGAAAACAAATCAGATGTATTTTGAAAGTTTGTCCAATTTTTGTATCAAACATCAGCTTTATTACAAATGTATTTATGTAAATGTAGCTATAAAATTATGTGAAAATAATCATAATAAAAAAGGCTATTACAAAGTGAGTACTTATTACACATTTCTTTCTACTGTTCAATTATTTTAAATAGAAGCAATTATTTTATCTTTGTCAGCTTGAATTTTTAAAACTGTAACTTTATTTTTGGAAACAACATATGAATGAAAAGTGTTCCAAAGGTATATACCAAAATTCTGAGATTATGAGACGCTCCCTTGTATAAATATTTTCCTTATGCTGGCCCATATAAAGAGAAAGAAGATTTGGGAATGGTTCGTTACGTTTGTCAAAAGGAACGCAGAAAATACCATTTTCGTTTTCCCGAAAAAATATTGACTTTAAAGCGATAGTTGCAAATACGGAGAGCTACTTAGACTAAGCCTCAACCATCATCTTAAAAAGTTTACTCTTTCGAAGTATGAATGATTATTAGGCTTTATCTCCAAGTTAAAAACTCGAAATTTTTCGTAGGGATGCCAAGAAGCGATATTAATATTGTATTTAATCCCATATAGCTTCTTTCTTGTATCAAAGAAAAGGATTCTATTTCAACAAACAGATTTCCCTATTTTATTTCAGACTTTTATTAAATGAATTAATGCATTCAATGTTTGTCGAAAACCAAACACATTGCATAGTCTTCATATATATATATATATATATATATATATATATATATATATATATATATATATATATATATATATAAAACGAAGGTTAAAACAAAAGTTAAAAAGAGTTTTAACTTTTGTTTTCTGGTTGAATAACCATGCTTTTTATTTTGATCTTTCATCAAATTACGTTTTTGAATGATACAAATATTTACCAGTCAGAGATGGTTGCAGCTTTTGCGCACTCCTCTGTCAGTGTGTTACTATTATATTTTTAGAATGTTATTTAAATAAAACTCACTTCTCACGAATAAATCCTTCAAGAAAAGTAATAAAGTAAGATGAAGGGGATTATTGTTATCAACAATTACGCCACCGATGGCTATTTCTATGTCGTCATTTCCTCTCAGTCATCGGTGTTGGCGTTTTGTTGAACTAAGTGAGTAGTGGCATTTGATGCGATCTTCTGGCTTGGTGTTGCCGGTCTCCCGACAGATGCTGTTGGTTTTATTTAAATTTTCTTATTTCAATCTTTTATTTTGAATACTTGCTTTTAATGGTGTTTGGTGGTACACTCTATAACAAAAAAATTGACGCACCAAGAAGGAATCATCCAATTGCTTTCAAATTGCGTATGCAAAAATGTTTTAACCAAATATGCAAATGATTAAAATTTGGTGTCCAATGAATGAATAGTACGATCTCCAGTGCATCGGAACTGCGCATCCAGCGGATGTATATAAGAAGTTGTTCTTGAACTGTTGTTAAAAATTCCTGCTGCATTGCTATTTAGGATACCTTTCAACGATTGAAAAAATGCCTCGCCGCAGTATTCGAGCTCATTACGAGCAACTTTCAGAGTTTGAAAGAGGTCGTATCATTGGATTGAAAGAGGCAGGTTGGTCAATTCGTAGAATCGCTCGTCACGTGAGTCGCATGAGATGCGGCGATTAGAAGACGTTGGCAAGAGTGGGTGGACAGTGGCAGATTTCAGCGTCATCATGGTAGCGGTCGACCTAGGGCCACAACAGATCACGAGGACAGGAGAGAGTGATTGTCAGATCAGCTGTCACAGCGCCTGATTCATCGCTACCAACCATCAGTCGTGCGACCCACAATCGAGTGTCCACAATGACCATTCACAGACAGCTGAGAGAGCGAAATCTACGCTCGTACCGACCGTTACGCCACCTGCCACTCATGCCTGCAGACTCTCGAGTCAGATTACAGTGGTGCTCGGCTCGATCAGGCTGATGCTGACTGGGGACGTATAGTCTTTAGCGACGAATCCCGCTTCCAACTGTGTCCTGACGATCATCGAAGACGTGTCTGGAGACGCCCAGGGCAGCGTGCCGATCCTGTTTTCACCATTGCCCTCAACAAGGAGTTATGGTCTGGGGTGCCAATTCCCTTGATAGCCGGACCCCTTTGGTCGTCATTTGAGGTACACTTACTGCACAGCGGTACGTTGACGACATTCTGATACCTTTTTTGCTACCGTTCCTTTCGCAGTACCCTGGGCTTATTTTTCAGCAAGACAATGTCAGACCACATACGGCACGTGTTGCTATGAACTGTCTTCAAGCTTGTCAAACACTTCCTTGGCCAGCTAGATCACAAGATCTCTCTCCCATCGAGCATGTCTGGGATATAATGGGAAGGCGACTGCATCCGGTATCGAATGTTGATGACGTAGTCCGACAATTGGAGCAAATTTGGCAAGAAATACCACAGGAGACCATCCGGGAGCTTTATCGGTCTATGCCACGCCGTGTGGCAGCTTGCATCCATGCTAGAGGCGGGTCAACACCTTATTGACTGTAACTCTGAAATAAATCATTCAATTGTTCTGAAATTTTAATCATTTTCTATTCTATACATAATTTTCCTATCCACCAATTTTTGTGTCCATCGGACAACTCCTTCTTGGTGCGTCGATTTTTGTGTTATATATATATACAGGGTGGTCCCGAATTCATGGTACAAACTTTAATGGTAGGTACAGGACATTGTAACAATGATTTATTGTATAGGAATGTATAGTCGCAAGTGACGCGGTGAGGCGAAAACAGGGGAAATAACGGCCGAAAGGAAAAACAAAGATTTTATTGAAAGCGTTGTTAACAAGTGTCATGTTTACAGTAATTGTTCAAAATTGCGTCCACCAGTATCGATACATGCTTGACAGCGTCGGTGGAGCGATTGGCGTACACGTTCAAAGATGCCTGGTATTTCACGCACACCTGCAGCAGCTACAGATAAGCGAGCGACGAGATCCTCATCTGAGTCAACTGGAGTCTCATAAACAAGATGCTTTAGATGTCCCCATAAAAAGTAATCGAGGCTCGATAAATCGGGAGATCGGGGTGGCCAAGGGACTGGTCCACCACGCCCAATCCATCGAGTACCAAACGTGGCATTCAGGTAATTCCGTACATCAATGCTGAAGTGTGCTGGCGCCCCATCGTGCTGAAACCACATGCGGTTACGAATGGCGATCGGAACATCATGCAGCAGTTGTGGTAACACTTCTTTCAGAAAAATAAGATAGCTTCCGCCAGTGAGCCGCGTGGGTAGTAAGTATGGGCCAATCAAAAAGTCGTTCACAATACCAGCCCACACATTAATACTGAAACGTTGTTGAAACGCATGTCGACGCGTTGCATGTGGATTATCGGTTGCCCACACATGGGAATTGTGCGCATTAAAGACACCCTCGCGTGAAAATGTCGCTTCATCTGTAAATAGCACATAATCTACGAAATCCGGCTGCAACGCACATTGCTGCATCACCCACAGGCAGAAGTTCACGCGGCGAGGATAATCTGCCGGATTCAATGCTTGTACTTTCTGAAAATGGAAGGGGTGTAAGCGATTTTCGTTTAACACTCTGCATACAGTCTGATGACTCACACCTACGTCACGCGCAACAGTTCTTGTGCTTGACTCGGGTCTATCAGCCACAATGTTCAAGATGCTTTCTTCCAGCCTTGGAGTGCGTACAGCTCTTACTCGACCAGCGCCATGTCTGTTGACGTCGAACGCACCTGTTTCACAAAGTTGACGATGTAACCGTTGAAAAATTCTATGATCCGGCATTCGTCGATCAGGATACTCAGCGCGATACATTCGTAACGCAGCTCTGCCGTTACCATTTGCACGGCCGTACATGTAATGCATGTCTGCTTTTTCTGCATACGTAAAGTCACCCATCGTCTACGGCAGCACAATTGTGAATGGCGCTTTTCCCTACTGCGATGCATCATGTTCAACAGCGGCTCGACATCTACTGCCCTCTACCGGCAATGATACCAACCGATCACTCCATTTCTCTTTCCTTTTATTTCCCCTGTTTACGCCTCACCGCGTCACTTGCGACTATACATTCTTATACAATAAATCATTGTTACAATGTCCTGTACCTACCATTAAAGTTTGTACCATGAATTCGGGACCACCCTGTATATATATATATATATTGTTTACATAATCGAACCTATTTTATGAAAAAATACTAAAGTTGGAAAGTTTGAACTACAAAAATTGACTGAGTTCGTGGATTCGGAATGCCCCTTTTTAAGTTATTTTTCATTACAATTGTCGTAAATCAAGTAAAAATGGAAAATCTAAGGTGAATACTCTACGATGTATGTGAGATATATTAAATGGATGGATATGTATGAGTAGAATTTTGCCCAAAGTAAGTCGTAGAATATTACAAAGATGTTGAAACGCAGTTAAATTATTATCGATTCTACGGAGGGCAAAAGTAATTATATGTACATTTTGAAATTTTTGCGATTTTTTTTTACGAAATTTTTTTTATTATCAATACAAGTGTTAAATATTTCGATGATTTTATTCTTATTATTATTTATAAAGCGCAAAGAGACGAAATAAATGATACCTCAAACGTTGTGCTCGCACAAAGGAGCCCAGAGCTAGACAAATTATTTGAGCTGCATGACACTTCAACATTGAGGTGCCCCGCCGAGCCCGTTGACACTCAGCATTTGATATCCAGATCTTCTTGGATTTCCCATCTCTCGATCTTTCTTCCTATATATTTTTTGTGGTTATTATTTATATATTTGTACATTTTTAAATTTTGGCAAAATTCAACAATTTGAAGTTTGATATATGTAAAAGGATTTAATATTTAAGTTTTATTTCTATTATTATTTATAAAACAGAAAGAGACGAAACAAACGACACCTCACGTGTCGAGCTCACGCAAAGGAGGCCAGAGTAAGTGAAAATTAATGTGAGCGGCAGTGTGCATTTTCGTGACTGAATTTTGCGTTTGCATCAGCTGATGATATTACCTCAAGATGAATGAGCATTTATAACATTCTTTGTTTAATGCTCTTTTCAACGCAATATCTTTCATTCATGCCATTTTATTTTTCAAGTTATTAAATTTTTCGCACTTGCACTTTTGTGTGACACTGAAAAATCAAGCGTATTACTACAGTTTCGGAAGTTAGGACGTATTCTACGTCAAAACACGAGTTTTAGTTCCGTTCATAAGGTGCGATACCTCAAAGCCACTTTTCTCAAATCAGTGATTCAGTTTTTAATAGAAACGTATATCTTTAGAATGCGTGTCCACGTTAGCCAGTTGGAAGTGCAAAGGATTAGTAATCGGAGAGTTGCGAGTTCGAATCCACCAAAAGACCATCGTGTACAAAGGGATTAGTACAAATTAAATTTGTTATGCAAATCCTCAAATGTCCACGCGTTGGGATGACATTGGGTAGAAGTTTGAAGAGTGGGGTGCTAGCTCAGGTGTGACCTCGTCATATGACAGTGGTTCATAGTTTTGTGTTGTTGTCCTCGAATCTTTCCCTTCGTTTTTTTTTCCGGACCTTAGTCAATAGCCCGTTTGTTGCTTTATAGCGACGTTAATTATAATACATACATACTCTTTAGAATGCGAATGCTAGGATTACTTGCCTATTGTGAGAGCAGCTTGCAATAGAACCAATAGTTTTATTTCAGATGTGTGAAGGAAATATTGATTTGAACGTCGCTTAGTAAAGTTAACCTAAGTTAAAATCTTGAAATTCTTTGAATAAACTCAACTATCTTTCAGGCTTGGTTCCAAAGGTTTTGTGCCGTATGTTATTAATTATTTTTATAAAACGGAATACTACAGTTACGTGAATTAGGTATGTGAAACGAAGAGGGGAAATTGTGAATATTTACTTTGAACTTGTGATCAACCTCGCAAGGAAAGATAGGAGGGCAACACCTCATACTATTGAACCTAGGTCAGATGACGTAATACCAATGGTTTTTGAGGAAAGTTGTTCAAAATGTACACATGCCGTCCAGAAAGTAAATACACATCTTTAGCAATTCATAGCAATAAGTAATATATTTCTGTCAAGCTCTTGTAACACAAATGAAAGTTTTAATCACTTTATATCATCTGCCCTAAATGTTCTGAAATTATTTATGTTCGATAAGAAAAATTAAGTTTAAAATTAGCAAAGTATTTAAAACGAAATTCCATAAAAAAAGTGTTTTGTAAATAATGATTTAAGGAAAATTTATCGCTGCTTGATATATTTAATGCTTAATTTACATACCAGCTTCTACGATATTTTCAAATTAAGGTTGATTTTAGTATAGATATTTAGTAGTTTATAACATTAAATTTGCTTAAAAATGCATATAAATAATACGAAAATAATTTATTTACTAAGATTTAATACTTTATATAAAATAAATAACATTTTATGAATACATTTTGAGCTACATATAGATGTGATACGGGTAAAAACATACAAACACAAAAAACAGGTTTCACACTTCCTGTCTGATTCTTGATTTTGTATGTGCAGACTGCGTCATAATTTAGTTTAGTTTAGGGAGAATTTAGTTTCCCAAATAACAACATTTCAGACTGTGAATAACGTTACCAAAAAAAAAAAAGACGCAAGTTTTTTAGACTTTTCAACCATGACAGTTTTTTCTTTTCTAAGAAAAGATTATCGGAAAAAGTATTTGTGATCTTCACTAAGAGTAGTAGGTCATAGAAAACAAATAAATAATACGAATTAAATTATTGTATTAATTAATTAAAAAAATTGATATTTTTTGTGTCACTCAAGTTACATACTTTTGTGACTTACGTTAGATTTTTGAATTCTGAGAACTGAATGCCTATTAATCAGGTTTTTAAAATTTTAATCTGTGCTAAAATTAGCGTTTTTGCACAAACAAATGTTGTTCAATTTAGAATTTAAAAAAAAAACGGTTTTTCAGTCGATTTACCTTTTTTTTTCAGAAATAGTAATTATTTGTACTTAGTATTATAATTCTTACTAACTATGGAGGATTTTTCCCTTGATTAATAGGTATTAAGTGATTCTGAGATGTTATACTCATTTTTTTTACGTTTTAATAGTCCGTTGTGTTGTTCTAGTACGACGTTAATTAAAAATTACCAAATTATTATTTTTTCAGTTTTTGAAAAAAAAAATTCAGTGCAATTCCCAATTTTATTTTGTTTTTATATAAATGATAGTTTGTTATTAAATGACTTCAGGATAGTTTTATAATAATATTTACAGAAAAACTCTATTTATTTTTTTATTTCTAGAATTTCATATTCATACTTCGTTCGCAATAAAGCTATGACGTCGTGGATCCGCAGTGCAGTAATATCTTATTTTTTTAGTCCCTTGTCAAGGTTGACCTACTTTTGTGCTTTTTGCTTTATTGTATACTAGCAAAATTAACCAACATACTGACTAGGTAGTTGAATTTACATCACACTGAAGAAACACAACGGACTCTTGGTACGATCCAGAATCAATCTCTGTGGGAAAGATCCGATTAACCCTCTAAATTGTTGCGACGAGATATGTCGTCAATCAAGAACAGACCAATTTTGCTGATTACGAGATATTTCGTCATCATGTTATTGCCAATTCTTTGATAGTGAATGTGTGTGTTCTCCGAATGTGGACATATTTCGTCTTCCACAATAAGGTTAGTTTTGTTAATGACCATATACTTCGTTGAGACAACCACTAGGAAGGTTAATGTTAAGAAAAATGAAGTACTTTGGTGAAACGTAACCTTTTTTAACCGTTAACTATTCTAGATAATAATGTAATATGGTTTAAATTAACCCCTTTGGCGATACGATAATATTTTGAGAAAAGGAAATACGATGTAGTTACAAACACAGCTTTATTGAAAAGGAATATGCGAGATAATGCACAAGCTACTTCCAGGTTACAAGAACAGATGTTCTTGTTTTCTAGATGCTACTTATTCTAGTAAGTGAGCATCGATAGATGACAATGTATGATTTCTGATACGATTAAGAAAATGAAATATTGTGTGCGATTACAGGACAGAACATGAATTAAATACAATTATTTCACAATTCGGAATGAGGTGTTAACTACCTCTTTCATTAAAGTTGTAGTAATCCAATGAAAAAACACAGCTTTGTTGTTCAACTTTGTTTATCAACACAATATTATACCATCATGAAGATCGAGCATCACTTCCGAAAATACATGAGCTGAATTATGATTAAAATGAGTATATGTGATGTCATTCTTTCATATGATATCATGCTCTATTCTGTAACAGTAATGTATTTCTTGTAACTCTCAAAAAAATTGATCGCACATTTAAAACGCATTTTAATCTATGATGTACAGTATAAAACATCATACATGTAACAAAAATATCATTAACTTTATGAAATTCTGTATTATGAAGTCATTTATACATTACCCTACAATAATAGACCGGCCGCCTTTTGGATTTGCATAAAATCCGACTACTTGTTTGAGGGTGTTTTTCGTTATATGAACTGGGAACTCTGCATTTTGTTCCTGGTAAATTGAACGCCGACGCCTACACGAACATTTTGGACAATCAGATTCTTCCTACGATCAGGCAATTTTATGGAATGGACGAATGTTACTTCCAGGACGAC
Organism: Metellina segmentata; assembly: GCA_947359465.1. Taxonomy (NCBI): domain Eukaryota; kingdom Metazoa; phylum Arthropoda; class Arachnida; order Araneae; family Tetragnathidae; genus Metellina; species Metellina segmentata. The sequence goes on along the minus strand of OX375873.1, from coordinate 69,052,370 downwards.
AGCGCATTATGTCATGTTGCAATCTCTGTCAAGTAGTGGTATCAAGATATGGATGTAAAACGTCTTCCCTGACCTGCTCATAGTCTCGACCCAAACCCCATAGAACATTTGTGGGACGTGTTTGAGCGAGACTCACGGACCAGAGAACCACATCAGAAATCCACAGCTGAACTGGCGACATCCTTGTAGCACGAATGGACACAAATATCCGTAGCTGTATATCAGACCCTTGTTGAAAATATGCCCAGAAAGGTTGCTAGTGTAAATGCAGCACGTGCGGGACCATCCCCCTATTAAAGCATGTATTATTTTCCTTATACCATCACATCTTGCTAACCGGTCAATTATTGTAGGTTTAGTGTATGTTTAGAAATGAAAATGCATTCGAACTTTTTTGCTTTACAAAGGAACACATTCTACCTTCCTCTGAATACTATAAATAGAATTTGAAACCTATTATAAAAGCGATCCTATTCTTTGGATGTTAATTGAACTCTGAAAAGAACTAAACAACCTTTAAATTAAAAAAAAAAACGAACTTCAATCTTCGAAACCATTTTACAAATCTCAAACAAACTAACCACTGCGAACAAAAATTAAAAACTCCAGTCAAAAATCAGAACACACCACCGCCTCTAACTCAAATGAAAATAATTAACAATCGAATCTATTCTCCTGGTTTTTCCAGTTCTCAACCCCTCGCTAATACCCGGCTAATGAGGCAGCTCTGAACTAGAAGTCAGATAAAACCCCTTTTCTCCTCGCTAGATTGGCAGCTGCATTCCAAAATATAAGGCCGCGGCAGCATTCCCCACCTCACAATTCTTGTTCCGCCTGGAGGATTAGGCTGGCAATGTGGGATTGCAAGGAATGGGGGAGTAGACTCATTACGGAGGGATTATAAAGAAGAAAGTTAGAGGACTGGATAACGAATCTATGATTGTGAATGCTTCTTAAAGATTTTATTTTCTTCTCAACTTTATTACGCTGAGTGACGTGAAGAGTGGGGCGTAGCGGTAGAGATATGTAAAGGATGATGATGTTCATGAGGATTGCCTTTCGCCGAACTACATCTGGGAGAAAGTTTTTAAGCATCTGATGATACGAGATAGAAATAAATAAATTGCATGGTAGGGAATCCGAGATATTTAATATGGAGTTTAAATCAACATCCCCGGCAATTTAAAGCTATCGATATAATATTCCTTCGACTGATTGGGTTTATGTCGTTTTCCTGCCAGCCACTGAGGAATGTTGGCAGGAAGGAACCATTTGATCCCCGAGGGACGTTGGTGGGTTGCCCTTGAACGAGATCATCCGGGTGTTGTGAGAAGGAGAAAGATAAGGGTGGGGCGAGGAGGGTATTATTGTTCGACGCCAAGAAGAAAGCATTTGTGGTGGTTTCTTCGATGTCATGTCCAAAAGATGGAATTATTGCCATTTTATTTGAAAAATGTATGGAATCGTAAATAGTATATTGATACTCAGAATTGATGATTAAATGTTTTAATAAGAGTACACCATTAGAGATAGGTAGGCATTTTAATCTACATCGCACTGGAGCAATACAACGGACTATTGGGGATGGTCAAATATCGAACCCGAAGGGAAACATCCGAGGACAACAACTTGTCAGCCTGAACCACGGTCAGATGACGAGGTCATACCTGAGCTGGCACCCAACTCTCCAAACGTCCACACCACGCCAACGTTTTAACGTATGGGTCCACTACAGATTTAACTTTCACCAGCCCTCTTCGTACACAATGGTGTTAGATTCAATTCAAACTCGCAATCATCTTGTTGCTAATATGTTACTCTTTCAAACGAGATAAAGTGGCCATATTACACCGTAAGAATCGTCATTCTTAGTAGTATAGAGGAATAAAGAATTTTATGACAGGGTGTTGAAGGCTTCATATGTGACATACCAAATACTGCTTGAATACTACACTTTTCCGTATAATATTATTTGTGTGTTTAAATAAAATAGTTGTTGGGTTTTGAAATGGATTGAAAGGCTATGCGGATTGCTTTTCGTTGAGCTACAACTCGGCGAACGTTTTTAAGCTCATGATAGTAATGAAATTGAAAGAAAGAAATATCATGACAGGACCAGAGTTGTAATATACATCAAGATAAATTAAAAAGGCTTTTTATGCGGCAGAACGTGTTTCCTGTAAGTACAATTGTAACGTTAATTGAAAACGTTACATTTATAGTCATCACCGCACCTTCACGAGACCTCAAAAATACCCAAACAATACAATGTTTAATAAATTGACCCCAAAACTAACAGAAACGAACGCTTTCAGAAGATGCTTTTCCGTCCCAGATAATTGAAAACGTTACATTTATAGTCATCACCGCACCTTCACGACACCTCAAAAATATCCAAACAACAGAATGTTTAAAAAATTGACCCCAAAACTAACAGAAACGAACGCTTTCAGCAGATGCTTTTCCGTCCCAGCTAAGAATTAGAATAGCACAGGGTGAGATTCCCTCTGCTGAAGCGATAGAGATGTTGACCTTTTCCAAGAAAACGTTCAGGCGAATTAGGGGGTCTACTCCTTGCAAAATTTTCTTCGATGATTCGTTTATCAAAAAGGGAATTATCTTCATCATTCTTTATTGTACGGCTTCGGGACTTCTATCAAATTATACATTAAGACATGATAATTTTGATGGTTGTTCCGAGTCGGTGTGATGGACGGATGATTTCATACCCTAATTAATGCGAAAGCATTCACTTGAACCAAAAGAGGACAAGGTAGTGGGGTTACCAGTTGGAGAACCATCAAATATAGAATTTTGTCGGCCCACATGGCAAGGAAATCTGAGTACCCTACAAAAATAAATTTGCTGCTATACAAAAACCAATCCTTAGCGTGAAATTATCATTCCTTCACTGATTTTCGCGTGGGAGGACTGTGAGAGAGTCGGTCCGGTTTTTCTTAGGGGCGACTGTGCGAATTCAAGGAAGAATTTTCAACTCACAGGGGTTGGAGTTTTGCGGTTCAGCTGTCCTTGCGGATTATTCCCCACCGAATTGGTACTTCAAAAGATCGTTCAATCTCAAAGGAAATCGTCTGTTGCTTTTTCGGGTTTTGGGATCGTACAGTCACTTTTCTTTTCTCATTTCCGAGGAGTGCCGGATTTTTGATAATGCTGTCCCGGAGCCGTTTCTAATTTCCGTGTACATTTATCGAAAGTCCGTATTTAGACATCTTTTACCTGCGTTCATCCTCTTACAATAGCTCAATCTATACATGGTTTCTCTTTTTATGAGAGACTGATCAGCCTACAAATACGTCGTGCTAATTTTTGAACGATGGACTTGGAAGTGTTTCTTGTGAGGCGAGGCGTGTATTCCTACTGTTTCTTGATACAGAGAAAATAAAAGAAGAAAGTTCTTTGAATACCTTGTCGTCATCATTTTTACCATCGGAACCGGTAAATATAGTTCTGGATTAGGAAGTATCTCGTCAATCCTTCTTTAGTTTAATCATCTCCTATCGACTTGCCACAATACATTTATATCCCGGATTCCCCTCTCATCGTGAAATCGGATCTCTCCCTTAAGGAACGGATCCCGGACCGTCGTCATTAGCCCGTTGTGTTGCTCTAGTACGACGTTAACTAAAATTACCATTACCATTACCACTCATCGTGAAAACTCTAGTCGAGTTCTGAAGTAGATGATTGGTGTTCCAGTACCAGTTCCCGTGATTTCCAGGCCATCTTCAACAGCTACAGATTTATTTTGAGAATAGTCCAGATCAAATGGTGCGTCTTTTGTTTTATAATATAAGACTGGGAAGTGACCGAAGCCTCCACTATCCCCACCTTATTCTATTCCAGTGAAGCCCAACATACTTCTGACTCGCGTTCGAAACTAGCATCGGAAAATTCTCAGAGAAATCAATATTCTCTCTGAACCATTTAAAAAGTACAGTATCATCTACTTGAATCCGTAGGTTGTATATTTTAAAAATTTATTCACATATTTTCATAAGAAATCACCTTTTGACAGTGGGAGACATTGGGTTATTGCTCCAGAAATCATGTTCCTATAGATAGGAATTAGGAATCAACTTATGAAAATACTCAATAGCACACTAAAGGTTGTATTTACCTAAAAACTCTACCTATTTATTTCCTCCACATTTTTAAATTAAATGAATTATTAACATTACAACAATATTATCTCATTCTTTTTAGAATTCAATTTCAGCCCTTAGGCAGTAAAAAATTCAAAAGAATGAATTCTTAATTTACATATATTAATTGGTTGGTCAACGCCAATCAAATTGCCAAACGTAATGAAAGCGGCTATAAACTACATTTTGAAGTTATCCCGATATGTATCATGTGAGAATATTAGTTCAGAGAGAGTCAAAATATTTCCATTCTGCCATTCCGTGTAGTTTTTTCACACGAAAATCCCTCTGATACGCTATTGGACATAAAAAATGCATCACATGAAGGAAGCATTCAATTCCCTTGAAATTTCCAGGGTTTTCAGGATATAAAAGTATATGTAAATTATGTGCGCCAGTAACGTCCCCTGTAAGCAGTATAAAAAGGAAGAACATCCCCTTGGTTTAATTACTGAAATTGCATCTTCTTTCTGCTCCTGGGAATTTTATGCTTGGTTATACGTCAAAAAATACGGCAGTCATACTAGCTCGTTTCTGAGTGGGACAGAGAATAATTGTGTGCTATAAAAACTGCAGGTTATCCTTTTGAGAAATCGATGCTTGAGTTGGACGAAATAAAGTCACAGTGGTGCAAATGCTAAAGGGACGAATTTGACTTTCTGACCATGCGAGCAGTATTACAACAGTATAGTCACAAGACAGAACGAGAGGTCAGACATCTTGTGTACCAGGATATCTTGGATCATTCTACGACGAAAATAATACTGCCTTAAGCATTAATGTGTGTGTAATACACAGCATTCTGTGCCAACACGGTAAGAGGGAAGAACTGGCCGATTTTTGTGCGTATGACTATTACGGATAGGATTTCAACAATAAGGGTGTGATGTATAATAGGCGGTGTTTCATACGCAATTCGAAGTCGTCTACGCTTAGGCATGCTTTACATGTATGTTTTTTTTTCATTGCTTGTACTCAACAAATATCTGATAGAATTTTTTTTATATCTTTATACATTTTCACTTACGTGCATGGCAGAGTGAATGTCATTTTTTGCATTTGGTACATGGTAACCAACGTTTTTATAAACAAATAACATCAACCACAACAACAATTCAGCGTCCGTTTAGAAGCTTTGCTCAAATGCCGTATGGTTTGTGTTATGGAACAACAAAATAGCGTTAAAAACAGATCTCGTAAATTTGATGAAACTCTTCAGCAGTCTTATGAAAGAAGGGTAACAATAAATTATAAAAAATCATCAACGCAGAACAGAGAAGTTATTAATTGTATTATGAAATATTGCATAATTTAAAATAATAATTCATGTATTTTCATAGTAATTCTGGAAGTGAGATTTATATATTTTAAATTGAAACAATTGTCTTGTGAATGCATCAATGTTCATTTGTTATTTGATAGAAATTTACATATATGGGAAGGTTTCTAAGTTCTTAATGAAAATAAGAACATAAATAGGCATGACTGTGAGTGTGATACCAAGATCCTCAATAAACATCTAACATTAATATATTTTCAGTTGTTTATTTATATAATATTCATTTGGGTCATTAGGTTGAAGGTTCAAACATGTCATTTTTGTGAGTTTACTTTCCAAGTGTTTTGTCTTGTAATTCTGAAATAAGAGTGTAACTCCAAGTCCCCAACAAGACATTTATCAATTATAGATACGTCTCAACAGACAAGCATAGAAACGATACAAACAACGTAAAGAATCAGAAGCAACTAACACATTGTATATCATGAAAAGGATTGCATCAGACAAATGAACTGATCAGAATACGTACACAGGAAACAATAATGCAAGCACAGGAAAGAGATGGAAATATTTAAGTAGATTCATGTGTATAGTCAGAGCTTGTGTAGGAGTTTGATGAGCTGTGGACATCTGGTTTAGTCTTATTTTTATTTTTGAAACAACGTTCCTTATTCTTAGTTTTAAAGCATTTCCTTTTTTAAATGAACCTTTACACCACAATCATGACACGTCGTTTGAAAAATGGATAATTTAAGGATGATAATTTCTACCACATCCGATACATTCCCTAAAATTTAAAGTTTTTGACATTTGACTTCAAATTGGAATTTTGAAAATTTTCACCTTTTTTGGTGATTGAAGCTTGTGCGCATGCAGTTCCTCTGAAACTTGTAAATCCCAAACAACTCGAGCTGATGTTTTCATTGAAATCTAAATATCAACCACCGTCTGTAATGTAATTACGACGTAAGCCGAAGCTATATCACGTTGTCTTGTATACCACTCACCAGTCGGTCCAGTATGCAATATATCATCAGAAAGACGTCGAAGTTCCAACATGAACACAGGAACAGTCACTTCCGGTTTTCATATTCGAAAATTAAATTTAAATCTCTTTACAATTTCTGAGTGAGTAGGGCTGTAATGCTTGGCCAATAGTATCTCCAATTCACAGTAGCTGGTACTTTCGGTTGTGTACTGAGGCGTAAGTAAACTTGGAAGTAGTTTTTTAGTGAAGGTCCAATAACAGTAAGAAATATTGATTTTTTCTTCTTGTCTTTAATAATACCATTTTCCACAATGACATGTTCGAACATTTCCAGGTATTAAACCCAACTTTTGATTACCAGTTCGAAAGAGTCCATGATTCCAAGCATCGCTATTGAAGATGTATCCACAATCTAGCTGATTCAGAAACAATGTAAATGTAGGTGAATACTTGTAGTCAGTGTTATGTGTTTAAATAATGAAATAAGAATGTAACGTCAAGTACAAGACATCTACTAATTATAAAGAGACATCGCAACAGACATAAAAACGATACGAACAACGTAAAAAGAAGACTCAGAGACAACTAACTACATATCATGAAAAAGATTGCATAAGACAAGTGAATTTATTATAATACGTATACAGAAAACAGCAATGTAAACCCAGCAAGAAGTAATATCAAACATCAGTGATATGCATCTCAATTAATATAAACACTCGAAGGAAATATGCAACACCAAGCCTTTTGTTCTCAAGACTTAAAGGACATTATTTTTTGCTCATTAAAATCAATTGATGGTTGGATGTGTTAATACTTGAACAGTGGTAGTGTTGGCTGTTGGAGAAAAGATTTGCACGTATATGTATATATTTTAAAACTACTTTAAGGAAATTACTAATCACCTGTTGGTAAAGTAAAGAGAAAATCAACTGTGCAACCAGTAATTGCTTAATGAATATAATAATTGAAATCTATATAGCTGTAGCCGTTGATTTATTCACCTAATATTTATTAATGTGATTGGTTTCAGGGGAAGCATTTGTAGTATTTTTGAATGTTTTAGTCACATAATATTTTTGGTGTATCATTAAATTAGCTGCAAAATGACACATAAAATACTAGCATTTGAATACAGCATTTTAGTTTACTATACGTGTTTAATTTTATTGTAAATTTATCATTCAACAGATTTTTGACACTTTCTAAACCAGAAACATAAAGAAGAAAATTGTAGTATTTAAATTAGCGATATTATTTTGGGCGTACGAAATACAATTAAAATACAATAAACATTAACATTAACAATTAAAATACAATAAACATTAACATTAACAGTTAAAGTACAATAAACATTAACATTAACAATTAAAATAATACAATAAACATTAACATTAACAATTAAAATACAATAAACATTAACAATTAAAATACAATAAACATTAACAATTAAAATACAAAAATATAGTCGAATATGTGAATCTTTTATTTCGTATGTGTGTTTAAACCTAAAAAGTGTTGTTTATTTACTATTATTTATATGTAATACCTTTTGAGTTATGGTTTATATACCTACGAAAACAGTACAGGGCGTCTAAAATTCATACTCTCATAGAATCTGCGACTAAACATCTTTCCATTAACAAAATAAGTATCCACAGGATTTATTACGGTGAGAGAAGAACGTAAAAATAGTTCAAGAAGTTGAAGTGAAAATCCTTCTGTTTCACCCAGAAGAGCATTACTTCTAAATCTAAATTTGGAGTTTTCATAGAGAAGTTTAGAGGAAATGAAGGTTACAATTTCCTGTAAGGGTAGAAAGAAAAAAAGCCATATTTTCTCGGTTTTCCCCTCCAGGAGATGAGCTTTCTCTCTAATAACCGGGGAAAATGTCTTCCAAATGTGACGTCGTTTGACTCTTCATTCTCACATCGTCATTCACGTGCTTTGAGTTAAGTCTTAAAAAGCGTTCAACGTGTTTTAGACGTCGATGATTTAACTGCGAGTACGGTTGGTACGAAAATTAAAAATGCTTCGAACACTTATAAAATAATATTGTATTCGGTATTTCTGTTGTCGTCAAATTGTAAATAGTCTCTTCCCAATGCCAATTATACCCAACGCATTCTATAAATATACTCGTATATTAAAGAACAGACTATTATAATTTGCATCGATGGTGAAATTGTTCCTTCATTCAACATATGCTTCAGTAGAAGTTTTACGATTTTTCTTTTAGTTCAAGGTACTTACATTTATGAAAGAAAGTACATTAATAATAATTTATTGCTATTTATGAGAATAAAAATAAGCTATCATAAGTTAGAAAGATAGTTTCGCTGTATGTACATAAGAAAGTAACTTACGTGAACAATAACTAAATAAGGATAATACTTAATGCTGGCTGTACATAAAGCAACTAATATATATGTCTACCACTCGAAGATAAACTGAATAAATTATTCTATCAGTGGAAAAGTAAGACAAAACAAAATACTTATAAAGTCATCCGAACCAAAATCCATATTTAAAGCTACATTTTTTTATTTTATGTAGTACCATGGTTAGGTCTTAATTTTAACTGGTTTTATATTTATACTAGCAAAACACCCGACCTTGCTCGGTTTGAATTGGTTTACTCTAGATTGAAGAGACGATTAAAATATATTATACATGACTTACTATTTACGTATAATAAAATAATATTTTAACACCTTTCGCCATCTTTATAATTTCTTATTTTAGACACAAATCATACACATGCATATCCATTCATGTAATACATTTCAAATACATCGCACCCTTGCTATATCACAAAACTGCAAAAGGACGAAAGGTGCACTAAGGTTACTACTACAAAAGACGATTTTGTGGGAGAATTGGAATTTCCTTTCGTTGTTTTAATGTTCAACTCAATTAATAAAAACGACGATTTACGGCGAGTGCTCTTGCACTCATAATCAACAAACGATATTTTTTTACTTGTGGCACTCTTGCATCCGGCATGCGACACTATGGAATTTCGCGATCTTCTGTCGTTATGACAAATAATTTTTTAATGTTTGAAAAGTTCTAATTCGGATTTTTAAACATTATTATTCTTTCAATAAGGGCATTATTATTTCAATAATGTCATAATTACACTTAAATTTGCCTTTACACTGATTTACCTGCCACTTTAAGTCGAATACTTTGTGGTGGTGTTGTGTGTGATGAAAAATAAACAATTTATTAAAATAATTATTTAAAACAGAAAACAAAAGAAAACAGCGAAATAAAACAAAATATAAGACGTCGGGAAAAGTTATTTTAAAGATATTAATTTGTGATTCCTTTTTATCTCTTGATCTCGCAATTGCCACAACTTACAACTAAAAAATGCACACAATTTAGAAATACAAAACTAATTTAGAGTAAAAGAAACAGAAAATACTACTGCACATGATGTAAAACTCGAAATAAATGAAGTACCAGAGCTACAATTCCATGAAACAATTAATTTGTTAAAAATGATTGCTTTTTCAGCAGTACTCTCTCTCTCTCTCTCTCTCTCTCTGGTAAATCAAATAAAAGTAATCCTAATACTCAATACACATTCCAATTTTTCCAAAACTACCAAATTATGGTTCATTTAAGTATATTTACTCAGGTGTTTTAGAATGAAACTCATCTAAATATAACAATAAAGAAATTTTTAATATTGCATTCACTAAACGAATAGATAATGTATAAAATAAAATACATTGCAATCAAATATCTGGAAAAAAAATTCATGTGATGCCTGCAAAAACACACAGACACAGAATCAAACATAATACAGAAAGACGGAGTGACAGACTTTCGCAATCAAAAGTACTCACTATATGAAGATAAGTACTCTCACTGCTTACAAATTTCCATGAAAATATATTAAACCGCTTGTATTTGTATAGGGTACAGACAGACAGACACCAAACGCACAAGAGGCGGATTTCGCATCAGAAGGGTCCAAAACGGATAAAAAACTTGAAATGGAAAGAAAATATTCAATGTACAAACAAACACTCCATTCTTATTTATATAGATATAGTGGCCGTTTTCTTTTAGTTGAAAAGATTCATTATTGCAGTCTTTTGATAATACCGTTCGTCGTTTATTGTTGTTCCTCTTTTTTCAACAGCTTTTAATTTTGGTTGTTAGTTGCCTATTCAAATGTGCCATATATCGAGTTGTATAGTTTTCTATGTAAAAACATATGTTTTATTTCATTAGAAATTTATGGGAACGTGTAGAATATTAAAGCATAAATGTATGATTCCTATCTTAAGTTATATTTTATATTTACGTATTTAGGAAAAATAGCTTTTTCAAATTTTAAGTAATCATTATGCATGCATAAAAATACAACTCAAGCCACTTCTAATTAAATGCGATGAACATGTGAGAAAATTTTGAGTTCGTTTTCTTAAAATTATTGCGTATAACAGATACCTTTGACACTCGTGTGAAGCTTTTAAATGTACTGGTTTTTTTTAACATTTTGAACGTTTACAAATAATATTTCTACTGTATCTGGTTCTAATGAATGTTTGAAACATTCACAAATATAAACATTTTTACTTCGATTCAATATATTTATGTTCTTAAAAAATTTTTCAAATCAAATTGATCTGTATAGGAAGGTAAGTAATTGATTAAAGTAGAAGAACTGAAGCAACACAACTGGCAATTTTAAACTGCGTAGAATTGAAATAAAGTAAATCAAAAAGAAAAAAAAATGTTAAATATATCTTGAAAAAGTTTTTTTGCTTAATAATCCTACATTTCCAGATCAGTTAATAAAATTCATAAAATCAAAGAATTTCAGAAATATGAAACTATTAAAACAATTTTTTAAGAATCATAAAAATGTAATATAACAATAACAATGTAGGTAACAATAGCAAATTAGGTAGGTTATCAATGTGATACTGACACACATGTTTTGAGCAACTCAAATAGTTTTTTCCAATTGATCGATTTTCAAAAGTTTAATTTTAAAATTATATCGAGTTATAAGGTCTCACCCTACCTTTAAAACTAGTATTCTTGTAGTCTTATCTATAGTTATATAATCTTTTTCAAACAAATATATTCCAACTCTTTTTGAATATTTCCATATCAATCTTAAAATTATTGCATGACTTCCATAATTTTTCAAACTGATTTTAAATTCCAATCTTTCCATTTCAACTTTTGAGAAATTATTTATTTGAAGATAAAATTATTCAAGCATAAAAATAATCTTTCCACGAATCGGAATCTGTGATAAAAAGCTTGAAGCAAGTAAATTTCGCCACAAGCAAATATAAAATGAAGGGCTGATATTTCTCCCCGATTTGTTTTCTAAATCAAAGATTGGAAATAAAGACTCAAACTTTTCATTTTTTCATCTGCATCTATACTTCAACTAGTACGCATCAGTGCACTCAATAATCGAAAACTCCGTTCCATTCACTTTTTTTCACTTTGCATTTTATAATTAATATTCCCTGGAGGCTGTATCTATTCAGTGGCAACCATTTGTCTCAATTTCGGATTCTTTCCTGAATAGGCGGCGAAAGATAAGACCAGAGTGATATGTTTTGAAGTAAAATAAAAAAAAAGCAGTACAGCGCAAAAGAAATGTGGATCAAAACGAAAACCCTGCTTCTGAAATCATTTCAAAGTTCGGAATGTTTTTCGTTTCAAAACACGATAAATATTTGTGGATGAATGAAAAGTAGTACAAAAGGAAAATAAATAACTCGGTAGCTGTCAGTGTATTGATTTTTGAGTGGGAAAAGTTTCTCCTGACTGAAAATGACATATCAAAACATTTTAGGAAATATTTCATTACTTCCCTTAAATAAGAAAACAACAAATAGACAAGAGTATTACATGTGGCTGTTTGATAAAATGTAACTAAACACAAAATCAACGTTTGCATTCCTCAATAAGTATTCATAATTTTGAAAAAAATATCTGATCTGATAAATTTTGATCTTACACAAGTTTTATGATTCTAATTTGCTACTAGATTACTTTAAAGAATATTTAATATTGAGAATACAATGAAGTTAAAATAGGTTAAGACGTAATTCGAGTAAATTTGTTTTCATTTCATGAATTTATTTTTTACAGTATGTGACATTTCATAAAATTTATCCTCAATACAATCACACTATATCATCACATTTCCAAGTGATTTTGATTATTTGTATATTCATCAAGATCTGGTTAATTTTACTAAAATCTGGATATCTTAACCATTAATATGACCTATTTTGTTAATGATATCATTAAAGATTACGAGATCGACAACTGGTCAGTTTCCTTCTAATGACGAAATATATCGTCCATTAAGATCTGGTCAAATTTAATATGTAATGACGAGATACCTCGTCAACACAATCACTAGGAAGGTGGTGAAATTAACCTAGCTAAAAGTTTTCCATTTGTGTTTTTTGTTTAAAAAATTAGTTTTCAATAGTTTCTATTTCCTATCTTATATGTCTTTTCGAATTGGAATTACAGAGCGTAATGTTATATTCAAAAGTTCGACTTTCCAATTCTTCCATCATATTCATCACTGAGCACCAGCATAGTCTAGCTAACAATGTTAAATGAATGTTGTTGATATGGGATGCTAGTTTACGTTTGGACTATACACTATATTATTTTTTCAATATTAATAAAAAACCTGACATTAAAATATAGTGAGGTGTTTAATGTGAAATAAGAAATATTCCATACCCTACATTTTACTTGCATATGTTTAATAATATTATTTTTCAATTTATAATTTAACACCTATATTTATCCAGTCAAGTATTTGCTGATATTCATAGGACATTTTTCCAGTAGAAACATATGTATACGAGTCTATTAAACTTTTGTTTTTATATGAGTTGAATATTTGATGTTTCCAAATTACTTACATAATTTTATTAATAAGCAACCTCAGAAGTAATTTCATTATATATATACACAGTCCAGTCACATTAATGTGACCACCTGTCAAAAGCCAGAATAACCACCTTTGGCAGAGCGGACCGCTGCGAGACGGGCAGGAAGAGAATCAATAAGATTTCTGAAGGTGTTCACTGGGATGTTGAGCCATGCCGACTCCAGTGCCCTGTCCAGCTGCGCTTATGCGGTTGAGGATCCATGTCGCTAACAACCCGATCGAAGTTGTCCCACAGATTCTCCATTGGGTTTAAATCCGGTGAGTTTGCTGTCCAGGGGAGTACGGTAAACTGATCCTGGTGCTCTTCAAACCACGCACATACACTTCGAGCAGTATGACACCTCGCATTGTCCTGCTGGTAGATGCCATCATTCTGAGGAAAAATAATTCGCATGTAGGGGTGGACATGGTCCGCAAGGACAGATGCGTACTTGTGCTGATCCATCGTGCCTTCCACAATGATGAGTGCACCCAGTGAATGCCAGGAGAACATTCCCCAAACCATAATGCTCCCTCCTCCAGCCTGGATCCTTCCGGCAATTGTTGCAAGGTGTTTGCTTTCAGACGTTTCACGCCGTATACGCCAACGTCCATCTGTCCGATGGAGCATAAAACGTGATTCATCGGAAAAAGCCACCTGTCGCCACTCCGTGGACTTCCAGTTGCGGTACTGGCGTGCAAATTCCAGCCTTCATCGCCGATGAACAGCAGTCAGCATAGGTGCATTAAACAGGCGTCTGCTGCGGTGGGACACGCGCAGCAACGTTCGATGAACCGTTGTTGAGGATACACTCTTGGTAGCCCCTTGGTTCATCTGTGCGGTCAGTTGCTCAACAGTTGTACGTATATTCCTCCGAACGTATCTCCGTAGCCTTCGTTCGACTCTGTCATCTATAGTCCGTGGTGCACCACATGTGCCAAGCCGCTGATTTTGGATAGTGTCATTTTTCCATGCACAGTATACTTTTACCACGGCGGCACGCGAACACTTCACAAAATTAGCCGTTTCCGCGAAATGCTTCCACCTTTGACCTGAAACCCAATAATCATGCCCTTTTGGACGTCGGATAAATCGCTACGTTTATGCATTACGCCAACGATTGAAATGCTTTCCGATGCCCTAGGACATCCTTTATATACACTCTGCAATGTGCTGCCACCTTCTTTTTGTGATTGGTTATTTCACGTTGACGTCGAAAGTAGGTACTTATTTATTTTGTTTATTATCAGCATAGGAGATTATTGTGTTATTGGAGATAACAAAATCAATTAAAGAAATATAACTTGTAAATATATCTGTAAATATATCTGTAAATGAGTGGTATGTGGAACTATATTTATCTGTGAAATATGGAAATTGTCCTAATTAGAAGTATGATTTGTTGGACTCTTTGAAAGTTTCATACACTCATAAACAATGACAAACGCATCATACGTTGAGATAATTCAGAGATCAATTGACACCATTTTTCCTTGTTATAAAAAAGAATATTTATTATTTCTATTTCAAATTTCATTCATTTTCATTACAAAAAACGCAATTTATTTTGTTAAAATGTATTTTCAAGTCAGATAAAATCTATATGAATTCAATTTACTACAAAATATTATATAAAAATTGCTTTTCCGAAAACCTGTATTAAGGAATTTCACTGTAAGTTAATTGCTATTTCTTAGTTCGCTGTTGTTCTGAATTAAATTCGATAAATTATATTCATAAAACGACCTCTTAAAGCTTTCTTTAACAATTTGTGTCTTTTTCTAGAGCCATTGACTAACAGAGGGGCTTAATAAATATGTAGATATTAAGTTTCTCTTAAAATAAATCATTCAAACTATGATCTTTATAAATAATACGATTCGAAATACTTCGGAGAAACTACTTACTGTATGAAATTATGGAAAAGGAAGAATGGAACATAAAGGTTTGAGATATTTCTTTTCGTCGACATTTGCATTTTTGTTTAATTACATTAAAAGTTTATGCATAATAATTTTAAATATATGCTATCATTTAAAATGTCACTAAATATGGGTAGATTGTATATCTTGAGTCTTTTTTACATAATGTTGTTACCCTTTTACAAATATCCTTGAAGTTTTTGACAGTATTCTGTGAATCCAATATTTTACTTAGAAGAAACAATTAGTAAATACCTGAAATATGTATAAAATCAATTTAACTAGGTTTCATTTTTGACACATACTATCATTATAACTAATTGTATTTGACGATTTACTTTTGAATTGTTATCATAGTTTTTAGCTGTAATCGATTATAAATTAATTTTTAATAGATGAAGGAAAAATAAAGTCATATGACTTTTTATGGGCAACATCATAATAACCGATAATTGCACAAATATTTTTCATATTTTTTCAACGAAATTTAATTTTAAATGCCTTTGATGTGTAGACAGAAGACGTAGTATAGTTTTTTCTGTATTTTAGAAAGTAAAACTTAATTATCAAAGACAATTCTACGAAATGCTGAAAAGTGATACAACTTTAAAGTTGCTGAAACGTAATTTTTTATTTTTAAGGAATGTCTTAAACATAGTTTATTTTATATTGAGATATTATCACCAAAGAATAACATTATTGCATTTCAAAGTTATGTTAAAGGTATATAGCTAATTTACATAGGACTGGAGCTACACAATGGGCTATTGTATTACGGTATGGTATTAATCTAGAAGGAAGATATCCAAGGACAACACTTCGTAATTTTGAAAAACGGTTAGATGACGAGGTAAATACCTGAGCTGGCACCACACTCTCCAAGCGCCCACATTTGAGGACACGCCAGATGGAAATTGCACCATACTCCGTAGACACGACGGTTTACGGTTGGACAAAGTTCCGGACTCATGTCCCCACTCCGGATGCTAATCCCTGACTCGTTCAACTGAACTGCGGCGGTCCTATATGTTAAAGAGACAGATTATGTTATTTGTTAATTACACACAGAAATATTTATATTCTACAGTGCTTTAACATAACATAGACAAAGACTTTGTGAGACTTTGTCTTAACAACTTTGCTTCAGTTTCTGAAAATGAAACTTTCTTCACTGAAAACGTTTGCCACTCTACTTAAAACAATAATTATTTTTGATTTAAAATGTGCTATATTTTAATGTATCCAACAATCTGCAATAATCTATATCAAATGTATAGTAAAATTTTCGGAGTGTTACATTTCATAGCATCTTCGATTTTTCAATAAAGAATAAAACGTTAAATTCAATATCAGAGGTTTTTTTAACATTTTGCTTATATGCATTAAGTGCTTATTCGAATTCAACTTTATCCTCAAGGAGCCCCTTAAGTAAATATATATAGATAATGTGATTCTTTAATTACGAGTAGTTTGTTTTAATAAGTTAATGACTTTTTGTTTGCAAATTAAAATTTAAAAGTCTATGTTCTTATGCACTAAATAAAAATGAATTGGCTCCGTCTGGATTTAAATTAGGTGTTTAAGGATGGCTTGAATAATTTACAGTGTAAAACGATTCTTTGGAAGTATTACATCGACTTTTTTAATGCCTGTCAAGGTAGATTAGATAACAAGATGCATACTTAAGAGGCTATTTGAAATTTTAATTTAACTTAGCGAATAAATTTAATGTTTTGAACCACATCACGCCGTATTTGCTAAATGGACCAGGTTTTTTAAGTAGATTAAATATGGACGCTGAAAAAAAAATCGATACAGTTCTGATTTCAATTTAACTGCATTGCATGTGTTCGAGATACTTTTTTTTTGCATGCATTAAATAATGTGCTATACATAATCTATTAAATAATCTATTAAATAATCATTCCCCTAAATAGCTGCTCTAATTTATGATTCACACCTTCTTAATTCGATAATCAGTAAACAAGTGTTTATACCTTAGTGAAATACGTTTTATATATATTAAAGTTTTCAATATAAACATCAACTGAAATGTATTTATGGTAAGTAATTTAGTATTATAATTAGATATATTTGGTAGGTAATTATTAGTTTTATTCGATATTACCCCTTAACATACTTAAACGTATAAATCTTCATTGAATGAACGCTGGCAATGCTTAGTTTCGTGGTATAAATTTATTGTTTTAAAATACTATAACATTTCATTAACGAATAAATTTTACATGAACGCTCGCAGAATAAAGTTTGTATGAAGCTCCAAAGAAAAAATAAATTTTAGATATTTTATGAAATTATGATAACGGTTTTTATGCTAGAATATAATCGTAAATTCTTCAGAATATATGACAAATATGTGTCAAAATGTGTTGGAATAAACATGAAATGATCTGAATCTAATTAGTTTATATTTTTATGGATATAGAAAGTTGGCTTGTATCCATTCACTCTATTTGAAAGTTACTTAATGGAGCAATCTTGAAATAGATAAAATTTTTCACGGAACATACATAAAGCAATATTTTCCTCTTTCGTGACTGGAATATATGAAGAATTTTTGTGTCTTCATGCTTCACACGAATTTAAATCGATTTTTGGATAGACTGAATATCACGAGTAAATAGGGTCTTCTTAGAAATGGATAAAATTGGGAAAAGGCATAAGATTTGATTCACTGGAGAAATGAAATATCCCATCACAGTTAAAGCAAATATTGCTTAAATTTACTTGTTAAAAATATTATTTTAACTTAAATATAACTGATATTTTTGATTTTTCGAAGATAAAAAGTTACATTCTAAAATAATGACCTTTCGAAAATTGACATCATAATAATTAATTTATAAAGTTTAAATATTAATTTGGGTTCAATTCAATAGCTAATATTTCAACAATCTTAACCCATTAACGACCGCACTATTTTACGCTTGAAGGAAATTAACAAAAATCATTTTTTAGACGTATTAGAGTCTAAACAAAAAAGAAGTTACATTAAAAAAAAACATTTATTTGTATAAAAGATACTAAATGTTGCGAAAACGCTACGCCAGCCAAAACCGACTACTTTTGGGAAAGATGAAAATATTTGAAGCACTTGCTATGTAAAGGCGCATTACATTTTTTACATGCAATCATTGTTTGGCTATTACAGTTTTTGCATCTTTTTCTATTCTTTGTTGGATATTTCTCGATAATATGACCTGTGGGATCCTAGGTCACCACCATTTCTTTCCCTTTATAGTAATAGTCATAGTGAGTGAGGAAGTCAGGAAAGCCCTAGGTGCTGATTCCTCAAAGGAATATTGCACCAAACCCCATTGTTTTTCTACACTCCTGTCAAAGAAAGACAGATTCATTAACCCATTAACGACTGACGTTGCGTTTTCACAATATTAATGAAAACATTTTTTTTTTAAATTCTGTATTGGTGTTTTTTTATATAATTTTTTTGTATATTGTAGACACACAAAGCTTCAATGTCTCCAGTGAAAAAAATAATTGTTTTTCTCTCAATGCAAGATTTTATAAAAAAAATTTCTAAAATTGTCACTTTTTTGTGATTTTTTTACTCTAATTTTGAAAAAATCTCACACATGGAAGAACAATTCAAAGGACTTCATGAAGAGACGTTTATCTTTTAGAAACATAGATCTGCAAAATAGCATAAAAAAATAAGGTTACTATTTTCTCTTTGTTTGTATAAATATGCATTTTTTTGAAATGTTGCGAAAACGCAACGTCAGTCCAAAGCAGTGTCTTTATGAACATTTGTCCGAAAATAACGGATGTCGAAGAAAACTGTTTTTAACTGTGAATGAAGCATTATAATATATAAGAGAGTTAGATCATGAAGATGTTTCTGAATTTACATCAAATGAAGACTGTCAAGGTCAAGCAGATATTGTAGTGATTACCCTCCCCCCCAGAACTCCTGACTTACTGACCAACGAGGAATGCATTGATGACGATATGTTAGGAGACAATTTGCCGAGACCGAAATATATATCTGGTGATATCGAATTTTATTCTTCAAAAAAACTCAAATTTATCGGATCCATCACAAAGTAATAAACATTTGTCTAAATCACCTAAACAAAATATTGCTTGAAGAAATTTGCCTCCCGTATACACACTAATTCCTGCTGACAAAGAAACCGTAGAAAATGCAAAAAAGGAAGTAATTATACAAAAATTGCATGATCTAAAGCCAGTAGATGTATTTTTACAATTATACAATCCGAATCTTTTGGAACATATTACTCAAGAAAGTATAAATATATATGCACAACAGAAAATCTTCAAAAATTTTCCTCTTTATGCTCCTATATTGAAGCATTTCATAGGATTTCTGCTTTACATTGGCTATGTATGTCTTCCTCAAGAGAGACTTTACTGTTCAGTTGCAGAAGATGTCAGTTGTCCATTACTACGTACATCACTAACACGTTCTATGCATACTGCTATCAAACATAATTTGCATTTAGCGGATAACAATGTATTGGATAAAACAGATAAAATGGCTAAAGTTCGTCCATGTGTAAACATTTTAAAAGCCAATTTCTTGCAGTGGCGTGTGTTTTTTCATCAAATCTTTCTATCGATGAAGAAATGATACCTTATTTCGGTAGAATTCGTGCAAAATGTTTCTGAAAGTAAAACCCGTTCATTTCGGGTGTAAAGTTTGGCGTTTGTGTTCTTCTGAAGGGTACTAATATCATTATTATATATACTCAGGTAAATATGCAGATAAAACGACGGATCTGGGTTAAGTGGAAACGTCATTTAAGTGTAGTCGAAGTTCCTTCAAACCACTATGTATACTTTGACAACTTTTTACATCACATATGTTGTTGTCGAAATTGAAAAGTCATGGTTTCATGCCACTGGAATGACAACAGATTACGAAAATGTTCTATTACACCTGTAATCAAAATGAAAAAAGAACAAAGTGGAACACATGACTTCGTCTTGATAAGGAGCATAGTATCGCAGTAGTTCGCTGGAACGAAAATTCCATTGTTACTCTATGGCCACACACTCAATGGCCTAGAGATACAAAAGAAAATAAGGAAATCCGTATCTGTAAAGCAACGTAAACTCATCGTGGATTACAACAAACATATGGGTGGGGTGGACCTGCTTGATAATTTCGTTGCAATGTATAGAGTGCAAGTAAAGGGAAAGAAATGGTGGTATATATATATATATATATTATATATATATATATGGGCGGAAATTTTTTTTGCAGTTATCAAAACGCATACCATCTAATTCCTTTTAATATACTAAGCCGCGTACTTAATTATAAAATTTTAACTTCCTACGTTATTGTTAACCCGTGCCGACAGGGCCCCAAAGTTTATGGAAATAGACGTTTTTGAACAGATCTTAATATGTAGCTAGGTCATCGCAACTATGCATATCTTAGGTAAATATTGATTAAAAGACAAATTTAAGTAATGCCTTTAATTATTAAAAAATAAAGTTACACATAATTATTCAGGATACTTTTATTTTAAGGTCTCTTTTTTACAGTCGGGATACGTCTTAATATGTTCTTGCACACAGCGTAATAATAACTGTTTCTGCGTTTCTTATGCGGTAATTAAACCATGGAACGCTTGCATTAGCTAAACAGCTCTTTTAGCTGTGTCATTTACTGCTTTTAAGTTTAAAATATTATTTTTAGCTTCCACAAAGGCTGCATTTTCTTCCCACGAAGATACGTTTTCTTGGAGGAAGCTGTTGTCAACTTTTAATCACAAAAACAAATTTTTGCTCTTGATGGATACGAAAACACTCATTGATTTCCATAAAACAATAAGATAAATTGGTATCACAAGAAAATTAACAGAATTTAAAA
This sequence comes from Metellina segmentata, assembly GCA_947359465.1. Lineage (NCBI taxonomy): Eukaryota > Metazoa > Arthropoda > Arachnida > Araneae > Tetragnathidae > Metellina > Metellina segmentata. Next base: position 69,031,187 of record OX375873.1, on the reverse strand, counting down.
TAACACATCAAACAAAACTCACATCGTAAAGATATACAGTCATCTCTTCCTTCGATGGAACAAACGTCTTCCCAAAATCCTATTAACTTTCTCTTAGTAAGTTCGCTACAATATTCGCCTTGGTTTGTTTATAAACAATAGCATCAAAGAGTGATAGTACGGCTATTTTCTCTTATAAATACCACTGGTGTTGACTGAACTTGCTCAGGGTAGCTTTGAAAATCAATTTGTCAACTGTTTCATACTCTTTTAACGTCCTCAAAAAACGCAAATCTTGATTCAGCGCCTTCACCGACAAACTGCATCCAAGCCAGGACATCACATAAACTGCCACAATAAATAAACAAACATTTAACAACGCTCGTTTGTCCTCAACGCTCATTTTGAACTGAGACTGCAGCAAACATATTTTGAAAGAGTAAAGAGCTTTTGCCATCCATCGTGCTGGATACAATTTGCCAGAAGGTCTGATTTTAATTTTACTCTCGTTATCTCCTCTCAAGAAAATAACAGGTAGTTCGATCAGTTCCCGATAATCGTCACGTATAATGGATTTTTTCGGTTCATGGTTTACAAACGTCACCAATCCGTTAATGGTCGCGACAAAAAGATGCTGTTTGGTAAAATCTGTGCATGTTTCGATAGCATTAGGATTAATGTTTTTCCAGTTGTCTCTGAACTTTTTGATCAGTGGAATATCGGGACTGCTTGCGACTTGAATTTTTGATTCAAATACATTTTTCTGAACCTGTTCATAAACATGATGACGGCAAGCAAAGAGTAACAATTATCTTTCTAGATTTTGTTCTAAAAGCTCACAAGCTCCAATCAATCAATCTGTATTAGATGATGTCGTATCACAGCACATTATTTGTTCTTTATCATTGAGGTTCCATTCTTTAAGTGCGTTTGAATCTGCTTTAGCTTCATATTTGCCGTAAGAGCTGTCCAGTTTTACTACTGCAAGAAGTTGCTCCTTCTCTCTAAATGAAATAGGGATTGACAGGCGTTCTTCTTCAGAACTTCTCACATCCAGGCCTGGTAACAATATTCCATCGTAATAAACGGTAACTACTTCGGGCACATTATTTTGAAGATCGGATTTTATGGATTCCGCCCTAACCTTTCTCAATGACTCACCTCACCAACCAAGAAAATGCCTTTTTTATTGCTTCTCAGTTCCATTGACATCTTCGAAACATAAAACAATACGCGTTAATTACCCGACAAGCTAAAATTAAAGCCCGTTTTTTCAAGAGTCAGAGTAGAAGCACGGGTTGCAGTACTCCAAATAAGATAAAAATTTATTTTCGAGTGTTATAGGTTCAAATGAACAAAACTCGAACCTATGCGTTATATATATATATATATATATATATATATATATATATATATATATATATATATATATATATATATATATAATCTGAAATAAAACTTTAAAGACAGAGTTCAAATGCAAGTAATTTAGTAATCAGAGCATTCTCAATTGTTGCCTCATCTTACGATTGTGATCTAGGGTTAACTGAAATACATTTTTACCCTCGCCTTGAGGAGCTATCACAGAGCACTGTAACGGCGGTTTTTTATCAAAATGATGAATCGCCTTTTGGGAGAGAAAGCAAAAACGACGGCCAAGTTTTCACTTTTGCGAATCAATTCTCATTTGGTTTGTCACTAAAAGCGTTCACGATCTTCTTTTTTAATTCTTTTTGTCAAAGAAGCGCTCCACTGCCGTATTTAAAATGCTTTTTTTTTTCACAGGAAAAACGGCACTATAATGTTTCTTGCAGTTTTCCATCTTTTCAAGTGTTTGAAAGGTTAATTTTATCGATTTTTTCCGTTTTATTCAGAATATAAGTGAGCATTTGGATTGAGTATATTGATTTGCTTTTTATTCTCTTGATTAATGTGAATATTTTAAGGTCCTTATTATATATTTTAATATTTTAATTTATTTTATTCGATCCCGGATTTAATTTATTCTGAATATTTTAAGGATATCTAAGTTTTTACAACTTTTAAAAAAGTAAGTTTTACTTAAATATTATTTGGATACAAAATTTTAAACATTCCTTCAGTTTCTAGCATTTTATTTCAGAGCGATTATTGTTTTAAAGGAAATAAGGAAAATTATTTTTATGAAATTAAAACTTAAAAAAAAAGCAATACTTTTTTATATAATAAATGTGGATAACGCTATATGAAATTACAATTCTGAGGAAGCATTAATATGAAATTTTGCTTTATTCAGATATTTTTAATAATTTTGAGCAACATGTAAAAGTAATTTTAAAAAAAATACATTCTTTAAATGAATCCTTTAAGTTAGTTTTATTTAGTACGACATTTTTACCGAGGTTTCAGCAAATTTTTTTCGAAAGTTTATATTGTTCCTGATTAGCATTTTAAATTTTTAAATGAATCGTAAGTGTTATAATTTCCACAGTATGAAAATTTAACAACAAAAATCGTAAGCATTTATTGAAGTCTATGAAGTTTAATTAAAGATTAATTATAAGACACTTATTATTGAAGACATATAATATTAAAAGTATATAATAGCAAAGAATATAATTACAACTAATAATTTTAAAATTTACAATGCAAACGTTTATTATAATACTTTTCATTTATTTGTTTTGTGTATTTTAGAATCTAAAATTAATAGTTTATGACTTGTAAGTAATGAACAGTTTAGAACATTTTATTTTTCAAAAGGTTTTCTGAAAATACATTTAGATGATGGGTAATCTCTGTAAATAAAAATGGATTTCTTGTTTACCATTAAATTACCCTTATGGTGCAAAATCCGTCTCTTGTACGTTTGGTGTTTGTCAGTGTGTCTGAACGTCTGTCTGTATGTGTGGGTGAGCCCATACTATGTCCAAATAGTTGAATATATTGTCATGAAGCTTTCATACTGTGAGTACATACATTCATTTAGTGTCTGACCTTGATTGCGTAAGTCTGTCCGTCTTCCAGTTCTAATCTTAATTTTATTTCGTGTTTGTGTGTTCTCAAGTATCACATCAAATTTATTCAACACCTATTTTAATACAATGTTCTATATTTGAGACTTCATATTTTAGTTTAGTGAATACTTTACTGGAAACGATGTATTTAGCAAGTTTTATGCTAAAACACACATCTGAGTAACTGTATTTTAATTAACCTTAATTTGATAGTTTGGGAGTAGCTGAAAGGAATATTGAAGTTATATAGATGGTTTTACCAGTGGTACTGAAAAATAAATCATTTTTCATTAACTATTTTAAGGAATTTCAATTCAAATACAATTCTATTTTGACGTTTATTTAATTTCTATGAGAAATGTAAAATATTTCCGAATATTTGTCGTAGGTAAGTACTTAATTTATGCTGCTCTGGATCAACAATATGGGCTATTGGTAACGATCCGGGATCAACCCCCGAAGTGGAATATCCTAGGACAACACCACATAATTTTGAATCTCGGTGAGATGACCCGAATATTTGGGACAGGCAATATCATGCAACGAAACGGAAACTCGTTTTGAATATTTATTATTTAACAAATTGCAATTCCTTTGATCCACATGTAACGCCACCTTAAAATATTCGATTTGAGGTGGCTTGTAAGTTAGAAAAAAGCAAATTTTTAGTGGAATTTTGCCATTATTAAAATAACTTTAGTGTTAAAAATGTATGAACTAGTACTCTCGAAAAATTACAAATTCTTCGTCACAGCAGCAGAAGGTCACGGAAGTTTAATTTATGATATTGAAGATAAATCTAGAGAGAAAATTCTTAATCCTCTCACAAAATCGTCTTTTGTATTAGTTACCTTAGTGTCTGTAACTTTTTATCAGTATATGTGAAATGTTTCACACAGATGGATATTCATGTATATGTTTTATGTCCAAAGGTGGTTGTAGAAAAAAAATGTCTAAAATGCTTGAAAACTTTACTTTACACTCACCTAAAGTATTTAGCATTTTTCAACGAAAGAGGAAAATGATTATTCTGGTCACTTTCAATCTATAACTAAGCAATTCGATAGATGTGTTTAAATGTATATATACGTGTCTTCTATATGTGAATGCAAAGTGTACAGGTTAAAAATCCTTTTAAAAATAATTAGAATAATTACTCAACTTTACTCGGTTTAAATTGACTAACTACAGATTTGAAAAAGTGGCCAGAATTATCGCTTTTCTTTTTCGTTGAAAAATGCCTACGTCATGTAAGCCTTCAAAAAAAAAATTTTTATATTATTGCGACATTTTTAGAATTTTTACAGTTTTTTTTTGGGTGCAAATTGAGTTTATTTATATTAACATATGTGATATATTTCACACGCACCGCAGCCATGTAGTATGACAAAACTACCAAAGGTGACACACAGGTGACTATTATAACAATTAATTTGTTGTTTTTCGGAGATGGTTGTTAGGAATACCCTTTTCTTAAGTCCATTTCCTGTAAAATTGATGTTGTTTAATTCATAAAAATTTTTAATACTTGACAAACACTATAGCACTCATAGATTTGTCAAATACTTTTTACTTGTGGCATTCTTGTTCCGGTAATGTTTCCTAAGATCGCTAATTTTGAAGTAAAGATGACAAAATAATTTGATAAGATATTCACGACGAAAAATATATTTTTCATGTTTAAGAGACAAATATATTTTTTCATTAAAATTCCATTTTGTGGCATGTGCAATAGTAAAACGTGTTTATAAATTGAATATATTCAGTACATAGTAATATCAATGGATTATAATTAAAAAAAAACAGAACGTCAATTTTACAACGTTTTTATAAAGAATATCAATCGCTTCAACGAATGTTTGGATTAGACAAATTGCATAAGAGTAGCTACAACTCTTAAACTAAGCCATTTTGACACTCTGTTACTATAACAAAAATTATTTATGTTTTAGATTTTAACATTGGTTTACTTTCAAAACCCCAAAAATTGTAATTCAAATTTGCTTTATTCTAAACTGCACACCACTTTAAATTGAGAATTCTGTAGCGACATTACGTATGATGAAAAGGAATTAAAATTATTATAAAGGAATTAAATTATTTATTAATAAATAAATAAATATTTAAGAAATTTCCAACAGACAGCGAAATTAAACTGGAGGAAATTTGGTGGGAACGAGTTGTTCTGAATATATTAATTCGTGATTTATTTTCATCTGGTATCGTATCGTATAATTCCCACAACTTACAACCAAAAACTGGGCAAAGTTTATAAAATATACATAATTCCAGAGCGGAAGAAAATAGAAAATATGACTGCACGTGCTCAAATCACGCGAGTTTTTGTTTCATTGCAAAATATCGTCTAAGTATATGAAAACCGATCACATTTCGAAAAAAAAAGGCTCAATATAAAGTATCCCATTTAAAATTCTGTAAAAATTATTTTTGGAAAAATAATTGCTTTTTCAGAAATTCTATAAAACAATCTCAAGTAACACTCAATATAACATTCCAGCTACTCCCAAACTACCAAATTATGGTTAATGTAAGTGTAGTTACTCGGATATTTTGGTATGAAATGTGTCTAAATATGTAAGCAAAGGAAATTTAAATACTATATTCAATACATTAAAACATGATTTATACAAAATGTATATAGTAATATAAGATATATTTCACGTTAAGAATTGAATTATCTCAATTTAAAATGTATAAGGAATAAGTATCTAAAGAATTTTTCATTAATATATTATATGAATCAACTTTATACTCACTTTAGTGAGCGAGGTCTGAGAGACCCCTCCGCACTAGTTACGAGACGGTTTGTGACACATCAGTTAAGGGTTGAGCATCTATCACCAGATTCAGAAGGAATCCCGAATATAAGAAAAATGAGACTTATCTGATTAAATTCGAGCAAATCCATGACCATATTTCATTCCACTTGTGGCACTCTAAAGTAGTGAAACATCGCCTTTGAGGAGAGGTGCGAACAAACCAGATTCACGTGAAGACCCGTCAGTTAACAATATTCACTAACTCGGGACATCGATCTACTCCACCTCAGTTCTACTGAAAAATAATTAGAAAACAGAAAGCACTAGGGACTCTTAATTAAAAGTCGAATGGGCAACATATGGGTTCTTTTGAATTTCTATATTTACTTTGTTCTGTGCGCTAAAAATAAAAGCTCACGAAAGTTTTATAAATAGTTGTGTGTACATGGATAAATCAATTAAATATGTACAAATATCGCACCCCGGCAAGAAAAGTGAAACAAGTCAAAAAATAAAAATTATGATGTTAAGTCATTCGAAAATATGTATGAGGTGCCCCAGAGTGTTATATTACTGTTCTATAGAATATAATAGAAGTAAACACCATAAATGCTTACCAAAAATTGAAAAGAAGCTAATACTATTTCAATATAAGTTTTATAGTATCCTTTTAGTTGATGATTTTTTTTCTCAAATTCTTCAATTTTGAGTTAGGTCACTTTTTTTGTCGGGGTGCGATATTTCCTCCCAAATTGGATGGTATCATCACAGTGGCCTTTGATTTGCCAAAAAGAAAATCGTCAACACAATTTAAAAATTGATTTAAAACAAAGTTTGAATCTTTTGCCGAACATTTCACTTAAAAATTAGAATTGTTGTTCCTCATAGTTAAACTTGAAAACAGGAATCTACTTGGAATTGTTTAGTTTAACAAAAAGGGGTAATGTGTTGCTGATATACACAGACAACAGGTAATCACAGTAACATCTATTCAGCCTAACAATGTGTACAAACCTGTAAAATGTTTTGTTTATCAGTCTCATTTTACTGCTGGTATCCGCCATCACCGAATGTTTAACATGAAGTAAACAATTTATTTAATTTGTATGAATAAACTAAATTTTTCTAAATGAAGTCCAAAAAGTACCCTTTTAAATTATGAGCGAGTTAAACTAGAAAGATCTTTGCACGCAAAACAGCAATCTGTGATGCAGAGAACAGCGTGAGTTTTTAATATGCAAATAGAAAAAGAGATCAATTATGGTAGGTGGTGGTGGTTGGTATTTATTCTTGCCTTGCTTTTTTTAACCTTGTTTCATCATACACAATTTTCAGTTGGAGTGGCCTGAAAGCATTTAGAGAACTGGCTACAGAAAGAATTACTTGCTGCAGAAGTTCCGAAAGTCATGAACTTGTTCTGACATTCAGATGTTCCGTGACTATTTTCAAACAGACCATCACGCTAGACAATTTTTTTGTTTCACAAATGAATGAATACAAAAATTTGTGTATTATCACAGGAATGAATAGGAAATATTTTACATTTTTTAAAAGGACTATAAAACAAGGAAACTACTTTCATTATATCTGAGATATACATATATGACATATAATATCTATGAGATGGTATAATTTGAAAAGATTATACATATAAAAGACATTTATTTGTTGAAATATCATCTGAGCAACATAGTTTCTAAATTTGTACCTTTTATATTTTGATATTTGTTTTCATTCACCTTTCAATTCGTTCTACTCTATGAAGTCATTAAAAATTCCATTCGTAGAGTTAAGCCATACAACACTCCTCTATGTTTAATAGTGCCTTCTTTACTCCTTCTAACTCTGAGAGGTGGATATAAAGAAACTAACACGATTCCAAAACTTTTACAAAAATTACTCCATGGAGACCGATTTTATCATGTGGTTTCAGACTTGAAGTGTCTCTTTCCTAAGTTAATCTTCCATATACAGATTTCAGCGATATAAGCGAAATTATTATACATTTCAAAATTGAGATTTCTTTACCTCAAAAATACACTTGATTTTTCTAAATGACTGATAATTATTATTGTTTTAACTCTAAATTTATTAATTGTTATAAGGAAATTAATATTCATGCTACGATTTTTTACGTGAAAAATAATATTGAATTTCAACAAGATTTCAAATATAAAAGGCATACGCCGTATTTTTAAGATCATCGCTGCATTAAATTTATAACTTTTAGATAAGTCAGTTATATCTCTAACAATTTATTTTGAATAAATTATGAAATATTTTCTTTTAGTTTGGAATAAAATACGTATCCAAACATGCGTTTGAGTCTAAAAGAAGCGTGTAAGCAATTGGAATCTGACATTTGAAATTTACTTTCAAACCACAACACTAGATGGAGTGTTTTCAGTAGAGTATAAAGTAACAATTTTTAAAAGAAAATATAATCGTATTTGTACTATATTAAACCTCGTCACGTTGAGGATGCAGGCAAAATTGATGTGTGCGAGAAGAGGGCTCACATATCAAGTCAAGAAAAGTTTAATGCTAAATTGAAACAAAAAGATTTAAAAGAATATATGCATTTGGTTGAAAATCCTTCAAATATGTGGAAATCCAATCTTGTCTTTTTTCCTTTGGAATAAATATTCACATCCAATGGTATTTTACTGTCAAGCAATATACTATTATTATATATAGAAAAAACGCACTATCTGTATATAGAATAAAATATCCGTTCATTAGAATAAAAGGCATATCCATAAACAGTTTGAGTCTAGAAGAACCGTATGAAAAATTGGAATATCACATAGAAAATTTACACTTTTATACCATATATTATTTTTATTCATAACTTTTATAAATTAGATTTTTCTCGGTAGAGTAGAGTACCCATTTTTAATGTAAAAAATAATATACACTCATATATATTATACACTCATTGCCATAAAAAATTGCGCTCCAAGAAAAAGTCGTCAAAATGAAACGAAATTTTACACAAGTAAGTACTACTTTGATATAAGTAAGTGATTAGAAAATCAAAGAAAAAGCATTATTTATTTGCAAAAAAAGGTACAAATGAACAGAAGTGTTAGTAGTCTGTTGGTCCCCCTCTAGCGCGAATGAACGATGCGATATGAGCGGGCATTGAGGCATACAAGTTCCGTATGACGTCCTGAGACATCTCGTTCCACAGTTGCTGTAAACGCGCCTCTACTTCGACCAAACTCGTAGGGTGTCCAACTTGCCGTCCCAAGTAATACCATATATGCTCGATTGGTGACAAATCTGGGGATCGAGCAGGCCAGGGAAAGGTGGTAATGTGGCAGAGGCAGTCTTGTGACATCCTTGCTGTTGTGGCCGAGAACTGTCTTGTCTTGTTGAAAAATGGCTCCTGGGAGCCCTGCCACGAGTACCATCACATGTGGCTGAAGGCTGTCATGGACGTACCGCTGGGCTGTCATTGTGCCATGGATCAATATTAAGGGTGACAGTGTATCGTAAGCAATGGCACCCCATACCATCACACCAGCTGTGGGAGCGGTGTGTCGCTGTAAAGCGAAGGCAGGATTGGGGCGTTCACCACGGGGCCTCCACATACGAACACGATTGTCATCACTGCTCAAATTGAATCTATATTCGTCGCTGAAGACGACCTGGTTCCATTCCGTTGCAGTCCAATTCCGTCGTGCGCGACACCAATCCAAACTGAGGCGTCGGTGGGTGGGTGCATTGGCAGCACACGTAATGGGCATCGCGATACCAGATGTCCTTCAGCTAGGCGCCTTGCGATGGTTCGGGAAAATACAAGGGCCCGTAGTGAAGGTGCTGCCTGTATCTGGATAGCGGCCAGTGAGGCAGTTGGCTTTCCGCTTGCGTTTCGTATGATGTGACGGTCTTCTCGACGACTGGTCTGTCAAAGGCGTCCTGAGCCTGGTCGCCGTGTAAATGACGTCTCTTCTGTCCACTGGTCCCAACACCTCCTAACAGTAAAATCAGAACAGCCTACCTGACGAGCTACTCGCCGAGCTGACCACCCAGCTTCCATCATCCCGATGATTCTTCCCCTCTCGAACTCTGACAGCTGCTCATATTGTCTGCGATGGCGGCGTAACGCCATGTCTACTTCAGCGTTTCCTTTGCAAAAGATTAAGAACACTCAAGCAAGTTCTGCTTACCTGTTTTATACTCCAAGGAGAACGAAGTTCAATGCCCTCTATTGGCATTACGAATTGCTCAATCACGCTACAATTCTAATTATTTGCATATCTGGCCAACATGTACCTTCATGCCAAGTTTCGTTACAATCCCACAGTTATTTCTTGGTGCGCAAATTTTTATGGCGATGAGTGTATTAATCTGCACCACATATTTATGATTTTAGTCGAAATTGGTGGGTATCACCTTGTCAATTAATGAAAATTTCCTGCTGTATTGAAACTAAGAAAATTAAAAGAACAGATGCATTTGGTTGAAAATCCCCGGAATGTGTTGAAGTTCTACCTTTTCTTTACGACTTTTCAATAAATATTTACACCCAATGGAATTTTACTCTAAGGCAATATTATATTTTTTTATTATATGGAGTGAAAGTGCTATATTTCGAAATAGAATAAAATATTCGTTCAGGAGAATACATTCAAAAATATATCGGGCGGAAAGTATTGACTTATGAAATCGACTTTCATTCTGCTCTGTCTTGCGGAACATCAAAACGGCACGTTCTGAAAACCTGCTCTCTATTCATGGTGGCTTGTCAGAATTTTCCTATCATAGGCACGTATTTCTCAGACTATAAGAGGCACTGAAATCTCACAACGTATTCAGTTAATTTAAATGTAACATTAATGATTTCAACTAACACACTATTTTTTATGTTTCAATACATTTTATATGTAAGGTTCAAAAGGCATATCACGAATTCGAAAGTGTTATTAATCAGATTATTTATTAAAAAACTAACTTTAATCTCATAAAATAATTATTTTAAGGATATTAATGCTGGTGACAGTCGTGATTATATTCTGATTATCACTATGCGATGTAATTACATCATTAAGTAATAATCACGAATATTTTCGAAGATGCTGATGAGAATGTTAAGATGAAAATAATATTGTTCTGAAGATTTAGTATGTACTATTTAATATGTATAGTGGTATCCCCTGGACCTCTTCTAATTAATTTTCCAAATATAAGTTCTCAAGATGTTTGATTATACTGTGTGAATACTGATTTTAATATCACTGAATATGCTACTGTGACATTCGAGTTATTGATATTTGATGTAATATAAATGTTTTTTGGTGATAAGTTGTTGTTACGATTATAGTATTTCTAGTTTATTAATTGTGTTAACTGAATTAAAATAATTGTGATTCACCCTTGAACTGCACTGGTGTCCAAACTTAACTTTACATACATATAATCACGGATTTCAGGGAAACTTTGAACTATAATTTTATGAATTTATGGGGAATGAGACGCAACAACATTACAGATAAATACAAAGGAAAACATTTAATAACACTGCATATGATATAAAGCTAACATAAAACAATAAAAATGGCAATAATATGTCTGAAGGAAAGTTCAGGAAAAAAAAGAAAAACTCAGAAAAAATTTAAGGTTTAAGAACTTAATATGGAATGCGATCGCTCCTGACTTGTACACACATATCACAACATGACTTCATGCTGGCATTAATGTAGTTCAGCATGGCTTGATTAATTAAGCTCCTCTCTTCCAGCAATGAGGTCTTCACGGAAATTATATCTTTGGAAGGATGTCATCGTGCAAGCTTTTCCAAGGTATTTTCATAAGTTCTCAATCGTATTCAGGTCAGGAGATTTTGTTGACCACGGTATTCGCTCAATTCATTCATTTTTAAGAAATTCGTCAAGTTGGTTTGCTCGATGCGAACACGCTTTATCATCCTTAAAAAAATGAGATCTATATGCACTAGGGTGTGCCGAAAAAACTAAAATTTTTTTTCAAATCGTGGTACCGCGGAAAAGTAGCGAATTTGGGAGACTAAAGAGGGGTAAAAAGAAATAAAATCGGTTTATATCTATTATTTCCAAATTTTCCCAAAATTTGGAAAAATTCACATTTATACTATAATTTTTTTAAATTCTTTAATTAGCCTCTTCCCGAATGTAATAGCTCTAATACTAATGTATTACAAAGACAGAAAATAATGTTTAAGCATTATTTAAATCCATCGGCATCTTATGATCGCGCATTGCCTTAAAAATAAGTAAATTTTGAAAAAATTTACAAATAAAGGTAGATCACAGTTCAAGGGGGAAAATACTAACAACTCTTACGCGTTTTTTTTTTTTTTTTTTTTTTTTCTTTACAGAATACAAGTTTAAATGTTTCAAAGCAATAAATTATTTTAGACCATTAGTAATATTTATCAACAGATTTTTTATTGAAAAAAAAAAGTTTTTGTGTGAAGAGTCATAAGCTTAAGAAAATCATGTTGAAAAATTGAACATCTCCGTTTTCACTCATTCTTAGCTAAAGTACTTTGAAATCTGAGTAAGGCATGGCTGATCTTGACAGAAAAGTTGTTCTGATAAAACTATTCCTATACTCAGCTCCTTGAACGTATCATGAGACTTCAATTACTAGTTGCACACATTGTTCAACTGCCTGTGTGTGAACTGGGAATGGCTTGAATGTTATATCACAATTAGGGACTGAGTCACTTTGAATATGTGATTTAATCTCATCGTCACTGATATCTTTTAATAATGGGGGAGAAGATAAATTATAGTCACCATCCAGTTAATCATTTCCAAGTAGTCTCTTGAGCCTTGAAATTGAGTTTTGGCGACATGAATGTTCTGATAGTTGTTCTATTTTGATCTGTCTCGCCTTTAAAAATCGTCGAAGTCCGAGCTCTCTTACGTGTTTTTTATTATTTTGTGTCATGGCTAACATTAAATGTTCTGGATTCGAGAAAAGGCCATTTCGTTCGATCACAGAGTCCACAATATTACGTAAATCTTCAGGTATACAAGTTTTGATCCCTCTGTAAAGTATTTACTTGTTTAAATACTAAACCACATTGACATGAATGACTTCAAAATAAATACAACTATTTCTAGAAGTTCAACTGTGGGACTTTCTTCACTTAAGTACAATCTGAGATTTCGATTTGCTGTTGTCAATCACCTCGAGTGTGACAAGGGACCAGGATCTCGTACAGCCAAATCCTCTTTAGAGTTTCCCGACTTTATTGCCATGGAAATATCGAGTAGATTTTGCTGATCCTTACTTAGTATACTTCTGTCTATTGTGACTCTTGAAGCCAATAACTGGACGTTTTTCGCAGCCACTTAGTATTTCAACGATTGGCCCTCTGAAATATTTCGGACTCGTTAATTTACCGTCTAGGTATTGAGACAGATACCAGAATGGCAGTTCATTGAAATTGGGAAAGTAAACTGCCCATTGTAACGGTTTCCCCTAATGTACACTCTATAACAAAAAAAATCGACGCACCAAGAAGGAGTTGTCCGATGGAGACAAAAATTGGTAGATAGGAAAAATTATGTACAGAATAGAAAATGATTAAAATTTCAGAACAATTGAATGATTTATTTTAGAACTACAGTAGCGAGCTCAATAAGGTGTTCACCCGCCTCTAACCTGGATGCAAGCTGCCACACGGCGTGGCATAGACCGATAAAGCTCCCGGATGGTCTTCCGCGGTATTTCTTGCCAAATTTGCTCCAATTGTCGGACTACGTCATCAACATTCCCTACCGGATGCAGTCGCCTTCCCATCATATCCCAGACATGCTCGATGAGAGAGAGATTTGGTGATCTGGTTAGCCAAGGAAGTGTTTGACAAGCTTGAAGAAAAGTTCATAGCAACACGTGCCGTATGAGGTCTGGCATTGTCTTGCTGATAAATAAGCACAGGGTACTGCGAAAGGAACGGTAGCAAAACAGGTCTCAGAATGTCGTCAACGTACCGTTCTGCTGTAAGTGTACCTCTAATGACGACCAAAGGGGTCCGGCTATCAAGGAAAATGGCACTTCAGACCATAACTTCTTGTTGAGCGCCCGTTTGGCGTGTAATAGTGAAAACAGGATCGGCACGTTGCCCTGGGCGTCTCCAGACACGTCTTCGATGATCGTCAGGACACAATTGGAAGCGGGATTCGTCGCTAAAGACTATACGTCCCCAATCAGCATCATTCCAGCCTGATCGAGCCAAGCACCACTGTAATCTGGCTTGACAGTGTTCAGGCGTGAGTGGGAGGTGGCGTAACGGTCGGTACAAGCGTAGATTTCGCGCTCTCAGCCGTCTGTGAATGGTCATGGTAGACACTCGTGTGTGGGTCGCACGACTGATGGTTGATAGCGATGAATCAGGCGCTGTGACAGCTGATCTGACAATAACTCTGTCCTCGCGATCTGTTGTGGCCCTACGTCGACCGCTACCATCATGACGCTGAAATCTGCCACTGTCCACCCACTCTTGCCAGCACCTTCTAATCGCCGCATCGCTTCGACTCACATGACGAGCGATTCTCCGATTGGCCCAACCTGCCTCTTTCAATCCAATGATACGACCTCTTTCAAACTCTTAAAGTTGCTCGTAATGAGCTCAAATCCTGCGGAGAGGCATTTTTTCAGTCGTTGAAAGGTATCCTAAATCGCAATGTAGCAGAAATTTTTAACAACGCTTCAAGAACAACTCCTTATATACATCTGCTGGATGCGCAGTTCCGATGAGCTGGAGATCGCACTATTCATTCATTGGACAACAAATTTTAATCATTTGCATATTTGGTCAAAACATTTTTGCATACGAAATTTCAAAGTAATCGGATGATTCCTTCTTGGTGCGTCGATTTTTTTTTGTTATCGAGTGTATTTCGATTCGGCGAATCAGACCGTTTTTCTAACCAATATTAACAGCAGTGCAATCACATCTTTTGACAGCTAATTTTTCAGGAGAAATACCGACAGATAAGAAAGAATAGAAGTGACAATAACTTCAGAACTTCCAGAAGTTAGAGTAACATGGCAGATGTAGACTGAACCAGGTTCTTAAATTAGTGAGTAATGTTTTTAATCAACGGAACCTTTTCGAATGAGATAGATCTACCACTAACGTGTCGTCCTTCCTCCCATCCAAATAGAGACGTTGTAGTGGAAATTCGTCAGATTTACTACACAATTCAGCCCTATTTTGTTTTTTCTCTTCTTATATATAGAATTTGAGCTATTGCATTCGAGAAGAGGCTAATTTAAAAATGTTAAACATTATCGTAAAAAAGTGAATTTTTCCAAATTTTGGCAAATTTTAGAGCACATGCGCGACCGGAAGATATAAACCTATTTTTGTTTTTTCACCCCTTTTTAGTCTCCCAAATTCGCAACCTTTCCGCGATATTTCTACTAGGGAAAAAAATTCAGTTTTTTCGGCCAACCCTAATATGCATTTCTGAAAAGTTTTACATAACTTTGAGACCTCATCCCGATATCTCTGGCCGTTCAAAGATCCTCAGTTGAAAACGTGTAGGAACGTACGTTCATCTATCATTATTTATCTCCATAACTCACACCTCCACTAACAAAAAGGACACATTCCATAATGTTTGAAAGACAAATTTGCTTTCCTGACTTCCTCCAGATATAAAAACGTTTAAAATTAGATGCTTAAGAATTAGAAGATTAGATCAGATACCAAACCCTCAACTCATCAGTAAACATATGGGTCCTTTGGTGTTAACTCCAGTTCTGATGATTTTTTCACTAATTAAAGTTTTCCCTCTTGTGTTGTGAAGCAATGAAACGCATACCCTTGGCTTTCTGGCTTAAACGCCTCTTTCATTTATCCTTCTGTATAAAGTTTTCCATGATACAACAGTTTCCGTGGTGGCTTAAAGCTCTGAACTTAACTGCCGAGCAGATGACTTCCTGTTACGAAGGGCAGTTATTGCCATATATCGATATTGAGAAGCAGTTTTTGAACGTTTATGGCCTTCTCCAGGCTTCCTCATAACAGTTCCAGAGTTTTTAAATTGTTTCCATAGCGCAAAGACTGTCTGTTTTGAAATATTCACACATCTCGCTGCTTCCATGATTGTCTGCCCTGCTTCTAAACGGCCGATACTGCACCACTTCACAGATTCTTTCAAATGATACTTTGGAGCCATCACAAACCGTTTTGTTTCCTTACACACTGAAATCAAACGCTGAATGGCAGCAATTCACTCAGATATTTACTTTGCGCATAGCGCTTGATTCACCGTCGGATGATGTACCGCCTTGATTTACATATTAAACCGTTTGATTACTTTAGATTGAATAATGCTAATTAGGCTTGTCTTCAAAAAATTTCCTGCAAAAATGGATTACATCGTTTGGTTATTTCTTGCAATATAATTATTTTTGACTATGTTAAGATAATTTTGGACATGAGTGTAATTAAGTAATGTCTTTATGATAGTGAGGATTATTAAAGGTTCTGTCTGAAGTATAAGTTAACATTCTAAAATAGAAATAAAAAGTTATCTTAACAACTCCTTTCTATTTTACTCTCCTTTTATACAAGGATTTTTTGTACACATTATTTTGTTGTAATTATTTATTCCTTAAGGCATAACTAAACATATAGGTAAAATCCATGAATCTGAACAATCTCAAACAATTCAACATTAGATTAGGGCAGGCCTCGAAATATATTTTTTAATACAGGTGCACAAGGTGCACCTAAGTTTTTAAATTAGGTGCACAGGTGCGCCTAGCGGAAAAAAATTAAGTGCACAATTTTATTTTCATGTGCACAGTGCACCTGTACACCCGGGTATTTCGAGCCCTGTATTAGGGCGTCCATAGAAATCCTCTCTGACAGAACAACGCAAGTTAGAAGATAACTTAGGGAGGCTGATTCCGTGTTACATTTTAGGCAAGTTGAGTGTACTTTATGGCCTTGAATGCAGGATAGAGATGGGATGTGCCCGTTTACAAGTCAGTCTACCAGTATTATAATAATTGTGTGTAGAAATGTAAATGTATTTTAACTTTTCTAGCATCGATTTAAAAACATTATGCAGTACAATCGTGATGTAATAAAAAGCTGGATTCTTGTCTGACTTTGAAAGTTATAGAAATTATAAGGTGTTTATTTTCATTTTCAACATATTATAATTGAATTTCTTAATGGTGAGGAAATTTAATACTTCAAAGATGCTACGAAAATGGTAACAGATTCTTATTAACTGTACTGTCACGATTTCTTCTAAGATTCTTAAGTAATGTAACAGTGATACTTAAGTAATGTAACAATGATACTTAAGTAACGTAACAATGATACATAAGTAATGTAACAATGATACTTAAGTAATGTAACAATGATGCTTAACCCTTAACTGCTGTGTCACAAACCGTCTCGTAACTAGTGTGTAGGGGTCTCTCAGACCTCACTCACTAAATGAGTATAAAGTTGATTAATATAATATATTGATGAAAGATTCTTTAGATAATTATTATTTATACATTTTAAATTTAGATAAATTCAATTCTGAGCATGAAATATATTTTATATTACTATATAAGTAAAGTAGATTCCATGTATCTTCAGGCTCAGCTTTCGGATCTAATTTTGCAGGACGTTTCAACCCTGGAAACTGTAAAACTATGTTGTGTTTTGGTGTTCTAACGGTACTATTAGGTGCTCCCAACAGGCATCCCATTTGAAGTTATTTTTTCCTTAGAAATATTCTTCTTGTGAACACGCACTTGAAATGTATTCATTTTCATCTGCCTAAATTTCCGAATCCGTTTCGTGTTCGCTTTCAATAATATTATCCGAAATTTCACTGTCCCAGTACTCTATTTCCGACCAATTATCAACAATATCCGGAATTTATTTATTTAATTTTTTATTTATTTCTGAATTTCTTAGGCTCTCTGACGAAATTCCCTACTCAAACTTAGACGATTTCATTCAAGGAGAACGGTTACGCAAATGTTGAGAAGGGATCTAAGAGACCACGCGGGAAATGCAAATAGTGTGAAATACGAAATAGTTGGGACAGCCAAACCATTCTTGCAATGTGGCTTCTGTCGGACGTAGTAGGAAGGTACTGAATAAGACAGGAACCAATATTCACTTTAAAGGGTGGAAACGACCTGTCAAAAATGACTCGGGGTCTGTGAGACCCATGGCAGCAGTTAAAGGTTAAGTAATGTAACAATGTTACTTAAGTAATATAACAATGATACTTAAGTAATGTAACAATGATACTTAAGTAATGTTACAAAATTCCTTCAACTATTTCAAACAAATAAAATAAAATAAATTTTGACAAGAACTTCTTCCGTAAATATTAAATGAAAATTCCACTTTCACAAATCCTCAAATGAGACATCATAATCTTATAAACCACTACGGATAAACTGAAAATAAGTCATACACACTCAAATTCAGCAATAAGCTTACAAACAAAACTTCAAAGACAACTGCTTGACAACACTTCGTATAGCAGATAACTTTCGCATCGATGCTTCGAAATACAAAGCTTCGCAGGACTCGATCTAAATTGAGTCTTGTGTGTGAAACTAATCCGTTAAATCCCACTGTAAGATATCCGAACCAATGGAATGTCGTAATCATACCTCACTTAATTTCCTTGCCCCATTGAGTGTTGCAGGATTTGGCGAACTGTGGCTCCCCCTCTCACATTTCAGTGCTATTGTGCGAGGTCTCATTAGTATCCTGAGTGTCCGCTTACGTCAACTGTGAAATTTCATCATCCAAACTATGCTTTCGGGTTAATCCGTTTTGAATAGAGAATCCTCTTTCCTCCTCGTTTTGAATCCTCTTTCAACAAGACGCATTGCATCGAACAGGGATGAATTAAATTCGTAAGCTTCCTTATTAAACGCATATTTATATTTTCGTGAGACTGGCGTCGTAAAAAGTATATTCTGCTTCTGCATACACTGCACAAGAAAATTATTGAGGATAATGCTTTGTAAAGAGTGAATATAAAAAATTAAGCTTAAGTCAGCGTTTCTCAACCTTTCATTATTCGCGGCCCAGTTTTCAATCATAATTTTCATCGCCCTCCCCTCCGGATACAATAAAATGTATACAACAATAATATGTATTGAGTATTTTGATTCCTGTTTTAAAATTATTTTTAACTAACTGCCAAAACAAGAGTAAAAGCGAGCCAACGTTGGCGAGAAACCACATCTGGCATTTTGCCAAGCGGGCGGTAAACAGATGAAGCGAATGGAAGCGGGGAAAATTTAAATATTATATATGAAATGAAAGCCTAACAGGGAGATAACGTTAAAAGAATATGAAAGTGCAAAAATTCTTTAATGAAAGTTAACCTATACGGGGTGAGCTAAATTTAGAAACTGGGAATACTTTTTTTCGAATAATAACAGAAATAAAACAGAAGCTTGACTAAAGAAAAGAGAAAAAATAAGTAATATGGTTTGTGGAAGCCGTCTCGAGCATGCGCAGAGCAAATGTTTTCTCATAGGAAGAAGAAAAATGTTCGATAACGCAAGTTTCAATTCTAATTCGAGTCGATCGCTATCAAATCTATCGTATGTTATATATGTTTTCGTGTTAATTGAAATCACCATATTAAATATTCACGGCAGCAGATTTATGCAGACCCATGGCTTTAAGCGGGCGTAAACGAGCATTAGACGATAGTCAAGCATCAACAAGTACACAGACGACCGTGGTTCCGAAAATAAAATCAAGAAAATATTCTCAAGAATACTTAAATTTGGGGTTTACCAGTACTGAAGTAAATGAAGAAGAAATGCCCCTGTGCATCATTTGCTCAAAAATGTTGACCGTAGACAGCATGAAACGTAATAAACTTAAACATTTGGAAACGTTTCATAGTGAATACGTCAACAAACCCAGAGAATTCTTCGAATTAAAATTAAAATCATATGAAAAGCAAAAATAATTTTTTAAAGAAACTTTGTCTGTGAATAAAAAAGCTTTAATTCCAACCTACAAAGTTTCATATAAAATAGCCAGATGTAAAAAACCTCACACCGTTGGTGAAGAGCTTATTTTGCCAGCAGCAATTGAGATTGTAGAAGCTATGTTTGGAGATAATTTTTCAAAACAATTGCAGTCCATAAGTCTTTCAAATGATACTGTTGCTCGTCATATTGGTGATATAGCTGAAGATGTACAGTGTCAGCTTTTCTCGAAGTTGCGTGACAAATTGTTTTCAATACAGCTTGATGAAGCAACAGATAGTAATAAAGATGCTAATTTCATTGACTATGTTCGATTTTGAGATAATATGTCAGTAGTAGAAGAACTACTTTTATGCAAACCGATACAAATCAAAGCAACGGCGCTCGCATTATTTGCTATTTTAAATGATTTTATGAACGAGGCAAACATAGAATGGAAAAATTGCGTCGTAATTTGCACCGATGGTGCTCGTTTAATGTCCAAAAGATTCCAAAGAAAACAAGCAATTGTAAAACACAAATCGCCTCAGTGCGTCTGGACACATTGCATGATCCACATAGAAGCTTTGGCTTCCAAAGAAATGAGTCCTGGTCTGAATATTGTGTTAACTACAGCTGTAACCGTAGTAAATTATATCAAAATGAGACCCCTGAAATCATGAATCTTTTCCGCACTTTGTAAAGACATGGGTGCAATGCATTCAGATTTACTATTTTATTGCGAGGCAAGATGGTTATCACGTGAGAAATTCTTGCAACGTGTTTATGAATTAAGAGAAGAAATCGCCATTTTCCTGGAAGAAGAAAACAGACGGGAAGCCAAGAATTTATTTGTGATGAAATTGTGCTACTTGTCGACATATTCGAGAAATTAAATAACTCGAATCTTCAACTCCAAGGAGCAAATATACATATGTTGGATACGAGTGATAAAATTATTGCTTTTTGTAGAAAATTGGAATAGTGGAGTAGAAATTTAAAGCAAAAAAACCTAACAATGTTTGCAAATGTGAATGATTGTACTAAAATTTACAAGGCTGAAGAAGAACATGTAAAAGTTGTTTTTGTAACCATTGAAAATCATTTAGGCATGCTGGCAAAGAATTTTAAAAAGTATTTTCTTGCTGACGACAAACTGATAGCAAGTTACGAGTGGGTTAGGGATCTATTTCATAAGACTCCCGAAGGACTCTCAATTGATGAGGAAGAAAAAATTATAGACTTCACAACAAGTGGCGAAACCAAAAGACAATTTAGTTATAAATCACTATTTGAATTTTGGTCAGGATTAGAGGATTATTTTTTTTTGCACTAAAAAAACAAGAGCATTTCGCATTCTATCACCATTTTCAACATCATACCTTTGTGAAACTGTATTTTCTGCTGTGGCTTCTTAGAAGACAAAATATAGATCTCGACTAAATATAGAAACAGAAGTGAGAGTGGCTATTTCTAATATTAAGCCTTCCTTCGAAAGACTTTGCATGGCAAGACAGGCCCAAGGAAGTCACTAATAATTATTAAATTTGTTGTTAATTTGGTATGTTTTGATTAAGTAAGTTTTTATTTAGAAGTTGTTTTACTTTAATAAGTTAATTATTAAATATGTCGATATGTATTTTGTTTTCTATGTGTATGTGTGCTTTCCTTTAAGTTAATTAATTTTTTTAAATAATATTTTATCTTGGATATTCTCGCCCCCCCCCCATCTAGTGTGATAGGGGGGCGCGCCCCACAGGTTGAGAATCCCTGGCTTAAGTGATATAGACGGTGGTGAATGATTGGCTACTATGAAGGTGACAATCGGTATACAGATTTGATTTTCCGATTAATTTTGGATGCATTATCATAACATCTAAAATTAATCTTTAGTTCAGATGTCTATGACTTATCAGTATAGTATTAGTAGACTTTTGTTATGGGTTTCGAAAGATATCTGCTATGTTTTATCAACATGAGTTATTATGTTCTGGAACTTGTTGGAGTTTACATGGTTAGTAGGTTTGCCTATGTGCTAGTAACCTATGACTTGAAGGCAGAACACGTTCAGTTGCCCCCTTGATGCATTTTTCTATTATCTTGTGTCAGTAATACTTTCATTGTGTGTATATTTCCCTTTACTTGACGTTGTTTGGCGCAGCTTGGACAAACATGGCCCTCTTCCATAAACCCTAACCCAATCAACCAACTATCAATTTTAAAAATCATTTGCAGAAGCACGCACACACATTTAAAATGTCATCAGCAGATTCTCATATTAACTACTAATTACAGGATAAAATACAAAGAATTGTCTAAATAGCATAGGAATAAGTATCCCAAGAATGGTCCGTTATTTGTCCCTAACTGCTCGTTGAATGCCACACAAAGAAATTGTAACTGGGAAAAGATAATTTAGTATAGAAACAAAATATCTGCTGTCTCTTTCATAATTCAGAACTCTACGCCAATAACCTATTAATTTACTAAATGTTTAGAACTAATCTTACAGAGTTGGAAAACAATGAGTGCTTAAAGCATACATACAGGAATATGAAGGATTAGCTCTGTTACGTTCACATAATATACCTAAGTTCCGTGTATAGCCGCATAACAGATGGGAGCATTCCCTAATTTTGTTGCCCCATGTGTAACGTTTAAATTACGTTAATTTAAACACTTGTTTTGTTACGTTTACCTCTCTTACATAATGGTATAAAAAATCCTTAAAAGTGTTGGAGTTCTACGTATTCATCACTTGTTCAAAACAAAACTCGTTTCAGAAAATCTTTTAATATAGAATTTTCTATAATTCAAGCAGCAAGACAAAATAAATATATCTAAAACAAATTTTGGTTCATATTAGAGTAAATCTTTATTTAGCTCCATTCATGAGCAATTACGAAAAGTGTCGTAAAAGTTCCTTTATATCACAAGTGTCAAGACCATTTACATACCATTTCAAGACCATTTAAATACCTTTTTAAGATCTGAGAGGACTTCCAGTTCTTGATCTATTTGTTTTACAATGTAAACAGGTTACTTCTTTCACAAAATAGAAAAACAGAAAGGGACAACGGAATACTTAATCACAACCTTTACAAACTTTAAATCTACAACCTTCATACTTCATATAGTTCATGTGTTAGGTGATTGGTGACTTGTCCGAACCATTTACAGCTATCGCTTGTTTAAATTATTGTCTTAAAATTGAACATAAGTTCCCAGAGTGAATGTACTTCAGAATTACTTGCAATTTCTCTAGCCTCCAGGGTGCACTGTATTGCTAGTTCCAGATGTGTTTCTTTAATTTATTTTGTCTTACAACCTATCATGATAGATGTTTCTGAAAGTGAAAAAATAAACTTTCTCCCCCCCCCCTCTGGGCCCTTTCGACGCGAAAACTTTTAACTCTTTTCAGTTCTCATTCATTTACTTTTATTAACATAATGTTTGTCTGATCTTCAGGAAAAACTAACCGATTGCATTAAATGGAGCGACTCTGATATATGTAATAATTCTGTCTCAAGTAAACAACATAAATGCTTACAAAATGTAAAAAAAATCATTTTTGTGCTTGAAGTGAAAGAGTGGGTTTCAATCTTTTCTTTGTCACAATTCAAAATTTGACCGACGACACTCCAATGTTGTTGCTTTTTATTTGCTTTCGGTCAATATTTTCAAATCTGTTTTGTATTTTATATTTGCATATCCAATGTTCCAATGTCTATATCGTTCTTTGAAGTACTTAAATAACTCATTCAATTTTAAGTGACTTTAAATTTGCATTCGAATTAATAGCAGTCACAACATTCACACAATCCGATTAACTCTCATGTAGCAAGGCATTATCGTAGGACAAACTAAACCATTGTATTTATAGCAATACAGAGAAAGTTTTATTTACAAATTATAAAAGAATATGTAATCTAAACTCGTCTCTTGAGCATTTACTGACGGTTTACAATTTCTGGGACTATAAGTAAGCAGCGAAAGTTTTATTTACAAATTATAAAAGAATATGTAATCTAAACTCGTCACTTGACCATTTAATGACGGTTTACAATTTCTGAGACTGTATGTAATTAGCTGTAATCATATTGACTAGAAGTACACTCTCAGATCATAGAATTCCTTTGTGTATAAGTATGCCAAATACCAGCTGGTGTAGAACAGGTTTCTAGAGCTCAAATAATATATACAAATGCCAGTATGCATGTCATATATATTTGTATTAGTTCTAGAATTAAAAAACGATTAACTCTGATCTCATTTGTCAGAAAACATATTTTTAATCAACCGCTATTAAAACATTCTGAACTACAATTATATGCTGTAAATTTATACATGTGCAGGAAAGTATTAGTTTTAAGTTATAAATTGCCTTCTATAAATTTTATTACATAATTTTGTGTATAATATTTTATTATGTGTATAATTTTTTGTAGTGTGTTGAGATATATATTTATCGGCTTTTACCTATTCGCTCATTTTATAATATGTCTGATTAGTTTATTGCATCAATGATATTATTTATAGCCTCAATAATAGTTTATTGCATCAATAACTTATTTATTGTCCTTAATGTCTTATACCAATTTTGCTCTCTTGAGTATTTATTTTGCTTTTGATAACGTTGGTTTTCTTCAGATTATCCGTTGTAAATATAATTTTCTACTTTCTTTCTCCAAGAGTAGCGTCTTATTTGATTTTTACTTTGTTAGTATTTACAGCAGCATAGTTTTCTTAACTTTAATTCAGATTGCCTTCTTCATTATCATTTGCATAAATTGACGAAATTGATATTGGTAGGACTGTCAAAAGTATCGTAACTCTTTGAATCATGAGATTTCCGAAAAGTGTAATATTGCTTTTTCACCACATCACACTCATAGTTACTAAAGAAGCACATCTGTTGGTGTAAGAAATCAAAAGAATGTTCTATTGGTCAAAAAGTTAATATCATATCATACAGGAGAGAGTACAGGTTGAAAAAAGGATACATACATATGAACTATCCAAAGGTTTAAACGTATAATTAATGGATTTTATTTTTTAAAGAAAATTATCATACAGCATAATGATAAGAAAAGATTAATGAGTTTCAATAAATTGTTTTCCTCTTTAATGTTATTTTGATTAGTAGCACCGATAGTATCAACTGCTGATATATTCACCGTCTCTAAAAGTCTTTTACTTTGCATTGTTTATTAACTGCTAGCGAAATACAAATAGGAAATTTTATACTTCAGAAATTGTTATATTGTTCATTTTATGTTTGGTGAGCAGTTTCTTTTCAATGAAATATTTAAAAATTCTACTCCTATTCTGTTTCTACGGCCAATTTAAATTCCATTGAATCCTAGAGCTATCAATTATTCAAACCTAATATTGTAATCTGACTTTAGCTAAAAATTACTAGATGTTTTCCTCGAATCCTTTCCTTTGAGGTTAGTTATCGAACGTCGCCACCAGCCGGCTGTGTAGTGAGATGTTAATTCCACTATAATCCAACCTAAATATCCATAAAATATTCGATTCAAAGAAAAGTTCCAAGAAGTGTTTCTACGAAAACTTATCTTATGATAGATAAAATCAAATTGGTTCCTTTTTTATTTTGCTTCTGTTGAATAATTCATTTATGATTATGTTAGAACTTCTTTAAGATAATTCAAATAACGAAAATCTTCAAATTGATTTAAAATAACTCTATTTTTAAAATTCGCTAAGCATTTTAGATGCATTTACGCGTAGCATTAAATTTCAGTACTCTTTTCCATTTTCTCATACTATTTTATCCCTCAAGTATATAAGACAATTTCTCAACTCACTATCAGTCTATTTCAAGCTTCTCTTTCATTCGTAATAATTTTCTCTGCCGAAAACATCGTTATTTCTAGCAAAATATCCGATTCATATCGTCAGCTGAAAGGAAGTTGTTGCAGCACAATAAAAGAAAACCAAACAGAAAGCCAAAGCCAAATATTTGTTTTCCTTCAAAGACGACTTTCTCGTGGAGGCAGTTTTTTAGTATTGCCACTATGTATCTCCTTTTCCTGGATGAAAGGCATAAAAATTTAATGCTGGGGATTTTATTATTGTAAGGGGCTACAAAAAAATTGAGCCCAAATACGGATTCAATAAATATCTAGCTAACTTTCTTGATATATCTTATTTGATATTTAATATATTTTTATTAGGTAGAAAAACGTTGAAAGAAATTTCTCAGAATTGTAAAATTTCTATTTTTTGAACCAACGCAAATAATTGTATTGTAGTATAAAAGTGTACGATCTTTATTAATCGAATTTTGTTATAAGAAGCACTTTCTCTTCGCATAAAGTTTTGATGAAATTCAGTTGCCTTCAAACATAAGATGCAAAAATAAATTATGAAATTACAAAAGTATTTATTATTTTACCACCTATAAACTAACTACCACCTATAAGCTAAAAAATGAAAAACAATTATTTATATACATTTATTTCAATTGTAAGCAGGAAAACGAGGATAATTAATGACTTTAATAATTTAATTATTATTTATGAATTTGGAGAATAAAGTAAAAATACGGATAATTAATTCATAAAGATTGGAAACGTTTTTTTTTTCAGTTTAATTTATAATTTAATTATCTTCAACTAAATTTTAGATACATTTTTGCATACTTAATCATAAATCCATCTTATCAATAATTTATAGAGTCTAATTTATAAGTCCTTAGATGCAACGAAAAATCTTTATAAGTATTTCATGCATCTGATATGATTATAAAAGTATATTTTGTTATCTCTCTCCATAAATAAATTTTTGTAACAAAAATTAATCTTTAATATTTACCAAAACTTCATATATCATTTCTAACTTGTCTAAATTTGAAGTTATTACGCAAAATGAAGATTTTTTCTAAATTCCTATAAAATGTATTTAGTAATTAAGATTTTAAAAAATCAATCTAAGTTTTATAGATTAAGATTCAACAATTCATAAGTCCTATATCAAGCTATTTCGATACATATTCTATACTCAAGTTAAATGTATTTCAGCTGAGGTAGAGAGAGAAAGAATCTCTCTCTCTCTCTCATTTTGATTTAAAGAAAGGAAATATAGTAATATATTGAGATATATTTGTGATAGATCGGTGTTTCCTTTTCATAATACAATGGGCAATTTATACATAAGTTTATTAAAACTTATCATAAAATATTAAGAGCCGCGGTAGCTCAGTCAGGGCTCGCATCAGAAGGGTTGTGGGTTCTGTCCTCAACGGAGCCTGCAATTCTGATGATAGCGAGATTGGCGCTTCGACCTGGCTAAAGACCGTCGTGTTCACTAATGGTGACTGGGGCACGTTAAATAGGGCGTGGTCACAAAGTCCCCCATGTTCCCATACCAAATCAATAACTCTGGGGGTACCTGATCAGAGGGTTATCGGACTCTGATTGGGATCTAAATTACGATATGTGTGAGTGGATGTATGAAAGGCACCTTCCTGTAAAACGGAAGCGTCATGTATGTCGAGCAAAGACGGACTTCCTCCCTATGGGGCTCTAAACATAGAAGGCTCACCCCCTCGCCTCTTGACGTCTTCGACGGGCCTGGCACTCCTCCGGTCTGCCATTGTAGGCATAAGAAACAACAAACAACATAAATATATTAAATATAATTATTTGTCATGGCAACTTTAAGAAGCAGTAACATTAATACTTATTTCGTAAGTAGTATAAAGAATCGTATGTCTTACTGTATAACACATTATGCCACATTCCAATCATGCTTTATTTTAAGTTATCTGTCACAATGTATATATTCAAGTTACAATACCTCAAAGACTTCCTCGTGTTCATTGTATTTTCAACGAAGGAAAAATACTTGTGTATTATAGTTTTAAGAAACCTCTATTATATTAGTGAATTTTTTCCACACGCAACCTCTGAAGATTGTTTAGCTATTTTCATTGTTGTTAAAAAAAAATTAATTTATGGAGTGCCAATTTATGGAGTTTTTAAAGTGCCAACCATACTCGTTTTGTTCGCTCGCAATGCGTACTAGCTACAGGTTATTTGACAAATATTTTGTTAAAGTTAAATTAAAGTTCAACTAATACAAATTAAAAAGTGTGGGAATAATTTTATCAATTTGACAGTAAGGATTTCAATCCTAGTGCACAAGAAGAGGCTTTTTTTTTATCAAGCTCAATCTGTTTGCCTGTTAGCCTCTTTTTCGCAATAACTACGACATGCAATATGTGTATCTATACATTTTGTTTCTTTTTCATAATTCTGCTGTGTTAACCCCAAAAAATAACGGTCTTGTATTATTTTTGGCTTTTAATGAAGCATTTGGGCTTACTTTTAGAAGATGTTTAATTTTTTTTGCAGAACATTCAACATTTATTCATTTACAATATACATCTGTTGATACATTCATGTAGAAGAATTACCATTCGTATATTCAGGTACAATAATTAGCATTTATATTTTCATGTATACGAATTAGAATTCAAATTTTATGTATACGAATTAGCATTAATATATTCATGTACATGAATTAGTATTCATATATTCATGTAAAAGAATTAGCATTCATTTATTCCTGTACAAGAATTAGCATTCATATATTCATGCACAAGAATTAGCATTCATATATCCATGTACAAGAATTACTATTCATATATTAATGTACAAGAATTACCATTCATATATTCATGTACAAAATTAATCTTTATTTAAGTACAATCATGTCATCTTCTGGAACATCATCATAAAGCTACAAGCCCCGAATTCCGCAATATATTTCTTGCGACTCCATTTCCTGTGGAAACAAGAACTAATCTATCATATCTAGTAATAGTTCTTGCGTGAACAATTTTTGTCTATGTAGCAATCTTCTAATGCATTTGAAAGACAGCTGTCAGTGATTTTATACCACCATATTTTATCTCTCATTCTTCACCCCTCGCAACCTCTTTCACAGGCTAGGCTTCACAAAGTTTCCACGCACACAGACACACAAGCTGGTTTCTCTCTCTATTCTATTATAAATGTAGTCAGTGATTTCCATGTGAAACTAGTCCTTAATTGGCTTGTTTATTGCAATAGCAAGAGTCTGGAGATAGACAGTATGGTGAAAATTAAAAGGTTTAAAATAAAAAGGTTAGTTAAATAGAAGACAGGTTCGTGATCTCATTCCCATATAGGTTATCTGGATGTAATAAATTGACCGTAAGTGGTTAAAAGAAAATGGCTCGTGAAAGGCTAAAGCAAAATCGATTAAATCTCTGTCGTTTAGAAAAAAGAGTTTATGAAGGTGGACTCACCAGATTATGTTTTTTTTTTTCACCTCAAAGTTGACGCAGTGGGATGTCCTGTACATTGTGGATTCAACTAAAAAGGAAATTCGAGAAATTGGAGAATCAACATATTCTTTATTTTTCCTTCTGAGGGACCGCTGGTCACTGTGGTCGAGTTTGATACTGGAGTTATGGAAGATACGTCCTTAGTTCCCTCAGAGAGTGTCCAGGATCTTCATCAGGGGATCGGGTCGGTTACAAGAACGCGAGAACGACTTTTAAGAATTGATCGATTTCGTCAATTGGTCAATAAGCATTCCATGCAATCCAACATGGTAAGATCTGAAGATCTCCGTGGCTCGAAGAACAGCAAAACTGGACCAGCGATGCACGCGATCCATAGGGTACCGTCAATTATCGACACTCTCAAAGTGTGAGGTCGAATCGAAGGTCGTAACATTTTTGCACACTCATCTCGATTATGTCACAGCAGCGAAGCGAAGCAATATACTACAGCTTTACTTAAAACTGGACGAGAAGATAAAAGTTTTTTTGGGGTGAAAGAACCGCTGCAAACTCAGTGAGTCCGATCGCTCAAAAAAAGAGACGAGAAGATCATAGTTTTTGGGGTGAAAAAAAAACCGCCGCATAGCAAAGGAATCGCATCTCTCTAACTGTAAAAAAAAGGAGGGTTACTTAGCAGAGAAAACCAGTCCCTTCGTCCTCTTTCCGGGATTGCCAAAACGAAGGTCACCCCAATGCGAGGGGAAAATTAACGCCAATAATTTACGTATAGAACACGGGAGAAAGACATATGGGATTATTCCTTTATCCCAACGGAATGTTTAAAAACCTCAGGAAGAAGAGAGCCAAATCAAGCCAACATCTTCCGGTAGTTAAGAAGTGTCACGTTGAAGGTTTTAGTGGGGTGGATTTGACCTTGGAAGGTCACCAATTGGTCAATCAGTGTGGGCAAAGTAGAGATGAGACCGTGTGAAGCATGAGGGGTCTCTGTCTCCTAGTCAAGAAAGCACTCAAACCAGAATTCCAAGAAGGTAAAACGCCTGAGAAAACCAACGTCTACTTTCAAGATTTTCGTAGTTAGGAAGCCGGGAATGGGATCGTAAAAAACAACTTTACAGGGAAACTAATTCTTGCTCTCATTCCTTTTCCAAAAAATCCGGAGTGGAATGGAAAATAGTTATAACATGTGGGGAAGGGTAAGCCTTCACCACAGACAGTCATTCTTGCGGGAATCATTATTTGATCTATCGTTTTCTGCAAGGATGTTCTTATTGTCTCTAGGTCCGACTAGAAGACCATTTCGGCCTCCCTGGTAAACAAGTGGTAGCTTAAATCGACCCACTTTCTTAATTTACCTGTATGACTCGGGCCTTTTTGATTTCAAGAGCATAAATGCCTGAAACATTTTCAATTCTATATTTCTGACCATTAGTGATTATTAGAGAAAGGTTCTTTCCATTCAGACGAATTGCTGAAATACAGGTAACATGTGTACTTTTCTAATCAGTGGAGGGAATGTTGATGGATGAGGCGCCCCTATGATCAATTATCGTTTGAGATCCATGGTAAATAAACACTAAAGTATCATCCATAGCAATCATGTTGGAGAGAGGGTATTTAGAAAAGTCGTTGTCATCAACAAATGACGTGAATGCAAGTGCACGCTTATAACTTATCTTTCTTCCAGGTTGAACAGTGTCGGAATTCTTTAAGACAGTTCATATCTCTGAAGGAAGCCATCCATCCAGTGTTA
Source organism: Metellina segmentata (assembly GCA_947359465.1). NCBI lineage: Eukaryota > Metazoa > Arthropoda > Arachnida > Araneae > Tetragnathidae > Metellina > Metellina segmentata. Next base: position 69,000,389 of record OX375873.1, on the reverse strand, counting down.
TGATGCTTTGATTTCTTTTGGGTCATAAGTGTGATGTCATTGAAAAGACAGTTGCTTTGCTTTCCGTCTTGCAAACAATCAAAACTTTTGATATTCTGTCAGCAATCCCTTCAGCAGATGAATTCTTCCATCTCAGGAAATAATGTTTCGATTCCTTTCTTGTACTTGGTGGAATATATATTTCCTTTTGCACTTATCGTGTTTGGGAAACAAAATATTATTTCCTTTAATTATACGTATCTCTCCATATTAAAAAATTGTTATCGCCGCCATTGCCGCAGAATTGAGACTGTTTCCCGAGAAAGAACGAATTAGAAAATTAAGAAATTAGCATGGTTTGTTCAAAATTGTACAGGGAACAAGCTTAAAAAGATTTTTTTTTCCGATGCGGCTATTAGTTTAGTGTACATTAAGTGTTAAAGTCCTTCTCTTAGAGTACCTCTAAACGTAAATTTTTGCACTACGGCGAGTTTTTAGAGATTTCAATTTGGTTCCTGATAATATTTTTTTGAAATTCGGGAAATAACGGGACATTTTCGTTACTTTTTACCCAACACTGTCATATCTATAGCTTAATACTATTAGTTTTAAAATTTGAAAATATCACGTGAAAGCTCAGGCTGCATTATTGCGATAAAAAGTATAACTTCGTGATAGTGTACAAATGGTTCCTCGCGTAAGTGCGCGGAGCTCAAACGTCAAACGCCCTTGAACGAAAGCAATAAGGGGACCGAGGTTTCGCCCTCGCAGGAGTTTGACTCTGTGATAGTAGTGTTGGTGTGGGCTCTCTCTTCCGATCGATTCTCAGACGGTTTCCCGAGAAAGTAGAGATCAGAAAATTGCGAGATTAACACGGTTTATTAAAAATTGTGCAGGGAAAAATATGATTTTTTTTACTTATGCGGCTATTTGTTTAGGGTTCATTAAGTATTAAAGCAAAAAAAAAAGGAATTCACTCTGCGAAAGGAGTGTTGGTTTGCTAAGCAAACTAAATGGAGCGCAGCAAACCCCGGGGGTTGGCGAGCGTAAAGGAGCAGAGACGGATCCTCCTAGTTATTAAATAAATTGTTCATTGAAGATTTATGAGACAGGAGTGGCAAAAAATTCTTTCAACAATAAAAACAACCATGCAATTCCGATTGGTCATTCGGCAATGAGTATTGCTTCCATCTTAACTAAGGCTTATTTTTGTAGTAGGGCTAAAATTACGAGCATCCTGAAAAATCATGCTATGGCTTTTTTTTCCCGATTAGGTTTTATTTTGGGGGAAATACGGTAGAACGGGGATAACAGTGATTTACTGTGTATGTGTGAATTCACCCACTGCGCTGACAGCCTGCGTGTTGTTAGTATTGCAGGTTCAATTTTTGTCAAGTTTGATACCCCCTAAATTTATTTCTGAGACAGTAAAAATTCCCTTGTGTATATGTTCATTACTTGGCGTTTTTTTTTATTTTTGACAGCTTAACACAATATTGCCCTTGCTTTATGGAACCCAACCCATTAGCATCACGGGACATGTGATTGTTCTTTCAATATTCTTCATAGATCCCATAATACTCATTTGTAATTTGAGGTACTTTGGTTCATCTACTTAGCGCGATATCTACTTGATCCATGCGTGCAATCCGACAAATCCAAATGACGTCTCTTTATCATGAGGTGGAGAAATGTTACCAAATTATTTAGTTGTAAAAGAAAATAATCAACTAAACCAAAACAAAATGAAGAATTTCATTTCCACGTTTCCCCACTTCGTGTCGATAACGAACCAACCCTCAGAACATGGGACACTTTTGAGAATTACAAGGTATTGATATATGTTCACGACAAAACAAGCCCAAATAAAAGCAACTTTAATATCCGAGTGCCTCCAATAAAGCAATTTGCCCTTTGATCAACAGAAATTCATTCTTGTTAAAATGAGACTCCCCGTTCGTATGTAATTCCTGAAAACACGATTCGCATTTTACAACCTTCTGAATAAAATATATTTTATCGTCGTTCTCCCCCTCTACGTTATACGCGAAACATTTTTACGACAAACTTTTGTTTTGCTTTTCGTTTAGTTTGGCATGCCCCGACTACAGGACGAATTGTTGCATAAATGTACCTGCAACCTTTCGCTTGTTAATATTTAAGGCTGAAAGTGCATAGTAGCAAGCCAGAACTTTTACGGCTGGAAATTTAGTTAGACTCGGAACTTTGGCTATCACGGAATCTGAATTTTGCCCAGTGTTTTCTGTTTCTCCCTCTACTGAAGTGTGCTCTCGAGTATTTTCTCGATCTGTGTAAGGAAATAAAAAATACCTTTTAGAGAGTGAGTAAATAGAATTGGCTCACCGACTACACTCGCACTTTATCAGATGTGATGCAGCGTAGTTCAATGCGATCAAAATGTTTAAAGCAGAGATATTTAGATTCTTTTCTTAAATTTGAGGAACTCGTAAAAGGTCTTTTTATTTCAGTGAATGGGACTGCATATTTTGTATGAGCAAAATTTATTTCAGTTCTAATTAGTTTTCTCAATTATATAGTGTAAAATAGGTAATTGTACTGTGCTTTATGTTTAGATAATTCTATTCTATGTATCAGAACACTATTGAAAAATGTTTGCTCTTTTTGCTGTAACTGGCCTAATAATTATAAAATAAATATTTATGATTGAAATTGGTTTTATTGGTTTTGAAAATATCTCCATGAAGATCAATACACTTTTGCATGCGTTTGAATTAATTTTCGAAGCACTTTTTTCACTCCGATCGAGGTACCTCCAAAACATGCGTTTTGAATGCATCAACCGATTCTTCGGGTATCGAAAATCGTTGACCACGTAATTTATTTTTGATGTTCAGGAATAAAAACAGTAATTGGGTGCCAAATCAGGGCTGTACGGAGGGTGACCCATAAATTCGATGTTTTGGCGGGTAAAAAATCATTTGCTTGATCCGATGTGTGACAGCTCAAATTATCGTGGTGAAGAATGATTCGCATCTTTTGGTTTTTTAGAATTTCCCCGATAACTTCTGGCAAACAAATGGTCGTGTACCATTCAGAATTGACCGTCCTGCGTTGCTCTAACGCCACTGTCGCCACGAGACTAGTAATGCCGAAGAGACAGGCAACCATTTCCTTCGATGTGCTTCTTCCGCGAACAACTTTTGTTGGATTTGGCTCGTCTTGGAAGACCCATACAGTCGTTTGCAGTTTTTTTTTCGGGCTCATATGCATAGATACATGATTTGTCACTTGTGTAGATGTTATACACAGCCTTTGATGTACCTTGAACGTATTTTTTCAACATTTCCTTGCACCAATCGACACGAGCCTTCTTTTGAGCGTTTGTCAGATGATGCGGGATCCAACGCGAACAAATCTTTTTTACGCCAAATGTTCATGTAATATCTTATTGATGCTTGTCATACTAATGCCCAAAGATCCCTCAATCTTACGGTATGCCATATGACGATCTTGCTTTATCATTTCATGCACAGCATCGACATTTTCTGGCACAACTACCGATTTTGGACGACCTTCACGGAATTCGTCCTGGAGGGAACGTCGACCATGATTGATTTCGTTATACCAGTTTCTTACAATGCTGTAGGATGGTACTTTATCAATGTATAAATAATTAAGTTCATCGAAGCACTCTTGTCTTGATAATCCACGTCGAAAGCTATGAAAAATAATCGTACGAAAATGTTAACGAGTCAATTCCATTTTTTTGCACAATATGAATTTTTCAATTTACTGTAAACAACATACATCACTCTAAAATGACAAAAAGTTTTAAAGAAATTATGGTTAAAAATATTAAATTATCGTTTGCAAACGTCATCGGTTTGTTAGCAACACTTACTATTTCCAAGGCCAGAAATATAAATAGCAACCACCGCATTACGGATTCATACATCTTCACAATATCTGTTTTATAAACCATCTACACATCACGAGATTTGTATGTTCCCAAGTAGTGTGGTATTGTTTTATCCCTAAAAGAACATGTGACTAAAAAGTCTATAGAAAGGTTTCGAGGAAAGATTCCATTGTTTAAAAGTCAAAACTGACTAGAAGTAATGCAGAGAAAGACTTCATGTTATAGATGAGGTAAATGAGTGCTTCTCAAAAGTTTAAACATAAACGTTGAATCAGACAAGCATTGAAAATCATCAATACTGTTTATAAAGAGGTTATAAAATCAATACATTTAGTGAATAGGGCCTAAAATTTAAAATTACAATATTTTTCAATATTTTATAAATACTACATATCTGTTATAATATTTTACGAGCGTGTTTGGTAGCCCGGTTGGAAGAGTAACATTTAACAACCAGAAAGTTACAAGTTCGAATCCAACCAAAAACCGTTGTGCATATGGGGGGGGCTGGTGCACGTTAAATATGTCGTGGTCTCAAATGTACTCACGTTGGTGTGGTGTTGACGTTTAGAGAGTAGGATCTGACAAACGAATAAAATTGAGTTGTGTTGTCCTTGGATCCCGAACCGTTGCCAGTAGGTCGCTGCGTTACTCCAATGCGATATCAACTTTACCATATTTTTTTTTAATAGATTGCATATATACCCTACAATGAGCATTTTATAAAATAGTGCTTACCTTTTCATAAGACTAACATTTTCAATATTTATACTCGTCTATTGTTTGTCAGTATTGTTATAGTGATAAAATTGGTGTAGAAATATGTTATTACCGTTTAGAATAAAACGATAAATGTTCCAATTAATAATTCTAATTTCTAAAATCCACTTGTTGCTATTAGTAACTAGGCTTACAAATTTGTAAAACTTTCCTCGTTCTTAAAGTACAGAGGCTGTTCGCAAAATTTTTAGACGATTTTGTTTAGCGGTAATAAAAAATCGTATGCTGCAAAAGAAATAACTGTAGTTGTACTATGTTTTTAAAAGTCAAAATTATCGTCTGCGGCTTGAGAGGTTTGTTTTTATTCAAAATGGCGTTTTTAACGAAGCAGTGGTTCGAAGGCTATATTTATGCTCTTTCCGAAGAGAAATATTCATATTCCGTTATACAAAAACGATGTGAGAGTCATGGTTTTGTGATATCTAAAGCGTCGATAGGTAATATCGTCAACAAGAAAGGAAAAAACGTCAAATTGGAGCCTCAAGTGGGACAAAAATTCCAAACAAGTATCCATTTAAGAAACGGACATCTTCGACTATTGCAAAGGTACGTTGTTTAATGTTAAAAGAAAATCCCCCTAGTCAAAGGCCAGTTGCAAAATCATTGAAATGCTCGGTGTCCACTGTAAACAAAATGATAAACGTTGATTTAAATCTTAAGAAAGCGAAAACACGCAATGTGCATCGTCTTTCTCCAAAGCATATCGCTGAATGCAGGACACGCTGCCGAATTCTATATGCGAAACACTTATCCAAAGAAAAATGGAAACAAATTGTCACAATAGATGAATCATGGGTGTATTTAAATGATTGCAGCAAAAAAAAGCCATTTATTATCATAAAGGGGGATAAAAAAATTTAAGTACATGGTTCACAGAATCGAAAGAAAGTTTTTCTAAAGGATTCATGATTGTTGCTGGTTTTTCATATAATGGCAAGTTAAAAATAAAGAGAGTGGAAAAAATGTCAAGATTAACTCCAAATACTATCAGGAACATATTTAATCGCCTATTTTTCTGAATGAAATACCATCGCTTTACCCACAGTGCCATCAATCTGTGGAACTCCATCAAGACAAAACTAGCAGTCACACATCAAAATCCACTGTAAATTTCCTAAAAGAAATGGAACAAAAAAATCGGGTATCAATGTCATACCCTTCACTTATGTCCCTACTAAATCTCCCGATGTATCACTCATGGATTTTTGTGCTTTCGGACTTTTAAAAGGGCTGTAATCTATCACTCGTGTGAGGCGGAAATGATTACAAATCACTCCGTTGTTCGTGAAATAATCCAAAACATCTATATTTCGATGGGAACCATGGTTATCAAGCAACACTAAAACTGGGAACTCTTTCAAGCCACCTGACATTTATAACAAAATGTTTCATGTAAAGTAAAAAGTCAGGGCCTCAAATCCATCCGCTTGGGTTTGATTTTCCGCAACAGTCTATAGGACCGTCACGAATAAAATGAGCTTTAGAAAACTTACTTGGAAATACAAACATCGGTGGGACTGAATTTTCCAAAGCTTCGATGCCAAAAATCATAGTTACGTTTGTTTCACTTTCTGCGGAGTTCATTTCTCCAACTTTTTTTTAACCCTTTTCAGCAATTATTTTTACAGGTTTCTGCACTGTTCCTGCTCCTGTCTCAACAATATGCCATATGAATTAAACTTATTAACTTCTAATACAGACGCTATGTTATTGAAAAATAGTTCTACATTGTGTTTATTAAAACTTGTATTTCTACTCAAACTAGTTCCTTCGGGAACTCGAAAGGAAATTGTAAGATTTCGTTGCATAAACTTTATCAGCCAATCAGCACATGCAGTTTTTGTTTGGTAACCAATTTTCAGGAATGTTTATGTCATTTCTAATGGCAAACTCATACGCTAAATTTCGCAGTTCTGCAGGACTAATTACACGAAACACATTCTATGATTGTTTGGCGTATTAGCACAATTCCATTTTCCGTTTAGGTGTGAAAATCATACGCCGTTTTTTATATCCCATTAAAATATTTCCTTCCGTATTAATGTTTTTCTTTTTATTCATGTAACTAAGAAGGGACATTAGGTTTACATTGAACAGTTCTTGGATTTTCCTAAAATTGCACCTTCCGAAATTCACTTCTCTTGCAGCCCTCTCATAATCTATTAAAGTAGCTTTAGCTCTTTCAGTACGCCTCTTGTTATTTCGCGCCATTTTTTCTGAAATTTCAAAACCTGCGTTAAAAATTATGTTGGGACAAGTAGTGACACTTTCACAACATGCCTAGACTTCGCCACAACTAGCCCCGCGTTACGCCATTTTGAACTTTATTAATTAGTTTCCGACATGTTGAAATGATTAACAAATGAAATAATTTGAATAACAGCTCAAAATATAAGTATTCAAATAATATTAGGAAAGTTTAAACTCCTCAGTATTCCTGGTGGGAACGACGACTTTAACATAGGTCACAAAATTTACTTTTGCAATAGAAAATACGATAAATATTTTTATCACGTAAACAACGCAACACTATACTTCCAAACATGCACAGCACACTGAGACAATCAACCTGTTCACTCACATGACACTACACGTACTGCAACCTATCTACTCAGTCAATAACTCGATTGCACTACTTGTCTCTGGCCCGACTAGCCCAGGTCACACTTATATAACCTTTTTAAACCTTTAACTGCTGTCATGGGTCTCAAAGACCCCAAGTAATTTTTGACAGGTTGTTTCCACCCCTTTAAGTGAATATTGGCCCCTGTCCTATTCAGTACCTTCCTACTACGTCCAACAGAAGCCAGATTCGAAGACTGGTTTGGCTGACTTAAAAATGGTAACAAACTTTAATAAAAAACGACCTGTGTATCTTATACAAAAAGAAATTCCGGATATTGTTGATAGTTGGTCGGAAATAGAGTACTGGGACAGTGAAATTTCGAATAATATTGTTGAAAGCAAACACGAAACGGATTAGGAAATTTATGCAGTTGAAGATGAAGACATTTCAAGTGCGTCTTCACAAGAAGAATATTTCTACGGAAACAATAACTTCAAATGGGATGCACGGATGGGAACCTAATCGTTCCGTTAGAACACCAAAATGCAAAACACGACATAGTTTTACAATTTACAGGGTTGAAACGTCCTACAAAATTAGGTCCGAAAGCTGATCTTAAAGAGATATGAAATCTTATGAACTTATATAGTTATATAAAATGTATTTCATGTTAAGAATTGAATTATCTGAATTAAAAATGCATAAATAATAATTATCTAAAGAATCTTTCATTAATATATTATATTAATCAACTTTATACGCACTTTAGTGAGCGAGGTCTGAGAGACCCCTCCAAACTAGTTACGAGACGGTTTGTGGCACAGCAGTTAAGAACTTGGTAATCTTTGTATTGTCTTAGCTAACAATTTTCAGGACTGCACAATAATTTTTCTCGGAATGAATGAGGGTAAACAGGAACATTTCCATTACAGAAATGTAATATATTTACACAACACATATATGATATTGTATATACGGAATGAGACATTTTGCAGAATATTATTTCGATCTGATCTCATTCAAATGAACATGCTTTGGACGCAATTAAAAAATATTGCTCTTATGTATGGTTCTGATGGATTTTCCAATTTGAATATTTCAGACACTTCCTTCAGTGAGCACATGAGATGGTGAGCTTGGTTTTTTATTTTTAGGCCATTAGTCAAAATCGTAACGACGTCTTTATGTCCAGGAGTCATTCGGCTAATATAATCTCGTTCATAACTGATGATTTTGAATAATTGCTTTTTGAAACAAATATTATATAAAGTCACATTATAAAAATGCTGCTCCACAGTGGTGTGCTAGTCACACCTCGTTTGGCTTGTGTCATAGCTTTTCCAATTATGTTCGCATTCTTGTGACAATAAGGTGTTGCGTTCTTTGAATTATCGTTGTCCCTTAAAACATGACACTTTTAAATTCAATTTCTAACTTTTTCTTTCTTCTGACTTTAAACTCTTTTTTACAGCGACTGGCATTTTCATGATTTTTTTCTTTCCTTCTGCGTTTGTATTTCCTAAAAATGCTGTAATTTTATTTATATTCGTTATAATTTCTTTCTTGCTTTAGTTTTTCCCTGTGCTTTCTTTGCCTCTGCAATTACAATAATGTTTGTTTTATAGAAAGAAAAAAAAATAAGATTTAATAAAAATAAATTTTTTACAAAATCGTTTGCATTTCAAATATTAATAAAAAAGCTAATTTTTCTGTACAACATTTTACCTACCGACTCACGTTAAAAAATTAAGTATGTTCTGTCCTTAAGAAAAAGCATGACAAAATATTTTTTTTCATTTACTCTTACTCTTCATATTTAGTAAGAGGAAAAAAATAATTGACTTAGTTTTTGTCACTCCCGTTTCATTATAGTAAGTACTTCTTTTTATACTTATTTTTTTAATATAGTAATTGATATCTGTTACAAAATTAGACTTAATATTTCATCTTTAGAAATCGCTCTTTCTATTATGCGGGATAATTAAACAAAAATGTACAATAATATTAGAAAAAATTACCTGCAATGACAGCCAGTTCACTGTAAAACAATCTTCACATCTAAGGTTTTAGAACCCCTGAACATATTATGATAAAATAAATCTGTAAGGTAATGCCAAAGACAAGTTTAGAAACTTTAAAATATCTAGAAAAGAACTAAAGAAAATTACCGAAAAAAAATAAAGAAAGATATTTATTTGTGATGTACTTTTAGGTAACTTTTTAAAGTGCAATTTTAAAACAAATGCTACATCAGTAAATAAATCCTGAAAAAATTACAAAGAATAATTTTTATTAGCTATTTATAAACAAATTCCTGAGAACAAACCCAAGCTATTTTTATTTTCATTAAAACAAGTCTAAATGATATTCTTTGAAAAGTGGATAAATATTTCTTAAATTATGAAATATATAAGAAAATAGCATTTTCCATTAAACTTTTTCCTCTGTGAAATTCATGATTGCTCATAATTTGTTTACCAGTTTATACCGGCAATGCATTTCTTATAAAAACGTTACATTTTCTATGCAATTACTATTCCAAACCATATTTAGCACTTTATATCATCTATTCAAACTAGCTGTTGAATACTTTCTTCGCAGTCAAAAGTTAATATTTCTATTATTATGTTCTCATAAAAATTGACACTAGTAACGTAAAACACATTTTAGATGATATAAAAGAAATTAAAAAATTCGTAAAGAAAGATGTCATTAACCATGTAGACTATTTTTATATTTTATGTATCAATACCTTTCAATATGCATGTCTAACACACATACTAAGTAAAAAATTAAAAAAAAAATTTTTTTTAATAATACGATATTATGTATTTGTTATGTAAATTTTCTAAATATATTACTAAATTTTACATCAGGTGCAAACATTACATAAGCATTTACTAATCTTGCAGAAGAACTATCTAAAAGATTACAATAAACAATCTTCTCGGTATAAGCTACTTTTAAACAAATTCCTGAGGAAAAGCAAGGTACTGATTCCTGCTTCAAAGTAAAAATAACTATCAAGGAATGTATCATTATCATTTAGTTAAATTATCGCCAAAGCAATGAACACTTTCACGGGATAGTGAGAAATAATTGGAAGCAAGAGAATTAACCCTGCCTTTTTCCTATCCTTCTTGACTCTTGGATTCCAAAAAGCAGCAGTATCCTTAGAGCTTCCTGGAAAAGGAATGTTGCTAATTATCCTCATTAGTGCAATTACCAGGACGTAACTCGCTTAGTGTGGTTCGTCCGGAATAACAGCGAAATCTGATTAAAGGAAAGAGAAAAAACAAACACGCGAAGACTTTGTGAAACAAAAAAGACATCTGCTGAGGTTAATGGACAAATTTCACAAGAAACAAACTTTTTTCTTTTCTTCAAAGAGAACGTCTTTTGGATTGAAATTCCTCAGAAAATGAAATTCTTGCCTAGATGCTTTCTTCCAGAAAAGAAAGATGGGTTTCTTCTAATTTCCCAGCTTAAGAATACATAAAATACGGAAAGTTACTTGAGTTCAACTATTGTGAGTAGATATTTTATAATTACCAATAACTAACACTCATTTACTATTATTGTATATGCAAAGCTTTATAAAATGGAAATGTTTAAAACATCCAAATGTCGTTATTCAAAAATTCCTTCTTTTTTTTTTAGAAATCTTTAAAAGTCCATGAAAACGAACAAAGTTAGGGGAAAAGGACAGTACTCATTTTGAGTTCATTTTGGCTTATAAAAACATTTAAAGATGTTCAATGACTCAGAATAGAAAATTTATAGAGCAGTAAATAAATTTAAAATTTTATTCTTTTATACACCTGTTGAATTTTAGTAAGTGCACCCTGATATATCGCAGTAAACAATATTTATTCACACGAATTTTAATATTTTTGGACAGCTACTGCTGACTTCACTTCAGAAAAAGTATTTACATATTGTGATCTAATCCAATAAAGATCTTACCTTTTATCTATCGTTAAATTTTGGTAATAAATTAAGCTATTGATTCATCAAACATTAGTAAAAAAAATTCATGGATTTAACATCAGCATCTTTATATAAATTAATATCCGTTTCATATGCATTATGTAGGTAACATGATAAGAGAAGGTTATTTACATCCAGAATCCTTTTAAGCGTTTTCTTCAGTGGCAAAGTTACTACTGAATTAAGAAGCACTATTTGAAATGTTTGACTTCAAAAACATTTATTTACGGTTCTATATAAAAATACTTCGATATAATTTCAAATCTATTGCTTTGTTAAGATCATTAAAACATTTTAATTTCTTAACATGATATCCACATGAATATAATTAGTTAGCATTCCATTACACATTAAATGTATGTAATAACTTATATTACATTTTAGGCAGACCAGGAGGAGGCTACACAGAATGTGGTTTCTAGCTTGACAAACGCGTAGTCAGTTGGACTTCAACAGATTTAGTTTTGAGGGGACGTTGTGCTTGAAGCAATCCAATGTATTACTTATTGACGCAGGATAATAACAAACATACATGCAATTCCTAAGAATATGATGTTGATCCTATGGATACCTATGGGTAAGGAAGAGTGGTGTGCTTAAAGTACAGTCATACCTAGGGACAGTCGTTGTAAAAAATAAAAGATGAAGAGGAAATTTTGTTTGAACAGGTTGGTAACACCAAGCTAGGATGCCGTCAGTAACTCATGTTGTTTGTAGGTGGCGACTTCAATAAATAAATGTATTTTTCATTTTTCTACAGGGTGTCATAAAAGTTCCCGTACTCCAACTTTAAAAAAATTTATTTTCCGTGTTTTGTTTAATTCTTGAATTTTATTGTCTGCTTATAGTTTTATAGACTCTTTAATTTTTATCGTTTGATTTTCCTCGCACTCAAGTTGTGCGATAATAAAGTTCCACTTCATTTTGTTCTTCAATGCAAAATGAATTTATCACGCATTCAGAGAATTGCGCTATTTGAGGTTTATTTTGAATATAAATCATATGAAAGATGTAAAGAATTTTGGTGACATAAACATCCAAATGATGCAATACCGAGTAAAGATACGCTATATCAACTTATGCAACAATTTGTTGCATTATTAGAAGTGAATGAACGAGACTCTTGGTTCCCAGAAGACGTTTTCAACCTGGCATAAAAGTTATGAAACCTTACTTCATTTTTGTGGCGATCGACTCATCTCAAGAAACCTTTGGCCACCCCGTTTCTCTGATCTGAGCATCCCTGACTTTTTTCTGTGGGAATATTTAAAGAACACTAGTTAATGAACAAAATCACCTAACTATATGTGATCTGAAAATTGCCATTACTTAAAGGTTAGAAGAAGTCACTCCCAACATCTTCAAACGCGTTTCTAAAAATATGCGCAAACGACTTCAGCTTTGCATCAAAGAAAAGGGCTGACATTTTAAGCATTTTTATAAAAGTAAGTTTAAATTTTTTTTTCCTTCGTCAGGCTAAAAGTGCTTTTTTCCCATTGGCATGAAAACAATTGTTTCAAAGTCTTGTTTTTGTATAATGAATTCACGAATTGTCAGTAAGGGAACTTTTAGCACACTCTATATCTTTGCCTACCAAAAGTAAGATTTGTAGTAGTTTTTCTCGTATTTGCACCATTCTTCAGTGTACTTTACAGACACATACGATTTAACAATCAATTCAACTGTTTTTCAAGAGTTAATTCATTTTGTATTGTTCACCCAACTTCAACCCTGCCACAATGGCGATGGAATTAAAAATGTCCAGCTGTTGTACCAAGGGATACTTTTGCCTGTCATACCTAGGGACAAGATACAATGATGTCCCTAGGTAGAACAGCGGATCGTCAATGATCTGTTTCCAAGGTACTTCGAAATTTTCAGAATGTCATATGATTTATTGCAAAAATGATGATTTATATCTACTTATGTAAAACAAAAATTTACTGCTAAATGATAAAAACTTTCTGTTTCCTGTAACTTTTACCAGTTTTGTGTTGGGATAAGTTTGTTTATGTAAGGTTTTCACAATTTGTGACGCACTCAAAAGTTACATGTTGAGAAAAATACTAGTTTTTCGTTGCGATTTATTGTCAGTGAAGAAGTCTGAAATGATTTTGACCATGAAAAAATATTTCACTGAGCTGTGATTTTGTAGCAAAATTTAAGTATGAAGATTTTAAGTAAAATCTAAGCCTTTTGATGTTATTTGTGTATAAGTACTTGATTATTTTTTTAAATAATCTTAAATTTTAAAGAACAAAATTGTTCAATAAAAGTTAGAGTTGAAAAATTATTTGACTCTAAAACGTCCTTCGGTGTCGATTCGATACCGGAGCATGTTTATTTTGTTCTCCTTTCCGCAATTGTGAATTGAATTTGAAAATTTTGGGTGACTTTTAATAATTTTTGTAGATGAATACACTGTAGAAATTTTGTTGGTCTATATTCGTTAGAACGTCTGCTGGTGTCGTTTCGACACCAAGTGAATTTATCATTCTAAATAGCTTCTGTTCAATTTAATACCAGATCATTCAGTAGCAAACATTATTAGCAAACCAAACAAATTATTTTCGCACATCTATTTGACCTTGAACACAACGTTTGTATGTTCATAGCGGAAACGAATAAATTATACTAGTGTGATTGGGTCTAAGGCTACTTGCACTCACATTGATTTCCTGTCGTACGATAAACAATCGAATGATATTTAATCGTGCGTTGCTTGCATACTATAGACGACTGAAGTGGTTTATTTTATTCGAGAAACAAAGCGAAAGGGCTTTTTATACCCTAGATAAAGTTTATATATTCGCGCTCGTTAAATACAGAGCAAAAATTTTAACAGATTTGAAATCTGTGGAAAATTTTAAACTAGATCGTTACCTTAAATGTGATTTTCTTTTAAAAAAAAATTCAATTGTAACTTTTATAATATACGAATTTAGCAATACGAATTTAGCTACAATTGACGAAGATATTAATTACGAACACAAAAAGGACCATTTACTTCGATTTATAGAAAGGATATAACAAGAATGGGGTACTTAGTTGCCCTAATTTACTGCTTTATATAAATAATAACTAAAAATAGGAAGAATATTTAATTCTATTCGATGTTTTGAAGAGTTTACAACGGGGAAAGTAGGTAAATTTACTTCTGAGAAGACGTATACCAACAACGGACCGTTCAATTTTTCATGCGTAGCAAATGTCTTTAAAGTAAAACTAAATTTAAACATTCAATTTGAAATTATTTTTTAATGTCCTTAAGGTGAAATGAGAAAGATAAATTTCAATTTTCATTCAATTTTCACAGCCTTGTGTTAAATTGAACTCGATAGGGCTTTTGGAAATGAAATTATTAACCTGATTTACGGAATTTAATTAACTGTGAGATTATTTTCGTAGAATTTATACTTTAACCTTGAAGGTATTTATACATTTTAATATTTTTCTATTTTAATCTTGAATTTATTACTATTTGTATCGAATTTTTTATATTATATAGACAGAAATTCTCTTTGCGATCTTCCTGTTTTTGGTCATTCTTACATTGTTTTTAGTTTAGCATAATTACCACGTTTTGTCTTGGGTTTTAATCAAATTACTGTTGAAATGTTCCACAGAATATATACTTTACGGCAGACGTCTTTTCATGCATTTACTGGTAGAATTTTTATCTTTGTACAGTCTATGGTTTTATCCCATAGCACTGGTCTTATTTGCACCAATTTCCAAAAATTAAATCGAAATACTCAATTTCTCTATTGTCTTGGAACTATATTTTCAACATTTAGTTTTGTGAACAAAATTTTAAATCCTACACTTATTGTAGTTTCTGTGTTTGTCGGGCACATTCTTTAATCGTTAACTCAATTCGAAAAAGTGAATAGAAAAGACCCTGTTATCAGTTCTTCCTGATTTATGGAACTGCATTTTTGTTTCTAATAAGTTTTTATTTTCTAAATTCTCTCTTAGGTAATTTAATGTAATTTGTAAATCTACCTTTACAAACAAAGAATGATTTTTTGATAACTTAAACAAGGGTTGGGCAAATAGCGACCCGCGGAGGATTTTTTGGGGGCCCTCCAAGACAGTCAGTAAAATACAGCTATGGTTATGAGTTCCACAACCTCACATCTTTTTTTCTTTTAGCTCAGGCATCGTTGACCCATAAATCAGTTATCTCTCATTATCACTTTTGTTTCTTGTGTATTGATGTGACGTTGACCCTGCAAGGACACTCTTATTGCCTATATACCCTCCACAACAAACCTCTCTGCACGCGCACGTAGTAGCCCTGATTCCTTTGGCCGGTATGTAAGTGTTTCCAAACTTCTCCCTTTCTACCCATAGTTAAATAACCAGTTCCTTATCTTGTTTTGTTTTTCCACGTCATTTGGCAATCTGTCGTCTCTCTTTTTGACACTCTTTTCACCAGTAAAACCTTTGTAAAGCTGCACTGAACTTTAAGCATGTGGTAGATCCTATTGTTAGTGTAGTGAACACAATTAGAGCATGGGCACTCCACCATCGACAGTTTAAATATTTTCTTGAAAATTAGAAGGCAGTGTATGAAGACGTTATTTACCACAACATTGTAAGCTGGTTAAGCCTGGACAGAGTGATAAAAAGAGTCTGGGCATTGTAGAATGAAAATCTCCTATTTATGGACATGAAGGAGATATGTCATGATTTTCTTACAAATATAGGATGTGAGGAGTGAAGATGTGAGATGATGTTTGCAACTGATATATTGGAGAAATTAAATGAGCTTAATGTCACATTACAGAGGAAAGGGTTGTTTGCTCATGACATATGGAAGCACGTAAAATATTTCAAGACAAAACTACGCCTATTTGCAAAGCAAGCTGAGGAAGGCAATTTTTGTCATTTCCCTCTATTAAAAAACCAGGAAGTGTGTGAAATTGTTTCTGCCAAAATTAATGATCACCTGTAGAGTTGATTTCCTGAATATAATTTGCTCTCCTACCCGATCACTGCTGATATTGACACAGTAACTGAGGAGCTGCAGCTTGAACTTATTGACTTGCAGTCAGATCATACTCTGAAAGAAATGTTTAGTAATACGACATTTGTTGACTTTTACAAATCCTTGTCTGGGGGAAAAATTTCCCTAGATGACGAAATTTGCTAGGAAAATGTTCTCAATATTTGGCACAACTAATATTTGTGAGAAAATTGTTTCTTATTTGGATATCAACAAGAGTAAGTATAAGTGTTATTTGACGGATATTAACTTGCCTGCTGCAATGAGAATATCAACAAGCAATATAAAAACCGATTTCAAAAAAAAAATGTAGAGAAGTATGATATGTTACATTTCTCTCATTAAACTAATTTTAAAAATATGTGCTACAATCTATATATTATTATTATTGTTGTATGATTTTATATTTCATGATTTTCGTAGTACAATTTATACTTTATCTGGAATGCAAAGTTAATTTGTGAATGCAATGATTTTAAAAGGTGCGGCCTTCCGTCAACCTCCGCTTCCATGAAGTGGCCCCTGAGCCAAAACAATTGCCCACCCCCGCCTTAATTAATATAATTGTTTTGGCCGATACGTGTTGTTTCTCTAGTGTATTTACATACAATATTGCACTTCTGACCTGAAATTAAATATTTCTGAGTTTACTCTAAACCTTATCTTAATTTTTTTCAAGTAATTAGGTGTATTAAGTAGTGTACCTACTTACTCACCAATAAAATATTTATAGATGATAGCACACATCAGTCAATTTAACTACACTTAGACTATCGGAAACGAATACTAATCCTCCACCCTTCTCTCTTTCATGGCATTTGCAGCACAAATAGAACCACAAATGTTATAACGACTGGGGAATATTTCAACAAAAATTTGATTTAAGCCCACGACAAAACGTGAGAATTATGCTAAACAAAAAACAATATAAGAATGACCAAAAAACAGTTATGTCAAAAACCGGAAGATCGCAAAGAGAATTTCTCTGTCTTTATAATATAAAAATTTCGATAAAAATAGTAATAACACTAACTTCAAGATTAAAATATAAATTCTACGAAAATAAGCTCACAGTAAACTAAGTTCAGTTAATCAGGCTAATAAGTTCATTTTTTAAAAACATATCGAGTTAAATTTAACAGGAAAATATGAAAAATGAATGAAAAAAATTTGAAACTTATCTTTCCTTTTTCAAGTTAAAGACATTAAAAGAAAAACTTCGAATTGAATGTTTAAATTTAGCTTTATTTTAAAGACATTTGTCAAGCATGAAAAATTAGAAGGATTGTTGTCGGTATACGTTATTTCAGAAATAAGATTACATATATCCCCTTTGCTGTAAACTTCTCGAAAAATCTAATACGATCAAATATTCATCCTATTTAAAGTTTCTCTTTGTATGAATATATTTTCTATGAATCGAGATAAAAAAAAAAACATTTTTGTGTTCGTAATTAATATATTCGTCAAATGCGGCTAAATTCGTGTTGCGGAATTATAAAAGTTACAGTTGAAAATTTATTTTTTTTAAGGAAATCACATTTAAAGTATGAGGTTTCAAATGCGTTTGAATTTGCACTCTATTAATAACGAGCTCGAATATATAAACTTGGGCTCGACAGTAAAATAGCCCTTTTGTTTTTACCACAGTTGATTTAATCTTAACTTTATCAATCTTTGACTTCCATTTAAATCCCATTTAAGGTATCGATATGGTTTTAAATTTTCCGCAGATTTCAAATCCGTCAAATTTTACTCTATCTAACAAGCAGGAGGATATAAGCTTTGATTGGAGAGCTAAAAAGTGTTTTTGTTTATTGTCTCGAATAAAATAAACAACGGCAGTTGTCTGCCCTAGTGGCAATCTCCGACAGGAAAACGGATATTCTGTCGTGTTGTTAGTAGATCGAACTGTGTGCAAGCTCACATACTCTTCTTCATGCCACCAAAAGAATTTATGGTACGACATTTTATCACACGGTCGAAGTCGATGTGTGTGCAAGCAGCCTAAGTGTTTTGTCGATTATATTTGTTTTTCTGCTTATAAAATAAACAGATTCTATTATCGAACCTTGTATAATCACAAAACGATGGCACGTTAAAGTCCTAAAGAAATTGCTAGTAATTTCTTGCTAGAACTTGCTGAAAATGAATTGGATGGTGAGGAGCTTTCTTGTTCAGATTTCGATTCCAATGCCCCCAATTTACATGAAAGTGAGTGCGAAGAATCTGAAGAAAGTGCAGATAAAACTGATAATATCACAACTAAACCGTATAGATATGTCGCCAGAAACGGCACAGAATGTATACCGCATAATTGCAATGTCACAGGCAGATTTGCTGCTAGATTTGTTTTACGTCAAGTAGTTGTCCGAGTAACTGTGCGAAACAAAACGTCAATGAATACTTTATGAGTTCGTGGTTACTTTTCATCGACAGTTACAAATTCGAACACATAAGAAAATTCACAAATGTTGAAGCTAGAATAGTTTTAACGATATCAGCTGGTCTGAATCCATTGATTAACAGTGTGTTTTTCATGCGATATTCTATGCTCACGGAGTAAGTGGTACCAAGAAAATTGAACTGCATCCCCCAATGTCTGACTCTTGTAGCCTAAACTTTTGTAAGGAAACAATGGGTCGAAAAAAATTTAGAGAAAACCTTAGTTTTTTAAGATTTTATTGAAAATCCACTCGTTCTCAGAGAATTCGAGCCAACAATTTTGCTATGATTTCAGAAGTTTGGGATATATTTATTGACAGTTGCATAAGGAATTACAAGCCTGATGAGAAAATTACAATCGATCAACAGTTGTTGTAAAGATAAAAATTTAGATTTTGTTTCTTAACTTTAATAAAGTGCTTCTCTCATCCTGCTGTACTCTCCTCATCCTGTTGATCTAGCGGAGTTGAAACAGTGTATCACATCACTATCACTGCACTTGCTTCAGATACCCTGACTCGCGTCTGGGCGGAAATGGGTTTCCGGTACGATGTGCGTAGTGTGGCTGAGGGTGCACACATAGAACATCTGTGATTGTCTCTAAAACACTTGAAACATTCTCCTACATTTCTGTTACAGGTAACATAAAATATCTTACATTGTCACTGTTATATAGTGCGATGAAAGTGTATGCTTCCTTATGAATCACCGTGTGTATGTATATATATATATATATATATATATATGCATGAGTGTATATAAAGGATGTCCTAGGGCATCGGAAAGCATTTCGATCGTTGGGGTAATGCAGAAACGTAGATATTTATCCGACGTCCAAAAGGGCATGATTATTGGCGTTCGGGCCAAGGGTGGAAGCATTTCGGAAAAGGCTAATTTTGTGAACTGTTCACGTGCCGCCGTGGTAAAAGTATACCGTGCATGGCAAAATGGCACCATCCAAAATCAGCGGCGTGGCACATGTGGTTCACCACGGGATATAGATGACAGAGGCGAAAGAAGGCTACGGAGATGTGTTCGGGAGAATAGACGTGCAACTGTTGAGTAACTGACCTCCCAGATGAACCAAGGGGCTACCAAGAGTGTATCCTCAACAACGGTTCAGCGAACGTTGCTGCGCATGGGCCTCCGCAGCAGACGCCTGGTTAATAGTGGCGACAGGTGGCTTTTTCCGATATATCACGTTTTATGCTCCATCGGACAGATGGACGTTGGCGTATGCGGCTTGAAACGTCTGAAAGCAAACACCCTGCAACAATTGCCGGAAGGATCCAGGCTAGAGGAGGGAGGTAATCTAGAGCAGCTGGACACGGCACTGGAGTCGGCACGGCTCAACATCCCAGTGAACACCTTCAGAAACCTAATTTACTCTCTTCCTGCACGTCTCGCAGGTCCGCTCTGCCAAAGGTGGTTATTCTGGCTTTCGACAGGCGGGCACATTAATGTGACTGGACTGTGTGTATATATATATATATATATATATATATATATATATATGACAGTAACAATGTAATTTCGCTTGTCACCTGAGCAGTGTGGAGGTGCACCATCCAATTAAAGAATAAATTTTTTCGATTGTATTATCTAATTGGATGAATAAAGTTTTTGACGATATCTACTGAAATACTCGGTCGTCCTGACTTTGAAACTTTGCACAAACAGCACATAGTTTCAAGTTTTTTAAACCAATCATAAGTGAATTTTCTGGTTGGAGGTTCTTTTCCAAATCGTGATCGAAATTGCTGTTGCACAACGCTGACAGATTCTGTTTTGTTCAATTCCAGAACACAATACGCCTTCTCCACTGCAAACGCATAAATTCCCACTGTATAGTCACGTAATACGCTCGCTATCGCCTACGTCACTTCGCTATGGAGGGGGACACAAACTTTATGAGTATACCTAGCTAACAGTTGGGGACCTTGTTTTAAAATGTTCCTGTTTTACAGCATCTGAAAACCGTTTTCGTACTTGTGAATCACCCTGTATATTCGAGGTATAGTCAATAAGTTCGTGGACTACCCTCCCGTTTCATACCGGGTGTGTGGGTCAACCAAAATAACGATCTGGTTTGCATGACGCTTTTCGAAACTTCAAAGACGCGCAACTCACCATTTGGCTACAGACTGCCATCCTGGGATTTCGATGTAGCAAGATGTCCTTTTTGGAGGAATGTTCCAACATTAAATTCTGCTACAAAGTATAAGAAAACCGCTGCAGAAACGTAAATGTTAATGCAATAAGCGTATTGAGACGAAGTTATGTGCAGATCGAAAGTTTTCAAATGGTACAGTTTGTTTAAAAATTTGAGAGACGCTGTTACAGATTATCCACTAAGCGGGCGGCCAGTGACCACGCGAACGGAGTTGAACATTCAACTGGTAGGAGCAGTGATCAGAAATGATCGCCGGCAAACAGTCGATGCAGTGTCCGAACAGACTGGCATTTCGCACGTAACATGTCACACATTTCTTTCTTTGAATATGCATCGCGCTCCATCGAACATTCATCTCACCGATGATAAACGGGCTTAGCGCTGCACAATTGCGAGCGACCTAATCAATGCTGCCCACAGTGACGTGACTTTTTTGTCCTGAATCATCACCAGGGACGAAACATGATGTTTCCTGTACGATCCCCAAACCAAGCGTCAGACGTCCACCTGGAAATCGCCAGTCACCGCGGTCAAAAATGTTTCGAATGGATCGCTCGGAGGGGAAAGTCATGCTGGAGTTTTTTGACGTGAAGGGCATCGTACACTACGAGTTCATCCCGCAAGGTGCCACCGTCAACAAAGAATAATATGTACAGGTTCTTTGTCGACTCCGAGAGGCAATCAAAAATCAATAGGAAATCAAACACATGGATGTTGTTGCATGACAATGCCCCGGCGTACCGATCTCTGATGGTGCACCAAGCCCTTGCTTAACAAGGCACCACAGTTTTGCCTCATCCGTCATATTCCCCAGACCTGGCTAACTGCGATTTTTACATGTTCCCGAAAATGAAAGATCGCATCAAGGGCAAGCGACTTGATAATGCAGAAGAAGTGATGGCAACAACCACTTTACTACAGCTCGCACGCAACGGTTTCCATGACTGTTTCCAGAAGCTCTATCAACGCTGACATAAGTGTATAGTAGCGGAAAGACATTATTTTTAAGGTGATTGTGTTTCGAATACTTTGTAAGTGTATTGATTGTTGTATAGTAAATAAAGTCCCCGAATTTATTGACTGTACCTCGCATATACATATGTATACATAGATAAATATACTAGTTTTCTGATATATAGGGTGATAGTCTGTAAATTTCATAAAATAATCTTAAAAGTTAAATCAATAGAATATTAGTCTTGGTAATATTTAGTTATTGCAATTATTTTATGCCATTTATTTACCCGTGTCGAAATGACACCGGCGAAAGTTTAAGGTTAATCGCAATGGCGGACGTTCATGGTTAAAAGTTTTTCTCCAGTTTCTGGGCTTGCCCTTCGGTACAACACGCCTAGTCTCTAGGTATGGAGGGAGTGTCGTAGCAAAGGACACTTGAAGAGGTTAACAATCATTTTTTTCATTTTTCAGATTGTTAAAAACAAAAATAACCACCACTAAAATATGATATCGCTAGCAAAATACCTCTAGTCAAACATGAGTAGTAACAATTATCTCTAACTTTAATAGAAAAATTTAGAAAATTCAAGATAAAATTTTGTACTTTTGGTACAATATCTTCCCTTATATCGTAATTTAGTTTAAGGTGGAATTCCTTCTCTGTATCTCTAGGAATATTAATAGTTATTACATTAGATTTCTTATAACTTAATATGTTTTACTTTGACTCATACACATCTACTCCAAGCCTGTCTAACATTAAATTCCAAAGGAAAAGTCGAGGTCCATTTTAGGACATCCTGTAAATATTGATCGAATCTCATTTAATACAAAAATATGTTTTAACCATCGGTATTGCCCATATTAACGTATGAAAAGCTCAAATATTCAATCTTTTTAGCCTTGAAGATTATATAAATTAGTTTCTTACAATAACTGTTTAATATTATACATAATTAATGCCGACCAACCGGTCTGGTGATTAAGGCATTACCCTCTAGTTCGGAAGGTTCCTGGTTCGAATCCGAGACAGGGCATTGATATTTGTAAGCGTATGGTGAAGAGGCGTCTGATGCACCTTAAATGTATCCTGCCCGTATGACTTCACATTAGGTTGATGTAGAAGTTTCGAAAGTGGGGTGTCAGGTCGGATGTTGCCTCGTCATCTGACCGTGGTTCAAAATTACGTGGTGTTATCCACGAATCTTTCCCTTAGGGGATTGATCCCGGATCGTCAACAATACCCCGTTTTGTTGCTCTAGTACAACGTTAATTAAATATTACCTATTACATACGTAATTGAAACATTCATGCATAAAACGAGACTATATGCTAAATGTATGACTTAATAGTATAAAGATTAATAACACTTAGTTACAGTTATCAAAACCATTATGTAAGGCACGTAATACAGAACACCTGATTTAAAAAATCGCCAAAAGTTGGGGATGGATATTTTAAAATGAACCAAAAGCCACATTTTTTTTCATTAAGGCTATTAGAGTAAAAGAAGTCCAATAATTGTAAATTTAACAAACTATATCCAAAATGCAACACCGAAAACATTTTTCATAAGAAGTCTAGACACTTTTTTAAATATAAACATTTTATTAATGTTTGAGAACAAAAAATTAATACATTTAATGCCTAGTTTAATTTAGTACAGTTGTTGAACTAGTCACCAGACCGTGGTTCAAAATTATGAGGTATTATCCTTGATCTTTCCCTTAAGGATTGATCACAATATACCTCTGTATTGCTCCAGTGTAACATTAATTAATTATCTGCCTAATTTAATTTAATTTTCAATTAAATGGAAAGCAATTCAACCTTTTTGCGGTCAGTGATGCCACATAGCACAATGGCTAATAATATAGTATTAAAATCATTTAACATCTTAGTAATTCCATTTGGAACAATCCAAAGATAGCTTCTGACTATTTACTATTTTCTTACTTTTATCAATAGAGGATAGGGGAAGAGTTTAAAGTACTTAAAATCTACTGCTTGAGGTGAAGATGATGTAAGACACACGCTGTAAGGGGAAAACTGCTACTTTCCTATGAATCCTAGTTTAATAATTGTAAAAGGCTATAAGTATTTTATTTTATGTTGCCATATGTTTGAATCATATACAGTGGCTACGTATAAGTATAAGTATATACTATGAATACATTTATTTTAAGAGTTCAAACTCTATTAAAATATAAATTGAACTCCATTTCTATGGGGATTTTAAAACACTCATTTAAAAATACAGAAGACAACATCAATACCACATTAGATATAATATTTTTTAAATAGGTTTGAAATGTCAAATTTACGAAATTCCGTCACAAAATGTAGTTTACACCCAGCATATTTCGAACATGAACTCAAATAAGTAGATCAAATAGGTTTTTGTTTTATTATTTTTAATGTAGAACAACTTCTGGAACAAGGGACACAGAAGTTAAGAAGTTGTTCTTTTTCCGAATATTTTGCCCATTCTCTCATGGAATCATTCTTACGTGCTGTACTAAGAATACCGTGATTTTTTAACCTCTTTTTCTTACTATAACCGCAAAATCACATTGAGATCCTGATCTTATGGAAGGCTGTTAAACTACTGTTTAAAGTGGTTCAGTAACTTTAACCTGAACAATTTCTGCTCTGTGCTTCATGGAGAGGTATGTATAGTTACATAAACTTGACTTTAAATTTAAATTTTAAAACCTTAATTGAGATAAAGTTAAATATTACAATTTTCCATAATTTTATCAATAAAACTACATTTTTTTAACCTCTCCAGCAAGTACACAAGCACCGAAACATATCCATGCTTGGAAGTGGGTAGAGTATATTGAGGAAGTGATTCACTTTAAGAATTCTGATAAATCATAGGCCTTCGCCATCCCTTAAGCCTAAATTCTTAGCTGCAAATGCATCGTTGATGTTTCTTACAGTTATGGTTGACGCGAAGATTATTCAAACCCTAAAGTGAATCGCTTCCTCAGTACATTTTATCCACTCACAAGCATAAATGTGTTTCTGTGCTTGTATGCTGTCTGTAGAGGTTAAAATTCAGCTTTTATTGATAGAATCATAGAAAAGGGAAAATTTTAATTTTTCCAAAGAAGAATTCAAAAAAAGAAGTACTCAAAATTTTTATTTTGAGTCATGTGTATAAATAGAAATATAGAGACGTCCCACAGAGCGAGAAGACGTATATATTAGAAATAGTTAATATTTCTGTGCGACTTTTTAAACAGAAAACATATATACAACCCACCATTAACACCGTTTTATGCAATTTTAATGTTACAGAAGGAACCAAATTATAAAAAATCACGGTATTCAGAGCACAGAAGGTAAGAACAGTCTAGGAAAGAATATCGGAAAAAATATTCAGTAAAAAACAAAACTTCTTTTATATTTAATTCCCTTTAGCTTAGAAGCTGTAACAAATACTAAAGCATAAAATTTTTGGGGATTTCTTAAGTTCAAACTAAAATTTATTACCAAATTTCGGGGTTTAAAGGAAATCTCTTCCTAATGTATATTATGTTTTGGGGGTCAAAGTATGCACAGAAAATAATTTTTTGAATTTTTTTATGAGTGGTGGATACTTTTTTCCAAACTGTAACATTTAAATATTTTTATCGAAACATTCAAATAAATTTCGAATGGATACACATTATATGTTTGCCTTAGCAAATCATCCTTAATTCGAAAAATAACCTTTGTGTTGCTCCAGTGCGATGTTAATTAACTACCTATCTTAATTTCCAAGTGCAATGTCTTCTTCTATTTAATACAAGCTACTGTATGGCTAACACGACGTTGCCCGTGGCAGTTCTTTTAGTGGTCAGATGCGACTACTGCTCGCTATAATATATCGACAACAGCATAATTTATTTTATTTTTATTCACATATAATTTCATTTTCTCGTCAATCTAAATTATCCTTGTTAATTTTAAAAGTATTTCCATTGCTCTTATATCTCTCTCTCTCATTTTAACCAACAAGAAATCTCTCGAGCTTAACTGTAATAAAGCTGGGTCTTCAACATTACATGAACAACCTTATTTGGTTTAATCCCTGCTTCTTTCAAACCTGATTTACATATTTATAAACCAAACCATGCAGCTCAAGGTGAACAAGGTGGTGTACGGTTTTCTACCTCAGCAAAATCAATATTATTTTTAACTAATCTACTTCCCAACAACATAAATAAAGCAGTATGACACGAAAAATTTGAATATTATTCTCGTGTAATGCATTTCATTTTGAATTGCAACCGCCTCAGGTCGAGAAAATTGCTGAGTGCGAAATCATTTCCAGATGCTAAATAGGGACGGCGCGTTTGCCTTTACAGCGAGAAAGCGTGGGAATAAAAGAAAGGAAAGGCATGGGGACCCCCCATTCTTTCATTTCCTTCCCAAAGTATGACATTTGAAAAGTTCTGAACGTGAAGAGACGTGAGGGAATAGCATTCTTTTATGTTTACGAATGTGACCGCCTCGCCAATAAGATGGCATGGAGGAATTTCAGCAAAGATTTCCCACGAGAAGGCTACTGAAATGCGGATCGTGGTAACAGATAAAAAAAGAGAACTGAAACACTCAGTTGCGCCAATTGCATTGCTAAACGGAAACAAAGGGGCGAATTGTATATTTAAATCATTTTAAAATTTATCTGAGGAGATTTTCCTGCTCTTCAGCAATCTTTGTTGCAAATCTTCACTCTGAGTATCATTCTAATCACTGAATATTTTAAGCCGACAACAAAAACAAATATAATGCAGATGAAATAGAATACTATCATACTGTGTTTCCTAAACAGGTTTATTACTCTGTAGTGCTATTTGGTACTACGACTGCAGCGTCTTAGAGAAAAGAAACATCATGAGACAAGCTTTTAAAACGATCTTCAAATCGTATTCTGAATTGCACAAGGTTTCTATAACTTTAGAGCTTAAGCTTGCAATAGTTATTTTTGTAATTTAAACACTGTTTTCTCTTCGGGTTATGACTTTAATAATTTAATATTTTATAGTAAGTAACAAAACTCATTTTAATTTTAAATCTCTACATCGCAATACAATTGTAAAAGTATATTTCTTACCTATTTTTCTTTTTCAACTTCATTTCACTGCAGAGCCATTGATTGCTACGACTATAGTAGTTGAAATAATCGTAGGAAAATTTTGAAAAATGAATCTATATATCATACCGTATATCTCACAAGATTCTTGTTGTTAAAAACAGTTTTGTTTTCAATGTTAATAAAGTAAGAAGACTCCAAAGAGGGTGTGTATATTGGCTATTAAACTACATGTGAGCAATCATACAGGGATTCCTCAAATTCTTTATCCAGATTATCTAAGATTCCTAAAGTACATTAGTATATGTATTACTCAAGCATTTTCATATGAGCATATTTAAATAACATTCTTATGCTTTTAAAATTGAGTACAACCGTTATGAACTAATACTGAAAGTCTTACTTTCGAAGAAAAGTACTGCATTTGAATGTTTAAATGCTTTGCTTGGCATAATTTGCCACATGATAGTACAAGGAATGCATCTGATCATGCCATGCCATGTATTGACATATAAGTCCATTATACGTGCTAAGTTTCATTCCAATTGAAAATTGGTTTCAGAGTTATTGTAATGATTTGGCATATGGTGTATTTCATATATGCAGTATACAGTTTCAATATCATTAGCCTATATAAACCAATAAAATATACTTAAACTCTTTCTGGGTTTTCGGTAATAATTCCCTTCTTTAAAAAAAATACTTTAGAAAATTTAAAAGAATATATTATGAAAATCTTGTGATATAGCAAATTTAATGTGCTCTGGTATTTGAATAAATCACTATACATTGGATTATCTTTTATTTTCTTCAAACACGATTCATTTAATTTTAAAGTTAGAATTCTTAGAACTTTACTTTTACAAAAGGTACTTTGGCTTTTGAAAAGATTAATCGACGAACTGTAACAAATTCCTAGAAAATACAGAAATATATTTATATGTAAGCTATATTAAGCGTGGTCGGTAAAGAAATGAGTTCAGAAAAGCGAACAAAACGTTTTTTAATTTAATATCTGGCAGATTTCTAAGAACAATATCTTATGCAACCTATTATGCAAAATAAATTTAAATTTTTCATGTATACACGCAATGCACCTTTTTGAAATATAATTTATTTGACAAATATAACAATGCAATGAAATTTTAACAGTTGCAATTCACAAGCAAATAAAGACATCTTTTATATTATTTTTCATTTCTGAATAGATACAAGATTTTTATTCTTTATTCAACAGTTCTGAATAGGTATAGTATTTTTATTCTTTATTCAACAATTCTGAAGTGCTTTTTATTCTTAGAATTAATTAAAAAGTTTATTTAGCATTAACAAAATTCTAAAAAATTATTCTAAAGATTCTTTTTACGTTACATCATGTGTCGGAAATTCTTTCTCTAAATTAATGTAATTACACTTTTCCACTTTCTAGATATGATATTCTTATATCTTTACAAAAAATTCTCAGAGTGACAAAAATGCAGTAAAATATTTCAATTTCACTTGTTACATCAAAATGTTTCAATTCCATTTTTTAGTTTTAATTCAGGAACTAATTTAACTATCCAATTCTATTTGGTGTTAGTTATAAGCAATGTTCTAATAGTATACTCCTTCGTACTTTCTAAAAAACGTCACATTTTCGCAAAAAGCTCGTGCTTGAATTACAAACACTTATTTTATGTTTTTATCTGTTATCCTCTATGTTTGATTTTGGAAGATTCGTGCAACTATTTTTATACTCAGTAAGACTATTTACATAGTTAATCGTTCTTAAGCCGATTCTTGAATTTCTACTAAAAATTTATCTTACTTTGGAATAACTACAGGGTTGTATATTGTGGAAACCATCGTTAAGCTTTTTTTCACAGAATTCTTTGTATTTTTATTTGTTTAGATAATAAATACTTTTTACGCACATTTGTTTGTATTGAAGATTCACTAAGTTTCTAGGTGTCAAATTTCTAATAGGTTGTTTGTATTTTTTTTAGCTTCATCAGGGTCAGATTTGTAGCCGAGTGTTTAGTGATCTAGCATTAAATTTAACTGAGTGCGAATCCCAGTCTAGTCATGGATAATCGAAGTAGTTTGAAATTCACTTAAATAATAGAGCTCGATCTAATTTACTATAATGTAACAGAAAGGGATAGCAGAACAACAACAACAACAAAAAATAGAAATATACGGTTAAGTAATCACTATTGCAGGTATATTACTTATTTCTTATGAATTATTCTGCTGAAATGTGCTCTGTTCAATGTTGTATCTATTCAAGTTGCTTACATATTCAGAAACCCGACTCTCACAGTATTTTTGATACTTATAAAAGCAAGAGTTTTTATATCTACTTCAATAAGCGAAGGTTAATTTTTCTAGTTAATTGTTTAAAAGAGAGAGAGAGAGATAATCTCCTGTAGCAAAAAATATTTTCTGGTTTCATCGTTCTTAAAAACTAAACTTTTGATGAATTTGTGCTTGCTTTTATATAAAATTTAATTTGGAATTATTTGTCAATTTGACTATCCTATTAAACTATTTCTACATTTGTTGCAAGCTATTATAATTTGACCTATTCATTTTCCGTTCCCTTTGACCCTGAATGTTAATTACAATGAAACAACTGGGATGCACATAAGGACTTCACACTTAGAAACCTCACAAGAAAAGGAGTAAAAAGTTGCATTGCGTTCACCTGTTGAATTGTCAAAATCATTCTTATGCAGTATATATTACTCTTAAACGACAAACAAAATACAACCATGCACTTGAATACAAAACGCTTAGAAAATATTTAGCATTAAGAATGAGTTTATTTATTCTGACTTCATGTTATATTTATTTTATTATGTAGCATATATAGATTGGCTCTCAGCCAGCTTTTACGGCCACAATGCATGAATGAAACCTTATACTATATTGCTTCAATTGAAATTTAGTTTGAGGTTTCGGAAAATAATTCTGTATTTAAGTGTATTTCACTGGGGGAACTGGAGTAGACCTTCGTCAGGATTACAAATTCTAAATATAATTTATAAATTATTCGATTATTTCGTTACGTGTGGTTCGTGATATTTCATTTGGGATAAGTTTGTTTTATTAGTTCACCTCTTTAATTACATTTATTATGTTTATAGTTGCTTTAAATTACTTTTTTGTACAAAGTCAATAAATATTTTACATTTTCGGATAAAAGTACTAGTGCTTGTTTATTGTTTGGCATTGTATTTTCTTCAGCGTTGCTTTATTTTCATATTTAGCTTTCTTTCATTTCATAGAAAATCATTTAATCACTAAATGAGACATAGTATTAGTCTTTAAGTACTAAAAACATTATATTGGCATTATTATGTAATCCAAGATTTCGTACAAACATAGCACAAAATTAGAAACTAAAATAATACTTAAAATATAAGAAAATATAAATTTCTATTTCCTATTTACTAACCTGTTTTTATGCAATAAGTTGGATAACGGATAATTTACTTCAGACTGTTTTGGATCTAAAACAATTCCTTTAAATATTAAAACAATTGTTATTATTATTTTTATATTTTTAAAAAATGCAAAAAATAATTCTTCTGAATTACTTTTCCAAATTATGACATTTAATAAGCCTTAAAAGTCATAACAATCATTTTGGTTATAACTATGGAAAGGAGAATCGTCCATCTATTCTAAAATTATCTTTTATGTAACACGTCTACGCATACGTAAAAATTTGCTTGATATGCCTCCTAAATTTTGTAGATGAATAGCTGCTATTTCTTTAAAACAAATCGAAATTAATATTTTCCGGCCAGTCCCTATTTGTCTAGGAAATTTACAAACTAAACTATTGAGTCTTGATTGTAATGTGTTCGTAAAGTAATGTCAGCACACAATATTACAAGGTAAGAACTTCAAATTTATTTTGCTAACCACACCCCAACAATCAGTTTCATAAATGAACAATGGGAATTTTATTTCCTGGAACTAGATTAATTGTCGTGAATGGACGTGTCCAACTGAAGCTAAATAGAGGGGTTTATTCTTGGTTATTTAGATATACATGTTTTAAATGTTGCAAATTGAAAACATTATATAAATTTTATTTTCCTTTTTATTAAAAAGTGATACCGTAGATACTTTAAAGGACCACAAACTAAAAATGCTTTTCAATTATAATTACGTCTCCAAACCTCCATTTATATTCTAAATATTAAAAAGTTGCCATAAATAATGAAAAATCCAAATTCTAAACTTGCAAAAGTCCTTAAGTTCGGGTCTTACTAATAGTACATATGTTTTTGTTTTTTATATTTCCCATTAAATTTTACACATAAAGTCACTCTTTTCATGGAACAGGGGGAAACGATACTTTTCTGCCAGTGTTGAATTTCGGTATAAATTTGGTGTTGGTCCCTATTCTATATGACAGAACTCTGGATCGATAAGAACAATATTTCGGTTTTTGAGTTTTCTGAATCGCTGCAGCATCTTGATCAAAATTCGTCCCACAGTTTGATGGCACGGAAGCTACGTTTGACATTCCCAACTCTATTACTTTTTTCAATACTTTTTCTATTTTTATGTTCCATCTGCCGCACATATTTCGGTTCTTGTTCTAACAATGGTCGGAATCCGATACCTCGGATTCTATTTATTCGCTACCCGACCAGAACTATGCGAGTTGTAGTTTTTATTTATCATGCTCGCCAGAACCCTCGATACGGAAAAAAATTCTCTACAAAATCCCGATTTCCTATTTAATAGGGAAAGTCACGCTTAAAAATACGAAGAATGCATAGTGGCATAGAAATCTGTTGAAATTGAAGAGAAAGAATTTATCTCTGGAGCGAATAAGGATTTTATTGTGTTTGAGCAATCCCTTATGAAAAATGGAATTGAATCCAAATTGTTTTCCGACATTTTATCTCACGAGTATTTCTACTTTTTTAGATTTCCACCATTGCTTATGCAATATTATTTATTATTTCCAGCTGTACACATAATTTTGTATTGAATTGTAAAACATCAAATTCCTTGTTTTGAGTAGAAGAGTTTTCGTAACAAATGTTTTCACAATCATAATTAATACATTCTATACGTAACAAAGCCCAAGCATATTTTAACATATTTCTACCCTACAAATTTTACGTATTTGTACTCTAAACGTTATGAGAATGGTTAACAAAAAGTTATATTATATTCTCAAAATAAAGATTGAAGAACATAATGGATAAGCTTTTCTTGAATTTATAAAACTCCAAACAGTCTATCAGTAATAAAGTAATGTAGTAGACTTTAATCGCATCTATACAGTTAGTAAAAAAATAACGTATATTTCTTAAAACTTCTAGTACTTTATTTTTCTCATAAATATTTTTAATTCGAAAATAATTTGAAATTGGTGTATTGCAGTGGTACAACAGTTTTATTATATATATATATATATATATATATATATATATATATATATATTATATTATTATATATATATTATATTATATTTATTATTATATAAATTATATTATATTTAGTATTATATAGTTTATATTATATTTATTATTTTATAGATTATATTATATTTATTATTCTATAGCTTATATTATATTTATTACTAGCCACTGCGTGGCTAGCACGACGTTGCCCGTGCTGTACTTTGTTGGGTTAGGTGTGTCCATTGGGAACGTTTGTAAACCTCCGATGTTTGCTATGCATTCCAATTTGGTTTGCTTCGCAAACCAACACCACGGACAACGCCGTGATGGCCTCGTTATTGTGAAATTGGAATTGCGAAGAGAGTGAATAGGTTTGACGTCACAATTTCTTGGAGGGTGGGGTGCCAGCTGAGGTGTTATGTTATCATGTGACCGTGGTTGTCCACGCATATTTCCCTTATTGGATTTAACTACGACACTAGTTAATAGGTAGTTGTAGTGCTTAAGAACGTTAATTAAAAATTACCCAATTTTCTCGGATACTATCCTTAGGCGATTGATCCCGGACCTTAGTCAAGAGCCCGTTGAGTTGTTATTGTACGACGTTAATTAAAAATTGCCTCGGATCTTTTCCTTAGGGATTGATACCGGACCGTTGTAAATAGCACGTTGAGTTGCTATAGTACGACGATAATTAAAAATTACCTCGGATCTCTCAATTAGGGAATGGATACCAGACCCTCGTTAATAGCCGATTGTGTTGCTTTTGTGTGATGTTAATTAAAAATTACAAATTTCTTCAAATTTAAAATTCGTTGAAATTTTTAATAAAAACTTACAATTGTGTTGATTGTTGTCTTATTTTTAAAATCGATCTTATACACATGCATATTTTACTACAATGCCAAAAATTGTATTTTCTAAGAATTAAAGAGATTTAAGTTTTTGATAAAGGCAGTTGAGAAAATTGAATGGTGAAAGGAGTGAGAAACATGCTTTTTTTTTACTCAAAACCGAAAAAATGAGTCTCTTATTTTTTAAATTTTACAACTGAAATGTGTATCTTATTTTGAACACAACAATGAAATGTGTTGATTTGGACAATTCGTAGGAGGATCCATCTTAGTGTGGCGTTGTTTTACCTGATTAGGACTCGGCTCATTGCTTTATGTACCTGGTACCATAAACGCTGATGTGTACCTGGACGTTCTGGATATTTTGGTCTTGCCTACACGGTGATGATGATTGTTTCTTCCAACAGGATCGAGCTCCATGTTATACTTCAAAACGAGTAATGGACAGGTTTCCTGAAAATAAGGTGAATTTGCTTGACTGGCATGTTCAGAGGCACGATCGAAATCCTATCGAGAGCCTTGGGGATAAGCTGTAGCTACGAGTACGAAACCACCACGCACGCCCGTCTTCACAACAATCTCTTCTCACAGCCTTACAAGAGGAATGGCGAGCTATTCATGCCCAGACTTACAGACAATTTAAGTAAAGTATGCCTCGTCGTTTTAAAACTGTAATACAAGCAAAACTAGGAATTATCCGTAACTGAATAGAATAATAAAACACTTTTTCTGAAAAATATATCCAAATACTTTTGTCCATATAGTGTATATACCCATCTATTCTCAAATATATGTACTGGAGTTACAATTCACGGGAGTAAAAGTTCATTATACAAATATATATATATATATATCCAATATATATATATATATATATATATATATATATATATATATATATATATATATATATATATATATATATATATATATATATATATATATATATATATATATATATATATATATATATATATATATATATATATATATATATATATATATTGGACATGATGCGCATTAGAAACTATTAAATCATCATAAATAAACGTATGATAATGTAAAACATTGATTACTTCATATCTATGTTTAAATATTTAAGAAATTACTATGATTTACAAACCATATGCTTTGACGACATCCTTAAATTATATTTCTTTGCTTAGAAATCTAACTAATAATAACAAGAAATAATTAATATTTATTGCATGCGGATACCTATTCATATGTGTCAAAATACAATAATTATACACAAATTGCATTTGAGGAGTTATACATATGCTTTCATAATACTTACATCTGTAGATATGTATTTTTTTTTAAATCTGAGCATTTCCTCTGAGTTCTAAAATTTTCTTTAAATCCAATCTGTCGTGTAAAACTGACTTTTTTTTATCTAGATTCTCAATAAATTATTCCTAATCAAAAATTGCTTTTGTTATGATCCTGGCTTGCTTTACAATTATGATAGGAACACAAAAATGTAACCTTAACCATATTTGTGAATTCGTAGTGATTGTTGCATTTCTCTGAAATTACATTTCCCTCTCTGATTATTTTAAATATGTCGCTAAAAACAATTTAATTCAAGTCTCAATCCATCTACTCTCTCCTTTTATTAACACTTTTAGGTGCTCACACCCATAGTACCACTTTGCAACCTGCCGTCATCCTTTGCATGACTTTTAACCAAATTCGACCATGACCAATTTAGTCCAAAATACTTCTATAAGGAAAGAAGAAATAAATATTTTCAGTCAATTCAGTATTAAAGTATTTGTTACTTTAACGACACACTGAAGTAACACAACGGGTTTTATCTATAATATAAGGAAGGGACTAATAAAATCGTTCCAAACAATTATATTCTATAAAAAGGGTTAGTAGAATTCTTCAAAAATAGACTTTTTCAAGGGAAATACGTATATAATCGTTCTAAAGTACTCTATTCAGAAGAAAATACCAATTAAATATTTCTAAAGGATGGAGGAATTCATATATTCCTTCAAACAATAGATGTGGTTATTTAGCCATTCAGTGGGTTGTGGGATAAAAACAAAGTGATTAATCCGAAATTTTGGGAAGCTCACAAGGACAAAAAATTACACATTACCACTTACTTTATGAGATACGAATAGAAGATTATTTTATGGATTATTCAATACCAAAAATGCAAGAGATACAGTTCAGAATATTTTTTATCACTCTACCTATTAAAAAAAAGCGTATTTCAGACTGCGTTGATTATAATTAGAATCATTAAATGTCTACTCTACGGCTGCAAAATCCCTTTCACTTGAGTCTTAGAAAAGTAGATACGAATAGTTTAGATACTAGATTCATATAATTCCTTTTGAACTAATGATGAGACTGCGAATTTCAAATATTCATTTGTCCATCTCAAATGCTGTTTCATTATCTTCCAACTCTTATCAGACTGTTTGAATCGTACATAAGAGTTAGATTATCGCATTAAAAGTAATATGTTTAAAGATAACGAGACTAATGAGTTTGGAAAAAATTATATGGATGCAATTACACCCGCCATCCATTTGGAAATAAGTGTTTGTTCATAATAATAAAAAATTTAATGAGTATATTTAATCACTATAAAATTATCTCACATTTGCATTAACCCGTAAAACAGTTAAAGTTAGGACTAAATGAATTTATTCTAAAATATATGAGGGTGGAAGGGGATAGTTGTGTTGAATTTACAAATTATGTTCAACAACAATCCACTGCGAAAGAAACAAGTGAAGATCATTAAATCTCTATCATGAAAATGATTACCTAAGCCTTTTATGGAATATAATCATAAGAATGAAAAAATTAATGAATTTAAAAAGTAGTGCCAGATTTGAAACTTACTATCAGTTGACATTGGTAAATACACAAAAGATCTATATCGAGGTATCAGTTAAAAAATTCACATAAAGTTATAAAAAATATTTTTCGGCTAGTTGAAAAGATGAAAGAAAATTAAAACATTAACGCTTGTTGAAAGCTTTGCATTAAAACTATCAAGTAAGAAAATAATTTAGCAATAGAATTTATAAATATATTTACTTGCAAAATTTTAATGAACATGCTATGGCATAAAAAAAACATGCTATGGTCTTCTAAATTTGCATTTGGAAGTAATTTAAGGTATACTGACACATTCGAGACACTTTTTTTAAATGTGATATAAAAACATTGTAGTGATATTTTGATGTTTAGTGGTATTATACAATATCATTGGGATATGAATATTTGAAATATATATTAATAATTTTGTAAAAGTGATAATTATGTATAAGATTTTTAAAAAATTTGTCAAAAACTTAAAACTTGCTGCATGAAAATCTATTCAACCAATTTGAAAAATGATGCTACTAAAATAATAAAAATCAAAAGAATATTTAAATAAACACAAATTATACAAGCGATCTAAAAATGAATACAAGATGTTTGATAGAAGTAGTCCTATTTCTTAAATAAATGGTCATAATTTAAATGTTTTTCAACTCAGCATAATTATTCTAATTCATTCCCTAGACAACATTATAAAAAACAAGTTCTCAAAGTTTTACGAGACTCCATTAATAGTTTTTGTGTTATAACCTTTGAAGTGAGCAAGTAATGCATAAAAATTAATTTAGAGTAAAAAATAGTTTGAAGTATATCGTTTGCTCTCTCCTGCTTTTACTGTTTGTGTAAACAATTTTGTTCTTCACTTCGATTTTAAAATGTTCACAATATTTCCTAAAGGGAAACCATTTAAACATTTGAGAAACCTTTCTAAAATAATATTCGCAAAAAAATAACTTTTAAATTTAAATTTTGACAGGTTTTTTTGGTCTTTTAACGGTTTTTCATATTTACTTCTCGTTTTTTGCCTTGATTAAAATTTTAATACCTCTGCAACTAATTAAAAACTAATTAAAATATTGAAAAAAATGAAATAGATTTTGAAAGTCTTATAAATACTCTATCAAATAAAGTCAAAAAAACTTTTTTTTTTGGAACTTTTGGTCGAAAAAGA
The DNA here is from genome assembly GCA_947359465.1 of Metellina segmentata. Taxonomy (NCBI): domain Eukaryota; kingdom Metazoa; phylum Arthropoda; class Arachnida; order Araneae; family Tetragnathidae; genus Metellina; species Metellina segmentata. The sequence continues at coordinate 68,963,203 of OX375873.1, read as the reverse complement.
CATTTTGAACTTGTTTTTGGATGCCTTAAGATCAATGGATTCAATTTCAAGTACAGCAAAGAATACAGTAATTTAAGTCTCAATTAATTTTATAAACAAATTAATAATTTGTACATGCATTTGGAGCATAATTTATACATAAATGAAGGCTATTACACTATGTTTCAAGAATACGCTTTTATTACCTTTATTTAACTTCAGTAAGTTCCTCGAAATCACGAAAAACTTCAACCTTAAGCTCTTCAGTCATTTTTTTACGATACGAGAGCTATCGAGAGCTATGTTGACATTTCAACATGAATACTTTCATTACACAGTTATCGATAGGAATACTATACTTTAATAAGTTTTTCTAAATTAAAAGAAACATTAAGATCATGTTAAATTTGTTTAACTAAACCTGCTTATATTCAAAAATGGTGATGCATTTTAACACTCTTCTACGTCTTTTAATACCCAGAGTATTTACCTGATGCATATTTAACAGTGTAGTAACTCCGACCTCTACGTAGAAATGTAAACTGTAATTTAATTCAATACTTATCCGCTATCCCACATGCGAAATCCATTTATGGCACTTCAGTACTTCAAGTGCTGCAGATCTCGCTTCTAAATCTCAAAGCCATCTCCCGAGCGGTAATGGCTCCCCAATGAAATTGGACACGTTCAAGGGATCAGCATAAAATCGTATCTCTCGAATGTATCCAGTGATGGAAACCTTCCTTCCAATCCCCCTCGAGTTATTCCCCTTGGTCATAAGCTGCAGTGGGGACGCGAGATGACCACCAATCGTTACAACCGGATGTGGACGCGCCGAGAGACAAAATTACGGTCGGTCAAAGTGTGCTGTCTTGTTCAACGATGCTTCGGGGCTCTCGCTCCATTGAATTTCACTTCCCAGGGTATTCATTTTGAAGACTATGTTGTATTTTGTACTGGATCGAAATCTCTTTATGATGGGATGAGTTTGACAGACATGTTTTGATGTAATTGCTTAAAGGGTATATTTCAATTTGCAGTTGTTATAGATTGAAATTGAATATTTCATAGAAAAACTATTCGAGTCGATTGTAACTCAGATTTGACTTTCTTAGCAACGGAATTTATGTCATATTGCTCTTACAACACATATAGTGACTAAATAACCTCATCTATTGTTTTAGAGAATCCTGGGAAATATTCTATTGCTGATGAAAGACAAGACTTATTTTAAGTCATGCACTGCAAGTAACCTAATGGATATATGATTGTGAAGTCCTCAGAGGGTTAATAAAGTTTCTAGAAAATATTGTCACCACAACAATCATATCTTGTCAATATTGTAATGTAGTAGTGAAGTAAATCTCCATCGTGAAGTACTTTGGTAGAGATTGTGCATTGACATTTCACACTCTGCAACTTTGGTAACTGGCAGATAATAAATTTTGATATGATAATGATTTCTTTTAAAACATGTCAGATGGTGTTCACCACCATTGACATGCATTGCATTTCAATAAATGATCATGATGAATGGTTGAGTTAAAGATGCAATGTACGTAACTTCCAACAATTTTCTATTATCCAGTGATAACAGACAGATTTTCTTCTACTAACACATCTTCCCACTCCGCTGCTATTTCGTTTTATTTCAAAACTAGATTAGCTATGTTCTGTCAGTTGTTAAAGGCAAGGAATCTATATCGTCATTCATTGTACAACCACGTATACGGAAATACACTCATGTCCAAAAGTTAAGCATGATTGCTGTTTTTGTGAATATTTCAGAAAATCTACATCACACAGAATGGAAGGAAATGCGGTAATCTAATGTGATTGGGTTATAGGAGAAAACAATGCAAAACAAGGATAATAATGACCTTTATTATCCACGGAAAAGAGTTGAAAAAAAGGTTCACCATACGAGTGTAAACTTTAGTGAAACAGAATGATTAAGGTATCTGCCTGCCTTCGTGGATCATCTTTTGAAATTACTTACGTTTTTACTTCTAACTTAAATTTTATGATTAAACACAGCATAAAACTAGAAGCAGCATATCAAATATAAGCGTTTAATAATTTTTTTCATTTTTCAGATAGAACAACAAGGTGAAAATTTTAGTAAAATATGCTAATACGCAGAAGGATATGACTCCAAAAGAAATCATTATATCTCTGTTTTGTAAATTTGATAATGTTTATAATGAGCGTTTTCAGGAAATAGACTATTATCATGGCGATCATGCATATATCTCTGAAGTCATGAAAACTCGATTACAACATTTTGATAAGTTCCCTAAACTTTAGCACATGTCATTAATTAAAAATATAAATCCGAAAACCGTCAGACTGTAAATCAGAAAATAATTAATATTTAACTATGGCTGCAGTATATTCCATGTATATATACGTGTAAAACATGCCTTTAAAATTGCAAAGTATTTAAACTTTAACTTTTTGAGTTATGCTAAGTAGCGTAAAGCAAAAACATGTAAACATCAATTTTGAGAAAAATGGAAAAATAACTTTATGTACCTGAAAAATTGCAATAAAACTCTCATGATGCATTAAAATGCACCTGGATCATACTATTCATTTTTTTTCCTGTCTAAAACAGTGATTTTTTCTTTCTAAGTGCTTTCAATATTTTCGTACGCTTTTTTTTAGAAATAGAAGAATACCGCTTTGAATCACGAATTCTACTACTATCTAAACGTTTATATGCTTTTAAAGTAAGAGAGCCAGGATTAATGTTCATATTTCCATTTATTTGTGTGCAACCTTGGAAGCCATCATTGAAGTGAACAACAACATCATACACATCTAACTGTATGGTCTTGAGACCAATAAATACATCTTTTGGTAATCTTCTACCATTGAGGCATTCATTGACATTCTGTGATTTACCATGTAGACACTTACTAAGAAGTTCTTTAGAGCACAATTCAAGGTATGTGGGTTTGATTTTGTTAAGAGTTTCATTTGGCATCCCACTATACTTTTCTTTGGAAGCAGCACCAGAATCAACTCCTCTTTGGTAATAACACCAACTGCCATAAAACTGGCGTTTTCGCTTTGTTTGGATGCTTTTACCCATTTTGTCTTGGAAAAGACAGTTGTTTTAAAGAATTAGCTATTTACCAAGACTTTATAATATCGGAGAAACAGTGAAACAAAAATGTAAACACAACGCTCATAACAAATTAATTTTGCTACCAGCCTTAGAATTATATCAGCATTAAAATAAAGTTGCCAGATATATTTCAAAAGTTTAACGGCAGGCTCAAGGACTTCGTCTCTGTATCTTTGACTGGTTATAGGCCCCGTGAGGCCGTCCAGCATGATGCCTGTCGAGATTCCCTTATAGGAAAACGATGTATTTCCGTGATGTTTCCGGGATTAAAACGCGTTCCACGTACTCTCCATATCGTGGTACGACGAGAATCAGTTTGCAGATTAAATCTTGACTGGTCTCTGAATATGACATTGCCCAAGTGTCGTCCATTCTATTGCCGATGTTCCAAACTCCACTGTAAACGAGTGATTTTCTGTGAAGACGTTAGGGGGTGCAAACAGCTGGTCCTCTGGCATAGATAATAACGTGTGTCTGAACCTCCTGTAAACAGTTTATATTGAAACTATGAATCGTGTGGCGGCTGTCAGGTCTGAATCCAGTAGTCTGTCAGAACAGTTCTTCTGAAGCACAGTTATCGCCAAATATTGGTGGTTTTGCCAAGTGATTGTTACCCTTGGTCGACCTGGTGCTGGTCATAGGGTAACATATTCAGTGGTTTGAAACCTCTGCCATAGTATGGAGATTACACAATGAAGCATATTCAGAATTCGATACGCTTCTGTTTCAGATCGACCGGATTCCAGCATTCCAATAATCATCCCTTCACAAACATGTCCAATTGGTATATTTGTAACATCTTTCGTCCTTATTGATTATTTACAATACTCCGTACAGAATTTGCGAAACCTCTGTCTAAACTGACATACTGCTCCAGGTCGTATTATATGCGTTCCATCGTGCACCGGTGCTTTGAGTATGTCGAGGTCGACTGAACTGTTTTGTACATGCATAATGTCTTACCTTCGTCCCATGATTATCCTCAAGTGATTTTGAACCATTGTAACCATATTTATTAAGATGTTTTAGCAATTTACGAATTATGCTTAACTTTTTGACATGAATGTACACATTTGATCTTAAACAACTTTCGTGTGTTCTAACCATTTTAGCAAATAGCCAATTAGTGATAACTTTTATCGTATTCAACAACAACTAGATTCTAGAGATTAAGTATTGTGAGGAACTTTTCGATGGAATAAACTTGTACTGTGTTTTAAAAATGCAAAAAAAAATCGTATTCTAATTCTAAATTAACAGAATTGTCCGACCTTATTCGAGTTCAATAGGTTAACTATACATTTAAAAAGTAACCATATAATAATCACATTTTTCTCTTTCGTAGATAAATGCCAAATTATTTAAGTGTGAATAAACTAATTTGTAATACCTTTTTTCAACACATTTTTATAATTTCTACAACTTGCTTTGGATACGAATCCTATAGACGCACATCTATCTATGTAATAGATTATACATGGCACCTCTATTGTATGCCAAAACTACAAAATGATTAAAGGTTACACTAAGCTAACTACTACAAAATATGATTCTGAGGGGGTGTTTGGGGATTAGAAATGTCTTTTATTAAGTTCATTTCCAGTAAAATTGCTCTACTTAATTTGTAAATGGCAAATTTAGGACAGCAAACTGTTTTAAATCACTGTTTAACAATCAATATTTTTTTTACTTGTGGCACTCTTACACCAGAATAATGCGCAATTTCGAATTTTACCATCTTTAAGAGAACGATGACAAATGAATTCCATAAGATATGCATCACTAAGTTTTTTTTTTAAGTGAAAACATTTTTTCTTGAAAATTCCATTTTGTGGTACGTGTTATAAAGACATAATTTGTTTTAAAAAATATTGCCTTCAGTACAAAGCAAAGGCAATCTACAACCATTTTTAAATTACGACTATTTTAAATTACTGATTTGAACGGTATATTGATTTGACATAGTTTTTTTTATTGAAAATCCTAGTTCTCATAAACTTTTAACATATATTATATGTTTCTTAAATATAGCTTTAAATCATAAAATCAGCCATATTGATCTTCTGTCATTGATATAGTCTTATACCTTGATTTTGTATTTTATTGAATTCCGACAAAGTACTGAAGTACTCGAATAAAATATACGAGATATTTGAAGAAAAACACAAACATAAAATGGGAAGACGGGCAGAAAGATCAACTCAACAAGTTCAGTTACGAATTCTTGAAAGTATATTCAGCCGTTTGGATGTAATGCTGCACACACAGGCAAACAGACAGGCAGAAACCAAACTTGCAAGACTCCAATTTCGCAAAAGACGAGCTCAAAACGGATAAATAACTTGAAATTGGTCGAAAGTATTCAATTTACAAACGCTCCATATTTTTTATTTATATAATTATATCTTTTTGAGAGAATATGCAAATGATATGTTGATGTATTATTGCTGTTTGAGCCGGAAATCAGAAATATCTTTATCTATTAATAAAAATTGTACAAGATAAATTTATGTTGATGTTTCATGTGAAACCTGACATGTTATGAATAATACTATTTTTAAATGTCAAATTTGATATCAACTACAGTCTAGTTGAGAATAAAAATTTAAACTCGTTTCTTTCGATCAGTATTTATATTTTCCTAACTTTTAATTCATTTAACTCTACAAATATTCATAAATGATGCATTCTAATTCCTCCCAGAGTGTATTTCTCTAATGTGTTGATAAAGCTTTCATTGTGTTAATGTCCATTTACTTTATTTCTTTTGTTGCAGATTGGTCTTACATAAAATTGGATTTGCATAAAATCTCAAAAGCCGACAACAAACAGATATATCCTACTATTATGTAACACAATTTATAATGTGCATTTTTTATTTCATGATATTAAATGGATATCCCGAATGTTCTAAAATATATCTCTAATCTTCTGAGCCAAGTCTTGACCTAGTCTTTTCTAGACCAGGACAGAAATACAGCTGCCCCTGAGTTCATTGAGAGTCCACACCAGATTGTTTAAGAAATCCTCCCTAGCAACTTTCCAAAACAGGAAAGAAGTTGGAACGTTTGTTCACTTGATGCAAACTGAGAAATGTTTTGCTCCCTGAACCAACTTCAAGAGTCTTAAATTCTCGCTTCGGAGTCTTGCAAACGTGGTTTGATCCTCCCTGTCCCCAGAGAACTCGAGGGTTGCACCAAGATGATGTCCTTGGTAACACCACGCCCAAGCCTCCTCTTATCTACGTTGTTCGAAACCTTTGCCTTTGTGTAATTCTCTTCAAAATTAATTTATGTTACTGGTCAGTTGTTCTAGGAAACCCTTTTTTTCCAGTTTGTTGGCCATGTCACTTTCATCGAGTTCTACATAGAAGGTATCCTCTGAATATGTGTTTCACTGTTTTGAGTCGACAATTTTTTTTTCAGTTTTGAGAATGTCTTCACCTATCTCTCTAGAACTCTTCCAGATGTCGAATTGAACCTCTGCTAAGCTTTGTCAAATGTGACCCACGCTTCAAAAAACTCATTGCGTCCAACCAAATCTCGCTAGCCCGATGTTGCATCTCACCGTCGCTGGGTGGTAGGTAGGTATGTAGTTAATTTACGTTGCACATGAGGAACACAGAGGACTATTGGAAACTATACGGGATCAATCCGAAAAAGAAAGACATAAGGACACCGTCTCGTAACTTTGAACCACAGTCGGATGACGAGAACTACACCTAAGCTGGCATCCCACTCTCCAAAATTAATACCATTTCAACGTGAAGACATTTGTGACCACGACAGATTTAGCGTGCACCAACCCCCGTGTACACAACTGTATTCGGCTGGAACTCGTTTCGAACTCGCTACCCTCATGTTGTTAACCTTTAACTGCTGTCATGTGTCTCACACACCCTGAGTCATTTTTGACAGGCCGTTTCCACCCCTTAAAGTGAATATTGGTTTCTGTCCTATTCAGCACCTTCCTACTACGTTCAACAGAAGCCACATTCCAAGAATGGTTTGGCTGTCCCAACTATTTCGTATTTCACACTATTTGCATTTCCCGCGTGGTCTCTTAGACCCTTCACAACATTTGCGTAACCGTTCTCCTTGAATGAAATCGTCTAAGTTTGAGTAGGGAAATTCGGCAGAGAGCCTAAAATGGAAACAAACTTCACTAAGAAACGACCTGTGTATCTTACACCAGGCCTCGAAATAGATTTTTTAATACAGATGCACGAGGTGCACCTAAGTTTTTAAGTTAGGTGCACAGGTTATATTTAAGGTGCACATTAAAAAAAAACGTGATGTAAGAGCATTGATATAATGTAAACTACTTTCTTAGTTGGTTATGTTTAGATAGGTTAGTAGTAGTAAATAAAAATATTTAAACATCTAAATTCTCCCTTCTCCGGCGCTCGACTATTCCAACAGTCACTTCAACAGAGCCATCTGGAAAATGTTTCGATCTTCGGAAAGTTCTGTTGGCGGTGGCACAAGTAAACCTTCCTCCTGTATAAAACCGTTACGGCCCATCGATTTTGTTTTCGCATAGTGTGTATTTAGGAATTTTAATTACGTTCATTTAAAGCGAGAGAGGTCGATACTAATAGTTTGTTTAAGCATCAAAATAACATAAAAGGTTTCCTCCCCTTTTTTAACGTTAGGTGCACGGCATGCACCTAGCGGGAAAAAATTAGGTGCACAAAAATTAGGTTTCGAGCCTTGTCTTACACAAAAAGAAATTCAGGATATTGTTGAAAAAATTGGTGGGAAATAGAGTACTGGGACAGTGAAATTTCGGATATTATTATTGAAAGCGAACACGAAACGGATTCGGAAATTTATGCAGATGAAGATATTTCAAGTGCGTCTTCACAAGAATATTTCTACGGAAAAAATAACTTCAAATAGGATGCCTGTGGGGGAGGGGGGGAGTAAACCTAATCGTGCCGTTAGAACACCAAAATACAACATAGTTTCACAGTTTCCAGAGTTGAAACTTCCTGCAAAATTAGTTCCGAAAGCTGAGCCTGAAGAGACATGGAAACTTCTTAACTTATATAGTAATATAAATATATTTCATGTTAAGAATTGAATTATCTAAATTTAAAATGTATAAATAATAATTATCTAAAGGATATTTCATTAATATATTAATCAACTTTATGCGCACTTTAGTGAGCGAGGTCTGAGAGACCCCTCCACACTAGTTACGAGACGGCTTGTGACACAGTAATTAAGTGTTAATCCGTTGCTCCTCTCTCTGGGCTACTGTGGGCGGAATTGGCCAAGTACACCGAGAGCGTGAAGTCATTCCACTATGCTAAACTAAAGTTTGTAGACAAGGAGGTCAAGTTTGATTTTCATGTTGAATACTTCTGCGTCCTTATCACTGACCCCCCAAATGCCTTTAATGTTTATAATAAATATACGAAGTAGGTTTGAGAGATAAATCATAAATATATTTTGATGATTATACTTTATGCCAACACACTAACTTCATCATTAAAAAATGTAATAAAATACTGCTCTGTTAGCCTGACGTTTTTTCGTCTCCATTGTTAATTAAAGTGGTACATTTCCCGTTGTAATATGAAGGAAATTTGGAAATTAGTCCTTTTGACTGATGAGGACAGTAGCTGTCTGATTTGTTGCTCTTCAGATATATTAGATTCCATATACTACCAACCATTTTTTGGAAGATATTTGTTGCCTAAAATCATAAAAAAGAATCAATGTCGTTGTTTCTTTTTGTAGTATGGTTTCTTCTTAGGAATGAAGTTTAACAATTATTTATTTGTTTGGGTAATTTCTTAACAGGCATGTGCGTGTAGATTGCAGAATATTACCTGCGATCATTTTTATAATTAAGATCATAATTAAATATCCTAAAGCACATGAAGTGTGTGCACCTGGTTTATAACCTGACAGTGTGCACTTTGAAAACATGATATATTATAAGTAAATGTGTCATTCAATCTTAAAAATTGGGAAAATAATTTTTCTAGTTTCATATATTTCATACAAATAAAGAAATTTAAAACAAAGCATTTTCATTGTTGCATATTTTAATATAAAAAATACAGCATAGAAACTAAATGTAAATTAATTATTCTTAATAAGTGTGTGATAAAATATAATAAGCTCTTAGTTACAGCTATAATTAAATCAACAATAAACAATAAATTATTTACAAGACAAATCATGTTATTACATGATATATAACAGTTGTGCACAAATACATACAATAGCATATTGTATATCTACAAAATAAAATCAGCATATATTTTTTATTTGCTGTATTGTACGATTTGCTATGCCATAGTTATTCGAAACTACTAAATACTTGTGCAGTCTAACTTGATTTTACTGGTTTTATGTATCATTAAAGCGAAATAATTATGTTTGGATTCTAAGGCCGCTTTCTACTATCTCAATAGCCTAATTTATACTCATTCAATAACAATATATCTGATACTACTTTCAAGTAGTTTTACAACTCTATTCAAACTACTTCTCTTCTTATGTTATATATTAAATTAATAGATTAAAATGTATGTCATGTATATAATATACATGACACTTGTTATTAGTGTTGTGGCATGAAAGTGCAGCGAGAAAAATATTCTTCAGGAAGTAGAATATGCACAAATGTAAAATAGAATATCAGTGCAATTGTGAATTTAAGTGATATCGTGTTTTTTGTTACACTTTGGTCAAAAAACTAAAAACTAAGAAAACTGAGTTTACCAGTTTATCCCTATTTAAAAACTTTTAAAATCGTACTATATCATATATCTTCAATCGTAAGTCTGGCTTTGAAAGTACTCATCTTTAAGTAGTGTGTCTATGTTAAAAGCAATCAGATATTTAACGCATTTACAAAATGTGATAGTTTACTACAATTGAATTGCTTTGAAGTTAGGGATTGATTTCGCACGCACAAAATAATAACATTAAATTTTTCTCCTCTTATATCTTAAAATATTCTTCGTAAGACGTTTTATAATGATTCATTTTAATTAATTGTACGGTCACGGAAGAAAAGCGAACCATCCCATTTATCTCGAGCACTATTCATAGTAGAGCAAATTCAAAGCTATCATTCAAAAGTGAATAATACCGTCTAAAATTCAACTGCGTAAAGTGACGTTTTTATATCAAATTTGCACTAACAAAAACATTTATAGATGGAACACCGTGCTTCAATCCATTAATCAGATTCTGTATCGTTAAATTAATTTAGTATGAAGTTTCATGACTTTATTATCTTTATATATGCAGAGATATTCAATGTTAAATCGAGATCAATTTCAGGGATCAGCTCCACATTGAACATTGCTATTCGCAAATCAAGATTAATTGTAGTTTTAGCAATCCTAATTTCAAATTTTAACCAAATGTATTTATCAGCACGTGTAAACGATTCAAGCATTACATAGTTATATTTATTTTTCAAATACAAACGATCCGAGAAATATATTCCGAGGATTGTTAGACATTTTTTAAACTTTTGGTTGCACCCTAAGAATGATAGTGAAGAAAACTTAACGTAACGCAAAAAATAACTATTGGAATTAGGTGAAATATTGCATGGTCATATTATAGTTGTCCTTCTAAATCCATTTCTATCAAAATATAGTGAGGTTCCAATTCATAATTTTTAAAGCATTAATTTATTATTTATTATAGCATAGTAAATTTTTTTTTAAATAAAATATTAAGTGGATATTTTGTTTTGGTTAATTAACAGCAACATAACACAATATATCAGCCCTATAGCAATAACATTTAGGAAGATATCCATACAGTCCATTAAACTAATTTAACACTTGGAGCTCCAATATTTCTGTACTCATAACTGCGAAACAGTAATACCTAAGGACATGAAATTTGGCATCTTAAGTTAAATTTTGGAATAGGTACAAAATTATGTATCGAAATAGAGGGTTTCTATTGGAAGTTATGAGGATGATGCTCAATTTAATATGAAGGGTCCCAAAGCAAATTTTATACTTTTGAATTTATAGAAGACGTTAGTTCATTTCAAAAATTGTATTTTCTCTACTTTTAAAATTGCTCGAATGTAGAGGGAATGGTTCATTTTTTCATCGGCAATTGTATATTATTTGTTATTAAGATCACTGTAACTATATATATGCACAACCTTTGGGCTATTGTGGATTTTAAGGAAATAATTGTTATGAAAACTGTAAGGATAGTGTGGGTTTTTTGATGAAACACAATTTTGCACAAGCGTTTGATTTCAAAATATATTTATATTTGCATCCTTAAAATAAATATAGATTTAGAAAAAGAATTTAAATGCATCCCATTGTATACAAAATTAATGTTTCTAAATATTTCCTACATAAAGACATAAAATGTTTTGACTTAATTTTTCAATCTTTAAGTATAAAATATAATTTAAAGCGGATTCAAGCTTATCAAAATATTTCAAAATGTATGAAATAAGAAATGTTTCATTTCCAATGTGTAAAAGTGCATCTACTGAAATTCTAGTTTCATTCAAAAGGCATTTTGCATTTCTATCCATCAAAGACGCTGCACACGTATAGAAATGTTTGATCGCGTCGCTCAGGAATTCAAGAAATACAATATATAACAGAAAAAAGTATAACAGCAATAGTTTTACAGATTTGTATAAAAAATAATCAATATTTTGCAAAAAATAAAGCGTGGAATCGTATATATTTTAAGAGAGAACATCTAAGGCAGTTTATTTGCATAGAATATAATAAATTTGTGATTAGTTTGGCATCACTCTGGTATGATTGAAACACACTTGAATGAAATACACACGTACTTCAATGAAATACAAAAAGGACCTATCGTTGTAGTTAAGGGGAAAGTAGGCTTTCAAAATAACCAAAATCAATTAAAAAAAATTTTTTTTTTTTTTTTTTTTGTCATGTCAAAAAATTGATTGATACCAAAACTCTTGGATAGCAAAAAGAATTTCTTCAGTTTCCATTGTTTCTTGATGGAGGAACAAGTACAACATAAACCATAGTAGATATATGTATTAAGTCTACTATACTAAAACACGTTTTCCTCCGCTTGCCGATGTTGACATGCTCTTTATCTTATACTATTGCCTGTGCATCTGGTTTCTTTTAATTTCTTTGAAATTTTTTTGGTTAATCCTTGCAATCTATTGTATAAATATCTCAGTGCAAATGAGAAATTTGTCATTCTTCCAAATTTATTTTCAATATTTGGTTTAAAATGTTGCTAGCATAAGCTAGTATGCTTCTTTTTTTTTTTGCAAAATTTTACATGTTTAGTAAAAAAAATTTTTCTTTACATTTAAGAGATCACTTACTAAATGGAATTCATTTGATTCATATGCATACAAAGTAGTATGCTAATTAAAATTATGACAAACAAGGTAGATTAATGATCTCATCGGATATAAATTCCAAAGTTTTTTGAAAGTCTACTGTCCCCAACATAAAATGATTGACCTCATTTTGTCGCTACACTGCATGAGTGTTGGATTGGACCAATGATATAATCTCGCATTGCATTATTCCACTGTAATGAAGGGATGAGTCTTGACTACTTGACACGGCCACTTTGAGTCCGAAGTCGGGACGTGTAACTGGTCCGGGGTTCAGGGTTACAGCTGCTGCTTTCATGTGGGTATTTGTTTCTTCTCCACCTCAACATGATTGTTAGATAATCAGGCCAGTTCTCTGGTAACAGAACGAGGCAGAACCCAATGATGCTGAGAACAATGCCTGCTAGTTTCATTCCCCTAAATTCAACCGAATACAAGTACACGTCAACAGCTAAAAGAAAAAAAAAGTGCAATTTTATTCATATATCAACGATTCACCAATAAAATTCAATCTCTCGGATAAAAAATTTAGTCCTAATATAGATAATTTAGTTTTAAATTATTTCTCGAGGTACTAGTTTATAAGTTTCGATAGATTTGGCATTCCTTTAAGTAACCTAGTTTTATATGTGCTATTTTCCCTCAGTGTTACGATTATCAAAATAGTTTTAATACGAATGGGATTTGAATTTAATAAAAAATGTATTCGAAGGAATTTCAATAAAATTATTTCAATTTATCTCAAAATAATGTTTTACCTTTCATAGACTATTGCCAAACGATTAATACTATCAATCCTCAGAATGTGCGGTAGGAATGTAGAAAAGAACCTTTTATAATTGAATCATTATTTTTCTACATTCAAAATAAAATTTAAACGCGCCATTTGTGTTTTTACTCTAACATAATGTAAATATATTTTAATTTTGAGTTTCTAATTCATTTACCATTTGCTTGTAATTTTTTAATTCCGTTTTATCTTTCCGAAAATGTGCAAGGTTTTGAACTAGATATAGCATATATTCTGAATATATGATAAAACTTGATACTTTTATTTCGAATTTCCCATCCCGATACATTATTTTTACACAGAGGCAAAACCTGTTCGTTGTTACGTTGGATGTTTACAAAAATTTTTTGAGTGTCCCTTAATTTCCTGTTAATTTAGGTAAACTAGTTTAAGAGTAGAAATTTAATATCAATGCTTATTAAACAGAAATTAAATATATTTTTGTAAATCCTACCTTATCTTTAAATGTACTTTCAACGATCCACGTAATGTCTATGAGATATCTCTCCACAATCAATTTCGTAATGACGATATATATCTAGTAATAAGTTTCTAGTCGGTTTTTTTATAAAGACGAGGTTCAGATCTGGTCAGTTGTTTTCGAAGGACTAAATACATATATACCTCGTAAATCAATATATGATCAATTTTGCTAACGGTGATATATATATATATATATATATATATATATATATATATATATATACCTAGTCGAGACAACCATCAACGGGGTTATAAAGTCCAATTACACTTTTTTTTCTCACTTTACCCACACGTTTATTCTTCAACGTACTAAAGAAATTGAATCCGTTCAAATTAAATATAAAAATAAAACAATATAAAAGAAAAACAAGGAAATCTACAGACGCACACAAATGATACATTCAAGGTAAATTTTTAGTTATAAGCCCTGAGCAGAAGGTGCTTAAAGCTGTAACGTACGTCGCAGAACAAAGTCTCTGCAGAACAATTTTTCCTTAATTTTATCAACATTTTGCCCGATTTTTTTCCATGCATAAGTTACAATGTTCTGCAGTGCAATGAGCACTCCTTGCCACATATTTTTTTCGTAGCTACATAACAACCGCCCTACACCGCCAAAATTACCACAAACACTTTATAAAAAACACATCTTCTAAGTCAATGACAAAATATTTTTACTTCAAAAGTTATCGACAGAATTGCAAATTCTGAAAGTATGCCTTGGTTTTAAATAAAATTAGTAAATTAATTTTGATGTTTTTTTATAAATAAGTAATACATATTTAGTCGATAATTGTGCTGTACGTCTGTTTTTTTTTTTATTTTTTATTTTACTGCAGTTTTCAAAATTTGGACAAAATGCCTGCAGACCAATTTCAATTGCTTGGAGTTGTGTTGCAGAACACTGAATGTACTTCTTCACCTGGGGTTATACGCATATTTAAAACTACAAATAGAAATTCTTAAAGTTGCACTCATAAAAATTGTTTTTCTTTTAACAGAAAAAGACCATAAGTTTTAAATTTTAAATCAGATTATGACAAGGATACGTGATCACTTCTTTCCCACCACAAAAATCTGTACTCTCAAAAAACTGTCATCCTTCCATCCCTGCATTTACGGCCCCAACTTATTAGCAATTAACAACTTCGAACCGCGCAGCAGATGCAAACTGCTGCAATTATAATTGCATTCACACACATGGGCTTCACCCAGGGGAGACACAAAAGCCTCGGCAGCCATCATTGCCGATGTCAAGGCATTCTAATGCATAATGCAGAGCCATAATAAACCGCGCATCATTCGATCCAAACGCAGCGTCCCTTCATACATAGATGATGAGGCGCCGCCACTTGCAAATGTATTCCGAGTTATGATCAATGTATGGGAAGGCGAATGGATCGACCTACTCCGCTGATAGGCTTATTTAATACCCGGGCGACCCACTTCGATGGAGAGGCCCTCGCATTCGTGAAATGAGGTCTGTTCGGCTGTCACTGTTTGAATTTCATGCCAGTGAAAAGAACTGAGTCGCTAATTCATAATGGTGATAGATGTTGAAGTCTGTGACAGGATCTTAAGCCGAGTGCTACACAGTGTGTGAAAAATATTTTCACTCCTCCATTTTCGATCCTAAAGGCATTCAAATTCGTCATGTATGTTGATTTATTAATTCGAGGCAATGACGATTGACATCTGTGATATGATCTTAACGCAGTGTTATATTGGGTGCGAAAAATAGCAGTAATTCGACGGAGAGGCCCTCACATTCATGGAATGCTGTCTGTTCGACTTTCACTGTTTGAATTTCATACCAGTGAAAAGAACTGAGTCGCTAATTCATAATGGTGATAGCTGAAGAAGTCTGTGACAGGATCTTAAGCCGAGTGATGCACAGTGTGTGAAAAATATTTTTACTTCACCATTTTCGATCCTAAGTGCATTCAAATTCGTCATGTATATTGATTTATTAATTCGAGGCAATGACAACTGACACCTGTGATATGATCTTAAAGCAGTGTTAGATTGGGTGTGAAAAATAGCGTTAATTCTATCAGCTTAGCGTGTTAATTTATACATTTGTGGCAACGACTATTCTAGACTTCTGTCATGTGATCTTAAACCTAGTATTATTACACGAGGTGTGAAAAATAGCTTTATTTCGATCACAAGTTTTTGACTGTCACTGTTCGAATTCAAAGACCGTAAAAAGAACTGAGTAGCTAACTTATGGCGGTGGCAGCAGTAGAAGTCTGCGACTGGAACATAAGCCAAAAGCTACACATTGTGTGAAACATAGTTTTACTTCATTTTCGATACTAAGTTCATTCAAATTAACCTTGTATGTTAATTTATAAACTTTACACAATGGCAGCTATAGACGTCTGTGAAAAATAGCATTAATTCGATAAAAAGTTTATACAAGTTATCATAGTGTGTTAATTTATAAATTTGTGACAGTGACAATTCTAGACGTCACCGAGTATTACATGGGGTGTGAAAAATAGCTTTAATTAGATTTCAACGGTTTTGGCTGTCACTGTTTGAATTCCATTTCAGTAAAAATAATAGAGTTCCTTATCGATGGAAGTGACATCTGTAGAGATCTGTAACAGTTTCTTAAGCCAAAAAACTACTCAGCGTGTGAAAAATAGTTTTTTTTTTCTAGTTTCGATCCTGAATTCATTCCAATTAGCCTTCTATGCTCATTTATTACTTTGCGACAATGATAACTGTAGGTGTTTGTAATATGATCCTAAACCAAGTATTACATAGGGATGAAAAATAATTTTAAATCTATCGTTGAGTTCATAAAAATTAGCACATTGTGTTCATTTAATAATTTGTGACGGTAACAGCTGTAAATGTCTACGGCATAATCGAGTACTCTATTGGATGTGAAAAATTGATTTAATCTTACAGTGGTTTTTGATCATGAGCTCATAGAATTTGTCTCAAAAGTTAATCTAACAATTTTTGACGGTGACAGCTTTAGATCTATATTCAAAAAATTGTTTCAATTCATCGTTACATTTGAGTAGTCAATTTTCAGTTGTTGTACTCACTGTCTTCTTTGCAATTTAAAACTAGTTAGTTTTTTTAACAAACTTTGCAAGACATATCAATCCAGATATCTATAAAATTCTTGTATGTGATAGGCATAGAAGTCTTTAAAAGTACTTAATTTCTCTTCTTAATATCTTAAATATAGTCAGATTTCCCTTCATGGTTTTTACCTGCTGATGCTGGTACAGCAAACAGAAATCCAAGAGTAAGAAACACTTCATAAGTCCACATAACTCCAAAATTTCCCAGCAAATTAGCCACTAAAAAAAGTAATAAAAATATGACTTAGCGGGAATTATGAAAAATTCACTGCAATATACGTTACAATACATCTGCGTTAAAGGGCTTTAGGGGTAACATAACAATAAGCCACTTTTCAAAATTTGTAAGCCAGAATTGAGGCCGCGGTAGCCCAGTTGGTAGAATATAGTTTTAGCAACTGGAAGGTTGGTAGTTCGAAATTTGATCTCAATAAAGAACGACATGTACTTGTGAACTGGAGCATGTTAAAAATTCCAAATTTATAATGTTTTGTCCACTAATCAAAATGTGTTATCACCTCAAAATTTCACGTATTACACACTCATTAATGGCATTAGAAATTCTTTTTATCCTCTTAAATATTTGGTTCATAATTATTTTCATTACGGAGCATATTTCTGTGGCATATAACTATGTTTCCCTATGCTTTAATAGCATTTGTGAAAATATTCTTATTTTACCCAGTTGTAATATGCTAAAAGCGATTTCTTAAACAAAAAGGATACATATCCTGGAGATACTTGATAATTTTGTAGAATAAAATAATGATTGAAACAGAAACAATTCTGCGCCTATATATTTAACTAAAACTCGGAAGACTTCCTTTTCGCACACTATCCGTAAAATTTTATTTTTATGGATAGTGTGTTTAGATAGTTGAATAAAATTATAGATAGTTTTATAAAATTATATATATACGTTTCTTATCATAGTTATTTATAATAAGAAAGAAAATTAGTCTTATAGAATCCGTAAAACGGTCGTGTATGTATAATATTTTATAGAACATATTTTGGTGTAAATATTTTATTCTAATTTTATTTCATTTGTTGTATGAATATTTTTAAAGATTTATAGGAGTGTATAGTATTTTAGAAATACAGAAGGAAGAAATACAGGATCTTTTACAAAAAAAAATTCATAAAGCGGTCAGTATTAGAGAGAACCATAGAAAGTGATTCGGTTTCCAGTTTGAAACTTACAAACTGAACACCGAACCTTACATATTTAAAAAATACAGCTCGATTAAAAAATATCTTCCATTTCATTGTAGCATGCAATGGAATTTGGATTAATAAAATCTTTAAAAAGTTACCCGCAATTAATAGACCGTCACTATTATGAAACAAGAAAAATTAAATAACATATTTAGTGTAAAAATTGTATCCAAATTTTATTGTATTAACTGCATGAATTAATTTAAAAGATTCATTAGCATTTATGGTACTTCAGAAACACAAGATAATACATGATGTTAAAAATTAAATTAGGCTATCTTTACTAGAGGGCGCCACAGAGCATGATTCTGTTTCCAAAACACGGTGTTTTGTAAATCTTGGAAATTTTTGAAATTACAGATTTGCAAAATACCGCGCCAGGAAATCATGCCTTCCACAAACAAAGGAATTTTACTTTAAAGAATTTTTAGTAAGTTACACATTCTCCAGATTTAATAGGGAATCACTAATTAAAAGAAAAATTATAGAGCTTATTTCAATCTGAATATGTTACCCTTCTTTTATTACATTTGTTGTAACAGCAATTTCAAATTATTCATATTAATTTAATTAATTTCAGAAATATAAGACAGCATGTTGCTGTATCTCACTTACGAAAAATAAATAAGGCTGCCCCTACTAGAGGGAGCCACGGAACGTCATTCCAGTAAATAGTTTCCATATTTGTAAAATACAGAGCTAGGAAAATTGGCCACATCATCAAGACATTACATACTCCAACCAAGCTGAAGAAAAACGACAGTTGATTCAAACTCACTTCGCCTATAAACTTTTTAAACATCACCTAAATATAGAAAAACACAAAATATAATATTATTACATTAGTTCATCATAACATGGTCCTGAATTTCACTAACTGAAATACTTCTGTTTTATATAGTATCTGATAATTTTTTCTCGAAATAAAAAGCTTTTTTAACAGAAACGTTTTACTGCATTTTACTGATAAAGGATAACGGAAAATTTAAATTTTTTTACTAACTAAAAAAATTGAAATTATTAAGAAGGAGGATTTAATTTTACTGGAGTTTAAAAAAAAGCAGTTTCTGCTCTAAATTATTAGTTAGATTTATATCAGTAGAAATGTACTACATTAAACTGATTATATATTTACACATGTTAGAGTTTATCGATAAAGGTCAGGTGTTAAGGTTTCAGGTCACTATATATAACTAAATTCAAGGTGTGTAACATAATCTGGAAGTTTATCAGAACACATATCTGTACTAAATGCTAATAACAAACACGAAACAAGAAATATAAATTATTCGTGAAAGATGATTAAGGGAGACCCAAACCCGAAATTTCGAAAAAACAATTTAAAAAAGTGTTTTTTGGTTTATTGGATAAAACGATGCATCAGATATTCAAGAACAAATGGACAAAATTTCAGAGTCGAAGGAAATTGCTAACAGCTGCTTTTTAACTTTTATTGGACCTTCCAACTATATAATCGACTGACAACCATTCGCTTGGGTTTCCATGAAAACCTCCATTTATACAACATTATATCATAGTGTATCTACCGACGACTATCCCAAACATTTTAAATACCCTTAAGGTGTAGGCTCCTGGTTTTTCTATCAATCGGCGAAAGCTAAAGGACAAAATCCAGGTCCTCATGTAAAACATGTGGTGATGCCATTGAAGAAAACACATTGAAAAAATAGCGCTAAATTTCGTCGCATACGTATCAATACAAAAAAGGCTCGTTAACAGAAAAAAATTGCTGTAGAAAAAAAGAAGGCGTGGTTTTCCAGTGGTGATTTATTTTAAAATAGTACTGATACAGTAAAATATTTTTTTTTCAGGTCTTTGAACAAGAAATGAATAATTTTTCAGTGAATTATCACAAATCACTCAGTTGTCATCAGGCATTAAACTGGCTTTAAAAAAATATATACGAGCTTACGGTAAAAACTCTTGCTTTGATAAAAGTCTTAATATATTAGAAATTTCTAAAAAAAATAGTACTTGCAAAAAGGTAAGTTGTTTTCGTTAACTTTTGTTGTATTTTGTACGTAAAATACGATTATCACAAAATCAGTTTTTTGCAATTTTGCCAAAGTTCAAAGTACTAAGGCTTTTTGATTAATGCACTTATAGCTAAACTGTTTACATTTTTTAGGTCTTGAATAACTGTTTAATAGACACAGAAAGAGCTTTTTTGTATGAATAGTTCAAAAAAATTTATAAAAATTAATAAACATAAAAATTTGGATATTTTTTAGAAATTTAACACATAACGAGTAAATTATTTTTTTTATGAATACTCGTAAATAAATTTTTTTAAATCTCTTGCTAGGTCTTTTGCATATACTATAATAATATTATAAAAATTTATTTCAAACAAAAATATTGAAAATTGACAGAGGAGTAGGGTTTATAAAAAGTGTGTATATCGGCTGAAAAAAACATATTAAAATCGTAATATAAAATATAATTGCTAAAAAACTAATCTTTTTTACTGATTATTGCTTCAAAATATGTGCTTAAATATCACAACAAATAGGTTATGTAAAATGAACAATAAGAATTTTGGAATTTTTGTTACGGGTCTCCCTTAAGGGACAATGGATGCATTTTCTCACGCTTTGTTAAGTGTAGCAGACAAAAAATACTTTCTATCTTGTTCTTTTAATTAAATATAAACCATATTATACACCAAAGAACGATATGTTTATATTCATGTTGAATTTTCTTCAAAGCTATCAAGGTTCAGGTACAATCATACTTCTTTTTATCAAAATATCTATACAGTGAAGTAAACTATATTGTATTGGAGGACACTGAAGAAGTTTATAATACTTTGAGCATTACATACTTCTGTTAATTCTGTTTTAAACTTATAGCTGATAAGAATAAACTTCGGGAAGCATTGGAGATTGTAATAAATTCCCGGAGAAAATAAAATAACTTCTTTTTATAATCCGTGCATATAAGATCTAGCTTGCATTAAAAGTTTTATTAAAAAACAACAAGCGTGTGCAACAAATGTGCAAGTACCACCACCTGCAATAAACATAATAAGATAATTTTAAGAAAATCATTTGGACTCATGGCCACACCAACAATACTTCCTTTTATTCATTGTGTTTCAATTATCCGTATTTAACAATAACTCTGCATCGTGTTCCGATAAATATTTTACAATTATATTTTTATATTTTTGTGTTTACTATTTAAATGTTTATTTAAGTTACATACTTATAATGAGTTGATGTAGTACTTTAAAAAATCTATTTTCAAATAAAAGGGTTGGATCAACACTACACTGCACTAATAAAGCATAAGAATTCGTTTACAAAAAGTAATGGAGTATAAATCATACATTCACAGTTTGAGACAAGTTAAAATTCAACAAAATAGTACATCAATAAGCATACATTCCTTCATATTGGTCAGAAATACAGAAGTAGAGGAAATTATTGTACCACCTTTTGATTATATCAAGTTTTTTTCAATTGATGGAATTGTTATTATTGTGGAACAACTACTGTATCATACACTCTTTATTACATGTAAGTGAATAGCGTGATTAGTTCAAGAAATTAAAGTATTATATGTTTGTGCTTCTTCAGTATATATTTTAATGT
Source organism: Metellina segmentata (assembly GCA_947359465.1). Taxonomy (NCBI): domain Eukaryota; kingdom Metazoa; phylum Arthropoda; class Arachnida; order Araneae; family Tetragnathidae; genus Metellina; species Metellina segmentata. The sequence goes on along the minus strand of OX375873.1, from coordinate 68,941,522 downwards.
ATGGTAAAAAAAATGATCAGAGACGAGTTTAGCGAAGCCTCTTATGAATGACATTTCTTAACGTGATGAGCTCCAGCCAAATATAGCAGGTATTAAAAACGTGTCTATCCATCTTACATTTGCTATGGTACCTTAAGTCTTATAATGTACTAAGGTACAGTTTGTGCAGAACTTTGACTTTTATTTTTGCATTTCAGGTTCAAAATTATCATAGAAACAGTAACGTAACACTATTTTCTTGAAAATAGAATAGTAGCAACCTTAATACAATTGGAAAAATACTAGTCAGAATCACGGAATGAAGTTACCAAAAGTAGGGTCTCTGGGCAACAGGTAGTTAATCATCTTTGTAGCCACTTTACAAAATTATTTAATTACCTCGATTGAATCAACTTTTCAAATGTGTTATGTATTTTAGATACTAAAGCTCATTAACTCGTAAGTGTATTTTACGAAGACATATCCAGTAGGGATGCATATGGGGAAATAATAAATATTATTTTTATTTTAGTTGTCATTAAGTACCACTCTCTCATTCCAAAAATACTGCTTTGCTCATCATTATTAAAAATAATTAGCTGTGCAAACATTCCACATAAACATACTACAGTTGGATAGCGAAATATGATAATTTGGAAAAGGGGGTACAATCAGATGTACGTCAAGATACAGTCAAGATTTACGTTCAACTATTAACTATCCAAAAATTTATGTAGTATATGCTCAATATTACGCAAGATAAATATTATGATTTCCGTTTTTTTATTTCCACACAGTATACATTAAGGGAAAATTCAGTAAGGGTAAAATAAAAAAGTAATAAAGAATTTATTAGAGGAGGAAACATTACATATTACTCAAATAATAGAGTAAAAATAGTAAATGACAAAAAAATTAGAATAGGAATAGTTTTACTAAGGAAAGATTTACATATTCTTCCTGCTGTAAATAACAATGCATAACTTTTGTAATTTTACTAGCTAAGCCATGTATGCATAAACATATAACTTTGTTATAAAATTTTAAATGCTCACTGTGTAAATTTTAAGGACTATCAATACAGATTCCTCCAGATATATCTTGTTTTCCCATGCGGGGAAACTACATTCACCATGTGACTTACTATAAATATGACAGCAAGCTTCCACGTTCTTCAACGAATTACTGCATTCCAAAAATAGAACCTCCTTTTCTATCCATAACAAGAAAAACCTTAGAGTAGTACACGAGTGTTTTCATCTCTCTCTTCTGTCATGTTTTTATCTTAATAACAAGCATAGCGTAATGCAATAGAATTTAACCCTCTGAGGGTCTCGCAATATCCGAATAGTGCAGTATTGTTTTTCCCTACAAACCACATACGCACAGTAACTAAATTACCATATCTATTGATTGAAATAATTCTAGGAAATATTCTATTGGACTAGAAGGTTCAAACTACTTAGAAGTCGTACAAAGTTTCAGAATGAAAAGATGCGTGTGAACTACTCAGATTGGTAACTTATTATTTTCAATTATTATTATTCAGTTGTGGAATTATTTTTCAATTGTCTAGACAAAATAAAGTAGCATTTTCAGACATAAGGAACTGGACAGTCAAAATTCAGTTCAGTGCACAAATTTATGCGCATATTCATTCATTATCAATCCTTAGTGAATATAAACATTTTGTACTGCAGAAGCTGTATAGTTTAATATTACAAGTAGAGCCTCATACATAAAGCATAAACAATTGCACAAAACAGATTTTTTCCAGGAGTGAATTCATCCATTCAATAGTGTTCTTGTAATAGATGTATAGTTTAAATTATCCTCGTTCAGTAACCTTGGGCGTGTACCAATAGGTCTCATTTGAAGCAAATGTGTTTGGAGCTATTTTTAGCTGTTAAGAAGGTGGAACCGGGTTGTTGGACCGAAAAACATTAATCGCTGGATCACGTTTCATGCAAAGCCTGTTGCTTGAGTTCTATACATACATCAGCCAATTTATTATTTTATTAACAACTCCGTTTCGAAGATAAATACGTATATGCCAATATAATGTACAGTCACCGTATGCTAAAAAAAAAACTGAAAATTATGAAAAATGTCATTTGTTAACATTAACAATTTTAGTTCTTTATTTTTAACAAGACTATATATAAATATTGCTATACTACATCAATTACACGCCGTCCAATTATTTTATTATACTGGGCGATTGAAAAAAATGTCATTTTAATAGATGTCAGTTGTAAAAATGCTTTTACAATTTGGAAGTACTAAAAGTGTGCTTAATGTATATTTTTGTTGTCGAATTTTGATGCTGAATTTATATTATTTTTCAAGGGTTTGTAATGTATAGAATATAAATAACAAACGTGGGTCTTTTATTTATCAATTTCTAATTTGAGAAAAAAATATTTTTACTGTTCTTATTAATCGAGAAAAGTATTGAATGCTCTTTCTAAAATGTTCGCCAATAAATCATAACTTTATCGTTTATTGCGAAGCTGTGAAGTGGTACTTCCGAAGAGAAAAGATTGATTACTCTTTGAATTTATTGTTAATATTCACAATAATTTCTATTTATTTACTTTTTGAATTTATTGTTAATATTAACAATAATTTCTACTTATTTACTTTTTGAATTTATTGTTAATATTAACAATAATTTCTAATTTACTTTTTGAATTTATTGTTAGTATTAACATTAATTTCTACTTATTTACTTTTGAATTTAATGTTAATATTAACAAGCATTTCTACTTATTTACATTTTGAATTTATTAAACTTTGATTACATATAAACTCCACCCTTTGATTAAACATATGATTAAACATATGATTAAACTTTGAGTTTTTTCACTCATAGAAATTACTTTTCAAAAATTATACAAATTACTTATAAGATATGCTGCAGACAGATGGATCTATGTAAAAGCAAATCTGAGAGGTCATATTAGCAACTTTTTAAGAATACGATAATAGTATTTGATATAAAATAACATAAAAACGTCAATATATAACATATAAGTAATGAAAATGCTTATTTTTTTGCATTAATGAAGTTTTATAATTTTGTCATCTGAATAACAACTAAAGGGAAACGGCACCTTAAAAATTATTTTGTTACTGGCAACAGTTTTAGAGAAACTTTTTGCAGTTTCTTATGCCAGAGAATTATATATCAAAATTTAAACTATCAATTTTCTTCAAAATGTGTTAAAAAAATTTTACATTAAAAAAAGTTGAAAAATTTAAGAATTTATAAAGTGTATCTTCTTTTTTAATTATTATGATATAAGCTTGATCTTTTTATAATATTCCTTTAACTATAATCTAAATTTGTAAGTATGGAATTGAAGATAAATTGAATAAATCTTGAGATAAAAAATAAAACCTGAAATGTCATGTAAAATATCACAAAAAAGCCACTTTACTACATATTTATTTTAAAAAAAATTCTACTCATAATAACTAAAAATGCATACCTGTATTTCATAACAAGATTCTATATATAATGTAAAAAAATTTGAAGTCAATCGTTTGGAAATTAAAAAAGCCTTTGCATTTTGAATAATAAGATATATGCAAAAATTGAAGTAGCAGAAAAAGCAGTTTTAAAGTTTTGAAATTCCAATTATGCTATAAAATTATAAATAAATATCCATAAGTAATCCCTTCTTTTTTAAGAGCTAATTCCTTTGTTCTGATTACTGCTTTCTCTAATTTTTGAACGTGTTGAAATTGGCACTTAAACGGTTCTTTCGCTGATAGTTCTTTCGAGCATCAATTATATTTCCACTTTTTAAGGCATCAGATCATAACCTAATCCCAACAGCTTTCGGAATATGTTACATAGTTGAAAGTACCCCTATATTATACTCGCAAACTGCTTCTGATGTGGCCATTTTGACCCGTTTTTTTTTACTCAAAATTCTCATTTGGACACTTGAACCAAATCATGCTGTATAGACTCTCATTTGTCATGTACCTTGGAACATCCTTCTAAAAGTTCATCAGAAACAAGACGCTGGTATATTTAATAATTATTATTAAATGTTTTGGCATCCCCATCCGAAAGTAAAGTTGTATAAAATATCTAAATACCTTCATACTTCATATAACTTCACAGCTCTGTTGTTTACGCGTTTAGGTATTATTAATAATAACGTATAAACAGAAAAAGAAACAACAGAATAACAAATATCAAACAGAAACCAAAACTAAGGCCTTCTTATTTCTCAAATTATCGCTATAATGTACTTGTACAGCTCTAATACTGATGTAAAAAAAAAAAGCCGTGATATCAGCAACAGTTACAAAGAAACTTTTCATCTTATAAGCTATTTCATTTAATTAATCGAAAATAAATATCAAGGCTTTGCAAGTTAGTTTTGGTTTCAAAACACTGTGAACGCACAGGTACACTCACAAAAATCCTTATAACTTAAAAAAATACTAGAATTAGTCCGTTTTTTAGGACAACATTTTAAACAGTAAAAGGCAATTGTTCAAGCAAAAAAAAAAAATCTGTATTTTGGTCATGTTTAAGGTGCTAGGTCCCTTTAAGAAGCAGTTTTGCCAAAAGCCAGAGTCATTGATAGGCATAAAAGTATATAAAGTCTATAAAATATAACCATCGGAAGTTGCACTCCTATATATTTGGAACATGTTTTTATGTGTTGAGTTGGATGAAACTAAATATTTGAAGTGGAATTTTTTCTTACAAATGATCCGTATAAAAATTCAATATCGTATTTTTGTGCTTATACACTTGAACCATAATGTATTCAACTTGTATACATAAAACTTCAGCAGGTTTTTAATTGTTAGTATGCTTAAACACAAGTTTAACAGACAATCACCTTAAAACAACAATTTAAATTTTCTACATATATTCCTTGTATATAGTGTTCATGAAACAAGGTGTGAAATGAACATTACCTTATACACAGCGGTTCCAGCTGCAGCAGCTGCGGCTAAGACCACGCCACCAAGTGTTAAAGCTCTTGATACTCCATCCATATAAGCGAATAATGCTATGCCAGTGTTACACATTATGACAGCTACAATCTAAAACGAAAAATGTAACTTTTACAGCTATATAAGCAAGGAGATTTATCTTATAAAAAATTTAAAGCACTTCAAATGGAAATTCAATTCACACTATATGGACAAAAGTATTTCGACGCTGCAGAAATTCGGAGAGGATACATCTTAGTGTGGGGTTGTTTTCCTGGTTAGGACTTTATTGCTTTACCTGGTACCATGCACGCTGATGTGTTCCTAGACATTCTGGATAGTTCGGTCATGCCTACACTATGACAAAACTACGGCGATGAGGATCGTTTCTTCCAACCGGATCGAGCTCTTCGTCATAATGCAAAACGTGTGCTGTACTGGTTTCCTGAAATTGAGGTGAACTTGCTTGACTGGCCTGTTCAGAGCCCGATCTCAACCCAATCCAGCACTTGTGGTACGAACTGGAGGGCTGAGTACGACATCTACTCAACAATCTTTTCTCACAGCCTTGCAAGAGGCATGACGATCTATTACTGCCCGGACTTGCAGAGAACTTCTGGAGAGTATGCCTTGACGTGGCTGCAGCTGTTATACAAGTAAATGGAGGGCCTACCCGTTATTAAATAGAATAATAAGGCACTTTTTCGGAAAACCTGTAATGTCCAAATACACAATACTAAAGTGGCCTAGGTGCAAATTATCAAGTTCTATTGATCCACTGATCTTGAACCAATGGCAAGTAGAATGGGATACTTCTACCAAAGGAAGATACACTTATCAATTCTTCCCTAAGATCTCAACATACCTAAAATACCAGAACTCAAAGCTGGTACAATTTTTCGCAGGCCATGGACCATTTCCGGCATATCTAGAGCGTTTTCACCTTCGAACTAGTGCGCTGTGTATATGCGGCCGAGAAGGCGATCCCATCCACTAACTTTTTGACTATGATCTCACAAGTCAGTGGCATTTGTTGAAACCTTCTCTGCAACACTACTCTCATTGGTGCCAAAATACTGCCAATAACATACACTGCCACCATAAAATTTTTAAAGTGATGGAATTTCTCAGCTCCAACATTGATTATATCTGTGAGAGCTGAGAAGTCGAAAGTTCTCAAAATAACTTTGCTTTCCTTTCGAAACTTTTATAGGTCATTTCGGCTGTCTGACATCTGTACTTAACGTTCTGACTTTCGTATTTTACAATATTGCTATTATTGTTTATTTTTTCCTTCTGAAAATGATTTTTTTTCTTTGTTTGTTTGTTTTTGTTTGTGTCCTTTTTCCCCCCTCATCTTGTTCTGTGTCAATTTTTCAAACTTTGTCATCCTCTTCTTTTGTCATTTTGTATTTTTTATGCTTACATGTTTTTCCCGTCACTTGACTTTCCCCTTCTGTGTACTTAAATGTGTATGTATATATTGTGGATTGCTTAGCTCTCCCTTATCCCAGAATCTCCTCCGTAAGGCGGACTATACAGCTGAAAGCCGCACAGGTGGAACAGTGTCCGCCTATGGCGTCCAATCCAATCCAATACTTTTGTCCATATAGTGGATTTTATAGATATTTTATACATTATGGTTTCAAATATTTTTTAAGTAATAAATATAATGAATATTTTAGTAGAATTACAAAATATTTTTTGCAACGTTTACTTGTACTTGTTCTTCACATCCCAGAACAGTGCATTAGAATTCGTTAAGTATTTCATTTTTTCGAGAATTTTGAATAATGACGTTATACTACTATTGTACAATTCTGTGTTATACTAACCGATATTTGTGTTTGGGAGGATCAATATATTGAAGCAAAAGGATCATTTTCCCATCTATAAAAAAATTGTATGCATGTCCATTTACTTTATGTTGTGTGATGCATCTTGGTTAAACTATAGTACTTGTTCCGTTGTATTGCAACTCTGCTAATCTACTCTTAAATATTATATACAAAATAATTATATTGACATTTCTTCTTGAATATTTCTGTCTCAAAAGATGGAAATTGCAATGCATGTACATTAATTTTTCATTCGTCTCATTTCAATCAAGGCTAACACAGTTTTAGTGATCTATCAAAATTATCTTCATGCAAGAAAAATATAGGTGCAATTAACAAGGCCATACGTGATTATAGAATTTCGTTGTTTTCCGATTACAACAATATCCGTGCTTATTTAAAGGATAGCATATATTTGTTGTTTACATCGAGTATTCATGTTTATGTTCATTGATTCTGGTTTTTGCATCGTAATTATAATTTCATTAATTTTTTCGAACTAAAGTAATACCAGTAAACTAAAGGCAAAGATCGAAAATTCAATCCTTCACTGCAGATACTCTTCCGATAATCAGCGATCCATTAAACTAGTTAACAATAACTATATCAATCAGGTTTGATAATGTTTAAATTCTTGTTTTATCTGTAGAATTTTTCAATTAAAGTGCATGGCGAACCTCGAAATTAAACTTGGAGGTTTTATCGGTGTTTTCAAAATCAGCTTTAATTTTAAATTGAAATTGAGTAGTTATTTTTCTGTTTGTGGTCACCATATCGAAGACGATGTTGCAAAACTCATGGCATCCCTTGATAAATTAAGACTCAACTCGTACAAATTTTAAATTTAAACTTTTCCACATTAACTCAACTAATTTTCTTAGCTTTCAATAATAAGATTTTTAGGCTTTGTGAATAAGTCTTGCTTTCTCGTTACATGCTTTAGTATTGTGCTAAGTGCATTCCTTTTATTACAAATCAATGTCCCAAAAATTGACCACCGAGTAGAAGGAATCTATTTAAATAAAGTTTATTCTCTGTCATATTCATAAAATTTAATTCTATCCATATTAAACATAATCTATAATGTCTCTAATAATATTCTCTAGTTATTATTTGCCAATGAAAATAGATTTATGTAGATTTCTTTCCAGATCTTTTCAATGGCACGATTTTTCATTCCCAGACACTTTGATAATATTTTATGAAAGAAACTAAATATAAGAAAAAGTGCAATTTATTCTAAAAGTATAAAATCTCTACAAATTATTCAAATAGAGGGATAGTAATTTTGCCAAAATATATATTAATACATTCCTTTATACATGAAACTTTTGAAAAATATTTTTGAGTTTTAAGGTCATCAAAACATAAATATTAATTTATAAAGCTATCTACTGTCAATAGTAAAGCACAAAAATCTAAGTGGAAAGTTTTATTGTTATTAACTTGTCTTGTACTAAAAGAACGTATTTTCAAATATATATGAGTCTCAAATTCTCTTGCCCAGAATGTGGGACTCTTTAGACTGGCAAAGGCCATGGAGTCATTTTTTTTTCTTTGCATGAAGGATAGATTGCTTCATGAAAAGCACAACTTGCGAAACACATGAACAAGTTAACACATGTATATTATAACAATTTTTTATTGAGTTCTGTATAATCATAATGAAACTACCCTTCTCTGAGTAACTGATGAATAAAATAAATACAAAGTTTAATAAATCGTTGTTAAAATGATAAAAATAAAATTTCGCATTGTTTGAAAATTATGATATTTTCTCATAGCTCTAAAATTACCATATTTTCTCATTGCTTGAAAATTATGATAATTTCATTCCTTTCCTCCCTGTTTTTTGACTGATTGTTTTTCAACTCTTATCCTTTTTAATAAGTAAATGTTGCTAAATTCAAATATTCTTATTTGATTTAACTATATGTACACAGTATTAACATCGAAAAAAATAAGATTTAACCGTATTATTTATACCATTCTATATCTGTACCTTACCTGTTAGAGAAAAAGGTCCAATATCCATTTTGTAAGTTTTTTATATAACACCTGATTTAGTATTTTTTTAATAGAACGTACAAGAATTATTTGCAATTTAATTTTCAATTCTATTATTTCACAATTTAATGACAGGTGGATAGTTGCATTTTTTTTATATTATAGCTTCCATAACTTTTAAGTTATCACCATTACTCAAAGTCAAAGTATTAGGACATTGGTCGTCTTTTATTCAAATGTTTTATATACGTAAGAGCCCATTTTATAACAAATATCCGTAATAAAAGCTAATTTATCAACCAAAATAAGCTTAATGTATAATTACAAACACTCCCGAAAATGATTCTATTCCAAACACTCTTAGGAATATGAAATGGCCTCCTCCTATACATAGACTTTTCACACATTATTTACAGAATTCTTATACGCGTTCATTTTATAACAACGAATCCTACAAAAACCTAATCGAATCAACCAAAATTAGCTGGATGTATTATTAGCTTTTTTACACTCTTGGGAATAAAATGGGTTTATCCCCCATACATAGATACCCATGTTTAACCTTCATACATCATTATATTAAGTTCACAAAAACGTGATCCATTAATGGAGCACTGTATCAGACATTGTACTAGTCCTAATGCTTTTCCAGCAGGATAATTACCCTTATTCCGACAAATTGTTCCTGCAACAGGACCCACGAGAGTAAATAAATGAAGGCAACGTTAGTGGTGTAGAGCGCTATGACGTCAGTGGCGTCTAGTAGAGTGAGAGAATAAACAAACATGTAATTGGTGGTCACCCAGAGTACGGTGAAGGTGCAACAGCGACATAGAAAACGACTCAAACTCAATCCACGCTCCTGGTAAGGCAGTAAGCTGTCCCTGGAATCGGAATAAATAAATGTTAATGTATCATGACCAAGCATATCATCCAATTACATACAGTAATTACTTTTATTTATGTGAGGGATATTCACTTTGCATGCTTTAAAATGCTGTAACAATTGTACTTAATGTATATAATTGTGTGTTTATGTAACAGCATTCATTTAGTTAATCTTTTCAACTGCCTTATATACAGATTATGAAAACTGGCTTCATTTAAATTAGTTGAAAAAGAGATAAGGACACAAGTAGCACTTGGAAGAAATGTGTAATTCCTTCCTCTCTGTAGCTTATATAGTTTTTATGGCAGATTTTGACACTTAAATAAAGATAGGGTTGCACTTTATCACATTTGCCTGAGAATTTAGTTTATCAAATGACATAAAAAAATGAAGAATCATTGACACCATGTATGTTGCTTATGTTGTTGCCATTACCAAGGAATAATTTTTAGGAGAACGCGATCCTCAAATTATACTAAATGAAAGGCACACTGATAATAATTATTTAAATTACATGGGAATTATAAGTAATTCAGTTTTATAATGGATTTACCTACTTGTTTTTTCTACTATACAACTAGCTACATACATTTTTAAACTTGGTGGCAACTCTCTGAGGATATCAGATCACACTCATCGATGATGCAACCTGTAGTTTATCCTACATGAAGTATAACCAATGTTGACGGTCAAGACCAAGATAATCTTTCTTACAAATTTCAACCAACAAATGTGGTTTTACAGTAATTACTTTTTGTGTTCTTGTCCTAGTACTACACTACCTGAAAATGCCGTTCTGCTTTCGGGTTTGTAAATGAAAGGTACAGAGACAGCATACTAGGTAGTGTACTAAATGTTTAGAGGTGTTGCAGTAAGTAGCAAATGATATATTCACGGAAGTCAGAAATCATCTGTATTGTAATCATCAATTTATATATACATTGTATTTTTATATTATAACGAGGTAATTCTACTTAAAGAGGTTTTTATGTTACATAAAAATCGTATAATCTCAAAACGTGGCTATTTTGTGCAATAAATGTAAGCCAAATAAGAAAATACCTTCTCACATAGCACACCTTACTTTAAATTTCTTCTATACAATACTCTAACTTAAAAACATTTAGTTGTGTATCACCAATTGCTTTCTTCGTGTATACATATTTCATGTTTTTAAACTTTTGAACACGCTACATAAAACCATCCTTGGAATTACTCCATTCATTACTCAATCCTGGAAAGTTGTACTAAAAATAAATAAATACGTTTTTAATGTTAAAACAAAGCTGCATTATACAGTATGTCCATAAAAGAATGTCCCAGTTATAAATTTTAATAGTATCAACTGCAAGCGTTGTTGAGTATTGGTTCAAAAGGCCACAATTAAAGAGTAACTCAAACAGTTTTAGATAAACGCATGAGCTAGTACTGCTTTGTTGTTTTCTCGCTTGTAGCGCCACATACACAAAATGGCGAGTCCTGGGCGTGAAGCGTTTTGTGTCTCGCAAATTTGCTAAGATGAATCTGTAATTTCAGTTCAGCGTACGTTTCGTGTAAAGTTTAATTGTGATCACCCATGTGGCAAAAAAATCCGCCGATAGTATAGGCAATTCGAAACGATCGGATGAAATCTGTCCGGAAAACAAGTCTTGAATTTCAGTTGCCAAAGACGACAGTGTGGAAAGTTTAATAACACTTTTACGCATGCTTTCATACAGGTTACAGTTGGTACATATTTTAAAGCCAGATGACTATGATGTACGTTTCAACTTTGCAAGTGAAGTGTTTGACGGGAAGATGACGTTCCTGATCGTGTGGTTTTCAGTGACGAGTCAATTTTTCATCTAAGTTGTTGTTGTCGTGCGGGCCATATATGGCTCAATTGGGGGTACCATTGCCCCGGAGGTTTCATCTAAGTGGGAAGGTAATACCCATAATGTTCGTATCTGGGGATCAGTAAGTCCTCATAAACTTGTAGAACACCAAAGAAATTCCCCAAAATTAAACGTTTTCAGCGCTGTGTCCCGACGTCAAGTTTAGTTTCACTGAAGCTACTGTAAAAGTGGTGTTTTATCTGGATAAGATGAAAGAATGGCTCTTTCCCCAATTAGTAGAGGGTAAATCTGTAAACTTTATTTGGAAACAGGATGGAGCAGGATGGTTGAACGTCGAAGTCCCTGACCGTTGGATTGGTCATAATGGTCGAAACGACAGAGCTCTTTTTTGCTCGCCTCCATGCTCACCTGACATAACGATAATTTCCTGTGGGGATTTATAAAAGATCGTGTCTACGTTCTGACGCTACCAACTGATTTGCGAGAGTTAAGACACCGAATTGAAGAGGCTATTTCTTAACTTACTCCTTACTTGTTAACCAAAATGTGGGAAGAATTGGACTTTAGGTAGGATGTGTGCCGTATAACTAAAGATGCACATGTTGAACATCTGTAAGAAAAACTAGGTTAGTTTGTAAATAGTCCAAATTAAACTGTTATAATATACCATTGAAACTGGAACATTCTTTTATGGACACCCTGTATATGTTCTATAGTTTAATTTTATAGAAATAGTCATTCTTTTCATATGTATTGATTTGTTTTATGCGGATATGATATTGCTTATTTTTAAAACTGTTATGAGCTTTTTTATTATTGGTCTGGTGCATGTCACTACTTTATTATTTTCTCGATGTAATGGATTTGAAGTACGTTTGCTTGACAGTATGCATAAATAAAATAAACGTGGTAGTTCTGACGAATAACCAAGGAGGGAAATAGTTCATATTAGAATACAACAGCACAAACTGTTAGATCTGTGGTGGACTCAGACTCAAATACTGTACGAGAATTTGTTTCATACAAAACGACTAGGACATGCAAGAAAATGGAACCAAAATTGACTGGTCTCTCTTACGTAATCTCTTTCTTCCACGACGTCTTCTCCGAAGCCGGTGCGCAAAACCTCGATATCAAGTACAACGGGTAAAAGAAAAAGTTCAGAGTCGTGCAAACCCACGTCGTAAAGAAAGGCGCATTGTACAGGGGGTAGAGCTTCGTGCTCGTGCTTTCAACGTAGTCCATGTTGCTCAACGAGGCCGAAAGGTTCATCTTGAGTGCGTTTGCAGCCAGGGCTTGTGAGTAGTCGACGTACATGGCTCTCAGGAGATGGGTGCCACCCACCCACGAAACGGCAACGAAGGAAGTGAGGAACAGACCGCACGACATGCGTTTTCTGTGTTCCGTAAAACATGTCCGTCTGGTCACCTGTACGTAAGGCTGGGCTTCGCGATGAGTGTCTCGGTTGTCCAGCATGGCATCCCCTGTTGAAATATACAAATAACAAATATTAAGGATCTGAAATAAGTAATACAAAATACCTACAGATTTGTGCCACAGCCTAAATTGTTCATATCTATTGACAGCAGTGTCATTAATCACATGCCACACCTCATTTAACCCTCCAAGTGGTTTCGAATAAACTTCTCGTCAATAAGGTATGACCTATTTTTTTTTCGGTAAAGACATCAATATATGGTCTGTTCTCTTCCAATGACAAGTCTTCGTCCATTATGTTTTGAACTATTTTCCTAATGACGTGATACCTAGTTGATAAAATCGCCAGAGGGTTATTACAATAAATATACGGACATGGATCGATGTGGGCATTCCATACTTCGAAATTAAATAAAATTAATCAAAAATGTAAGGCAGCTTTTCTTGCACTCCCTACTGCTCTTACTTACCTTTTCTTCAAATAAAAAGCATAACAAAAAGTACATACATCACTCATGCCACAACAGGTAGCCCTTCAATATTCACTTCAATTGCTTCTCAATCGCCAAGTGTTTCATCTATGATCTTGTTTTCACATTCACTCAATTTTTTTCATACCCTGATTTCTACCCCCCCACGTAGAGATCGCAACACTGATTAAAATCTCAGAGTGGTGAGTTCTTCCATAGATTTTTAGAAACATTATATAGCTATGTTGTGTAAATCAAATGTAGTTAAAGTAAGCAGGTAGATATATATTTTAATTGAGGTCTCACATTGGTGCAACACAACGGGTTATCTTTAAACTAAGCAGCAAAATTTCTTAGTGGTTGATTTTACATTGTTTATACCTATTTATTGACATTCGACAGTATATGAGCCGTTTTTATTTATAGTGGTATCAACTATCTAAAGTCCACTTTGAAAAAGAAAGAGCTTATTTTCTTTAACAATTTTAATAATTATTATTGCATAAAAAATTTAACTGGTTTTTAGTGCTAGAAACATAACCCAAATTGAGTAACGTTTGTTAATATTTTTAAATTAATTCAAACGCCTTAAATATCTTGATGTATGAAAAAAAGGACTTAAACAACTTTTAAAATTAACAGCTCATATAAATGCTGTCAATTTTTATTCCATGTAAATAAACAAAATATTATATACTATCAGACCCGTGAGAAGCTTCCAAGTTCAAATTTCTTGATGGTTTAAATCCTTTGATAACACAGAATTTAAGATGGAAAATTACTCACATTTAATATGTTGTTTAAATCCACTTATAATGAACTAGCCTCTGCGTGGCTAACCCGGCGTTGCACGTGCCAGTTGCTTTAGTGGGGTTAAAGGTTTGCTTCGCAAACCAAATAGGAATTCGTAACCTATTGAATAACAAACCTAATGGAGCCCATGTAGTTGGTTTCCTTCGCAAACTAAATGGGAATTCGTAGCCTATTGGAACCAGATTCGCAAATCAAATGGTAATTTGTAGCATATTGGATAACAGCCATGTCGGAGTTGCCCGTGGTGTTGGTTTGCTTCGCAAACCAAAAAAAATTAAATATTTAAGTTATAAATTATTTATTAAAAGAAAATCAAACGAATAAAGTATCTATCTGGTGTAAAATTTTCAGCAGATTTCAAATCCGTTAGAATTTTTATTTTTATCTTCAACGATCGCTGAGATAGAAAAAAGCACTGAAGAACGCCAATGATAACTTTAATAATATATTTTACTTCACTCTAATCGGTTTCTCAGGAAATCAAAATGAATTAATCTCGAATCAAACGAAAGTCATTCGAATCTAATCGTTACCATTAGATAAGGAAGTTGAAAAAATTGGCATGGTTCCAAAGGCTGACGTCAATAGGACGTGAGGGAGAAAAGTCTAACTTTTGGTGCTTCTTCGTTTCCGAAAGGAGAAAGAAAGGAAAACTATTAAATTCATTTTTAAATGTTCTAGATTGAATTTTAAAATTCGCCGCTACCCAAATTATTGCAAAATATTTGGACTATCTGTATGCCAAATCCGATTATTGAAAGTGTCATAGATTCGTCAGGATTTCTCGGGCAGAAAACAAACAAACCGACAAACACTTCCTCTTATAACAGTAGAGCTGAGGATAAATGGTTAAATCAATTTATAATATAGCATTCAAATTTATATAAATGGATTTCATGCTTCAAATTAAATAATGTTATACAAAAATATGCAACGGTATTTCATGTGTACTTTTTACAATTGTTAATTCTACATTTCATTGGAAAATTAGTTATGCAAAATGGACTCTGCAACATTCGACTCAGAAATGAATACGAGAAGAACAATTACTTATTTCCAATGAAATTTATGAAAAGAAGCATAACTCAGTCACGTTGCCACAACTAGGTTATGAACGTCGATAAAGCTTATAACTGAAATATCATAATTAAAATACTTGAGCTGAACACAAGAATTCCTCCTTCTGGAAAATGATTTAACTTTTTCCTTCCGACCTGGGAAAGGACATTGAATCATTCCTGTGTTTGGAGAACAAAATTATACATTCCTAAATATATTTTTCAAGTGCATCACACACCATCAGGAGTGTGTAACATAGAACATATTCGAGAACAAATGTGGTTTAATATGCAAGGCCTAATAACACTCCGAAATCTGGTAATTTTTCCCAATGGGGCTAATGACCATATCTGAAGGCACAACATGAAACTATTGTTATTCAGTAAAGCTTAATGCGCATTTAAATAGTCTATCAAGCCTAGTATTACAATTAAAGACAGAAATGAAGGACTTCAGAAATATCAGAACTATCTCAGATGGCCTTCAATAGTTTTAATACAGGGAGGTGAAACAAAGAAAGGAGACAGAAGAAAATAATTAAACAAATGAGCACAAAAACTGAAAAATTACATTATTCTCCACAAAACACATGTAGGATTCCTACAGCAATCTAGTACCAAAGTATTAATATACAGTTTTAATATTAGAAGTGAAATTTTGGGAATAAGGAAAAACTGGGAACAATCAGTTTCTATAGATATTTTAGATCATGAATTTGTCTTTCGGCACACCATTGTATGACCCACAGTATCCATCAAGGTATGTGAATCTGTTTTGTTTATTATTATCCGATAAATCCAAGTATGAGGAATTCGTACATCACTAAATTCTTCCCAGTGTCTGTCTACAGAGCAAGATTATGTAGCATTTAATCGTACATTTAGATGTGAATCAAATCATGAACGTTATGTGATTATTAACGTAGAATGAAATAACCAATAACAATTGGAAAGTTTTTCTTGTGTAATTAGTTGTATGTAACGCAGTAAGGAACTGAATTCCATATGTTTATAACTAAAAGTATTCATTTTAAGAATTTTAAATCTAAAGTCATGACGAATTTGAATCTTTGACAGTTTTATTAATATAATAAGTATAAGTTTACACACACACACACACATATATATATATATATATATATATATATATATATATATATATATATATATATATATATATATATATATATATATATATATACATATATCCCCGTTTTTTCATAAATAAAAGAGACTTTCGCAATTTGGTATAAACATTTTCATTTCATACATGCATGATTTTAATAGTATTATTGTGTAAATATGTTTAACAGGCCTCATTACGGACAGGATGAATTTCAACAAAATAATACCTATTTTACTTTTCCTAACTGAGCTTCAATTCGCGGAAATACGTCAATGCAATTAAAACAATCATCACGGACTGAAATAAATCAACATTGACTAAATATCTATGCTTAACAAACATACTATAGTCGTTAATCATCAATTACATTCGTAAATAAAAAAAGCTGAAAGTAAACCAGTTCATAAATATTCTCGTCTGCAACGTTACAAGCAGTTCTGAAGAAATTTCAAATCATTGTATTCATTACATGACGTTTCTAATTTTAAAAGATGGAAACGCATTGTTCTTAACATTCAATTAGTTTCTGTGGTAACGCAAAAGACGAATGATAATGATTTGAATGTTTTCCTCCCAGACAACAAAATGCTTTCAGAGATTAAATAATAATTCGCTAATGGACTTGAAAAGGGAGGAATTTTCTGAATTAGTGTTCCGGGATACGTTCTCAAATGTAACGAGATTTTCTTTTTCAGGAGTTAAGCTTTCAGGCTTTTTTATGATGAAATATCTTTTGAATGTTAATAAGGTTGAGAATATTTCCCTTTAATAATTCATAATTGAAATTTGACGCAAAACGATGTCCACGTTATATAATTTGAGATTCTATTCTTGTGTTGGTTTATGATGAGTATTCAACTTAAGATTTGAAATTTTTATAATTAAGTAAAACGGTTTCTATTTCAACGAAATGAAAATAAGATTAAATCTTAAGTGTTAATTTGGAAAGCCTAAATTAAAGGTAATTGTTATTATTAATCACTGTTGTTGAGCGAAAATAAATAATGATTTTTACATATATATATATATATATATATATATATATATATATATATTAAATCATTATATATATAATATATATATATATGTATATATATATATATATATATATATTAAATCATTATATATATATATATATATATATATATATATAATATACAAATTAACAGTAACATAACACACGCAAAATAACAAAAAATAACCAAACAGCCGGGGTGCATTAACCAGAAACCAAAACTCGAAACTACCCATGCAAGCGCGCTGAAGCTGCAGACATAGCATGGTAAGCAATATAATTTCAAGAACACAAGAATTTCCAAAAACATTTTCTCAATAAAAATCTTCAAAAATGATAAAAATGATTCGTTGATTTTAAATTAATATGTCACTGTTCCTTTACAATTTCTATATTTATTTAGCTATGATGCCTTTGCAGCAGTCATGGTAGAATAAAACATACATTTTTTTATAGCATACCTCGTTTTAAGGCACTTCGCAATAACTTCGTTATAATTGTAATAATAATAAGATTCAATTAAAATCTTCTCATTTGACTGCCCAAACTAAATGTTTATTAGATAATACTAAATGCTATTAAATACTTTTAGAATGATTCACCAGAAACTATGACGCATTACTAGTGACAAGAGCTTAAAATAGTCGAGGTCTGCCCTCACGAGTTTTACTGTTCTCCTGTTGATGGTAACAGTTTGAGTTCTTAGAGATTTAAGTGAAGTTAACGGAGAAACAGCAGATGCTGGATGCAAATAGAATGCAAACTAAATATATTAGTGGAATCTGAAGACCAGACCGAATGGCTGAAATCTCGAGATGAAAATTTAGTGTATGAGGAGTTTCTTGTTAGCAGTAGAAATAAAAGTGTTTTTAAGCCAAGTGATTTTGACGATATATCTCGTCCATCAAGATATGACCAATTTTGATAAACTCTAGATATCTCATCTGCTGATTTTTCTTGCGTTTCCTCACCACTTACCCATCAGGAGGGTTAAGATGAGAGTTATTCCCGAAGATGGTACAGAACATTGCTAAAATATGAAACAATTCTTAGGGTATAACATGTCTTCGATTTAGAGCAGAAACTCATCAGCGGACAAACTTTTACTGTACAGCTGTTAAAGTAACTATTACTTTTGTGGTCACAAATACAACTCTTAGGCATTTCTAGATAGTGTATATATAAAACAAATTACAATATGACCATGCATTCCTCATTATCATGAAGATAAACATTTAGTCTCCTAAAAAAATGTCAGTTAACCAATTTCTGCTCTAAGGAGATGATGTACTGAATAATTAAAGAAGTAGCAGGAATAGAGGATGCCAAAAGTCTATTCTAGGAACTATTGATATAAAATACAGTTGATATATCAATATGAGCAGTCACTAATGTAGGTAGTACAGAAATATGCACTGTTTGTATATTAGCGTAAGCAATGGGTTTTACATAGACAAATAAAATCAATTGATGCGAAATTCGTTGTCAGTTTTTCCTTTCTTTTAAATGGACGTGGTTGGTAATGTAATAACAAAATAGTTCTAAAAACTCAAATAGATTACCGATTTAATGAAATACTTGAGCAGTCTCATGACAGAACGGCAACGATAACAACTAAAACAATTAAGGTAGAGATCATCACAAGAATAAGTGAACCCGAAATTCAATTATTTTCAAGTGAATAGTATTCGATGGAGTGATTGTGGTGCAATCACAGTATACATTCAGCAGCATACTTGTAAAGCAAGCCTACATTTTGCCATTTTATCAGATTACCAAATAAACATGAATTAAACAAGACACGTTCAATACTAAAACTCTTCTATAATTCTTACATACATTACATTTTTTATTTCATTCTCATGACTTTGCTTAGAAAAACGCATCCACATTAAAATAATATTTATGTGCATTTAAATTGAGTCATTAATATATGTACCTCATTTTGATTTGTAAACAGGAAATTCCTTTCTTATTGAAAACTTATATGATGAAAGAAATCATGCAATCATGTATCGATAAAAACATTTTCAATTTCATAACAATTGTCCTTGAGCTAAACATGTATGGACGAGTAGTATAAAAACGTTTTATGCATGCATAAAATAAATGACAAAACGTATTTATAGATGAAAATTTATAAAATATGAAACTTACCAGCTAGTTCCCAGTTTGCAAACCCCAAACCCGACGGCAACATGTCGTAGATAATGTTATAAACAACCGAAAAAATCATTAGCTCTCTCAAATTCGCGAAAAGCTCTGAAGATTTTTGCAGCATCCGTCAGTGAGTGGCATGTACCGTTCAAGCCACACGATCAACACACATAAACATTTATCCGCACACAAAAAGGGCTCATGACGTCATTATGTTACCAATCGGAAGCAGGTGCAACGTCCTTGACTCGTGTGCAAGGTGTTAAGGGAGGAATTTTACGAGGAGGATCAATCTTAAAATGAAGAACTAAATCGTCTGTTGCTCGCTGTCGCTCTTGGATCTGCCCGTTGCTATGGGGACGGCTCGTTGCCATGGAAACGCGTGTGACACTCTATGATAAACGTGCTTTTTCGAGATTGGAGTGGGAGGAGTCATAAGAGAGGTATGTTCGGAGAAACTACACTCCATGCTTTGAGAGAATTAATCATTTTTAAAAAACTCGGTGAAGCTGTAACTGCCGAGTTCATTTAAGCCCATCAAAAATGTCATCTGCCTCACGTTTAATATAAATGAAGAGTTAGTTAAGAATATTTTTTTAATTTAGAAAGCGCTTAGAGTCCACATAAAAATTCTTTCAGTGCACTGAAATTAAACCATTATATATTAAAGGTTTAATTAGATGTTTTATTCTTAATGAGAATAAATGTTTTGCCACTTTGAAATTTAATTGATCCCGAATGCTGTTTTCTCTCCAAGCAGAAACGGAAATTTCGAGGTACACCAGAAGTCATTAATTGAAGAAACATAAAATTTCTAATTGTGAGAGAGAGATTTGCAACGTACATTTTATCTGATTATTATGAAGCTATAAAATTTGCGTTTTCTCGAGAGTAATTTAATAAAGTTTATGCGCAGCAAAACATTTATTATGAATATTTGATATTATATATCTTTTAATTTATTATTTTACATGCACCATTTATCTGAAAAAATCATTTTTACTGTACACATTTTTCATTTATTTTTCTCAAGTTCAATTCCAATTATTCTAATCTTAAATCCTTGATTCAATATATTACTACACTATTCAATCACATTACGTTTAATTCATATCTCTAAATAATATTTATTTTTATCTCGCTCCTGTGAGATTATTTTATTCTCAATAAATTTCATCTGTTTCTATTCATTCGTATTTTCTTTTCATCTTTCTGATAGCATGTATTTTTTTATCTATTTATTCTTAATTCTACATGGTAATACTAATCACACATCAAATGTATTACATTTAATCTCTTGCTATTATAAAAGGAAGTGTTTGTCTCTTTGTTTGTTTGTTTGATAATATATCCGAATGGGCTGTAAAATGGGGTATGTCATTTAATGTAGGGAAATGTCAAGTTTTGCATATGGGTTACAGGAACAGTGGAGCCGAGTACTGTCTGCAGGGAGTAAAGGTAAAGGAGGGAGAAACAGTCAAGGATCTTGGGGTGATAAATCACAGGGATTTTAAAATGGGTCAGCAATGTTCAGCTGCGGGTAAAAAGGCTAATAGGTTATTGGGGTATATTAAAAAGACTGTAACTTCAAGGGATAAGAATATAATCTTGCCGTTATATAAGGGTTTAGTAAGACCACATCTAGAATATGCTGTACAATTCTGGGCTCCATATATAAGAAAGGACATAGAATCAATTGAAAGGGTTCAGCACAGAGCTACAAAAATAATAAAGGGGCTAGCAAATTTCGACTATAATGAACGTTTAAGTAAGCTAAACATGTATACACGGGAAAGAAGAAGAAGGAGGGGGGATTTGATTCAGCTTTTCAAGTTTGTAAAACAAGGGGACACAGAGGGCTTAAATTTCAATAGGGATAACAGAACAAGGGGTCATGGGTATAAATTGAATAAGACACATTTTAATCGGGATTTAATAAAAAACTACTACTTTAATAGGGTAATAGACAGTTGGAACGCGTTGCCTGAAAATATAGTTAATTCAAAGGGAGTGTACGAATTTAAGACACAATTGGATAGTCAGTGGGAATTGGGGAATTCATAAACAAAGGACCAGCCTTGTTGGGCTTGAGCCTGTAGCTGGTCGTCAATATTTGTATTTGTATTTGTATTTGTTTGTTTTCTGCCCACAAAGTCCTGAATAATCTATGGCTTTTACAGCAATGGGATTTGGCATATAGGTAGTCCAAATTTTTTGCAACTTTTGGATCGCGGCGAATTTAAAAATTAAATCTAGAACATTTTTAAATGAATTTATTGAAATTTAATTATTATTGAATGCAACAGTATAGAAGATCAAAGATTCCAAATTTATTTTTTTCGTTTTCATTTTAAGCAGAGGAATAACTTTTCAGTAGACTATAAAAAACAAATAAACTTTTAACAGAAGTTATTTAGTTCTTTTTTCTATCTCCTAGACCGTTTAAGATAGAGTAAAAATTTTAACGAATTTGAAATCTGCGGAAAATTTCACATTAGATCGATATCTAAAAATATGATTTTTTTAAATAAATAAAAAAATGTAATTGAATATCTTTTAAATTTTCGTAAGAGATTGTGATGTCATGTCAACCTTCACGTTCAAAACTTAAACACATTACATAAACTGTCCTCTTACGATTTCAGCGAAGGAAAGCAAAAAAAAAGAAAAAAATGGTTAGCATTGTTTAGTTCTTTTTTGAAAAATCAGGATCGTTAAATATAGATTAAAACTTTCAATGGATTTGAAACCCGAGGAAAATTTGACGTCAGATAGATGCCTAAGTTTGATTTTCTTTTAATAAATAATTTTTCAATTAAATATTTATATTTTCGCAAGAGATTGGGACCTCACGCCAAAATCCCATTTTGCTTGCTTCGCAAACCAACATCACGGACAAAGCAATTATGGCTGCTATGGAATAGGGAACGAATCTCCATTTAAGCGGGAATTCGGAGCAATCACCTGGGGTTAGAGAGCAGTGGTCACACCTGACCCCTCGAAAAGAAATGTCATGGGCAACACCGTGATTGCCACACAGTGTCTAGTCATCTATGAAGCGATAAGGGTATCATGATGTTTCGACATGATGATACCTTTATCACATGTTCTGCAATCCCCCATAAAAACTTTTAATTTATTGAAAATATTTTATAGGAACCCAATTACGCTTTAGCAGCATTTGAAATAAAAATACAAAGATAAATAGATCAAATCTAAAACTACGTGGAACCTTTATGTGAGTTTAATACTTGAAAGTTCTAAAAGTGCTATTAGGAAATAATGCCATATAAATTAACATTTAAACTACTCCATTGAAAGAAGATTTAAAAAAAATAATCTACTATAAATGCTGAACATTGGAAAGTCTCATAATAAACTGTTTCTTTTCTTTAAAATATATTTAAATACATTTAATAAATATTTAAAATATATTTAACTCGTTGTATATATTGGTAAAAATATGTTTTAATCATCAGTTTTTATTATATTTTATTTGACAGGATTATAATTAATTTTATTACACACATAATGCACTGACTTACTCTGCAGAGTATAAAATAATACTGATGGAAAGAAAATTACAAAAATATCGTCTATCTAATTATATTAGTCTCAGTTACACATATGATAGTTAATTACATTCGTAGTAGGTAGATAAATATATAATTAATTACATTACATGCAATTAAAAAACTACCCAACATGTAATTAAAAGTCTTATATTTAATTTAATTATTTCTACTAATACCCCCACATTTTCAAAAGGTACTTCATGATGATGCATTCTTCTTTGTTACATTTTTCAATTTCACGGATTGTTTCCAAAATGTCCATAATATCCAAAAATATCTCTACGTATTTTTTATCATTTTAACAAAATACTATCACCATCCCTATTTGCGTTAGGAAAACAAGAAAAGATAAATTATATCTGCTAAGCTGTAAATAGACTGAGTTTTAACTTTCAACGTTTGAATTTTAAGCTTTTTATAACATTAAAGATGAAAATCTAACACGTTTTAGTTATAATATAACATACTGTGAATAAAAAATATTTAAAATTGCTAGAACTTTCGTAAGGTCATTATTTCAACTATGGCATCAACTTATGCTGAATTTTATCTGATATATCAATCAAATTACATCTCAAGAAAATTGACTGAGACACAAATTAAACTTAATAGGAAATCCAGAAGATTGAAAAGATTTAACCTTATTCTATTTTCAATTTGAAATTCGTAGATTTCATTTTTCCCTTAACGTCTCTATCGCATTTTCAAAAACCTAGCATCCGTGGTTTCTCTGAGTTTAGTACAAGAGTTCAATTTAGAAAATAAAACTTTTGCTTAGAGTTGTGTCACTTTTCTGGATAACGTATGCTATATCATTACACTAAAAAAGTTAATGCATTCATTTAAGTCTATTTAAGAATTCGAATGGAAATGGAAATCCATTCTAAAATTCCACTAATGTGTTATTCTTCGGTAGTAAAACAGCAAGTTTACTTGTAAAAGGATGTCTTAAAGTTGTAAAGGATCCTAAAACCTTTTACGCTAATCTATTTTTCTCTAATTTTCCATATTTTTCTTGAAACTACGTTTTTTTTTTTATTTCTTACAAATTGTTTTATTTGTTCACAGACTTTATATTTAATTTTTTACCAATATTAAGTGGACCAGTGCAGTCCTATCTCCGTAATGTTAAAACGATCCAATTTTAAAGAACATTTTCTCAGAATATTTTATATGTATAGATTTGAATTTTTTATACAGGTTATAAAGACACTTTTAAACACTTTAACACAGGGTTATTTTTAAACTTAAAATTTGTTGCCTTGATATTTTTTTAACTCCTTTTTTTCTTTCTTTTTTTTAAATGTCCAATTTTTGTTATTATCAACAGTTAAAACAAACTTTTTTGAGCATTTAGAAACAAATCTATGTGTTAAAATATGTTATACGGTATATTACACTTTTATACCAATTCTATTTACAATTGCTTGAATATTTTTTTAAATGTTCCTTTTATGGATAGAATACACATTTTGGGATATTGAAGTTTAAAGAATAAATTGAACTTACTTCAGGTACGGTACGTACAGGTATTTTTCAAAAAAATATTTAAGATACTACAACTCCACATGTCTCCATAAATAATATATAATTTTACACTGAATTATATAAGCATTTATATAAATTAAAAAAAAAAAACGAAATATTGATAGATTTTTGTGCAATCTGGCCCCTTAACGATTTTGATGAGATATTTGTTATGAGCAAAATACCGGGAATTTGAAAAGCATTTTCAGAATGAACAAAAAACTGCCGGAATGCAAATGTTTACTTCCTCTACGAGAATACACCCGTGTTTTGGGATCGGGTTTACGTTAAAATGCGTCGGATACAAATACCTTAAATGAGTTCAAATTTTAATTCATTTCGATCTTTTGTATAGCAACTAAACCTTTGTATGCAAATATCTTTTGGGATTACATACATGGTAGACCAACATCTGTACTTTAATTCAAATTTCCGCTAAAAAGTTTAAATTATATGCAGAATGGGAATATATGCAGTATGAGAATGAAATTTATTACAATTTGACCAAATACCTGATACAAAGAATTATTTATACTCCAACTGCCCATACATGCCCCCAGATCTTTTCTTAGTACCGGTGAATTTGACAGTTGATCGAATATTAAAGTGACCTAACTTTGATTTTAACCTCTGTCACTCTATTATCTTCTTTACTGCATACATTTCTAATAACATTAATTATTCAGAGTTGAAAACTGATTCTCAGCACTTCAATTCATCAATAAATATCACTTTTAATTTGAAAGAAACTCAAATCAAAGTTTGATCAATGACCACACTCTCAAACAGTGCATACATTTGTAATGTTCTAGGTGTGCGTATCGGCAGCTAGGTAAATACACTTGTGTTTATTTATCTTATTAAGATTCAATATGCATGCAATGGAACTTTCTAAAAGGAATTTGAAACTTTTGTAAATTTAAATTAAAGTGCATATTTCAACATACATGTAAAAAGTAGTGGTTCTGCTTACTAAGTTGTGGTTGGTATATAAGAGATCCAAACGATTTAAAATATGACCTCACCTTAATGATTACTATCTTTTCATTACCTTTATAAGAAAATGTGAAGAAATTACCTTTATTATGTGATAAAATGGGGGGGACGTATAGAAAATATTAATTCATGCAGAATGGGAATGAAATTATTCCAATTTGACCAAATACCTGATACAAAGAATGATTTAGGCTTCAAACAATCAAAGATGTAAAACAAAATGACGAAAAAAATTTAATAATTTTAAACATTTTCAGTGCATTTTCAATAATTATTTGAATATTTGATAGGATTAAAATATAAAAAAGAGCTTTTATTTGAAATTTTAAATCGTAAATTTATAACATCCTTGTAAAACTTAAGTAAATAATACAAATTATAGGTGCAATAATAATACTAGATTTTAATATCCTTAGTTTTCAAATTAAATTTATATATTTATCTTAAATGAGATTTTTTTCTATGTGGCAACAGCAAGAAACGTTTTTTTTTATTCTATAGAAACTCTAACGATGTAGTTAGATTAAAGTTTTTAATGATTTCGTATAAGCTCATTTGCAAAAGTAATGCTTACCAGATTCTGGATCACTTCGTGAATCACTATCATCGTCAACCGCCGATACTTTCTTGGATTTGCAACAATGCTTTTTCAGCAAAGATTTCTTGCGAAAAGAAAGAGACTTCAGGTCAAAAGACTCCAAAGAGTCGCTTCTTTCTGATTGCAACTTGAGGTCTTCCATTTTCCACTTTCTCATGAAACGCAACATGTGCTTTGGTATAATAGATCGAGGCTTTGCGAACAGGGTGGCTGCTTGATCACGAAAAGCAGTAATATCTTACAAACATTTATAGTCAAATACTTTTAATCACCACCGGATGATTTAATCAAAACATCCTAATAACGATTATTCATTAAATTGTAGATGCTATTCCGCTATACTTTTACATCATAGTGATAATACAAAAATCCGATTTACTTTGAAAAATACCTTTTGTTTCAAAGAGAAGTACGGAGATTCAAAATCCAACTTCTGACGGCAAGATTGTAAATTTATAATTTTCAACTTTCTTCTATAGGTAACAAATAAAGTATTTTAACTAGAAGTTTCTAATATAACTGAAATAAAATACTTCAATCTATCCATTCATTAGTCACGCTCTATCAATACCTCCGAAATCTTCATATAAAGGACAAATACATTAGCCTATTGGTTTAAATGCATATAAAGCACATGTTCACCATTAAATTATTCCATAAGACTTCAAGATTTCATCTAATTGAAACGAATAGTTACTTCCCGTTTGATCACCTTGAGTTAACCAGTAAAAGAAAGACAGAAACATTGACACTCATCTACATAAAAATGATCACTGTTTCTCTCAATCAAGATAACTTCTTTATTGACCCTGAAACAGAAGACGCTGCTAAAATAGTCTCGGGTTGGAGCCTCCACTACTAATGGTGTCAATGATTTACGCGTGGGTAGGACTCCCGTAAGCTACGAAAGTTGCGAGTGTTGTGAGTGACGCCCATTGATTGGAAATCTCCAGGCAATCACGTGACACGTGTGTCCACCAGTCAAAAGTAAAAGAAAAGATCGTGTTTTATGACCAGCCCCATATCGAACCAGGTAAGTCCTTTTAGCACCGCTTTGGCGCTGCCACAGCTCAAGATTGATTGCTATCGAATCGATTGAAGGGGGGATTATTCAAATAAGAATGGACATTTTTATGATCCAAACGATACTTCCTTTTTTTTATCATTTTCTTATCTAGATACAAGATTATCTTTTTGTAATATCAAAAGCTTTCGTTATATATTAATGTAATATCGTCCATCATATGTAGAAGATTAGCCCTAAGACGTTTTAATCAAATATAATACAATCTGGAAGAGTACGTAAAATTAAAATTCCATTACTATACTTCAATGTTGTAGCCGACCAACCGGTATAGTGGTTAAGGTGTTAGCCTCTAGATTGGAAGGTCCCTGGTTCGAATCCGGGTTCGGGCATGGATGTTTGTAAGCGTATACCAGCTCAAGTATTGCTTCGTCATCTGAACATGGTTCAAAATTACGAAGTATAAATTCTTAGGGGCAATGATGGTCCTCCCACTGGGTGCTCCTTCACAAGTGGCCATCACTTCCGGCCTTGTAGTGGCCAATGGTTTAGGTCAAATGTGCCCACCATTAGAAAAAAAAACTTCAATGTTGTAAGAGTGTCGTGAGACTCATAAAACAAAAATATTTTACAAAGACCTATTTTTCTTCTTATAGATAGGTTAAATGTTTGTGAGCATGTTAAGAGACACTCAACAGTGTGAAATAAGTTCACTACATACTCCCATTCAAAGCTGTTTCAGATTCCTTCATTCTTCAAAAACTGAGTGATTTATTTGCCCTACGTTTAATTTACAAAACAATAATTGCTGTCTTGTTCTATTGTATTTTCATGCTACTTTAGATCATATATATTAAAAATGTCTTTATGTGGCATTCTTAAATAAATCCTACAAGAATTTAGCATAAGTAAATTTGATATGTGTGCTGTAGTTTTTCGCTTTCAATTTTATCACTAGATATATTTGGAATAATTTGTAGTTAGAAAACAATAAATTGACATCCTAACAAGTGAAACAACTAGAATCCTGTTTTAGTATTTAAAAATACTTTAAATAATATTATTACTTAATACAAGGTATGCCATAAAAATTAAAAACACGATATCCAAAATCAATAAAACATTGAATCATATTCACCAAATAAGTTTAATTCTCATCTACCAGGACTCGTTGAACACCATAAAGATGGTTACTTTGATTATACACTCATCTTATCTTTACATTAATGCACATTTGTGAGAGAAGTAAAATTATCACTAAATTGTTTTACCACTTGGTCCCAATGAACCCTTTGCAAAATGTCCATATTTTGTTTCTGTCGAAGCATTGATTCTGGTACATTATAGTTACACTATGTTTCACAAATACCGATATCTCCAGAATTTTTACGAGAAAGAGCTAGCCTTAATGCTTCTTCGGACCACGTAGCCCTAGGTATCTCGAAAATATTACCGATAATAAACTCGTGGCATAATCAAAACAACTTAACACAAAGGACGAAATTTAATTACTTGGTAAGTCCAAAATATGTTTACAGTAGTCCACAGGTGCAGAATTATATACAGTGTTCTGCAACACAACTCCAAGCAATTCCAATTGTTCTGCAGGCATTTTGTCCGAATTTTGAAATCAGCAGTAAAATCAAAAACAGACGTAAAACACAATTATCGTCTAAATATGTATAACATATTTATAATAAAACATTAAATGAACAAACTTACTTTATTTAAAACCAAGACATACTTTCAGAATTCTATCGATAACTTTTAAAGTTAAATATTTTTTCATCGACATAGAAGACGTGTTATTTATAAAGTGTTTGGTAATTTGGTGTTTTGGGCGGTGCAAGGAGGTTGTTCCGTAGCTAGAAAAGAAAAAAATATCTGGCAAGGAGCTCGTTTTTCGCTGCAGAACATAGTAACTTATAATTTAAAAAATTGGCCAAAATTTTGATAAAGTTAATAAAAAATTGTTCTGCAAAGCCTTTGTTTGTTCTGCGTCGTACTTTCTGCTCCTGGGAAGTAGTCTAACAATATATGTTGCGTAATTAATTATTTTTGTACAATCGAATGGACATTGGAAATACTCTATTATTGCATTCTACGGAAAATTAAACAGACATCACTGCGTAACCATCCCCTGATAACAGAGATACCACACTTCCCAATCCTTAAAGATGACCTACTCATCTATTTAATTACAAATTTGAATTTAGCTGATATTTTTTCCTTCTCACACAGATTATTCTTGATAAAAACCTAACTATTTATTCATGCCTCAACTGTGATAGACAAATAAAATAAGGACTTAAAGATATACTAGAATCAGAAACATGTTTTAAAGTTATAAGGATATTATTTTTAACTGATAGTTCTTTAGGCAATGACAAAAGCATACTACAGCTAGAACCATTAAATCTTTTGAAGCTACTTATATACTGGTAAAAGTAATTTTACGATTTCTGGTACTGGATCAGTTTCTCACTAATATATATATATATATTATATATATTATATATATAAGTGTGTGTTCCGCTACATAGGCTGCAGTTCGAATCTTAATCTGGATGTTCACATTGGTTCGAAATCCACTTTAAAAAAATTCTCGTGTATTAAAAATATCAGACACTCAGACCAAATTAATCATAACAGATTTCTCTAGCGGAAAGAAAGATCTTAAAATGAAAACCATCAAATTTGAAAACAGGTTGACAGAGCAAGTTATAAATGACGACTTGAAATATATTTACTATACAGACTTTTTGATGTCAAAAAACGTTTATGTAGGTTTTTGAAATTTTGTTTTTATACCCTCTTATTTTTTCATATGCTGAACTAAAAGAAATTCAATCAACAACTGTCGCTATTTGTGTAATCAAATTTTTAAAAATTAATGATTTCAAAGATATAATAAAGAAACTCGATGAAATAAAAATAATGAAAAAGTTGGAAAATTATTTTAATAACCTAAAAAATGTAAAATGAAACAAAAAGAATTTATACGTATTCCATTTCCATTACGATAATAATACAAAATTTAGGCTAAGGTCTTATGACATTCAAAACTTCATTTTTAAATTTACGTTTTTAGTAAGTTAAGTGGATTAATTGTCATTACTTAGACAACGGTAGAACTTGCGCTGTTCATTACCAACTTCAAAATGGCTAAACAATTTTATTTTGGTTCGCTGCGCCAACCATTCTCGCTCTGCTCCTCAGAAAGAAGGACGCAAAGTGTGACCTATTAAGATTTTGATAGTTATGTGAAATAAAACATAATATAACACAGGACATTAATAAGTTAATTATTGATTACACATTTAAAATTTTTGTGATGATAGTAGTAGACTTCAGGGTGGATAGTTTATCAAGAAACAGTAATTCCTGATCTTTGAAGGTTTCTGGGTTTCAGAACCCATGGAGCTAAAAGTCAAAGAAGTATTTTAAAATCCATAGGTCAGTGATATTTATTTTATTATCTGAATGAATTTAAATATCAGGATAATCCACTATTTTTGGAATAACTTATCTTTCTCAACAAGATTCCGTATAATTTAGAAAACGTTCGCTCTTTCCCATTCACACTTGATGCTAATACATTTTTAAAATACGAATTTAAATTATATGAAGATCCATTTATTGACTCAATAAACAAGGAGTTCTTAGATTATTGAGTTCATAGGTTATCTTGAGTTCATAGATTATTATCGATTTCTATCCCTAGTGTTTCCCTCACACATAAAGCACGTATTTTTGCTTCAGATCAAGGAAATGCTAAGAGGAAAATATAAGTAAATCAGTTTTGAGAGACATGTAAAAATAAATATAGATATTTTCAGTAGTAAAGTAATACATTTCTTGCCGTAGTATTCATAGCATTTATAAATTTAAGACAGTTTCGGATATTCTAATGATTTTAACGATTAATTTTAACTATTATCACATATTTATTTTAAAATAATAATAGTTAGAGAACAGAATTTTAAATTGCAACATATTTTAGCAACATTATATTTATGCAATTTATGAGATATTATAGAAAAATGTGTCTCTTGTTTGTAGAGTTTTACTTATTGACAATTAAAATCATGACAAACAGGTTTTTCTTCATTATGCTCATTTTAACAATGTCCCAATGAGAAATTTAACCCGGGAAAGCCTAGCGGTACCATATGGTACCAGAAATAAAGGTTTAAAATATTACAATTTTCTTCGTTATAATGCAAATATTTTGTGTGTTTGTTAGTAGATGGCACCACACAAGACAGTGAAAAGTCCTGTATAGGTAATAATTTTAGTGAACAACACGTCAGATTTTTACTTTGAGCGAAAGAAGCAAGAACATTTTTGGGCTATGACAAAATGACACATCGAAAAAGTAAGTACAACCGTTCTCTCTTTACTGATACATATAGGAATGAAAGTTTGATACAATATTTATCGTTTATGTCTAGATATTACGTGCACAGTGTTTCAAAAAAAAATATAATAATATTATGTACACCTTTTTTGTATTAGAATGTTACTGGTACCGTATGGTACTGTCACTGCTTAGATTTTTATTGATTTTTGCTCTAGAAAATACAAAAATGTTTTAAAAGTGTATAATTAATTTTTTTATTGTATATAATAGAATATTTAAAAAATAAATGTGTATAAAATAATTATACAAAAATTTTGCATAAAAAAATAAATTAAAAAAATATTTCTATTGCTTTTTTTATAAAAATAACAAAGCCAAAAGTATAAAATGGGGAGGGACTGTAGGTTAAAATGCAGTTATGGAATTAAAATGTGTCTTTGACTATATTTTAGAACATTTTATTTCTTATGGCAGTTTTTATGTGCATATTTAAATCCTGTGTATATTTTATTATTCTGAAATTCAGTTTCATTTCTTAGAAATAGAACTGAACACTAGAAGAATGTCTTCTGCTATTTGATGAACTAAACTCAGAGTCGGACTTAGAAGATGTCTATATTGAACCTCCTGATGTTGAAGTAGTATCACAGATGAAGACTCGGCAGCAGAAGATGAAGGAGAACTTACAGATAATATATCTGGTCGTCAGTTACGTGTAAATGAATAAACGTCACAGAAAAAACCCACATAAAAGATTATTTAGATTTATATTCAGAGGAGAGAGGGTCTGGCAAACTTTGCTAACGAAAAAAAGTAGCAAAAAGAATCAAAAAGACTGGTACAAATAAATTCAGAAGAAGTTGGGTTCAAGATGTGCTGCTAAAAACTACACTAGTCGAGTTCACACTATGTGCGTAAAATGTGACGTAGGGCTTTGTATTTTTTTTAGACTTTCACTCAAAATAACATTGCAAATAGACCATGCAATAAAGTTATTGATTATATTTCCTAAAAAATAAAAGTATAATTGTTAATATTATTGGTATTACTATTTGTCTTTGTACTTTCTTTATAGTAAAAATTCATACACTCTTCTTTCTTCTCATCTTCTTCTCTTATGATATTTTTTTTTACTATTATATATTTATCAAAATGTGTTCTTCTATGCCATACATTTGTATTTTTGTATTAATTTCAAATCATAAACGGGTAAAAATATATTTAAAACCGCTTGCGTCAATATCAATAAGAAATTGCATTACTTACAATTTGCTCCCTTAAAAGCCTAGCGGTACCATATGGTACCATGCATTTTTGAGAATATTACTGAAATTTTACAACAAAAAAAGGGTTTTCCTACATAAATAACATCTTATCAACAATATACTAGAAAGAAATTGAAATTGGAAAAAAATAATTAATTCAGGCTTTGCCGGATATTCAGGAAATTATGTGTAAGTTTTCAAAATAGCGTCTCATATTATTTTACGGAACAAAACTAAACTAAATCTATTGTTTGAAATGCAATATCGCCGTTTCAAATGTTTGAGGATTAAAACCTTTAAAAATAGTTAAAAATAGCAATTATGTATTTTATTAGAAACTGTCAACAAGTAAAAAATAAATAAACATTCAAAACTATTGTCGAGAAAAAAATACAGTAAAATACAAAGTTGCTTATCTAAGAAATTCCTTTTCGAAATGCTTTTACTAGCTATCATGAATACTATTTTACAAAGTATAAAGCTTTCCGTGTCGCTAATGTCCTCTCAAATTGCACACCAGTTTCTTAGAATCGTTACACAATATAAAGGACTTAAGTGCTCAATTTGTTCAAAACATCTGCTCCGGTATTTTTTAGCTACGAAAGTTTTATTGCGACATGTTATCTGTATGACTGAAGGTAAAATCGATAGATGAGAAATTTATCAGATGTGTTCTACCATTCTACCTTGTATTTACCAGATCGAATTCCAAATACTGCAGTCTGTCCGTAAAACGATTTTCGATCTGAGTAATTTGGGGAAACCAACATCTGTTACTTGAACTTATGTTACAGAAAGACGTGAAGTATACTGATGAGTATGCATACATATTAAATTGTACTAAAATGCAGTTCTACATAGGAATAAAAAATTATTCGATTCAATGAAATTATAGTGAAGTATTTGAAGGTTACACAAAATCGTGAAATATATTGAGGCACTCGTTAAATTGTGCTAAAATGTACTTATAAAAAAGTAAAAGAAACATATTCGAGGTAATGAAATATTAGTGAGATATTAGAAATATATAAGATAGAAGTCAAAAAGTAATACAAGGGTTAAAAAGTATTCAAAAATATAAAGGTAGAAAATTCTTTACAAATAAGAAATTGCAACTACTTAAATATTGAGTAGAACCAATGTTAGTACAAAATGAAAATATTCACTCACTTGGAAACCAATTAAATAAAAGTTTAGCTTTTACTTGTTTTTTTTTTTTAATTTGGTGATAAACTTGTTTTTCCCGTAACAATCTATAAGCAACAGTAAATATTGGTTGAAAATGCTTAAACACAAGATCTGGTGGCAATCTTAATAGCTGAAATATCATTTAATACCTTTTCCAAATTGGTATTTGGTATTCGTTGATTTCCACAAGTGTATGTATTTATATTTCAAAACCAATAAATCATCAATAATGTTTCCTAATAAATCATTGGATTGAAATATCATGCTATCGATTATCGTTATCGATTTATTTTCATAAAACAAATTCATTATTACAATATTTTCTTTAAAAAACTGCATTTTGAATTAATAACGGATATTTTTGTAAACACGTTAAAAAAATGTAATTATTTTTTTAGAACTGAACTCATAATCCCATGTACTCTTTCATCCTTGTATAGCCGATTTTGGTAGATTCTAAACGAAAACAAATTGGATTTGCCTTAAAAAATTAATAAGCTGAAATTTCTATAAAATAAACAATGTTTACTGTAGTTCAATTTTTGGATAAATTTTATTTCATAAAGAGAAGCTTAACAATTGTGTAATTGAACCATTTCAGAACCATTTCATTTTGTCAATCATTTCTCCATTGTTTCATTCTTCAATCAACTGAAGACATTTCCAAATTGTTGGATAACTTTCGTGTCTTCAAGAGAGGAAGCGAAAGATCCTTGGATCGAACCCTGGCAGTGTCCATTTCAACATTGACATATGTATGCCGCAGTACGTTCGAGTTAATTAACCCCTTCGTTGCATATGGGAATCAATTAAGATTTCTGAGGATTTCAAATGCTAACGAACAAATACCAAATGCCTAGGGTTTGAAAATTGTATAAAGTATTGCAAACTCTGCATTAAAACATTAGTAATTGATCTAACAGAAATTCAAATTAAATTTCACTTAAGAAGAGGAAAACAGTTTATGAAACAAAATATAATCTTTTCACATACATGAGAAGTTGTCACAATTAATGATACATTAGTCAATGGTCAAAACGTTTTGTATTGTTTCACGATTATCAATTTAAGTTGGGTATAAAGAAAAAAGTTTTAACCTTTGAATATCAAATTTTACACAGAAAGAAGTCTATAGATGTGTTTGAAAATAAGTTTTGACATTGTTTCTAATCAACAGATATTTTTGTGTTCATTCAACTTCTTATTCCCTACATACCCTCGGTGTTAGAGCATTTATTTAAGGAAAGAATGTAGCGCCATCTATTGATCAAAACTCAAGTTAAAGATCCAAATATGGGATTTTAACCTTATTCAGGTTTTCTAAATAACCAAGCATGTTAAATATCAGTAGAATATTAAATTATACTATGCTCATTCATCTTATTCTATTTTAAATTAGATGCACAAAAAATAATACATAGATATTATTTTGGTTATCGGATTCTTTAAATTCTTCCTTTTGTTATTAAATACATGGATACAATAAATCAATGATGGTTCCAAGTATGTAAAAAAAAAAAAAAAAAAAACAGAAGAGTATATACTCTCTTTTAAACAAAATGTAAGAAAATCCATGGTGACTCCAATCTTATGAAACTGATGTTTTACTGTCCACATGTACAGCAAACTACAACTGAATAGTTTCTGACTTCTTTAAAACAGACAATATAAGCTTAGTATGACTAAAATTAGGTAAAAGATCAGAGAATCTCCATCCAAATAATGTTATAATATATGAGAATGTTAGTCTAATATTTAACTGAATCTGGTGCGTTTTATAGTGAACATGTGTTAAAGTCTGCTATCTACATTTCTCGATGATTTCGTGTGGTAATAATTGCAATCTCCAACAAATATTACAGATAAATAGTTATTTGAGTCAAAAATGCCATCACAAACTTCATAAATTCAGTTGTAAACCTCACTCCGATTTGACTACAAATTTTATTCCTGTATTCTGTTATACGGTTAGAAACGTATACAGACGTATTGTTTAATTTTCATTGCAGTTTTGACTGATCCCACTTCCTTTTCTACAACTTAACCCTCCTACTTTTTCTGTAATTGTAGATAAATTACAATGGCAGCCTTACTTTTTATTAACATCCCGAAATGCATACAATTCTGAATCAAAACATCTAAAATCATCATTTTTGATAGTTTTAATCTTTATGAACAGCCTGTAAAATGAGGAATCGATGAAAATAACAATAATAAATCAGAATAATACATAATTTTTACTATCTAAAATAACGTAGTTCGATATGTTATTAATTGGTTTAACTATGATCAGGGGATGAAATCTGATTGCTCAAGAAATTTAACAGCATCGAACTATTTAATGTACTTAATAATCGTATTTACCGCGGATAAGACGTCAAAAGCCGTAGTTTAGTCAAAGTATCGGATATTGAAAGCCACATGAAAAGAGAATCATATAAGAATCTTTTGTAAAAACAATAAAGTAAACAAGACAAATATTTCCACTCTCTCTCTCTCTCTCTCTAACTATTTCAGTGTTAGAACATTAGTCACATATTAGGAGAAATCCATATGCGAGGTTTTTGTGGAAAGCTAAATGTAAATGGCGCTTGTGGTTTAGCGTTAAGAAAGTACTTCCAATACATATCACTGGGACCGATGTACCTCAGTTTGTTTGCCCACCGCATTAGTATTCTGCGAGTTGTAGACTGTACTGTTTCGATTGCTATAGTTTCCCTGAATATAATTATATTTTCTGCGTCAGAACTTTTATGGCATTTACTTTACGTTGTCTGTCTTGTGCTCGGCGCAGCTCAGTAAAATATGACCTTTGCACCTTAAGAGCAAATAAACACAAATCTATACTAGTAAC
Source organism: Metellina segmentata (assembly GCA_947359465.1). Lineage (NCBI taxonomy): Eukaryota > Metazoa > Arthropoda > Arachnida > Araneae > Tetragnathidae > Metellina > Metellina segmentata. The sequence continues at coordinate 68,904,540 of OX375873.1, read as the reverse complement.
CTCTTCTATCCGCCACAATTACGATAAAAAAAATACAAATACGACTGCAACCGAGTTATCCCTACTCGAGTTAGATTTGTCCTGTTCATAGAGTGACAACATACTTTTTAGAGTACATATACACTTTACGAATATTTAGTACCTAGACAGTAATTTGTAACTTGCTCCTTGTGTTATATGATGAAGTGTTATGAAAGTTGAAGTGCTAAAGAAATCTTTTTCTTTCGAAAAATACAGTGAAGCTTTTACTGTTTGTTACTTTTCTGTCATTTCAGATATTTAGACAAGGCGCAATTTAAGTTGCGTTCCTTTGATGCCATATTTTCAAGATTGCCATGGTCGAAAAGGTTAGAATCACTGATATAGATCCATTCTTGGCATATTATACTCTAAATTCACACATGCAACCAATTTCATTTCTTTTAATTTTCTGAGTGCTGAAAAATTCAATCCATATGTTAATTTATATAGACTCGAGTTTTACCACTCTAAATTGAACAGAAAGCAATCTTTTTCTATTTTTCCCTGTGTAATAAGAATTAAAATACTTGTATCGATTCAGTTTTATTAGCAATTTGCTTCATTTGCACATGATTATTTTTCAACATGTATTGTAAATTACGAGTTTCATTGTGTCTCTTATAACATAAATAAACTTTAACTAAATCAAAGTTTTCGCATCTAGAATCGAAAACAAAGAGAGAAGATATGTTCGATCATCAGCACCATCAAGTGATATTTCAAATTCGCTAGTTTCCGATAGATGGCAGCATGCATGGCATCCAAAAAATTCACATTTCTCTCTCTAAAGGTGTCCTATCATCTCTCAATATTACCAAATTAAATTAAATATTAAAGTATTAATGGAACGGGTTTGTTTTGTCCAGTATAAAAGAGAGATCATTTAAAAAAATAGATACCCACAAGTAACTTTTGAAACACTCAGCAAAACCTCTTCCTTATAACCTAAACATCGAAACAATTCAAAAAATATTCTACGAACACGTTTTGAAATTATTGTTTGGGATTATTTTTGTCGTCTCACACACACAATCAATGATAATATTTTTTTTGAAAAAGTATTTTACTTTACTTTAACACTAGAGATATTTCTTGTAATCCAAACAAACGCACTAAAATAGAAAAAAATGATATGCAACTATTTTCAAAGGCCTTGAAACGAAAAGCACTTATTAAATAATAAATGAGAATGAAATTTTAATTTTACATGACGATAAAGCATGATAATTTTAGTGTTTGTTTCCTTAAAACTTTCGTATCATGTAACCAAAACGTAACACATGTATTTTGAATCACGAGATTTTACAATTACCAGTTGCATTAAAATTTCATGGAAATTCAACAAAGGACATTTATAATTTTACCAGTCATGTCATACATCAAGACCAGGTACGCATTCATATAAAAAAAATCTCGGGAGTTGCTCTTTCGTCTCACTATTCCAATCGAATTGCCATAATTACGAATGAGTATTGGATTTTGTGAATTTTTCGAATGTTTACAGAGACAAACACGGATATTTTATCTGTGACCTGCGAAACAACAACTTACGGCTGTTTAACTAGTGTCGACGTGTAGTTTTTACTTCCAAAACATCTCGTTGAGAACTTGATTCCCTTAAACTTTCGCTGAATATTTTCCCATACATTAAGAAGAAAATCGATTTATTTTCTCATCACATGATAGAATTAATGTTTTAGCAACAAAATAAATTAATCAATATTTAAAAAAAAATTTAATAGCAAATTACTGAAATCCTTATACCTTATATTTGATATTACCTATATCAGCAAATGTAAATTGAAATTGCCTATAAACAAATGTAATGCCAGCTACACATGAAAATAAAAAGAAACGTTTTTGAAATTTTAGTAAATTAAAATGCAAATATAAAGACTAATTCTAGAAAGCTTTCATTGTGATTAAACACTAAAAAATTAATTTAACAATGAAACCAGTTCAGTTAGCACTGAGATTTAAAATAAGAAATAAATCGAATTGTATTCAGCACGTTCTAAGCAATCTACAAAACAAACTGAATCGAAATAATTTAAGAAAGTAAGTTGGAAATTGTTTACACATATAAAAATACTCTTAGTCAATAATGTGTGTGTGTGTGTGTGTGTGTGTGTGTGAATTATTGAAAAAAAAAATCTCTCATTTTATAAAGATAACTTCGATTATGTATGTATGATAGTTGTTAGTTTGCTGAGTATGTGGTTTGCTATTTAAATAAATGAAGAAATCTAAATTGCAAGTTGCTTTGCACATACTGAGTGCCTCAATAAATCGAATTCTTAAAAATTGTGTTAGAGAAATCGAATCATTTAGTTTAATCCTTAAACCAAAATAATAAGAATAATACAATTTATACCTTGTGTTACAATTATACCTACTAAGAGTATTTTTATATGTGTAAACAATTTCCAACTTACTTTCTTAAATTATTTCGATTCAGTTTGTTTTGTAGATTGCTTAGAACGTGCTGAATACAATTCGATTTATTTCTTATTTTAAATCTCAATGCTAACTGAACTGGTTTCATTGTTAAATTAATTTTTTAGTGTTTATTATGACAAAAATTATAATACTTCAAAAGTCCTTTTTCGAAATTTTTTACGTTATCGTTCTTCTAATCATGACAAAATTCCTTTAAATTTGCTTTTATTATAAATTTTGTGCTAATTTAACTTGAACACTTTGTGATATTGTAGCGTGTGATGAAAGGGAAGTACAATTTATTCAAACAATAAGTTTTATTAATTAAATTTAAAACAGAAAACATACGTAATAAAACAAAATAAATGTTGGCAAAAAATATTCTTCTGAAGATATAATTTCGTGATTTTTCTTTATCTCAAGATCTTGCATTGTTGCCATAACTTACAAGTAAAAATGAGGCAAGTTTTAAAATTAAAATCAATTCGAGCGAGAAAAAGAAACCAGAAATTATCATTTCACGCGGTTAACGAGCACGAGTTTCCCTTTTACTTGCATTCATTGCAAAATACCGTCTGTCCCAAGTATTTGGAAATTGTTTTTGTTTCGCAAAGAAAAGGTAAGGTTAAAAATAAATAAAGTACCAGTTAAATTTCCTTTAAAATAGTTTTGGAAAAGTAATTACTTTTTAGCAGTACTGGTAAAACAATTCAATATCCTCAGTTCCTCCAAATTTACGTAATTACGGTCGATTTAATTATAGTTAATCAGATGGCTTAGTACTATATGAATTTTATCTAAATATATAAGCCAAAGAAATTTCAATTTTCTTTTCACCGAACTAAAACACATCAAATCCCGGCAAGTAAAGTGGCACAGGTCAAAAAATAAAAATTGTGATGTTATGTCATTGAAAAATATGTATGTGGTGCCCCAGCGTGTTAAATTACTATTCTATAGAATATAATAGAAGTTAACTCCATAAATACTTACCTAAAATTTAAAAGAAGCTTATACTATTTCAATGTAAGTTTTATAGTATCCTTTATATTGATGTTTCTATAATTCTGCAATTTTGAGTTGTGTCACTTTTTTTGCCTGGGTGCAACTTGGTTTATAAGACATGTGACTTTTATTAAAATATGAAAACTAAAATTTATATATGTTTTTTGTACAAACACAAAATTAGACATAGAACGGGAAAAGGACCAGACCAGACTGATGCAATCAAGTTCAGTCAATAAAGGAATGTAAGTACTCGCAATATACGAAAATTTCACGAAAATATATTCAACCGTTTGGACATAGTACGAGCACACATACATACAGACAGGCAAACACAAACGAGCAAAACACGGATTTTGCATCAGAAGGGCCCAAAACTGGTAAATAACTTGAAACGGGTCGAAAGTATTCAATGTACAAACAAACACTGCTTGTTTATCTACATAGATGTGTAGTGGTTATCTATTAAATACATTTTAACTAAATCTTACTGGATATTTTTTAATAGATTCCATGAGCGTAGTGCTTGTTATATCAAAAAAGGACTTCCACGTGACAAAAAACTTCATTAACAAATGCACTTAACCATTACCAAATACTTTTATGCCAAACTAGTTCACTGGATACTACTTTTTGTTTGAGTTTTTTCATTACTTATTTAGAATGCTGAGTTTTAAATTCGAAGGAGTTTAAAATTTCTAAATCACCAAAACAATATTTGTAGAATTTTTAAACTATTTTCTTAATTGATAGAAAAATTGAGATTATCTTAATTGTTATATCATTTCAACCAATTATTATATATCATAAACTAAAAAAAATATATCCTTTATACTCATGTTACGGTACATAATGAGGATTTTTCTAAGGAAAACATGTATGCTGATAAATTTTTCGTACTAAAATTAAATTAGCAGTTCTTATACAAAAGAAACCTACTCTCTATCACACACTCACATGTTTATCACTGTGCCATTGCAATTTACAAAATTAAGAATGCAAATTGAAGGAACAAACACGTTGAAGTATGGCTCGATACTCTCTTTCTTTCATTGATTTTCTTGTAAACATATCATTGTTGTTAGGTTTTGTGAATGCAGCACTGAATACAAATAAGGCATTCCTAATTCATTTTTCTCTGGTTTACTTTAGCGGAGAAAATTGCATTTCTATTTTATATTTCAATAGAAAAACATGTTTCTCGATATTCGTACAAGTAAAAATGCTGTAAACAAGTTATACTTTCAATTTGGTCACAATTAAATTTACATACCTAGGAATTATTACATTTTCGTAACAACAGTCTGAAATTGCTTTTTTACCAAATAATAAAAATCCATATCCTTGATTTATATTTGGAAAATGCGTGGAAAGATTTTTATTTAAATATTCCTTTCAGGGTTAACTGTATTTTTAAACTTGCGCGTACTTTTAAATTCAGGAAAATTTCTGAATTTCAAAGTACTTCTAATCAGTGGTTTAATCCGAAGTACTAAATATCTCTCTCTTTTATTTGAATATATTCCAGCTTTATATAGTTCCTTTTCAAGTTTTTAATGCATATATATTTATGCATAATACCAATCACATGCGAAGACATCGTTGGTAATTTTATTCATAACATTTATTACTTGACAAGCAATAGAGCATTTGAGTATTATCTAAACAACCACGGAGATGTTTATTTGACAGTTATTCTCTGTGGAATTTGGTAATTTTGACAGGTATTAGTTTCGTACTGACTTTTAAAGTCTATCGGTGACATATATGTATTTACAAAAAAGACCTTTCCTCTTAACTTTAATGATTTTTCTTACAACAACGTTGAAAACTTTAGTTTTCATTCTTTTAAATCTTGATCTACTAGTCATTGAATTCCAATATTTTATACAAAATAAAAAAAAAGATTTAATTCATAATTCAGTCTTGACAACCAAATACGATACCTAATTTCATGGATACATTTGGACTACCCACGGTCTTCATGATGAGTTAAATGTTTCCATGATAAGGAATAACATAATAAAGTTCTGTGTAGGAATGTCTTTGAACAATAATCATGAAACATTTCATGACTGTTGAGAATAAAGCAAAAATAGCTTGCATTATATTTCAAGCTTATCATAATATTTTGTTATACAAAATTGTAGGTTAATTTCATTTTGAAAATTATATTTTCTTCTATGACGTTAAAAATAACGAGGTATTTTCCACTAGATGATGCCAGGAAAGGGATAACTGTCTTCCTAACACATAAATAAAAATTCATAAGTGTTACGTGAAACAATCTGGAAGGGAAATGTATGGTCTGTGAAAAGCAAGCCAGCAGTGTGGAATCTTGCTATTTAAGCTGCTCTATATTGCTGGAGGTGAAGCGATACGCCAGGTTAATGGAAGTGTTTCGAAATGAAATCTTAAACTTATTCGTGTGTATAGTAATGTCATTAGAGTTCACCCATAGAGTCAGAGACTAGAGGACTACGAATAAATTGAAGAAGTCGCATCAAGTGGTTGATTCGGTACAGTGCGGCGCCAAATAATGAATTTAAGACAAGAGGATACGGCACATTAAAAATCATGCGTGACTCTCTTCTTACGTCTCTCAAACTGCACTCTAAGCCAGCGGAGGCCAACCTTTTTGGGAAGAGTGCCACTATTTCAAGAAAAAAATATGCGTGCCACTTCCAACTTATTCAACATTCTAAAAAACATAAAAAGATTAAAAAAATGTTATTTATAGGCTAATTATGGGATTTTTACGTAAATAGTACATTTTTTATGTAATTCTGAGTAGTGTAGATTTAAAAAATAATATAACAAATAAAACAAAAGTACAAACTTAAGTTTTGTTGTTAATAAACATTTTTAAAGGTTCAGTCAGTTATGTTATGTATAAAATAAAAATTAATAACTTGAAACATATTTAATTCTAAACATTAATTAAACAGTAAATTAAAATTAATGTGGCTTTGAATTTGCAGTTTGTTTACCAAGTCATTTATATTAGGATTAGTTCTTGAAGATGCTAACAAAATTAGGTGCATATCAGTTAATCTTGAACGATGTTTTGATTTTATTATGTTCATAATAGAAAACATTTGTTCACAAACATATGTTGATCCAAACCCACAACAATATCTCACAGCCAAATCGTGTAAATTTGTAAATTTGCTTGTTGGTACAAATTTCCAAAATTCAATATAATTTGGATCACTTGCAATTGAAATAACTTCCTTATATTTGCTTTTCAATAATAGTAGGGTGCTGTAGGTGAATAATTTCGATTTGGATTTCAGGTGGGTAACAATTAATGTCTTGCAGAGAAATTGAAAAGGGATTTGTGGAAAGATCAGCATTTTTTTATCATCTAGAAAATCATTAAACCTAGAACTGAATGAATCCTGCAAAATGGATTTAAAATTTTTAAATATATCATAGCTCGGAGCATTATTGACTTTGGTAGCTAGTTCCTGCATTAATGTGAAATGTGTTAATCTTTTTTCTCCAAAATCGGGACAAAAAAAGCAAAAGTTTGTTCACAATAGAAGATATATGACCAAACAGGGTAGGAAAAATACAATATTTTCCTGTAATCGTAAATTTATATTATTTAAATGTCCCATAATATGGGTGAGAAAAGCTCAATTCTATAGCCAATCTTCATTCTTGAGTAGCAAGCACTTCAATATTGGGCAGTACATTGTTTTCTTCCAGATATTTTAAATTACACTCTCCCAAATTCCAAAAGCTCGTGAGTGCACTTTCTTTGGAAAGCCAGCGCACACTACAATGAAGAAGTAACTCGCCATCCTCTTCGGTTTCTTCCGGGAAAAGCTCAAGAAATCGTAGTCGATCCAGAGCTCGAGCTCGTATTTTGTTAATACAGCGCGCTACAGGGACAATGACAGACAGGTTAAAGTCCTTGACACAAAGAACTTCTTGATGGATAATACAGAATGATACTTAAAAACTTCTTTTCCCAAATAATGTTCAAACAATGTAACAAAACCTTTTATCCTGCCAACCATGCAAGGCGCTCCATCTGTGCAAGCACTATCTAATTTTGTCTACTCTACCCCCCATTGTTAACTTCAATTACATTTTTAAGTTTTTTAAAAATGTCCTCACCTGTAGTTAAAATTAGTTGGCGCAAATCAAGAAGTTCTTCCACAATATCAAAATTATCGTTCGTGTAAAGCATAAAAATACTTAACTACCCATTGTCTGTGATGTCACAGCTTTCATACAAAGTTAATAAAAAGTATTTGCAATATTGTATTGCAGAGACAGTTTGTGTGCCAACATCCTGGCCCATGTCATCTATACGACGCATGACGGTATTTCTAGACAAAGCTATTTTATCAACCATATTTTCAACGTTTATATCCACGAGATTTTGGGAAAATATTAAAAGCTATTTTTTGTTATCTCCTCTCCGTCAGAATAGGGTTTTTTCTTGCTGGCTAACAACAGAGAAAGTTCATAAGAAGCCTTCACCATAGTTTCCATTTCGTCATTTCTCTTCTGGAACAAGGATTATTGGCCGGCTAAAGATATCTTTTTGTATTGATAAATTCCGTTCGCAAGTGTGATCGGACAGGATATTTGCTGTTGAAATCACTATGCAGTTGTTTGAAATGTCGGTTCAGGGGTTCGATTTTTTCGGCACTGCTTCACAAATTCCACATATCAAATAAACAGGCTTGTAAGTATTTTGATGCGTAAACAAAAATTGTTCTTCCAAGACAGTTTTAAAATCACGAATTGCAATATCCTCTTCATATTTTTTTTCGATATTAAAGGTTTTCTCATGGACATAGTGAAAATAAAATTTTGAAAACAACCGACGCTATAGAAACCGAAAATATAGCTTAACGTCTTGCTCGGCAGTTTAAAATCAACTGAGCCAGACAACCAGTGTCGCACTCGCTCTCGTTCGAGTACGATTAACCATAGCAAGACACAACAGCGCCAACGCAAGGCAACTCAAATCATTGGACTCATCCTATGACCACGCTTCTTACCGTATCGCTGTACTGGTATCAAGCAGTACCGCTTTTTTTGTATTTAGTAGCGTTTGTGTAGGTTTTTTACGGATTTTGACTAAGTTCTCCTAAAGACAACATTATTATTATTTTTTTCAATTTTTTAAATTTTTCAATAAGTCTTTGCGTGCTACTGTGAAAACTTCGACTTGCCACACTGTGGCACGCGTTCCGCGGGTACGCCATCCCTGCTCTAAGCCAACAAAAAAGTTTCACTTAGAAGGAATTGTCAGAATGCAATGAAATTTACAAGGTTGGTAAAGTGCTTATGAATGAGTAAATAATTAAAATTTGAGATCTTTATTGAGAAAAATTCAAAAAAGTGGTGACATTCTGTATGGCGTATAACCACTATTACCCTAATGTATAGAAACAACTCTTTCAAAACCATATAGAAAAGTACTCTAATTTTATACAAGTTTACACGGACGGATCTAAAAGGGAAAACTATGTTTGAGCTGCGTTCACTATTAATCACTCTGTTCACAGTTTTAAACTTCATTCTTCATGTTCTGTTTTTACCTCTGAAATCATGGCCATATATAAAGCATTAGAATATATATCAGATTATTCTCATAAAAAATGTATCATTTTCACTGATTCATTAAGCGTTTTAGAGTCATTGAAACATCCTGATCATGACAGTCATCCCATTGTTTTAGAGTCACTGAAAAAAATTTATCATCTTTCATCCAAAAATTTTAACTTGGTATTCTGTTGGATCCCATCTCATGTTGGGATATCAGGAAATGAAATAGTTGACAAAGGCGCCAAATCGGCTGTAAATAATATTAACCATACCATCCCTTATCGTGACATAAAATCTTGCATTTACAATTTTTTAGAAGACAAATGGCAGAACGAATGGAACGAACAATCGGAGAACAAACTTCACCCCATCAAACGAAATATATCTGACTGGAAATCGCTACCTTTAAGAAGGCAGCAGGTAATTATAACACGACTCCGTATTGGACATACTAGGATCACCCATAGACACCTCCTCCTCGGAGAAGATCATCCCATTTGTAACTACTGCATTTGTCCACTTACGGTGAAACACATTTTAATAGAATGTTCTCATTTTAATTATCAACGTCTTAAATATTTTAATTCTTATACATTGACTTTAGAAGACATGGTTGGGGAGAATCCTCATCCAAATATTTTTAGCTTTTTACATGACATTCGTTTTATCTATCACATATAATTTTATGTAGTATTTATTCATTATGTTTTGACTCATTTCACTTTGTTATTATTATATATCTGTTTTTCTTTACCTTGAGTTTGGCATAATATGTCCCAAGAGGACTCAATGACATAAAACCAAATACAATCCAATCCCTAATGCAGCATTCCAGGCGTCTTGGTAGTGAGAGATACAGGCTCTTTATGAAGTTCTGCGACAGTCCATGTCCTGACTCGTTGTTCCAGCAGATAACGCGGTACGGGTGGAGTATTGACATATCGTCCAATGGCATCGCATACATTCTCGATCGGGGACATGTCCGGAGAGTATGCCAACCATGGTAAAATTTCGTTCTGTCGTAGACAAGCTCTACATACAGCATCAATACAGGGTCGAACAGTGTCTTGTTGAAAAAGCAGGTGACCCGTTCAGGAATGGGAGCGTAATTGATTGTAAAATTTCTTGTACGTAAAGCTGGCCTGTCAAAGAGCCCGTAACAAATACCAAAGGCGATTTGCCAATTCCGCCCCACACCATGACAACAGGTCTGGAAGTGTGCCGCTGCACAACAAACCGTAAATCTCCACGCTGACCACGTTGCCTCCAAACACGAATTCTATTGTCGTCTCCACCCAGACAGAAGCGGGATTCGTCAGTGAAGACCACTCGATGCCCCATGTTCATCTGGTACTACACCATTCCAGTCTTTGACGGCGATGCAACGCTGTTAAAAGCAGTCGTCGTAACGGTCTACGTGAGTTTAGTCCCACGTCGTGAAGTTGTCGACAAATGGTGCGATTGCTTATCGGATGATCGAGAGGTTCCCACTGCCAGCTGGATGTCTGGAACAGTGGCTGTTGGATCAGTACACGCATATCTTACACGCATCTATATCCGGTTTCTCTAAGCCTTCCTGAGCGTGGTTGACGCTACCATGTGCCTTGTTGTATTTACCTCTTACAACAGCTTGCAACAGTAACTTCACTACAACCAATATGTTACGCAATCTGTCGATTAAACCATTTAACTTTCATTTCTGAGCAAGCTGTTTGTGTTCAAGTTCGTGATTAAATAATGAAATACACAAAAACGTCAATTCCCATATCACATACACTACCATACAATAATGGACAGTACGCCAGCGAATTTGCATAAAATCCGCTTGCTTCTTTGGGGATGCTTTTCGTGCTATGGCCTAGGATCTTTGCATGTTGTTCCAGGTAAATTGAACACCTACGCCTATATGAACATTTTGAACAATCAGGTTCTTCCCACGCTCTCGCAATTTAATGGAATTGACGAATCTTACTTCCATTTCGATAACTCTCCATGTCATTTTGCAGCCTCTGTCAAGCAGTGGTATCAATATATGGATGTAAAACGTCTTCCCTGGCCTGTCCAGAGTCCCGACCTAAGTCTCAAAGAACATTTGTGGGAGGAGTTAGAACGACGCTTACGGACTAGGGAACCACGTCCGAAATCTAAAGCAGAGCTGGCGACATTTTTGCATCAAGAATGGACCCAAATACCCATAGCTGTGAATCAAACCCTTGTTGAAAGTATGCTCAGAATGGTTGCTAGTGTAATTGCAGCATGTGGGGAACCATCCCCCTATTAACGCATGTAATATTTCCCTTATACCATCGATCCTGCTGTCGGGTCCATTAATGTAGGATAGTGTATAGTACCTATGATTAGTTGAGAATCCTCACCTATGACAAGCATTCTGCAATTCTCACGTTCTGTGTGTTTGTGAACCAGAAATTAAATAAAATATTCCTCCTAAATATAGTTTTTAAATATAAAAGACTCCTCTGGTCACTTTACTGATAAAGATAAATCTACGTCTATTTCGAGTTTTAGCGTAGTGATAAAAATAAATTTTCTGGCGCGAAATAATTTGGTTTGCTTTGGCATACATTCAAATATTGAATAGGGAAATCATTTCATCACCCTATAATTACACTTATTTCTTCCCTTATTTCAGGTATCAATAAATTATCGTTACGAAAGCTAATAACAAGATAGAAAGAAGACAAATTTCAATATGCTATGTGGCATTTTAACAATTCGAATTCATTTTGTCGATATAGATGATAATCGCACAGTCTACCACAGTTGTTTGATAAAATAAAACAGCTTTTTGTATAATAGTTTTTCAGAGATTTCGTTTTTATATGACTTTAATATTGCAAAAGTGAAACACCACAAGTCATTGTTCTCTTTAGTGTAGTTTTAAAGTATAAATAACACAATAAATTTTAATATATTTAATGTACAATAAGCCTCAACTTCATAAATAGTACACATACAGCTAGTTTATAACTGAAAATACAACAATGATTTATAAAAGCTATAAATTAGTGTACAGTAAAAATCGATCTTTGGAAGAAAAAAAAGATAATTTTTAGAAACCTATCTTCTTCTATCATGGTAGATCGTTGTTCAAAATTACGTTGTTGCCCTCGAATCTTTCATTTGGGGATTTATCCTTGACCGTCGTCAATAGCCCGTTGTGTTGTTTCAGTAAGACGCTAAGATTAGTTACCATTATCATACCGGTAATAGTTGAATTAACGTCTCACAGATGCAACGCAGCGGTCTATTTCTTGATGACAAGTTTAAACTAGTTTAAAATTTCCTACTTTTTAAAATTTGTATTTAATCTCCTTGATACTGAGTTTGGTATACTAGATATATTATCGCTTGTTAAATGAGTAGAATAGTTTCTCATCATGTTTTACTTAATGACGTTTCTCTTAGTGACTTAATCGGATAATTTTAATGATTTTAACCTACTCAAAAACCTTAAATGTTTGTATTTTTTAAATGTTACATTTAGGCTACTTATATGATTTTACTTACGCATGCGCACACATCCATCCTTTCCTTGTTAATTGTGAGATGTCTCCAATATTTATAAAACTAACTCTTTTCAATAACAGTACTTTCGCCATTTCTTTTTCAATAAAATATAATATTTAGTTGGAAGTAAATAAGAAAATATATAGTAATAGCATAGTATATTTTTCATTCTCCGATTTATGTGCATATTTAATTAGAGCTATAGATTTACGTGCATATTTAATAACATTTTTAGATTTATGTGCATAGATATATCTCATTTGAGTTCTGATATTAAAGTGTTAAGCGAAAGTTAGAATAATTATCAATATTAGACCCGAGAATAGCATCTGGTTTTACATTTATTCTGATATCGATTAATGGCGAGATTGCTACTCAATTTCCATATCTTTTTTTAATCCTTTTATAAACATAATCATTTATATTTATATTTCAAATCTGGAAATGCAATAAAATTAGACAAAACATATAAACCACATTTCGTGTACTCTTCTCTCTCTTCTTACTGGAATTAATACTTATTTTCAACGCAGTGTGTGGCATAACTTCCTTACTAGTCATGTACCAAAACTGTCTTTTGAACGTCCACTTCAATTTGAACTCATTTATTTGAAAGACGAAAAATTACATTTTTACATCCAAATACATTTTTGCATTTTCTGACATGTTCTTTTCTCGGGTGATTTTTGTTTAGGATTCTTCATTACCATCTGTCATCAGACGGCTGAAGAATTTCGATAGAACGGCAAGCTCTTCCGACTATTATAACAGTATTTTATAGCTCCACAACTCAAAACCTGCATACTTAAAATTAATGACAATACCGTAGTAGTTGATTGTACATTGTATACATCCATTGGTTGTCATTCTTAACCAACCACAGGAGAATTGTCGATTTCTGTGCAATGTACGTTAGTAAACTAAGCATATAGACAAGATTATTGCACTAAAAAGTTGCAGTGATATCTCTTAACCACGGTGAAAAGTCATGACTCAAATGTATAAACATTTTTACACACCATGGAAATAAAATGCTGCTTCAAAATGAATGAAGCTACAAGAATCCTTCTGTATAGATTTTAAAATTGATAATTACGTTCCCGGGAAAAGAAAAGTTAAATTCATTCCCTAAATAATTATTTTGACACCACATTAGGATTTGTGTTACCACCCTTTACATTACAAACTACTTTGAAAATGAGTTCCAGGTCTGATTTATGCCTTCTTGTGTTTCTTTGTGTTTCAGCATTAATAATACTCTCTTTAAAGTAAGAAAGTATACAGCTCATTTGAATATGGTTTCCTGCAATTCACCAGAGTGGCGTTCGGCCACGAATGAAGGAAATGGCAAGCTATTTCACTATCCCGCAGCTATTTTAATTCTACAGCCTCATTGCTTCTCCTTCACACTGCCCTTTCTTTTCCAAGTATTTCCATTTATTCTGATCTTTTCTTTTATAGTCAACTGTCTTTTGAGAAGCCCGAGGCGATTCCTTTTTGCCTAATGACACGTCAGGTGCAAGCGTATTCTCCATTCACGCATCAAGTAACACGTCGCTACGAATTTTATTCCAGCAGGTGGGAAAATAATTGAGCGTACAAATGAATCGCGATATTTTTCTTCCTTTCTTTTTTGGTTCTTCCATCGTTTAATACGAGGGGGTTTGGAAAAGTTTCATTTTATTCGGGCCAGCGTGAGAAATGTGTCTGTGGATAAAGAATATTTATTTTTCTTCAGAACGAGCAGGCCCTCAAAGTTCATGGTAAGAGAATACCATTGCATGTAAGAGTAGAGTTTTATAATAAAATTAATTTAACACTAGAACAGGCGGATTTTAGACTTACCTAAAACAGTTGGGGGTCAATTTGACCCTCATTAGAGATGTATGGTATATCATACTAAATTTTTTTAATTGGTAAAGTATGTTCAAATGGCAATATATATAATAATTTTTATAGTTTTTTAGTTATTTTTTTTATAATTTTTTTAGTTTTCATTGTTAGTTTTCTTTATATAATTTTTTTTAACTTTTTATAGTTAGTTTTTTATAATTTTTTTAGTTAGTTTTTTTATAATTTTTTTAGTTTTTAGAAATAATTTTTTTTTTTTTTGCTTAAAAAGTTATTCTTTTGAAATGACAATATATAAAGTAATGTATAATATTACACAATATTCTTTCGCAGGAGTACGTGATAAGAAAACAAACAAAAGATACAAATGCAAATGAAACAAATTACCACATAAGATGTTTCAAAGAGAGATTACAAAATAACATAAAGTATGAATAAACGCAATGTGTTCCAAAGTTCAATATACATGGAATATACGTGGACCAATATGATCGATTGACAGTGACAGCGAAACATTTATCACAAATTGTTTTCTGGCATTCCTCACAACTGGCAGAAGTCTTTTTCTGTCCCTTGCAAAGTTCAGAGGCATATTTATTTCGTTTGGGGGTCTGTACTTGAACAATTGGAGGCATCTGTATCGCTAAACACCATACGTAGTTATTCAACGAGCGCAAGAATAAATTATCGATGTGAAATTTTGAGGGCCAGGGATTCCTTGAAAATTAGTCAAGCATTTAGTGCAGCAATGTCAAGAACGTTATAAAAAACACGAATAGTCCACCTGCGTGTTCCACATCTCGTAATATATATCCTTAGCATCTGATCTATTACATCTACGCCACATTTAGTATGATCGCAGTAAGTGACAGTGTTCGGTTTCTTTGCGCTGTTTGCAAGCCCATTCGTCTGCATGGTGCTAAGAATAGTAACATTATTTTGATACATACAGATATCTATATATATATATATATATATATATATATAACGTCTATATATATATATATAAACTAACGTCTCCAGGAGGTTAAGGGCCACCTGTCTACTTAATCCTCTCGATATTGTTTTTATACGGGAAAATACTTACACACTGGTCGAAATCAAAACGCCGAGAACACAGCTGTGGAAAGTGGCGTCGAGTTTCGTTCTCGATAGTAGCTGTAGCAGGGCTGGTTTCTTTTCAAACTTTCTGTAGCATACTAGCGCTGCTAAGATGCGAACGCATTTCAGAGAACAGTCAGAGTGCTTAGAGAGAACCCGCTAACTGTCGCGATAGTCATCACAATAAGAGCTGCTAGTTTCCTCATGCACATAAAACAAAATTGAGGCATCGGGAATTAGAAAACACACATTCACTTGAAAATTGGTCATTTTTCTTATAAGGGTCAAAAAGAGCCCTGTTGGATCTTCTAGGTATTTCTTAGATGTTTCAATTTAATAATTAACATAGAAATTGTAAAAATTGTCGCAGTACACTTGAAATCATTTTAAGAAAAGTAAAGCTTCGATGTTCAACTGTATGGTCAAATAAAGCACGAAAAATTGGGAAATGGGTCAAAATTACCCCAATGACGATTCTAGTGTTAAAAAAATTCAATTATAACAAATTTTAATTAAAAATAGTAGTCAAGTTAAATTTTTTAATTGTATACTTGGTCCTATTTGTATCTATTAACTTCTTATAAAAATTGAGCTACTTGATATAAAAAGACATATTCTTACTTTGTACTTACTTGCATAGAAGTTTGTTATTGCTTTTATCATAGATTAAATCTATTATTGGTACCAATAACTAAAATAATGTCGCTTTTTATCGTAAGATTTAAATTTAGCATATTATTTTAAAAAGCGGCATTTAATCAACTTTTATGTAATCAACAAAGTTTTCTATGATATTCCCTCATCTGGTAATCAAGTTTTCTATCCCATCTTTAAAACATTCTGGAGTTTAGGAATCAAAATATTCAACCAATGCGTTTTTGACTTCTTCATCAGAACTGAATTTTTTCCCAACAAGAAAGTGCTGCAAGGATCTGTAAAGTTGGTAATCAGATAGGGAAAGGTGAGGTGACACTATAGATTATGTGAGAGTTCTTCTCTTCCGAGTTGCCTAATTTTTGTTGAGTGATCCTCGGAACATGTGGTTTCACGTTATGTTGGAGAATAGTGCCATTCCTTTCGAAACAGGATTTTTTACCGAAACAGCTGGTTTCAATCGGTTACGTTGACCACAAGAAATGTCTGCGCAACGGTTTGTCCCACCTTAAGCAACTCAAAGTGAACCACATCATGAATGTTCCAGAAAACACATTGAAGAGTCTTGCTTCTATGGATATTGATCGTCCCTCATTATGATACGGTCAAAAAACAGTTTTTGTTATGGCTGTTAAAAGCAAGTTGCATATGGATGACCTTTGCAGTTTTCTTCTAATCACTGAGTATATGGGGTACCCATACACTGGCATGTTGAAACTTAACAACGGAATTCATGTGGTGTTGAATTGTTGACCAGGAAGCAACTTTCACAAATTTATCAGTTGTTAGAGAGGTTGTTCTTGTACACTAGCCTGCAGAGCTTCTTTAAGAAATGGAACTGAACAACCATTTTTTAGAACATATTCTAGGCAAAAATTTCAGCTGCAAATTCTGTTGTATCGTCTAAATAATTGGTATGAATAGCCTTGATATTCGCAATCGCCGTAGTTGCGTATTGAGAGCTATTAAACTGAAAACTCATACTATGATACAACGTCCATATATTATGAGTTTCTCCAGTTTTACCGTTATTCATTTCATAAAGGATATTTACCAATCTCAAAAAACTGAAACAAAACTGAAAGCGCAACGTGTATACACTTTAAAAAGCAAAATCTGGAATGTGCTTAATGCTATAGCAACCCTAAGAAGCAAGCCAAAAATTATATGCCCACAAAAACGGTGTTATTATGGGTACTCATGGTAGAAACCAGTATCTTCCTAGTAAAGAGTATAAACCATTAAATGTTAATTAAATTTGTGAATACATCTTTATTGAATTTTTAAATAAATTTAATTAAAGGCCTAGTAAAATCCTATATGTGGTCACTTAGATTCAGATCTGGGTATTAAGAAAGAGTTTCAGCACCTTTAAAACCGTAAGCCTACTTGAGAGATTAGAGTTGAGTGAACAGATTTTAACGTGGTAGAGTAAATAGGACCATAGACACGTGACCTGAATGACAAAACAACAAGTTTTAGGATCTGCTGGAGGTATGGCTGTGCTTCAAATTTTTTGTACGACGACTATAGGGGCATTCTGATGACTCCTATACATTATATAAGAATTCACATAAGTGTGCATCTAAACACTGAACTGAAAATGTCTTCCCATCTTCGCTTGCTTGAGTTTGGGGTGGTGTGATTTCTTATGTTTGTGTGGTCGTGGGGACAGGAATTGAATGGTGTGGTATTATGACAAATCTTTTTTTCTGCATTTAGCATTCTCATTGCATTCTCGGGTGGTGGAGACTCAGTCAGGGTGGGTCATTCTCAGTTTACCGTTGAACGGCATATCGCAGTAACTCCCATTGCAATGGTGTGGGGAGTCACCACTTACCTCTCTATCAGTAGTATGAAGATTTTGACAGCACAACCATACCTCCAATAGTTCTTACAATTAGTTGTTTGCTTTCAAATCACGTGTTCAAGAGGCTATTAATTAACGCAGCAACGTATGTCTCGCTTTTCGCAGGAGTGCTTTACATGACATTGAAAGCCATCCTTGGCATGCGAGATACTCAGATCTGTTAGCTAGATCGTCAATTACATCTCCGGAATAAGGGATATGTAACTGCAGTTGAAAAATGCTTAGTATAATTTGCTACAGGATAGAATAAGGTTTTTGTTCGTCTCCATTACACACCACATATATGCAGGTATCGCTGTGTAAGAGGAGTTTTATAACTCACTAATGTATGACTTTTTGATGCAATTCTACAGCAGCAAAGATGTCTCAAGGTTTCATACTGTGATCATTTATTCATCTGTTCATGTACATCACATATTCTAGTTTTCATTCCAATGGAACTCTGACTACGGAATGTTTTGATTTTATTGGCCTAGTGTGTGTTTGTCAAAAGAATCGTTGCATAACATTTTGTAGACATTTTACTATCACTTGAACTTACCTTAAAAAAGCACATTATACCTTTCTATTAAAAAAAAATTTTTGCTGTCTTTTTCAGTTTTATTCGTTTTGTGATTGGTAGATAGCGAGTCACGTGGTAGAGAGTCTTGTGGTTCAACGAGTTAATGAATTTTTGGAGCACGCACATACAATAAAAAGTTTTAATTAATTCATTCATAAAATTTGAGAGTACGCGCTAGAAAGTGTGCAATGTTTTCAGAAGAACCGGCAAATTCGGTCGCCGTTTCTATAGCAACAGACAAATATGAAAATCTCAAAAAGTACTATTACAACACGGATCAGGTAAAATATTTGAAAAACTAGGGGGCTGTACTACTTTTTAATTTTATAAAACACAACATAAGTGTACTGATTTTTAAAACACATAAGTGTGAGAATAGATAGTGGTAGTAGGTATGGATGAGTTGTGGATGGGTTGAAGTGGTTCCTTACTTACTAAAGTATTAGCAAGAGGACTTCAATAGCAACAACCCTAGGTTTCCCATTAAATGATTAAGGAGATTTTTTTTTAACAAAAGAACAAGAGACAAAATAATATGTTGATACGACCTGTGGTTTTCAAGATGACATCATCTGGAATTGTTTCCAGAATTGAGGAGAGTCCTTTTTTTTCGAAGAGGAAACCGGATTCGAACTTGGAGACCGATGAGAGTAGAGTCCTTGAAATGTATTAGAAATGCAATGGGGACAGTGGAAGCGACGGCCACTTCCCAGTTTTTAGTTACAAGGAGAAGTAATAGGATTTGGCATTACTTCAGATGAAATAGCAGGTTTTTCTTGAAGAAGATATTGGCCGGAGTATATTTGATTCAGACGACACAGAACTCAAGCAGGATGACTGAGAATGAATTATTTTCCTTTATTTGAATAGGAGAAGGAATACCCGTTACTTCACCATAGTACCAGAGAGGATTCATACGTCCATCGTTTTTCTTTTGGTTTGAAAGGGCATGTACGTTGTTCGAATATGGCAAACTCTTGTATAGAGATCCTTGTCGGAGTAGGACCTTCACGAACGTTACGCGGAAAAAAGGAGAAGCCGCTCCGGGACGGTATTCCTAAAGGCCCTGACTCCTCGGTGATGTAGAACGGGTTGGAGGTAACTGTGGGATCCGCATATCTGAAGAAAATGAATGTTGAAAACAGGGAAACTCTTTCCAGACCAAAAAATCTGGATCCTCAAGATGGTTGAAAGGGATGCTCCGCGGGAGTTGATCTGGTTCCCTCGGTCAATCACTTCTTCTCTTGTGCAACCCCACAGTCACCCCGAAAATCCAAGCAGCAAAAAATTCACGTCTTTTGACGTTGGTGAAAAGTGAGAGTCTGAGGAAAATCACGCCAACACCTGTATTTATGGGATGAATGAAAACTGCGATTTTGTCGCCAATTATGTTGCCAAAATTCCATTTATGATGGTTTATCTCCATCCGAAATCCAGCCAGAAACCGCCAAGTGGCAACCCCACTTTGCGTCCTTTCTGGGTCTGAATGAATGAAATTGAATAAAGAGGATTATAAAATCAATCCCTCATCATATCGACTCGAAACAACTATCAAAATGACCATAAGGTCTTAAGGCACATTTTGACAGATGTTCAGAAGCCGTACGATCAAAATTGATGAAGTTAATTACCCTTTTGATAATTGGATCTATGAATGAAAGTTGGCAAGGGGTTGACCCCTAAATTTGCCCACTTTTTCTCGGAATCGGCCGGCTCTTCGACCGTTGTGGGAAGAAGGAATGCAAAGGAAATGTAGCCTGTAGCACTGTACTTTTCCGTTGGGAGAATGAGTGAGTTTCAGAAAGCGTTCTTTTCGGTGAGTTCAGGGGGTGAATCCATGAAAATTGGTGTTGTCTGTGTAATTTTTAGGTTCGTTGTAGGTGCGGTGATGATTATGAATGTAACGTTTTCAATTAACGTTACAGGGGCCTGCCCCCTGCTCGCTAACGCTCGCCAACCCCCGGAGGATTGCTTCGCAATCCTCATTGGTTCGCTGCGCGAACCTATGCTCGCTTCGCTCGCCTCAATGAAGACATGTGTCCTAGCAGAAGGGATTGTTTACAAAATATGTTACCAAAAAAATGTTTTTAAAATCTAAATTTGCTTTATTACAGAAAAAATATGTACAGTATCTCTAAAATCAGAATTCAAATGAAAACTTTGTGCAAATTTTGACTCGAAATGTGAGCGTTGCTTTGGAAATTGAATACCCAGCATGTTGTTTGTGTATACATTTTCCCAGCACTCAAACGACCCACACTTTTTCATTGAGTTTGTTGCCGAAAGTTGTAGTGCAAGCGTCTTGTTGAACTATAATTGTTGGCCCTGAAAAGGACCGTTTTTTAAATGGCCCTGAAAAGATCCTCCGCTTTCTTTGATTTCTATTATAAACTAACTGCAACAGCTCATTAAAATTTCCTTTTTTTTTTCAATAAAATTTCATGCGATACCGCTATAAATTCAATCGATGCGCGAGACTTCGCGATAAACAAACAATCGTACAGTGTTGCCAAAACGAGATTACAAATAACGTCTTTTTTGCGTGCCACGTAAGAGAATTATATATATAGATTATGACGATATTTTCTCTGAATTTTTTACAATATGTTATTTATTTAACAATTTCCTTTTTTATGTGGAAATGAGATGTGTTGTTTTCTTGACATTTTAAAAAACATTTTGTTTTTATTTACCGTATATTTCCGTGTATAAGCCGAAAATTTTTGGAACGTTTTCTAAAGCTAAAGTACGGAAGTCGGCATATATACGGCGCCTCTAATCTCACAAAAGAAATAAATAATTTGATGTTACTCGGGCGCATGCGATAGATATTGCAATGGTAAGGGAAAGGAACCTTCAATTAAAGTCGTACTAGAGGTTCGGAATCAATCCAGCAGCGATCCAAATGGGGATGGATTGAGCAGCAATCCCCTCCCCTTCATTGTTGAAAAGTATAGTTCGCGAAACGAACTCAATATGATTGCGTTGCAATTATCGGGGGTTGACGATCGATAGCGAGCAGGGGGCGGAGCCCCCTAGTTGCATAAAAAATAGTTTTAATCCTTAATGAGTTAATGAAGTATGAATTATACATTTTTGTTAGAGTTAGAATCAATTGTTGCTCGTAAGCTCAGATATCAATTTTTCAAGGAAAACCGTTTTTTACTCTTTAGCATATATTTCACTATACTTAATTTCTGAATTTAATTCAATGTAGAATGATCTAGTTTACCACCCTTTGATTGTAACGGTAAGTTCTTAGTTAAGAAGTCTTTTTTAATGGAGCGCAAAATACAAGCCGTACACTAATCGAAATGTGACAAAAACATTCAAAATTAATGTATGTAGGGCATTTGTGTACAGAAAACATGACAATATGCATGCTAGTGTCAGACAACATTGAATAGTTTATCAAATGTTTGCGTATCTGTAGAACTCATTTGTCAATTCTGATTATACGTAACTTACTACTGTAAAACTAATTTGCAAATGCAGTAGAATTTTATTGTAACACCAGACGTTCTCACTGTGAATGAGTAATTTCGATAGGAGAGTCTATTTTATATTACTAAAAATATAATTATATTTTCTTAATAATAAATATAATAATTAGCATCTTACTTAACAAAATATTTTGAACAAAATATTTTACCTTGTATAGAGTAGTCAATCGTATAGTTTTATGTCTCAAAATATTAGCATATTATTCTTGATCATTTTTAAGTAATTTCAGTTTGAGTCGATCAGTTTTAAGTTTAAATCAAAATTAAATTAATCGTTTCTTTCCTGAGAAAAGTAAACTTAAAGCATTATATAGTTTTTAAAAGCATTCCTAAAATTATAAAATAAATGACACAAACAATTTGCGGCTTACAAAATTAACGTTGCATGAACGGTCTTTTAGCATATGAGAGGGATGGATTTTCATTGCAAACAAACAAACCAGACGCAAGTCGAGGATTTCCCTGGAGAAAGTAGTCGATCAAGTGATTTTGAACGAGTCTATTAGTTATATTAGGGTAATTGAGATAATGTTAACACAGAGACTGCTTCTGTAAAAAGCGTCTGTAGTACAGATTTTATTTCTAAGTTCATCGTTCAGTGCCGATAGAAATATTAATGATAATGTGTTGACAGGAGAGAAACATCCACGACGAAGCTTTTGTGTACGGCAGCTTTCAAACTAGCTTCCACGCCTATTCAAAACTCGGCTGATCTTAGGATGGACTGCCTTTTTGTCGGAGCTGCACTTTTCCCACACGCTCTCACATTATACATATCGGTTTTACCCTAAAATGAACTTTATCGCGGTTTTGGTGACATTTAGCTTTTTATCTAATTGGTGTTAACCAATCCACTATTATCTATCCATTCGAAATTCATTGTTTGGAATTCTTATTGGAGCAATATTGAAAACTTGTGGCATCTTGGAAGAATAGCACAATACCAACCGGAAGGTTGCAAGTTCAAAACTCAATCCAGACCAAAACTCAAAAAGACTGTCCTGTATGTGGAGGATGTTGCACGTTAAATCTGTCGGCACGTTAAAACTGTCTTTATGCTGGTGCGGTGTGGAATTTTGTTGATTGGTTGTGCCAGCTCAAGTCTTCTGTACATATAACACGTGTTTGAAAATTACGAGGTGTCGTCGGATCTTTCCCTTCGGGATAGGTCCCAATCGCCTCTTCTGCTGCTCCAGGGCGCGACGTTAATGAACTACTTATCTTCTTACTGGAATTTTGTTAAAGGATCAAGTCAAGCGACGTCATGTGCGCAATATGTTCACGAAACACGTTATGACCCAACAACACTTTCGTCACATACATTTGTGCTGGCTTAAAATGCTTGTTTTAGAACCGGAAAGTACATAAAGTAGCCAGCTTTCGTAAGCGATAAGCAAAATATCAAACCACAAAATGACACGTTCCTATCTGGCATTGAAGTGTCCCCTGCGTTTCCTTCTCCGGCAGCAAAACAGTTGATCGATGCACGAATCACGATGCACACGCCTAAGTTTAGTCGATCCGTGTAATCAATTATGGATCAATTTCTAGATCAATATTTTCGGTCGCCTACGATATTGATATTGGTGACTGCTGTGTCAACTGTGATCCTTGTAGTGTGGACGGGAATTGATTTCGTGAAACTCTAATGACGTTGAAATGTAGACATTCAGTTATTTTAACAACGGGTGAAATTTTACAGACGCAATCGAATGATGCAAAAATGTATATTGAAGCAACGCGAGTACAAATTTTTAAGTCTTAAAACGAATATTGTTTTCTTTGGTTTCCTATCAGAATCGGTAGGTATGGATTATTCAGCTAATATCATTGGGAAATGCGAATGATGCTTCGTATATTTTGTTGTACATCTCATAATTACATTAATGATTCCGAAGTCAACTGGAACCATTATTTTTTTCCGTGTCTGTGTAACATATAATTTACCGAACAAGAAGACACAAACTTGGGGTTGTCGAATTGAAAAAATATGTAAGAGAGTAATCCATTGGAAGAATTCAACTGAAAAGCGATACGACTATACACTCAACTTTTTTTGAACCATTGATATATATCGATTCCAAAAATACACTTACTTAAATAATGGCTGCGTTCATTAAAATTCCTGCGTAGGCAACATGCAAAGTGGCCCTGAAGATACGTATCAGACTATCAAGCAGGTTCCACACCCACTTTCGTTCGATGTTTTAAAATATTTTTGATGTATGGAGCATTTTATTTTTTCTACCAATATTCACTTTTAAGGCTTTGTTTTGTATTTCACTATTTATTCAAGAAGCTGTATAATGATCCGATCATGTTGCTCCCAAGTAACGTAACGTAAAATACTTACCAACCCACAAAATTCTTACTACTCGCAAGACCAAGTATATGAGATTGTCTCAGAAATGAAAAGGTGAAGACATCTCGTCCATTATAGAGTTTAAAGTATTTATTTTGGATAATTTCTGTTTAGTTTTATAGTTATTGTTTTACATAAAAAAACGACACCAAGATCGTGATCGCTCCATGTAAGATGTATTGCTTTCGTCCAATACGAAACATTATTTTCTTCAAATAGGATGCATAACATCCTTGTGTTCATTCAGTATTCGATGTCTGTCAAGTGGATTTCAACTGTGTATGTAGGAATTTCTACTAAACTGTTGATATTATACAATTTAATATCCATCTATGTTGTAACATCAGGAGCCTGCATGGTAAAAGGAATTAAGTTGTTTGCAATGCGGCTATTTTAAGTTTAGAAGCTATCTGACAGATTTTTGAGTAAGTTTAATTAATTTAAAACTAGAAATTGTTTCAAATTTATCTTGTCTAACGTAATACGATTATTTTTTAAGCTGTTTTGAATTTCAATCCATTTCCTTCTTTTCGTTTTCTATTTAACCTGTCAGTTATACACCACATCTTCTCACAAAAGTTTCGTACTAACGATATTTCCATCAAAATTTCGTAATCATTGTTAAAATTTTGTAATCATGGTGTTTTCATTACGTGGTCTTAGTGTTTTGATCGAGTTTTTACTACCGTGAGGTTTTTATCAAAATTTCGTACTCGTGATTTCATTTTATTTCCAAAATTTATCTCCTCTCCCTCTATTTCTTAATCAAATCGTGTTTATCAAAATTTCATAATCATCGTCAAAATATCGTTATCATTACATAAAAATTACATAAAAATTTTCTAAGCAACATAACAATTCCACAACCATGTTTACATCTAAACTTCATAATCCCCCACTGCATAAATGGTGATTAAATCATTAAATTTTAAGAAATCAGTCCGAGTGATCTAAAAATTTGTTTCTATTTAAATTCCTGTGATTTTTAGTGCTTTATTGAGAAAAAGCGACTGTTTTTCAGAGGTACACCGTGTCTTCTAATGTAATATTTGACTGCGCTCACCCAAGGTTTCATCAATTTTACGTTCTGTGGTAGACTAAAACTAAGCCATTTTTCAGTGTTTTGAAGCTGTTTGTGAGAAGATAGGTAAACCCAAATAAAATAGTGATAAGTAGAACTCGGATTTTGTATATATCTTTTTAGCCCCTAATGTTGATAGAAATCCGTATTGAGTGTTGTTTTAGCAATTTGCCACCAAAAAAAACCCGAATTTATTTTGCATGTTTTGCATATTTGGAACCATTTAGCATATTTGTGTGGTTTTTGCATGTTTTGTGCACATTTGGAAGATTTTGTTTCTATTTTCAAACATTTTTTTTAAATTCTAATTTTTATCACATAACTTTGCTCAGTGCGTTTGGAAGGAAGATTTTCAGAACCAAAATGCATTTGGGTTGGTTGGCCTGAACTTTTCTTGTTTAGCCAAAAATGTATAGATAAAGATATGATAGAGGAACAGAAAATGAAAGGGAAAGCGCGTGAAGCAAAACATATTGCTTAGTTCTATTATAATCGAATTGCTATGAATTTGTTACTTTGTATATTTTTTACTTATCTTCCGAGCTTCTGTGCTATTAAATAAAATTGTGAATTAATTGAATGAAAGTGTGGCTCAATTTCACTTTAACCTCCTCGTTACCCTTTTTGTTAGAACGAATTTTTTTTGTTGCGATTTTGCATATTTTGGGGGTTTAGTGCATATCTTTTGGGATTTCGAAATGCATATTTTGGGATTTTGAAATGCATATTTCAGGTCAAATTTTTGCATATCGATCCGAGCTCTAGTGACAAGCAGATAAGCATATGGAATTTTCAATACGTCGATTGAAAGAAATACTTTAAACTTAAAAGGAAATGAAAATTTCCCCACTCGACTATATAAAAGACAAATTTGAACAGTTGGATAAATATTTTAATACATTACACACATCTATTTATTAAAAATTGCAACACCTTTACAAAGAAGACATATTGCTTGGAAATTTGCCAAGAAGACATCTTATCGCGGCCGGTGCCAATGATTACAATCTAAGCGTAAACGTAAACGTGATGCGCGGTCAGCGTGACTCGGTTAACAATAAAACAAAAGCCTTAACAAACTAATCTTTAAACCTCCCGTGAATGATTTCGACTGTTATTGAACTGCTTTACTGCGAGAAAAACGGACGAAATGAATGTTGTGATTAGTTTACGAAGCTTGAAAGAGAACGAGTTATCGACTTGAAATGATGCTGTTTTGGAATTGTGATACTGCTACACACGTTAAACACGATAAAAAATATTTAAGTACTCGGTTCTGTGACTTTATACGTGACTGAACTTTTGCTTCCTCGACTGAACATTTGCAATAAAGCTGCACACACATAATAGTGATAAAACATTGAATGAGAAGGCGGGAATCGAACATAGGAGCATGGCAGTACCAAATCGAAGATAGGGAGAAAGGTAGGTATTTTAAATAACGTCGCACTGGAGCAACACAATGGGCTATTGGCAACAGACCGGTGAATATCGAAAGGAAAGAACCGAAGACAACTGCTCGTAACTTTTAACCACTGTCAAATGACGAGGCAGCACCTAAGCTGGCACCTCACTCTCCAAACCTTCACACCACAACAACATGAGGACATTTGAGGCCATAACGGATTTAATATGCACAAGAACATTTTGTACACGACGTTCTTTCGTTGGATTCGAACTCGCAACTCTCGGTTTTTAATACTATGCTCTTTTAACCAGGTAAGGTAAGATAAGGTAATTTTAGTTAACGTCGTACTAGGCTATTGTCGATGGTCCGGGATCAGTCCCTTAAGGGAGAGATCCGAGGACAACACTTCGTAATTTTGAACCACGGTCAGATGACGAAGCCTTTTAACCAGGCTTCCGCACCCTAATCAAAGTTCGGAAAAACAGCAAATATCTATTTTTTAAATAGATATTTGCCCCTTTGCAATTATCGATTGCTAGTTGAATTAGCTTCACACTAGAGTACACAATGGGTCACTGTCTATAATCGTTGATCAATACCTGAACTGGCAGTCCACTCTCCAAATCTCCACACCACTCCAACGTGAGGACATTTGAGGCCACGACTGTCTGAACGTGCAACTTCCCATATGTACAGGACGGTCTTTGGTTGAATCAAATTTCGAACTCGCAACCCTATGTATTTACCATACATGGCTCTGATTCCATCTATAATTTCATTGACGTGTAAATATGTTGGATGAACACAGTTTTTTCTGTCTTAATAAGGACGATAAAGAATGTCGATTGTGAGTGTATAGTCCTGATCCTGTTCAATTCAAATAAATATATCGTCGGCTTAGAGCAGAAAGTTATTAACTGACAAGCCAAAAATTTTACTGCACACCTTTTTAAAGACCAACCTTATTTGATTATTTGATAATAGTTCAAAATAAAAAATTGTAAGTACTTTGAAAGTGCTTTGTATCTTCTTAACAGACAATTATTATGGCAGAGTTTATCTCATCTTCAGTTAAAATAAGTATTAATGTTTATGTAAAAATATCAATTAATGAGTTTCACATCAAATCCGACAATAGGATTCTTTAAGTTCAACTCTTATTGTATCTGTGTGTGTTTTATGAGAACTTCACATTATTAATTTCCCATACTAATGCAGCTTTTTTTTATCATTCTTTTCGTCCAAACGAAAATTATTTTTTTTCTCGTGTCATAGCACCTCAATCTGAATTGTAAAATAATTGTATTTAATGTATGTTCACTTCTGTAATCGCACACAATCTCTACTATTATAAAAGGAAGTGTTTGTCTGTGTCTCTGTACACAGTGTTCTGACGAATCTATGGCACTTACAATAATGAAATTTTGCACACAGGTAGTCCTCATGTTTTGCAATTTTTGTGTCCAGCCCGAATTTTGAAATTTAATGTAGAACTTTTTTTAATTAATTTATTGGTATATTTTTGGTGTGTGTGTAAGGGGGGGGGGGGTCCTAAGAATTGCAGCTATCTTGACTGTGCTCTCGTCAATCTTGGATTTCAGCTACTGGATAACGGTTGTATTGTTTAAAACATTTTTATTGCTTTCTTTGGTATTCGTATAGTTAATTTTTTATCATTTTGCTTTGGATGTCTTTTTAAAAGTATAGCTATATTTAATTTTGATCATTTATGCAATTTTTTGTTTGTTTCTGTGTAATTTGGTTTACGTGTAATTTGGATGTATTTTTGAAAGTATAGCCATATTTTATTTTGATCATTTATGCAACGTTTATTGCATTCTTAAAAACATAAACTTTAACTTTTGGTTTGGATTATCTTTTTAAATGTTTAGCGATATTTAATTTTGATCAGGTTACATATAGTTAATTTTTATCATTTTGGTTTGGAGGTCGTTTTGAAAGTATTCTTTTTTAAGGTAAAGCGGTATTTAATTTTGATAATTTATGCAATTTTTGGTTTATTTCTGTGTTGTCTTTTTTTTTTTACTTTTTGAAAGCATAAGGGGAAATGTTTATTGCATATTGACCAGTGGAGAGAACGACCGAAATTAAATTTGGCAGTTTGAAATGAGTAGATATATTAGCAGCAACGAAGCCGTACTCAACTTCCCAATTCACGAGCGCCACCCCACAGTCGTTCATCTAAGCATCCACCTTGGAGGCCTGAAAATTTGGTAATCCAACAACGATAATCGTATCAACAAAGTTAACCTCAACGAATAGTGCCACAGCTAACCTAATGTACATTGCTCACTTCACATTCATCCCAAGGATTACGTGCATATGATTTTAATCTAAATCAAGCGTTCAAAGTTATTTTATAGACGTTCAAAGTGGGACTCTAGTCCAAAACTTAACAGTGCAAACAACGATAAATTATTCTCATTGAACGCAGCTACTAAAATGATGGGCTAAGAGCAATCAACAGTCGGCCCCGGTAAGTACCCTCTAATTAATAATGAGCACCAATTATTTTAATACAACCTGGCATGTGTCTTATGTGCACTTGCCGCAAGCAACGACCCCATCAGGAGTGATACGGGTCGGAGCAAACGGCAAAATGTTTGTTTCTAGATAGTATCGACTGTTAGTAATGCATATGTCCATTTGGTTATCCTCCTCGTGAGAAACGGTCATAACCTTTCTTTTTTATACAATTCAAATATTACGGCCTTTAAATCCCTTTATTTTTATTTTTCAGCATTTCAGTGTCTAGCT
The DNA here is from genome assembly GCA_947359465.1 of Metellina segmentata. Lineage (NCBI taxonomy): Eukaryota > Metazoa > Arthropoda > Arachnida > Araneae > Tetragnathidae > Metellina > Metellina segmentata. The sequence goes on along the minus strand of OX375873.1, from coordinate 68,874,803 downwards.
TTTTAAGAGTGTATTATTTTCAATTTTTTCTTTCTTCAAGCAAGGCAATCTGAAAAATTACCTTTGCCCTTAATCAGATATCTTTAATTGCGATGGGCTTTAAACTGGGCTAAGGCTCAATTTAAATGGTTAATCACTGTATGATGGTTTTTCATGGCTACGGCATTATCGGCTCGCCGTGTTTTGTTTTGTGTATGTTTTATGTAACTTTGTAAATAGAGCCCCTCCCGATTTGACAAAGACACAGCAGTGTTAAAGAGACCTACGGGGTCCACAAATCTGCAAGCATGTTCAACCGTCAAGACGGGAGGAGCAAAGAACTGACACGAGACACATTATACCTTTTATAATGCCTTTTTATAGCACGTTTCCCGCTAATATTTTAATAGTTTTTTTTTTTAATTAAATGCTTTTTCTCAGTCTGTGTTGGCAGTAATCGCTTCTATAATTACCCCCCTTGTTTTTTTTAAATGGTTATTTCATTTCCAGCAATGCCCAACATCTGGTTTAATCCAAAAAATTTTAAATTCCATTTGAGTTCTTTTTTTAAGATAGCCTTAACTAGGGCCTATTTGGAACCTAACAAAGCAAATGCGATCGTGTTGAAAGTAAATCCGAAGTCTATAGGCAGCCATGGAATTGGCAGTCAGGCTTCCTCATGAGGTGGACATGCGCATATAAATTACATACGTTGATACTGTAGGTGTCTAGACATTCTATTTCTTTCCCTAAGTACTTCTATTGTGTTTTTCTTCCCATAATTGGTGCTCAATAGTTATTAATATGGCTGGGGGTGCAAGCCGGGACCGACTTTCATCGCATGATTTTTCAAATTCCTACAGCATCACCTCAGCATAGTACACCGACATAGGACGATTTCAGAAACACTCACAATTGTTCACGCCCATTCTTGGGTGCAACACTTCCTTTTAAACCCATCTAAATTCAACTTCTGTCCTACGAAAGACTATAGCCGGAGTTGGTTTCATTACATGATCAAATGTTAGACAAATCGTACAAATTTTTAAATATTAGTTAAGATTTTCACAAAAAGGCGAAAAACCTTTCAACAGAACTTTTAAACAATCGCCTAAAAATGTCCTCGTCCCCAAAGCTTTCCACACCAAGGAAAACTAAAAAATTGAAACAGGGGTGAACATTCCCCCATCAACGGAAAAAGAAATTTCTTTCACCCTCTATAACGATGTAGAGAGGATATTTTCAACTGATAAAAACACTCTAAAAGCTTACAAAAAAATCATAGTTCTCGAAAAAATAGCCGAATTTGAAAAGATATGGTTTGAGAAGCTAGATAAAATTGCAAGCCTAGAAGCAAGAATAAAGGCCATAAATAAAAGAAACTGCGCGTGTAATGAAGACAACCCACAAGAAGATTTAAATGATTTAAAAAACTTTCTATCCATTAGACTTGACAATCTAACCTCCACGCTAAGATCAGAAATTACAGACACCTTCAAAAAGGAACTTAAAATAGAAATGGCGGCACAATTGAAAATCAACGACATGGAAAAACAGGAGAAACAAAACAAACAGAATAACGACATAACAGAGAATTTAAAAGAACTCAAAACTCTCTCCAACAAACCAACCACTTACGCTCAAGCAGCCCAACAAAACAAAGGGGCAAATAACTACAAGACCAGATCAACTTCTACACACACTTTAATTATTCGCTCTAAAAACCCTGAAAAAACAGGAGAAGAAATCAGAGAGGATTTCAAAAAGACAAGGGGAGGCAATGCCCAACAATGGAAAATCCAAGGCCTTTACATAGGCAAAAACAAAAATGTCATAATTAACACAAACAATCACGAAGATATCGAAGCAATTCTCAACAAACTAAAAGAAATGGAAAACGATAGTCACGGGCTACAAGCAAGAATACCAGCTCCGATCTCTAAACCAATTATAATACACGGCATTCCAAACAGTACCAATAACGATTTACTTATAAAGTCACTGCAAGAGATAACACAAACCACTATCCCAGATAACACACGCCAAAGACAATTCACAGACAAAGACGGGAGAATATACGCAGTCCTCCACCTACAACCAGAAACAGCGGATAAACTAATAAAAATAGGACACTTTTGGTTCGCCTTCGAACGATGTAGCATCAAAAAATACATCGCAACTTCAAAGGCACTTAGATGCTACAATTGCCAGGGGTATGGCCACGTCGCAATAAACTGCAAAGAGAGGGCGCTTTGCGGTAACTGTGGAGACAACCATCCCTCAAACTCCTGCAAATCAGAACAACAAAAATGTGTTAACTGCACACTGGTTAATTTAAACAACGGATCTGAACTGCCCACCAACCACCCGGTCTGGCACACAAGCTGTGCCCAGTGTTTCAAGAAGAAACAAAAAAACTCAACAAAATCACAACCCAACCTCAATCACAAAGAGAAGACGTCACAACCAACACCACAGAAACAGAACAAAACCCACCAACTAATCAGGACTAAACAAAAAACTCTTATACAACTACTCCTTTAAAAGAACCTCTTTCAACCTTCTTCTGACAAAAAGAAAAACCCTTCCAAGTCTTTAAAATTTTAATATAAAATGAAATTCATGCAAGCTAACTTACATCATACACGCGCCAGCACCACAATTACAACAAAAATAATCCAAGAAAGAAAAATAGATATTGCCCTTCTCCAGGAACCCTACACATACAACAAAATAATGCCAGGAGTTCCAAGCCATTGGACAAAAATCTTATCAGAATCAGGCAGAGCAGCTATTATCATTACAAATCCAAATATAACTACTACAATCATCAGCAGCAGGAACGACACAGCAGTAGCCAACATTAACCTCCAACCGACGGGCGATTTCATGATTGTTTCAACATACGCATCCCCCAGTGAAGACCTGAACACAACCCTAAATGACATCCAAAAATGCATACCCCCGGGGGGCAATGTAATCATCGGAGGAGACTTTAATGCACACAGTCCCATCTGGGGCTATAACTCAGCGAACAGAAGAGGGCACTCACTCTTAGATTTTATGGCAAGCAACACCCTGAAAATTTGCAACACCCCAGGAGCTGAACCCACCTTTCGATCAGGAGAAGCCAAGGGATGGCCAGATATCACCCTATCGGCAGGCCAAATTAGCACTATAATATCAGAATGGACAGTTGGAGACATAGAAACCCTTAGTGACCACAACCCAATCTATTTCACACTGGGAATAGAACCCCCAGAGGTGAGGAGTAAAGAAAGATTTAAAATTGCGTTTGGAAATCATGGGAAATTCAAGAAACTCATTTCTAAACAAACAAAAAATCTAAACTTTAAGACAATAGAGAACAAAACAGACCTCAACACCATGACTACACAACTAATAGAAAAAATTCAATCATCTATGACGAAATGCTACAAACTTAAAACCTCTTCGAAAAAATATCATATTCACTGGTGGACACCTCAACTTCAAACTCAACAAAAATTAGTCAGAGCCCTGAAAAGAAGGTTTACCCATGAAAAAAAATCAAGATTCAAGAGATCTTTTCAAAATCAAAGTAAATAAGGCTAAAGCAGAAATGTAAAAAATGGTTAACAAAAGTAAACTGGAAGCATGGAAAAATTTCTGCTCCAACAATAACTCCCAATTCGGCACTATTTTTAAAATAGTCTGCGAGAAAATTACCTCCCAAACCCCTATCCACTCCACCATAGGTAGAAGCAATTTTAATACAACAAGCAACTTACAAAACCTTCTTGAAAAAAATTTCCAAAAAGATTATGAACTTAATGATGAGGAAGACCACACAAAAATAAGAAGAACGCCGTTCATCTCAAACAACACAAATAATGTTAAACCATTCAAGCCACACGAATTAACATATGTTATTAAAAACTCACCCCTGAACAAAGCCCCAGGACCAGACAATATTGACGGTGCAATCCTATCAAGAACACATCAAGCAATACCTAATACACTGCTAGACTTATTTAATGCTTGCCTCAATCTCAAATGTTTCCCAGACTGCTTAAAAAAATGAGAAGTCATTTTGTTCCAAAAACAAGGTAAAGACCCTAAAGTTCCAGATTCTTACAGGCCAATAACACTACTACCGGTTCTGGGAAAAGCCTTGGAAAAGCTGCTCCTCCTTCGAATTAACAAATTCAACCACGATAATAAAACAATAGGCACAAATCAATACGGTTTCATCTCAGGAAAATCTACCGAAGACGCGCTACACAATCTACTCCAAAACATTGAACAAAACAAGAGCAACCAATACCATACATGTTTGATCTCCTTAGATATCAAAGGAGCTTTTGACTCTCTATGGTGGCCTTCACTTTTAAATCAACTAAACTACAGAAACTACCCGGCCGACATCATTAACATAATAGAAAACTACCTAACAAATAGAACAGTGCAACTTAGACAAGGACAGGATTCCGCAAACACAACACTTGAAAAAGGCTGCCCGCAAGGCTCATGTATAGGTCCCTTTCTCTGGCTCACAGTCATCCAATCACTTTTGGACCAAGATTGGGGCCCGAACTGCAACATCCAAGCGTTCGCAGACGACGTAACAATTACAATAAAAGGAACTACAAGACGGGAAATAGAGAATACTGCTAAGACAACACTCCTGGAGGTACAGAAATGGTGCCAAAGGGAAAAACTAACAATTTCAACCCAAAAATCAAAAGCAATTATAATAGCAAAGAAAAGGCACATGATTCGTAAACCGACAATCAAAGCAGGTCAATGGCACATAAAATTCACCAAAGATCTCAAACTCCTGGGGATCATCATTGACGAGAACCTCTCTTTCCTCTCACATCTACAGGTCATAGGAAATAGAACAATAATCCTTTCCAATAGAATTAAAACCACAATAGGCAGAAATTGGGGCACAAACCCAAAAATGGTTAAAATTTGGTATAAGACAGTAGCAGAGCGTCAAGTATGCTATGCGGCCAGCATCTGGGCAAGCAACATCACAACAAGAATTATTAGAAAACTGGCAACAATCCAACGTTACTTTGCCCTACGCATGTGCAGAGGATACCGCACTGCCCCAACAAACGCCATACTGGTACTCTGCGGCCTTGTCCCTCTTCATCTAATAGCAATTAAAGAAGCAGCCACCAAAAAAATAATTAGGCACAGTTCTGATGTTAATTTCCTAGGACAAACAATAAGGGCCCAAGACTATGAAACAACTTTAAACATCTGGGAAGGAGACCCAGAGGAAATGGACTTCTCCAACATCGACAAACTAAACACAACACCAGCAACTTACAATATATTCACAGACGGATCTAAGACAGAAGAAGGAGTTGGTGCTGCCTTCGTCATATACACAGGAAATCAAGAAACCCTCACATGGAAAACCAGTCTCCATCCCAATAACACAGTGTCAAAGGCGGAAAAGATAGCAGTTCTGTTTGCAACCAACTGGGCCTCCAACCAAAATGAACCTACAACCATCCATACTGACAGTCTCTCAACTCTCCACACAATCAAAAGAGTCCAGATCAAGGATAGAATTACGAAAGACATCAGACAAGTTTTAAAACTTAACCAAGACATAAAAATACAGTGGGTCAAAGCTCAAGCAGGAATTAAGGGCAATGAGAGAGCAGACCAACTCGCCAAAGAAGGAGCTGCGGGCGATGCCCCATTGTCTATCCAACTCAAACTCAACAAAGGATTCCTCAAAAACCGTCTAAAAACCCTCATCATGATCGAGTGGCAAAATGAATGGGACAGGGGAGACACTGGCCGCAAAACCTACGACTTCTTCAACAAAGTCAATCACAACAGAAACCCACCGGGACCCTACCTAACAGCCTACTTGACGGGACATGGCCCGTTCCCGTCCTATCTACACAGATTCTGCCTCATCACCAACAATAACTGCATTTGCGGGGAGCCGGGAACTCCGGACCACTACTTATTCAACTGCCCTCTAACGACAACCAACCATTTAAAAGAACCAAACATCAACTTAAGCATAGCGTGGAAACATAATACTGCCACCAACAACAAAGCCCAAGTCAAAATAATGAAAGTAATGCACTTCCTTTTCAACAATATAGACATAATTACAGGACCACACTTCCAACTTAACACCACCATTTAACAACGGCTATCTTCAACAGTATTCTCAGGACAGGACAACTGATTTAACTCTACCATCTGCCATAGACTCTCGAAAGTTAAACTTTAAAGTTCCTCAATGCATCGCTTCGCATCAATTTTGAATTCTGAGCAAACTTAAACGCCAAGATTAGAAAACTCCAATGCCAAGCTGAGAAAACATCATTGCAAATAGCACCTCAATGGCCGGGGGGCGGTTTAAGGCGCCCCCTGCCCAGTCCTCGCCCCAATTCTGGGGAATACTCTCCTTCCGTGGTTGGCCACAAAAAACCGCTCATAACCTGCTATCACAGCGGGGACGAGGGGGCCACCTGCGGTACCCAAACCCAAACCAAGCATCCACCTTGAGAATGTCCAGCGAATGTACTTCACGACAAAAAATGCTGCTGAACATGCCCAAGCACCTCAGGAAACAACACAGTCTTTCTTCAGACTTTGCACGCACCCTATTGTACAAATAAATAACAAATTACTACATTTGGAACAACAGAAATAAGACGTAGAACCGTCTGATGGGAGGGAGGACGGATCACTCAACTTTCAAGTTACCATTAAATATGGAAAACGTGGAAAGTCCTACGTGTAATATTTCGAGAACTTCCGGAAAAGCAAAGGTTCTACAGGATTGCTAGCTCATTGTCTGGGATGAATGTACTATTTCCCACAAACCCGCATTCGAAGCACTGAACGTTACTTTAAAAGTTCCCAAACGTAACAATGACAGAATGGGAGGAGTCACTAAGGTGTTCGCTGTCGACTTTCGACAGATACTTCCGGTTATTCCCCGCGGAACCAGACCGGATGAAATGCAAGCCTTCTTGAAATCATCTCACATTTGGAATTTCATTCACAGACTTGGACTGTCAACGAGCATGCGAGTTCATGTCACCGGTTATCCCTCTGCCCAGCAATTTGCAGTGCATAGGGCAGTGCATTTGCAGCAAGTGCATAGGGTGCTATAGAGCAAGGTCTGTTATCTGTGTAAAATACAGCGCACACGAGCTGTTTATTAATTGAAATTTCAAACTGTAAATTATCTACAGATAATCACTATTTAAGGTTTTGAAAGCTGTTCAGATAAATTCCGTCTTGTGATGCAAGTTTCAAGTGGAGAAAGTCCGTAAGGTATCATTTGTATCATTTAAGTGAATTTGACAGTGGCTGAGTAGTTAAGGAGGCTCGAAACTGGGCAAAGTGTCACCCAAGTTGTCGCAGCAATGCGTGTCAAAAATCGTTATTTCGCGGTAATAATGAGCCGCTGAAGATGGAAATGCTTTGAGAAAGCATGTTGGTGGTCGTGATAGGAGAACCACACCCAGAGATGTTGCTCATATATCCCTAACAGCAATAAGGAACAAACATCTCACTCCTGGACAGATTGGTTCAGATCTTGCAACCAATACCGGCTCTCGTGTATCTGCCAAAACAATTTCTCGTCGATTAAATCAAGCACGCTTTATGCACGGAAGCCTGTTAAGTGCGCTCCGTTACAACCACGTCATCTCCGGGAAAAGTTACGCTGGTATAAAGAACATATTCGTTGGAATCATCAACAGTGGTCCAGAGTCATGTTCTCCGACGAATCCCGATTCACCGTGAAGAGGGATTCTGAACACCAACTACTGTGGAGAGAGAGGGTATTTTACACACCACAGAATGCTCGTGAGGTTGGTCATTATGACCGAGGGGTCATGGTGTGGGCAGCCATTATGCATAATGGCAAAACACAGCTACGCATCTTAGATGCTAGTGCCTTTACATCACAGCAGTATTGCACTGAGATTCTCATGGGTCATGTTCGTTTATTTCGGAGTGCAATGGGTCCTGATTTTCTGTTCATGAGTGACAATGCATGCCCACACAGGACAGTTGATGCCTCGAGACTAGAGAGCGAAGATATTGAGCTCATGGAATGGCTTCATTGCTATTCACCCGACTTAAATCCTATTTAAGATACTTGAGATGATCTTTGTAGACGTGTTTTACAAAGGAATCACCCACCCCAAACTGCGCAGTCGCTCAAAATTGCTTTGAGAGAGGAATGGGACAATATTCCCCAAGCACTCCGACTGTTTAGTGGAGAGCATGTACTGCAGATGCTAAATGTGCATTAGTGTGCAAAGAGGCCTCACTTCTTACTGAGTGTCTATATCCGTCATGACTCCGGATAGAGAGAACATTTTTCGAGACTTCGGAAATTGCTCTAAGGAGCAGTTTTTTTTCTTCTTTATATTATCTTGCTTTTCTATGTGCCAAAATCTGTAACATTTTGCATTATACTTAATGCACAGTATCTAATTAAATATATATGCTAAGTTTCGTTTCACTAATTAATGAATATTATTAATTATTTTAAAAATTGTGTTTGTTCCTTAGAAATTGTCAAGCAGTGTACTTCAACTGGGAAATGGTGCCGTTACTTCGATCAATAGAGATGGATGTATAGCAATGAAAGCATTAGAAAAGATTGTCAAAACGCAACAAGAGCTAATAGAGGCGGTGTTAACAAATGTGGAACAGCACTTTACTGATCACTAGGGCAACTTTTTGCAACAAATGCAACTTTTTTCACACGTTCTACGCTGCATGTAAAGCACTAAAACCAAAATTCCTTCTGCATGGGGTGTATTTTAAGTGAGTTATAACCGCAACATAAATGCAACTTTCTGCATAAATGCCACCACCCGCAACTTTTTAAAATTAAGCTTTTTATTAATTAATATGAAATTACTATTTCATTTTTGGAGCTCTGAACCAACCCTTCGATCACCTGTGTCTGATCTTGCGAACGCCGAAGTATTGCGGATCAAACAAGAAGTTCATGGAAAGAAGGTGTTCGTCCTAACAGACGAAAGTGATATAAATGCCAAGAAGTACTTTTAACACATTGGTTGGCCCTCTTGATAATCCAGAGGAACTTGCGTAATCGACTTCAGAGTTTGCGGGGTGAGTGTCGATCATCAATCTATTTTGAACATTTTCATTTTTTACGAATAATTTATTTTAGAATTTAGTGTATCCAAAATTAAATGCAACTTTATTTCCATAAATGCAACTTTTGTCATTTTTACTGCAACAAAAAGGTGCAATACTGATTACGCAATTTTTGCCCCAAGAAACAAAAATGTCGATGTCATCAACAAGCAAATCTTGAAGCAATTGCACGGTAGTGTTAAAATTTATAAATCTATTGACACTACGAAGGACACAGATGAGGCCATAAACTACACGACAGAGTTTTTGAACACGTTAGAGCCATATGGAGTACCCTTGCAAATTTTGGTACTGTAGATTGGGGCACCAATAAGGCATATCAGAAATATGCATCCCTCTTCACTTTGCAATACCACTAGACTCTCTATGTCAAGAAACTCCTGCCAAATATTATTGAAGCCACCGTCATGACTGGACATGTCGCAGGCAAAGACGTCTTCATTCCTAGAATACCAATCGTCCCTTCTGATATCCCATTCCAATTTAAAAGACTTTAGTTCCCGGTTCATTTAAGTTTCGCCATTAGCATCATCAAGGCACAGGGGCAATTGCTGAAAATCGTAGGACTCGATCTCTTAAACCGGGTTTCTCCCACGATCAACTCTATGTGGGGTGTTCTAGAACTGGAAATGCCGAGCATGTTAACATCCTAGCTTTAAATGGAAGGACATTAAACATAGTGTATCACGAAGCTCTCTAAGCAAGGATCAATTCGAAGTCACCGTCTAAACTGTTTGAAGACACGATCAACACTATTCAAAGCCATCATCAAAACTACTCGAAGACACCATCAATACTGTTCCGAGGCCACCATCAAGACTATATTCAGCATTATTGAAGCCAACAACACTGTTCACCCCTTCCGATCTCACCTGTTCTGATCCACCATCAACACTGTTCGAAGACACCAACACAACTTTTCAAATCCACCATCAAAACTGTTCGAAGCCACCATCAAGACTTTATATCCAATATTATATACAGACTGTTCAAAACCACCATCGAAACTTTACATCCAATTTTATTGAAGGTATCATCAACAATGTGATTCCCTTCTGATCTCCCCTGCACCATCAAAACTGTTTAAAGACACGATCAAGACTATTCGAAGCCACCATCAAGAATGCTTGAGGCCACCATCTAAAAGGCCACAGTAAAATCTGTTCAAAAAATCCTCATTAAGATTGTACATTCAAAATTATTGAAGTGAACATCAACACTGTTCAGCCCTTCCGACCTCACCTGTTCTGAGGCACCATCAACACTGTTCGGAGACACCATCCAAACTGTTTGAAGCCACCATCAAGACTAGTAGTTTGAAAGAAATGAGGCAGCATTCCCGTGTCATGTCGGGTGGAGATGAGCCTCGTTTTTTAAATTAATGTTTTTCTCTCACACAGATGGGGCTGTGGTGAAAGACACGAGGCTACATGCCCATGCCATAATGTTTGGAGAGTTTAAGGTGTCCAGACCGGGATTTTTAAATTTTAATACAAAATATTTTTTAAATCATTTATTGGCATTTATTTATTGCTAGCCACTTTGAGGCCATCACGGCATTACCTGTGGCATTACGTGGATTGGCGAGCGTTAGCAAGTACTGCTCACGCCTATCCCCCACGAAAACAACTGTCTCGGGCAACGCCGTGCTGGCCACGCAGTGGCTAGTATTTCATATCTTTAATCATATCATAATTCATGCACTATCATCTATCGATGTTCATTTACTAGAATAAGAAGCAACTAGAATACAAGAACAACTGTTTTTGTTACCTATTGCACTCGAAGAATGGACTAGTTCGTTTAGTATCTCGCAGATCCCTTCTCAATAAAGTTGTATTTGTAAATGCTCGCATTTCCTTTTCTCAAAATATTATCGCATCACATTCACCATACGCAATCATCAACTTACAAAAAAATAGTTTTATGTGCAAGGACTAATATTACAATCATTTTTACTGAATAGTCTCGCATAAATTATGTGGTTGGCCTCCAACTCTGTAGATTAGTCAATTACATTTTTAAAAAGACACAATCCCGTGAATTTCATATTTTGCATGAGTGATTGAAATAAATCGATATTGTCAAGAAAAAAAGAGCCTGAAAGAATTTCTTTACATAGTCGATGGTAATTAGATCTACTTAAAACACAATCTGGATCTTTAAGTGCACCGGAATTTCCCCTCATTAACGAGATTAGCCACTTTCGCTTCCACTAATCGGTTTTCCATTCACCCACTCTATAAGAGATTAAATTGCGCTTAAACGTGATCATTCGGAGCGGAAAGTTTTAATACTCGTCAAAAGTTTTACGGAAATATTCTCAGCGGAAGCATTTTGCGATTATTCAGGAACGTTTAGTTACTTCAAAGCTTCTCAGATTAACTTAACTAATAAATGTCACATTTCATGTACACGTCGCTTTAAGTAATGCTCAATTAAAGTAAAACGCAAAATTTTGTTCGTCAACATGGTCTGTCGAAGTGAGTTTGCTAGGAGAGGAAAAGTGTTTCCTGATTACATTCTTAGCAAGCGTTCTCTCTTCCGTCTCAGTAAAACTTTACTTGTGTGTATCCAAAACATGACGGAAAGGGTAGGTGCTTACCTTGTGTTTGACGTACCATGGTCAAACATGACCCTTGCGCCTTAATACGCAACCACCCTGTTTAGATTCTTAATGTTGTTTAAATGATACAGTTTTTTTTACCAGTTCACGGAATCGGTTATAACACTTGCAATTGGATAACTAACATTCATATATAATTTTCGGTGGAGTGGTCGTTCACGGTAAGACGTTTGTCGCCAACTAATTTTTGTCGCCAAATCAAGATGGCGGCCGAATTCCGTAACAGCGATAGGGTTGCCATAACAAAAACGGCAGATGTGAAGAAAATCCGCAAAAGGTGAAGGTTACCATATTTGGCGACCAATCGCCTTCTTACCGTGAACGACCACTCCACCTAATTTTCAAAATGCAAGGTTGTTGGGTGCTTTGAGGTTTATGACTGCGGCAATTGTTGACTTTCGCTTCTATTGTTCGGTTTTTTTTATATTTTGTTTATTGGTTGTCAGAAGAGTGGAGTTGTTGCTTAGAATTTGTTGCAACTGTTATGATCATAGAGAAGTAGTATACAGAGGGTTCACTGAAGCCATGACGTATAGCGCTCCAGTGGGGAAGCCTGTACCTAATTGTGGGCGGAGTTTGAAATGTTTCAGCCAGAGCGGAAGCCGTTTTCTATTTTCTAATCTGCAGACTTCTTGAAGAGTCATACAGCTGAATATTATTTGCATCATTTTAAAAATTATTTAAAAACTGTACTATCCATCAACAGAAAAGGTTGATCCTCAGTTGCTCCAATGCGCAGAGTGAGTGCGATGTTAATTAAAAATATTATGCCATCATCGATTGCGAGATCGGCGCTTCGACCTGGCTAAAGACCGTCGTGTTCACTAATGGTGACTGGGGCACGTTAAATAGGTCGTGGTCACAAAGTCCCCCATGTTCCCATACCAAATCAATACCTCTGGGGGTACCTGATCAGGGGGTTATCAGCCTCTGATTGGGATCTAAATTAGGATATGTGTGAGTGAATGGATGTATGAAAGGGACCTTCCTGTAAAACGGATGTGTCATGTATGTCGAGCAAAGTCGGACTTCCTTCCAATGGGGCTCAATAACATGGAAGGCGCACCCCCCTCGCCTCTTGCCGTCTTCGACGAGTCTGCCAGAGTGTAGGCATAACAAACAACAACAACATACCATCATCAATAGAAAAGCCGTTGTTCAAGTTTACCGCCTATAAAAACCGTTGAAAGGTAAATTGCTTTTGTTTTTCATAAAATATAATCATAACTTAGAAACTACTAATGTGAATTATTTGTCATTTTAAAATCGTTTTACAATCAAGTAAATTTAATAACACTTATTTTAAAACCCAATTGAAGGAAGAAAAAATAAAATCGTTCTATTTAATTTTAAGACTATTCGCCCAAGAAAACTATTCTTTAAAAATCTTTCAGTGTTAGTTTGTGCATTTCTTATTTAATCAAAATCAATCGTTCTTAAATTTAAGAAACATGCGGTATTCAGAATTCTGTACAATTGTGCTCTATTCATTATGAATTTTGTGTATTTGTTAATTTTCTATATATATAATTCTCTTACTTGGCTCACCAAAAAGACGTTATTTGTAATCGCGTTTTGGCAACACTGTACGATTGTTTGTTTATCGCGAAGTCTCGCGCATCGATTGAATTTATAGCGTTATCGGATAAAATTTTATAGAAAAAAAAAGGAAATTTTGATGAGCTGTTGCAGTTAGTTTATAATAGAAATCAAAGAAAGCGGAGGATCTTTTCAGGGCCATTTAAAAAACGGTCCTTTTCAGGGCCAACAATTATAGTTAAACAAGACGCTTACACTACAACTTTCGGCAACAAACTCAATGAAAAAGCGTGGGTCGTTTGAGTGCTGGGAAAATGTACACACAAACAACATGCTGGGTATTCAATTTCCAAAGCAACGCTCACATTTCGAGTCAAAATTTGCACAAAGTTTTCATTTGAATTCTGATTTTAGAGATACTGTATATATTTTTTCTGTAATACAGCAAATTTAGATTTGAAAAACATTTTTTTTGGTAACATATTTTGTAAACAATCCCTTCTGCTAGGACACATGTCTTCATTGAGGCGAGCGAAGCGAGCATAGGTTCGCGCAGCGAACCAATGAGGATTGCGAAGCAATCCTCCGGGGGTTGGCGAGCGTCAGCGAGCAGGGGGCAGGCCCCCTAGTTTTATTTACTTTCTGTTTATGTGTAATTAAAATTTACCCTTTTCTGAATTTTAACCGGTCTTATGTCAACATTTATAAAGATATTTTTGCAAATTGAAATGCTCTTGTGTGATACTCACTGTGAACTTAATACAGAAAACAAAATTAAATTTAAAAGTTTTATTTTAATAATGATATTTTTTGTACAAAAATAACTTGATTTAAATCAATATATCCTGAAACTAACAATTATAGAATGTTAAAAGTGCACAAATCTACACAACTACTTTTTCTGTAGAATGTCTAAAAACTGTAGACTGTAAAATTTCTAATAATCACAAACAAATAATTCAGCTTCTTGAAATGTTTAGAATATCTAAATCAATCAAATCAGCTTAATTTATAGCAGGACTTGTTTTGCTTTGTCACAGTCGAAAGTCGTAAAAGGGTATTTCAGTTTCTGTTTAACTGTTTCAACCCAGATTGTCTGGAAAACACTTTCTGCTCTATTAGAAGATGAAGTGGTTTCTGATACAATCCTGATTGTTATCAGTTTCGCCAAGGCATGCATAACCTTTATCTTCAAAGGTCTTAGAGATAGAAAAAAGAATTACATAACTCCAGTTAAAAGTTTATTTTTTTTTTATCTCCCATCTGGTGATAAATCATTCCTTCGCGGAGCTGAAAGAGGAAATGAAAAAAATAAATTTAGAATCTGGAGTTCTTTTATGTGTTGCATTCTAAGGGAAATAGAAATTATTAAATTCATTTAAAAATGTTCTCGATTGAATTTTAAAATTCGCCTTGAACCAACAATTGCAAAAAATTCGGACTACGTGTGTTCCATATCCCATTACTGTAAGTGCCATAGATTCGTCAGGACTTAGCGTGCAGAAAACAAACAAACAGACAGACAAACACTTCCTTTTGTAACATTAGAGATATATAAACACACAAAAGAAATTATTTGTTATTGTGTTTTCGCAACATTGTACGATTGTTTATTTACAACGAAGTCACGCGCCTCAATTGAATTTATAGCGTTATCGGATGAAATTTTATTGAAAAAATTAATAATTAAAGTTTATTGCACTACTTTCTTTCAAAATGTCAAAAATTTTATGGCTTTTTCAGGGCCAACAAATATAGTTCAACAAGACGCTTGCACTTCAACTTTCGACAACAAACTCAACGAAGAAGCATATGGGTGGTTCGAGTGCTGAGTAAATGTACACAATAACATGCTGGCCAACATACTGACGTATAGTCTTTAGGAGCGAGTCCGTTTCCAACTGTGTCCTGACGACAACCAGACGTTTCAGGATACGTTCAGGGTAGCGTGGTGATGCTGTTATTACTATTGCACGCCACACATGCCCACAACAGGGCGTTATGGTCTGGGGTGCCATCTGCTTTGATAGCCGTACCCCTATGGTAGTCTATTTCTGGCACACTTACAGCACAGCGGTACGTAGACGACATTCTACGAACGGTTGTGTTACCGTTCTTTTTGCGACATCCCGGACTTACTTTTTACTGCATGATGATACCCGGCCACACACGGTACGTGTTGTTATGAATTGTCTTCAAGCTTTCCTCACACTTCCTCTGCCAGCTAGGTCTCCTGCTCTCTCTCTTCTATGGGGTACATTTGGGACGTTATGGGAAGGCGATTGCAACAATCCCGGAATGTTGACCAATTAACCCGACAGTTGGAGACAATTTGGCAAGAAATTCCACAGGACACTATCCTGGAGCTTTTTCAGTCCATGCATAGCCGGGTAATAGCTTGCATCCAGGCCAGAGGTCGACCAACGCCTAATTGACTTCCTTCCTCCCTTTGTAACGGTCAAACTCTGAAATGAATCATTCAATTGTTCGGAAATTTTAATTGTTTGTTTTTCTATGTTTGCTATTCACATCAACCAATTTGTATCGTAATCGGACAATTCCTTCTTGGTGTGTTGATGTTTTTGTTATTATTATGTTCTCATGAGAGACACATCTTTAATCTGTGTTGTTATAATGATGTGACATGCATAAGAGTTTAGTTTCTAACTAATTGTACCTAAAGTATATAAATTAGATATAAAATGTGTATGTAAATTAAATTTTCAACCAAATATTATCATATTTATCATTTGTTCTATTGGCGCCTTTCTCAAGTTGTATTGTAATAAATTTCCATGTTGCTTTTCTTCATGAACTAAACACGATGTAAGTCTTTTCTAAAAAACATAACAGGTAAACATTCTCATATCATTAACTGCAACACCATAACTAGTTGTAAATACAATTACAGTGAACATTAGAAATAGCCTTGTACATGTAGCATTGTACAATACATATACAGTAAACATTAGAAATAGTTTTCTGAGAAGTTAACATACTATAAATACATGCGTTGGATTCACAAAGTGGTAATCTGGGATAAAGAGAAATTTTGAATAGGATCTGACACGCACAATGTTTGTAGGCTAACCTAAAACCTGTCGTCATTTCTTCGATCTGAGCTCAATACGTTGGGAGACGTGTGTCATAATTCTGTCAGTTTATCGAGCCATGTTATTAACTGTGTCTTCTATTCCTTGTATTCAGAACTAGAAGTTAAATTTGTCATCTCGCATAATATTTAAGCAATTTAATTAAAACTTTTATGAGAAAAAAAAATTACTTTTTAAGTATTATTTTAAAATATTTGCTGGAGAGAAAATCCCAAATTTTGTGGCATTTATCTCGCTAAGCTGCAGCTTAGTGTCAGAATTACGGCATTGCTTATAACTAGCATATTCGCATAGTCTTCTTGCGAAAGGTTATTCTACGTAATACCAATGTGCTAAGAACTACGGAGGAAATAGGTTTGGGACGCCACAGTATTTCAGTTATTTGACATAAATAATAACAAACAACTCACATTTATGAAATAAATATGTGATTTACATCAGGATAGATAAGTACGCCATGGCAGCTGTTTGCTTATTAAAACTTATATAAATTTCTGCGTGATTAAAATTCATTCCATACTCCATTTAATTGTTTACCCAGAAACAAGCCTTCGAAAGAGATGAGACCGCGTTACCGCCCAGGATCATATAGGAGCTAAAAGGTCAGACCATTAAGCTTAATACTCACGTAGGGCGAAAATGGAGGTTTCACTAACCTAGAACATGACTTCCGTCCTCACTTTTTGTTAAATTATACCCAATAGAACTTTCTTTTCCTTCGTCAGCATGTGACAGGACAAAATAGAATGTCTGTGTGCGAATCAAGAAACAAACAGTTCCTGTTTTTCCGGAAACCGTATGAGCGTGCGTGAAAGTTTTGCGTGACTAGTGGAGCTCTTCGTGATTTTGGGAAAGAAGCTTCAGCTGGGGAGATGGAGTGGGGCAACCCACGTGTCTCGAGTCAATAAGTAGCCAGACTTTGGCATCATTTGTTACCCTGAGGTTCTGCAAAGCACACCTGACACTGTGAGGAATGCGCTGACTTTTGAATGGGTGGAAGTTTCAAAGAATTGTTCTGTTCTTTTATAGTTTGGAAACAAGAGGCTGGATTGCAAGTGACATGATCAGTGTATCTTGTGAAAAGTGTCCAACATTTGTAGGGATTTTCAGTGTAAACAGACCAGACGAGATGATTAGATAATTCTTCTTCGGCTACCCAAATGGTCTTGCATTGTACATATTGTGGTTTTCTTAAAACGCAGTTTATCGCCATTTGGAGGACATGTGATATAATTGACGGTGACCAATCAACTATCATATGTCAATTGGGAATTTTTGTTGGTGAACTCCTAAAATCGTATTAAATAGCAAACCAAGTGACCTTGTCCGTAAAACATACAGGAAACACTGTAGCCCCCAGAAACTATACCGCCACTGCTATTTAACTGAAAAAGCCTCATATATCGCTTTTCAACTAGGCCCCAGGAGCAGAAGGTGTAAGGTTTCAACTAGTGTAAGTGTTTGAACTAGGCCCCAGGAGCAGAACGACGACGTACGTCGTAATTCGTAATCGCTTAAATGTGCTTAAAGTGCTTAAAACTGCGACGTAAGTCGCAGTTTTAAGCACTTTCTTTACAGTACAATCTTTCCTTAATTTTATCAAAATTTTGACCGATTTTTTTTAATTTTAAGAAACCTTGTTCTGCAGTACAAAGCGCGCTTCTTGCTACACTTTTTTTACTTTTCTAGCTATGGAACAACCTTCCTACACCACCCAAGTTACCACAAACACTTTATAAATAACACATATTCCATGTCAATGACAAAATATTTAACTTCAAAAGTTATCGACAGAGTTGCAAATTCTGAAAGTATGCCTTGGTTTTATATAAAGTAAGTTAATTCATTTTGACCTTTTATTATAAATATGTAATACAAATATAGCCGACAGTTGTGTTTTACATCTGTTTTTGATTTTACTGCAGTTTTCAAAATATGGACAAAATGCCTGTCGAACAATTGCAATTGTTTGGAGTTGTGTTGCAGAGCACTGAATATAATTCTGAACCTGGGAACTAGGCTATACAAAGTAAGGTCAGCAAGTCTAATGCTACTTTTGAAGCTTCAAGTCAATGAACTATTTCAACTGATTTCAGCTAATTGAACTTCTAGAAGAATAGCGTTACTTATTTCTTATAATCCCCACGTCTTGACCCTATTAAAAGCTTAGAACATTACATATGCATTCCATACCAATTTAGATTGAGGTTTCTAGGGGCTGCGTAATGGATTAGTACTCTCATATAAGATCTACTGATCTGAAGGACTCTCCCATGGATTTAATGCGCACATACCCGATGCGTACGCTAGAGCCAATGGTACGCGGAGTCTCCAGGTGGTAACTCTCTTAGATTCTGATCTAGTCGAATAGTGCTTTACTTCGGTGGTGTTCTGGCGCTAACATGTGTTTCCATCAGAGTGGACATTCATACACACTACCAACGCCGAAGCTTTTGAGCTCAACTATATCAACGAATAGCTGTCTAATATAGTTCAATGAACACAGGGCATTTAATTGAATCTATGCTAAATATATAATATCACCGTGCCTGATCTGGGGTGAGTTGCCCATCTTAACTGTGTCAACCATTTATCTAGAGGTGAACCAAAGTACTAAATATGCATTACGATTAATTCCAGTGTTACCTGTAGTACTTAACATGTGTTTTATAAAATTATTGTTATTATTGAACATATGCGTACGAGAAAAATAAAATAAATAAATGTTGCAGAAAAGAGACTATGGGAATCAGACTATTTAACTTTTAAGAATAAATTCCGATGTCTTTTTTAAAATTAGTTTTGTAATAGTCTAACAAGAACAATGTGAAGCAATAGATTATACAGTAAAATATTTTAGATTAATAATTAAGAATGGAAGCGCAATTAATGAGCATCAATTATCAATAGCGTTATTTTCACTTTGTCCACACAAAAAAAAATGTTTTCTACCTGTCAAAGTATAACACTGAAATATTCCCCTTCAATACAAAGAGGTTTGTTTACAGAACGCTAGACTATTTCATAGTTTCCAGCAAATTTGAAAAAATTAGTTCTCTAAATACCTTGGCAGAGTAGTAAAGAAAGTATTTTTACTAAATTTAAATTTCCTTAGAAAAGTAGTATGACTTTATTTGCAAAATATAACTTATATTAGAATTCAATATCTTCCACTCACATCTGTTCTTGATGACAAGAAATTTTTGCGACAAAATATTTTTTACACTGAAAACGATTTATATTTACATAAAAAGAGTGTGTGTAGGAAAAGCTGTACACGAACGGTTGTAAGTGTTTCTCAATTCTAAATTTAATTTAACTGCGATGAATGCAATTTTGTAGCGTTCAGTAGTGTACTAGGAAACTCCATAGAGACTCCACTTCTAAAGATAGCTGGAAGCCATTTGCACAAAATTAAGAGCAATTTAATTTAAAAGTAATTCCTTTCAAAGTAGTTAGCATTCCGTTTGTATATTACATAAAATGAAGTAACAAGCGTGTAGTAATTTTGTTGCAATTTTCATTTGGAAATGAAAATTCATTGACTTTAACAAAATCGGTGAGATAATCATTCAAAGGTACCTCAATTTATTCAGGAAAGATTTTAAAACTTCATTAAAACTCTTGCACCTTTAGATAATATGATTGCTCTCTCAAAGATATTCAAAAGGGTGCACTAGGTCTACGGAGCTTGTCTCCTTAAAGGTATAAATCAATGGAGTAATCAAGATAAATTGTTTATCACCCTAAGTTCTAAGCAAGCTTAATTAATATTATAATTTATTCAGATCTAAAATTAATCGCATAGAACAGTCTCGAGAGATGCATGTGAAAATCACATTACTTTGATAACACCCACGGTTTAAACTTATAAACAGTTTATTTTTTCAGAAAATTAGTAATGCAAATATATTTTTGAATTTTATAAGTATTTCAAGGATGGTGGTTTTACTAAATGTCTGCAAAATGTAACCATGTTAAACATATCTAAGTCAATCAAAGTATCATCTCGTTCATACCAAAATAATTTGTAACTATCCCTCTAACTAGAATTATAGTTATGTATGGTTCCAACATAAACTGCTTTCAGAAGGATAGTGGTAGAAAAAAGTATATTTGAGTTCTTAAATCTATCCTTTATGCAATTTTATAAAAACCAGCTTTAGTGTAAGTAACTTGTTATAAGATAATTTTTCTGGGAAACCAAATGCTAGAATATGAGGGTAACATATCTTGAAAAGAAATTTTCTGAGAGTTATAAAATTGTTCTAACTCGCAGCAAACAGATATGAAATTTCAAGCTGGTGCAATGGTTACATTTGAATCGAACTAGCAATACATAACAGGGAGTGATTTCTAAACAACCACAGTGTTATAACGTCCATGAAAGCTCAGAAGCCAGACATTCCTGAAAAACATTTAAGGTGTATGTACACTAGGATGGTCACAAAAATAAATTTTCGAATTTCTACCGGGGCACACACACACCCCTCCTAAAAGTTGCTAATAGGCTAGAAAATGTGATTAGCAAAGTTTCAGACCAACCTGATAACATTAGCCCGTGCCTCATTGAGGTTAAAGTTAAGAGAAACAGCGATTTTTAGCGAAAAATCGTAGTTTTTTCTCTAATTGAAACCATTTGTCCTAAAAACCTGGTTCTTGTCTCCTTTCATAGGAAATGGTATTGAATTGAAAGTTGATCTCGTCCACTTTTTTTCAAAAACTGATAGAGTTGTATTTTGCATTTTTTAGGTCAGTTCGTAGTGGATATCCTCAAAAGTGAATTTTCATGCATAGATCTAAAAACATTACAATATTCAATTACCTCTGCTTTCCAGATTTTGCTTTTTGTATTTTTCATTTTGTACATTAAAAAGGCTTTAATTTTAGAGGAATTTTCAAAAGTAAATTCAACATCATTCAAATTTAAAATGAAGGAATTAGGGGTAAAGAAGAGGAAGAGGGGAGTAGTGTTCAAATGTGTTTTATTAACTATATTGTTGAATTACACATCATTACATTTTTATTATTTAAATATACAAATTAAGTGGTAATTACAAATTAAGGTGGTAATGTCATAGATATTTTAGCTTTTGAAGAGTCTTGAAAAATTTGTGTGTGCCTACATTCAGATACAATTTCTAAAAATAATTCAGATACAACTTCTAAAAGTACTTCAGATACAACTTGTGAGTGATATTTAGCATTTTTCAGGTCAGGTCGTAGTGGATATCCTCAAAATCGTATTAAAAAACTAAATCAATGAAATACATGTTAGACGTGTCTTCATTCCAATCCTTGAAAATAGTACGGGAATAATTCAGTCAAAATCTGTATTATCAGCAGTTGAGAAGTGGGGAAAATCCAGGCACTTTTGATACCAAGGCACTAAATACTGGTCGCATTAGGGGAACCTGCGTTTTGCTAGTGCAGTTATTAGAGAAAAACCTTCTGTATTTAGCATGTCACCACCATATTTTAGAAGTTGTTTTAAAAGCAGTTTTTAACTGCAAAATGGGCACATCCACTGGTCCTCAGCCAGATATTTTTCGAAAATTCCAGACTTGGTGGTCTAAACTAGACAAACATGTATAGAAAATGAAAATATTAGAAATAAAATAAGTAATCCAGATCAAATTTGAAGTTTTCATTTTGAACAGTTTAAAAACCGACAGCCCAGGGATAATTATAAAGAATTCATCCATCTTTTCTTCATTCATATAAGGCGTCTTCCACTAAACGACATTACTTTTAGAGTACCTGGTGCTATTCATCACGACATATAGATGGCAAAGACCATTTAGTCTCTCAAAATGTTTCTTTACAATGATCAATTTTCGTTAACTGATTTAGAGAGAAAAGGCAATGAATATATTTGTTTATGTATAATCAATATTTATGTAAAAACATGGTTCAATGCCCACAAATCCACTTTGACCCCCAACCTAGACCTACAATTATTAAATTCTTAAGTTCACTACATTAAAATTGATAAAGAGGTTGAAGACAAGGCACACTGTCTGAAATAATAAACCGTCTGTGGTATCTCAACTCGGAGCAAGTAGCATTTTCATTTTTCGATGATACTTTGGGAAAAAATGTCAAAACAAGCATGGTTGAAAAATTAAGGTCCGAAGTAGAAAATGATGAATACGATTGTGATGATAGGGATGTAAAACCAGAACTTAATCTCCAACAAGTAGTTCATTGATTATTATGTTTCTCCTCGAACTCTAAATTTTCTTAAGAGATTTGAAATCAATACAGATTTTTTTTAAATACTGATCCCGATGTATGGTGTACAAATCAACATTAATTAAAAGCTTAAAAAATATTCAACGGTTTAAGGGTTGTTAATAACACTGCTGAGAGAGGAGTAAAATTAATAAAAGACTTTAACTCCTCTTTGAGGAAAGACGAAGACCAACGGCAGTTTCTTTTACAAGTTGTATCTGAATGTAGGTACATTTTTCAAGACTCTTCAAAAGCTACAATATGTAAGACATTAGCACCTTAATTTGTAATTACCATTTAATTTGTATGGTTAAATAATAATAATAATATAATGATGTATAACTCAACACTATAATTAATAAAATACATTGAAACACTATTCGGTGCCATTTTTACTCCTTGCTTCCTCTCTTTGCCACTAATTCCTTCATTTAGAATTTGAATGTTGTTGCATTAATTTTTGACATACCTCTATTTAAAGCATTTTTAATGTTTAAAATAAAAAATACAAAATGTAAAATCTGGAAAGCAGATGTAATCGAATATTGTATTGTTTGTAGGGCTTTACAATGAAAATTCACTTTTGAAGATATCATTTACGACATTACCTGAAAAATGCTAAATACCATTCTATCAGTTTTAGCAAAAAAGTGGATGAGATCAAACATAAAGTCAATAAAATTTCCTATGAAATGAAACACGAACCAGGTTACTAGGACGAATAGTTTCGATTTTAAGGAGTAAAAACTACGATTTTTTGCTGAAAATCGTTGTTTTTCTTACCTTTAACCTCAATAAAGCACATGTTAATATTATAAGATTGAGCTCAAACTTTGCCAATCACATTTTCTAGCATTTTGGCAACTTTTAGAGGGGAGTTGCGTGGAAGATTGGGCGAAAAAAAAATTCACCACATACCTTTTGACCACATTAATGTACACACTAGACATCCTGAAAATCGATCATAATTTTTTTTTTATTGCTTCAAATTATGTTTCAATTCCTTAGCTTTCAAACGATTCAAAGATCTTTCAAATATTCGAAATATATTTCTAGCTACAAGGGTTTTCGTTAGGTACTGTCACCATGAACAGACATCTTTCCAAAACTTTAAAATCGATTTCTGAAGAAACAAGGTATTGCAATATGATGCTTTGTTTAAACAATAATAACACCACAATAAATTAATCTATGATAGTTATTTTTGTATCATAGTAATCTATATATTGCAGTGGATGTTTCGACTCTCAATCGGAGTGATTAGTTAAGAAACACATTTTTAATGGATTTTTCAATGCTAAATTTCCAGAAAAAAATCTTGAATTTTTATGCATCCGTGGCGAAAAAAGTTATAACAAAAAAACTTTGCTTTTTAGTAATTTGAAAGAGTCAAAACATGAAGAATAATATTGCAAATAATATCCAACTAGAATTGTGTTCCTAGACAAATTAGAAATTGAGATATCACTGTTAAGAAAACATGCTAATTAGCTCATTATATCTGAATTAGCTAATTAATATAACCAGTTAAAATATAATTTTGTCACACTCTGAAATGGTTTTAAGCGTAAACCAATGACCTACTGGGAAAAAACTGGATTTTTAAAGTTAAAATTAAAAAAAAAACTCCTAGTGTGTACGTACGATTTAAAATTCAGAAAAATTCAGTGACAAATGTAAAATAGAAATGTATAAAACGAAATTAGAACGACGAGGAATTTTTAACGAAATCTGAATAAGACAGCAGTTTTTATTTTAACGTACTTGATATTCCTCCCGGACAATCACCAATATCCCGTTTTTGTTGCTCCAGCATTTCTTTAATTCAGCTACACATATATATATATATATATATATATATACCTACCTTGATATTTTTTACAAGAAACCAACCAGGAAATGCAATCCTATCAATTTAGCTCGAAATGGTTACTTATTATGATTGGTTAATGGTGTTTCTCATGCTCAATTGGTACCTTCAGCACAAACCCTTTCCATCTTACCCATTCTACCAATTGAGGGTAGCATCTAGAGGAGATAATATGCGCAGTGTCTTCTTGAGTATTGTCTATCATTCCCTCTCATCTTACAACCTTTCTAAAAGACTGTTCGAGTTTAGACAATTTGTTTGGATGATCCATACAGAGTTGAAAAGATTGGTTATAATTGCGCTTTTGAGGCTGCGTTTTAGCTCTCCTGGTAATTTGTCTTCTCGTCGAAATCTTTCCGATAGTGGCCAGCTTCTGGTGCAAAAATATGTTCACACTCATCAGTTCTGGGCAAAGGACAATTTGTTTTTCTACTTGGATCTTCATTCCCGTTGAAGATATAGGGCAGTTTTGTGTCGACGAGGCATACCGTCATTAGGAAAACTGATCAGATCTTGATGGACGAGATATTTGGTTGAAATACTTGCAGGGCTCACTGAGGACTAAAAAATTATTTGTCTGTGTAAAGGAAACACCGAAGAATTTAGTCGACGCGTTTAGGTAGCCTAAAAAAATAAGATTTTTTGCTTTTGATCTAATCTCAGCATCCCGAGATATCAAATTTACGCTGCGCTACAGTACAGTCCGGTCCCGAGTACCCTTGAGACATTATCAGCTGGCAACTTGGGCACGACCCCATGGAGGGGTGTTTTGGAGAAACAGGAAGCTAGAGTGGACAGAATAAGAGGAGGCCTTACGTAGGCGTTTTGCTCGTACACAATAGCTCTTCTGTAAACTAATAATTTAAATTTAAACTATCTAATTATCTTGAAACTTGTCTGCAAAATTTATGACAACTTGTAAATAAACCTTAATTTTAACTTAATTGCTCCGTTCCTTTTTTTTAATTGAACTTATATTCAATGATTCCTTCAACATACCGCAAAATGGCCACGGCGTGTTCATCCGAGCAGATTTGAAGGGGGTAAAGGAAGGAGAATTCGACTGGCACAGCCCGCCGGACGAGGCCTTGCGCAGAGCGTCAACGCAAGGTGAGAGCTCTTTTTATATTAAGTGCAACACCCCTGGTAATAATTTTGAAAGCATATTAGTGCTGATCTTTACAAAATCAAAAGTACAACAGTACATTTGAGGAGCTCATCAGAGCAGGTTTTTTTGTTGTTGAATAGCACGCTAGTGCAATAATTGAAAGTACACCGGTACATTTGAGGAGCTCATCAGAGCAGTTTTTTTTTTCGTTGATGAATAGCACGCCAGTGCAATAATGTATAACATCAGTATTGTGGAAATTTTACGGAAAAGTGTATACAAGGACTTGAATCATTACTGATGCGTTTTCAATTAGACTGAGTATATATACGAATATGAGAAATTATTCATTCTTATGGTAGATCGTTATGAAATGAAATTTAAGTGCTGATGCTGATGGTTGATAATATTTTAAAAGTTGATTTAAAAATGTGTTTAAATGCAATTTGAGATAATATTTTTCGTATACAAATTAGAAATATTGTCATGTTTTGTCGTAGATTGTTTTTCTTGATATGAAATTGAAATATTAGGAATTTATACCCATTATTATTAGACGTATATTTTGAAATTGTTAAGAGTGTGGTGAATGTGATCGGTTACGTTTTATTTTCCAATTATTTGAAGTGTTCATACTTATATGAGAGAAATTTAATTACTGATTGTTTATGACATTCTAAAATTTTATTTAAGAGAGTAGTAAATTTGTCCTGATATTATTTTATTACAAGTTTTAACAAAAGAACTGTGCATGTATATGAACTAATAATTTAGTGCTATTTGTGAATATATTGCTACTGTAATATTTTATCCCCAAACTTTCATACATTAATTACAGAGTCCTTTTTTTCAACTTGTGTAACGAGGGTACTGTAGAATTTATGTTAATAAGCTTAATAGGAATAGAAAATCATTGTTATTCAAATTTCTATTGAGTGGATTGGGGTAATTCAAAACCTAAGGCACATATATAATCATTTTTGATTTTGTTTTTGTTTGTTTGAGTTTTGAGAATTATATAAATCAATATAGAATTTTTATCGAAAGGGGCGAAAGTTGATTTAACTCTCTTAGCAGAAGAATCGGGAGTTACTGTGTTATCCGAGCATTCCATTATCGATATAAGAAATTCGATCCTTAACTGTCGGGGGGATGAAGAAAAATTCGTGCGAGAATGTTTACACATAATTATAGCCAATAGGAAGGATAGAACTGATAGGGAATTCGAACTTGAGAAAATCAAAGTAGCAGCCGAGTTTCGAATTGGTCCGGAACACCATCCTGATGAAAATAGGTATCAAGGAAGCTGGAGAAGAGAAACGCTACAGCAGCGGCCACTCGCTGGGTCGGTAGACGGCCAACTACAAAACAGTGGCAGGGGCGTGAATGGTCCACAAGCACCACTAGACTTCGAAACTCTAACGGAAGAAGCCCTCAAAGAATTTGATAAAATTCTTCAAAATGATACTCTAGACTCTTGGACAACGTCTAATGGAGAGATAGACTACAATGCTATGTTTTTTTTTAGTGATGATGAAAAATCCTCTGTTAATACAAAGAAAGAGAGGGGTACCAAATCTAACTTGTCTGCCAATGCACAAGATAATGAAGAAAAAGCAACTGATCAATTTGATAAATCACAGGATTCTGGCACCAGAGAAAAATTTACTAAGGAGAAGTCGGATCGTTCTGAGAGACAGGAAAAAGGAAGACCCCTCGACCAGACAGCAGAGATTATCGTGCCTATCGAGATCCTGATAAAGATTATAGAAACCTTGTAGAATGGAATGAAACCAAATGCCCCCAGCCTGAAAGGAAAGGAATAAGCACTCGAGAGGATGAAGAAGAGAAACCCGTTACTCTTGACTGGGGTGAAATTCCTTGTCCCGTGGAGTTTAAAAGACGTGAATGGCATCATCTCCTCCGCCTATTATTCTCAAACAGTTGGAAGACATTGGTCCAACCAAGAAAACTTTGACAACTCTAGGAAGGTTCAATGCTCAAGCGAGCTCATCGATTGTTGCAGGATCGCTATCGGACTCTAAAGAGGAAACTGGAATTAAAACTGATTTAGATTCCAATGTAAAGACAGACAAGGCGAAAGAAGAGAAAAGTGAAAGAATTACGAGTTAAAGTTCATCGAAAGAGACTGAACATAATGTTGTCAATTTCTATCAGTTGCACTTTGACAAACCTAACAATTTAGGAAAGATACCTCTAAAAAGAATGAAATCGAGGGCGTTCGGGAAATACGTAAGAAAGATAGTTCAACAGATGATAGAGATAAACAGGCATATTCGGTTAAAAATGAGCAAAATCATGATAGATGGCGTGATACTCGTGATAAGAGATGGAATTCTCGTTCTACAGGAGCAAGTATATATTTGCAAACCAGACTTTTGTGGGGAGTGGGAATAATACTCGCTATGACACTTCTAGAGCACGTGACAGTAATAAGGGAAGGTTTACCTTTGGTCAAGGGACTCAAAATGTACAATCAGCTGGTTACATCCAAGGTAAAGTTGGCACATATCGTGGAAAACAGTTTACTGTAGACCGAAGTGGAGAGACAAAATTAAAGTTTAGTTGAGCCAAAGGGGACAGTATTTGGGCTCACATGAGGATGATCCCAGCAAAGAAGTATACATTTATCTTTGATCGCAATTGATTAATTCAGTGTAGTGTTTCCTCTGAGATTAGTTGGGTTTTCTGTGTGCTCGTTAAATTTAAGCCATATTCAAACCAGATCAAACATGTTATAGCTACCTAAATTTTCATTATTTTAGGTGTATGATTATTGTTAGTACGTGTTTTTTTTTTATTGTTCTTGCATGTGAGTTTTATATATTTGTAACAAAGTGATGAGCAAAAATGTTATACTAACCAATATTTTATTTACATTTTGTTGTACCTCATGCTAACCTGCATTTATTTGCAGGTTCCCGTTCATCTTCTTTATAAGTTTCGTTTGTAGTACTGTTTGAAAATTTTATGCATTTTTTTTTTGGAGGGGGGGAGTTGCATATCTACACAGAGCTCTCACTTTAATCCTTTTAAAGTTTCCAGCTTAGCAGCATCGTATCTAAGGATACAGATGTGATTCTTCAGGGGGATGAGTACAGTCAAGTCCCGAGCACCCTTGAGACATTGCCAGCTGGCAACTTGGGTGCGACCGCTTGGAGGGGTGTCGTGAAGAACCACCGGGGTGTTTTGGAGAAACAGGAAACGAGAGTGGACAGAATAAGTGGAGGCCTTGCGTAGGCGATTTGCTCGTACAGAATAGCTCTTCTGTAAACTAATAATTTAAGTTTAAATTATCCAATTATCTTGAAACTTGTCTGCAAAATTTATGACTAACTTGTAAATAAACCTTAATTTTAACTTAATTGTTCCTTTTTTATTTGAACTTATATTCAATGATTCCTTCAACATACCGCAAAATGGCCACGGCGTGTTCATCCGAGCACATTTGAAGAAGGTAAAGTAAGAAGAATTCGATTGCTACTGAATAACCAAGTATGTTTTTCTCTCTTCTGTAATCGTAAAAAGCCTTCCTCGAGAGCATTAGCAACTAAATGTTAATGCATATATCGTCACTCTTAAGTGCAAAAGGCCATGTGTCGAAAATTCCATTTGTTTTGTTTTATTATTGCCATATGTGGCATTTTGTGATTTCCGCTGGTGGCAAAATGTCTTATGTCATCATCTGATCCAATAAACAAAGAACAAAACCCAAATTATATAATAATATAAGAAGATATTCCCGACTTTGCTAGGGTTGAATTAATAATGTGTTGATTTAAAAGTCATCATCAATTGTTTTTGATAAAAGAATGTTAGCATCATTTAAGTGTACGCCAAAAAACTTTAATATCCAGTTTAACTTCTCCATCACTTCTACAATTTACTTCGTCGCAAAAATGCATGCATGTTGTATCCATCCATATAATCAATTTCATATTCGTCGCACTTCTGCTGAAAGTTTTTTTTTTATGAAGTGACTACTACAGATGTTGATTTTGAGTTTTCGAATGACTACAAAAATTACCTTCCATTCATTTTCAGATAAAATAGCGAATTTTCGGGGGATAGTCTTGCACTTTGTTTTTCTATGAATATGTTTTGCTTGTACCATTCTTGAACCTAGTATGCGATATTTTCGAATTTCATCATCAATATGTGAAAATTGTAAATTAAATTGTTACAGCATTCGTGACTAATTTAGTTTAAAGCAAACGCAATTTTTCTTGAAAATTTTATCCTGCGGCAAGTGTAATAAGAAACTACTGTTAGATATATAAAGCAGAGTAGGCATTTCTCTGTTCTCTATACAAATCTACACCGTTTGACGAATCCACCAATACATTTGGTACACGTATATATTTGAGAACCCTGTGGATATGATAAGCTACATATTAACCCCCGTTCTATTTGTCCAAGGGGGCTAAAAATTTATGGCATTCGTGACTGATTTAGTTTGATGCAAACCCACTTTTTCCTAAAAATTCCTTTCAGTGGCATGTGGAATAACAGAGCTTTTGTTATAAATAAATGTCATCAGAGGCAAAATTAAACTCAATCGATTAAAATTTTTTTAATAAGCAGAAGGTTGATTTTACAGCGTTTTTACAAAAAACAAATCACTGCTTTCAACGAACGATTCACATGATAATAGAGTAAGCAACCTCGATTTTCTGTTTCTTAAGACATAAAATTTCAATTTTTCAAAATTACTTAGTGTGATATACCAAGATCAACAAAGTCTTACTAAAAATTCTGTTTTCTCCAAGAGACATACAGTTTTAAATTGAACTCTTAAGGTACTTTTTAAGATCAGAAATTCGGTTTCTAAAGGGAAAGCACGTACCTATTTAGAATTATAGATGTAGTTACTTGACTATGAAGGACAGCTTTCAATAACATCCATGAAACACGAAAAACAAATTAAATTAAATTAATTTTAATCATCTTGCAATGAAACGCTAGATCAAAATTTTGAAATATATTTGAACTACAACGTATGACTACCCATTTTAATTTAACGCAACCCATCTCACTTTAAAGTTATTTTAAAAATTTTACTGGTTATTTTAAAATAACAAATTACACACTTTAAAAATATTTTTATTTGTATATTTTATTTATTTTTATTATTTGCACACTATTACGTATTCAACCAAAGATTTAAAGAACGTTAGTCGGAATATGTGTTGCATATACCACCACGAAATTACCCATGTCTTGTGATATTTTGCAGGAAATAAATAAATAGTTAAAATCTAACTCATAAATAATATTTCTGCAATAGGTAATATACCGGAACACATAAGCAAACAGAAACAAAATCCGATCCTCAAAAAAGGCAGAATTCTTAAAAAATTAAAATCCAACTTCTAAATAATCTTTTTGCAATAGGTAATAAACCGGAACACATATATACAAATAGAAACAATGTTCTGATCCTTGCAAAAATGCAGAATTCTGAAATATATATATATATATATACTCTAGCGTGTTCAATTTCGATTTCCTGAATATAATCTGAAGTAAAACAATTCAACAAAAAACTTGAACAATATTGAAAAAGGCAATAAAGATTTATAAGCTAAAAGATCACATATTTATAATACTTGGGTATCCTCAAATATAGCCGCAACCATCTCGTTGTCAAACTCAAATACCTAAAAAAATAATTATAAATCAAATTAAAAAGTTAAACATTAATTCTGAGGTTGCCAAATACCGAGTACCAAAATTACACTTTTATGATCAATGAGTTTATCGTTTGGGCTTTTCGTGTTCCATTACAAAATTTAAGGAAATGTAAATTTAAATGTTCTAATACTCTTTCTTTATTTATAAGTATTATTTTCATCATGGGAAGAAGTAAAAAGTCACTTCAAACATGAATATTGTAATTTAATATGTTTAAAAAAAATTATTTTTCTATCAACACTGGTAAAGCAATATGAGCTGCGTATAGCAATCGTTTATACTCAATGTCATTTCTACGGCGATTTCAAATTGCTTTTAGCATAGACCTTAGGACAATTTTAGGTCTCTTAGGAGTCGAATTTTTCAAAATCATTTCTTAGTGCACCTCTACAGTATAAGAAGAATCGCCCTGCAAAATTTTAGCTTCCTAGGCTCCTGAAAAATGCAGCCTTAGAGATAAGACCTTAAGCACGTTCAGTGACGAAATACTATAATCCAACATATTCATAATATTTTTAAAATTAAACGCGTTTCCTGATTTTGAATTTCAGTAAATTACTTCAAGCATCATTTAGTATTA
Organism: Metellina segmentata; assembly: GCA_947359465.1. Lineage (NCBI taxonomy): Eukaryota > Metazoa > Arthropoda > Arachnida > Araneae > Tetragnathidae > Metellina > Metellina segmentata. Next base: position 68,842,862 of record OX375873.1, on the reverse strand, counting down.
AATTCTATTTTGAAAAAATGTATTATCCCATTTAATTCTTCTATAAAATATAATTATGGATTCCCTTAATTATCAATGATCTCTGAGTTTTTAATTTGAAGAGAAAAAAATAAAAAATTTATAAAGGAGTACAGTAATCACTATTCATAAATACGAAACCTTTACCCATTGAAAATATTTCCGTACCCCGGCAAAAAAGCTAATACATGGTAAAACAAACTGTAAACATGACGAATATTTTCTACTAAAATAAATTTAATTTAATTCATGAATTCATTTTCTTGCATATTTTAATCATGCTAATTAAAGTTTATCTCAACTTTTATTCTCATTGAAGTGAAATTGGATTATTTTCTTTCTAATAAATACCACCCTAATAAATTTCTAATTACAAGGATTTTGCTGCTCACATAAACTAATTAAGTTTGAAAGACTGATGTGCATGACACTTTCATCGATCGGTGCTATTAAGCTCTAAGATTGCAATGTCAGCTCAGTACTGCTCAATTCACCATGAAACACCCGGACAGGTGGCTTTCCCTTTGATGAAGCTTTGGAATAAGTTGATAAAGTGACTAGCAGCTTAGGAAAATGGATATACTTCACGCAAGTAATTTAACTTTAAGAACTGAGAAGATTTAAAGTCAACCTATCAACATTTTTAGTAGTTTATCTTAGCTTCAAAAAATGCCAAGTAATGATCATCCTCTCGTGCAAAAAATTGTTCGATACTATTATTATTATTATTATTATTATTACTATTATTACTTCACGCAAGTATTTTAAACTTAAGAACTGAGACAAATTAATGTCAACCTATTAACTAGTAGTTTATCTTAGTGTCAAAAACTGCTCAGTAATGATCAACCTCTGCTGCAAAAATCTGTTCCAATCAATCACCAAATCTGAGCAAGAGACACAATTTTTTTTATCGGATACCTTTTTTCATTCCTTTTTGGATATAAAGAAAAGTTTTTGCTCAACAAAATACCTCGTCCTATAAAAATTGAACAGATCTTGGACGAGATATTTCGTTTAAACACTTGGAGGGTTTAGTACTTTCTCAGTCCCAAAACTCATTACTCCCTCGATCATGATTCGTCGATTATAATAAAAGTGATTTGTGAGATAAAAAGTTACATTAAAATTTCTTGAAAATATATCTACTTTGAACAGGTATTTAAATTGACTGGGTTTTTATCGTGCAAGGGCTATATAAAGTTAAATTACATTAAACCCAGGATCACAACGTTATACAGCACAACGTCAAATAACTGACATACACACACAAGATAAGTATTGCACAGTGGAAAATGCATCCTGTTTGCTACAGGAATCGGACCTGCGCCACCAACTCGAGGGTTGCAGGTGTAGTGGAAAAATCCACTGAGCCACACAAGTTCTTAAACATTTGTCCAAAAAGGAATTATTTTCTAGATCTTTTATTTCTGTCTCGTACAAGCTGTATATAGTATCATTGTCGAATACAGTTTTTTCGACTTTTAATCCTACCTGAATTAATTTAAAAGTATATTCTGACATTAATATTCTGCTGAAAATCGGAATACTTAAAACAATATGGTACACGACCCTAATTGCTCATTAGCTTCTTTAAAAGTATCTGTAATCTATTTAATAATTTATCAAAGATGAATAATGTTTTAAAATGTTATCGAAGTGAGAAAATTCTATTGACTAGCATACAGGTAGAAACATAATGTGTATAGTATAGGATAGTTTATAGTTTTAGCCTTTTAGATAGTTTATAGCCTTAGATAATTTATCACTTATATTATAGAGATAAGTAACTTGGAAATGTGAAAGAATCTGAAAAACGTGCTCTTTTCTGTATGATAGCATACTCGAACTTCCCTTTAAGGCATTTGTGTATTGTTTTTCTCTCTCACGCTTTTCATAAGTTTTTACATTAATATTCATTTAAACTTAAAACTGATCTCGTCACATTTTCATCTTTAAGTTGCATAGCTGATAGACATGAATGATTCTACGAAAGGATGAATGTCAGTCTAGACACAATCTAGCAGTCTTTTGAACCATTTTTTTATGCTTAAATCATTTTAGGGGGTTCGGAAATTCCAAATGGCGACCACTTGTCGAGGTCGATACAAAGGACCTTGGAGCAACTCTGTGCTATCCGATTCCTAATTCTTTGGCAGTATGCCATCAACGCCTTATTTGCCTTAAAGATACGTCTTTCCCCTAGGTCACTTTCAATGCTTTGGAAAACATTGATGTGCTTCGAATGAACTAGAAAATTAAAAATAATTCCATTCACTAAGTAGTGGAGTAAATTGTGTGTGAAATGTAAGTAAGAAAATCCTTGATCTCTGAGAAAAATCTCAATAGTCACTTCAGTGAGAAAATAGGGGAAGACGATGCTTCTAGAAATTAACTTCATACTATTATAAAAACGTATAAAGGTTCTGCTTTAAATTTGTACACATGTTCTTTCTTAGATTAATATGTCATGATGAAACTTTAGATATGCATATTATTCGCAATTTTTTAACTGACATCGAATGTAAGAACGTAAGGATTAGTGAACAAATATCTGGAACAAAGTAAATTTGAGTCGTACTTTACGTATATGCTTAATAAAAGAATTAAGTTCTATTAAAAATTTATTAAGTATAACTTTTTTTTTTTACATTATTCGCAATTTTTTAATTGACATCGAATGTAAGAACGTAAGGATTAGTGAACAAATATCTGGAACAAAGTAAATTTGAGTCGTACTTTACGTATATGCTTAATAAAAGAATTAAGTTCTATTAAAAATTTATTAAGTATAATTTTTTTTTTTACATTATTCGCAATTTTTTAATTGACATCGAATGTAAGAACGTAAGGATTGGTGAACAAATATCTGGAGCAAAGTAAATTGGAGTCTTACTTTACATATATGCTTAATAAAAGAAATATTTTCTATTAAAAACTATTAAATATAAGTTTTTTTTTTACATGAATTAGTATCTGTGTACAACAATTCAGATTTGAACATGTGGTACATTTAAATGAGAGTTAAAACTATTGCAATACTTTTAAGTCCTTGGTAATAAACTTTAAAATATTCGCAAATTAAATCTAACATTTTTATTTCTACTTATACATAAATATGAGATGATTTCACAAAAATTGAGATTCACTCTCTAAATATATAACAATTAAAGTAGCAGTGTTATTTCAATAAAGGACAACAACAAAAAGACAAAAAGTGCTATGAAAATTCACGCGTGTCACACGCATCCATACATTTTAGTTTATTAGTCTATCTGGAGTAAGTAGTGTCGTGTATCTTCGAATGAGTTTATTTTTTGATGATAGATTTAAACTTAAAAATACTGCACTTCCACAATTATCGACTTTAACAACTTGAAAAATTGATGTCTTTAAGTTTATCGTTCAGCACCAGAAGTTCGTATAGGCGAATAAAATAATTAACCATGACTATGGCTATAACGAGTATGTATGGAGCTTATCTTGGCAAGTTTAATACCGTTCTAGAAGTGTATTCGCCCAAAGTCATCTGCCTTTGTATACTAGGAGCAGCTCCAAAATATGGGATAAGTACAAAAAAGGGGAATTTTACACCCGAATTGATCCGGAAAGTCAGAGAGGAATAGAACTAATTGAAAAATGTCATTTTGGCAAGGAAAACCTAATCAGTATACTATACTTACATAATACAATACAGTGTAATGTTCAATATTAGTATGAGTTGTTGAATACGTATTCAAAAGCAAAATATATCATAAATGCAGCATATACAAGGGGTGTTCGAATGAAAAGGAACGAAACGTCGTAACAACGTAACCGTTAATATATTTGCCTATGCCGCTATGGGAGAACGTTGCGAGACATCTAGGGATGCGATTGGAATCTACGGCGTGGATCGGAGCAAGCGCGGGCGCCCGCATGCGCAGGAGATAGCAGATGCTCTTATAAAGAGCGCTGTCCAATTGACGTGGCAGTGCATGTTAGGACAGGATGGCGTTCATATTGCAAAATTCGACGAATGAGGAGCAGCGAGGCGTTATCCGATTTCTGACAGCAGAAGGTGTTAAACCGGCCATTATTCATCGCCGGATGGTGAACGTATACTCGGAAGACTATGTGTCCGACAAGTCAGTGAGAAAATGAAGTGCCCGTTTTCGTACACGCAGTGAGAGTTTGGTTGATGACTCGACAAGGCCAGGCAAACACAGTTATCACGGCCGATCTCATCAAAAAGGTGGACGACCTAGTGAGAAGTGATCATCTTGTCACATTGCGAATGTTGGCGGTGAAGGTGGATATCAGCGTTGGAACAGTGTGGACAAGGTTGCGTTATCGGAAGGTGTGCGCACAGTGGATTCCAAAGCATATCACCGACCAGCAAAAGGAACTGCGTAAGGGGCTGGCACTTCAACATCTGTTTCGGTATCATGAAGACCCCGCTTTCCTGGAGCGGATCGTCACAGGTGATGAGAGCTGGTGCCATCACTACAAGGCAGACACAAAGCGGGACGCATGCAGTGGAAGCATGCGTCGTCGCCTCCCCCTAAAAGGTTCAAGGCCGTGGCGTCAGCAGGGAAGGAGTTGCTCACAGTCTTTTTGGACATCCAATGTCCGCTACTTGTTGAATTCCTCGAGCACAGAAGAACCATTGACTCCGATGTGTTCTGTGAGACACTCCGAAGCCTACGCATGTTTATTAAGATCAAAAGACAGGGGCTGCTCACGGAGGGTGTGATTCTGCACCATGATAACACGCCTCCACACGTCTCCCAGGTCACACATTCGGAACTGGCCAAGTTCAAATGGTAGTAGCTTGACCATCCGCCCTACAGCCCGGACATGTCGCCCTGCGATTTCCATGTGTTTGGTCTCCTGAAAAAACATCTGAAAGGGAAGCGATTCAACTCGGAAGACGAACTCAAGGACTCTGAAGGACTTGGTCTCGTCCATATAAGCAAGTGTACTTTGTATGTACCATGTATGCAAGTGTACAAGTGTACTCGAGTATACTTTGAATAAAGTCTTCATTTTTCCCAAAGTGTCGTTTCGTACCTTTTCATTTGAACAACCCTTGTATATTCTAACCTGTAACAATTTTGAATCGCAATTTCGAATTATTTTATTTGTATACCAAAGTTTAAAAAGCTGTGCAAGAAAAAATACAAAATTCTTTATACAAAAAACACCAAAAATTTTCCCGTTTTCGGGTTTCTATTAAAATTGCATGACGTATACAGCAATGCAATTTAATTTTAAAGAGAATGGGAATGGAAGTGTGCACATTTCTTCATACACATTTAAACATTTTCTTAATACAAAGCCATAAGTTAACTTTTTAGGAGCAAGAAAAATAAGTTACTCTCCGTGGTGAGAGATGTACGTACAATAAAAACAGAAAAGCCACCCAAAAAACGCCTGGAATGCGGGATTGATATTTTTATTATGTTACCGAAATTAGATGAAAGCAACGTTACGACTCCAAAAAAATGAAAGCGCTGGAATTCCAAAGGAAACAGGTCACACAAGTAAGCCGGATAAATTACTTCTTTAAAAAGAATTCCTATGGTCATACTTCTGCAGATAGTGAAGTTCTTACGACTGCTCTCAAATGCCATTGTTTCAGCCCAATTTAACTTTCTGGACCACGAGATAGGTACGTTAATGGTAGGTTAAAAAGAAAAAGTAAGCAGTGAAATAATGTTAGTTTTTCCTTTCCTTTCCAGGCTTAGAATTCCAGAAAAAAAACCTTAACCTTGGTAACGTTTACCTCTTTTAGATGGAGATGGTCTGTATAAAGAACGTATCAATAAGCAAAATAGAAAACACTTAAAATAAAATATTTTGGTGTCTAATGACAGCAAATAACAACTAATAGTAACAATGCATTTGCTTCAAATATGATATCAATAGCAAATATTCCTCTTAAAAGAAATGTCCCCTTTTAAAATGTCAATGTAAGTTTAACATTTAAATGTAGACTGATGATGTAACTAACTCTAATACTCTTTGAAAACTCCAGGTGGCACTGCTCCGTTGAAACTAATATGTTGTTCATATAAAAGGGATTTCCAGTGTTTACCACCAAACCAGAGTGGCCACTCAGCAGGTAGATGAGTACATATGGAAATTTGGAATCGTAAATACTCTGGACATAGAGTAAAACTACAGAAAAAATAGCACTTTTTCAGAAGTACGGTCATGATTCTCGTTAAGATTTGTATTATAATATGTACTTTAAATCTCACTCAATCCTGATTTAAGATAGTTTGAAGACAAAAAACGTTATACATACACCTAGTAAAAAAGGTAGTATTCATCACTTATATCTTCCCCTGCGATATTCGTAATATTATATGGTTATTTAATTATCGTATTGGCATGAATATAGATCTTATTGGCATGGATATAGCTCTTATATGATATTGTTTATTTATTTATTTGATCAATTGTTGTTTCTGTGCATAAAAATATCCAATTACACAGACCAAAAAATATGCAATAAGTTATACATACACCTAGTAAAAAAGGTAGTATTCATCACTTATATCTTCCCCTGTGATATTCGTAATATTATATAGTTATTTAATTATCTTATTGGCATGAATATAGATCTTATTGGCATGGATATAGCTCTTATATGATATTGTTTATTTATTTATTTGATCAATTGTTGTTTCTGTGCATAAAAATATCCAATTACACAGACCAAAAAATATGCAATACGTTATACATACGCCTAGTAAAAAAGGTAGTATTCATTACTTATATCTTCCCCTGCGATATTTGTAATATTATATAGTTATTTAATTATCTTATTGGCATGAATATAGATCTTATTGGCAAGGATATAGCTCTTATATGATATTGTTTATTTATTTATTTGATCAATTGTTGTTTCTGTGCATAAAAATATTCAATTACACTGACCAAAAAATATGCAAAACTCCAAGAATAAAGAACAAACAGAAATGCAATTAGAATAACGATAAGACAAAACACTTCTTTATAGAAATTTACTTATAGTACCTAAATTCTTAAAAAATATATGAAACTTCAAGGAAAATTATACTTTTTAGGAAATCTATTTGTAGCAAACGTGTTACATTATATATTTTTAAAGTTTAACAAAAACTTATGAACAGTTTCTGGCGATGTACTTTGGGACGTTAAAGAAACTAAAATGGGCGAATCAATTTTGTTAGGTAGAGAATTGAAAAGTTTTTAAAGCAATGTTTCTACGGAGAATCAAAGGGATGAAACCAAAAAGATTTTGCAATTCAGAATAATGTATACGTAAAGATTCATAGTTCTTTTTTAAATAAATATGAATTTTCTGTGCCGACCAACCGGTATAGTGGTTAAGGTGTTAGCCTCTAGATCGGAAGGTTCCTGGTTCGAATCCGGGTCCGGGCATGGATGTTTGTAAGCGTATGGTGTAGAGGCGGCTGGTGCACCTTAAATCTGTCGTGGCCGAAAGTCCTCACGTTGGGTTGGCGTGGAAGTTTGGAGAGTGGGGTGCCAGCTCAGGTGTTGCTTCGTCATCTGACCGTGGTTCAAAATTACGAGGTGTTGTCCTCGGATCTTTCCCTTAAAGGGACTGATCCCGGACCGTCGTCAATAGCCCGTTGTGTTGCTCTAGTACGACGTTAACTAAACTTACCATTACCATTACCATGAATTTTCTGTATTGTATGAATATCTGATATGTCATTCGAAATAAAGATTCCAAATCAACAGACGTATATTTCAGTCCCAATCTAAAACAAAACTATGAAAAACAAGTTGTCTCTTTAGTATTACTTTTCTACATAGTCCCCTTGCAAATTTAAACATTTGTCGTACCTTGTGACGAGATTTTGAAAACCAACGCCATACTATTCTGCCACCAGCCAAATGAGATAAACAGTAAGTCTTTAGGCTATGATGGTAGTCATTAAGCTTGCGTAGCACAAAGCTTGCACAAATTTTTCTGAATTTGAGGTGATCTGTTAGCACTTTGTAAATAATAGTGCGAGACACATGTAAAAATGTATCATGAATTCCATCCGAAGTCACACGCCGATCTTGTTTGATAAATTTGTCGACAGACTTGACAAGCTAATCAGTAATGACACTTGGGCGGCCACATCGCTCCTCATCATGGACGTTCTCTCTTCCCTCATTAAACTTTCCGGAACAACGACGCACATATGATTCAATCATCACATCACCATACACTGCTTTGATTTCACGATAAATTTGGCTTGGTCGCACATTTTTTGCGTTTCGAAATCGGATCACAGTTCTCACTTCACATTTGGCGGCTCGCTTGATTTTCTTGAACATTTTGCTCGCTTACCAAAGCAACAATAACCGCTATAATACGATGCAATTCAGTAGACAGCTGACAGACGACTCCTTAAAACTGGTAGACTTGGAATGGTTCACCTGCCACTGTCATTGTGGTGTGATTGCTCAAACGGACATTACTTTCCAAACGACCATCGTATTTGATCCTATAGGATTTACCATTGTGGTTACTCCTCTTTCTTAGCTACTGCTGCAAAAGTACTAGAAGTTGAAGCTCAGTTGGGATGATGAACTACCCCAAAAAATGAGATATATATATATATATATATATATATATATATATATATATATATATATATATATTTTCCCCTAAAACAAGAGAAAATTCAAATAATAGAAACCAAAAGGAATTTATTGAAAACGAAAGTGTTGGTGGATCAGGGCGTCATCAGGGAGGAGGCGTCATCAGGGCGTCATCAGCTGACCCAAACAACACAAAATGGCGTTTTCTACGAAAATGAGCGCAAAATGCTAAGAAATTGCTCAGATACTCCCCCAAACACCATTAAATCGAATAAACAAAACTAAAGATTTAAATAAGAAAATTTAAATCAAACCAACAGCAGCAGTCGGGAGACTAGCAACATCAAGCCAGAAGATCGCATCAAATGCCGCTACCCACTTAATTCAACAAAATGCCAACACCAATAACTCAGAGGAAATGACGAAATAGAAAGTCATCGGTGGCGAAGTTGTTGATAATAATAAATTCCCCCCCCCCCCCTTTTTTTTTTCCTTACTCTATTACTTTTCTTGAAGGATTTATTCCTGACAAGTGAGTTCTATGGAAGTAATATATTGATTCTTTTTTTTAATATATGTATATATATATATATATATATATATATATATATGATAATAATAACAAAACACTGAAAGAGGAGTGCTCAAAAGCAGCAACTACCTCTGACAGGTAAATATTTATACAAACATTTTAAACACCACCAAAAAGCAAGTGAAACAAAAACAAAACAAAATACCAAAACAGAGCAGGAACAAAACGAAATCAAACCCGAAGCCGCAGCCGGGAGATCAACAACAGCAAGCCTAAAAATTACCACCAAATGCCATCAATTACACAATCCAACTATATGCTAACATCATATTTCCGATGCAGCGAGTCCATAAAAAGCATAAAAATAAAAATTTAAATAATATTAAAATCTCCAGCCACAATTCAAAAGATATTCATAAATAGTAAAATAAAATTGAAAAGCAACTCCCATGGCTATGAGGAAATTATGAAAAATAATTATTCATGGGCTGTGTAGCTGTTGATATTAAAAAATCTTTCACAAATATTATTAAAGAATGAATAAGGGTATTTGTTATTGAGAAGTGTATATATATATATATATATATATATATACATCGACACCAAACGCGCGCACAACCCATACAGATAAATGAATAAAAATGGTTCTAAAATATTTAATGCACAAACACTCCTCGTTTACTAATTTGGATAAGAGGGCCGAAATTTATAGATCTTAGATAATCATGAAATGAAAAATATTTTTATTTTTTTTTACAAAAATAATAAATTTTATCTTCAACTGCATGTTTAGCTGAAATTAAATGTAATGAATAAATAAACACATTTCTTCTATCCCTTTAGTAATTCCTTCAGTCATAAAAAAAAGTAGTCTGATAAATGCAACGCTAGAGACATTGTTTAAATTAAGTGTAATTCAAAGTTCTCAGAAATGTATCTTAAAATTTCTGCAATGCTGGTAGTGAAGAGAAATGTAAGATTTTATCTCTGACATAAAATAAGAAAAAGACCGCTTTCGTTAAGTGGAAGCATAGAAAGGCGTATGATAATTAAGAGTGTAAACCTGAAATGAAATGAGGGCCATTAAGATAAGAAATGTCGTAAATTCCAACGAGTATTCTTTTATGAAGAAAAATTGTATCAAAATTTATGGTTGAAGATTATTTCGAACTTAAGAAAAGAATCAAATAAGACTGCTAATGACAAAACGAAATGTCATGTAAAAAAAGTAAACACATATTTATATTAAAGAGCTTACATATAAATAATTTATTTTTCATTTCATTGAATACTACAACCATTGATTCCAATATATTTTCATTGAATACATAAAAAAATTTTAATCAATATTTAGATTATTGTTCTGCATGTGTTTAACGCTGTAATTTTCATTAATTAATTATATGATATGCATATAATGTATCATCGATACAAATTTAAATGGAATGTTTCTACTCATTTCAAGTTGCTTATTGGTTTTGAGTCATTTTAATGCAAAATCAGTGGTTTCGACGTTGTGTCGGTCTATTTGCTTATATGTATGTATGCCTGTCCAAACGGCTGGGTGAACTGAATGATACTTTTTCATGATTTCCTAAATCTTAGCATGCTGTGAATTCTTAATGTTAATTGGCGACTGAAGTTCATTGCGTAAGTCAATAAGTCTTCCTGTAATATGTCTGTGTGTTTGTGAAAAAATCATATAAAACAGATTCAATAAAATTTCACTGAATAAAAAAAAATTTCATGCAACATATAGAATTTTCATGAAACATATAGAATTTTCATGAAAGTTATAGAATTTTCATGCAATACATAGAACTTTCATGAAACATATAGAATTTTCATGAAAGTTATAGAATTTTCATGAAACATAGAATTTTAAAAATACATTACTTTAATTTCCTTTCATAACATTTTAACATTACTCGGATTATTTAACATAACATTTAGAAAAACAAATGTTCTACATAAAATTATTTTTAAATAATTTAAATTAAGAAATTTCAAAATTGATTTATTACGAACTTCATTTTTATTTTTGAAACAAATTATTTCCGAATATTTCGATCTATCTTAACGAATTTATTCAAAGATTTTTAAATTTTGACATGGGGTTTTCTTTTAAAACAATTAGACTCGTTAAAACTTGTCATTTCTGCTACATATGTAAGATAAATTTACATAGTTTTACTGAAAACTGCACTCTATAGGCCAAATAACGCCTTCACCCTCATTCAAGACACATACATAGTTTTCATATGAACTAATAAAAAGTGATTGAAAGTATTGCGCATGCACAACGAAAAGGAAACTGGTGTTCGTAAACTACCTGTACGTGAAGCATTATTATTTACTGTTTTTTTCTCATGGAAATTTTGCATGTTTAAATTGTGTTCTACTTTTTGTTGTAAGTTATGGTAACCATGCGAGATCGCTATGTAGAAAAGAGTCACGAATTAATATTTTTTAGAACTTTTTGCTACGACTTTAATTGTGTATTTCGACTTTAGTTGATTTCTTTAACTGTAAAGTTACAAATATTTATTATTTAATGAATTGTAATTCTTGTTCATTGCACACAACATTAACCTCACAAATGATTCAGAATCAATTAGAACTATGAACAAATTAGAGTACAGCAAATTTTCAATGAAACATTGCCATATTTAAAGAATAAAAGTAAAAAATATCGAAACTATGATTTGTTGAACATTAAGGCCCGGTGCACGCATCCGATTTTTCAACGTGCGGCAACGAAGCCCAACTATGCAAATATAACCGTGAAATGACGCAAGTACTCATTTCCCGCCATTTGCGACAAATATTCTATCGAAGAAAACGTGTTTATTTCGCTTACTTGGTGTAAAAAAGTATATTTTGAAACACAAAATAGACGTTACTGGATACAACCATTTATTAATTATTATTTATATTCCTTTTATTTATGAAAACAAGGTACTTCAGACCGGAAAAGCGTGTACCGCGACCTGCGGCGCCGTGGAGAACTGCGGTACAAATTGCACGCAAGTTGGAAGTGCGTCACCGAGCCGGTGCCGGAGGGATGTGTGCACTACTCCATTGGATCTAATGTATCTCAGACCGCACTTGCGTTGCGGCAACGGCACCACACGTTGAAAAATCGGATGTGTGCACCAGGCCTAAGACTTCTTAATTGTATTGGCAGAAGATCAATGCTGCCTACTTTACGAGTTGAAGCTATTTTTCTAGCAACTTTTGCCTGTTAGAAATTTGTTGAAAACAATTATTTTTGTTTTCGAAAAAAAAAACGCTGTCAATTCAATCTACCATTTTAAGAAAATTAGTAATAGGTTACCATTGCTTATTCTGTACTGAAGACATTCAATTTTAAAACGTGTTATTTCATTTGCCATTATATGTTATTTTCAAGTTATTGCATTGTTTATGCTAATGCATTGTTTATGCATTAGCTTTTTTTTATTAGTCGTGCTTATCTTACCAAACTAATTTGTAATTATTCCATTAAAGTTAACAAGATTCAAAATGCACGCATGCCTCTACCAATAATTTCTGTCTGAAGGCAAAAACTATTGATACAAAAACTGTTTTAGAGTATACGCCATAGAGTCATCTTTTTTATGAATAAAACTATTGAATTATACAGAAAATGAGCTTAAAAAGAGGATTTGTATTCTCAACTCCGAAAAAAAATATTCAAAACTAACTTTTGTAATAGTTACCTTAGTGCCTATCACCTTTTGTAATTTTGTGATACAGATGGATTATGATGTATGTGATATGTTTTGTTTGAATGTAATATGCATGGATATGATTTTGCGCCTACAGAGGAAAAAATGTAGAAAAGGCTTTAAAATATCGGTCTTCTGACACTTAAATGATGTTGGCATATTTAGACAAGAGAGAAAATTGATTATACATGTGGTCTATCTCACTCAATGGTTAACTATTCAACCCAAACAAGGTCGGGAAATTCTCCTAGTTTGTTTTAACAAAGATTTCATTTTGTTTTTATAAACTATTATTTTTTAACTGTTTTATTACGCATGGTGCCTGAAGACTGGGAACCTCAAACGAAATTTAATTGACAATATATTTCATATAAAGACTAAAAATGATTATAATAGAAATGATATTCGAACTACTCGTATTTCTACTATGCTTTGGTTCATAGATTTGTTATTAGATTAGAGATAAGTATTTTTTTAAAATTCGATTAAATATGAGATGCATATTTAAAAATTGGTATTTAAATATCGAGTAATTTTTCAATAAACATTTTACATTTCTTACATATCCGTAAAATGTGTGAAAAAGTCAATTATAAACATGAAAAAACCTTTCAATGCAACAAAAAATTAGCTTAAAAATTTCTTAATTAATTTTACATTATAAATCCATATTACTTATTAATATACAGTTGGCAAATCCATGTACATATCAGTTTGAAATTACAAGGTGTGGTCCTCGGATCTTTCCCGGATTTATCGCGGTCTTCAATCATCCGTTGTATTGATTCAGTGCGACGTTAAGTAATTACCTTTAAGAATGTATGTATATATCTTGTTTACTAAACTTTTTCTACGTTTTCTGAAATCCGTTATAGCTAAAAATAACTTTTGGTGTTGATTATGACCTTAATTTGAATTCTAACTTCAATTATAAAGTATCAATAAGGTCTTATTTCTGAATAAAACATGATTTTATTGAAACTATGATCGAGATTAAATGCCCATGGTGTGCTAAATCAAAAACGGTCCCCATTCCCGATTATTTTATTATAGCATTGTTTGACATGTCTGGGAGAAATGTTTGACACAAACACAAATCAAATGTCAGATGTTCGAGGCATATTTATGACAAGCGATTTATTGTGTAAAGATTAATTGTTGACTTGTGTATATTTTCCCCAATGCTATTTTCGTTAACATAATCTAAGGATATCTTCTTAAAATAGGAAAAGATTCGGTATTTCTATAATCTCTAGTTTGCAAAAGAAAAGCCTAAATCATCTACTCATCCATACTAAGTAATAATTGGTAAAGTATCTTGATAATCTTACGAGTAGTAATAAAATTGTACATGCAATCTGAGTAAGAGTTCATAAAATGTCAAGTCTTTCATAGAAATAAGACGGTAAAGTTTCTCTCCCCCACCTTCATTGGAAACAGCTTAACCTTTACGCTGCAGCGCTTAGATTTTTTCAATCGTCTCACAGAACGGCTCTTTCGTCTGTATGTCCGACCCCCTTTCCCTTACCTAATAACCTAACTTGAGCGATAGAGCCTTGAGTGGCATTTACGATTGACGCTTTCCTTTCATAGTGTTATGTGGCGTATCGTTTGGCGTGAGATAGATATCACCAAAGGGATCTTCTGCCTTTCCCCCAAATCGTTCACACCTCACGAAATGAACACATGAACAGAAGGAGGAACACTCTAGAAGATCAGTCACTAACAGCTCGTAAATGTTGATCGATGCAAGTGGTCTCTTAAAAGGGGGATAACATCCACAGTACACAGATCTATACCATGCCGCTGGTGTAAACGATATTTTAGTGGTAACAATAGTCTAACTGCCCCCACATAAAGGTTAAACATCTTTGTATGTCACTGCAAAATGAGTGCAATAGGGACCGCGGTTGAAAAATTGGTGGAGTCGCAGATTAGCAACTTGAGGGTTGCGAGTCCGAAACTCAAGACAATCGTCGTGTACTTGGCGGATGGCGCATATTAAATTTATCGTGGCCTCAAATATCATCAACTTGGTGTTGTGTGGAAGTTTGGGAGAGTGTGGTATCAATTGAAGTGTTGACTCCGTTATCCAACCGTGATTCAAAGTTAAGAGGTGCAGACCCTTTGGAATCGTTGATGAACAGTCGTCAATAGCCCATTGTGTTGCTCCAGTGCGTTGCCGTTTCAACAACTTTCTTGCCTTCCAAGTGTAATAGATTGTGTGACAGGCCTATTAAAATGAAATTGCTGCTCATTAGATTTCTCCATTTCCGGGTTTACTTTTTTACACAAAGTTTATAGAAATTGATTTGCATATGAACATAATAAAAATTAAGAACCTTTTTCAGCCATTTTCTTTTCAATTCTTATACATTAACTACAGAATATCAATACAGCGAAGATAATATTTTAAAGTTGAAACCGTAGTTTTTATATGCTTTAACAGGCAATTCCTTGCAATAACTAAAGAAAAATATAATTTTCTTTTCTATTGACCATTACAGAAGAAGGCTTTCAAGTTTCTGATTGCTTAGTGACACTGCAGAAGTGGTTGTTTTCGGGTAAATCGTTTCCAAATAGCTAGAGAATACGACAGCATAAAGCCACTTGTACAAGAATCTCGTTTTTTATCCCCAGTCCCAAAGGAAGCAGTGGAATTGTGAAGCTCCCTTTTCTTTTGTTTGTATGTTTCCGCTTCGTTCTTTTATTCAGTTTTCCTAAAATAGAATACCCAAGTAAAGAGGTCTGAGAGAGGAATGCTGTTTCAAACAGTCTTCCATGACCGAGAATTTCTATTGAAAATGTGACGTGCTTAAGTGAATATTCTTTACTTGATGTGGTAAGAACGGAAGATTTCAACTTTGGAATTCCTTTTTATGAACCCATGTAAAGTAATTTTGCATATGAGCATACAGGGCGATCCGTATTATTTTTTATGATAATTATAATTATAACTATTTGTCAAAGCAGCCTACTTTCAATTCTAAAAGTATTCAAATTATGTATATATGCCGTACATTTCTTTTATATTACAATATATAACATATCTACAAAATGAAAGTCCAATTAAAACAACTTTTAAAAGACTGGGCATTCTTAGGACTTCTAAATATGGGAACCTCAAGAACCTCACTAGCGTGATTTAATATATTTTGCATCAGTATAAGAGTCTTAGTCATACGGTCTGTCCGAAAAATAACAATCCATTTTTAATGTAACGAGAACCTTTTGCGTGGCATCGATTGTAACTATGGAATTGCAATTGTAACGACCAGAAGCGACATTGTTATGCACGCTTTAAAAGTCATGAAATCGTTGGACTGAGCCTTGAGTTAGCATACGTACTGTGAGACAATCGCATTCACAATGACCGAGTGAGTAGAGCAGCGAATTTCTATCACATTTTTTTAGTAAACTTGAAAATTCGTTCATGGCAACTATTGAAACGATCAAGAAGATTTCGAATGCACGATGCAATGAGTGTAGCGCAAATAAAAATACTGCACATGCGCTTCAGAGAAGACCGTGAATATGTTGAAAGTCATTAACACTCTGTAAGGCCTTCAACAAACATGACAGTTGACAATATTTAAAATGTACGGGCTGTACAGTCAGTGACTGACAGCGCAGAGTTGGAAGATGATCAGGTGATTCTAAAAACTACTGAGCTCAAAATATATTCAAGAAGGATGTTAGCATGAGACATATCGTAACGACCATGCTCATGTCTCGTGTAGGGTTTTGGTAAAACAGTAAATCACATAGGTGGCTCATCCCTACAACCCGGAATTGAAATCCTGTGATTTCTGATTTTTCCTAAAGCTAAAATCTCTTCTGAAAAGGAAGATATTTTAGGTCGTGGAGGAGAACATGGAAGGAGTAAACCACGAGGAAGAATGACGATTCCGACAGTTGAGGTGTTGATGAAAAAATTGAAGATTCTGTGAAATTATAATAACATTTGACTACGAGGTCTATCCGAAAAGAATCTATCCATATTATATGAAACTATATATATTGCACGCAGGACTTTTGGCACTTAGTCCCCTTCAAAGTTGGTATCATCGGATCTTAAACACTTCTTCGAAGTCAATGGAAGCGTTGACAGTGAAAAGGAGGTAAACGCCAAAATCTAAATTATACAGGACAAGCTAGTTAAAGGTTTCACTTACCTCCTTCTTAGAGCCAACAGTGATCAAGTTTCCGTTGGTGACAAATTATCAGTTTTTTCGGAACTGGACTTTGTGAGTTACGAACTTACCTCTTTTCCGTGTTACTGGCATTAGACCATAGAATCCTTGCTATGAAATAACTGATTTGAATATTAGCACCTTTTCGGTATCAACGAGTGTAGAAGTGTTTAACCCTTCTTTGCATAATGGTGGAAATTTCCAGCATAACATTGAATGCCCAAAAATAATATAAAAGAACAAGTTCCCTTTACGTTGATCGTGTCTGGATACCTTTTTAATGTCCATTGCATAAAAAAAACATAGCTGTCAAACATAAGCAAGTGTCACTATCAGTAAAACGATCTTGAAGTTGTCATTCCGCTGTTTTTTGTAGTTGCAATAAACGTATGATTTCGTTTTTAATTTTTTTTTATTATATTTGAGTTTCTATTGCTAAAAAAGTGAAAATGAGTGGAAGAAAGGTTTGTAACATGTGTTTCTGTTATTTTTAGAGCAATTTCTGAAAAGTTTACGTTTAATTTAAAAAATACCCCATGATACCATCCCATAGTTTTTTGCTAAATTTATACTATAAATATATACTAAGATTGTTTTAACCATTTTTCCTTTAATTTTGAACATGAATTATATCACCTTGATTTATTTCACCAATAAAGAAAAAATCAAGCAAAGAAGGGTCCCAAGATTCCAACTGTGAAGGGGACTAGGTATCAAAAGTCCTGAGTACAATTGATCTAGTTTCATATTATAATAGCTAGTTTCTTACAGGACCGACCTCGTAGTAGGTTATTGTAATTTCACAAACTTTTTACTAGTGCATGTGTCTCGTTATGCAATAAATATATTTGGTTGGTCAAAAAGGTTCATCTGATATTTAAACGCAAAGAAAAGGCTCCGTTGTAAAACAATTCGTGACTGGGGATGAACAGTGGACACTGTAAAATAATATGGAACGAAAGGGATCAAGGGGCAAGAAAAATAAAGCAATATTAATTACTCCCAAGGCTGACTTTCATCCAAAGAAGATGAGGTATGTATAGGGAGATAGGAAATAATTGCTTACCAGCTTTGTAAGCAAAACCAATTTATTAACTTCAATTAAATACTGCTCCCAATTAAACCAATTAAGAGCATCACAGTATCCAGCACTGTCCGGAGTCTATCAATTGAAGAAACGTTATATTTAATCACGAAAATACGACATCAAATGTTTCTTTTATGACTATGCAAAAACGCTTACCGTTTGTCTGGGAAACTTTTAACATGCACCTCATTCCAGACATAGCCCCTTAGGATTTCAATTCATTCATTTCTTACAAAATTTTCTTAACGGAAACACTTTCACTTTCTCCAAACACTACAAAAATAACTCTGAACTGTTCTTTGTCCAGAAAGATAAAAATTTTGGAAGGGGCGAAATAGGAGGTTACTGTCTCTGTTCATTGAAGTTATTTGTGACTGTGAAAAATGCAGCTGTTTTCATATGAAAACCAACAAATATTTTACCCAAACCAATGTAACATTTTCAATGCTTATGATAAAAACAGAACTTTAACTGTTTTTAATAGTTTTCTGCGAAAGTTATTCAAGAAAAATCATTTAAAAATTTTCCCCCGACACCTTTTCTGTCTCAAACGAGTATAATAGTTTTATTAAAATATTCATCGTCACAAAAGTAAATGAAAATAAGTAAATCTATCTTATATTTATTTTATTTGTAACTTTATTTGCGGATAGAGAACCATTGTATATATAATGAATAAAAATTTCCTGTTTTGAAAATAAATATTATTTCTTCTCGGGATTGCAAACTTGGAATGGGGATGTGGAACTGCGTTTGTGAGAAACTTATAAACTTTTGTTATGCTTCAAAACATTCTTTTCACAATATATTTTCAAAACCAGCTTAAAAACTGGATTCCAGACTTTACGTATCGTATATTTAAATTTGAAAGTAAAAAATAAAACAGAATTCAGCTTACTCAGTTAAACTTTGTTAGTATAGTAAATGTTGTAAATTTTAGTCAGAGATATCATTGAATTTTGTACTATCGATTTTGTTTTAAATTATTTACTATTCTTTTTTAACTTATTTGTAAGCTTAAAATATATATATTAGAAAACCAAAATAAGAAAACCAAACAATGAAATAAAACAATTAACAAACTACAAACAACCAAAAAAAATTAGAATATAAATTAGAATACCAAATTTGGTACACTCTTATTTTGTAGAACAATGGGATTAATATATTAATATATTATAATATATTAATTAACTACCTACCTACCAGATTCCTCATGATAATGGTAATGTTTTTAATTAACATCTTTACTTGAACAACACAACGGGGTATTGACGATGGTCAGGGATCAATTTCCTAACTCAAAGATCCAAGGACAACACCACGTAATTTTGAATCTCAGTCAGATTTCGAGGCATCATCTGAGCTGGCACCCCCGCTATCCAAACTTCCACACCAACCCAACGTGAAGACTTTCGTCCACGACAGATTTAGAATACACCTACACCAATACCACTTAAAAACATCCATGCTTTGACACGGATTCAAACCAGGAACCATCCTATCAAGAGGCTAAAACCTTAACCACCAGACCGGCTCAGATTCCTCATGGATTTCAGTAATACGACTGCTGTAACAAAACGTGAATATTTGAAAATTAAAGACGTCATGAAATCAACAAACTAATATCAAATTGCAGGATATCATTGGTGAACGTAAGAAAATGTGAGGTGTCGCAAGCAACATTAGTGATTGAATATGAGACGAGTGGACTTACTGGTGTTGGTCAGAGTATTGAATTTGAAGCTAGATTTGATTGGGGATTGAACTGGCAAGGTGAAACTTGAAATGCTTCAGAGAGTACCAAACTCTTAAAGATGCTAATTCGTGATTATTGTAGAGTGGACTCGATAACACCAGAAGTTAAGCCGTCAAAAGTGATACAAATCCCCGTAGATTCATCGTGACAACAGCTGTCCTTAAATGAGAAACACGAACACTCAAATTCAATTAACTACCAGTCTTAGTTTGAAAGGTTAAGATGTTTTAAGAAAGTTGGTCAAAATATGTACACATGCCGTCAAAAAATGAACATACTTCTTTAGCAATATTGGACATAAAATAACTCATTTCTGTAAAGCTCTAATTTCTTTATACGTCATCTGTCTCAAATAGTCAGATATTATGTATGTTTCGAAAAGAAGATGCAATGAAAGTGTTAGAATTTATGTTAAGTAAAATTAATAGTTGTAAAAATATTTACTTTTTCAGCAGTACTGGTAAAACAATTTGACTGATCTCAATGATCCATATACATTCAGTCCCGGTGCACACATCCGGTTTTTCAACGTGCGGCGTCGTTGCGGCATCGAAGCCGAACTGTGCACACATAACCCTGAAATGACGTAAATTCTCATTTCGCGCCATTTGCGATAAATATTCTGTAGAAGAAAACGTATTTATTTCGCTTATTTGGAGTAAAAAAAGTATATTTTGTAACAAAGTAGACGTTACTGGATGCAACCATTTATTAATTATTTTTTATATTCCATTTATATATGAAAACAAAGTACTTCAGAACGGAGAAGCGTTTGCGGCGAGCTGCGGCGCCGTGGGAAACTGCGATACAAATTGCACGCAAGTTGGACGTGTGTCGCAGCAGCGGCGTCGGAAGCATGTATGCACTACTCCATTGGATCTAATGTATCTCAGACCGCATTTGCGTCGCGACAGCGGTGCCTAAGTCCAACTATGCACACCATACCGTGAAATGACTCAAGTACTCATTTCGCGCCATTTACCATAAATATTCTATCGAAGAAAAGGTGTTTATTTCGCTTACTTGGTGTACAAAAAGTATATTTTGAAACAAAATAGACGTTACTGGATACAACCTTTCATTAATTATCATTTATATTCCATTTATTTTTGAAAACAAGGTACTTCAGACCAAAGAAGCGTGTGCGGCGAACTGCGGCGCCGCGGGGAACTGCGGTACATATTGCACGCAAGTTGGACGTGCCGCGCCGGAGGCACGTGTGCACTACTCCGTTGGATCTAATGTATTTCAGACCGCACTTGCATTGCCGCAGCGGCGCCGCACGTTGGAAAACCAGCGGGCCTTAAACCTATCCAAACTATCACACAGAAGTTGATTTAAATATAGGTATAGGTATTCAGATGATTTAGGTTGAATCTCTCTTTCGCCTCGAACACCAGACATTAAACATTTAAATAGCTAAGCTCTAAGCTAATTTTTGTTTCATTAAATTTTTAGCATTTAATGATATTGTGCTCTATGACTTTTTTGTGAATCTTGTACAAGCACAAAAAAGTGTAAAATGATAAGGCAGACAGACTGACGCAATGAAATTCAGTCACTAAATGCAAGTACTCACAGTATGCAAAGTTTCATGAAAATATACCAACCCTTTGGGTGCAGTTCGAGCTCATAGATACGAACATAAAAACATATATCCATCGCAGAAACCGTTGATTTTGCACAAAAATGACCTTAAAACTTTAAATGGGTAGAAATTATTCAATACAGAAACAGAGCATTTTTACTTATATAGAATCCGAGCTTATGTATCTGAGTTAAGACAGCAAAATTATTCGGTCATAAATGGATATTTCTCATCGTGAATCTGTCTTTCAGAATATAAGTTTTTACTGTGTTTAATAATCTCGAATTGCTTTTTTCATAAACAAATCCTAAATCAAATTTGACACGTTTTGGCTCACACCTGTCATTTTACAGAAATCCATATTTTTCAAGGACTAAAACTTCATTTATGTTTGTTAGGCTGTGTTCATGAATTCCAAATAAATTATTTAGCATTTATATTGCAACGAATTATTTATTTTGTGCAAAATATTGCTAAATAGAGATTTATTTCGTGGTAGTATTATTGGTAATGTATATTTTGGGTCAACTTTGTATAAAAAGTATTGGTTATATATACATACATAATAATTTGAAGAGTTCCTCTTCATGGAAATTAATAGGATGTACAAAATAAAACCTTTTAAAATAATACGGTAACGTCTTCCTTAGAGAGAGAGTGTACAACGCTAAAATAAAGTCATTTGAAATAAGACAGTTAATGTTAAAATAAAGTTACAATTTTAAAATAAGACCATAACGTTAAAATAAGGCGGGTAACCATGCGATGTAATTCACAGAATTTTTTTTTTTAATTTTGAAGCAAGTTTTCTCTACAAGGCAATTAAAATCAGCACATTTTTCAAGTTTCTTGTTATCTTACTGGATAAATTTGAAAGCTGTACTCAATAGACAAGGAACAATATCTATCATTCTATGCAAGTAGAAAGCTTCCATTTGGAAGAACTGAATTTCTAAGGTTACAAAAATAAAGTTCAGCGAATGATCGATTTAAAATTTTATGCCAATTGCTATAAGGCGAATTTTAAATAATACTTGACTTAGAATCTTAAAATAATATCATGATTATAAAATATTCTAATTAGGACTTTTTAAAAGCTAAAAGTTGTTTTTAGTCAAAAATTGAGGAAACCTGATAGCAAAACTACTCTGTACGTTTATCATTTTTGCAGGAAATACACTTATGGGCATTCATTAATCACTTCAAAACTCAGAATCGACTTCTTTAGTAGTCGCTTGATTATCGCCTTTTGTAGTTTGGTATTACACTATAGTGCGATGTATGTGAAATATGTTTGGATAGATGAAGTAAGTATAAGAAAAACTAAGTCATAGAAACTAGAAAAATATCAAAAGGGTGTTTTTAATTTATTTTCCACTCGCTTAAGTTAAGTTTTCATTTTTGCATCATAGAAAATTGATTATTCTGATAATTTTCAATAAACGTTTACCTAATTTAACCCACTCAACTGTGAAATTCTGTAGTATAGTAAAGTAGCTCTATATAAGTTAATAATATCTAATTGCTTGTTATTGTTAGTTTGTATCATTTTTCACAATTATCAGGTTAGACATTCTAGAATAATAAACGAACTTGTGTGTTACTACATCATAAATCAAATGCCAGATTTGCACGCAGGAGTGAGTTTTGAAAGACAGTTGTTTCATAATTCTGCATTTCAAAGAAACAAACAAAACTTGTATTTCATTCGGAGTTCAATAGTGCAGTTCAGTGCGGATATATCCATTCCGTAACTTGAAGACTTCCATGCATGATCTCTACCTAGTTTTCACTAGCTTGACTAATAAAATATTTTCCGGGATTTTCTCAAACAAGAGATGTGGCTATTTAGTCATGTGTGTTGTGGGCGTAAAGGCAATAACCAGAAACATCAAGCCACTTGGAAATATTGTGATGTTCGGAAGGTGGAACTGCTAAAATATTTGTTCATGAGGATTTTAGCTATTTTGTTCACTTCTGCAACCACGTACTCTTGTAATATATCATGCTTGTTATTGCTCTGTTGCAACAAGTCAATTTCTACCCAAGAGTAATTCGAATTTCAAAGATGGGTATTGGTGGGAAGACAGTGATATGAAATTAGCATTCCTATAGTATCCCATGAATGCTATTCAAATTTATATTCTCAGACCTTGGAACTGGATTTCACCTTTTCAGGAGGAATACATTCACTATCTGTTGTCTGTTAGAACATAAAATACAATAAATGAATTTAACTGGTATTCATTTATTATAATTAATATACTGTACTTTAAAAATGCATAGCATGAAATTTAATGGTATATCCATTGGACAGAGATATGTGGGCCTATTCAACATGTTGCCTGAGTTTATCAAGACAGAAACGTCTCGAATATATTTCTATCACTAAAGTTATTTGGATTTTGTATCGGGTTTCGCTATCTTTTTGAGGTAGAACCATTGTGTTCATTCATTAAGAAAAAGTACCTTTTACTTTCTAAACTACTTACGAGTTTAGAAAGACTTCAGTAGGTTGGAATTGCTGTCGTACATACAGCACAGAAATCTTTCACATGTTATTCAACTCACACAATAAATTTTAAAAATCCTAAAACTAAGAATAGTTAATAACATCATTTTTCAAATGTTTTTCTTAATCTTTGATTTCTACATTTGGTTGTTTTCAAATATGTATTTTATATATATACTTTAAAAACGGTTTATAAATTAATCTAAAAGATGTCAGACTATTTAGAGTTACTATTCTATCAAATTTTCTACTCTTCTGATTTCGTGCTTTCTGATTATTTCATGGATCAAACTTTTATTGTCCTCTAGTGGTTAAACTTCTTGGAGAGTGATAATACTAAACTAGAAAATTGAATAGTACATAACAACTTAACGTCAATCCTGTTCACAGCATAAAATAATGAAATGCATTCGTTTATTCAATATAAAGTTATTTATATTTTTTTGTTCTAAAGTAGCATACTTAAAAACTTTTAAAATCTCCAGTTTTCCCATAAAGTAAGTTTTTTTCATTTTAGAGTAACTACAGTGTTATTATTTTAGATACAAATAGTTCTTTTCTCTTCTAAGGCTATATTCTTCTAGAAATATTTTTATAAGCGTCATAAATATATACACATGTCACTCGCTGCGGTCCAGAAAATTACACCAACCAGAAACCGCAACTGCAATATCAGAATAATTTATTCCTACATCACAAGACTAATAAAAAACAACATTTTTCGTATCATGTTGGAGCATTAAAGCATTTATTATCCTTATAAGAGAAGCCTTACGAACTATAAAATAGTTATGACTGTCCAAATGTGCGTAAAGTGAAATCAACATGCATGCACTTTATCGATGTATCTCTCTCCTTACTTTAGGTGTATGCAGATAACAAGAGCTTATACCTTTATTCGTTCGGGTGATCCTGTAACGCTATATAAAGATACGGAATGATCTATAGATTAGTGTGAGGCAAAGACGAAAATAAAAGTGATAGATAATGCTGTCAGAAGTTGTCGCAACATTTCGACCGACAAGCCGTGTGTGAAATATTCGGAGATGATTGCAGCAAATGATAGTAAACACTTTACTAAAGACAGTTTAATTCCATTACCCAATATGATTCGAAAACTGTCTTTCAGCACTTGCACAAAACAGTTTCTGCTTGAAACTTGAATTTTACTAGGTTCTGTTTAAGCGATGCCTTATTATAAATATTAAAATGTGATCGTTACAATTTCAAGAGCAACTAAATTAATTAACTTTTCGGTCTTAAAATTGACGTGTGTAATACAAATTTATATTACGTTAGTTTCATATTTGAATGCGTATAAAACGGTGAAAAACTTAACATCTCATTTTTTTCCACGGTTTTGAGGGGGAAATGTTTATTAAATGGATTTTTTTATATCAATGTGTGTATATTTGAGAAACATACTGTCATTGAATGTTGGCTATGAGATTTTAAAACCAAATCAGAGGTACCATTTTACCCGTGTAAGTAAAAAAACTTTCTTCTAAATTAGGCTTAATTCACATCCACAGAGGCATTTTACAGGAATTAACCAACGAAAAATTATTTCTATAGACAGTTTTCTACATGATAGTTTATCTTATAGTTTACCTATATGTACTAAGGTTCTATGAAGTAAAACCTACTTTAAGGATGTCAGATATAGCATTCATACAACTCTATTGAAAATTGGTGGAAAAGCCCATCTGTGTATATACAATTTGGTTTACTTATTATAATAAATTCAAACCTTTGAGGTTACTATCTACATGAGAGCTTCTTGTACATTACATTTGAGGGAAGAAGTCTATTTTAAATGTTTTCTACACAAACGCGTGTGTCTTTCCAGGACTTTGAAGGGGTTTTAAAAATCTGTGAAAGGGTCCAATATTTTATTTCGATTTTTAAGGGCCCTTAAAAGGCTTTACAGCTTATTTAAAAGCATTAATTTTTACAACTCTGCATAGGTTATTTAACTTGCATTCAAAAACAAGATCAATGATACGTGACCAAGCTCAAATGTCATTAACAATCGTAAATCCATAATGTTTATAGGTTCGCTAAACATTGATGTTTTTGAAATTGGGTACGTGGGACGTTAAGCCTGGCGCTCAATAATGTCTCTTCATCTGTGCTTCCAAGAGTTATTCTATTGTGATCTATCTGAAATTCTACTTTCACAAAGTCTTAAAATAGCCTTGAAAGGGCCTTAAAAAGGCTCTAAATTTTCATTTTCGTGAAGAATAGGATCCCTGCTTACCTTCGGATACTCTTAAAATCATTTCGATAAATTTGCTTTACGTCATGAACAGTTGCTTATAAAACCCTCAGAACGAAAAGAAAAATGAAAAATTCAGCAAAAAAGTTCTCACTTCAAAAATAAGCTAATGCAATTCCTTCAGTTTTGAGGCTTAATCGCTTTTCTTTTCTAAAATAATCCATCAGAAAGCTATTTTGAGTAATCAATAGCTCAACCATTAGCAGGACCTTGAGGAATCTGGATCAATAGAACGATAGGCGTATTAAACTCACTTTCTCAGTACAGACAAGTCGCTACATAGATATTAATAAAGCTATACTTCACTAGTTTACAGCAGTTATTTCGGCTCAACAGAAAGAAGGACCAAGTATTGATTTTTATCTATTAATTAAGTAAAAGGGAAGTATATTTTTAGATTTCGGACACTTTTTATTCGCAAATCGTCTTTTCTCTTTGATTTCAATTTATAAAGGTTTGACAATAGATAAATAATTGGGAAAATATTTGGGAGATCCTTTCATTTCTCTTAAGTATCGATGCATTAAAAACGAGTAAAGAAATACGAGACGCTCATTTTTTTCTTCACGGTTGATTCGCTTTTTATAGGTTATTTTTCATCGTCTGTAACGTTTTCTGACAGAGGTGCGTAAGCATTATAAAGAGTTAATGGTTAATTTCTATATTTTCATAGCAGAATTTCATACAGATTATTAAAATATCTCATTTGAATTAGAAAAATCTCTGGTACAATCATTTGTGTTCCTTAAAACTCAAAACAGTGATCGTTGAAGCACTCAGTTTAACAACAGTCCGTGTTAAATGTATCATTAATTGCACATTACGAATATCATCGATATGAATGTGAATATGTGTTGTGAAGGGTCAAAGGTTACTTGATTGCAATATGTTACGAGAGTGCTACTCGCAGACTAGGATCTCTGGTATTTGAGCATTGTGGTGTAGTAGATTACATGTGCAATGTTCCAGAGACTATGTTACCCGACACGAGAGGTTTGTGACGTAATTTTATTTCATCAATGAGCAAAGGCATCACATATCATGCTCTCCCGGCGTTCATAGGACCGCGGTAGATAAATCTGTCGTGGCCTCAAATGTCCTCACTTTGGCGTGATATGGAAGTTTGGAGAGTGGTGTGCCAGCTCAGGTGTAACCTCGTCATCTGACCGCAATTCAAAATCAGGTGGTGTTATCATCTGGTCTTTCCGTAGGAGATTGATTATGGACCATCGCCAATCGCCCATTGTGTTACTCCAGTGCGACGTTAATTAAAATACCTACCTACCTGGCTTTCATAGGATCTGTCACATTCCTCAAAGTATTCTAATTCTCTCCTCGTGCCGGCCCCTCCACATCAACCCTCAATGAATTTCAGCTTTATAATCAATGCTTTTACCAACACCAGTACGTTTACTCATCGCATAGTCAATTAATGCGATTGTTTGACCCTTCCCAATATTTAGAGGCACAGTGACGGGAATCCTTCGGTTATATATATATATATATATATGCTTTCCTCTTGTTTTAGAAATTATATATATATGTATGTGTGTGTGTGTGTGTGTGTGTGTGTGTGTGTGTGTGTGTGTGTGTGTGTGTGTGTGTGTGTGTGTGTGTGTGTGTGTGTGTGTGTGTGTGTGTGTGTGTGTGTGTGTGTGTGTGTGTGTGTGTGTGTGTGTGTGTGTGTGTGTGTGTGTGTGTGTGTGTGTGTGTGTGTGTGTGTGTGTGTGTGTGTGTGTGTGTGTGTGTGTGTGTGTGTGTACCAGGCAAAACATGCTAGATGCAAAACCAGAAAAGATCTTTTCCATTTAAAGCATCGAGCTTTAATTTCTAAATGATCTTCAGTTTAATAATTTTAAATATTTTTAAATCTATGGTGGTATGTCAGTACGTTGCACAAGTTCACTTCAGTTTGACGATTTGTTATAAGATAAGTGCACAGAGAAGTAGTATACAGAGGGTTCACTGAAGCCATGACGTATAGCGCTCCAGTGGGGAAGCCAGTCTCTAATTGTGGGCGGAGTTTGAAATGTTTCAATCAGAGCCAGAGCGGAAGCCATTTTTTATTTTCTAATCGGCAGATTTCTTGAAGCGTCATACAGCTGAATATTCTTTGCATCATTTTAATAATTATTTAAAAACTGTACTATCCATCAACAGAAAAGGTTGATCCCCAACCGCCACATATATCTAGTTGTGTTGCTCCAATGGGCAGAGTGAGTGCGATGTTAATTAAAGTACTATACCATCATCAATAGAAAAGCCGTTGTTCAAGTTTACCGCCTGTAAAAACCGTTGAAAGGTAAATATTGCTTTTGTTTTTCATAAAATATCATAACTTGGAAACTATCAATGTGAATTATGTGTCATTTTAAAAATCGTTTTACAATCAAGTAAAATGAATAACACTTATTTTAAAACCCAATTGAAGGAAGAAAAAATGAAATCGTTCTATTTAATTTTAAAACTATTCGTCCAAGATAACTAATTTTTAAAAATCTTTCAGTGTTAGTTTGTGTATTTTTTATTTAATCAAAATCAATCGTTCTTAAATTTAAGAAACATGTGGTATTCAAAATTATGTGCAATTGTGCTCTATTCATTATGTATTTTATGTATTTGTTGATTTTTTTTATTTGCATTCTGTTTTTGTGTAATTAAAATTTACCTTATTCTGAATTATAACCGGTTTTATGTCAACATTTATAAAGATATTTTTGCAAAATTGGAATGATTTTGTGTGATACTCACTGTGAACTTAATACAGAAAAGAAAATTAAATTAAAAAGTTTGATTTTAATAATGATATTTTTTATACAAAAATAATTTGTTCATATGTGTTTCAACATATGCTGAAACTAACACTTTCCCTGTGAAGATTTTCGAGATACAAAAAATGTCGTATCCTGTTGTGTATTTTATTGTTTATTTGCTACACTAAATGGTGAAAAATTGTGTGATTTAGCTCCAATAATG
The DNA here is from genome assembly GCA_947359465.1 of Metellina segmentata. Lineage (NCBI taxonomy): Eukaryota > Metazoa > Arthropoda > Arachnida > Araneae > Tetragnathidae > Metellina > Metellina segmentata. The sequence continues at coordinate 68,813,596 of OX375873.1, read as the reverse complement.
AATAAAATAAGTAGTATTATCCATTCATTTGCTACTCTAAATGGTGAATTACGTTGAGTTAGCTTGTTTATGAATGCTAAACAATAGATTTTACTCTTTGGAAGGCAAATGAAGATTCTTGTTAAGTTGCTTATTTTACCAAAGTGTTTCATTATTTTATATCATGTTGTGTATTTTATTGTTCGTTTGCTATGCTAATATTGTTCTAGATGAATCACACAGAAATATGTAAAAGCGAGTAAGAGTATCTGAACTATGTTCTTTTATTACATTCAGAACAAGGACAGGTAATATCTTAATTTTTTAGGCGTCAACTTCTTTCTTTTTGTATTCGTATTCTGAGTGTGTGGGGAGACAGCAGCGTGAGAGATTTTGCCTTGGGGTTCAATACCCTTCTGTGTTATTTTCTTCACAGGGAAGAATTGTATATTGGTGATTGAATTCATGATTCAACAATAAAATTCATACAGTCCACTATCACTTGGTCGTGTGTGTGATCGACTTGCTACTAAATGAGCTTTGACGAGACTTCTACATAAACAGTACTTCTTTTCTATTCCTTTTTCAAATTGTATAATTTGTTCAAAAATGAATAATGTACCTGATTAAGTTAATAAAAACAATTTATTATGTACTTTTTCGTTCAAATAATATTTCAGACTATCAACAGAGATCAACAATTTTCCAAATCAAACATGTTTTGGAATATATTTTTAAAGAAGCAATCACATAAAAGAATAAACAAAAATGAAAGACAAAAGTTCATACATTGGTAAGATTTCATAAATATAGGGTTTTTTTAAGTTCATGAGACATTAAAAAAGTGCTATTTTGAAGCATTTATGCTAAAAATTATTTAAAGAATATTTAACTTTTAATCAAAAATGCAAATTGGGTTTCGAAAAAATAAAATAGCCCGAGATAGCTGTTGTGGAAATCTAGTTTGGTTGTTATGGAAACGAGGTCTAGATCTGACGCTATAGTAGGGTCCGGCTCCCCCGCTGGGGGCGCCAGCGTCTATGCGATTTCCCATGTTATTTATAAGTCCATTGCTTCCTATGGCAGTGAACCCTCTGTATACTACTTCTCTGTGGACAAGTGAATTTTATTTAATTATTTAGAACGTTTAAAATTTTAGAAAATCTACAATTCATATTACTTAAAATTAATCAGTACCGTAAAGAGTACGTTTTTACTCTTATCCTACTTAATCTTATACGACAGCACATCAATTTTATAAATCAAAAAATATATCACATTGCTTTATTCTTTTAAATCTTTTTATCAACTGAAAATAAAATACTACCATTCACACACACACACACACACACACACACACACCTCTTCATATACGTGGTAGTCAACTTAAACACTTCAAGATAATCTCTCAAAACTAGTAAGTCCTGAACAGAAAGCTTCTAATTTCTCCTCAACTATACTGAATTAAAATTATTCTCATTTTTAGTGCTCTCTTAAGAAGGAAATTCAAATTTTCGGAAAATTTTGACTATACCGTCTGTTGCACGCCGGTACGAGATTAAGTAAAATTACTTAGTCGTCTCTGCATGGCAACACTCTTGTGTAGTAGTCGTTCGTTAGAAAATAAATGTAGATGTTGTTCTTTCAAATATTCTGAAGTTGTGTTTTATAATTACGTTTACGCGAATTAACACCATCTGATAATAATGCTGCTGAAATTATGATAGCTTGTGAAATTGTATCAAATAGAAAATCCCACATTTATTTTTGCCAATTTATAATCTGGATTAGATACCTTCTTTGGTGTTTACCCATGTGATACTCTATTCTGAGATTATATGAAACATATTCAATGATTATTGATCATTGATCACACCTGGCTGATTATTTTTTATTTGCTACTATTCTTATATATTTTCAGGGAAAACATTCACCGAATTTTTGTTTATAAGCATAAAAGTTCTTGTTTTGAATAGTTATGCACTTGTTTCGGAATGATTCTACCTTATCATTGGCAATCTGTAAAATATTATTTGAACAATCTCTATTCATTCTTACTATTATATTGCTGCATACATTTTATGAATTCAAAGCAAATAAAAACCTTCAGTTTATCTAAAAAGAAATTTAACTAATTCGCAAAATAGTTTACCAAAAATTGTACTAAATTTCGAATTTTCGAGTGTGTACTGATACCATGTGATTTGGATCACGTTCAAAAGATATCTCGATTTATGATTACATATATCGAGACTTGATTCGTATGTACTTGTAAATTCCATGTACATGAAATGTAACTTCCAATCGAATGAACTACCATAAAATATTTCTAACGTAATGTCATATACTATTCCTAAATCAATAAAAGAAAAAATCTGTAACTAAATTCGTGTGTATTTTATTTTAACAATATTCTCAAAATTGCTTTTAAGATAACAAATGCTCAAAGAAATTCCTTATGTGTGAAGAAAAATATCACAAAGCTCTTGAAACAATAGAAAATTTTGTTTGCTTTATTTCTATGAGATGACAAATATCCTTATCAGGGACAAATGAAGTTTTATTGCCTTTGAAAGGAAGAAACTAGCTTCTTCCGCTAAGAGGCTTAATGTAGTTGCTGCTAATCGACTTTGATGTTAGAGCAGGGTTTTAGATGTTTCAGCCCGGGGCTCATTTTCCTAGTTGTCATCATTTATTTAAAGTTATTAGACATATCTGATGCGAAGGACCTAATAGCTTATAATCGTTACATTTTGAAACAAAGTAACACAATCAGAAAAAAAAATACTGATATAAGAAGTAATTTTAATATGTTGTTTGTATATAGTGGCATTTAATTAAAATTATATTAAGTGCATTTTCATAAAAATTTGCCAGAAAGTATTAATTGAAATCAAGCGATACTTTATCAGAATTTAATTTGCAAAATATATAAGGCGGTATATTTTGATATTATAATTCAAAATGTGATGTTTCTCTACGTAAATAAAAGAATTAAATAAACGTATAAACATTACAATAAAATTATATTTTATTTGTTCAGAAAATACGAAATTTTCTTACAGTAATAAAATGTGCAGTAAAAGCTAAATACTTTTACAAAAGTTGAAATTAAATTATATTTTATTCATTCCGATAATAACGCTTTTCTACAGACGAAAAAAAGGTACAATAAGAACTAAATAAATTGATAAGAGTTGGATCACCATGTAGTGTGACAAATTGAAAAGCAACAAACAATACACAATGGAAGGATTTACAGCAGGGATGACCAACGTATGGCTCAAACGCCAAACGTGACGCATTGGATTACGAGTGGCCCATTGAATCCTTGCGCCTACCAATTCTTTTAAAATAGGCGCCAAAACTGAAGTATTTTCATATTTTCAACACCAAAGTGCTGTTAGTTCAATTTTATACAGACTTCTTACTAATCAGTTCGTCGCAATTTTTTGACAGTTAACAATTGATATTCTGTGTGATACGAAGTACGTAATTGTGATCTGTTTGTTCTTTTTCAACGTTTGGACTTTCAGAGTTTTGAAGCTTTCTGGTTTTTTTTTATTTTAGTGTAGTGGCTGGAAACAGTGAGAACATAAGTTATTATTTATAGCAAGTCCATAGGAAAACCGTTTTGCATGGTTCGTGAAAGCTCTTTCACATAAGAGAAGACATGATCGTAATAGACACTATAAAACACGACATCAGATTAATAAAGAAGGAAAATGAAGCTCGTTCTTAGTCTGAGTTACGAAAGTAATATGTGACTAAGAAAAATGAAGAAATCAGAAGACAAAATATTTTTCCTAAAGTAAGTTGTGAAGACCCTGATATGACAGAAGTGTCCTATGAAATTTCTTTAGCATTGGCGAAAAAATAAGAAACATATTTCTGACGGAGAAGAAATAGTTAAGCCTTGTCTCCAAATATTTGCAAGCCATCTTGGCAATAAAGGTATTGAAAGGAAAGCAGATGAAATTGCTGTATCAAGGCAGGTAGTTATGAGACGTATCGAGGAACTTTCTCAGGATGTATCTCAGCAACTAGAAGACATTTTCCATTCTTGTACTTTCCTTTCTCTAGTACGTAATCAACGTACATATGTGATGTAGCCGTTAAGAATTTTTATAAGAGGAATCGATGATAGTTTTTATGTCTTTGAACAACTTATCTGTGTGGTCATTGCATTGTAAAACAAGAGGATCAGACATATTTGAAAAAGTAAAACCATACCTAAAAATCTAAAATTAGATTATAATAATCTCATATCAGTGTGTGTACAGATGGAGTGCCGCGTCAATGATAGGTATAGTCAATGACACTACAACTCTGTTTGAAAACTTTTTTAATCACCCTGCCCTAAAATATCACTGCATTATACACCAAGAAGCACTGTGTGTGGAAAAACTTTAAAAATGAAGCATGTTATGTTACCGTTTGTGAAATGTGTGAATAAATTAGAGCAAGAGCATTAAACAGACAAGAATTCAGAGAATATTGTGAATTGTTAGATTTGGAATATGGTGAACTTGTCCTCTTCATTGTGAGTTGCGTTGGCTTTCTAGAGGACAGGTTCTGAGTAGATTTTGGAAATTGAAAAATGGTGTTTACAATTTTTAGAACAGGAAAATGAACTGCCTGATGAAGGAGCCCTATAATTTGATAACAACTGGCTATTTGATTTGGCATTTTTGTTGATGTTACTAGCCATCTCAATGAACTAAATTTGAAACCTTCAAGGCAAGAATAAATTATTTTTCCTAACTTAGTAAATAGCATCAATTTATTTCAAATGAAATTAAAACTGTTCATCTCTTCAGTTAGGAAATCAGGATTTGAATCAATTTCAACACTTTAAAGAGCAGAGTGAATTGAACATATTAGCATTGGTAAATTTGACTGAATGTATTGAAAAAATCAAGTTATACAATGATCATTTGAAATTGTTTTCAATATTTGGCTGAAGACGAAAATTGAGTGCTCGTATTTACAAGCCCATTTTCACTTAGTGAACAAAACGTAATGAAGATGCCTAGTAACATACAAATGAAACTTATTGACTTGAAAACAAACTCATTAGATGGAAATGAAAATTGATGATATTTTTTTTTTTTTTTTTTTCAGGTCAAAATTCTTCTAACATGATTAATTTCTGATGTTTATTACCCTTTCTCAGAACTAAGAAATTTTTCAAAATATTATATATGTCATATCGAAACGACATACGGATGTGAACAAGATTTTTCATCCAAGAAATTTATTAAAAGCAAAACCAGGTCGCAAATGACTGATTCAAATTTCAAGAATTCTTTGCTTCTCACTGTTCTCAGTAACAAATTTAACACCAAACATGGAAAGACTAGCAAAATCAAAACAGTCTCAAAAGTCTCATTAATTAATGTTTATGTGCTATAGTAGATATAGTTTTACATACATTAACTAAATCACGAAAATGTTAATTATAGCTATAAATATACTTTAATTAAAAATGTTAACAAGAATATGCCAGGACTCTCTTTTATAAGCGAGTAGAGAGTACAATTGACTACAAGATAGAATCTTATCTCGCTCAAGCTCTCTCATCACATCCGACAAATGTGGTCCAGAGCTATCTTCACTAGTCTAGACTATGGTAGCTGTAGCACCATCACTACATCACTACAGCGAACGCCCTCTTGTTCAAGATATAATACCTCACTATTATAGATTGGTGCTCCAATAAAAGTGTCTTTTGAACTGGCGTACACTAATTAGTTTAGTTCCATGATTGTTATCCCTTTTCCTCCCCTAAGCAAAGCAGATCCAACCCCTATCCCTATATTCCAACCCCAAACATGATCCCTCTTCCCAGGCAAATCTCTAGACCATTCTTAAGCTGGGGAGGGGTGAGTCTAGAAACACCAACCATGAATGTAATAATGTAGAAAAGGTGCTTGAGTTGTGTGGCGTATCCTGAACACGAATGTGAAAAAAATGACGAATGGTATGTAACAGGTTGGCCACCCCGAATTTACAGCATCGTCAATATAAGTTATTAAAAGGGTTAAAACAATGACAGTGATTGAATAAGGGATGAGTGAACTTGTTGGTATTGGTCAGAACATTGGGTATGAAGCTGGATTTTAATAATATGGAGCAACCGACAAAAGACAAACACTCCGGGATGACCAGATATATGAAAAATGATGAGAGTGGACGACGGTTGAAGAACGAGTTCCTTGACAAGCCGATAAGTCAAATCTTAAAAAGCGATTGCTGACCCAGTAGCATCGTCTTAATCTCAGCGTGCTCTGCATCGTTGACACCCTAATGTCATACGCCAAAGTTCAGTTGGTGAGTAACACTCTCTTGAATTTCCCAAGTACATATATTTTACCCCTCATCCAACCTGTCTATAATCCGAATTCTACCTCCACAATACTGTACATTACATGAAGTATCCTCGAACTTAGTGCTTTTATGGAACTCAAATCAGATTTGTAAGATATAAGGCATCTTCTATTCAATGTGTTAACAATCTTACTGTACATGTATGTACATGCAAAATTTCCAAAAGATTAAATAAATTAATATTTAAATCTATAAAGCAGTGCATGCATGTATGCAAGCTGTAATTCAATTGTATTTTATCAAGATGTATCAAGACATTTACACCGCATAGGCATCCTTGACGATCCACGCTGCAAGCTCTCCAACCTTCAGGAAATCATGGACTATACACACCTGCGACACTGACCTGCGCTCTCCGCTACAACTGTGTGGGAACGATACTGGGAAGTGAGGGACCGAATGGGTCCATAGACTTTCTTCTGTCGCCTTTTTTTCACATTGCTTTTGTTCTGTTTTTCGTCTTCAGTTTTGTCTTTTGTACCCACCATTGAAAATATAAAAAAAAATTATGGTTAAATGTTTTATGATATTATTGTATTGTATTTTATAATGATATTATCATAAATATTTAATAATAATTCACTAAGTTTTTAAAATACCTTTATTACAATATTATTTATTTAGTAAGTACTTTATTTCTTAATAAATTTACTTGTTTGATACAGAGGGAAATATTTCAACAAAATGATAGTTTTAATGTCAAGGGCATTTGAAACAACTCTTAAAATATAAAAATTTTTAAATACTGAAGTTAAAAGTGAACTATTCTTATTAACTCTTTTACATATATTTTTAAGTGACTAAGTAAGTATTTCCAAAACATCTCGTGTAACCTTTATGAATATAGCTGACCAACCGGTCTAATGGTCAGAGGGCTGGTCTCTGGATTGAAAGGTTCCTTGTTTGAATCATTGGAAACGACCATGAAGGATCGATTGGATAAAATACACGTCCTTTCTATAAGCAGGTAGTGCCTATAATGCATGTTATGTATGTGAGGTGTAACACGAACTCAGCAAGGTAATATATCGAGTGGTACATATTTCTGCCCTTGTAATGAATAGAAATTTTGAATTGGTTGGGTATTGGGGAAAAATGTTTATAAATATATTTTATTTTCTGGGAGTATATCAAGTAAATGTAGTTTTTCCTAACACCATAAAAAAGTAAGACAGAGAGAAAGAAAATTATTTCTAGTGGTCCAGTTTATTCATAAACTTCACTGTAAAGCATTACCAAAGCGAATAGGTAGTAAAACTGAAATTCGTCTATCGATAAATCAAATAAACGGGTATTAAGAAAATAAAAACCAAACGCTGAAGAAAGTCTTATCGTTTTTATTAAATAGAAATAAACGTCTGGCACTAGCGGAACGATGATTTATTGCATAAAGGTTTTAAACATATCTCACACATGTACGGACATGGGCTTCTTTAGTAGTTTGTCATAGATCAAGATGGGAAAATCAATTCTCCGCCTACTTCACTTAAGCGATTCCAGACTGTTGCCTATTTCAGAAACTATTTTTACTAGAAGGTGTAATCATGAATTATCTCTGCATAAACAATGTTGAAGAATGTCCAAAAATTGGTCATAGGAATTTCTAAACATTCTTGAGAGTTGGACTTTATGGCTATGAAACCTGGCATTACATCCGTTTTTAATATTTGATATTGAATATGTTTTAGCGGCATGCTGAAACTAAGATATCAGTTTTTGAAATCAGTTATGATTTTTCGGAAAACACTATTTCCTCTATGTGTTTGTTTAGATAATTTAATCAGCAGACAGTTATGATTAGAAATTTATGTTTAAAAGTGACGGAACAAGTCTATTCTCTTTTTACATCCAGCATGCATTCATAGAATTAAATATGTTCCAAATTTTACACAAGTATCCAGAAATAAAAGATAATTCCGAATTCTTACCATGCACGGTCACCTGATCCCAATCCAATAGAGCAGCCTTGGGATGCTCTTTGATATCACATCGCAGCCTATACAGCACTAACATAGACCGAAGAAGAGGAAAGACTTTAATATACTAATAGGATTCCTAGGAACTGAAACTTTTGGACAGTCTTGCAAAACATATCTACACTTCGTGAGGCCTGCATTCAGAAGAATACGATTGCTTTTAGCATCAAACAAATTTCTCAGTAATTGAAAGCTATAATATGTTTGCCATAGTGTTTTATTTTCATTTCCATAGTTTCTAGTAACACAATGGATGTGAGCGTTTTAATTCAATCCACATAGCTTGTGGAATTTTCATTTGCAATTTGAAGCACTTTGGGGTCGGTACTTGGCACAGGATTTATCCTCGGATTACATAATCTTAATTTTTTTTTATCATGTGTTCATTTTGTTTGGAAAGTTTGTTTCTAATATATTCTCCTTTTTTCATTATTATTAGCTTTTAAATTTTCCTCGAAAGGTTTTGTAAAACTACTCCCTACAATGAATAACTCTTTTTTAAAACTCAATTTATTTAACATTGAACGTAAAATTAAGCAGCTCAGTTGGGCTACTCAATTGTTGGTCTCTTTGTAAAAGGAATGTGTTTTCTCTCCTTCTTTCCTTCCAAAGCTCAGCTCAAATTTGCGAGTAATAGGCAGCACCAACGTTCGGTTTCAGTAACTTATTCTGGGTGTAGTAAAACTTTGTTTACATATTTATATTAATTGATATTGTTTGTCTTGTGCTTGATTCAGCTTGTTCAAATATGCCATAAAAATTCCACCAACCTTGTGAAGCTCTGAACATTTTCAATAATTTAAGAGACATGGGTTGCATTTGCACCTGTTCTGAATTTTCTTTGAACAGAGTGAACATTCATTTAACCTTTACACTGCGGTGCCTAGATTTTTTCAATCGGCTCACAGAACGGCTCTTTTGCCTGCATGTCCGATCCCCCTTACATAATTACCTAACTTCAGCGATAAAGCCGTGAGTGGCATTTACGACTGACGCTTTCCCTTCATAGTATTGTGTGGCGTATCGTTTGTCGTGACATAGATGTCACCGGAGCGATCTTCCATTCCCCCAAAGCGTTCACACCTCACGTTCGACAGTGTAGGATACCGAACAAAATAAGGGATTCTCTAGAAGGTCAGTCGCTGACAGTTCTCAAATGGTGATCGATGCCAGTGGTCACTTAAAAGGGGGATAACATCCACAGCACACAGATTTGTACCGAACCGCTGGTCTATATACCGCAGCGTAAAGGTCAGTATTCATGTTAAAAAGAAGATAAATGCCTCATTATATCACATCTAAGACTTCCAGCAACTAACTCTGAAGTGAATAAAATACTGAGAGATAATTATATCCCCTCATCATAAGAGTTTATCGAAATAATTTTCATTTCAATTGGTAATATTAACTGATTGGTGAGAAATCTATTCGCATCATCCGTGTATATTCATAAACTTAAAATAGTTCTTGATATTCAATGCAATGTATGTTAGAAATAAATTACAAGAAAGTATATTTTACTGTGACAGAGTGACATCATCAGAGGTGGTTCTGAATAATATGAACACTCATCGTATGTTCTGGGTAAGATCCAGAATGTATTTATTCTATCTTGGTAGTGGTCAGACAAGTGATATAAGAAGCGGCTCTATGCAATCTCAGAAGTACTACATTTTGCAAAGAAAATGAGACCTAGAGATTGACTTCTAGAGCTGTCTGAAGAAAAAAAGGTATAAATTCAATGATTTTTTGTGTGCAAAATTTTTTCTTTACGCCTAAATTCATTTCGCCTAAAAATAATAACACTTAAATTCATCCTCTTGCCTCAAAAGTCCTCAGAGTGTAATAGTTTACAAGCAGGACCTGCGTGTGTATTCAATGACTCAAAATTTCTGTTTTGCGTTACAAATTTTTATTCTTAGTACACGTTGTCATTTTACAAGATTGGGTTTTTATCCCAAACCCTTTACAGGGGATTGGTATATCATGATAGAGTATAGTTGAGTTGTATTTTTTGAGTTGTCTCTGTTCTTTTAGAGATGCAATATTTTACAAAAAAATTAATCCTATAGGCTGAAAAGACTGGTTTTTACTTTTAGTGCTAACTGTACGTGCTGAATTTAAAAAAAAAACATTCTGAAGTGTACGTTAGTGATTGTTTTAACGCATATATTTTATGTGAGTCACTTCGAGAAAATCCCCATAGCCACACTATATAATCCTGTCACCTAAATCATGAAAAACTACGACTTCGTGTCACTTCTATTTTCTTCAAACAGACTGAATTGTCGTTGCCTAGTCCCCAGAGCCTCATTTAGCCCGCAGTTTCTCCAATTATCTGGCTATAGCGTTTTGTTCTCTTTCTCGTTTTATCAAGAAAGTTTCGTTACATTTTATTTTTGAACTGAAAATACATCTGAGTTGTTTCAAATCCTTTTTCATTAGCTACCACTTTCGTGATTCCTTGTTAATAATTTCTGTACACGATAAGTTGTCTCATTTTGTGAGAGTTTAAAAAATGATTCTCATAGCCTGATGTTTTTATATCATAAGAATATCTATACTAAAAATAAGTTTCCCATTCTCCAACTGAAAATGTGAGAAAAAATAACGCATTAAGTTTTTTAATTTGTAATAAGGTGAAATTAAGTCAAAATATGAAAACAGAGTAATATTTTTTCTGAGGCCATTAAAACAGTACTGTTCTTGTGAAATAAAGTCTTTGGAATTTTTAGAGTAACTTGGAATACCTCAGACAGTAATGAACTGTTTCAATAAAATTAAGGTCCTACATCATATATTCTAGAGCTAATGATTAAAATATTACATAAATTTCAAAATGAAATGTAAGATTATACACATTGGGTTACGTATGTTTAGTATGATATTATAAATCTGTATGATGTTATATTTATGAATTTATTAATCCAAATAACGAATTATTTAAAATGTGAGTAATAATAGTGTAAGTAATAAACGTAATTTTCAGCATTAAAAGACGTACACACATAACATTCACCCGATTATTTTGTTCAGGTAACTCTCGTATAGCACGGTACTTCTATAACACGTATTCTCTATAACACGGTACCTAAATTGCAACATCCCTCATATAACACGCACGCCTAGGTTCTCCATATATTACATGGTTTACAATAACAATGATAATCTTTATAAATAAGAATGGAGTGGTTGTTTGTACATTGAATATTTTCGACCCAATTCAAGTTTTCTATCCGTTTTGGACCCTTCTGATGCCAAATCCGCCTCTTGCGCGTCTGTCTGTCTGTCTGTCTGTCTGTCTGTCTGTTCTGTCTGTCAATTGTGTCTGTATGTTCTGTCTGTATGTTCTGTCTGTCTGTCTAGTCTGTGTCTGTCTAGTATGTTTGCCTATCTGTTCTGTCTATCTGTCTGTCCGTCTGTCTTGTCTGTGTGTCTGGTCTGACTGTTCATATGTCTGTCTATATGTGTGTGTCCAATACACGTCCACACGGTTTAATATATTTTCATAAAAATTGTGGTTTTCATATAGCACATATAACAGTCCTTTTGTTTCCATATAACAGTCCTTTGGTTTCCATATAACACATATAACAGTCCTTTGGTTTCCATGTAACACATATAACAGTCCTTTGGTTTCCATATAACACTGTACGCATTATCAAATATATATGACCTCTTAATTTTGGTAAACACGATTTCCATAAAGCACGAGTTTCCTATAACACGGTATTCCATTTTGCACAGTAGGCATTATAAAATTTTTGGGACTTATAAGTTTCGTATAACACGGATTCTCTATAGCGCGGTACCAATTAACCGTGCTATACGAGGGTTACCTGTATAATTGTCGGTGCTATGATTCGTCATCATGTTAAAACATTTTGTTTTCGTTTCAATTTATTTAAAACTTGTTGATAATCATTGGTTGATGCTAGTAATATAGAAGAGTCTATCAATCAATCAGAGATGCCATGGATTAAGAAAATTCAATCAGATTCAGTCCCGTATTTTAAAAATTCTAGATGTTGTATTAAAAAAAAACTTTAATTTATCTTAAACTATAACGCTGTAAAGTAAGGAATGTAGCCAAGTTCAGTTTTTGTTGTAAATACTTTTTACAAGATAAGATATGTTTTAAAGCTATTTGTTTTCTAAACAATGGTGGTTTGTTGGGTTTTGGGTTTTTTATGGCTCAATGTCCATATTTGTCCAAGCTGTACCATACACAACACAGGCTATGATTAATAATCTAAACAATGGTGGAAGTTGGAAGATGTCTAAATGTAATTGTAAAATGGTGCTAAACGATGAGAAAAATTTGGTATACCAGATTTCTTTTTACTTTCAAATAGAGAATGATTTGCTTTTATAACAATAGTACGATCTCTACTGGACTTAATTACCTCACTTTACAAATAATTGTAAAAAATATCTTTAAAATATGCTTTTACATATCTATAATCGTTTATAATAGTTTCTAAGGCAGTTCTCAATTTTTACTTGAAAATTATACAACATGGAAATTATATGACGTATTTCTCGAAAAATCCCATTCTCACGAACTCTAAAGAATTTACATAGTGTATCTACTTTCTGATCCAACATGTGAAAACAAAAACTTCCTACTTAAAAAAAAAACCTTACTCTCGGTTCTTTCTATAAAAGTAGTACCTAAAATTTCCCGAAAATAAGCTTTAGTAAATATCTAAATCCGTGTTCATATTCAAGCGTTAGATTAGATTCGACCGCATACCCAATCTCAAGGATAAAATAATCCCCAGTAAATATTCCCACGGTGTCACTCCCTCGAACGTCTGCTCGCCCGTAAAACCCACGTTGTCTATTCGTGTTAGTAGCAACTTCATTTAATATTCATAACAACAGCTTTTCTTTTAGCAATGCAGTTTATGATAGGTAGTGTACTGTGAACGCTCCCGGAAAGTTACCCAGAGACGAAGTCACATCTGCCCGTAAATATCCAACTCCCCTATGGAGGGTTGCTTAGATTTAGTCTTCGAATGAATACGCGAGAGGTTGGCGACCGTTGTTCTCGCCAACCTCTTCTGTATGTAAATTAAGTCAAAATCAGCGGCAAACGCGACGTGTCGTGATGAACTGATATTCCTGGAATCGCAAGAGGTCATTAAACCTTTGTAAATAATAAATATACAATTTTTCTGAGAGAAGATACAGTTTAAACTTGCATGTACACAGTGTATCGGGTTTCATCATCTACAGCACTTACTAGTTGTTAAACATATCTAGTAACGAGAACTCAATTTATTCCACTTCGGGGTAGCGTATAAGACACAGAATTGCCAGAAATGGAACATTACTGCAATTTTCAAGGAATCAAATTGAGCGTGTTTCCTATCATAGTCCTATATATTTTAAAGTCAATATGCCACTCATATGCCTTGTCTTGAACGGAATAACGTCCATCTTTGAAGTTCTATTCAGTGTTTTAATAGAATAAACGGAATCACAGTGAAATCTTATTTAAATACTATTGGATGAATTGATATTATATCGAGGATCTTCAGCTCTATGAGGTATGACAGCTTTTAATGGGTCACGATAAATAACGGGTTCAATTATGAGATTCACATTTATGAAACAAATTAAAGAAACCCTTTTAAGTTTGCAGAACACTTTCGAGCGTTTAATATAAATTTATACCATGAAAAGTTCAATCAAAAAATAAAATTTTATGGGAGCTTTTCGCTTTTATTCTGTTTAGTTTGCATTTTAAATGAGCAATAGACAAATAAATTTATAAAATACTTATGAAACGAATACTGACACTGGCAGAGTCGAAGGGCAAAAAGTTGAAGTGTCTGGTAACAATTTCGTATGAAAATTTGCAATTCAAAGCAATTTCTTCAATTCTGAAACGTTTCTAAGTAGTGCCATCTTAATGACTGCTTTTAGTTCTTTACATCTGGTTTCTTGTTACTGAAAAACCTTGAAAGCCTTATGTCAGATGATCAAGTCACTTTAGTCTTTCTTCACAACTAGCATTTATCTTTTTCTATTCAAAGTAATTCCTGAGACTTCAATACGTTCTAGGGTTGTTTGACGTTGTTGATTATGTTCATCATCATTTTTGCAATGGGTGTGGATATTGTAGACATTGCAGACTACTTATTCTAAGCGATATTAAAACTTGCGACCGTTGATTTTGAAAGAATTCGGATGCTGGTAAAATAACGAAAGAAAGCCTTTATAATTAATAACGCCTAAAGAGAGAAATAAATGTAGATAAAAATTCCGATTCAACTTTAAGTGCAAATCGACAGAATCCACAATATGCAATTAATTTAGAAAATTCTTCGCTTGTTCCAATACTGCCAAAATATGATCGCTTACAAGCATAGGATGTACTTCTCTCTTGATGAATTTATCCAATCTGGCTAGATATAAACTCATATTCTGATACCTCCATCAGGCTTAGGAACGATTACCTTATCAGAACACCAGTGAGTTCGTTCTTCAGATTCTGACCCCTGAGTTCGTCGTTTAATCCAGTTTCTGATTTCCTTTATCATTCAAAGGGAATTGAAAATCTACTTCATATGTGTGTGAGTGTTAGGTGCATAAGGTTGGCATTCATATTTTAGAGCAATTCAATACTTCATTGAGGGTTTTCCTAATCCTGCAGAGTTGTGGAAATTCTTCAAATGGATGACTAAATTTGCACAATTGCTATCATTTCAGACCTTATAAAAGCAATTCTCATTATCCTGGAATTTAAGTTTCTGAATCCCTGTGTGCTGCGCTTTACACACTATACGGATTTACTCAGATAATAATAATATTTAGTGAATGAAGTACTTAAAAATCCTGTAAAAGACAATAAGCAAACAAAAGAGTTTAATCATTTACTCATTACCCTACTAATTACACTAAACGAGTGACGCAAACTAATTACATACGTTGGAACACGTCATAGTGCTTGTTTTGAAATGACTAGTTCCCAAGCAGAATGCCAAGGCATTCAAAAATTGATTTGAAGGTCCGGTCGCCATGGGAATAGACCCGATTTTATGACACATTACGTAACGATCAGAGCATAAAGTACTTGGAAACCGCTTTTGTAGCATTGTGACAAATCGTACAAAATAAAGACAACTTCTGACTTCTGTTTAAAATAGAACTGATTTAAATACATTTCCATTGCACTCTTTAGTATTGAATAAGGAAACAATTATTTACACATATATTATTTTATTATTTTCTTAAAGCCATTTGCTGACTGTTTATTTGTTGATGCATTTAACGTACAAATAGTGTTCGTCGTCTGAAAATCGCTTCAGGACCATATAATTTGTATCTGTCGTAATGGAGTATCATTAGTCGTGCTGGTTCATAAGACAAATTTATAGTGTAAATAAAATTTCAAAACAAATGATAATAGCTGATTGGATTGTTAAAATAATTAAAAGTAAGTATTAATATACAATTAGCAAACAAATTAGGTAAGTTATTTTCTTAGGTAATGGTTGTTTGCTTGCTCGCATTGATATTGAGGATTTGCGAGGTATATCACATTGATGTAACTCGCAAAGAACTAAGAATCATTTACGGCTCTTTAAGTTTTGTTTTAGTCTTTAGGGGGGTGCCAGTATCAGTAACAGTTTAAAAGATATCTTTAGAAGTTTTGTTCTTGTTACCATTAGCTGTGTTTCGAATTCTTTGACTTGCTGTATGCCGATCTAACTTGATACCTTGCAGTAAATTTTTTATGGACACATACACTACCCTACAATAGTGGACCGGAAAGCAAGATGTGATGTTATAAGGGAAAGAATACATGCTTTAAAAGGGGAATGGTCCCCCACGTACTGCAATTACACTAGCAACCCCTCTGGACATACTTTCAACAATTGGATTGGATATGATTTTGTGGCATTGGGTTCTCTTGGGACATATTATGCCAAACTCAAGTTAAAAAACAAATATATAATATAATAAAAAAGTGAAATGAGTCAAAACATAATGAATGAATACTACATAAAATTATATGTGATAGATAAAACCAATGTCATGTAAAAAGCTAAAAATATTTGGATGAGGATTCTCTCCAATCATGTCTTCTAAAGCCAAGGTATAAGAATTAAAATGTTTAAGCCGTTGATAATTAAAATGAGAACATTCTAGTAAAATGTGTTTTACAGTTAGTGGGCAAATGCAGTAATTGCAAATGGGATAGTCTTCTCCGAGGAGGAGGTGTCTATGTGTTATACGCGTATGTCCAATACGCAGTCGAGTTAGTATTACCTGCCGTCTTCTTAAAGGTAGTGATTTCCATTCAGCTATATTTAATTTAATAGCGTAAAGCTTATTCTCCGTTTGCTCATTCCATTCATTCTGCCATTTTTCCTCTAAAAATTTGTAAATAAAAGATTTTAAATCACGGAAAGGTATAGTATGGTTAAAATTATTTACGGCCGATTTGGCGGCTTTGGCAACAATTTCATTTCCCGATATCCCAACATGAGATGGGATCCAACAAAATACGAAGTTAAAATTTATGGATGAAAGATTATAAATTATTTTTAGTGACTCCAAAACAATGGGATGACTGGCATGATCAGGATGTTTTAATGACTGTAAAACACTTAATGAATCTGTGAAAAATACTTTCAACAAGGTTTTGATACACAGCTATGGGTATTTGTGTCCATTTCTGCTGCAACAATGCCGCTCTGCTGTTGACATCGGACGTGGTTCCCTGGTCCGTAAGCTTCGCTCTAACTCGTCCCACAAATGTTCTTTGAGATTTAGGTCGGGTCTCTGAGCAGGCCAGGGAAGATGTCTTCCGTCCATATCTTGAAACCACTGCTTGACAGAAGCTGTAACATGACATGTAGTGTTATAGTCCTGGAAGTAACATTCGTCCATTCCATAAAATTGCCAGAGCGTAGGAAGAACCTGATTCAAGAAATTTTTCATGTAGGCGTCGACGTTCAATTTATCAGGAACAACATGTAAGGTTTCAGGCCATACCACGAAAAACACCCCTAAACAAATTAGTCGGATTATATGCAAATCCGCTGGCGTTTGGTCCATTATTGTAGGGTAGTGTAGAAGGGCTTTATATGAAATCACAATATTGGAACCACAGCCTCTGGTATTATAAATATAACTAGGGGGCCCTCCCCCTGATCGCTAACGCTCGCCAACCCCCAGAGGATTGCTTCGCAATCCTCATTGGTTCGCTGCGCAAACCTATGATCGCTTCGCTCGCATCAATGAAGACATGTGTCTTAGCAGAAGGAATTGTTAACAAAATATGATAATCCAAAAAAATATTTTTCAAATCTAAATTTTATGCTGTTTTTCAGAAAAGATATTTACAGTACCTCTGGAATCAGAATTCAAATGGAAACTTTGAGCAAATTTTGACTCGAAATGAGAGCGTTGATTTGGAAATTGAAAACCCAGCATGTTGGTTGTGTGTACATTTACACAGCACTCGAGCCACCCACGCTTTTTCATTGAGTTTGTCGAAAGTTGTAATGCAAGCGTCTTGTTGAACTATAATAGTTTGCCCCGAAACGGACCTTTTTTTTAAATGACCCTGAAAAGATCCTTCGTTTTCTTTGATTTCTATTATTTACTGCAACAGCTCGACTAAAATTCATTTTTTTCAATAAAGTTTCATCCGATAACGCTATAAATTCAATCGATGCGCGAGACTTCGCGATAAACAAACAATCGTACAGTGTTGCCAAAACGCGATTACAAATAACGTCTTTTTTGCGTGCCACGTAAGAGAATTATATATATAGATTCTGCACAAAAATAAGTTTTTGATTACACAGTCTACGTAGTTTAACCTACTACATCTCACGGTACAACAATAATGATTTTTTAAGTTGATAATAATCAAAGAATAATTGATACATTGATTTGTAAAATCATTTGGTATATTATATCGTGAGATAAATGTTTATAATTCCGAAAGTGATGGTATTATTTAAAACTTTAAATGTAATTTGAAGAGAAACTTAAGTGACGTTTAAAGACACTTTCGTTGTTAGTTTAAAATATTAAAATTTGAAGGTGAGGATCTCAACTTTTTAACTATTAAACTGTTCAAATATAATACATCTATTCTAGAATTACAAAAAGAAATGCTCAGTAAATAGATCAAAATCAATATTTAAGTTCAGTTATTAGATTAAAAGAATATTTCAAATTTACTATATATAAACTCAGTGTCAGTGTTCAAAAATGATGTTATATTTTAACTATTTGCAATTATTTTATTTGAAATAAGAATGTATCTTTACGCTTTACGAGGTTATTTTTTCATTATGTAAAAAACTCTAGACGTATTCAATATTGTAGCACTGTAGAGTTATTATACTACAGTGTACCTAATTAATGACTAAATTTTTAAAAACTATAAAATGTTAAAGTTTTTTTATTTTATGCAAATGGTTTTGCTTAGAAGTTAGCACCATTGTTAATTTTGTTGTTTTAGAATATTTTAAATTTTTTTAATCTCAAAACTTGACTGTATAAGTATTTTATTTTTTCTGTTTATACAGTCAGATTTCCCAATTTGTAAATTGTTTTATCTGTCTACTATTATATTCAGCTCACAATGTATTAGTTGTTTGAACTTAATGGTGCAAGTTTAATCTTCGATCTTAAGATACCGAACTTAAGCATATTTGCACGTATGCACACTAAATGGTCACCTTAATAGACGTCCTCTAATAAGCTTGTTGAATACCATTAATTTGATGTGACACTGATCACCCATGGAATTTATAAATGATTTACAGTAATAATATCCCATTTATGATATACAGACTAACATGACGCACATACACCTATTAAGTTTCCTTATCGATCTTATCTCACTGATTCTCAATAGAATTGAGATCCGTGGACTTCTTTGTAAAGAAAGCAAAGTGGGCTTTCATGTTCCTGGAATCAGTTCAAGACAACATGACACTAATGAGAAAGTACATTGCTTTGCTAAAATGGTCGATTGTCTGACGAATATGCTGTTACCTTCAATGGATGAACTTGGTTAGTATAAACATCCACGTAAACCATTACTATTAAAGGATTTATCAACAATTATCTAGAGATAATGTGGTATACCCTTTATACATCTGTTTACTGATATAAAGGGCATACCTAATACTAGAAGAATACTACTAAACAGTATCCACTCGATTACATTGCTTCCATGAAACTACTGTGCAGATCTGGCAGAATTATCCATCTATCCGTATTGTTTACTCCTAATTCTATACATCGCATTGTTGGTAGGCAACAGAAATATATAATCATCACATTTCCGTGGGTGTTTTCAGACGACGGGAGCCAAATTTTTAGATAAATTGATTCGCAATGATTCTTGTTCTTGTTTGTCACTTAATATCCAGAAATCGGAAGTGTTTCAATTGTTACGAACATCTAGGTATATGTTAGGAGTTTAGGACACTTTTCGTGCAATCTAATGTTGAAATTGTACTTCTGTTTCTCACACGTTCGTTTGAAATAAAAAGTTAAATGCATATGTTGTTTTTTCCTGAAATTGAATAATATTTTAGTTTTTGACCGATACACAAGGATGTTAAAACACCTAAATTGTAAAACAAATATTGGTCATTGATACAAAGATTCCAATCAAATGAGCGTTACCAAGGATACGTATAATTCAAGCAGCATTAAGGCCTGGGAGGTTTCGTTTTTTAGAGATGCAATTCTCAACATGTGAACAAATGAGACATCTTAAAAATTACTTGAAAGTTCAGAAAACTGCATCCGATTGATAATTTGTCTATGGTATATAAAATTATCTCTGTGGTTCACTTACTACCTACTCTAAGGAACCTAGAATAGTACTTTTATTATCAGATGTAATTTAACTGAGGCCACCTCGGATAACCAAAAATTCGGACGTAGTAACGAAAAAGAACCTATAGGATGCAAATAAAAATTTCTCTACTACATGTTACAACTGCGCCACTGAAAGAACCATACAGTAAATATTAAGAGTAATTTATACTCAGATTTGCACTGCAGTATGTATTTAATTGGGATAATTTTACAATAAATCTTGACGTATTCTGTAAATTCTCTGGAAAAAAATCCTACGGTCTTTCGTATCACAGCACTTTCACACAGGCAAACTGCATCATTTTTTAACATTAATACATTTTAAACTACATCTTACTTTTTAATATTAATAAACAGATGTTTTAAATTTTTGTATGTACTTTTGAAGTGTTTATTTTGTTTTCATATTGTTTACTTTTTAACGTTTGCATGTTTTAATGTTGGTCTGGTTATTTATCCGATATTTTAAAATCTATTTTACAATTTTATTGAATTTTATTTTGTTTTGCTATTAGAATAGATTATCCATTTAATCTAGCAAATACATCCATTATCCATCAAATGACCTCACGTTGGTGTGGTATGGTAGTTTGGAGAGTAAGAGGACATCTCATGCTCTGTCCTCGTCATCTGACAGTGGTTCGAAATCACGGAATTATTCGGCTTCTCTCACGTTCGGAGCCCTCAGACTGCCACCAATACCCCGTTTTTTTACTCCAGTATGACGATCACTTAACTACCTACCCTTTAATGATATTAAAATACGTAGATACGGTATAAGTAAAAATCCGAATATGGAACATATATTTGCGTATATTTGATGCATTCAAATTTAGACACAAATATGTATCTTCATCCAAATTTTTTCGTTTATCAGTGTAACAAATGGGTCCCTAGACGATCAATATTATTGTCAATGAGGCTCATTGAAGATCAAATTGATCGTGTAGGAGGCTATTGACGCTATTGTCAATCGATTGACGCACATTGATATAAACTTTGATTGATAGACATTGATGGGCGACATTGACGTCTCCGATTGATCATTTAAAATAAGCAATTGTCAATCGTTCGGGCAGTAGTGTTTTTCATTCTCTAATCAAAATTTATTATCTTCGCGATCGTTAAAATAGAGTAAAAAATTCAACGGATTTGAAAACTGCGGAAAATTTTACACCAAATAGATACCTTAAATGTAAATTTCTGTTAATAAATACTTTTCAATTGAAACTTTATATTTTTGCAATACGAATTTAAGTAATACGAATATGTCGAAGTACACACACACAACTTTGCATGTAAATATATATAAATTTTATTTACTTGGGGACCAAGGAGTAACAAAAATACTAGCTTAGAAGAAAGATATTGAATAAAAAATTGCAGTTCTCTTTATACACATTTTTACAAAATATTTAAAAAAATTAAGGAGTTACAAAAAAATAATTTCGATGTCACAATAGTATATAAAATCTAACAAATTTATCTGACGACAGACATAATGCCCTTTTATTAAAAGCTGAATTTCTTCGTAGATAAGCTAATAATTTCTTTTATTCCTTGATTTGTATCTATAATGCATTCTTCGTTGGATTCTATGTTTTCTAATTCTTTTAATCACCTTTCAACTAGCTGAGATCTTCTATGATTAGGGTTACCAACTTTTTCTGAGACATTTCCGGGACATATTGCCCGAAACCGAAATGTATATATGTGCAATTTCACAATATTCTTTACTGAGAAATCACTTAACATTACATACCTAGTTTTCCAAAGAAATTTTTTTCATGTACAAAAGATAATAATAGTTATTTTTATGTTTTTTTATTTGAATTATTTTGACGAGCCTGATAGTCTCCTCTTATATACATAATAATAATAATAATAAATCTAAATCTAACCTCTTGTTGCATTGAAACTATTAAAAAATAAAAATTGTAGTGTTCGTAGACCTATTGTTCGTGTTTAGTCATATAAAACCGAGAGTGTACCGAATTATGTCAAAAAAAAATTCGAATATAAAAATTTGTGTTGGTCTCCAGCCCCAATTTTAAAAATAAAAATTCAAATACAGTATAATACAATATAATACAGTATAATACAAATAAAATATAAAATAGAATTGAAAGGCAACTAATACCTTTTCTTCACGATGGTCCTAATCTGAACAGACTGACATATATAGTACTAGACACATCGTGACCAGCACGGCGTTGCCCGTGAAATTTCTTTTCGTAGGGTCAGGTGTGACCACCGCTTGCTAACCTCCGGTGATTGCTACGAATTCTCATTTGGTTTGCGTATTCGTAGCCCATTGGAATAAATTCCCTGTGTATTCCAATTTAGTTTGTTTCGCAAACCAAATTATGAATATTATGAACTGTGGTTTGCTTTACAAACCAAAACCACGGACAACGCCGTGATGGCCTCGTCATTATCAAATGTGGCCAAATTCAAAAAGAGCCATCATGGCGTTACCGGTGGTGTTGGTTTGCGAAGAAAACCAAATGGAAATTCGTAGCCCATTTGGCATACTGTTCTATGCTGTTGAATTCAGTAATAATTATATTTCATTGAATTCATTTTAAAATGTTCTAGATTGAATTTAAAAATTCGCCGCGACCCAATAATTGCAAAAACTTTGGACTACCTGTGTGCCAAATCTCATTACTGTAAGTGACATAGATTCGTCAGGACTTTGTCTGTTTTCCCTCTGCACGCAAACACTTCCTTTTGTTATAGTAGAGATTGGCTTTGGATAGTAGTTGGAGAACGGACGTTCAATGGATGTACACGAAGTCATGTGGAACAGAAATAACTATTTTGGAGTGTAGGTGATATTAGGGTCGATGGCTTTCTCGGAAATTCCGGGGCAATTCGACATTTGACCCGGATTATGGACAGCAAATGAAATTCCGGGATACTACGGGGGAATCCCGAACGGTTGGCAACACTATCTGTAATCTGCCCTGGCCGCGCAAATGGTCTACGATATCCGGTTTTGAGTGCAGGTAATTTTTAACTGATCCCCTGAAGATCTGTCGACACAAACTGATCTGGTATTCAAATCTCTATTGTAATAAAATGTATATATAGCGCAAGATAATTGTAAATTAGGCGAGCCCCACGAGAAGTGATTGTGTCTGAACTGAAGTTTGTGAAGCTTTTAATTACTTTGTATCGTTATTATCCTGAGTTGTGGAGGGTTAAGTGAATATGTAAGCAAAAACAAAAGAAGTATTGCTTTGCAATAAATTGTTAATGTGTAAAACAAAATAAATCAGAATATACCGAGGAAAAATAAAAAACAGAAAATTAATTTTTTGCGTACGATTCAGTTTCTTTCAGAAAGTTTAGTAAATATTAATGAGTAGAGAGGCTTCTCAGTTTATACAACTATTTGGACTAGTGTCTTTTGTTATTTTCTTTCTTTTGATTTCAGATAACTAAAATCAAGGCAAGAAAGCCCACATCTGAATTTGAAACCATTTTGAAACTCATAAAAAAGAAACACTTCGCGTTTCTTCGAAAAACACTGAACGAATGAGAATGACGGGTTTATTGAAGTTACATGGAAGCATCTATCAATTGAAACAGTCAATTACATTGACAATAAAATTGATAATACAGAGACCAAAAGAGGATTTTCATAATATTCAAAAGAATTCCACTGTGAAACAAAGGTATCTTCAATTATTTGTTAAACTTTCAGATATTTCTTTTTGAAAGTATTAGAAACAAAGTATTAGGCTAGAAGAACATTTAAAAAGTAATCTTTTAAGCCTTTTACGTATAATCACATGTACCAAGCACTCTTTTTGTCTTTTAATGTTTCCTAAAAACGCAACTAATCCAAGCTCTTGAGAAAATATTTTTGTCATTAATGATAAAACTTCAAAGAAACAAATGAATGAGTGTGTGTGTGTGTGAAGTATTCTTCATACTGAATCCAATTGTCCGATTTTTAAGTCCAGTTGAAAAGTATGAAATCATTTTAAAACATCATAATACATCCAATTAAAATAAATTCCATTCATCTCTGTAAAAAAAAATTCAACATACTAAAAAATATTATCATATCAAATGTGAATGTGTGTATTTTATTTAAAAACCTGAAAACTCTTAAATTTTCAATAAAACTAAGGATACTTTTGATCCATTTAAATATCTTTTCAGTTCTTCAGCTATCTTAGTTTGTTTCTATAAGCGTTTTTGTTTCTTGAAAACGATTTTCTCTTTTTATAGTTTAATGTTTCATAACTGCCACTAAATTTATATTCTTTTATTCCCTTGTTACATTTAATAGCTTCGGTACGACGTATATTCAGCTTCCTAGCTACCCTTGTTACATTATTTTTCATATGCTTTTGTCATTTGTAAATATCTTATCCCTTCTATTTATACTCTGTGAAGCACGAATCATTTATATTAAACAAATTAAAAATTATAAGAAAGTTTGTTAGTATATATACACGTTATTATTCTGCTCTACTACTCAGAGATGGATTACAAATGAAATGTTATATTATTAATATTCCGGTTAACCATTACCGGAAGCACTATATTTCTTTAGTTGCTAAGATTTTATCCAATGTGATTGATTCAGTAGACCCATTCAATCAGAAAACTGAAACTTTTCGGAAAGTATAACGTTTCTGTACGTCTTATCATAAACACGTTGTGACTACATAATTCCATGCTACTTTATAATCATTTACATTACTGTAAACATTCCATCATATTATATAATAGAAAACAGAAAAAAAATTACGTTATGACGTAACGACATTCAGTACAAAATGGAAATATTCATGCCAATGAGCCTATAAAAATTGGGAAGGATCAGATAAACAAGAATAGTTGATTATAGAATGATTGCATTAGTTGGAATTGGTTAAAGCATTGACTATGAAGCTGTGTTTTATTGATGGTGAAGCCGGCAAGAGGTGAGAGTTGGAACTTATAGACGGAATGGGTTGGGATTTTGTGAACATCGAGGTACATGACCTGTGATGTACGTACTCATAGATGAACCGAATAGCTAATTTAACACCCCCTCATACGTTTAGCATCTTTTCTTGACTACACCCAGATCATAAATGCTAGAGGTTAAAATTTGTGAGTAGCACTCTCCAAGAACATGCCATCAATTCACATTTGACCCTTGTACCATTAATTACATTTAATACGGATTGTTGTAGGATTGAGTTCTTCAATGATCACTGTTTAGAGTTCAATTGAACAAAGATCATTGCACAAGATATTTTCCTTCATTTTATCGACAATTTTAATATTTTGTATATGGGTTTCAAATAAGTGGAACTTTAGCTTTAACTCATCACAACACCTGCACGCCTTTAATACAATTATATCTTATAATATTTATATATTCAAGAAGTTACTTCATTTTATTATAGTAATTAACCGTGTAAAATTCCATATCATTTGCTAAATCTGTGTAACAGTAATGCCAAAAAAGAAATTGCATGACAAAATCCTTAAGCAAATTTAGGTCTTTCTTAATTTAGTTATGTTTAGTATGTTCTATGTTTTAACCTTTAGACTACGGATGGTACAGCAGTTGTATCTTGATCGTGCCAAGAAGAAATTTATATCACGGCTGGTATAGGAGTTGTATCTTGAAAGTTATAAGAATCGCGCCTGTTATATCTATAGCCGTAGTCAAAAGATTAAAGTGAAGGAATCGTTTTATCAACTGATACAATGCAAAACAATTGATTCACCATAATACTACTGTGATACAGTAGTAAAAACGACGCTTCTGAAGTTAAGAAATTTTCAATTGTCTGGAGAAGAATATTTCATGACCATCGAAATTGTCATTCGTCGTTCTTCTATTTGTATTTGAAAAAAAAGTATACGTAAATTTTATCAGGTTAGTTCTAAATTAGATTAAGTGGTTTTTCAAAAACAATATGTATTTGTGGAGTTAAAGGCTTCCACATCCGTCTCCTTGTCCAGAATTCTCCTTGTGTTGGATCTCGAATTGATTTGTTTTATGTTTTTATTGCTACTGTATAAATATCGATCAGAAAATGACTATAATGTAAGGATGTTCTTTCTTAGAAGCTCAAATCTCTATTTTTTTTATCATACAAACAGTCTATAAATTCACATAATTTATCTTAAATGAAAATATTTAAACAAAAAAACTGAGGACGTTAGGAATAAATAATTTGCGTTTCGCGTGTCTCGACAGAAATTTGGGAAAGATGAGTAAAGAGATGCATCCAGTTGGGTTTTTGCAGAAAACATAATTATGTTTTATAAACCCAACAATTTAACCGATTGAAATATAAAGAGTGAGCATATTTGTGAGGTTTTTTACTGCGATTTTCAATAAATTCAGTGCACACAGAACAATGGATATAAGATTCTTAATTTTAAGCAAGATAAGGGAATTCTAGAACGATTTTCTAGTTTTGGTATCATTATTAAGAACATCAAAAAATGTAACCCTTCAGTAGAAGCAATCGAAACTCGACAACAAATCACTGAGGAAGTAGCAGAGCAAAAGTACACGACATTCAAAGAGAATGGTCTCCTATTATACTTAAATAACTAAGTCTTCCCTTACTTACAAAATTATTAAATATTAAAATTTTAAAATTTATGCTTGGAGACGTCGAGTATGTGAGAAATTAAAATCACAGTGAAATGCAAATTGTATCTTTCAGAGCTCTAAAACCAACACATTCAGCAAAAAGGTTATTTTTAAAATTTGTCAAACACTGTAGAAAATCTGTAAGATAATAGTGCTAAAGTAGAAACCTCGCTTTACAATCAAATAGTTATTAATTCTACTGTGCAAATATTTAATTAAATAAGGTATTTAGACTCAATTAAAACCCTATAAATCAGTTATTTTCTAGTAATTCGGGCTTAAACACTGAAGTGATGTCTGATAGACATAGCACGTTTCAAAGAATCAATTAATATTTACAACACATGGACCTCAGGTCGTCATAAATTGATAAATAGTACCAACTCTTAGCACATTAGTCTCAATTAACGTTAAAATCTTAGGCGCGTTATTAGTAACTGTACACAAGCACACACTTATGTTCCCGATCTCCATTCCAAAGCAGTTCATCCTCATCCAAGTCCAATCCAGATGTGCTTCTTCTACTCTACTGTGGAATAGTTCTTAAACGATATACTAAGGTCGCTAGAAGGTCAGCACCCGTTGTTGTTCCCACGATCGAATGACCCTTCCCACAGTTTATGTTCTCGGAAAGAAAAGAAGGTTTCTAATGTTCGGTTATCGGTGGGATATCGCAACATTCTGTTCCGTTCTGCAAATGCTCATTTCCTACAGCTTATTTTAATAACAAATCGCAATTCTATGGGATTTTGAAGGCTTCACGAATAAAGCACGTTTGAATTTTCGAAAAGAAAAAATGTTGGCAATGAAATGAATGCAAGCAATTTATTAAATCAATAATCAAACATACGAGCTTGCGACCAATGTTTTCATTTAAATATTTGGCCAAATGAGCACATTAAAAGGTGATTTTTATAAAATCTGTGCTTGACCAAAGTTTTATCAAAAATAGAATTGTAACTGAAGTACATTAACTCCTTCATGATTCTATATTTCAAGTACGAATTTATTCTACTTCATCATTGCTATTTTTCGTAAATCACTTCACATTTAAAGCAGAAGAGGATATTTTTAACGACAAATGAATTAATTTTTTCTTTTTTTAACGCAAAAAAGATATAGATCAATTCTGAATAATCAAAATCAGAAATATTATGATTCCTGATCAAAATTATAATAGAAGAAAAGCAAACAGATTTTAATTTATTTGATTCGTAAACACGCTGACTAATATAACTAGTGTAAATAAACATTAGCACACATAAGTATTCACAAGTCTAAAACAAGTCTAATTAAAAACGCATTTAATTGGTAAGATATTCTAAATCATATATTTAGTTCTTCTCATCGACATCAGTTTCTGCCGCCAAGATTTTATATACATTTGGGACACACAAAAGTTTATCATTTTTATCTTAGAATATGTGTGGCCCAAAAATATCTCATTTATTTTCAGGACTTCAACACAAATATAATTTATTGAGTTTATGAAAGGATTTTTCTATTCACTATAACTATTTAAGCTTAATAAATGTCCTTCTCAGATAGTTTTATTTGTTACCATAATTTAATCCTCATAAATAATAACACAGTTAAAATTTCATTTCTGCAGTCTTGTGACATATTTATTGAGATATCGCAGTTTTAGACGCACTCCTTTTTTGCAAAGAATATATTTCTCTTTAAGTAAACGAACACTCACACACACATTTCAAGATATAATCTGACCTGCTGAGATTTCAGCTCTAACAAAAATTAAAATTCATTTAAAAACAGACTAATTCACTTTTAGTGAAATTAATGTAAGTGCAAACATTTTGCTGTCTTCTGATGATTGAAACTATCGTTTTACCAGCGCTGAAAAGCATATTTGCTTGTGACACTTTTCTTCTGTAATACTGCCCCTCCTTTAAAAGCTGATATCTATACTTTCATTAAAAGTGATTTTTGTCGAATTTTAAGTGAAAACTCATAAAATGCACTTTTAACATCCATATATTAAAATATGTTTTTGAATCTATATAGCCTGTTTTATTCATCTACTATTGTCTCCATACAGCATTTTAAAAATAAGTTCAAGCATGAAACTAATTACTTCCAGCTCTCTGAAGAACAACGTAAACACTAAATCCACGTAAAGTAATATTTTCATCTAAAATAGACGCCCCTTGGTGAATAGCGAAATTTAGGATCCAAACCATTCTTCTCTGGTTACTCTTAGTGAATTTTAAAGCTACAAAAGCGGCCGGTATCCGAAAGAGCTACTGTAATTATCCTCGATTCTTCTCTCAATTGTGTTGAAAGGGGTTGGGATACGAAGAAAAACGATACTGAACGGACTTCTGAGTAGAGGGCAAACTGGCGAGAGCCAAACTAAAAGCAATAAAATAAGATGATGAAATAACTTCGTTCGAGTTGCATTTGCTGAAAGATAATGAGTTTAAGACCTGAGTTAGGAGAAAATAGGAGATGATAGCTCAAAGATAAAGTTTATGTTCAGTTTTATAGACAAATTTTCTGTCTTATACAACCCTTATTATACTAGATCAAAATAATAGTTCTTAAGTTACACTTAGATAATCATAACATTCAATTCCATTAGCTTATTCCTGTTGGTAACACTATTTGCTTAAATAGTACCAAATTTATAAAAAATGTAGTACATCTACAAAAATAATTGCAATAGTTTAAAATCGCTACTATCTCATAAAAATCCTTGTCACGATAATTTTTGTAAGAAAAATAGCTATATAAAATATATTTGGGGAGGTTCAGGAATATAACAGGTAGATAGTTTAATTTACGTCACTGGAATAACACAAAGGACAGTCGGTGACGTTCCGGGATCCATCAGGAAGGGAAAGATCTCACGACAAATGGTAATTTTGATCCATGGACAGTTGCTGTGGTCAACCAACTGATATGGCATATCGCTCTTTAAACTTCTACACCATGCTGCTGTAAACAATATATGCTGAATTCTTATTTAAATATATGCGTACCACAATTTTTATAAATAAATAAAAAAATTCAAAGAAGCTAAATTTTTAATAGAGGGAACTATGTATTTTGTGAATGTAGTAATAAGTGCTATAATTTTAGACAGTTCATATATATTCCACGATTTTTGTATCGTAGAACACAAAATCTAATCATTGAGAATAAACATTAGCTTGCATTTTCTCGGGTACATAGATATTTTTGAACATTTAATTTGGATTCGTACTACTTTTTTAAGATTTTTCTCTAGGAATTTTCGTATTAAGATAAACATGCTTTGTATTTGGAAACTTTTTCAATTTAGTGTACTTGTCTTTAAAAAAACTAAGAATATAAGAAAAAATGGTTTTTTTATGATTTGTTCAAATTTGTAAGGAATTATCAAAATGAAACAATTTCACTTAAGTAGTATCTGTATATTGTTACAAATTTACCCATACTTCGAATGATATCGGAATCAAATTTATGATGGTAGAGCATATAATATATTATCACTATATATATCGTATATATATATATATATCATATATATATATATCACGCAAGTGATGTACAGAATGTAAAATGCACCATTGTTGCCAGATTTCAGTAGACCAAGCTCGAACATCACTAATCCGCCATTGTATTGAGCATAAATCGCAACTCTTTATTTAACTTACTTTATTTTTTTTTGTCATTTTATAAAAAAATTATGTGTTAAGTACTTTTCTAAAAGTTTGTTAAATAATTTTATTATTTCCGTAAAAATTAAATACATTTTTTTAGTTATAATTGTAATCTAAATATTTATTTTTTTAATTCACACCGTTTAAATGAATTCGTTCATTCTTTTAGTTAATATTGTTTTTATTGCTACATTAAACTTGTTTGTTAAGTATTTTTTTAATTACTTTATAACATTTGCAAAATTCGTACTTTTTACATTTAATGTCCAAAGTTGTAGCAACAAAAGTCTTGATTGTGTATTTCAAAGCAATCATCTAATTAATCTCCAGCTTTTCCTGATCACTAATGATCTTATTTTCGATTAATTCCTCCATATTAGTTACAAAACGTTTATAAGAGCTCTTGTGTATCGTCGGATTGGTTGAGCCCATTAACGAAAATAAAGCAAACAAACACTGACAACTCAATGAAATAAAAACCGGATTCTTATTCTGCTATTGAATAACTAGCAGGCATTAAAAATATGACGCGAAAAAGAGAGCCTTCATTTTGGAGAATAAATTCGAATAAACATAAAACCATGCTCAGCACTAGTTAATCGTTTGCTTCGAAAATAATCGTTTCCCCGAAACACCCTCAAAATATGTCAGTGCTCCATTTTCTTAGCAGACGTATACGTCATTTTTCGATATTCCAAGAGAACGAAATTTGGATTTATCTTAGCACACACAACCGGAGCAAGCAACTTATTGTTTCCATGAATACAAAATTTCTAGCAGAACCTCGTTCATTACTCATTCAAGACGCATTCGCAATTTTTGTAAAGAAGCACTGATATTTGGCACAGTTGCGATTGCACCCTTGTTGGAAACTGCACATTTTTGGCACACTCCAGTGTGGCGTGTTCTCTCAATCAGGAGATCCGTATCCCTCTTTTAAAGGGTGGAGCATAATTTTGCGTTTCCCTTCCGTTCTAGCTATGTCCAAGAAAAAGCGCATTCATTACAAGTGGCGCGTAGCCAAACAATCTTGACAACCGCTGTATCTCCAGAGCTGAGAGTTGGAGCAATGGACATAAACAGCTATTCTGGATATATCTTAAATTTCATTAGCTTAATTACTCCGTTTATTTTAGAACTACTTCTGCATATAAATGTGATACTGTG
Organism: Metellina segmentata; assembly: GCA_947359465.1. Classification (NCBI taxonomy): domain Eukaryota; kingdom Metazoa; phylum Arthropoda; class Arachnida; order Araneae; family Tetragnathidae; genus Metellina; species Metellina segmentata. Next base: position 68,781,923 of record OX375873.1, on the reverse strand, counting down.
TATAAATCTAGATTGCAATAAAGTGAAAGGGTCGAGTTATGTAGTCCTTTTCCTGTGTGTGTCAAAAATGAGGTTAAAATTTTTGAAATATCTTGATCTTGGTAACTGTGGAGCTTAATGCATCGTTATTAGTTGAAGAGCCACAAACGTCAATGGTCTCACGGGAGATTATTTATAGACATTACATAATGCCGGTTATTTTTATTTGAAGAAATATGTCAATATTTAGAAAGACAGAACAATGCCATTACAAATACTTATTTTAAAATTCGAACGACTAAATCACCAATTTCCCACACTGCTTTTGAAACAAGATGTTTTTTTCAAGGTGATTAGAGGCTTATTTTATCAAAATAAATCAACGTGGTAGTTTTTCTGTGTGATGGAACCAGTTCTTCATGTTGTGTATCCCCATCGTAACTAATAATTTTAACCTTCATTTATCTTCACGTCGAAAACTAACCTGTAGTAGGGTGCCTCTATGCAAAAACCTGTTTCAAACAGTCACAAGTTCTATACACGAGATAGTTAGTTTTTTGTTTTTCTTCTTGGGTCTTCATAAGTCCTTGAAGTATAGGACAATTTGTATGGACGAAGTATCTTGTCATTAGCAAAACAGACTAGATAATCAAGAACGAGATATCTCATCATTATCAAAACTGACTAGATAGTTAAGGGCGAGGTATCTAGTCATTAGCAAAACTAACTAGATATTTGTAAATTTTATTTATCAGATAAAATCTAGCATTGTTTACCTACTTTGAAGTCAATTTAAAGATTTTTGCTTCAGCATATAGAGTTATTTTTTTGGAAAAAATAACTTAATTGGCATCACAAAAGTATTTTATTACAATCAAAGTATTTGAGACTTGTAAATCTTTAGTAATTTCAAATATTTATGGGCCACACATATACCATTTAATATGAAAGTGGTAATACTTGTATATATATATTCTGTACAAAAAAAAATTACTACAGTATAAAGGAAAGAGCACTTTGGGAAAACAAAATCCTGGGAACGGCACAATCTACTTTCCTTTATTCCTAAGCTTAGTGAATTGAAATAATACTGAATATGTTTTACATAACTGATTTCTTTAGATTAGTCTTAGACATGTTTGAGTTTTTTGACTCATATTATGTATTGAACTCACAGTCCCTTACACCAGCCAAACCTAAATACGCTTCTTGCTTAAGGCTACATTACATTTTTTCCCGTCACTATATCGCTGAAAATAATAATTACCTTCTAATACTTTTATGTTTTTCTGCATACAGTAGAACTTCATTAGAACGGACGCCGCTTATAACTGACAGTGAGCGAAGAGAAATGCTATTTAAATTTTGTTATTCAATATGGTTGAACAATCGACAAGTAAAAATGTGTCTGCATATTAGGGCACCTCCGTCAGTTATTAACTGAAGAAATAAGCAGAAAATAAATTATTCTTTCAAACCAATGAATGTAAGCAATCAACAACCAATAAAACAATCAACAACATTCTGGTTCTAACGATTAATTTAGTGTATACGTACACATATTTTTCAATTCAACCTGCGTTGAAGGCTGTTTTTTATTTGATATATAATAAATGTTTTTTATAGCTAACTACTGTACTTTCTTTGATGTACCTAATTGAATTACACCCTGTAAGAATTATTTGTTATAAACTAGACATTCATTAAAACGAAAAACCTTTAGCTCCTATTAGTACGTTATAATGAAGTTCTACTGTATTTAAGGTTGATAGAACATCTCTTTTAAAGACAACATGTCCTCTTTTTCCGCTCAGATCTTTTTTAACTCTATTTTTTAAGTCAGATCTTTTCGTCCTCTTTTTTTTTTCGTTTGTTCACTTTTTGTTATTTTTGTTCATCATTTCGGATTGCGTTAAAAAATATATTTCTCATTGCATGCAAACTTTACGATAGTTACATTGCATCCCATATAGTTATGTAAACCACAGAATTCAAGTACGAAAATTATACGTATTTTTAAAACGCATCAACTCAAAATAGAATGTTTAACCTCTAGTTTATATTGAGCTCCATGTTAAAACGTCTCATAATGAGATCAAATAGATAACTAATGAGAATTTAGATTCGTGTTAGAATAATAAGAATGAAATATTGTTCTTGTTATATCAGAATGAATAACAAGACGGACGATTCGCAGCTTTTTTTTTTAGTTTAGAAGGAAACCGCGTTGCTAACCTAGCCACCTTTTTGTTAGCATTAAATCGAAGTCGATAACTCAACTATAATTACTGCGCACAAACAAATATGAAAAGTAAAATGTTTAATTTCTGTTACTTAGATATGTATCTACTATTATTTCGTTGTTATATGTTTGTTGTTTAAAAATTGGATTCTTATTTTTTGCAACGTTTTGACAAAAGACTTAAGTAAATGGTCAGTGTTTTCATTTATAAATTGGTTGTCGCATTTACTAATTCTTTTCAAAATACGTAAGTAAAATGTTCAGTAGATTTTCTTTCAGTTAGTGGCTAAAATACCAAGATTCGTCAAAGATTATTCTTTTCGTTAGATAATTGACAACTATGCACTAATAATGCATGCTTTTCGTGTTCTCTTTTTGTCAACTTTTTTTTTTATTATTATTTTACCAAATGTTATATTTTCTTATATTCATCTTCTAGCAACCCTAACTGCATTATTTGCAATAAATTTTGCCCTCTACTAAATTTTCTTGAAGCCTCTACTTTTTGCCCACTACTTTACAAACCTGTCAGTAGTAAATGGCGCTTATTCGATCCCTTTAGTTTATTATTGATATATTTCTCTCTTCTATGTCAGTAAAACGTTCCTTGTGGGTATTTTCAATAGTTGATGTCCGTCTTGTGTTTGGCACAATTTGGCCAAATATTACTCTTGCACCATGAAACCTAACCATCAACCAATCCAAACTCTCATAACAGCAATGCTTTATAAATGTGTTGATTATTTTTAATGATACTGTAAAATATACTGTGTATGTAAATGTCCTGAGTGCCAGTAGAGGGCGATGGTTATAAACACAGCTTTTGTATATATGTAGCGACTGTTAAGAGTCGCCGAAGCTCATTACCACTACTGTTACTGCTGACTCTGTTACTGTTACGTGTTTGTCTTATAAGAAATGTGTTCGTTTTAATCTTTCAGTTGATTTATCCTTTATCCAATCTCTTCGAAGAAAAACTCGATTTATTTCAGATACCATCGAGTTTTTTTTGTTTTGTTACTTCTACATTTAGCCCTCCATATCTTAAACGACTGAATGACTTAGCTTTCCATGTTTTAAACTATTGAACTCTGCAAAAAATGTCTTAAATATAAAATAATTCTTACTGCTTCCTAGATAAATTACTTTTACAATTTTTTGCTAATTAATGTAGGCACAAAATGTACTTAAAAGAGTCTACGTCAGTCTTTTCTCTGGGTGATTACCATATCACTTTTAATTGACCGGATTTTGATGGATAAGTTATCTTGTCATTAGAAATAAACTGACCAGAACGTAATCCAGTCATCATAAAAAAATCCACAATATCGTATAATTGGCCAGATTTCGTTAAAGCCACTTGGAGGGTTAAGAAGTATTATGTCAAAATTGTTCATGCGGAGAACTGTTAACAAATGCGATATGATCCTTGTACCTACTAAGTATTGATTATGACAGTCAACAATTTATCGAACCTATTCACTTATATTTTCTTTAAAAGTGATTGAAAGCAATAAAAATGACAATATCAGCAAGGATAGAAATATGAAGTGGTGGACAAAAAAGATGGTCTCTCTATTTCCTTCGCTGATGGCATTGGGCAGAAAACTCATTTTTCATCTTTTGCTCACCGGTAATAACTTTATTTTTCCTGGTCATTTCTTTTTATAGGGACATACTTTTTGGACGTTTCGAATCTTAACAAGTTACCTACCATATAGCTCAGAAAGAGGGTATGAAAAATCGTATTGCTGAACAATTCGAACAGTTTAGAATGTGTTTTCAATTTTTTTTTTAACCATGCAGTCACAATAACGTATTTTAAACACTGGTAAAAGAGAATATATCTCTTTAAAAACTAAAATTATAAAACTCTTCGTAAAATAAACAATGAAAACAACTATCAAATTAATGTAGTAACTTTAGTAGCATAGTCAATTGTTTGCATGAATAATGTTTACGTTTGGGGTTGTAAATTGAAATGATGCGCTACAAAAATATAATAATATAATAATATAATAGAAGAATAGAATAAAAATAAGGACAAAGAATCAATTGAAAGGGTTCAGCACAGAGCTACAAAAATAATAAAGGAGCTAACAAATTTCGACTATAATGAACGTTTAAGTTAGCTAAACATGTATACACTGGAAAGAAGAAGAAGGAGGGGGGATTTGATTCAGCTTTTCAAGTTTGTAAAACAAGAGGACACAGAGGGCTTAAATTTCAATAGGGATAACAGAACAAGGGGCCATGGGTATAAATTGAATAAGACACATTTTAATCGGGATTTAAGGAAAAACTACTGCTTTAATAGGGTAATAGACAGTTGGAACGCGATGCCAGAAAATATAGTTAATTCAAAAAGAGTGTACGAATTTAAGACACAATTGGATAGTCAGTGGGAATTGGGGAATTCATAAACAAAGGACCAGCCTTGTTGGGCTTGAGCCTGTAGCTGGTCGTCAATATTTGTATTTGTATTTGTATAAGTACTTTGAATATTTCCATCTTTGTACCCATAAGTTACATTAATATAAAATTACAGATACTTATATTACCTTAAACATGGCAGGGTTATGAATATACAAAAACTCCACATTTAAATAATTTGATGCATATATCTTCTCAAATTAATTTGATATGTCATTAATTTCCTATACATCACAAAATATACGTGTATATTAAATAAATACTCTAATTAATCAAAATTGTTTCGATTTCATTTGATTTCATTTCTTTTTTAAATTAGTATTTGACATATCGATTACTGTTCTTCGGTGTTGTTCTGTTAAGCAGGAAAGATAAGGAAAACAAAGCGACTAATTCAATTTCAAATCAAATAACTAAATTTTGTATTTATTAGTTTTCTTTTCTATTTTAAATATTCTGTTTTGTATTAGACACAATTTGATCACATGTAGCCCTAATGGTAAACTAGTGGGAACAATACAGATTATTGCTTTCATCAAACTAAGTGTATTACACATAAATTTTTTTTCAATAATTAAAAAGAAGTTATTGGTTAAAACACTTCGTATAAATTATACTTATAAATTATAAACAACTACACAATTTTCATAGAATTTTGCTAAAAATAAATTGGCTTAACAAATAATTTTTAACCATGTAAGCTTTAAAACATAAGAAACATTCATTAAGTATTAAAGATGAGGAAATGTGCAAAATAATATTAATTAAAGTAAACCATATTCTTTAAATTTTTTAGAGCCTTCAAAAAGTTAACAAAAACATTCTATACATTTGTCCATATAGTGTATTGTGAAAAGCAACAAAATACTGTCGTAATAATACATAATAATAAAAAACCATAATATGAAAAAATAATTTTTTTAAATTATTTTTCAATAAATTTATATTTGATAATATTATTATCAAAGGAAAACTAGTCACTAGATTCCTCCCTAATTCAAATGAAATCTTCCAAGTCCGCGCATCTTTAGCTAAATGATATATATATTTTTAGTTTTCGAATATTTATATGAAAACATTTTTGAATTTTTAGTCTCTTCTATTCTTTAATATGTTGTACTTTACTAAAATTTAGCGTATTTGTTTACTAGATTTAGAATCCTAATTTTTAAGCCTATTTACGTATTATTCGTAGTATACTAAACTATTTACATATTGACACGCAATATATGAAACGAAATTGTGTAGTTAGGTAAAATGTACAAAATGTATTTTTGTATTGTATGAATGTAGTTCAAATAATCATAAATCGAAACATTTTTTAATAAAATACGGTGATGCTTATACACATAAAAAGTGATAATGTACCTGTATTATACTTTTCAAAGTATAATGTACAGTATGCAAAATATGACAAAATAATTAATAAATGTAAGAAATACAACAGATTTTCAAAACAATTAACATTATCATAACACGTCATACTGTGGTTGATTCATAATGTTTACAGGAAACGCATTTCTATTGTATAACTCGGAGGAGCAGAGCACAGATGCTCTTTTGTGCTGGTATAGCTATTCTATAACATTGTGATTAAATCTCTCCCGTTCTGCTCCTTTAATCCGAGCGCGCAATTTCCGAGAAAGCATGATTTCTATTGATGCACTTGAACAAAGGAAATGGAAAATATTTACCCACAGAACTTCATCTAAATTTAAGGTTATTCTCATTAGGGATGTCTTTGTAGTTAAACTAATGACAAGATAACACAATTTATAGATGAATACATGCATTCACAACTGTAAGTATTTTTGAAGGTGTTAAATATAAGAATGATTGTTCAATATTTTGTTTTTCTAATGGACAACCTTTATACAATTGTTTCATATTAATTGATGACGCTCCAAGGAAAATTTGTACACAGGAAAGATAAACTGAAAACTAGCGGGCATAATAATCAGAACTTTCAAGCTTAAGTTGCACTATTTTTATAACATAACTAATACGTTCTGTAATTTTTACTAATACTATTTTTATAGTTCATAACTTTTTAATGGTGTTGTAAAATGGGATAGTGTGTTGACTACACAGCAGACTTCAACATATCCTAGAGTGAACTAATCAAAACAATATATTCGACAGCAGATTTTTTTTATATGAACCTTTGGTCTATGCAGTACTCTATGGAATAGTATTGTTGATCTATTGATATTGAATGATATATGTGGAAGTTTAGTTTGAGGTTTAATGGCCACTTAATTGTGTGGAAATGTTTCTAGGAGTGAAGGTTTAAAAGTGACATGTATAAAATATTTGGTACAAAATGACCAAGAGAGGTTCTATAGAGTTGTACAGATATCTATGTTGTAAAGGAGATAATTTAAGGATTTTATAATTTGTATTTGTGCTTTTTGTAATATTTGGACACCAAGTGTTGAAATTAGCTTTCTTTTTAATGCATTATATATTTCTTCTCATCACTTTTTAAACATCAAGCCATAATTACGTTTATGGTGGAATTGATTCTGCAATTCACTGAATAACTGTCTGTCTCCTCACTTCCAAATGGCATTAGGAAACATCAAGAATTGATACCTTAACACTAAAAATGAGATTAAATATCAAAAAGTTTATGAAAAACGATAGAAAAGTTATAAAGATGTCATCAAGTTTGAAACAAAAAATTTTTCGTTACAGTCTTTGAGACCAATTAGGTTTTCTAAAGCCATAAAACAAAGGTACATTTTTCAAACCAAAGCTTTTAACAGAGTGGATATTTTCAAATAATTGATTTCAAATACGGTGGTTTTGTGGTCAATCACACAATTAAGTTGCAATTAAACCTCAAACTAAACTTCCACATATCTCATTCAATATTAATAGATAAACAATACTATTCCATAGAGTAACTTGTATAGACCAAAGGTTCATATAAATGAAAAATTCATATTTCTGCATTCGTAATATTGCTATTTTAAAATTATGTTAAAAAACAAAACTAATTTAATTTACCATTCACTGACATCATCTTTCCAATGTTGAAAACAATCTATCGTTTGTTTATGTTTTCTCTGTGCAATCTAACTAAATAGTTAGAATATTTCACACCATTGTAGATTATAACACGTCTAATGTGAAGAAAAAAGTTAATTTTTTAAACATTACTATTACCAATTAATATCAATAGTTACGATAATCAAACTCAATATGCACATACCCTCTTTCCTACGTAATCGGCAAAACATTTTACACACCTAATCAGTGTTTTATAAGAAGCTATTTTTACACCCAAACTTCACTTAACTTTTCTTCAATTTGATAACAGATTAGACATATTCTACGAGCTATTAATCCATGGTTAGCTCTACAATTTAATCAATATTAGTAAACAGATATTTCTGCTATTTTCGATGTACTACCTTTATAAGTTGTTTTAATTCGTTTTCGCAATAACAACACTTCAAATGATTTAATTTAAAGCAATGTAATCAGTATTTAGCAATTACGAGTAGTCATAAGATCCATTGGTAAATAAGATTTAGTTTTGCTGAAATTGTTGATACTCGGAGATGATGTCCTGGAACAATACCAATTTAATCAGTTTTGATGTCTGATTTGTATTATCCTTTTGAAAACAGTAATATTACAAAGGTCTGAAACATATGGGGGTTTTTTTAGAAAAAAACGCCATAACCATTGTAATTTTTTTAATTCTATAAAAAAAGTATTCTCTATTTCGAATCTTCGTTAGAGTTAATTGTGCTATAACTGAAGGTTTCATAGCGACTTAATCATGATCTAATAAATCTTTTTCAAGCTAAACAAATTCACAGGTGTTCGAAATTTGTCACTTTCGGGTCACTCATACTATTATCTATAAAAAACACCCCTTATAATGCTAATTGTAAAATGAGATAAATGCTCATTGGAATCACACAGACATCAATAGTACACTATTTGTATGCACAAAATTTACTTTCACTATCATAGAAACTAACAATATTGTTTTTAAGACTAAAAGTCCGTTAGAACATGGCATTTCAACTATCGACTCCATATAGGTCGTTTTATGCAAAGCGCGAAATAAATGCTCATAGTGTGACCAGATTGGTAGGTAGGTAGTCAAATTAACGTTGCACTTGAGCAACACAACTGGCTATAGGAGACGTTTACAACTGAATAGGTCAGGGTAAGACCCGAGGACAACTCCTCGTAATTTTTAACCATAATTAGATGGCGAGGTAACACCTGGCTGCCATCCAATCCCCATAATGTGACCAACGTTTTCCTCTTCAATTACATTTTACGGCTCAGTGGGTATATGGTTCTTGTTGCTATAAAAAAACAACCACTCGGTTGCATTTCTACAGAGTATCTATAAATTAATATTTAAAACTTATCCACAATATATGTTAATGATTCAACTTTTAAAAAAATACGGTTTTTCTGTATAGGTTTTGGCGTAGTTTTTTTTTGATTTTCTTCTGTAATACTTTCAGCTAATATAACCAATATTGTTGATAGTGGAACTCTCTTCCAACAAATTAATGTAGAAAACATCCTTTAAATTTGTATAGTTTACTCGTTAAATATTGTTTACGAAAGTGTTCAAACTATGTGAACTTGCCCCTGATATGGGTAGGTTGGCATAACACCTGGGTAAGGTTGCATATCATTATGAGATGATCTAAGCAATAATGCGAGTTAATCACTTTAAAATTATATTTTAATATAAAATAAGAAACACTAAGAAAACAAAACAAAAAGAACAAGGAAATCTTAACGCTTCATGTCCACCAAAAAAGTAGGGCGATCGTCTACTTGGATTACTGGTTTTAATTTTCGCAAAACTTGTTGCGGTTGTACCAGATTGTATCTGCGACTTCTCGTCATCTCAATAGTTTGTGTGTTTTCATCATTGTGTAAATATACAATTTATCACCATCTACCATCTTTCCTTATCCAACATGCCCTGCGAATTAAATGCCAACTTGCCCCAGGACTTGCTTCAATTTTCCACATATTTTACAAGCAATTCCAGTACATGAATAAAATCGCTATTGCTCACACTCTATCCATACTAGGCCAAAAACCACAAATCTACTTTCTTATCTCTCTCTCTCTCTTTCTCTCTCTCTCTCTCTCTCTCTCTCTCTCTCTGAAAGCTTCTATAACATTGAAACTAGAGTATATGATTTAACATACACATTGAGTTAAATAATGGCGATATCAACGCTCTAAAATCACTGTGGTAAAGATTACAATGACAATACCAATTTAACCTTTATGCCAATAAGCCCCGGTCTCCCATACATTTCAATTTCATTATTTATTCAAGAAAAATAATAAATGAGCTGAGAACTTAAGTTGATTATCATGATTATACACTTAAATTTCAACTTGGACTAGTATAACACATACACCAAAAAGTTATTAACTATTGTTTTCAAGTAAAATTCAAAAAATCAGAAATACAGTGTCATCCCTGTCATATATCTTCTCACAAACATGAAATAGCACCCTTTTGCCATTTCCGAAATAAACCTTGCAGGTGCCTCAATTCGTATTCATCCCATAAAATTCCAACGTAAAACGAAATTTCGATCCCAGCTATATGGTCTTCTGATTTTCTGTCACTACAAATAATGCAGGATTGCTATCTAAACCGGGAGGTTCGACATTCTAGCATGCAATTTCCATCGGTCTAGAATCGTTGCGTTTCGCAAATCCTGAGAAGACTGAAATATGCAGTAAAAATAGGTTGTTTTATTGAGTTTGAAAAATTCAGTAGAGTACAAGTGACTTTACAATCGAACTGGAGCTGTTTCAGGAGAATATATTTTCTAACTTAAAGGAACCTTTTCTCTTCATTTTGAGCACATTGTTTTTATTTGGTATATTTTGACTTATGATAATTTTTTTGTTTCATAACTCTTATATTGATCAATGGGCAGTTTCTTTATTATAGAAAATAAGAGGAGAGCATAAATATAAGTTAACATCTTAAGGCGCACACAACTTTTATTAAAATATTTTTATGACGAAACATCTCACACTACGGAATTGAAATTATGTAATGTCAATACTGTGATCATCATTTAACTTCCATTTATAAAACGGAAACACTTTGTGAATTTATGGGAATTTGCAATAAAAATTTTAAAATTGACACTTTTATAAATATTGTTTTTTACTGAAACGGAAACAAATACAAAATCATACATGTTTGGATCTGGAATTAAAGAGATTGAATGCTACTTGTCAAACATTTTGAAACATGTTTAAGTAATATTATTACTGATCTTACAAAAGTTTACCATCGCCAGTAGAATAAGAAGAAATAGATAATTAATTCATTTTAGAGGCATTGATAGATTTAGTTGTACAGATAAAACTCCTAATTTTTAGTTTCATGTTTTTAAACAATTAATAACTTAGTATTGTTTTTAACATCCACAATTTTAATGCGTAATTTTTCATGTGCGAATTGTAGATAATTATCCATGCAAAGCTCTCGATCTTATAGGCTTTTTATTCTATGTTTATTATTGAAATCATGAAATTCATAAATTATCAGAAAATTTAGCTGTATTGCAAGTGTCATTTTTAGTATGCAGTGTACTTCAAAATTATTTTAAATCTTGGTTTGTAGCAAGTGATTTCAGTTTTAATCAGCAATATAAACATGTATAAGACGCAAGGATGCTTATCAAAACCTAATAAATAAAAATTCCCTAAACAACGTACGTTATGTCAGACTTTTCATACTCTTCATTTCACAATGCATTTTTCATTTTCTTTTTATTTCATATTTAATATTAATATTTAAACAGTTTGAAATTACTAGGCATAATTTGCGAAACAAGTCTACAGATTTGCATCAAAGATGCCTTTTTAACTGATTCGTATACCAGACCATCATTATTCGATTTCCATTCTCATAAATCTCCATGAAGATGCGAATTTTACCTCCGACTAATTAACATAATATAATTTAATTTTAGACAGATTCTGTCAAGCTAAATGTAGATAGCGGTAGTGTTTCTGCAGCGGAACCTGTTCCCTGTACGCATTCCGAACATGACGTTAATTGGCTTGTTTTTAAATACGATTTCGGTCAAAACGGCGATAACCTACATACTAAGGTAACCCCGATATTTATCATGCCGAGCACATTCGTGCAAGCAATCGCGTAATATCTTCTGGTTGCGTCTGGTTTGTTTACTTACACTGAATATCCCTCTAATAAATGGGGCACTTAGAAATAATATTACTACAGAATCATAATTTAAAAATACATCTTAATTTGAGAATGTTCGTACTTTAAAAAAGAAATTTTTAAAGTATGATTTGAAAATATCCATGAAGTAACACGACAAATATTGTAAATCTGTTAACCAAGTTATAAACAAAACTACCTAAATTTAAAAATCCCCAACGGTAAAAAAAAAAATGTTCCATGTCCGTCATTAGATAGGAAACTATATTAAACGTTCCATCAGAATTTAAATATATTTCATCGTTCAGAAATATCCCTGACTCATTTTTTACCCTCGATCCAACTTTGTTTAATAAAAACTCTTATCAATCCTATTTTTACATTTGAGCTAATAGTTTACGCCGTCGTTCACATTTCTCGCGAAAACTGCATTTTATACCTAGTTATTTCTGCCATTTCAATGACACTTGCCAGGAGTTTTTACGTGCATATAATCAAGACTTTTATCAACTTTGACGATTTTGATCAATTTTGTAACTTTCAATGGTTCTATACCGATAGGATCTTCTGTTTTGGCAAAACTCCTGCCAATGAATTTTATCTAAAATTACATTTTCCATGCCAAATAGCTTTCTTATCATCTTCTTCTGCTAACCATTTTATTCTAAAAGAACGTTTGATGGAAATCTAAAACCATTTAAAAGTTGGGGTTTTTTTGGTTGAAAATTGTAGTCTATCTCCAACTTTGTTTTGAACTTGAATTGAAGAGTGATCTTATCTACTTTGTATCTTTTCATGAAAAGGTTTCTTATTTTAAGTCAGGAGTAAAACTGTTATAGTTCAAACAATCAATGAAATTCAGATTTTTGTTTAAAATAATATTTATTAATAATTCAATAAGAATAATTTTAATTTTTAGTTTAAAATAAATTATTTGCGCTTTTAAAATTTCGGTATTATTATTACTGCTTAACTCTAATTTATTCAATCCACATCAGAATAGAATATTATATGTATTACATGTACATTTCTTTACATTAAATAATTCTTTTAAACGTGTTAAATGTTTAGACATATAATATGTGTGAGTTATCCTATTTTTAAATACAATTCTATTGTTCCGATAATAATAAAAGGAACATTTAATTCATGTTTTATACCATATGCTCCCCGAATAAATTTCTAAATTGTTTTTATTTTAGCTTTAGGTACATGTCAAAGTTTATACCTGCCATCAGTTTGTTTTCATCTTTATTAGGTAGCAGTTGGTATAAAATTTTAATACTTTCTCACGAGAGTGCAAATTACTTTGATTCAAATATTCGAATTTGTCAACATTGGAGTTAGATAGTTTGTTTTGATTTCAATTTCATCATCATTAAATCTTTTTATATGCGTCATTTTGTTATGTTTCTAGCTGTTTTCAATTAATATAAAAATAATTTTCCAAACACTATGAAAATGTGTTCTTGAATGAAAAATAGATTAATTGAATAAATAAACTTTGTTTCAATAATTCTTGCTATTAATTCAAGATTTTGATTTCTTATTAATAAATTTATTAATTTCAATTAACAAATTCAATAATTTTGATTTATAAATTAATTGTTATTAAGAAATACGTAGCACTCAAATCTTTTTCTATGCTAAATTATGACAAAGCGTTTAGGAAACATTAAAATATAAATCAAGCTTTGGAAAGAAAACAAAATTAATAATGTCCTGTGTGATGCATTCAAAAATACATAAAATATGAAAAACGTGTAATTGGAGGAATTTCTCAAGGATAAATACTATACTGATTTAAAGAAATGGCTTACACATGGTGTAGTTCGTTTGTGGTAGCAAACATATGCCTTAAAATGTCATTTTTGAGTTAATAATCAAGGAAGAATGTTTTGTACTATACTTTTTTTCAGTTTGTATACTTTAAAACTCAAGAGAGCGATTTAAAGTTCTAAAAAGTCATGAAAGGTTATAGCAATTCCCCCCCCCATATTTATCTATAAAGAATTTGTTTCGTGGGAAATCTTGATTTTCGAGCTGTTAATATTGCAATAAACGTGCGATCTATCGATTAAAATTCGAATGATATATTGTTGATATCAAGAAAATTATAACTTTCTTTGTCACTTATTTCAAACGCATTATTTTGGGGGTAATTTTTTCCTTTTTCATATAGGAAGAAGCTTAAATATATAGTTGTAGTTTAAAGTAGAAACTACTTTTAGTAAAAACTCTAGAAATAGTTTTGAAATATTCTAATATTTTCAAAAAGTTACTTATACGTTTAACTTTAATATCATAGTAAAAAACTTATGCGCTTTTTGTAAAACATGGTAGGAGAAACTTCTGCAGGAAAAAATTAATTCACTTTCCAAAACGGTTATTTTGTAACGTAAACTTTTCGTGGTCTCATCTGAAATAACAAACCTCAACCACCGATGCAAACGATAAATTATCTTATTCCTCTAGTAAAGACTATTCGCGAGAAGGAAAAGAAAAAGTAAGATATTGTAATCTATAAAAAAATTACCACACATTTCTGTCGAAACCTCCAGAAAATCAGAATAAACAGAACTGAAAAAATTAATGAAATGCATAAATGAAACTTTTGAATTTAAGATTAGAAGTTAACGAAAAACATACAGTCTATACCATCTCTTATACACATGTCATGGATATAAAAGAAAAAACATGATTGATGTTTTTCAGGAAATCAAACTTGTGTAATTTTTTTTCAGGTGAAATTGATTCAACTTGAGTAACTACTCATGTGCAGAATTTCTGTCAAAAGATGATAAATGCATGGCTTTAATTTCCAACGTCAGTTTAGAGTTGTATTTAAAATGAATTGGTATCCTTATTCAATTCCTTCCACTTATACTAATGCTCTATAAAATTTCAATTTACGTACGAAATTCGCAATTATTAACTTAAGGAGTAGCTTTTGCCGGAATTATTCTATAAAAGCGAAGAGAGAGAGAGATAATCTCTCTTTAACTTAAATAAGTGTGATCTATCCTGAATTAATTAGCTCAGCATTCGTGTTGATATATTACTAGACTGTAAAAGAGTACGTAATTACTAAGTGCGTTCTCTCAATCAGTTAAATTTAAAATTATTGTAAGTTATTTGTAAAATAATATAAGTAACAGAACTCTATAGACACATAGGCAGATACAGTTACAATTACGACAGAAAAATTCTTATGAATGTACGTATAGGAAAGAATTGCGTAAATAATAATTTACAAATGCAAAATAGTATTGCAAATTGTTATAACTAGGGGGCCCGCCCAATGCTCGCTAACGCTCGCCAACCCCAGGAGGATTGCTTCACTGCGCGAATATATGCTCGCTTCGCTCGCATCAATGAAGACATGTGTCCTAGCAGAAGGAATTGTTTACAAAATATGATGTTCCAAAAATATATTTTTTAAATCTAAATTTGTTTTGCTATTTTTCAGAAAAGAAATATACTTGTACATATGAAATCAGAATTCAAATTAAAACTTTGAGCAAATTTTCACTCGAAATGTGAGCGTTGATTTGGAAATTAAGTACCCAGCATGTTGTTTGTGTGTACATTTACCCCTGCACTCGAGCCATCCAAGCTTTTTCATTGAGTTTGTTGTCGAAAGTTGTAGTGCAAGCGTCTTGTTGAACTATAATTGTTGGTCCTGAAAAGAACCTTTTTTTAAATGGCCCTGAAAAGATCCTCCGCTTTCTTTGATTTCTATTATTCACCGCAACAGCTCGACTAAAATTCATTTTTTTCCAATAAAATTTCATCCAATAACGCTATAAATTAAATTGAAGCGCGAGGCCTCGTGGTAAACAAACAATCGTATAATGTGGCCAAAACGCGATAACAAATAACGTCTTTTTTGCGTGCCGCGTAAGAGAATTATATATATAGATGATAAACTTTCACGTTTTTTGTTTACATTTTTATAACATAAGAAATGAAAAAATATGATGGGAAGTATCTTTTTTATTTCCTTTTATAGCCCGAAAAGGTAAAATAAAAAATTTAAAGTTTGCACTAGTTATTTCAACCCGAAAACGCTAGTTTTCCTACGCCACTTCTTGTGACGTCACTATGCACTATGACGGTTTGCTTACTTTTATAGCGACGTTGAAACAGCAAGAAAAAAAATTTCATTGATTGTTCAAAAATTAAAAGAGCAAGCAATATGAAATTTCAACTTTCTAGACAAACGTAAACATTACATCGGGGTACACAATGAAGTCACGTATCGTTTTAAGGTCATGTGCTTTTGCCGTACTTTTCGGTAATTTTAATTCCATTTTATTTGTTTTAATTGTCGTATTTGAACATTTTGACAATCAATCTATTAATAAAACACAGAAATGAGCATTATCTTCACTGGTGCAAGTTCCTCATTGTTTTAATAGTTGTTATATTTGTTAAAATTTTTCCATAGACAACGTCGACTTAGAGAAGAAACTAATTAACTGATATTTTTCAGAGAAACTAGATGCTTATTTTCAGGATGATTATAAATATATACATACTTCTATAGTAAAATCTTTAAAAAATGCTCAGCTATTAAAATGTCTATAATTTTTTTTCTCACCTAATAGTCATTAAACAACTGTACAGTAGAAATTGTTTTGTCAGTTTATATGTTTCTACTCTAAACCAACGATATGTTAGTTACTTAGATTTTACTGTACTCACTGATACTTTTATAGAGTACTTTAATTTTTTTACCGTTTTTTATCAGGATATACAGTAAAACCTTGATAATCCGAGGCAATGTAAGCCACAGCCCCCTTTCGGATAACCACAGACTTGGATAATAGTGATGTAATAATACAAAACTATCAGTATAAAATATAGAACAATTTCCTGTAATACATGTTACTGCTGCTGGTACTAGTTATTACATGGGGCAAAGATAAAACGAATACTTGGTTAATGGGAGTACGGATAACCAAATTTATACGGTAGTAATTTATGTATTTATTCTTATGAAACAATATTTCAGCTCCCATATTACTCTAATTTTATTTTAGTAAACATTCACATGTGAAGGTTAATTAAATCTCTCTTTTTCGTTAGATATTTTTCATTTGCATTTGAAAATGGTGCATTATTACAACCATGATAACTTTACATAGAAATAGTGAAGGAGATGAAGGGACTTATTGACTTGTCTGAATCATTTATACATTTAAAATTGATAGGCTATAAAGTATTCTCAAAATGTGTGCTATTATAGCAGACAACTCTAAGTTCCAAAGATTTATTTTCTGTCATCATGAGACTCAACATGACTAATAATTACAGAACTCAACGGCTACATTACTGGAAAGAGTGTCCTGTTTTATTCAGTATCGATTACAAACTCGAAACCTAGTTTTTGGTTATGAAAGTGGGTTAATAACTCAATCCTTTCAACCTTGCTCGAAAATGATTCATGAAACCTTTTTCTCATAACTGATACTGTCATACTCTTAACTACAGTTTACTGAGCATTCGATTCATGAAACGTTTTAGCTCAGAATTTCATGTCATGTAGCATTGGTCATTCATTAAACCAAAAGCTATTGTTCTCGTTTCAAGTAGTCTAACTTTTTTTATTCTGATTGGATTATTGTAGTTATATATGTAGGCGTTTATCAAACAATAGGAGTTAAAGTATTGTAATAAGAAAAACAGTTCAACTTTTGTTCTAAAATTTTAAATCATCATCTTTCATGATGGAATTACTTTAATATTTTAGATAATGTTACAAAAGTTAGAAAATAGGTTCAATTCAGTTTAATAGATATTTCAAAATCTTTTTTTTTTTTCTTATGAATTTAATTTTTATAAAAATAGCTTTATTCTATATGTTAAAACTCCTTGTGATTTCGACGAGATATCTCATTCATCAAGATCTAAACAATTTTTCTATCAACTAGATAATTTGTCCTGAAGATCTAATCAGTTTTGCTAATGGCAAGATATCTCGATGAGACAACAACCTGGATGGTTTAATGGATCGATTAGTCGTTATTAATGTTATTCAAAACTTTTTTCACAAAGGCATGTTCGAAAAAGGATCAGAAAAGAATGTTTCTTCATTCATCAGCTAAAAACATAGAACTTAAATACTTCGTGTTGCATAGAAACCGTGTTAAGCGAAACTTAGAAATTATATAAAAGTAGAGATTGAGTTCCGTGTAATAAGGAAACTAAAACCGTGTTGTACGGAGTACTAAAAACATAGAAAAAGTTAACATATTTATTTGTATTTTAAATAATGTTATACAAGAGGGATCATAAAATAATATAAGTAAATTAATTCATATGTTTTAAAAACATTTTAACTATGTATTAAACGATGTGGACGTGTGTAGGGTCCACGCAATACAGACAGATAGATGAACAGACAGACTGAACAGACAGGACAAACAGACTAAACAGACAGAGACGACACAGGTTAAACATACCAGACAGACTGAACAGATAGACCAGACAGATTGAACAGACCAGACAGACAGATAGAAAGGACAGACAGACTGAACAGACAGACAAATAGGACAGACAGGTGAAAAAAATCTAACGAGTCTCTATGCAACCGTCCAATTGACCAACAATAAGTAAAAATTAAACCGTGTATACGGAAACTATTTTCGTGTCATACGAGGCTGGTCGCAATTTTAGTACCGTGTTGTAGGGAATCCGTGTTGTAAGAGTATCGTGTTAAAAGAGAGTCACCTGTACGTGGTTTTCATTTAGAAACCGAATATCTGAATTTAAAAAAGTATCAAAATGGTTCGATTGAAAACTGAATGTCCGTTCGAGAAAAGGGAATTTTAAACAACTCTTTGTTGATCTTGAAATACTTACACAGTTAGTAATTTTGAAATATTGAAATTTTTTGTCTTAAGTGACAGAAAGTTGAGGTTGCTTACTCTACATATTGAAGCTGTTCGTTCACAACTTAGATACATGTGAATCATTCGATGAAATGATTCGTGAAAATGACCAGTAAAATTTTTTAAATAACTTTAAAGTGAGATGGGTTACGTTAAATTAAAATGGGTAGTCATACGTTGTAGTTCAAATATATTTCAAAATTTTGATATAGCGTTTCATTGCAAGATGATTAAAATTAATTAAATTTCATTTGTTTTTCGTGTTTCATGGATGTTATTGAAAGCTGTCCTTCATAGTCACGTAACTACATCTATAATTCTAAATAGGTACGTGCTTTCCCTTTAGAAACCGAATTTCTTATCTTAAAAAGTACCTTAAGAGTTCAATTTAAAACTGTATCTCTTGGAGAAAACAGAATTTTTAGTAAGACTTTGTTGATCTTGGTATATCACACTAAGTAATTTTGAAAAATTGAAATTTTATGTCTTAAGAAACAGAAAATCGAGGTTGCTTACTCTATTATCATGTGAATCGTTCGTTGAAAGCAGTGATTTGTTTTTTGTAAAAGCTCTTTAAAATCAACCTTCTGTTTATTAAAAAACTGTAATTTGTTGAGTTTAATTTGTCTATACCGATGAGACATCTATTTCTTACTCGCTCCGTTATTCCACATGCCGCTAAAGGAAATTTCAGGAAAAGTGCGTTTGCTTCAAACTACATTAGTCATGAATGCCGTAAATTTTTAACCCCCTTGGACATATAGAACGCGGGTTAATAGGTAGCCTATTATACAGGGTTCTAAAACATGAGTGTACCAAATGTGAGCATTCGTCAAACAGTGTAGATTTGTATAGAGAAAAAAAAAAGTCAACTCTGCTTTATATATCTAACAGAAGTTTCGTTATCCCACCTGCCGCTGAATGAAATTTTCAAGAAAAATTGCCGTTTGCTTCAAACTAAATTATTTACGAATGCCGTAATAATTTAAATTACCATCCTCTCATATGGATGATGAAATTCGAAAATATTGCATACTAGGTTCAAGAATGCTACAAGTACAACATATTCATAGGGAAACTAAGTGCAAGACTATCCTCCAAATATTCGCCATATTTCCTGGAAATGAATACACGGGATATTCGTAGTCACTCCCAAACTCACAATCAACTTCTGTAGTTGTCACCTTAGAAAAAAACTTTCAACAGAATTGCGACGAATATGAAACGGATTACACGGATGCATACAACAAATATGCATATTTGCGTCCGTTGTATATTGTAAAGGCAATGAAAAAGTTCAAGTGGATATAAAAAAAATTTCCGTACACTTAAATGATGCCAACATTATTTTATGAAAAAGAATTGATGATGAACAAACACTAGAGTGCAAAACTTAAGCAAAGGAGTCACTTTTCAGCATACAGCTATGAAATTGTAGAAAAGAGCATTTTGCGATCTGTACAGTGAAAAGCCAACTCAGTAGAAAGGTGATGTATATACAAATATGTATCAGGCGTAACCATCGATATCTACTATCGATGGTTACGTATCAGGCATCAGAAACATGACGTCAGAGGTGACGTGAGGGCACGTAAAACATCGACCTTAAAATGAAACAGACTGAGCATGCGACCTCAGTTTCGAGTTATTTCTTCCAGTTGCTTGGTTTGAAGATGTGTCACATGGTTGTGGGTAAAAGCATGAATCCTAAACTCTTAATTGGTTAACGTGTCTATCCACCATTATTAAAAACACTAGTCTGCGCTTCCATAGCCAATCATATGATTCGATATGTGATTTACCCTTCAAAGATCTTACGACATCGATTCCGCCCCCATGATCCGTCTATTTCATTTTAAGGTCGATAACGTAAAACGCGTGGAGTCATGGTGGAGTCAGCGCGCGCAGTGCAAGGCAACTTAAAAAAAAGGAGGAAAGGCGCATTTTCAGACATTTGTTGCAAGTGAAAATGAGATCTTATGTGCATCGGGATGCTTGAGGAGGGGCGTAGTTAGGCAAGTGTGGCCCAATTGTTTGGAATTGACAAAAATGTTGTTTCACGAGCTTGGAAAGCCTTTCAAAGGACAGATACAGCTGTAAGTAAGATTTGTGGTGGTCGGTCTAGGAAAACAACATTTAATGATTACCGATATATCGTTGTGTAGGCGAAAAGAGATCGAAATCAGGCAGCGGGCGACATTGCTCAACAGCTGCATACGGCAGCCGGACAACAGGTGTCCCGGTTTACTGTAGTCAGACGCCTTCATAAAGATTGCCTATTCGCCCGCTTTCCTGAACGCTGCATACCATTGACAGCAACCCATCGGCGGCACCGTTTACAGTGGTGTAACGAACACAAAGATTGGACATCTCATCAATTAAGTCACGTCCTCTACCGATGAGAGTCGTTTCAGTCTTACAAATTACTCTCGGCACCAGTTGATATGGAGAGAGGTAGGGACACGCTTTCATCCCACTAACATCAGTGAAAGAGACCGTTGGGGTGGTCCTGGCTTGCTTGTGTGGGGAAGCATAATGATGAACGGACAAATAGAGCTCCACATTATTAACAGACTCCAAGTTACCGGAGATCCTTACTGTGATGAAGTTACGTGCTTCTGATCTGAAGTACCATTGTTCAATACTTTGTTTTTATGGACGACTACGCAAAGCTACATAGGTCCCAAGCTGTTCATGATCTTCTAGAAAGTGAAGATATTCGAGAATGGATTGGCCAGCGTTCACCCCTAATTTAAATCCCATAGAACATGTGTGAGATGCTTTGGGGAGACACATGGTGTCACGATCTATCCTCCGGAGAACAACATTCAACTGACACAGATGCTCATCGAGGAATGGGTACTTGCCTCAAGAACTGTTGGATAATCTAGTGTTGAGTATGAACAGACGGTGCCACGCAACCATTGCAGTTAGGGGATGTCATGACCATTACTAAGGGACTTTAGTTTGTTGTTCTCCCTCAAGGCCAGACTATATTTTGTGCCAACTTCATTCTAACAATAAAACCTATTTCTGCTGCATTCCATACTGTATTCGTTCTATTAAGTTTTTTTTTGCTACTATGTTCTTTTCACCCTTTAAGTGCTACATTGTGCCTCTGTAGTATGAATTTCATGTCTCCTAGTTTTTTTTAAGAAATTACAGCAAAATCAGAAAAGTTGCTTAAGTTTTGCACACTAGATTATTTTTATTTCAACCCGAGCATAGCCGGGTAATTAATTCTGCTAGTACTTTTATATAAAAATGCAAACTCTAAATGCTTACAAACATAGTCCTGCTATATCAACTCAATTTTCATTTCCGTCATGTGGTTCTATAAGATATATACAGTGGATAAAAAAAGCTTTCGTACGGAAAAGGGAAACAGCGAATAAATTATGATAATTTCTAAAACAAATCCCACCACAGATTCAGAAACTACATAAGAAACTAAGATCGCACTAGAGAGTGTTCGCGACAAAATTTCCTTAATTTTTACAAATATAAACTAAATAATCAAAGCGTTGAGAAAAAAATGCAAAATAAAAGGCAGAAAGGCAATTTACATAGTACGTACAGAGAGTACGCACTATACAAATTGATTCTGATGAACAGTTTAGTTGTTACACAGTCAATTATCGTATGGATAAGAATTTAAGAATAGTAAAAGTAATCATTTCAAACAATTTTCATGGCAATGGACTGCCTAAAATGGAAGTTCCGAAAGCTTTTCGCGAGTTAGTTAAAAGTTGAGAAATGACGGTTTATCAATGAGGAAAATTGGCATAATCATAAAAAATTCGAAATATGTGGATCAGTATATCATTGAAAGATATAATGAAGTATAAACTGAGGGAAATCGGAACCGATCCAAAAGTTTGGCTCAGAAGCTGAGCTGTACACACAAGAGATATATTCTACGAAATGTTAGTGATAATTCATAAATCAGTGCACCAAAACTTTGCTGACTTGTTGAAAACATTACGATCTTGAAGTATCTCCTCAGACTGTAAGGATGTGAAGCACGTAAGAAGCTATTAATTAGTACACTTAACAGGAGAAAGCGTCTTGAGTGTGCAAAGATACAATTAAATTAGCCCTTAACTTTCTGGGATTCTGTACTTTCCAGCGATGAGTCAAATTTTGTCAAAGGTGCAGGTGTAGGGTCAGGCGGGGTAATTGTAAACAAGCTATACAAGCGCCCACGTGAAATTCCGAGAAACTAAAAAGTTGTGAAATATGAAAGCTGGCAACCCTTAGGATGTAATATGGTGATCCCGTATTTCTTTGAACCACAGCTGATAGCAATATGTTTAGTTGAAAAATGTATGGTTGAAATGTTTGTGTTTTAAAGTTTTTGTGTGCTGCATTTTCTGCTGCAATGCATAATATATTGAAAAGTATGTTGTTCCAATTCTTTACTACGGTCAGTTATGTTTCTATTGAATAGAAAATCATTGACTTTTGCTTCTGGGAACTTTAATACACCTACAGTTGAATGTTTACAACTACCCCATATTTTTCAAGGGACGGGGAAATTGTAAAGATAACTTTGCAAATAGTTTCGTTCAATTAGGATGGAAAAGCAATAAGTTTTCAAGTGTAATTTTGTTTTTAATCGTATTTAGTACGTTTGAATTGTGCTTTTTGAATTTTTCGTGTTCTTGGGAAGCAGGAAGACTGATTTCCTAAAACTTCACACATATGGTGAAGTTCTTACAACTGACCAAGTACTTTAATGCTTGAAGTAGGCAGAAGAGGAAAAGAACAAAAGGAAGCCTGGTGAGAAGACAGTGAAAGAGCTAAAAGTAAGCAAGAAACCGAGAAAGAAGCAAATGGAAAGGACAGCGAAGGTGAGTAACTATTGAAATAATTGATACTAACATTGACGGTGAAGAGTTTGAAGTTCTCCCAACATTCAAGCAAAATATAGACTAGCTAGTAGGGGAAGTTAAATATTTTGGAGCCATTCATGGAAGACATTGAAACGACTACGTTTCTGCTTGTAGATAGAGAGGGGGGAAAGAGAAAGAAAACCCATTTTTTATATGTATGAAGGGTGAATGTCGTTTCAAAAGAGGAGTTTAAGATCACCGGACTCAATTGCATCGACTAAATTTGCTGTGGTTGAAAAAAACTTATTCTGTGTTACCAAAGACCATGTCAAAGCAATTTTAACTACTCCAACATGTAGCAAAGAAGGCCGTAAAGAAATTTTCTAACTTGAGGGCACTGTTAATGTTTAAGAAATATAGTGTTTGTTTTTTGTGTACCTGTTAGTAGTTTTCAATTTAATTTATTTTTAATTTTTTAATTTTCTGGTTTTTTTTTATTTAGACTGAATACATTCTTTGTTTAGTAAATGTATGAATTATTTATTCATATGTATTCCTGAAAGTTTACCTGATGATCAACGCAACTTTCAAGTGTCATTATATTTTTCTGGGGTAAGAAGTGGGAGTATGTGGTAAATGTAAGGATCAAAACACGGAGTTATTGTAAGCATGGTATTATAAGTGTAAAATGCCATTGCAGTTCCTTCTACTGCCATAACTACTGCTCATGCTGTCACGTGTTCAATATTCAATTTCACGAGGAAAATCGTTGTTTACAACTGCCCCTACTTTCATGGGTAATTGTAAACAGCCGAGTACGGTATTAAATTTCTTTTCTGGAAACTTCGTACTAATTAAATATCACAGTAGAATAGTGATAAGTTAGTTTAATAGGGTGAACAATTTTTAATTACTTTATCAAGAGTTTGAAAATATGGATTGAAAGTGAACAAACAAATTTTGTTTACAATTACACCACCTTACCCTAAAAATTATGGTGTGGGAAGAACCAAACCACATATTCAAACGACAAATTTATGGGAAACTGTAAAACACTCTTGAGGTAGCGTACGCGTGTAGGGTTGCATGAGTTCTTCCGATGTAGGTAATTTGTGTTTTGTTGAAGGTGACATGGATGGATATGTGTATCTAGACATTTTGAAACCAAGTGTTTTTGCCAGTGATGCGAAAGCATTCTTTCAATTCAATAGATTCAGAACATTTAGTTAAGTATGTTGAAGTATCGTTAATTCAAAACAATGGCATTATATAATTTTCAAACCAGGTGTTTGACAATAGCTGATCTTTAAGGATTTTTATTTCATTTGTTTATTATTTTTGAGGCATGTAATAACTAGGTAATAAGTGAACTGTGTGAGATCAACCATATTGCCATTTTCGTAATCATATGGCTAACTTAGTCACCCCTCTGACATTTGGGAGATATGACATATTTATTATCAAAGCACGTTGGTGGTATTTGTTTCATATTTCTTAGAAACGTATTTGAGTATTTCAATTGCCATTCGATTGTTCGAAAACATTTACTTGGTGGCATATCTTGCTAGACTTCCATGAATCTATTATAAACTTTTTACACAGTTGTTAAGTCTATTTGATCATATCACGAGTTTATTCTAAGACATGTTAGCACTACGTGGTCGAGAAAAGTGTTGAAGCAATCTTGATGCAGGCTGTTATTTTAATAAACGTGGAAGTAGAGCAACACAACGGTCCGGTATCAAACCCGAAGGACAACATTACGTAATTTTGAACCACGTTGAAGCACGATTATTCTCGTATGAATTCTGGAGAAAATAATATCCATGATACACAACATATTTGTAGTATACCAGAAGCAACACTTAGTTAAGAAAAAGTAGACATTTTACAAGGTTTTTTTTTTATATCAATGGGTAAATCAATCCAGTGCTCCCTTTTGCTCTTTTCTCACAAGTGTTCCTTAGAAACTGGTCGTATGTGTGTATAATCAAACTCAACTGGGGCTACTTTATTTTTCCATCAATATGTACTGTGAGAGGAGAAAGACAAACGGCTTGATACTAACATAAAAAGGTTTGCATAAATATTATTTGGCCTAGATGAGTAAACTGGTAGAGAGGTATGTATTTTAATCAATAGAGCACTAGAGCAACACAACGGGATATTGGCAACGGACTGGGATCAAAACCTAAGTAAAGGATTCGAAGACAGCACCACGTAAATTTGAACAACGGTCAGATGACAAGGGCATGCCTAAGCTTTGCCAGTTGGTAAGCTAAGCTAAGCCCAGTTGGCAGAATACAGTTAAGAAGCTTGTTTTTTAGTTAGCAGATATTTTGAGTATTAAAAAAAGACATCTGTTCACCTCAGACCTATAATAAAAATTGGCAATTACTTGATAATGTAGATTACTCAAAAACCTACGAGTATGCATGCGCAGTTCATTCTAACAGATGCCGAAGAATGTTGGAAAGATTATAGTACTACTAAAGAAGATGTTATTATATTTAATGTGTGCATTATATGTCTGCGTGAAAGTTACTTATATTGATACAATTGCGATGATTAGGTAGAAAACTATATAATGAAAGAACAGAGAAAGTATAAATTGATTATTTCGCTGAAACATTTATTCATTATTTCATTCAATTGCATGTAATTTATTAATATATTACATGTTTTTAAGTGCTTTTATTAAAGTAGAGATGAAGCAACGAAGCTTTATTCAAAAGGTTTCTTTTTAGTACTTAATAAGGTTCACCTATAATAAATGTTTCACATATTTTGCTTCTTGAATTCACAGCAGTCGTTTTTATTGGAAATATGCTATCGAATTAAATATTTAACCAAACTCATTACAAGTAATTTCCATCATAACTTTATTACAGAAATTAATTTTAATAGATACATTTATATTTTTTTATTTGTTGTTCCTTTCGGTTGAAATTCTGCTTGAAACTGTAAAAAAAACTTTTAAATGTTTTAATTTTAAGGAAACAAAGACAGGCCACAAAAATACTGTTATTGTTTTTTATTTTAATTGCATGAATTTTCGTTGTCATATTGCAAATCTGCCATTATGTGAATCCTCTTTATCTCGTAATCGCTTTAAGTTAACTTTATCAAAATGTATTTTTAGAACTTTTTTAAGCTCTTTATCGATTTTGTTAATTGATACATACGTTTTAAAATAAGTACTAATATTTTTAGTGTAACCAACAAGAACGAAAATTTGAAGTTTGTAAGGTCTACTAATTTTAGGGTATTCAACGAAGTATTATTTTTTAAATGATAAAACAGGTCCACTATGCTCTGTCTAATTTAATTTGACTTCATTTCCCAGCTCTAAAGAATCAAAATTATTTAATAAAATACCAAGCTTTTCATAAGCCCGTTGTGTTGCTCCAATGCGACTTTCATTAAAATACCTATCTATCCAAACTTTTCAATTTGAAATCCACCCTAAAAAGTTTATTTGTAATAAAATGAGTTAATAACAATTTATAATGTCCACTGGATTACATTAGAGATCCGTTTAAGTTATAAATACTCTTTCTAAATCTTCAATTAATTCCGGCTATAAACTTAAATGTAAGCAATATGTTAATATAAATTTATTTAATTACCAATGCCAAAAGCCTTCAAAATTCTGTGTGTAATTCAGTTTTCCATTTATTAGGAACACTTGTTGTTCGGAAACAAACAAAAGATTGCGGCTAGCTCAGATGAATAGAAATTATTATAAGTTAATATTCCATAAATCTGAAGCAGCAATGAATCTCTTGACTCCGAAATGCTCGAATACACGATTGCGTTCGTAATGTAAGCAGAATTCAGAGCATAGCTATTTCTAAAATGTGCCTCATACATCACTTGTGTGCGGATTCTCGGAGTTATTTTGAATACGAGGGATTGTGAAACACATTGCTCCCACTAAAGTCATACAGCGCCAGAGCAATTTCCAATAATTTTGCTGACAAACTGGAATTTGGAGAATGCGAATTGCACGTGTCTTCCCTGCGACAGATTCCTGAGTTTAAGATGTTTGTTTCTTTGCTCGATTCTATGCTTTTTGTATCTTTTAACTTCAGTCACCGTAACGTTTAGCTTAAGCTGTAAACCACTACTTGATTACATTGTTTTTTTTTTATCTAAAATTGAATATTCTAAATCTTAAAGTTATAAATCCATTACTTATTAATGAATGCTATACATTCAAATGTCTTAATCTTAATGTCTTAACCTTGAGCATTATTTAGGAGTTATTAGAGTCCTAAGGGAATAAAATTACACAAAATTTTAAATCAAGCAATAACGGCGTGCTATGTGAAAACAAATGATGAAAAAAATAGAACTTGAATGAAAATGTAGAAATAATAGTGCAATTTCCAAGAAAAAATAAATACATGCTATTTTTAGCCAATTTATTAATAACAAATATATAATTAACAGAGGGTTTCTTTTTTCTTATTTAAAATGCAGCATTGATGGCTTTATGATTTCTGGACTCAAACTTGGCCTAAAATGATAGTTCCACCTTCAATGTAGTAGATATTTTTAAACAAATGCAAAAATTTAGGTGACCAATAAAGTTACTAAGTTTATTCACGATTTGAAATACGCGTGTTGATATAGTGTTTAAAAGTTTCTTATATTGTCCTATCATGGTTTCTTCGAATTTACCAATGGCTTATTTAAGCACAACTATATGGTTATTTTGGCGACAATCTTGTAAACAGTTTTGGGCTCGGATTCTCTAAATATCTCCCAGCGTTTTTACATTAAGTTCACTCCATAACAGGAACTCGTAAGCTAAATTCCCCTCCAATGTAAAGTTATCATAATAGATGGGAATATTTTTTCTTTGAAACTCGCATTTTAAAGTGTTAGAAATGCCAATGTAAGGAAATGGTAGGGACTGATAACTAGGGCAACTTTTTGCAACAAATGCAACTTTTTTTAAAACGTTCTACGCTGCATGTAAAGTACTAAAACCAAAATTCCACCTTCCTGGGATGTATTGTAACTGAGTTATAACCGCAACATAAATGCAACTTTTTGCATAATTGCAACTATTTGAAACTTTTTAAAATTTAGCTTAAAATTAACTAATATTAAATTAATATTTCATTTTTGCCTCATAATCAACCATTCCATCATGTGTGTTTAATCTTTCTAATGCCGAAGTATTACGGATCAAACGAGTTCATGGAAAACATTGTGTCCTAATTGACGAAAGTGAAATAAATGGCAAGTACTTTATTACATTGGTTGGTACTCTTGATTATCCAGAGGAAACTTGCGTAATCGACAGCAGAGTTTGCAATGTGAGTATCGATTGTCAAATGTAGTTCGCCTTGTATATGACTTTTTAAAATTTCTGAATGTTGAGCGAAAGGATTTTGCTCTTCTGCAATCCGATACTGCATATGACATGAACGCGGCTGGAAACACACTCAAGGTGCTTTATCCGCGATTGCTCGAAGTAACTTGCGTGGCACAATTGTTTCACAACTTCAGAAAAAGTACGAGGATTTTGCACAAATCAGGACAATTTCATCGTTTGTGTTAAGGCATCCACAGTACAAAACAAGCTCCGAAAAGCCGCTTTTCAGACATTGGCCTGAGTCAGTACTCACACCCTGGCAACGTGGCTTCGGACAACATTGTACTACGCAGCCCACTTTCCCACTGTAAAGGACAATGCTAGCGGTTTCAGTGACGACGACATTTTAGTGTGTCGTGTAATAAAAGTAGTGTGTGACCCGAAGCTGCCAAAAATTTGCTGAAAATCAAAAGCAGCTACGAATGTTTGATTCGTCTCTTAGAAAAATTGGAATCGAAAGCGTACAGCATCAATACAGCATATGAAGATATCAGATCGATGGATTTTAAAGAAGATCCTGGCAACCTTAAAGTGTATCTTTAAAAAACGATTGGAAAAGAATAATGACTGAAGGTTATTGCTGCACTTTCCCGAGATGACCCCCCCCCTCCCCCTCCCGAGTCAGTATTTGCTACTGCAACAATGTCAGGCAACATCAGTCTCAGTTGTTGGCATATTTTCATTATTCAGGAAATTACCTGCCAAGATTGGCAATTCCACGACATCAACGTTGTTCTGTATTTGTCAATACATTTTTTATTTAGTTATTTATTTATTTATTTATTTATTTATATTGTTTATTTTTATTATTTATTTTTTATTATTTATTATTATTTATTATTTATTTATTTATTATTATTTATTTTTATTATTTATTTATTTTTTATTTATTTATTTATTTATATTGTTTATTTATTATTATTTATTTATTATTATTTATTATTTATTTATTTATTATTATTTATTTTTATTATTTATTATTTATTTTTTATTTATTTATTTATTTTTTATTATTTTTTTAATTTTACGAATAATTTATTTTAGATTTTAGTGTATATTAATTAATCGCAACTTTATTTCTATAAATGGAACTTTAGGGAATGATAAATGTAACTTTTCCCATTTTTACTGCAACAAAAAAGTTGGCCTACTGATAACCTAATAACCTTTAAAAGTCTTTCATCCAATGGAAAAGCAAACATTATTTTGATGCTACTCAAAATTTCACATGCAATAGTGCTATCAACTATTTGCTGACTCTTTGAAAAGGTCACATCATCTTTCCAATAATATTTTCAGCCCGTATGGTCCATCCAAATGAACTCGTTCTCTTCTTTTTATACAAATCTTTTGAAATTCTAGGTCATGGATATCCTTACTTTAACCTCCTTGTGTCTCGTGCCTAAATATCAGGATTTCATTTTCTGTTAACATAAGAGGTTATATAATTGAAGAGCTAATTAGTAAATTTGAATGATTTATTGTATAGTGATCTCACCCTAGCTCCAATACTTAAAATAGAGTATATCATAGATCAAACATTAGTCGTTTTTGTGTATCTGTATTCTTTTGTGTACATATTCCTGTGGAATGTAAATAGATTCAAAATGTATTATGCAAAAGATTCATTTGTCTCCTAATGCATCCTAGTGATTGCCTGTTTTGATACATTTTGCGGCTCATTTTCGTAGAAAACACCAATTTTGTGTTGTTTGGGTCAGGCTCCTCCCTGATGACGCCCTGATCCACCAACACTTTCGTTTTCAATAAATTCCTTTTTGTTTGAATTTTCTCTTTTTTTAGAAAAATATCTTCCTTACCATGCTATGTCTGCAGCTTTCAGCGCGCTTGCATGGTTAGTTTTAGCTTTTCTTCAAACTTTCGTTTTCACTTTCGTTTTCTGGTTAAACACACATGCTTTTTATTTTGATCTTTCATTAATTTACGTATTTGAATGATATTTGTTTTTACCAGTCAGAGTTTGTTGTAGCTTTAGCGCACTCCTCTGACATAGTGATTTTTTATGATTTTTATTATTTTACATGGATAGTTCAAATTTGATTTTAGCGCCTGGCAAAAAGGACTTACTTTCAAATGGTAAGTCCTGTGCTCGGTACATGGAGATTTTGGGGGACCCCCTTGGATCGAAATCCTGTTACCCTAACGTTGATAATTTTGACTCTATGAGTAGACTTAAATTTTCCAAATGCAGCGATAAACGTTGTAAAACTTGCCCTCAGTTGGATGAGTCTAACATTATCGACAACTCTACTTCGTCATCCTGTAAAGCCTCTAATATCATTTACCTTTTAAGATGCATTCTCTGTGGTATGGGTTATATTGGTCAAACCATTAACTCGTTGAACTTGAGCATTAACCTTCACCGTTCTAATATTAAAAATTATAACTCCAACTCCACTTTTAACCTGGAATTCCATAATTTTTCTTTACATGGTTTTAACAATGCACAAATTACTATACTTGATATTGTTAAAGATACAAAATTAAGACTGGCTAAAGAAAATATTAACATTTTAAAATTTAAAACACTTGCTCCTTATGGTTTGAATGATTTATTTCAAAATACTCAGGTTAATGTTAATAACTGCAATACTTTTGCTTTATTCCATACGTCAAAAGAGAAAACAAAGAGAGGATGTAGAGGTAGCGGTGATAATAAGAAACTAAACACCTCTGATAATATTCACCAGTTTAATAATTTTTTTAAAAACCTGAAATTTCTTGAAAAACACTTTATTGAAAATTTTAATTTTAAACCCTTAAAAAACTTCATTTTTTTTCTTTGAATGATGGTACGTGTGTTAAGTTTAAGAATTTACTCACAAACATTGACTCTCTCAATCCTCATTTCTTACTTTTACTCCATGATCTCTTTAAGGCTAGACTTTCTAAAATTAATAAGAAAAAAACTAGTAGTAAAGATAATCCGATTTATATGAAGATCAGTTTTAAACATCCTATTTTCGATAAATTCCACTTTAACAGAATTGTGTATAACCTACAAAATATTTTTCCTGTAAAATTTCTTAATATAAAAAAATGCTTTAAATATGATTTACCTTTGGGGAGAAAAATTTTTAATCACAATCGTTTTTGCAGTAAGATTGATTTATATAGAGATAAAGTTGTTTGCTTGTGCGAGACAACATAGATTTCAGACCCTATTTAAATGAAGACTTAGGACACATTGTGACTGGTGATCTGGGTATTGTTGAAAATGATCATTTAAGGGATGTTATGTATAAAGGTACTGAACTTAGGCCTATTTATAATTTTAAAAGAAATAGTATACTTAAAAGCTTTCTGGAAGACATTGATAACTTCTGTTTTATGACCTCTTCTAAATTTAAAGTCCCTTTATGTTTGTTTACAGAATGAAAATGGAAATTATATGAAAAATTTAAAGTTTTTATTAATAATAATATTCAATCTATTTTTGACAATACCGGTAAATACAAGACACTAAACATAGCCATTAAGGATATTCAAAATAAATTTCTTATTACCCCAGTCGACAAGGCCTTAGGTAACTATGCTTTCATTTGTCAAAAACTGTATTTAAACTTACTTGATGCCGAACTTAAAAATTCAGATACATATAAATTCTGTAAATCTGCCTATAATACCATTATTAAAAAAATCATTTCTTCGAATAAAAGAGTTAAAATTTCCATTCAACACTTTATTTTACCGTATATTACCGTTATTCCTTAATTTCATAAAAATCCTATTAAATTCCGTTACATCACTTGTGGTAATAATTCCTATATGATTAAACCGGCTTTCTACTATTTAAATATTTAAAAATTATCCTTGCTGCCATTATTGTTGAAGGCTTTACCTGTATTACATGTGATAATAATAAGGTTTTGAATTTTTTGGATAAAAATATTATTTATGACTAGGGGGCTCGCCCCCTGCTCGCAAACCCCCGGAGGATTTCTTCGCAATCCTCATTGGTTCGCTGCGCGAACCTATGCTCGCTTCGCTCGCATCAATGAAGACATGTGTCCTAGCAGAAGGGATTGTTTACAAAATATAGTATTCCAAAAAAAAACATTTTTCAAACCTAAATTTTTTTGCTATTTTTCAGAAAAGATATATACAGTACCGATAGAATCTGAATTCAAGCGAAAACTTTGAGAAAATTTTGACTCGAAATGTGAGGGCGGATTTGGAAATTGAATACCCAGCATATTGTTTGAGTGTATATTTACCCCTGCACTCGAGCCACCCACGCATTTTCATTGAGTTTGCTGTCGAAAGTTGTAGTGCAAGCGTCTTGTTGAACTATAATTGTTGGCCCTGAAAAGAACCTTTTTTAAATGGCCCTGAAAAGATCCTCCGCTTTCTTTGATTTCTATTATTAACTGCAACAGCTCGATGAAAATTCATTTTTTTTTTCAATAAAATTTTATCCGATAACGCTATAAATTCAATTCAAGCGCGAGGCTTCGTGAAAAACAAATAATCGTACAATGATGCCAAAACGCGATAGCTAATAACGTCTTTTTTGCGTGCCAAGTAAGAGAATTATATATATATAGATATTCAGACCTATTTACCAGCATACCTCTGGACAAATTGAGAGATGTTTTGAACTGTTATTATCATGACTTTAAAAACTTAATTGATCTGGATTTTGAGGAATGGGAATTTTTGTTTAATTATTGTATTTTTAATAATTTTATTTTTAATGATGAGCATATTTACACTCAAGTTAAGGGTATACCCCAAGGTTCTAATTTTTCTTCCATTCTTGATAATTTATTTATTCATTATTTTGAAAAAAACTTTTGCCTTCAGATTAATACTGCTTTTAGATTTATTGATGATTTATTTGTTTTTAATAATAGCAACTTTTCTAATATTTGGAAATCCGTCTATCCAGACGAACTTTCTTTAATTCAAACCAATCTTGATAAAAATAATACTGATTTTCTAGACTTAAAAATTTCTGTTTCTTGCTGCAAAGTTGACATTAATGTATATGATAAACGCAGCGAATTTAAATTTACAGTCATTAAATTAATATTTTGGGACTCCAATATCTCTAAAAGAATTTACTACAACACGATTGCAGGTCAATTGGTACGTTTCAAAAAAAATTGTAATACTGATTCAAACTTTTTATTACAATGTAAATATCTAAAAAACACACTTCTCAATAACAAATACCCTTATTCATTCTTTAATAATATTTTTGAAAGATTTTTTAACATCAACAGCTACACAGCCCATGAATAATTATCTTTCATAATTTCCTCATAGCCATGGGAGTTGCTTTTCAATTTTATTTTACTATTTATGAATATCTTTTGAATAGGGGCTGGGGATTTTAATATTATTTATATTTTTATTTTTCTGCTTTTTATGGACTCGCTGCATCGGAAATATGGTGTTGGCATATAGTTGTATTGTGTAATTGATGGCAATTGGTGGTAATTTTTAGGCTTGCTGTTGTTGATCTCCCGGCTGCGGCTTCGGGTTTGATTTCGTTTTGTTCCTGCTCTGTTTTGGTATTTTGTATTGTTTTTGTTTTACTTGCTTTTTGGTGGTGTTTAAAATATTTATAGAAAAAATTTAAAAAAAATTGATAATAATCTTTGTTTGTATAAATATTTACCTGTCAGAGGTAGTTGCTGCTTTTGCGCACTCCTCTGTTAGTGTTTTGTTATTATTATAATTTTTTTTATATTTTTTTTCAATATATTATTTCCATAAAACTCACTTTTTACGAAAAATCCTTCAAGAAAAGTAATAGAGTAAGAAAAAAGGGGATTTATTATTATCAACAACTTCGCCACCGATGACTTTCTATTTCGTCATTTCCTCAGAGTCATTGTTGTTGGCGTTTTGTTGAATTAAGTGGGTAGCGGCATTTGATGCGATCTTCTGGCTTGATGTTGCTGGTCTCCCGACTGCTGCCGCTGGTTTGATTTAAATTTTCTTATTTCAATCTTTTGTTTTGTATATTCGATTTAATGGTCTTTGGGGGAGTATATGAGCTATTTCTTAGCATTTTGCGGCTCATTTTCGTAGAAAACACCATTTTGTGTTGTTTGGGTCAGGCTCCTCCCTAATGATGCCCTGATCCACCAACACTCTTTCGCTTTCAATAAATTCCTTTTGGTTTTTATTATTTAAAGTTTCTCTTGTTTTTTAGAAATATATATATCGTGAGCGTTCGATATCATGGGTGGTCCGCTGCTCCGAGACCACTGACAGCTCGATCGGACCAGGAGATTAAAAATCTGGGTGGTCCGCGGGACCAGTAGCTATAAGAAAGAGAGGGCAAGTGTTTTCTTTTCAAATAAGTTTCAAACTCCCAAACCAAGCAATAGCAATTTTGGTAAGTTGTCAAAATTTATTTCGTCACCAGATCGAGGATTTGGAAGTTCATATCAGCGTATACTGGAGTCGTTTCTGGCTTCTGCCTCCAAATTGCAAATACAATAATCGGCGTCTATTGAACCAATTAATTTATTATTTGAGGAGCGGACCAGTATATTCCCGTATACATTGGTCCTTGGGAACAGTCACTTTTATTTGTAAATGAAACGAAATAACGTATGTAAGTAAACGACATCCAACACACAAAACTTTTTGTCTCAAAATAGGTTCGGTTTTACATTAAAGTTTCTCTAAGATAAATTTAATTATACTAGGGGGCCTGCCCCCTGCTCGCTAACGCTCGCCAACCCCCGGAGGATTGCTTCGCAATCCTCATTGGTTCGCTGCCCGAACCTATGCTCGCCTCAATGAGGACATGTGTCCTAGCAGAAGGATTGTTTAAAAAATATGTTACCAAAAAAATGTTTTTCAAATCTAAATTTGCTGTATTACAGAAAATATATATACAGTATCTCTACAATCAGAATTCAAATGAAAACTTTGTGCAAATTTTGACTCGAAATGTGAGCGTTGCTTTGGAAATTGAATACCCAGCATGTTGTTTGTGTGCACATTTTCCCAGCACTCAAACGACCCACACTTTTTCATTGAGTTTGTTGCCGAAAGTTGTAGTGCAAGCGTCTTGTTGAACTATAATTGTTGGCCCTGAAAAGGACCGTTTTTTAAATGGCCCTGAAAAGATCCTCCGCTTTCTTTGATTTCTATTATAACTAACTCTATTATAACTAACTGCAACAGCTCATTAAAATTTCCTTTTTTTTCTTTTCAATAAAATTTTATCCGATAACGCTATAAATTCAATCGATGCGCGAGACTTCGTGATAAACAAATAATCGTACAGTGTTGCCAAAACGCGATTACAATTAACGTCTTTTTTGCGTGCCACGTAAGAGAATTATATATATAGATGCTATAAAGTTAAATGTATGTAATCTAAGAGTTCATAATTTTTTCAGAAAATAGTCCAATTTTAAAAAATGCTGAATTTTTTTTTCAATTCTTTAAAAGGTTTTAAAATTTGTAAGTTTAAATTTAAAAGAACTTAACAGAAATTAGGTGCTCAAAAGGAAACCTTTTTTTAATTTTCGAAACATTTTTCATTGTTATTTCTCACATTAACTGTTTAGTGTTTTCTATTAAGCTCTCTGTGTACTGCGCTAAATTGTTTCTTCACTATCAAAGCTGGTATATTTATTTTATAATTACAAAAGATTCCGTAGCTTTGCTCACGCAGAAAATAATTATTAGATAGATTGATTCCATTAAAAATAGAATTATTCGAGCCCTTAAGTGGAGATTCCTTAGTATTAAGTGAAATTTAAGGCTTGGGTTGTTTTGCTTAATTACGATCATTTACGAATAACCCAAGTAATTTGTCTTGTCGTAGACTAATCACACTATCATAAACGTCCAAAGACAAATTTTAAATCTCATTTAACGAGGCTTTCGTTCTCCACACACACACAAGGACTCCTTTTTATTTAAAAATATATCTACTGATATCACGATTATGCAAATATTTTTAAGTATGAGAGAATGTGCGAACTGCAGCTTTATCGATAATTAACAAAATTTTACAATGACGCGCTCCTTAGACAAGTGCCATCAAATTCGTAACTACCACCTTAAAATGCAACCGATTATTCAGTCTTTAATTTGTATTAAAAATATATTTCTACTTACTAGCATGTGTGTGGATCATGTTTACAGCCGATTATTCAGAATTTAAATCGTTCTGATTGTTTTTAATCACCGCGCGTTTCAAATAACACAACTTCAATTCCATGATGATATTTTCTTAAAACGTATTGAATTCTAATGAATTAATAGACTTTTTCTGAAATACAATTATATACAGTTTTTATAATATACTACTTATTGCAGCTGTTATTAATTTAATTCACAAAAATGTTATGTCTTATAATACTGAAATAAGAGTGTTCCTTATGTCCGACCGATTAAGTCCAACAAGACATTTAATAATTATAAAGAGACATCGCAACAGACAATCATAAGAACGAAACGAACAGCGTCAAGACTCAGAGACAACTGGCTCTACATATTATCATCAGTCAAATGAAATGACAAGAATACATATACAGAAATCAGTAATGTAAAAACACAAGAAAGAGTAATACTAAACAAATAATTACTATGAACTCTCGAAAGAAATATGCAACAAAAAGTTACCTTCCAATGACATTTAACCCAGATACACATGTATATCAGAGTTAAATATCATGAACAATTTTAAAATTTTCCATATGTACGCAATTATGTGGTAACTGTTTATAAGTATTTATGTGTGAGTGGTTGTAAACATTATCTTAAAGGCTGAACATTTTTAGAATCAACAAACAAATGTCAACTCATATAAAGCGTTATTGTAATTTCTATGCGTTTCTCAAAGGAAAAACATAAGACCCAATTTACAGTATTTTCTCATAACCACTTTCTTAACCATTTTCTCATATTTTCATTTATGTAATAAACAATTTGCCGCTTTATTACAGATATATATACATTAATTTTTAAAGCTGAAAACCTTTTGACGTTAATTTATACATACAAACAATTCAATATATACAAACAAAACTTTAATTTTTAATAATTAAGTACAATACTTTTATCTATAAGCGCTTGGCATGTATTTCATTCAAATCCAAACTACGACAATCCCTATAATATAAAATAAAAAATTATTTGATAAAATTAATCTTTAATAAACAATATGTATCAGGTGGAATAGTTGTTGAATTTGTGTTACTTTAAACGTTAAGCTTTAAGACTGACACCACTTTGCCTCCAAATAGCCTATTTCCTATCCGAAAAATGTTTAAGACATTTTCAGATGTATTCTTATGGGACCAAAGTGAATGGCTTCAATCTCACTTGGCTTTCTATTCCAGCTACAAAAATGCCCCTTTGAAAGTTGTTTCTTAAGCTTTATTTGATTTATTGAAAACAAAGCTTTTTCACGAAAGATTTTCTGGATATTATAAGGGAATAGCTCGAGAGTACTGAGCTTTCACATCTTAGTAAATAAAAGAATAAAACTATATAAAATAAATATATATTTATCAATATAATAAGGAATTACACAAAAGAAGCTTCTGACTGCTTTAAGAGAGATGGTATCTTTTGTTCCTTAGCAAAAATATATTTTTTTGTACCCGTGTATTACTTTATGGAAAACCATAGAAACTTTACCTTTTGCTTTATTGTTCACAGATATATATGAAATTAGTGCCTTGATTGTAGCTCAGTACCTCAACTAACCTTCTGAGAATCGTCACAGAAAACTTTGAAATAATTATAGCAGAACTGTTGCTGAGGTGAAGTGCACGTAAACTGCATTTAAATAAATAGTTAAAACTTAAAATCTATCCATGTTTAAATTAATAAATATTTGTTTTCTTGTAAGTGTACCTGGATTATCAAGACACTTCCTTTTTCTCTGATGACATATTTGGTTAATGTCACAAGCTTCTTTTGCTATGAAATATTTGCCGCATATACCATGATTCTAAGCATGACTTTGTAAACTTGTAATAGTCTTATAATTTTCAATACATAGTTTGAGTCAAATAGCAAAGAGAATTTGACACACTTATCTTCAGCATTGTTTGAAAAAGTATCATCTTGAAATTAGGGTTTTAACTTTTATCTCACGTCTATCGTATTTTGCCATATTCTAATTTACTTCATTAAATATATTAATAATAATTTACATACATTCTCTCCCACATTATTTATAATATTTCAATTAATTTAAACAAATAACAACTATAATTAAGATTTAGGAAAACGTAGTTTCAGAACATGGGCTAAAATTTAAACTAGAATAAAGATACAGTCAAATAATAAGGACGTCAAAAATGGGATAACGAACAACTGATAGTTATACTACATCGTAAAATAAATTAAATATGGTATTTAACTACTATTCGCATTGCATAACTCATTTTAATGAAATAAAAGCAAAAATATTTAAACTTCCTGTCCGCAGATAAGCTATTTCCGGTAATAAAAACTGCTTTGAACTTTTTCAAACATGTTTAACTTCCGTTCTATTAAAGGGAGAAAATTATTGTATAATTAGAAAGCTAACGGGTGACTATTTGATGCTCGAATAAAGTTTAGAAATGATATTTGACCAAAAATAACTTTCTAAACTACATAGTTGCGTTAATAACTTTAGGACTCTTTTGTAACTAACTGTGAAATCAATATTAGCATTTGGTTATGGATATGAGATAATTATGTTAAGTAATGAAAATAAATCAAAAATGAAAACATACAATATACGTGCAATACGTATATGATCAAATATATGTATATCCAAATAATCAGTCCCCTACATTGGGTGAAATTCAACCTGTAAACTGTTTATTGTTAGATACTATTTTAAATTGGTTTTTAATAACACCAAACTAACCACGGAATAGATGTATATTGATTTTATAACCGCATGTTAAAATTAAACAAGTTGAAAATTTTCATAAGAACAATAGTTCAACAACAAACACATTATGATTCTGGATTTCGCAGATAATATTTTGGAAAAAAATCCTCTAATCTTGATTTAAGTAGGAAGCTGATCCATTTGGTACACTTTAAAGATAGTTTTGGAATAATTGTTTTATGAATAATAAGTTTGAAAATTGGAAGCTAAATCGTAAGAATGCCCAGATTCCAGTGAGCTGCACACCCGGGAAACAAATCTAACAGGTATAATAAGTACAGTTTCCAGAGCCATTAAGACTAACAGCAAGATTTGTGTATGTGAATAAAAAAGACAAATTATGTGGATATGCATATAATTAACATACAGACAAAAAAGGTAAATGTATTTGTAATTATATGTGTAAATATATATGTATTTGTTTGTATATATGTAATTATATATGTATTTGTTTGTATATATGTAATTATATATGTATTTGTAATTAATGTTTTTATATGTGTAAACATAGTATAATAAGGGTATTGTTATGGTAATTGTTAGATGCTCTATTCTGGTATTAAAGTATACATTTTGCTGTACCTGATTGCTTTTTAATATAAGTACAAACATTTTTTTGTACCAGATGTTTATTTACTTGTTTACGTTTTTCTAAGTCTTAGAAGTAACGCATGCTTATTTTTGGGTCCAATTACTCTTTCACCCTATTAAGGAGGTTAAATGTAGGGTAAACCACGGCCTTTCTCCCTTCAAACTGTAATTGATCATTGTACCGTTTCATGGCGAAATTTAAAAGCTGTCCAGCGTTAGATGTCAGAAATGATCGAGTACGTAAAGGTGTCCTAATGCGAGTCAGCATATTGCAAAATCTTCTGCAACGGATACCAAATTCTGTAGGCATTTTTAAAAGTATGTCAATAATACGCTTAATTTAAATTATGT
Organism: Metellina segmentata; assembly: GCA_947359465.1. NCBI lineage: Eukaryota > Metazoa > Arthropoda > Arachnida > Araneae > Tetragnathidae > Metellina > Metellina segmentata. Next base: position 68,741,088 of record OX375873.1, on the reverse strand, counting down.
TTAGATTTTTGAAACTTTAAAGAACAATAAAGTAATTTAGTAGTCTTTTATTTAAAGGAAAAATTCCTTAAAAGTAAATGCTATTTTATCGTTCGTGTACTATCTTAATCGTTTGTGCAATGCAGATTCTGGTAGATTAATTTAGTTTTCAAAAGATGCTCTTCGAAGGGGTCTATCAAAATTTATATTGTATCAAAATTTTCATTCACTTGCTTGTGTCAACATACGAACATAATGTCAAATGTATTCTTAACTGCATTCTGAAGAGGAATCTAAAGAAATATATATTCGACCTGAAAACAAGACGTGGTATCCCATTTGGAAGATCGACGGATTAGCAACCGGAGAGTTGTGAGTTCAAAACTCGGTCCAGCCAAAGACCTTCGTGTACACGGGGGCTGGTGCACAGTAAACTTGTCGCTTACGTTTTTTCAGCTTATCATCATCAGTAAAATTAAAACAACTTTCAGTAAACAAATTTTAAAATTTTGGCGTGAAAATGTGTTTAGTAGTACTTAGATGAATTAAATTCTTCATAGTATAGTTTTCGAAAAATAATCTATATGATTAAAAGTGGAGTGTTTGTTTGTACACTGTGAATATTTTCAATCCATTTGAAGGTATTTATCTGCTTTTTGCCCTTCTAATGCAAAATCCGTGTCTTACACGTTTTGTGCCTATATGCACACTAATAGTGCTTGTACTATGTCCAAACGACAGGGTATATTTTCATCAAACTTTGTATACTGTAAGTACTTACATTCACTTAGTGACTAAACTTGATTGCGTTAGTCTGTCTGTCTGTCGTTAAGTTAGTATTTTTTTTTAATTTCCTTTACTTGCAACTTAATAGCTAACTTTCTATTATAAACAACTTTCATGCCTTAACAACGGAATAAATAAAACATAATTATTTAGCTTTGAATAAATTTAAGAAGGTATATTGAGCATTGCGATTACTTGGACAGTCACCCTACAGACCCTTTCACCTTAATAAAATTTAAATTCTTCAAAAATGTAAAATGTTAAATTTGACATTTATTTACATTTGTGGAATTGTATACTTAACCATTGTGTACCTTTATTAGAGTTTGAAAGTTGTTACATGTAATGTGTGTGTGAATAGGAATCACAATTTATTAACATAAACGGGTTAGTAAACCAATTTAACGCGAGTAATTCTAAACCCAATACCCACCGGGTAATTCTGAGAATATACTATAAAAGTAAGCTTTTAAACTATAAAAGTACGTAGAATACATACAGTTTCTACACTAATTAGGATTTCGTATATCAGTCATAGTTTTCTAGCAATCATCAAATCCATCTGAAAAAAAAATCGAATTTTTCTGCAGCTAAAATTTGAAATGCTTATGGTCTTTATAATTGCTATTAAAAGGCACGATCTCGAATAAATTTGCAATGCTATATATTCAGCTTTCTAGACAAATTGCAGATTAGAAATAAAATAAGTTTTAAAATAATTCGTAAAGGTGTAAGCTATGTAAATAAGAAGGGAGTGTTTGTACATTGAATATTTTCGACCCATTTCAAGTTTTCTATCCGTTTTGGACCCTTCTGATGCCAAATCCGCTTCTTGCGCGTTTGGTGTCTGTCTGTCTGTATTGTATGTGCCCTATACACGTCCACACGGTTTAATATATTTTCATGTAAATTTGCATACAGTGAGTACTTATCTTCAGTTTGTGAGTGAAATTGGTTGTGAAAGTCTGTCTGTCCGTCTTTTTGTTCTATGTTCGATTTTGTGTTTCTGGCCATCACATGAATTTTATTCCAGATATTTAATTGCAATTCATTTTATTTTATACATTATCTATTAGTTTAGTGAATGCAATATTAAAAATTTCTTTATTGTTATATTTAGATGAGTTTCATGCTAAAACACCTGAGTAAGTATGCTTAAATCAACCGTAATTTGGTAGTTTTGGAAAAATTGAAATGTACAATGTATTACGATTACTTTGATTGCTTTACCGATACTGCTGAAAAAGCAATCATACTTCAAAAAATTGGTTTTTTTATGGAATTTTAGCTCTGATATTTCATTTATTTCGTGTCTTATTTTTGTTCTTTGCGCAATGTTAACGATTTCCGAGTATTTGGGACAGACGATATTTTTCAACGAACGGGAATGAAACGGAATCACGTGTTGGTTGCTCACGTGCAGTAATATTTTCTGTTTCTCTTTTGCTCTGAATTAATTTCGCATTTCTAAATGTTGTGCACTTTTTAGTTGTAAGTTGTGGCAATTGCGAGATCAAGAGGTTGAAAGAAATCACAAAGTAATATCTTTTGAACAACTTTTTCTAGTCAACTTTTATTTTGTTTTATTTCGCTGTTTTTAGTTTTCTGTTTTAAATATTTATTATTTTGATAAATTGAATTTCTTTTTCATCACACGCAACACCACCACAAAATATTCGACTTAAAGTGACAGGTAAGTCAGAATAAAACAAATTTTAAGTGTAATTATGCCATTATTGAAAGAATAATGCCGTTACTGAAAGAATAATAATGTTTAAAAAATCCGAACTAGAACTTTTCAAACATTAAAAAAGTCTTTGTCACAATGACAAGAGAAGATTGCAAAATTCTACAATGTCGCATGCCGGATGCAAAAGTGCCACAAGTAAAAAAATATTGTTTTGTTGACTATGTGTGCGAGAGCTCTCGCCGTAAATCGTCGTTTTTATTGATTGAGTTGATCATGAAAAGAACTACTTAAGAAAGGGAATTCCAAATCTCCCTTGAAATCGTCTTTTGTTGTAGTAACCTTAGTGCCACCTTTCGTCATTTTGTATCCTTGTCATACAACAAGGGTACGATGTACGTGAAATGTATTACATAAGTGGTTTCCAATGTGGTCCCTATGGACCCCCAGAGGTCCGTGAGACCGCTGAAGGGGTCTGTGGCAAATTAAAATTATTTTGGGTGTGCATGGACAACGTCGGGGGGTCCACGAAAAGTTTAATATTAAGTAAAATAATTGTGACCCATTTCCATTATTATGAAAGTTAAAATAAATAACAATAAATTGGTAGCGAGTTTTAGGTCCTGAGAAAATAAATAATTTATTTTATTTTCTTGTGCCTTAAATTTGTATTATTTTTTACTGATAACAGTATGACGTGAGACTAATATAAAAAGCAGATAATGTAGTGTTGAATATTTAAAATGTGGCTTTATTCCGTAGTCAAGAAATAGTACTTTACCTATGTGCTTTCTATGCAATAGAACTATGTCAAACGAATCAATGAAACTTTCTAAGCTTAAGGAACATTTGACAAAAGTCCATAGCGACAATAAAAGATAAAGACTTAACTTTTTTAAAACAGTCAAATAAAAATACTGGAAAACACAATCATTGCGACAACATCTGAGCAAGACGACTATGGACTGCGTTCGTATAACTTTTCTATACTAATTGCAAAGTCTGAAAAGCCGCACACCATTGGTGAAAAAAGTATTATATCAGGGAATGAAGCTTTACTTTTAGCGTTTGTAAGATTTGTAATAGAAAAACTTTTCCAAGAATATTGTAATTTATCAAATGTTTGGAAACTGATATTAAGGTGAAGCAATATTTAATGAATTAAAAAGAATTTTCGATTTAAAACCCATACCCTTGAGTAACATCCTCTCCGTTGCTAATGACGGTGCTTCAGCAATGGTACGGCGACACCGAGACTTTCTGGCATACTTAAGACAAGCTATATTGAATGTATTATCTGTACATTGTGTCATTCATTGACGATATTTAGTCGCCAAAAATCAGAGCAAACTCTTTGTTGGCTCACTAGAGTATGTCATTAGAGGAGTTAATAAAATCAAAAGGAATGCTTTAAATGAGAGATTATTTATGTGCTCAGATGGCTAAATGTTATAAATAACTTTTCTCAAAAAATGGAGTAAATCCATTCTGGAGTCTGGTTTGTTAATGTTTAGAAGGTGGCAAAATGTCGTAAGTCTTTCTCTTTCAGTTTATGAGTAAACAAAGGTGGAAAAATACAATATAAGTCAAAAACCACAGAACCACATGTTGAATCTTGAATCGTAAAATTGTTGTCATGAAAAATTAAAAAATTACTCATAACATTTTGCCATCTGAGCATAGATTTGCTCAACTTTACTTCGAAAATGATGAAGATTATAATAGTTTACTACTTAGCATGGAAGTTCGTTGGTTATCTAAAAGTGGATCGATTTTATGAACTCTTTGATTCAGTGTTGGAATTCCTGTAAAGTAAAGACAATGATTTACGGCTGAATTTAATTAATTTAAAAAATGACATAGCTTATTGCTCACTCATTTGCCAGGTTTAACTAAACTTATTTTAAACTACAAGGGGATTAATTAAATTTAATCAAAATTAAAAGTATGATATCTGCGTTTGCTACAAAACTTTTTCAAACAACTTCGGAGAGAGAAGAATGCTCTCAGTTTCCAAATCTTTCAAAATTGCAAAAACGAGGTGTCAACACAAAACGGTTCTTTATTCTGGCCTCAGCCAAAGATTTCAAGACATTTTTCACGTTGTTATCCCCGATTCGGTGTTGGACCTTTTTGCAAGTAGACCTACAAACTCAGATGAATCGATACTAATACCCCCAGGAGCAATAGATTAAATTATTCACAAATGAGGAGCTGAAACCAATGTTTGAACAAGGATACCACAAATTCTGGTTACAAAACAGATACCAATTTTGGATCCTGCATTATGGGTAAATGTACAGAAGCTGTTAATTTCTTTCCTGTCTTCCTATTTAGTCGAACGTGGATTTGTTGCAGCAATGAGCTTCATCACGAAAAAAAAACCGACAAGAAATTAGTGACGGTGGAGACTTACGAATTTTACTCACAAACATAGAATGGAACATAAATCATCTCATATCATCCCATTAGGTTCATCCATCTCATTTAGAAAAAATGTGTTTCTGTATTTTAAAACAAAAGTTATCGTTTCAATAAATTCTACTTACTAGTATTTTAGTAAATATATAGTAGTAGTATTAGTAGTATTTACTAAAATACTACTACTACTACTACTATTTATTTACTACTACTACTTTAGATTATAGTAGTAGTATTTTAGTAAATAGTATTTAGTAAATACTACTAAATTAAGTAACTAAATTAAGGTATTTAGTAAATACTACTACTTTCAATAAATACTAATTTTAATAAATACTTCAATAAAAATATACAAAATTTATATTTCAATAAATAAATACCATTCAAGACATGAAAGTTAAATTTGTAATTTTTCTATTCTGCAGTTATGTAGAGTTATTTTACTTGGGGGTTCATGGTCAGGTTTTTGCTGTAAGGGGTCCATGGAAATACTAAGTTTTAGAACCACTGTATTACATGAATGGATATGCATGTGTAGGATTTGTGTCCAAAATAAGTTGGAGCAATTACAAAAGATGTCGAAAGGTGTTAAAATATTATTTTATCCTACGAAAAACGTAAGTCATATATTTTGATCACCTCTTCAATCTAGAGTAAACCAATTCAAACCGAGTAAGGTCGGGTATTTTGCTAGTCATAAATAAAAGCATTTGATGTGCATTATTTAAATTAATTGTGAAAGCTAGCATTTTAAATATTGTTGGTATCAAAGTTCTTTTTGTCGGTAAACAATGTTCATCACTTGATAGTTATAAAAACCAATTGTTTTTCAATTTTACATTCGTGTCTAAAACGAAAAGATATGATTTGATGATTGCTATTGATGATGCTAATCATAAAATGCGTGTTTTCGGGTTTGAAAGTTATATTTATATTGCTGTAATAAAGTTCATTCAACTTTATCTATAAAATTCTTATTTACTGGTTGAAGCAAAGTAAATAGTAACAAAAAATAAGTTTTGATTGTATTTTTATGTGTTTTTTTATTCCGATTTAAATTTTGTTTGACACAGAAAAAAATTCGAGTTTTTTTTTTTAAGAAAATAATTTTTAAGAGCTTAAACCGGATAACTTTGTACATTAAGTTATAAATTCTAAATTTTGAATTACATTTTTCTTTGATTGATTTAATTGAAACAAATAACAAACATTTTTTAAATAAGTTATTAGGTTATATTGAAAGACCTACTTAGTACCTAAAAGTCAAAATTCTGAACAAACAATTTGGTTTTGTACCAGAAAGGTACTTGAATATGCTACTTGGATTGAAAATGGGTGTTTGGGTTCTATCTAAAATTGAATATTAGTTTGAGTAAAGAAATATTTTGCTTCCCTGGATCTTAATTGCCAATTAGTGAGATGCTACTAATGTTACTTTGACAAAAATCCAAAAGTAAATTACGGGGGAAATTATACCGCGGCGTTTCCAAGAAATAGCATAGATCATATCAGGTCTCGTAATTATACATAGGGTGATGAGAACTAACAGGAAAATTGATACTTTAGTTTACATTTTTCTGTGCAATATCAGTTTTGGACGTTAATTAATAGTTCAACTACAATTTGACAATAATGGCCAAAATAATATGGAGATGAATGGGTAAATGTGTACATATGTTCCTTGTAAAACAAGTGAACGTTTGATCCAACCTTTCGGTTCATTCGGTAAATCTGTCGTGGCCTCAAATGTCCTCACTTTGACATGAATTAATTAGCAATGATGAATCTGTTGGGAGAGTGGGTTGCCAGCTCAGATGTTGACCTCGTCATCTGAACTTGATTGAAAAGTACATGGTGTTGTCCTCAGATATTTCCCTTGGGTATTAATTGCAGACCGTTGCCAATAACCCACTGTGTTGCGCCAGTGAGACGTCGATTAATTACCATTACCACCATTAAAAAATTAATATCGTGTAGACAGAAAATTGAATTCAAATTCTATCCTATTTAGCAATAGAAACGCATCAATAAGAAACAATGTCAATAATTCAAAAAAATTAGCTGAAGATTTTACCATTTTCAGGTTTAACACCCACATTTAACATAATGTGTCTATTTTAATTTTCCATATACATCACTGTTAATGTATTTATAACATTTCGGTTAGTATTTGTCTTCCAAGTGCAATTAAATATTTCTTTCATTGAAATTAACTAAGACATTTTTAAATAAAACATATTGATGAATCAGCAGGATTATTGGGAAAATGGCCACTAAGCTAAGCTAACTTTGCATAAAAAGATAAATTTATTATACGTAATATATAGAATGAAGCAAATTCAACATTGCAACAACAATCAGTATATTTCAAAGTGTTGTTCAGATCTACACAGTATTTACAGTTTCAATAAAGTGTTTATAATTTATCTCTCATGCTAGAAAAGGCCTAAAAAAACGGAAGAATCAGCAATAATTACTCTTACTTAATATATTTAAATACTGAGTATAAGTTGATTGTATTTATAAACATTTTATTCACTTCACCCAAATTATTTATTTTGATATTAATTTACGGTTATCATTAAGTAAAAAAGTATATTAATCAATAATTTTTTCCATTGAGTTTAAATAGGCTTGATTTTGGATACTGGTCAGTTTAATATAGCTAAAACTTCCCAAAAGAGCTCGCCGATCTAATACAATTATTCATCACCTGTCACCATAGCGTGACGAGGTATAAATTGAAGAACAATATATAAAAGGAATACATCCATACCATTTGGAAGGTCTAACGTTATTTTTAACAAGAGGAATTGGGAGGGGTCACTCAATCACCATGATTGAATATGGGATGAGTGGTACTCATCAACTAGTATTTGGGTGTTGGGGGTGCTGATTCAGGAACCGTTGTTATCACGATAAATCTACAAGGTTTGGGATAACTTTGGACTTTTTAACTTCTAGTGTTACCGAGAGCATACTGGTGGAGCACACTCTTCCACAGTCACGAACTATTAGCATCTCCAAGATCTTGATACCTAGACATTAAAAGTTTCACCCCTTGCCAGTTCAATAACAAATAAAATCTAGCTTCATATGCAATGCTCTGACCAACGCCAGTAAGTCCACTCGTCTCATATTTAATTACTGTGTCGCGAGCGCGCGCGCGCGCGCGTTGCTTGACCCCTCCCAATTCTTTATATTCACCAATGATGTAATTGGTATTGGTGTGTTGCTTTCATGACGTCTTCAATTTTCAAAAAGTCACGCTATCTTGCAGCAGTCTTATTACTGCAGACCACGAGGAATCTGGAATGTAGGTAGGTAATTAATTAACGTCGCACACAATTGGCGATGGTCCGTGATCCATCCGATAGGGTAATATCTGAGAACAGTACCTCGTAGTTTTGAACCACTTTCGGATAACGAGGTCAGAATATGATCTGGCACACCGCTCTCCAAACTTCCACACCACGCAAACATGAGGACAATTGAGGCCGAGACAGATTTAACAGACACCAGTCCCAGTGTACACGATCATCTTTGGTTGGATCTAGTTTCAAACTTGCAACACTCAGGTTGCTAATCCATAACCTCTCCGCCTAGACTACCGCGAATGTGAGGAATGTGGGAGATAGAAATAAGCGTACAGAATAAATATTGAACTATCGCGAAAATAGATTTCGATGCGAAAAATACCGTATCGTCTTTAAATAAGTGAATCGAGTGCATTTGATGGGTGGAGTTTCATATTCCAACAGAGGTAGCATGACTGAAATGTGAACGTATTGCAATACATTTTATTGGCAAAAGAGTTATCCCCGTAAGGCATAAAATGCTGTTTTATATATTATACTAATTATATTTCATTTGAAAATGCAAAACGTGCATATCAATATATCCTTAAAAGTAGATTGAAATAAGGTATGAAATGTTTATAAGAAATTTTACCATTAATAGATATATTCGACTAGACAAATTCAGCGCAGATGCAATGCGTTAATATGCGGAGTAAAAATAAACTGATTTTGGAACAAATTTCTATTAACTTCAAAAACTATAATAATAATGTAAATCCAAGATCTAAACCTTTCTTTATGTTCATTCCAAACTACCAAATAAGGTCAACGTTATCGGCAAATCCTCATATAATAAAAAGAAGCGAATGATAATACTATGCATTGCCTCTGAATCGATAGTGGATAGAAAAAAATCGAGCAAGCTATGTTGAAAAATTGTTCGTAATGTATAGCTTCAAAAATAAAAATTCAGTTTGAAATTCTTCAAACAGCGGAAATTGTAAAATAAATTCTGGCGCAGATATAGACTAATGATTTTTTTTATTGCCGCCACAACAGTCATCTGATTGCATATAAAATATCTGTAGAAGCCGTCATTTCACCGAATGGAATTTTTCAGCTTATGTTGCCATGACTACGGGATGGTGGGTTGAATTGGCCCCGCTTCAAGAGAGAGAAATAGTATGTAAGAAATTAATATTTCATTACGATTCAGTTTTTCAAGTAGGCTCTGGGGTCTTGTATATATGCAATCGTGATTGGAGATATAACGGGTCTGCTTTAAAACATTGGTGAAATAGAGGTGGAACATAATGCTTTTGCTTTCCAAAGCTAACCGATACCATATCGTCCTAATGTGCATGTTGAAACGTATTGCGTTTAGGGGAAATTGATATAATGTGTGTATGTGTGTGTATTTGTGTGTGTGAGAGAGAGAGCAATCGTTGCGCACATTGCTAGAACGAGTTTTGAAGGCAAATAATATTGATTTATAAATAGTTAATAGAATATAATCATTGTTGTAATCACTTTCCCAAAAAAAATACACAAATTTAGTGTTATCTACTTTATAACTTAAAGAAGAACTTTGGTAACATATCCAAAGCTACCAGTTCATGAAACCAAATCTTCAGTAATGAAACGGAGGCAATAATCGTTTGAATTTAAAGTTTATTCGAAGTACCTATTATAATTTTCAAGTGATCAAGTAATGAACAAGAAAATGTATTTTTAGTGCTAGTTGAATTACAATTGTTTTTGCTTGGGACAGAAATTTTAATGCAATTATAGAGCCTGTGTAAATTAAGAAAATATCATTTTTAAGGAACTGCTGTGCATAAAGAATTATGTGTTAAATTATATCCATGTTAGTATCCGTTATTAAATGGTATTCCCACAATTTGACATGTTTAATAACAAGACTGCTTATTCTCCATCAACTGAAATTCGCATCAATTACCTAATGTTAGGCTATGAAATTGAAAGTAAGACCTTTTCAAATTTATTGTTCCAGCTTACGAAATACAAAAATAGTGCTTTTTTCTACAACAATGTTAGATTCAGTTCATATGTTTATGAAATACTTATAATTTTATGTATGTTCCAATGTTAGCACATACAAACATGTTCAGGTGACTGCGTTTATTGAAACACTTCCTCCACTCAAATCTCTTGTTCCATCCCGCAGAATTTATTATTAGTGAACTAAATATATATTAAACCAAAGTACTTAACCATCCTGCTGGTTAGTTGTTTTGATGAGGTATTTCGTTATTACAAAACTGCCAGATCTTTATGTACGAGATATCTGGTCATTAGTAAAATTGACCAGATCTTTATGGACTACATGTCTCATCAAAATTACTTGGAGGGTTAAAAAATATACTCTTTTGAGGTCTTTTCTGTGTCCAGATTCTCATATATGACCATTATATTGCGACTTAGATTCAAAGTTTTATCATAAAGGTTTTACTTACCGGTATGTAGGTCGCATGGTGTAGTCGGTGTAAGACCCAATGTCACAGCTTCCGGCGATGAACTATCAGCAGATTCCTGTCTTCCAGGGATCGTGCCATTGGCTCTCTTGGCAGACAAAGCCCGGAACTCTGCGACGTCCGGCCGGATCTTTTCACTGAAAACGAGGCTTTTGGACATAGGGATCCGCCTCGGGCTTCCCATGGTATCCGAGTCATCTGCCGTCACAACCACTGCAGGTGGCTGTAAGTGTTTAACAGGTGTGCTGTCTACAGTGGGCAGTCTCAAAATTCGAGTATGTGCTTTCCCTTCATCACTTGCCATACTCTTCAGGATACCAGCAGTCATAGGAACTGCTTTTGGGAAGAAGTGTTGCTAGTTGATAAGTGCCTTTTTATCCGTTATTTGATAAAAAAAAATACAGAATAACCTTCATGTTTCAAGTGAGCAACCGCTGTCCAGAAAGGAATTTTAAAATAGGTTCGAAACAAGCAATTTTTAACTTCACTATGCACATTTCAAAGAGGCTTCAGTGTAGTAAATTTGAAAATGTATTTGGGATAATTGAATGCATTGTTATGATTGGATCACGTATCGCTATTTATTACCCTTGGATCAATAAGTAACTTAACTTGATATCTTAACTGTAAAATATTGATCATTAACAGCATTTTTAACACCTTTCAGTCTTCACGATACAAAGAAAGTGAAAAGTTTTAAAGAACGGAAAATTTTAAATATATATTTATCTTATTAAGTTTCTGTTTCTTTGAATTAACAGCAAATTATCTGCATTTTTTTAATTTTTTCATTATGGAACGTAATTTGTCAGCTGACATATTTTATAATTCTTTAAAAATCAAGACTTTTCTGGAGATAAAAGTTATTGCCTTTTTTACACGTAAATCCATACTAATTCTTATAAATATTCTCATTGAAGTGTAATGCTGCTATCTTTATATGAATTAAAAAAATTCTAAAATATTTTTGGGACTTTGTTGGAAAGCTTCACTTTTAAGCATTTTTCATTCAATGCTTAACATTCTGCCCTTTGCAGCACTATTATATGACTATTAATGTTTCTAAAATATCAGTAACATCAAATAGTTAAGTACAAGTATCAGAAGTTCTGAGATTACTCAGTTTTTAAAGATATACGGCTTTTGACTTTCCGATTCATAAAAATATTTTAAGGAAGGGGATTAATGGCTTTTACAACCACAATTTAGTTACAATAAAACCAAACTTATCTTTCTTTTCAAAATGAATTTCCAAACATTTCCTGGAAAAACGTGTAACGACGTCTATAAACGTTTCTACGTACCGATGCTTAAATCCACGCTCACTCCCACTATTATCACACTCCATCTGATAGTAAAGCGCAAGTAAAACAGACATGGAACTAATCCGAAGCCTTAAAAAGATGGAAACCTTTCTGTTCTATCGGACTTAAACAACAAGCGATTGTATTTTGATACACGATCATACACGGCAAATGCACTGTTCGCATGGCGTTCTAGGGAATTCAAACAAGCAATTTGAAGTAAGTTGACGTCGCACGTGATGTAGAGCTACACGAAGCGACGGAATTGCGTCACGGTTGTGGCAGGTTGTGGGCTACCCATGCGGTCAGCCGTTTGCAGCGTCTAGATTTTAACAGAGAGCGGGTCGATCCGCTACCGGGATTGGATGCATGTTAGACCACTCGCGACTGGAAATAGAGCAGGCGCCTCATTTGGCGAGAAATTTCTTCCTTTGCGAAGCGCCAAATGCTTTGGGAGAAGTGTCTGATGATTCCAAAGATGAAGTAATTGAGTTTAATGAACATCTGGGATCGGTTTACGCTATTATCCTCGACTAAGACTTCATTTTCAAATGGTCTTGTAATTAGGAAACGTTGTACTTAGAGATAATTCAACGACTATTCTGGCTGGAATTTAAAAAACATATCGCTTCATTTAATTATAATGATTATATCTGAACTAATAATAAATTCTATTACTCTAATATAAAGTATTTATTCTGCTAAAGGAAATTAGAATTGCAATACAAAAAAATTAGACAGTTGAAAGCCTTTTTTAATGTAACATATCTCCATTTAAATTCTTTTGATTCCCTTATCTATTGGTTTGTTTCAAAATAATTTAAAAGTTTCTAAATATTCTATTTGTAGGGTTCAAACTGTCGAAATTTTTGTAATCATATGTTTTACTGTAATTATATCCTTATTATGATGATAGTAAAATTATCATCTTTCAGGGAAATCCATTTCAGGGAATATTTTAAAGATGTATTATATATAGCATCAATCAATTAGGTCATTGATTAGCTACGAGTAATTGATTATTTACACATTAAAACAAGAAAACTAGTTTATTCCATAATAAATTAAATTTATATTCACATAGAGAAAGGACTACTCAAATAAATTATGACTAATCTGAGGTTCTCGCAAAAACATTTGTCTTTTTATGGATACAAATTAATCAGGTGTCAAATTATTGGTAAATCAGTATGAGAACTTATTTTGAGGAATGTGATGTCTCAATTTCAATTCATCTTAATTCTAGTTCTTGTTTTGTGCTAAAACTTTCTATAACGGTAAATAATTAACTCTAATTTGATATACATTGTAATTTTTCATTTCTAAATTATTTTTAAGTCATAGGCATTGTGGTCGATCCATTGGTGCAACATAACTTCATGTGTTCCAGTAATTGATTAAACTGCTCAATTTCTGGATTCTTAAACAAACTTTGATTTTAAATAAATTTGAAGTTGGGAATTCGTGAGGACGAAGTGTTTACCAGTTATTTGGGATAAATGGAATAGAAAAACTTAAACTGCATCTAGAAAGTGACAAGTTTTGTGATTACTGCAAGAGATAATCTAGTACTGAGGATAAATGCGGAAGCAATGAAATTTTTAGTACAGGAAAGGTCTAAATACTCTAATTTACACAAAAGTTTTATCTGTTAATTCTGCATTCTATAATTCCAAAAGATTTATAGTACCCTAGTAAGTTCTACTTCAAATGAAATGTTTAAGATGTAAAAAAAAAGATTGACCCATACAGAGAGAGAGAGAGAGATGTATCTTAAATTCGTTTATTATATTATAAAATGAAAGATAAAATAAAAAAAAGTTAAAGGAGAAAAAATAATCTAGACACACAAGTTATCTCAAACCAAAAAAGAAAATAATTACAATCTGTTGATGTAAAAAAAGTAAATACTTAAAGACTTAATTGGTGAAGATAATTAATTTCTGAAAAATGTGAAGATAACTGGCAAAACAAAAACAAATATGATACAAAAAAAACGAGCTGAAAATAAAATGCATCCCAAAACAGTTTGCAAACAAATTAAGTTTTAATCGGATGTTCTTGTCTGATAATAATGAAGCTGTCGATTCTGCTTGCGTATTGTTTTGAAGAAACTAGTGGAATTTGCAATTATTTTCTGCTATAACTGTTTCCAAAAATTTCTTTAATATCATTTCAGCATTCATAAACTTGTTAAATATTAGTTTGTTGTACAGAGGCAGTTCGCACATTTTTTAGACGATTTTGGATAGCGGTAATAAAAAATCGTTTGCTGAAAAAGAAATAATTGCAGTTGTACTAAGTTTTTAAAAGTCAAAATTATCGTCTGCGGCTTGAGAGGTTTGTTCTTATTCAAAATGGCGTTTTTAACGACACAGTGGTTCGAAGACTATATTTATGCTCTTTCCGAAGAGAAATATTCATATTCCGTTATCCAAAAACCATATGAGAGTCATGGTTTTGTGATATCTAAAGCGTCGATAGGTAATATCATCAACAAGAAAGGAAAAAAACGTCAAATTGGAGCCTCAAGTGGGACAAAAATTCCAAACAAGTATCCAAGGAAGAAACGGACATCGACTATTGTAAAGGTACGTTGTTTAATGTTAAAACTAAATCCCCCTAATCAAAGGACAGTTGCAAAATCATTAAAATGCTCGATGTCCACTGTAAGCAAAATGATAAACGTTGATTTAAATCTTAAGAAAGCGAAAAAACGCAATGTGCATCGTCTTCCTCCAAAGCATATCGCTGAACGCAGAACACGCTGCCGAATTCTATATGAGAAACACTTATCCAAAGAATAATAGAAAAAAATTGTCACAATAGATGAATCATGGGTGTATTTAAATGATTGCAGCACAAAAAAGAGCCATTTATTATCATAAAAGGGGAGAAAAAATTTAAGTACATGGTTCACAGAATCGAAAGAAAGTTTTTCTAAGGGATACATGACTGTTGCTGGTTTTTCATATAATGGCAAGTTGAAAATAAAGAGAGTGGAAAAAAAATGTCAAGATTAACTCAAAATACTATCAGGAACATATTTTATCGCCAATTTTTCTGAATGAAATACCAACGCTTTACCCACAGTGCCATCAATATGTGGAACTCCATCAAGACAAAGCTAGCAGTCACACATCAAAATCCACTGTAAATTTCCTAAAAGAAATGGGAAAAAAACGATATCAAGGCGATACCCTTCACGGATATCCCTACTAAATCTTCCGATGTATCACCTATGGATTTTTGTGCTTTCGGACTTTTAAAATCTGCATTATCCAAACGTCGTACCACAACCTTTACAGGACTCTGGAAAGCTGTTCATGAGGAATGGGATAGAATACCTCTTCTGACACTTCAAAAGGCATTATTAAATTTATGATAAACTCTGTCATATGGTATACATTTTACAGTTCTCTCTCTCTCTCTCTCTCTCTCTCTCTTTCACACACACACTTTAATCATCTTTTCATCTTTACTAACTAAAGAAAAATTTTGTAAATGCAATTACAAATAGATCGATGAGACAATTTAAACACTGTATTAAAAACCCGTCTTAAACATTTACTTGTATTTAATCTCTTTTCTAAACAGATTTTGACAGTAATTGTGACTGTCACGAAATTTCTCATATGACGTTTAAAACTGTAGCTAACTTTTCATAATTTTCTACATAATGTTTAAGTCAGCATTTAAATTTGAATATATTTTGGCAAAGTTAACCATAAAACTTATTTGTTAACCAAAAAAATTAAAAGCCTTAAAATATTTTTATTGAGATTAATCAAACAGACTAATAAAGTGTTAATCATTCTAGTTCCATTCAATTATACCAAAGTTAGGGCTGAGTTTTAAAAGGAACAGAGTGTGGCTCAATAGACCACGTGGTAATCAGATCAGGCAATGCATTCATCAATTCGGCATAACAGTCGCTAATTTCTAGAAGAAGAACGACTAAATTTTCTTTTACAAACAGCTAATTGTCTAGGAGTCTAGATTGTAAGTTCCATCTCCATTGGTATCCGTTTGGTTTGTACACACATACACCTTATCCGGACATACCATAGAAAGACGCAACTGAGACAACTTTAAATTGTTTTCAGGCCTCCCGTGTTACGTTTCTAAGGAATTTTCATTACTTGTGACAGAATTAACGAAATAGATGGTTAGCCTCGAATTTTTGTAGATAAAAATTTGAAGCGACTAGTTAGCGACACGTTACAACAGTTATTTTAATTCCTTCATCAAAAATTGCACATCCTAGAAAGTTGGTTTGTTTTTTTAGGGTTTTATGGCGCAAGGGCCATATTTGGCAATGATGCGCCAGAAACTAGATACGTCATATCAAGTAATAGACATACACATACAATGAAAGTTTTAATGATACAGAAAAACGAAATACACTCAGAGATCACGTCCAAGGAGAAGTTTATTGTATGCTTGTATGTCCCAATGTGGGTATAAATACCACTAAACCATACTCTAATAGAAGATGATTGTGTCTAATATGACAGCAATATTTCTATATCAAAGTATATATGTGATTAATTTGAATTAATTGTGTACTCTTTTCTTGTTAAATATTACTTTATTAAACTTAGTTGTTTTTTGCTTCTGTTGCTATGTGCTGCCTTAATTCTGATGATTCATATTATAAAGTCAATATAGAAGATCAAAACAAGCAAACTGCAAATTTCTAAAAATATTTACTAGAATACAGTTCATCTTTTCGCGGCACCCAGTTTCTCAGTTGGAGAGATCAGGGATCCGCTAAAACAGCATCTAGACACTTTGAAAAAGCAGTTATTTTCTTTTTTCAAGACCTTTTAATAATTATCTATCATAAAGCTTTAATGAATAAAAAGCGATTTTTACGTATATTATTTTGTATTTCCTGTTTTCTTACTTTCTCAGATAACATGCAACTCTTAAACAGTCTTTGTTTTAGTAATGATTATTTTTGCCAAAGGTTAAAATCAAAAACTGCAAAACTTGCTTCGAAAGGAAAAAAAGCTGTCCTTTCCAATTCAAAATGTGCATTGAAACAAGAAATTTCAAACAATATATATAATTTCGCATACTTTTTTGTTAAGAGAATTCACTGTGCAGTGAAACAGCAAACATACATAATGAATGAATCGTAGTTTCAGCATTCTTATAAGTACAAAAAACGCTTTACAAATGTTGTTTTTGCAATCAACCAGAAATAAATTACGTACGCTTAAGTGAAATGACAAGTGCTTTTAAACACAAAAAAAATATTACTCCATCTCATTGACTCATAGAGTAATCAGAATTTATAGAAATATCTTATTTTGTTTCTACGGAGTTTAATAGTTTATTTACAATAGTGGTAAACATCTGGGAATTTAAAACTTACGCGTTTTTACGTTTTTAGCTCTCAAGAATAAACTATAAATGTTTAAAAGTAAATAAATTATGTACAAATATCAATTTCATACGTATTTATTTATTTTAGTGTTTCTGTGAAACCTTTTGGAGAAATTATTGCTTTCTAAAGGTTTAAGGCAATCAAACAAAATTAAAAACAAACGTTAAATATTATCTAGCATTAAATGTAATAATACATTACAAAGATTTTAAGAAAATGATCTGCAACAGCTCTTAAATACTTCTAGTAGAAATGATTTGAGTTTCAATCCTTATATCAAACAAAAATGCTGATTTTTCCTTTTGGGATTGATCCCGAACCGTCGCCAATAGGCAGTTGAGTTGCTCCTGTGAGACGTTAATTAAAATACATACCTACTTTTGCATATGCGAATAATTTGCTGTTAGTACTTTATTTTATTGTTCCATATATACAAATTTGAAGGTTTTTACATACATTTACATTAAAAGATAATTTTTACGAATTAATTTAATTTTGCTTACAGGTTTAAATACTTCAAGTGTAGTACAATTGTTGCTAGCAAGAATATATTTGAATCTACCTAAATTAAAAGCTTCACAAATTCATTTTAATTCTGTAGCTTTATTAAAATCTTTACTTATCAAGCTCTACAAATAAACAAGCCTATTCAATGTGAAAACTTCTAGTTTCCCGTCTGACATGTTCTTCATCCTCAGTTGCCATATTGAAGCAATAAATCGACTGCCAAATTAAATCAAGTAATTAAACATGTAAGGTGCCAAATTCTAAACGCAAGACTTATAGGAGTATTTTAAGATTTTATGCCAATCAGCCGTTCAGAAAATTAACTCACATCCATACTCATGAAATTAAACTTTGATGAATAGAGATGGATTCATAATTTTACGCAGATTAATGGAGAAAAGTAGAAAACAGGCTAAAATCAATTTTCTGAAATTTTAAGTGTGCACCTAGTGTTATACTATCTCTTATACATAAATACTTTTTTTTATTTCCTTTTACACGCTATTAATAAAAAGTATTAATGGAAGAGGATTCAAAACAAAACTTGAAGGCAGGCTGAAAGTTGAAATTTAAAGAGGAATAACTTATTTGAGTAGATTTCTGCATCCACTGTAATCCAAAAGTGAGTATAGGTTTATCAACTCCTTAATTAAAAATGGGTGTATCGTTTGCAAATGTTATGAAACCTGCGTCCCTTCCTAAATAGGGTTTTTAACTTCCTTTTCCGTTTTTGAAAATCTTTACATGATTTGCATCAACTTTCAAACGTATGTTTTACAGCTTCTATTTACTTTCTTCAATAAATTCTCCCTGAAAATCGGAATTGTTATTCTTTTCCACACGGCAGGACACATGATGAAATAAAAACCCCTCTTCCAACTTTTAGAAAAGCTTTGGAGAGATTTCTTGAGCAAAGGTTGACTTATCATCAAGTTGAAAACAGAGAAAGACATGCACTCTAATTTAGATTCAAGAATGGCTCATCTGTTGAAAATGCTCTAGAAATCTTGTTACACAAAATTAATAAACTGAAAATGAAAAACTGCGCTTGTCTGAAGTGTCGGTTGATAGCATTGGAACATTCGACAATCTTAGCTATAATGTCATCAAAAACAGATTAGCGAAATCTAAATGCTCTTCCATTACTAAAAAAATACTCCTGCTAAAGTTCTCGAGGACAGAAAAGTCATACTGATGACAAGCGAGGGTATTCCGACAATCAAGAAACAAGGAAAAAGCTGTCCACAGGAATCGTGCAGCGGACCAGTGCGGTGGAATATCGTGGCCGATGAAGCATTGTATCTACCATGACCTGAAGGAATCTACATGAAAGCATTTGCTGAAGACTTTGCCTTTATAATCGCAGCAAAATCAGATCGCAAACTAGGTGATCTAGCCCCAAATGCACTAGAACTGTTAAAAACCTGGACAAATCAGCAAGGTCTGAACGTGTCCAAAGAAAAAAAACTTAGTACCTCCTCCTTAGTAATCTCTCGAGAGAACCTTCCATCTACTGGAATAAAAAAATAATAATAAACGAACTAGTACATTAAAGTACCTAGGACTTACATTAGACGAGGAGCTAAATTGGTGGGCTCATGTACAAACTATAGGACAAAAGGCCATGTTCCAATTTCAAATGCTACAAATAATAGCTGGAACGAGATGAGGAATAGGGCATAAATTTCGAAAGCTGCTGTACAGAACAGTGACAGAAATAAAGTTGAGTCATAGTGCAGTGACCTGGTATCTTAATCCAACTACAAGAAAGTTAAATAGAATACAAAGAAAATTTCTTATCTCAATAACAGGAAGTTCCAGCACAGCACCCACTGTGGCCCTTCAAATAAGTGCAGGAGTCCCAGCACTACATCTTTCGCTTCAAAAAGAAGCGATATGCGTTAAAATGAGAATGAGAATAAGTACAAAGTTTGGATATGCAGGTTATGACAGATGACTTCGAGGAAAGAGCGTGATAGGCTGGTCTATACATCCAGCTAAAACCCTTTCGAATAACATAAAAACTCCAGCAGTGTGAATACCTCATTCCGCATAGGCTACTTCACCGATGGCTCCAAAACGGAGAAAATAGTCTAAGTGCACTCTGCTCTATTCATTCAAGGCCCATAACTCAGCAATGGTTCATGAAAATGCAGGACAATAACTCCGTTTTTCAGGTGGAGCTGTATGGAATTCTTTCAGCCATAAAAGCAGCATAAGCAAGAGCAGACAAAAATAATAAGATCTGGTCAAACAGTCGAGCTGGTCTCTTGGCGCATAAAAATCCCAGACGCTGAGTCTATTGGCACGAGATATACAACACTTATTATATAACAAGAAGGAAATTTATTTAGGCAGGATTAAAGCTCATGCGGTTCACGACGGAAACGAAGAAGCAGATAGATTAGCAAAAGAGGCAAC
Organism: Metellina segmentata; assembly: GCA_947359465.1. Classification (NCBI taxonomy): domain Eukaryota; kingdom Metazoa; phylum Arthropoda; class Arachnida; order Araneae; family Tetragnathidae; genus Metellina; species Metellina segmentata. The sequence continues at coordinate 68,720,794 of OX375873.1, read as the reverse complement.
AACAACGGAATGTATAGATGACGAGCTGAAATGGCCCAGCAGCAGAAAGGAATCACTAGCTGGCTGCTAACAGAATAAATGGGCCGAAGGGGAAACAGGCAGATGCATGATGAGTTGCCAAGTGTCACTAAAATCTTCAATCTGGACCATGAAAGAGACACTCTTCTTCACAGGGCATGGTCCGTGCCCATCATACCTAGCAAGATTTAAAAAATCGTGTCAGACAACTGCTCCTGTGTTGAAAACGGCCCACATAAGGACGCCTGCCGACCACCTAAAATCGTATTGGTCAGAAACATTGCATGTAACAAGGGCTCGAGGATCTAAATTATTAACATGGTGAGATTCATTGCGAATCATCAGGACTTGATTATGCATAGAGACTAATAAAAACGAATTTTTTTCTCACCTCTTGCATGTTGTATACATATTTAATATGTAACCTAGTATAATGATTTAATGTAATTACTGTATAGATGTAATGATGTATATGTAATGTACCCAAACATTCTGGATAGACATGTCGTCACCTCGGTGTCGTGCTTTACTCATCCCACCACACTTATTTAAACTGGTACAGTGTCTCACGACACTAGGCACAGTAGTGTGTGATGGTGTTAGTTAGTAACATGGTGAGCCTAAAGATGTTTTGATATAGAAAGATGCAAATCCTCCCCTTTTACAGTAACATTCAAAGTCTGATTTGTATTGATTGTTGAATAATAAAATGTGTATTCTTAACATGTTAATTATTTAAAACTAGCCGGTCTGCGCCGGCTAGCGCTCGGCGGTGTGTAATAGTGCTTTTTTTAAACTTTTTTACACACCGTAATTAAACATGCTTTGATTTGTATATTTTATTTATTTTTATGTCATTGCGTATTCAATCAAATATTTAAGGAAAGTTGGTCGAAATATACATATACCGCTACAAAATTATCCATGTCTAGTGATGTTTTGCAGGAAATAGACATATCATTAAAATCAACTCAAATACCCAAACACGGAATTCTAAATCAAATTAAAAAAGTAAACATTAATTCTGACGTGGCCAGATACCGGGTAGCAAAATTACGTTTCAATTACTTTTACATCAAAGGAAGAAATAAAAAGTCAGTTCAAACATAAATATTACAATTTAATTCCTTATTTTGCATAGAAATTGACCTCGGCTATTTGAAAACAGCAAGAATTCAAAATATCTGGGTTATTTTATTTACGTTGATTATTGCCATTCGACGATACACAAATAACGTTGATTTCGGGTCCACGTACGTTAGTGTTTTATATATATAGATCCTTTCTTTGTAATTTCAAAAATAATTTAGATTTACCATGATTCAAAAAAGGTTTTATCAGTTTTTTAATTCATTCCATTAACAGAGCCTTCTAATTATGTTGTGTGTTAAATTTGGAGTAACTTTTCTTTAAGAGAATAACTAACAAATCGATATTTTTGAAAAAGCTCATTCAAAGTTTCAGGAGGGAAATTGGTTTAATTAATCATTGTCTCGCTTCTCTTAATTACTTAAATTAAACACAATTTTTCTATTAGGATATTTTTAAAGTTTTTCCGTGATCAATTAAAGTTCTTTATTTGTGTGTCTGTCCAAACGTATAATTTCAATCCGTTTCTTGAATTAGCAAGATTGAATTCTTTCATTTATTTCATTGCAATACAAAGGAGGCATAATGTTATTTTTATCATCTAAAAGATGAATTTCTTTTTTAAAGAAACCAAGTTTCCAGTCTTTGAATATCATGACTAAAATATAAACTACATGGAAATCACTTTGAATAAGTGATAGAAATGTGGAAGGGAAATAGTTTTTATGTAAATTAGTGATTCGGTAATAAGGTGTTTAGGGATAAGGAAACCATTCGAAGTGAACATTTTTTATTTGAACTATGTTTAATATATTTAATTGATACATAGAATGTCCATTCTAACTATTTGTGATATCAGCCATTTTATTTTGTGATTTGTAAGAGAACGACATTTTTGCTTTTTATAAAAGCAGTCTAAAATTCCAACTGATAATAAGTGTAATTTTGTTGCTCGATAACATTTGTAGCATTGTGATTCTTACTTATAAAAATCGTAACTTTTCTTCTGACAGTGATCGAATTAATGTTTCCTTTCATTAAATCGAATTAGTTTCTGAGTTTATGCATCATTTAAAATGGAGACATATTGCGGTCATATTTAATTATTTCTAAGTATTATTAATGTTTTTTTCCCAAATAAATCGTTATTATCTCTAATAATATTGTTCAAATGTCTTTTTCAATTGCCCTATTCTGAGAAGTCGAAATCCGACACTTTTTTTAGAATTCTACCTCTTTTCAAAAGCAACCGAGCACTATTCTTTATTATTTTATTATTGTGGTTATGATTTTCTGTATTTCGTGTTTTCTATTATTTTAAATGTCGTAAATAACTTATTTAAGAGTTAATTTTAATGAATTATTTATTTTTGAAAAATATCGCTAAATACAATTTCTAATTCCCGGTGATTTAACATTTCCATTGCAGCTTTGCACGGGCTTATTTGTGTTACCCGGAAAACCATGTGAATAAGTTCAATTTATATCTTACATTCTATCACATTCTAAGAACATCTCAATTATTGTGAGGCCACACATCCGTCGTGGACAAACATCCAATGATAAATTTATAATGGACTAAATTTGCTTTGTCTGTATTGAAGACATTTAACAACTTTTCAAACAAACTTGATTATTTCGACTGGAATTTAAAAAATGTTTCTGGCATCAAAAGAAAGAAACCATGAATATAGTATAAATTCAATTTGTCATGTTATAAATATGGTGAAATTTGAAACTATCATATCCTTGGTGGAATAGTGTCACTGGTCAAAAATATTGATATAAAAACTAAGTGCAAGATTACAAGTAAGTTCGTTATTTTTGCAGGAAACGTCCATAAGAAAGAGAATTCACAATCGCTCCTAAACTCAAAATCTACCTTCTGTAGTAGTCATCTTAGCATCTTATTCTGTAGTTTTGTCCTACAACTGCAACTACTACTTTGCATATTAAATGGATTATAAGGATGTATTTAACATGTACACATATTATCATCTAAAGTAAGTTGTAGAAATTATAAAAATATCAAAATGGATTTTCAATCAACATTCAACTAATCCAACCCTAGCGCAACAGCAGAGTAGTTGTGCTTGTCCTATGTATCAAAATTTCACTAACATATCACACACATATATATATATATATATATATATATATATATATATATATATATATATATATATATATATATATATAGAGAGAGAGAGAGAGAGAGAGATTTATATTTATATATATATATATATCAACAGGAATTATACAATAATTCCACCATATCTAATGCTGTTAATTTAATAACCATTTGTTGAATAAATCAAGGATAAAACCCAAATCCTCCCTAGTCGTAAATTACCACATCTAACATTACGTGTGGTTTCCGATAGGAAATCAGATACCATTAATTTCCTTTTGGACAATTCATTCTCAGCAGTCAGAAAAATTACCCCTAGAGGTAACCTTGTCGATATCGATCAATGTGAAGGATGAACCTTTTTTCACTGTTGCGTTTCTAAACAATTTTCAGATTAAACTTGACTATTTCAGAGAACTCTCCTGAAATAACTTTTTATGTTACGTAAATTTTGACATCAAATTTTATGACGTCATGCATACCTATGCATTATTGAAATCAAATTAGCGCTTCTTTAAATTAAATATTTATAATTTTTTTTTTATGATTTATCAATGACGTCAAAGCTATTCACATTTTCAATCTATTTTGGCTGATAAACAATCATTTAATCCCATTAACTTTGAATTGATATCCATTTTTTGTATACAGTACACTAATACGAATAAGGTAGTCTTTCAGTTTGTTAAGCATGCTCTTGTATTGCTTCTCCTGTGTGTTTTATTGGTAGGAATAATCTGTAACATTTTTAAATATGTACAAACGTGCAAATGTTTTTCACGTTTTTAGTAATTTTATCTTTGTATCCGCATAGGTCTCTGTTTTAAGCCAGACCATTTTACCATTGGTTTAAATATTTGCAACTTAATTCTTTAATTAATTTCTAAACATAAAGTAATCCGTTTTTTACTGCAACGCAGTATCACTCAAGGTAGGTAGGTAGTTAATTAACGTCGCGCTATAGCAACACAACAGGCTATTACACACAAGGTATCAGAAAAAAAATACGTACATGTTGCTTCGGTTGTTCTATTCTCCCAGCATGAATATATAGTGGACATATATGTGGCATTTTCTATCTGAAGACAGCACATCAACTAGACGAAAAGCTGTCACGTAATTGTTTCTCAAAGATCGACAGGCGCCAGTTTCTGTCAAACCCCAAGAAGCGAGTATAAAAATTTGAGAAATCGAAGATATATTGTGGCCTAAATTGAAATATACATACATATAATAACAATAAATAGTAAATGAAGTCTTAATCATTTGTTGCTCTTTGGCATGTCTTAATAAATTGGAAAATATGATTTAACGTGCTCAAAATTAAATTCCGAGAGTTCAAAAGCGACCATGATAAACGACTGAGATTTTGAAACAAAGTTCATTTAGAAAAGTACCTTAGATCAGCATATTTTCTAATTCTCTTGTAGTTGTTTAACAAGATGTTAATAACTGTGCATCTTAGAATGAATTGCCTAGCTTCAGTTTGTGAAAAAATCATGCAAGAGATGGATTAAATTGGTATGCTACCTTTATTGTTTAAACTATGTTTTAGAAGTTACATTTCGCTGTTTAGGCTATCTTTTTATTAGAGTTAGCGTAGTGAAGTTATGTTTATCCATCAATTCATTCTTAAAGGAAGCAGACTAGTCACTTACTGATACTTCCCTTTATACCTCTTCATAGCGAAGTTTAAGTTTAAATCATAAATTGGTACTATAAAAAATTTAAATTGTTGTGGTTATTTCAAGATAAATGAAGAACTATTTATTGATGTTTATTTTCTTACATGACTCAACTCCCCTTGTGCTGTTTAAAGCCAAAATTTGATTAAGAAAAGGTAAATAGTTCCGGAATTAATTTAAACATCTTGAGCTGGTGATCGTTCTCTGTGTTTGTTTACGACTTACAATTTTTAATATGTTAGTTTAAATTGGCATTAATACATTAATATTTAGCTACAAATTATAATTGAACTTTTTCATTATCATGATAATACAACGAAATTGTAAATCTATAATATTACGATTGCTGATGTTTATATCTGGTTCTAATTTCAGATTTATCACTGCCTTTAGAAACCTCTTCTTAAGGAGACAAAGGATTTATTCTTATGCTGTCAAATCATAAGATTTTGCAACCATTAAGTTTTATATGGATGACAACACCTTCAGTGAAAATGACTATTTCTTAAACTGTGGTGATTTTGGAAAGGAATTATCATCAGTCAGGGTTTTGCTGTCACAGCAATGTAGCTGATGATATTATAGCATGAGATAATTTTTAGTGACAGTAGAAATTTTGCAGAAGAACGCTTCCTGTGCGTATCACTTTGCTTTTTTTTAGAATATGGTTTCAGCAGGTCGTTAATACAAATTCCAAAGAATGAATTTCAAATTGATATATGACGGTTGGTTAAACACCAATTACATTAAACTCCAAACTTCACTAAAATGGAAATAGACTACATTTTAAGGTAACCCCAAAATATACCATGCGGGAAAATTTGGGTAATAAGAAGTGAAATCTGTTTTCCGTTTGTTTTGATTGCACTGCAATTCCCTCATGTAAAAGTCGCCCATGTGCTTCTTTTTTACATTAAATTATCAATTAGCACTTATTCTTTAAAATTATTAAAACTTCGACGCTATTTCTGATGCTCCGGGATTAATCACGTAGTAAAAGATCTGAAGACAACAACTCGTAATTTTGAACGACGGTCAGACACCTGATCTGGCCCCTACTCGCCAAATGTCCACACCACGCCAACGAAGTGACATTTGAGGTCCTGGCATATTTAACGTGAACTAACCTCTGCCTATACGAAGGTCTCGAACTCGAAACTCTCCAGCTGGTAATCAGTTACTCTTACAACCGCACCGCAGCCCTCTAAAATAAAAATTGAAGTTTATGAATAAGGTAGAAGAATGTTTATGAATGACTGAATTTCAACTTATAACTACTAATCAGTTACTCTTACAACCGCACCGCAGCCCTCTAAAATAAAAATTGAAGTTTATGAATAAGGCAGAAGAATGTTTATGAATGACTGAATTTCAACTTATAACTACTAATCAGTTACTCTTACAACCGCACCGCAGCCCTCTAAAATAAAAATTGAAGTTTATGAATAAGGTAGAAGAATGTTTATGAATGACTGAATTTCAACTTATAACTACTAATCAGTTACTCTTACAACCGCACCGCAGCCCTCTAAAATAAAAATTGAAGTTTATGAATAAGGCAGAAGAATGTTTATGAATGACTGAATTTCAACTTATAACTACTAATCAGTTACTCTTACAACCACACCGCAGCCCTCTAAAATAAAAATTGAAGTTTATGAATAAGGTAGAAGAATGTTTATGAATGACTGAATTTCAACTTATAACTACTAATCAGTTACTCTTACAACCGCACCGCAGCCCTCTAAAATAAAAATTGAAGTTTATGAATAAGGCAGAAGAATGTTTATGAATGACTGAATTTCAACTTATAACTACTAATCAGTTACTCTTACAACCACACCGCAGCCCTCTAAAATAAAAATTGAAGTTTATGAATAAGGTAGAAGAATGTTTATGAATGACTGAATTTCAACTTATAACTACTAATCAGTTACTCTTACAACCGCACCGCAGCCCTCTAAAATAAAAATTGAAGTTTATGAATAAGGTAGAAGAATGTTTATGAATGACTGAATTTCAACTTATAACTACTAATCAGTTACTCTTACAACCGCACCGCAGCCCTCTAAAATAAAAATTGAAGTTTATGAATAAGGTAGAAGAATGTTTATGAATGACTGAATTTCAACTTATAACTACTAATCAGTTACTCTTACAACCGCACCGCAGCCCTCTAAAATAAAAATTGAAGTTTATGAATAAGGTAGAAGAATGTTTATGAATGACTGAATTTCAACTTATAACTACTAATCAGTTACTCTTACAACCGCACCGCAGCCTTCTAAAATAAAAATTGAAGTTTATGAATAAGGTAGAAGAATTTTTATGAATGACTGAATTTCAACTTATAACTACTAATCAGTTACTCTTACAACCGCACCGCAGCCCTCTAAAATAAAAATTGAAGTTTATGAATAAGGTAGAAGAATGTTTATGAATGACTGAATTTCAACTTATAACTACTAATCAGTTACTCTTACAACCGCACCGCAGCCCTCTAAAATAAAAATTGAAGTTTATGAATAAGGTAGAAGAATGTTTATGAATGACTGAATTTCAACTTATAACTACTAATCAGTTACTCTTACAACCGCACCGCAGCCCTCTAAAATAAAAATTGAAGTTTATGAATAAGGTAGAAGAATGTTTATGAATGACTGAATTTCAACTTATAACTACTAATCAGTTACTCTTACAACCGCACCGCAGCCCTCTAAAATAAAAATTGAAGTTTATGAATAAGGTAGAAGAATGTTTATGAATGACTGAATTTCAACTTATAACTACTAATCAGTTACTCTTACAACCGCACCGCAGCCCTCTAAAATAAAAATTGAAGTTTATGAATAAGGTAGAAGAATGTTTATGAATGACTGAATTTCAACTTATAACTACTAATCAGTTACTCTTACAACCGCACCGCAGCCCTCTAAAATAAAAATTGAAGTTTATGAATAAGGTAGAAGAATGTTTATGAATGACTGAATTTCAACTTATAACTACTCCTTGTTTTTAAAATAAACAATAGCAATTCAATCAATCAGGTTATAATCAACCCTTGGAAATATATACCAGATCTAAATACAGCTGTCACTATACTTCGAAAATACCAATCGATCATCTACTGGTAATGACTATCGAAATCGTCACTCTAAATTCTAATGGAGAAGTACTGAGGAGTGTATATATATATATATATATATACCTTTCATTAAAAGAATTAAATATTTAAATTCCCTGGTTTAGAGGGAATGTGTTATATATCCTTACCTTATACAAATATTTGGCAAATTTATGTTATGTGTCTGAGAGGCATTCCTGTTAAGAGCTAAGTATACTTGGCGTTAATGTTTCCGCAGCAATTGTTTCCTGTACGTATTCTGAACGTGACTTCAGTTAGATTGGGTTTCGAATATGATTTCAACACTTCGCCTATAAAAGCTCCTAAGAATAAATTTGGAATTTATATATAACAGTTGATTGACCAACATTAATTAGATTAAACACCAGATGTTATCAAAACGCTTATAAACTACATTTTAAGGTTATTCCTATTTATGTCATGGAGAGAGAATTTGACCAGCTAAAGTAAAATTTTCATGAATCGTCTAGTTTGTTTGTTTACACTAACATTCCCTCTCTTATCACACTCCCATGAATAATTTTTAAAAAATATTTAAATTTACAAAAGAAATTCAATAAACCTTAATAAGAATTATGATGAGACATTACCAGCCGTTCAATATAAAAGCGATTAATTTTCAGCTTTTATTCAAAATTCTTCGTTTTATTTTGTGTAACTCAAAATTCATAATGCTTACAGAAGTGTTTTCAATTTTTAGTAACAATTAGATAAATATGATACTTTACAAATAAATCTCTATTTTCAAATACTGATAATTTTTCACAGTGTAAACTTGCCATTTCAAATGTCATTGGTCTTAAGTCACTATCTATTAAGTTCAGGGTATTGCAGCTATTTAAATGCAGCAAAACTATTACACAAACGAAGCAAATGTAGCATATGTAATTGCAGAAAAACTCATTAACGTCGTCACGTTCAGTTCAGCACGAGCACATATGCGGTTTTTTCGTTACCATGGTTCCCCCTCTTTTACTTGAGAAGTTTAAAATAGCAACAAAAACTGTTTTGTAAATCTGATCAGCAATGTGAAACACAGTTGGTGAATTCTAAGGTATTTTTCATCACAATTAGTTTTGTACCCATGACTGACTTGGAAAAAAGTCACAAATACAGAATATTTAAAAATGTTGCTTAAGCATTATATTTTATGTAATGGCATGGTTTCTATTCATTTTATTTCTCAGTGTATTCTAGGGTTCTAAAGTAAAGGTTTATACGTATCATAGTTGGCGATAGTGTTACAAAATTAAGAGGAAATGCAAATTAAGAATTATTTATTATTTCAGTTTCAATTTTTTTAATCGAACTTTTGACAATGTATTAGTCTATATTTGTAAGAATAAAAAATTGCTCTAAGAGCACTTTTACTGTACGATGATTTATAAAAATGGATACATCGTAATTACACTTATGATATTGTATTACGAACTAATACAGGCCTTTTAATTTTTCGGTTCAATGGATTTCTACTGCTAATCAAATAAAAGAAACTTTTTGAACAAACAAAATAGAGTTTTAAAATTGAGTTTTAAAATTGAGGCTAAAAACAAACGTTTCCTCAAAAAGTTGTTTTAAACAGATAAAAATCCCTAATGTTTTTTATCTGCTTTAATGTTCCCATAAAAGAATGTTTCAAAATTTATAATATTAGTTTGCATAGTATAAATTTAGCTTTTGTCGATTATATGTACGTAACTAAAATCCGTGTTAAAAATATAATTGAATGCAAGCAACACGAAAAAATGAGAAATTCTACTTTATCTACTATTTCTACTTTAACGGGAATCTGTTTTTATGCTAGCAATGTAAGTGTAAATTATTGGTCGAATGGCTTAAGCTTTAAAAGCATGAATTATTTTAATACGTAGTTGCAACTTGACCCTAACACACTCGAAAATAAATTTTTACCTTATTTGGATCACTGCAACCCGTGCCGACTTGCATGGAAACATGTTCGTACATGTTGCGTCGCAGGTGCCGCGAGTGCGCCGTGCTTGCTCTATTTGTCAGTTAAGGCGGGTGCTATAAGTGTGAATTCAAATGGCTACTACTTCGCATGATTTTATAACCACATCAAGAACTACATGATCAATCTACCAGCTCTGAAGGAAGCCTGGAGGAACTTTTAACAACCACATCTCAATCTGCAAGTTCTGTAACTACTACAAAAAGTGGAAGGAAATATTTTATCACGTCCAAGTTAGTTGCAGCTTTAGATAGATGTCAACTAAGCATAAGGGATTCTGTTTATATACTTCACGCTATGGTAGATGCACTAGGTCTTAGCTGCGACAACTACCCAATCAACAAATCTTATATTCAAAGCATTCGAACACAAAAGAAAAGATAGAACGGAATCCATAAAATACGATTTTCAGAATAACGTGCCCGAAGTAGTAACCGTTCATTGGGATGGAAAATTGTTATCAGGGCTGGATGTGAGAAGTTCTAAAGAACGCCTGCCGATCCTTATTTCATTTGGAGGCAACTTCTTGCAGTACCAAATCTGGACAGCTCTTCCGGCAAAGATCAAGCTAAAGCAGTTTCAAACGCGCTTTATGAATGGAATCTTAATGATAAGGTTCAAATAATGTGCTGTGATACGACAGCATCTATTACAGGACACTTGAATGGAGCTTGTGTGCTTTTAGAACAAAAACTAGAAAGAGAATTGTTACTCTTTGCTTGCCGTCATCATGTTTATGAACTGGTTCTGAAAAGTGTGCTTGAATCAAAGATCCACCAAGCCGCTAACAGTCCAAATATTCAACTGTTCAAGGAGTTCACTGACAACTGGAAAAACATTAATCCTAATGCTATTGAAACATGCATTGATTTTGCCAAACAACATCTTTTTGACGCGGCCATTAACGGATTGGTGACGTTTTATAACCATGAACTGCAAAAATCCATTATACATGACGATTATCGGGAATTGATTGAACTATCTGTTATTTTCTTGGGAGGAGATAACGATAGTAAAATTTAAATCAGACCTCCTGGCGCAATGCATCCAGCATGATGGATGGCAAAAGTTGTTTGCTGCAATCTCAGTTCAAAATGAATGTTGTGGACAAACGAGCGTCGCAAGATGTTTGTTTATTCTTTGTGGCAGGTTATGTGAAGCCCTGGCTTGGATGCAGTTTGGCGGTGAAGTCGCCTAATCAAGATTTGCGTTTTTTAAAGACGTTGAAAGAGTATGAAACAGTTGAAAAATGGATTTCTAAAGCTGCCCTGAGCAAGTTCAGTCAACACCTGTGGCATTTATCAGAGGAAATAGCCGTATTATCACTCTTTGAACTTGAAGTTGATAAACAAACCAAGGCGAATATTGTAGCGAACTTACAAATAGAAAGTTTATATGATTTTGTGAAGAGATCTGTTCCATCGAAGGAAGATATATCTGTATCTTTGTACGGTGAGAGTTTTGTTTGATCTGTTATTTTAAATTTTGTTAATTTTCTTGTGATACAAATTTTACTTATTGTTTTAAGTAAATCATTAAGTGATTTCGTATCCATCAAGAGCAAAAATTTGTTTTCCTAAATTAAAAGTTGACCGCAGCTTCCTCCAAGAAAACGTATCTTCGTGGGAAGAAAATGCAGCCTTCGTGGAAGCTAGAAAGAAGGTTTTTAGCTTTAAAGAAGTATATGACACAGCTGAAAGAGCTGTTAAAAGCTAATGCAAGCCTTCCATATTTTAATTACTGCAGAAGCAGAACAGAAACAGTTCTTATTATGCTGTGTGCAAGAACATATTAAGATGTATCCAGACTGTAAAAAAGAGACCTTAGAAAGAAAGTATCCTGAATAATTATGTAACTTTATTTTTTAACAATTAAAGGCATTGCTTAAATTTGTCTTTTAATCAATATTTACCTAAGATATGCATATTTGCGATGACCTAGCTACATATTACGATCTGTTCAAAATCGGCTATTTACATAAACTTTGGGGCCCTGTTGTCACGGGTTAACATTAACGTAGGAAGTTAATATTTTATATTTATGTAAGGCTTAGTATATTAAAAAGAACTAGGGGGCCTGCCCCCTGCTCGCTAACGCTCGCCAACCCCCGGAGGATTGCTTCGCAATCCTCATTGGTTCGCTGCGCAAACCTATGCTCGCTTCGCTCGCATCAATGAAGACATGTGTCCAAGCAGAAGGGACTGTTTACAAAATATGTTACCAAAAAAAAATTTTTTAATCTAAATTTGCTGTATTTCAGAAAAAATATATACAGTATCTCTAAAATCAGAATTCAAATGAAAACTTTGTGCAAATTTTGACTCGAAATGTGAGCGTTGCTTTGGAAATTGAATACCCAGCATGTTGTTTGTGTGTACATTTTCCCAGCACTCAAACGACCCACACTTTTTCATTGAGTTTGTTGCCGAAAGTTGTAGTGAGTCTTGTTGAACTATAATTGTTGGCCCTGAAAAGGACCGTTTTTTAAATGGCCCTGAAAAGATCCTCCGCTTTCTTTGATTTCTATTATAAACTAACTGCAACAGCTCATTAAAATTTCCTTCTTTTTTTTCAATAAAATTTCATCCGATAACGCTATAAATTCAATCGATGCGCGAGACTTCGCGATAAACAAACAATCGTACAGTGTTGCCAAAACGCGATTACAAATAACGTCTTTTTTGCGTGCCACGTAAGAGAATTATATATATAGATTAGAGTGTATTAAAAAGAATTAGAGTGTATGCGTTTTGATAGCTGCCAAAAAAAAATTTTACCCAGAGACACCTTAATGCAGATAGTTGAATTTACACCGCACTGAAGCTATTGGCGACTGTCCGGCATCAATCTCGAAGGGAAAGATCAGAGTACACCTGATAATTTTTAACCACAGTCAGATGATGAAGTCAACCCCTGAGATGGCACTCTTTTCATTTTTCGGGTCAGTGGATGCCACTCAAATACGAGAAATGTTTGAAACCAGCAGAATAGATTCAAAATTAAGGCTGGAAAAACACTACATACAAAAATTGACCTCTAAAGTTTTTTTTATCTGTTTTAATACTCTCAAATAATAATGCTACAAAGTTTGTAATATTAATTTGTAACTACCACAAAAACGTACTTTTCTACATTTCAATAAGCTTTTATAGCTGCTTCTAAGAAAATTCTAAACTTCCACACCACGCCAATGGGAGGACATTTAAAGTCGTGACATTTAACGTGCACCATCCCCCAGGTACACGACTGAGTTTGGTTAGATCGAGTTTCCTACCGTAACTCTTATAACAGCGCTAACTTGACCCCTATTCATTGAACAGGAGCTTTGAAGTATTAATAGTAATGAATGGTAATTTCTTTTAATTTTCACGTAAATATAAATGATGAAATGTAATTAAGATGCTGTAATCTTTTCCCCTCGTATCAGTTATGATTTGGAAACACTCATTTTGCTATCCCAAATACATAAATAAAATATGAAGTTATGAATTTTGAAAATAAAACTGGAAATTATTGCCAATTAAGTAAATATTATTGCTTAAAAATGAACTGTTCTATAGAAATCAATTTGTTCTTGAAACATTATCCATCTTCCGAATATTACTATACGCTCTCACTTCATTTGAAAAAAAAATATCCAAAGTTAAAGGTATTCAAAGCTTTAAATATATATATTTCCTATATCATATCTATCAAGAAATCTATCAAATATATGTAATACGTATGACATCCGTTTCAGTTGACGGAAATAGTATATTGATTCAAATACCACAATACGTACTCCATGATTTTACTTCTTTGTAGTGTGTTAATTCAAAGACCACAATACGTACTCCATAATTTTACTTCTTTGTTACAAAAGTACAAACGGTCTGAACTTTTATATGAAAGATACAAAACCGATATTTAAAGTTTTTGGTACATTTAAAGGAATAGTATATGATGCTCTTTCAAGTCATCAGTATCGTTTGAGTTTCCAGTTGATATATTATGCCTTAACCTGAATTACGTTGTAATGTAGTTTCGTTTCTAGATATTAACTTGAAATTAAATATTTGAATTGCCTTGAAATACATGAATGAAATTCAATGATATTTTTCATTTTTTGAATAACAAGTATTGTATCGATATTTTATATTGATGTAATAAAATGCAATTAAGTGCTTTTTATTTTTAAGTTACTTGAATCTATATATATATTTCTCTTACGTGGCACGCAAAAAAGACGTTATTTGTTACCGCGTTTTGGCAACATTGTGCGATTGTTTGTTTACTAGGAGCCTCGCGAGTCATTTGAATCTATAGCGTTATCGGATGAAATTTTATTGAAAAAAATGAATTTTAGACGAGCTGTTGCGATTCGTAATAGAAATCTAAGAAAGCGGAGGATCTTTTCAGGGCTATTTAAAAAACGGTCCTTTTCAAGGCTGACAATTATAGTACAACAAGACGCGTGCACTACAACTTTCGACAACAAACTCAGTCAAAAAGTGTATGGGTGGCTCGAGTACTGGGGAAATGTACACACAAACAACATGCTGGGTATTCAATTTCCAAAGCAGCGCTCACATTGCGAGTAAAAATTTGCTCAAAGTTTTCATCTAAATTCTGATTCCAGAGGTACTGTATATATCTTTTATGTAATACAACAAATTTAGATTTGAAAATTATTTTTTTGGAATATATTTTGTAATCAATCCCTTCTGCTAGGACACATGTCTTCATTGATGCGAGCGAAGCGAGCATAGGTTCGCGCAGCGAACCAATGAGAATTGCGAAGCAATCCTCCGGGGGTTGGCGAGCGTTAGCGAGCAGGGGGCGGGCCCCTTAGTATTTTTTATTGTGCGTAAGTTCCTGAGTGTAATAAATATTACACTTGTTATGATATTGAATTCTATACAGTTTTGATAAATTTTCAGAGATGAATATGCTTTCTCTGATCAAGTAGAAACTTAATCTTCACATTTTATAAGCTTAGTGAAAGAAAAGGTGAATTTCAAATCAAAATAGCTACATAACGGAATGGAAAGGCATGATTGCAGTAATCCCTTTCTATTCAAATTACATGCATGAGTTATTTATAAAATGGAATGTGAGTAATATACAAAACATTATACGAAAGTTGGGAATCAGTAATTTGTAAGCTGTACATAGTCATTCAGTTAAATGCTGTGAATTATATGATAGTTACAGTTTTTTACTTTTCTATAAAAATTGAAAATACAATTAAATATCGTAAATTACTAATGTGCCTTGGTGACAGCGAACAGATATATTATTTTAATTAATGGAATAATACTTACGCATGCTCCTCGTACGGTCTTGTTTTAAAATATATTTCTTACTGTATGATTACTTTACGAAAGTCAAAACCTCTGTCTATAGTTTTTTTACTTCAATATAATGCTTTTATTAAAAAATTTGAAGTACATACTTGCTTGTGACTGTACTCAAACTGAGATTGTTCAAAATACGAAAAAGCTAAAAGATTAGTTTCAACAAATAACTTATTTAACTTCGGATAGACTTATCCGAAAACCATCAAGACTAAGAAAACGTTAACCATTTTTTGGTACGCGATGGCTTATTAAACCAGGACCTACGGCTAAAAGTGATTCTGGGGTTAAAATAAGCAAAAGAACTACCGTGACATTTCCGTTGAAAATAACAGGCTGTTTTTCGGATAACGAAGATAGAATAAAGAAATATTTTTCAAACTTCGAGTCTTGCCTCAGGGGCATTGAAAAGATATATCTTTCATAACTATCCTTATGTAATTATTACAATCTTAAATAAAGTAAAGAATGACTCAAACAAATGATTATGCAAGCAACTGTTGCCATGTTCCATTTGGCTTAGTAAATGATTCCTGGTAAAATTTTTAGATTTCCCAAAATACTTAAACTATTTTCTTTTCCAAAACTAAATAAAGCTTTTGTAAAAAAAAACGCCTTTGAAGCAAAAACAATCCGGGATAAAAAAAATTTACTTTTAAAGAACTACATCAAATTAAAAATTTTAAATGCCATCTTTTTTTAAATGTTATCCGTCTGATTCGTAATCTTTCTTCCAAGCTTTCAAATGTTCCTTGAAATAAATTCCTGAATGCTAAAAGCAGTTTTCACCATTTCAGAATTGTCTTCTCTTTAGTAGAATGACATCCCTGTAAAGTTTTGATTTGTGGAATGTAAAAGGGGGATTCAGACAGGGACAAAATTGGGAATAGAAATGTAAAACAGTTGCAAGTTACACCACATGTTGTAAATCATTGCACTTTAACAGTACAATGTAAACGAGCATTATCGAGATTAAATGTCCAATTTTTATTCCGCCCCATTTCATTTATATTTAGCCTAAGGTTTTCACGCATGCTTATCAAAACTCCGAGGTGGAACATTAATCGTATCACCTTAAGGTATAAGTTCGTAGTAAATGACCTCTGGGATATCGAAAAGGGAAAATCAATGATCATTACCTTCATGTGTGAACGGTTCATTCAAGCTTTCTTTAGATGTGGGGTTCATTTTTTTGTTAACAGATAATCGTAGCAGACAAAATTATGTCAGCACAAGGATTGGTGTAGCTAATTAATGTTGCCATTTCATAAAACTCTCCAGAATTATACCGAAATACATACCGTTTAACCATATAAGGAAATACTTTAAAATTTTTACGTTGTGAGGAAATTGAATTCAGTTCGGAAATATTTGTTTCGTTAATTTAAATCAATTGTTTTATATACAATGATACATGTATATTACAATCTATAGATTCTTCTTTTCATAATTGAGGCATGTGAATTTTTTTTTATTTCTATAAATTATATAGTTAGTCTTATAGAACGAATCTAAAGATGTATTATGTACGTGTTTCCAGTAAAATAGTTATCAAATCTCTAATTATAGTTATTAGACATATATTAATGTATAGACTACAAAGATTTATCAATGCTATAAGTAATTCAATTTACATATAATAGACAAAAAAGTGACTATCTCATGCAATAATAAATAATTTGAGTCGTTTTAAAAATTTTGAATCCTCTTTTCAGGTCTATAGTAAGAAGAATAGCAGAAAAAACTTAATAGCTTTTTAATGACACTCGTTTAGAGAAACAAGGAAGTGTATATTGAGAGATATACGTTATTAAGTACTGACGCCAAAAAAAAACAAAATTTGTTCAATAACTTAAGAAAAATAAAATTGAAACATTTATTTAGAAAATTTATTAAAATTTATAAAATTTCAAGAAACTTTATTGTATGTGGTTTGTAAATATTAATTTCCGGGAATTACTAATCATTCATTGAGATTTGACGTTTAACCAATCCATAAGCATATCAGTAGTGATTGAATTAATGGGAAAAAAACCATGTATTACAGTATTATATTATTAAAAGTAATCTTTACTTAACTAATTATTCATGTATGCCGTTAATTCAATATTAATAAATTAAACTCTCTCTCTCTAGCAATCAAACAGATTTTTTTGTTAGAATGAAAATAATTTTAAATGCTCACATGTTTCCTTTATCCAAAGTAGAAGAGATTCAACCTTTATAAATTATCAGTTCATTTCGGAAAAATAATAGTTTGAAACGTTTCATCGCTATTTTAACGAGATTTGAGTTGCTCCTCCAAATTAATTCCCCCCAAATTAATTCTTTTTTTTTTCCTTCCATAATCTAACACGCGGTATTGCGTGCTTGGAAAGCACGAGAATTCAGGCTGAAAACTGTAGAGAAAGAGATGGAGATGTATCTAAAACATATTATGGAAATTAGTTAACAGAGGTTCACCGTTTAGTCGTTAGTATTAGCATAAAACTACCATTATCAGGAAAAGTTTGGTAGCTATTATTAGAACAATGACCTTTGCGACTTTTCGGTTATCATTATATTCAGAGAATCACCTCCGCGAATTTCTGTAGTTGTTGCTAAATTTGAGTTCATCTCCTCATGAAGGGATAGGATCGGTAGTTATATTATTATTACGGATAGGGTTTACACAAGTATGATGAGTGTGAGTGACTTTGCGAAATGGAGAACAAGAGCAAAATTGCTACGGTGCATAATTAGAATGAAGACATGCTATTCGTCTACTCCCTGTATTTGCGAATCAAATCTGATTCTTCGATCAACAGGCTTTAAGTTCGAATCCCAGTCTACCATGGGCGTTCGTAACTGTCAGAGATCCATTTATGTATTTTAATTAATCTGCCAAAATTAACTTACGAATAAATAAAACATTTTCAAAGATATTTTAAATCGATAGTCAGCAATTCTTAGGATAATCTTGTATCAACATCAGAAGTAAAATGCTGTTTACCAAAGGTTTGGGTTCCAGGTTTACGAGAAAAATTTCCAACTGAATGTCTTTCGGTAGATCTTAGGAAACAAATGTTTGTATAATTTTAAACATTTGGAGAGCATGACTTAAAAATTAAAGGGTTTTTTTTAATAATGTGAGGACGAATCTTACAAAAAAAGAAGGTTTATCATGTTATGATAAAATTTTAAAACAGTTTAAGGGATCATGTACATTAGTTTGAGGAAATAGTAAAGACAGTTTTCTATATCAATGTGGTTTTTAATATAAAACACTGACCCTCAGTTTAAAAGGCTGAAGTCAAATTGTAATCTGGGCATAGTACTATTAATTTTTTGAATTTATTTACTTTCCCTGATGTATTTCAATGTGTCATTAAGAGGTTACTTCAGTTTTCTTTTTATTTTTATCAATTCTGATTCATATGTTAATATTGGGCATTCATTGAAATCAGTTCTTACCTATAGAAAAATTAGCAAACAGGATTATTTTCGGTAAATGTCATAAAACTTTGTATTGGAAGAATTTTTGTGTTATTGTAGGCTAAACATCAGTAAACATATATTTGTCAATGCAATTATTTTAGTAGTAGTGATGAACGACTTTTATTCCAAATATATGTAACACTCACCATAAAAATATATTTTACCACTGTGTTCACACACAATTTTATATTTAAAATATTTCTTTTGTTTCTGTGTGTACATTAATACTTTCAGAAAACGCAGCTGAAAAAAAATCTAAATAGATTTTATGCGTATTTTAAAAAAATCATCGTGAAAAGATAGTTTTAAAACTTTTCCGTTATTTAGTATGTTTGTTAGTTATAAAAAAGAAGTATTGTATTGAAAAATATGAAAACCATTGTTAAAAAAGACTATTATAGACAGATAAATACATATTATAAAATATAAATATAAATATGACAAATATATATATTGACAAAGAAAGATAGTTAGAACTAGAATTTAACTTGGTGGTAAACTCTCTCAGCCTTACATCAAACATTTGGAAATCTTTTCCAGACGGAGTTTTATTGTTTAGTCATGATACTGGAAGCATTTAGTTTCCTAAAGTAGCAATGCCAACGTTGCAACTACAGCTGCCGGGTTCTCAGCAGAGAGAAGCCCGTAGTTATCACGCAAATAGTTCATAGTAGACGCCAGAAAAGAGTTGCTTTATTTTTTGCAAGAGATATACTTCAAAGTACTTTATAGTTAAATCAGCTATTTTTCATGTATATGAAAAGCATCTTTGTGATAGATTAACTTTACGTTGGAAAAGCACAGCTCTATTCAGGTAATTCTATTTTTTGTACTTCAAATTTCAAAATTATTTTATTTACGTATCCTTTTGTATCAATTACCTCGTATTCGGGTTTCATTTCGGATAATAAACTAATCTTTTCATCATGAAATATTAAAACCTTCGAAAGAGATAACACAGCAATAATTATGCTGGATATGTATAAAGTATTCAGACCATTCTAAAGTCTCAGAAAAACGTATTTTCCAATTAATCAAGTAAGGTATTCCATTTACGATAATTTTTGTTACATATAAAAAAAATTAGAATCGATCTTTATGAGAACAAAATGGTGGAATATAAACTTCAAGTATGTCTAATACCGCTTTTCAGTGTTCTGGACTATTTAATAAGTCATCTTAATCAAGAAGTGTTTCCATTTGAGGTATTCTTGTTTTGCGATTTTCCTCAAAGCTTTGACTCTGAACTTGTTTCAATCCTGTTTTTTTTTTTCAGCTTTCTTGATCTCTTCAACACATTCAGACCTCCATGATATCTTTCATCTATCTATCTATCTTTAATTCGGCATTTCTTTAAATACAAAATATCTATGCTATGACTGATTATTTTGCTATAAGTTGAAATTCAAGTACAAAATGTTGGTTCTCTGATACAATGTTGGGATCATATACAAACGTTTTTTGTTTTTCGATATTTTTTTATTTTATTTATTTATTTATTTTTATTTATTATTATTATTTTTTTTTACTACTTTAAAAATTCGTGCTTAGCTATTTATCACAAAAGTTTTTTTCAGCTACGTTAGTCCCTCCCACAAGCGACTTTTCCTCATTCATCGGCAGTGCAGATCAACCGGATTTAAAGTACTGGATATGTGTTTTCAATCATCAGGATTCGTTATAAGTCGAATTTATTGTACTCGATTGAGAACAAATGTTCCCCAGTTTTCATTTCTTTTAATCCATTATAGTGCATTTCCTAAATCAGACCAATAGAAAATGGGTACGTTCTCTAACTCAACATACATTTTGGTTGTATGCGCAAGCCTAGCTTCAATAACACATGATAATAACTCCAACCTTGGAATAGTTGCTTCTC
This sequence comes from Metellina segmentata, assembly GCA_947359465.1. Classification (NCBI taxonomy): domain Eukaryota; kingdom Metazoa; phylum Arthropoda; class Arachnida; order Araneae; family Tetragnathidae; genus Metellina; species Metellina segmentata. Next base: position 68,700,065 of record OX375873.1, on the reverse strand, counting down.
TTATTGGAACTACTTTTGTCTTTGCTTGTATTAGTTGGCAAGAATGATTGTCATTGCATGATATTCAAAGAAAGATGTAGGTGGCATACATCGATTTACTTGCGTCGCAAAAGGTGTGGAGACTTGCTACGCCATGATGGATGTCATAAGGTGTGATCTTACGTGAGTTTCTTATTTTCTTCAAGACTTTTAGTTGTTCTTTCCAATTTGTAAATTTTTCTTTCATTTTTTGGGGTAGTTCATCATCCCAACTGAGCTTCAACTTCTAGTTCTTTTGCAGCATTAGCTAAGAAAGAAGAGTAACCACAATGGTAAATCCTATAGGATCAAATACGAGGGTCGTTTGGAAAGTAATGTCCGTTTGAGCAATCGCACCACTATGACAGTGGCAGGTGCACCGTTCCAGGTCTACCAGTTTTAAGAAGGAGTCGTCTGTCAGCTGTCTACTGAATTAAATCGTATTATAATGGTAATTGGTGTTTTGGTAAGTGAACACAATGTCCAAGAAAAGCGCGTGCCGCCAAATGTGAAGTGAGATTTGTGATCCAATTTATAAGCGCAAAAAATGTGCGACCAAGCGAGAATTATCGTGAAATCAAAGCAGTGTATGGTGATGTGATGATCGTTGGTGCCGAAAGTTTAATGAGAGAAGAGAGAACGTCCATGATGAGGAGCGATGTGGCCGCCCAAGTGTCATTACGGATGAGCTTGTCAAGTCTGTCGACAAATTCATCAAACAAGATCGGCGTGTCACTTCGTATGAAATTCATGATACATTTTTACATGTCTCTCGTACTATCATTTACGAAATTGTAACATATTACCTCAAATTCAGAAAAATTTTGTGCAAGTGCTACGCATACTCAATGACGACCACAATAGCTTAAAGACTTTACTGCTTATCTCAATGGATTGGTGGCAGAGGAGTATGACGCTGGTAAACAAAAGCTCGTCACACGGAACGACAAATGTTTATATTTGTAAGGGAACAATGTAGAAAAATAATATAAGGTACGAAAATCAAAGTGTGGTTAATTGGTAATTGGTCTGTATTTTATTTTAAAACGGGCATTACTTTCCGTATGACCCTCGTATTTTGTTGGCTTCAGAAAGAACTAGTCTCTTAGATATCTTTGAATCACTTTTTTCTTCAAACTCATCAAGCTAAGACTGTCATCTTCTACATGTGACTGCAGTCCTAAAATTGGTTCAACTGATTTTTTGTCTTCCATGAGTCCTACATATTTATCAGCTATGTTGTCTTTAACAGGGAGATTGTACTGCCAACCTCGTAGGTCAATTGCTTACTCAATTTTTTTTTTTTGAATTGGCAGTAAATTCTCGTAATTCTGCTTCCGAATCTACTCTGATTACGCAATTATCGATCTAAAAGGAATTCTTTAGTTGTTCAGCTGTTTCTGAGGGCCTCTTCTACATTGTTTAAAATATGCTACAAAATCGCCGCTAATAGAAATGGACAAGCAATAATGCTGTAGAAACACTTAACAATGCTTATAAACTTGCAGCTCTTTCTAATTACCATCTTTGTACCAGAGAAATTTCAGAAAGTTTTTGGCTTTCTCTTTTAAGCTAATCTGAAGAAATGCGTTTCTGATGTCTGCACTAACGCATATTTTACCCTTTCTAAACCTGTGCAATGTAGAGGGCATCAGTTCTACTATATTCTGACCTTTGGCTAAGCAATCATTTAATGATTATGAGTGTTTCTCTTAATCAGAGCCATCAAAATCGGATCTTATCTTAGTTGTAGTACTTTGACAATTACAGCTCTTTGAGGCAAAAAGTGACCATTATTTGCACCCGAGTCAGGAATCGTTGGTATGATTTCTTCATCTTCCTATTCTTAAAACATTTTCTTATGCGCATATAAATTCTCAGAGGACATTAAGCTACGAACCGTTCAGTTTTTTTCCGCTATTTTATTACTTAAAAGTATCGTATGATTTTCAATCCCAAGTCGTGAGAAAATATACTTTCCACACGAATCTCCATCTACCGTGTAATTCAGGGCTCGAAATACCCGGGTGCACAGGTGCACTGTGCACATGAAATTAAAATTGTGCACCTAAATTTTTCCTGCTTGGTGCACGCAGTGCACCTAACGTTTAAAAAAAGGAGGATAACTTGTTTTATGTTATTCTGATGTTTGAACAAAATATTAAAATCGACCTCTCTTGCACTAAAGGAACTTTATTAAGATTCCTAAATATACGCTATGCGAAAACACAATCGCTGGGCCGTAACGGGTTTATACTGGAGGAAGGTTTACTTGTGCCACTGCGACCAGAACTTTCCGAGGATAGAAACATTTTCCAGATGGCTCTGTTGAAGCGACTGTCGTGCCAGCCGTGCGCCAGAGAAGGAAGAATTTAGATGTTTAAATATTTTTATTTACTATCTACTACTAACCTATATAAACATACCCAACTAATAAAGTAGTTTACATTACATTAATACTCTTATATTAAAGTACTTATTTAAAAGTACACCTAAAATATAATCTGTGCATCTAATTTAAAAACTTAGGTGCACAATGTGCACCTGTATTAAAAAATCTATTTCGAGGCCTGGTGTAATTAAATAAGTCTAAATACTCTTTGTTTAAATCGGGTTTTTTTCTCTCGATGGGATCTCTTATGCGAATTACGCCTAGTTTCCAAAGGTATTTCAATTTTTCACTTTTAACATGTAAGAAAATGGCGAGTAAAGAAGTTTTTGCCAGCTCCACTAGAATTTGGAACCTTTCTCATCAAAGTTCACCCAAAATGGATCCACCCAAAATTGCAGCGAGACCACGTGATAAAATCTTAAAGTTTTGAAATATTGCTTTAAAATATTTTGTACCGCTATGGATTCTAGTTTCTTCCATCACCCCGAAAAGACTGATTAATTTATTGTTGTTCCAAAAACTGATAACCACCAATATCCTGAACTACCTTCTTTGAGAATGCTGACTTCCAGAATCAAATAAACATCTTTATCATTATTTTTAAGATTACAGTTGAAGTCTGCAAACCCTTCCAAATGTATTCAGATCCACATTTTTAGGAATTTCAAATACAATTTCAGGGGCAATAACTTGATGAGAGTAGAGCAAAACGATGTTTTACAATTTTTAGACTTCAAACAGAAAAATTCAAGGTTACGCACCTGTGTCAGACATGTGTCAAGTTTTCTTAGTGAATATCGGGAATTCTTTTCACTGGGGTTAAAGGTAAAGGTTTATTTAAATTTGAATTAATAAACAAACGTTTTCTATTCAAAATGTTTTCTTAACGTATCCAGAGCAACTTGATAATTATCATTGGTTAAAGAGAAACCTCGAATCACATGGGCTGCTGCTCTGATTAAATACGATTTTAGATAATTAGACTTATCGAGGATAACCGATTCAAATTAATCAATAAATCATCGTTGTCAATCACCAGGATCATTGTTAAATGTCTCAAAAGTGAAATGCTTAATTTAATTATAGAACTTTCTGGAATTCTTCTTTCAGGCATAACGCTTGTACCTTAAGCCACATTATTTGGACCAGTAACAGTAGATATCAAACTTATTTTTAAATTCTCAATTATTATTTTATTTTTGCTTTTACTTTACATGCCATTAGTTTCTCATTATAATAGCTATTTATAATTATTTCCTCTTCAACATAAACAAATAATGCTTAAATTTTAATGTTTACTTTACTAAGTTCAATCTCTTTAAGAGAAAGTTGTTCTAATAACTCATGCAATTCATCCTCTACAACACTTTGACAATTTCTCTTCAATTTTATTGATTAATTTCGTAGTAAGTTTATGTATAACTGAACTTTTCGATTTCGGCCATGTCAACCGTTTCGGTTTGCAAAATTCTATACCGGTAGCTTTAAATTGCGGATCTTTCAATTTTGTAATAAATCAATACTTCTAATATTGAAGGAGATTGCAAAAGTGTATATAAAAAAACAAAAGGCATCAATATCATTCGAATATATTCACTTTCGATTTTACTCAAGTCCCTGTTTGGGCACCATAATGCCATTGCTTCAAAGGAGATTAAAATTCGTTTACAAGCTAATAAAAGATGTGATATGCATCTTCACGCTTTTTGTTGAATCTTAACCTTCTTTCACGAAAACGTATATATTCATATAACATTGAACTCAGCCAAAATGAAGACACATCCTATAAATTTCGCTAATCTTTAATTGCGCTGAAATATATTTACATTTTAAACATAAAAAGACAGAACATTTTCTACAGCTTAATGAGCGGGTTACCAATGAATTTACCACTACACATTCTACTTCTTTTCTACTCCGTACTCATGCACAACAGGCCCGTATGAACGATAATAGACTCGCATTCGCCACACATATGTAATCTAACTATTATCTTTGTGCACTTGCATAGCTTTGTTGTAAATGTAAGGAAACAGGTGAGAACCCAGGATTTTCTTCGGAAGGGGCTGAGAAAGTAGTCATAATCATTCTGCAGAGGCAGTTGTTTGGTGAGGCCTGGGAGGGGATGAAATTCCTTCCCCTTTAAACGTCACAATCAGTTAGGAAAATTAAAACTTTGGTTTGAGTGTGAAATCTGTTTAAATTTTATGTCGATCTATAATGTTGGAGCATTAGTTCTGGAATCTTAATGGAGCTCCATCCTTATCTGTCAAGATTGAGGACGTTAAGAGTTGAATATAGTTTAAAACTTAATCAAGTTTCTTAAAAAGTAAATGCGTCTCGAATTGCTTCTTGTTTCTATCCCTAACTTTCGACTCTATACGGTCAGTTAGCCCTATCCTATTGTCCGTTTTGGTTTTGGTGTTGCTTAATGGAAAATGATGGAATTTTACTAAACCAAAACTGGGGGTTGACTTGCTCTATTACGATAAGATTTATCTTTCCTTTTCTTCGGATCAAATATCTAAAGAAAACAAAAAGAAAATGATAGACATTTAAATTAATAAAGAGTAACTTTTCCTCATGAACTCATATTTTCCCTAGAAATTGGTACGAAATCCCTTACAAATTCTCTAAATGCCAATTGGTGTTTTCAGATAGATTAATATTTAATAAATTCAGTTTTTCATTCACTTTCGAGTTGTTTAAAGGGAGTTGAAACTCATCAGCCAGACCACTAAAATGTTGTTAAGCTTCCATTCTTTTCGATACTAATTAAATTTGCTACCCAACATGCGATTGAATTGGTTTGGTTGAATTGGTTTACTCTAGATTGAAGAGATGTTCAAAATATATAATGACTTACGTTTTTCGTAGAATAAAATAATATTTTAACATCTTTCGCCATCTTTATAATTTCTACAACTTACTTTGGACACCAATCCTACACTTGCATATCCATTCATGTAATACATTTCACATACATCGCACCCTTGTTGTATGACAAAGCTATAAAATGACGAAAGGTGACACTAAGGTTACTACTACAAAAGACGATTTTGAGGGAGATTTGGAATTCTTTTCTTAAGTTCTTTTCATGTTCAATTCAATTAATAAAAATTACGATTTACGGCGAGTGCTCTCGCACTCATAGTCAACAAAGCAATATTTTTTAACTTGTGGAACTCTTGCATCCGGTATGTGACATAGTGAAGTTTTGCAATCTTCTCCTGTCATTATGACAAAAAAAATGTTTATGTTTGAAAAGTTCTAGTTCGTAGTTTTAAAATTTATTATTCATTCGATAACGGCATTATTCTGTCAATAATGGCATAATTACATTTAAAATTAGCTTTGTTCTGTCTTACATTCCACTTTAAGTCGAATACTTTGCGGTGGCGTTGAGTGTATTGAAAAGAAACAGAATTTACTAAAGTAATAAATATTTAAAACAGAAAACAGAGAAATAAAACAAAATTATAAGCGTCGTGTAAAAGTTGTTCTAAAGATATTAGTATGTGATTCCTTTTTACCTCTTGATCTCGCAGCTGCCACAACTTACAACTAAATAGTGCACAAAATTTAGAAATGCGAAATTAGCTCAGAGCAAAAGAAACATAAAATATTACTGCACGTGATCAACCAACATAAGTTTCCGTTTTATTCCCGTTCGTTGAAAAAAATTGTCTGTTCCAAATATTCGGAAATATTTTATACATTATCTATTAGTTTAATTAATGAAATCTTAAACATTTCTTTATTGCTATATTTAGATGATTTTCATGCTAAAATACCTGAGTAAGTATACTTAAATCAACCATATTGGGTAGTTATGGAAAAATTGGAATTTATATTGAATATTACGATTACTTCGATTGCCTAACCAGTACTGCTAAAAAAGAATTATTCTTCAAAAAATAATTTTTTTATGGAATTTCAGCTCTGATATTTTATTTATTTCGATTCTTATTTTTGTTCTTTGCGCAATGAAAACGATTTCCGAATATTTGGGAAAGACGATATTTTTCAAGGAACGGGAATGAACAAGATCGCGCGAGCAGTAATATTTTCTGTTTCTTTCGCTCTGAATTAATTTCACATTTCTAAATTTTGTGCATTTTTAGTTGTACGTTGTGGCAACTGTGAGAGATCAAGAGATAAAAATTAATCACAAATTATTATCTTTAGAACAATTTTTTCCGACATCTTTTATTTTGTTTTATTTTGCTGTTTTCTGTTTTAAATATTTATTATTTTACTAAATATGTTTTCCTTCTCATCACACGCAATATCCCCACAAAGTATTCGACTTAAAATGGCAGGTAAGTAAGAATAGATTTTCAGTAAATTTTAAGTGTAGTTATGTCGTTATTCAAAGAATAATGTCGTTATTGAAATAATAATGCCGTTATTAAAAGAATAATAATGTTTAAAAAATCCGAACTAGAACTTTTCAAACATTAAAAAATTCGTTGTCATAATGAGAGGAGAAGATTGCAAAATGTCACTATGTCACATACCGGATGCAAGAGTGCCACAAGTTAAAAAATATTGCTTTGTTGACTATGAGTGCGAGAGCACTCGCCGTAAATCGTAATTTTTATTAATTGAATTGAACATGAAAAGAACTTAAGGAAGGGAATTCCAAATCTCCCTCAAAATCGTCTTTTGTAGTAGTAACCTTAGTGTCTCCTTTCGTCATTTTACAGCTTTGTCATACAGCAAGGGTTCGATGTATGTGAAATGTATTACATGAATAGATATGCAAGTGTAGGATTGGTGTCCAAAGTAAGTTGTAGAAATTATAAAGATGACGAAAAGTATTCAAATCAATTTTTTCTCTACTAAAAACGTAAGTCGTTATATATTTTAAATATCTCTTCAATTTAGAGTAAACCAATTCAAACCAGGTAAGGTCGGGTATTTTGCTAGTATCTAGAATAAAATTCCTGTGATACCTGAACAAGCACACAAACACAAAATCAAACTTAGAACTGAAAGATGGACAGACATACTTTCGCAACCAATTTCACTCACTAAAAGAAGATAAGTACTCACTGTATGCAAATTTCCACGAAAATATATTGAATCGTGTGGACGTGTAAAGGGCACATACATATACAGAGAGACAGACACCAAACGCGCAAGAGACGGATTTGGTAACAGAAGGGTCCAAAATGGATAGAAAACTTGAAATGGGTCGAAAATATTCAATGTGCAAACAAAACACTCCATTCTTATTTATATAGATAACTAGGGGGCTCCGCCCCCTGCTCGCTTACGCTCGCCAACCCCCGGGGATTGCTACGCAATCCCATTTGGTTTGCTTCGCAAACCAACACTCCTTTTACATATGGCATTTGGTTTGCTTCGCAAACCAACATTCCTTTCGCAGAGTGAAACTATCTGAATAATTTGTATTATCCTGATTTCCCTTTACGGTCCATCACGTCAGAGCGAGGGCTTCTCCCCCTGCTCGCTTACGCTCGCCGACCCCCGGGGATTGCAACGCAATCCCGTTTGGTTTGCTTCGCAAACCAATACCTCTTACGCAAGTGGTTTCACTCTTTTTTGCTTTAACACTTAATGCACCCTAAACTAATAGCCGCATCAGTAAAAAATCTTCTGCATCCTGTTCCCTGTACAATTTTAAGTAAACCCTGTTAATCTCCAAACTTTACGATGTGTACTTTGTACTTTCTCGGTAAAACGTCTGAGAACAGAGGGAAAAAAAGCGAGCCTTTTTTCTCGCCAAATAAAAATAAATCGTTTTTACGGCAATTGTTGCTACGATAAATTTGATATCTGGCAAACCCGATAGTCAAACATACAACCCTCCGCGAATACAATGCTCCGCGAAATAAAAAATACGAAATTTGTGTCACTAACTTTTGATTGCATCGAATTTATTTATGAACCAATTTTAAAAATAATGGTACCGTAAGAAAGAGTACAGTCTGAGGTATACTGCGCTATTTTCAAAATAAAAAACTAATAGTAATACGATATAGATATGACAGTTTTAGTTAACGGTAGTAACAAAAAGTAGCGAAAATATCCAAAGATTCCGAATTTTGTATGACCCACTTTTGATCGCATCCAATTTAATTATTAACCGATTTCAAAAATAATAGTACCGTAAGAAAGAGTACATTCTGAGGTATACTGCTATATTTTAAAAATTAAAAAATAATAGTAATAAAATATAAATACGGCAGTTTTAAAAAAAAAGTAACAAAAATGTCCTGATTTTTCCCGAATTTCAAAAAAATATTATCAAGAACCAAATTGAAATTTTAAAAAATCTCGACGAGCTGCAAAAATTTACGTTGAGAGGTACTCTTGAAAATAAACTCACGGCTGAAGACTGAAAATTTGTATGTGTTTTGCTCACTCGCGGAAGAAATTTCGCTTCTTCAATTTTAACATTTAATAAACCCTAAACTAATAGCCGCATCGGAAAAAAATCTTAATAATTGTCCAGGGAATACGATGAAGAACAAACCATGTCAATTTTGTTTTTTTCCGATCAGTACTTTCTCGGTAAACCGTCTAAGAATCGAGCTAAACAACACAGCTTTCAATTCTGCGGCGGCGGCGGTAACATTTTTTTAATATAGAGAGATACTTAAATTATAACTTGCAAATCTTTTGAAAATCTTTTTTTTTAATCTTTAATTCAATGGGAGATTATTTAAAAGAATGACCCAATAAATATTAAGGTCGTTATCTTTAAATTAAAGTTTTTGAAGCGAAGCTAATCTTTGTTACTTATGATAAAAACTTTACATATTTTAATGGTCGTAGAAGGTAATTCTTAATATGTTGGTGAATACTAGAAAATACTATATTTGAAGAATTTATACCAGTTTTTGCACTCGAAATCTGATTTAAATATCAGTTAATTTGTATTTTAATAAGTATTGGATTCTTCACACTCGAAATCATCCTAAATTTCGAAAACAAAATTCAAAAAGTGTTTTTTGGTTTATTGGATAAAACGATGCATCAGATATTCAAGATCAAATGGACAGAATTTCAAAGTCGATGAAAATTGCTACCAGCTGCTTTTTAACTTTTATTTGCCTTCCAAATACATAATCGATTGCCAACCATTGGCTTCGTTTTCCATGAAAACTTCCATTTATGCAACATTATATCACAGTGTATCTACCGATGATTATTCCAAAAATGCAAAATACCCTTAAGGTGTAGACTCCTGGTTTTTCAATCAATCGGCGGAAACTAAATGGCAAAATCCAGGTCCTCATGTAAAACATGTGGTGACTCCATTGAAGGAAACACATTGAAAAATATAGCGCTAAATTGCGTCATATGCGTATCACTACAAAAAGGCTAGTTTACAAAAACAAAATAGCTGTAGAAAAAAAGAATCTGTGTTTATTTTAAAATAATACTGATCCAATGAAATATTTTTTTTTCAGTTCATTAAACAAGAAATGTATAATTTTTCAGTGAATTATCACAAATCACTCACTTGTCATGAGAGATAAAACTAGCTTTTAAAAACTATATACGAGTTTACGGTAAAAACTCTTGCTTTGATAAGAGACTCAATGTAAAAGAAGTTACTCAAATAAATAGTAATTGCAAAAAGTAAGTTGTTTTCGTTAACTTCTATTGTATTTTGTACTTAAAATGAGATTATCTCAAAATCAGTTTTTTACAAATTTGCCAAAGTTCAAAGTACTGAGGCTTTTTGATATATGCACTTAGAGTTAAACTGCTTACATTTTTAGGTCTTGAATAACTGTTTAACAGACACAGGGAGAGCTTTTTTTTATAAATAGTTCAAACCAAATTTATAAAAATTAATAAAAATAAAATATTGGAAAATTTTATAGAAATTTAACGTATAATGAGTAACATATTTTTTTTATGAAAACGCGTTTTAATTAATTTTAGAAAATATCTCCCTAGATCTTTTGCATATACTATAACGATATTGTAAAAATTCATTTCATACAAAAATATTAAAAATTGACAGTGGAGTAGGGTTTATAAAAAAGTGTGTATTTCGGCTTAAAAAACATATTAAAATCGTAATATAAAATATAATTGCAAATAAAAACTAATTTTTTATTGTGTTTTTTTATTGATTATTGATTTAAAATATGTGCTTAATTATCACGAAAAAATTGGTTAGGTAAAATGAATAATAAGAATTTTGGGTTTTTCCTTAACGGGTCTCCCTTAAAGCGACTAAATTATAAAGAAAACCATTAATTCAAATCAAACTAGTAACAAATAAAAAGAAAATGCAATATTTTTAAGAGTTCATCTTAGAGTGTGATTTGAAATTAAAATGGAACATATCATTTTCATTGAGTGTAGCTCTCCTGAGCTAATACAATTTCCCAAATTCTTTCAGAACTATTTTTTCGACGAACCATCTGTTTCAACAGTTTTTCTGTCATAGTTGAACGTTATAAAAATTAGAAGTATAGCTCATTAACGAAGTCTCAAGTTTGAATCCTCGAATGAAAAATGAGGACGAAATTCTTTGTGAAGACAAATCATTCTAGAAATACTTTACAAACAAAAAACACGTTTAAGGAAATTAATCATTTTGATTACACAACTAAAATGAAGGAACTTCTTCCCATTGGATTTAAATAATCTTTTAAAAGAATTCTTGTAAAAACTTAATTGTTTTTGTTTAAGTTAACTTTACTTGTTAAAAATGCATCGTTTTATATTCATTAAGGCTTAAAAAAAATTTCTAATTAAAAGTGTTGATGATTACAGTACACATTTAGAGTTTGATGAATCAAAAGAACTACTTATAAAAAATAAAGAATTTTGAAAAAATATTCTATCCTGAAAAAAAAGTTTAAAATGTTTTAAAACAATTTAATAAGAAACTAGCTGTGTTATTCTGATTAATATACTGCTTTACTATAAATCTGTACGCAGATGGCAAAATGTTAAAAGTCACATTTTTAATTTTTCGTGACAGCAATTTTAAGATTCAAGATTCAACATGTGGTTGTGTGATTTTTGATTTATTACAATTTTCCCATCTTTGTTTTATTATAAAATGATAGAAAAAGACTTACGATATTGTGCCACCTTCTAAACATTAACAAAAAGACTCCAGGATGGGACTTACTCAATTTTTTGGGAAAAGGAACATAACATTTTGCTATCTAAGCACAGAATTATTATTTAGATCAAAATTAAGATTATGTCTCGTTTCTTTAATAATGGAATTGCTTAATTTCTAGTAATATTAATATTTTATTTTAATGCATTTTTCTTATATAAAGTATCACATTCTATGTAAATTTCATGAAATAATCAATTATTATTGATGAATTAACAATAATCAATTGAAATTAACAATAAATATTCGAAACCTTCAAGAGCGTTTAATTTCTAAACTTACGCAATTGAACATTGTAAAATGCTTCTACTGTTTCTGACTATGTAAAGTTGATATTTTTTAATGAAATATGCCTATTTTTCATTAAATAATTTTTAATCGATATTTATTAAAAATTATTGATTAGTCAAAACAATTATTTTCTTTTTCAAGAACAAGCATCATAAAAAAGTTAAAGGGTATAACAAAGATTTAAAGTTTTAAAGAAATCATATCAATATTGTACTTATAATTAAAGCTAAGTAATTGAGATTGACAAATATGCATGGCCTTTTTTTTTTGTTTGTTTAACTCTTAAGATTATCTGATAAAAAAATTAAATAGTTTTTTCTTATTTTCTATATAAGTTTCAAAATCGTTAACTGATTAAGAGTCAAACCTGGAATTAGCAAGAGAAGGGATTTAGAAAGTTTCTGCTACCCCATTCTTCCTTCAAAACACCATGTCGTATATAATTTTAAATAAGCATGAACTCTACTTTACTGATCTCCAGATTATGATGCCTAACTCTGCGCGAGAAATATTGGGAAAGGAAAGAGTAGAAAAACTATAAGCCGAGTTCACATTGGATAATAAATGCTAAAGATAACAGGTGATTGGGTTATAAACAAATGCTACTTCAGGAGCTCAGGAAACGTTTCAGAATCGAAAATCTAGGCCAACTCGGAGACTTTTCCACTGATCGAATGGAATTTGAGTTTGGAGGAGACATATTCCTAGTTGGTGAAAGTAATTCTAAAAGTTCCAACTGACCTTTGGTTAAAGTTGTGAAGTTGTTTCCTGGGAAAGATGGCAAAGTTTGAGTCAGAAAAGTTAAAACTTAAACTGGATCCGTCCAAAAATTTATAACCTTTGAAGATTCAAGAACAAGGAGAACCGTCAATTCCTAAAAGGGATTTACAATCAATTACAAAAGATCAGGAACCAGATTCCTCTTCTGTGGACGTATATGATACTGCACTTAACAAACTAGAAACTCTTAACCCAGATAGAAACAGAATTCAAATATCAAGATTTGGACGACATTTAAGACCTCCTCAACGCATGTACAGATTTCTGAGTTTCATGAATTTGAAACTCAGATGTCGCGAATGAGAACCTGTTATTGTTTCTGCGGAACTTCCAGGCATGGGCACGCGCGTAGAAAAAAACTGCAAGAACGAAGAACTGATTTGATAACATGCGTATTAAGCTGTAGAAAATTATATATTTTTATTTTTTAAATGTAAATATATTTCAGCGCAATTAAAGATTACCGAATGTTTTAGTATGTCTTCATTTTGGTTGGGCTTCATTGTTTACATGAATATAATATGTTTCAGTAAAAGAAGAATGAATAAGCATGGGTATAATAAAAGCATCATAGAATTTGATCTTTTTTGCCCGCCTTAGAAAAGGGGGTAAAGATTAAAGGAAAAGAGTAAGCAAACATCTCACATATTTTAACTTGTAAACGAATTTGAACTTTGAAGCAATTATATCTGTTGTGGTGAGAAATGGTTAGGAAATGAAATGGTCACTAAATATGTGGTGATAATTAAAGGGTAAGAAAAAAAGTGAGTTGAGTTAAAAAGAGGTTCGTGTTATCAAATTCCTATATAGGTTAACTGGGAACAATTATATTCATTGGCCGTGCTTTATAAACAAAAATGGCTCATGAAAGGCAAAGACAATATGAATATCTGATGTTTAGAAAGAAGAGTTAATAAAGGCGGACTCACCAGATGACGTCTTTTCATTCATTTCGTGGTTGACGCTGCTGGAACTGTCTTGAAAAGAGTGGAACTTCTAGAATCATAGTGGGATCACATACACAAAAAAGTCGCAACACAAGATTGGAGAGTCAAAGTATTCTTTATTTTTCTTCGAAGGGATCGTTGGTCACTGTGGTCGAATCCAATTGATAATTGCTTAAATTTCAGTGAGTGTCCAAGGATCCTCATCTGGGTGTCGGGTCGGTTACGAGAACCCTAGAACAACTTTGAGGAATTGGTCGAGTTCGTTGATCGTTCAAAGTGCAATGATTTCATTAGTTACTCCATGAAATCTAACTGGGGAAAACTCGACGATTAAACCGATGGCATTCCTTCCCACACGTCGGGGTGCAGATCAAGATTTCCGTGGCTCGCACAACAGCAACGTTCGACAAGCGATGCACGCGATAAAAAAAGGTACCGTCAATTATCGACACCATTAAAGTGCGAAGTCAAATCGAAGGTTGTAACATTTTTGCACCCTCATCTCGATTACGGATGAAGACGCGTTCATTTAACGTTGAAAGATGAGGAAATCGTAATTTTGGGGTGATGTCACATCAGCAAAGAGAAGCAGTATAATCTCTCTAACTGAAAAAAGACAAAAAGATCATAGTTTTTGGGGTGAAAACACCGTCGCGAATCCAAGCAGTAGCATTACTTTAACTGGAAAAGAAAAAAAAAAAAGGGGGGGGGGAGGCTCCTTAGCAGAAAAAAACAGTCTCTTCGTCCTCTTTCTGGGATCGACAAAAACGAAGGTCACACCAATGCGAGAGGAAAATTAACGCCAATAAATTACATATAGCACGCGGGAGAAAGACAACCGGGATTATTCCTTTATCCCAACGGAATGTTCAAAAACCTCAGGAAGAAGAGAGCCAAATCACGCCAACATCTTCTGGTAATAAAGAAGTGTAGCGGTTGAAGGTTATGGCGGAGTGGGTTTGATCTTGGAAGGTCACCAATTGTCCAATCAGGGTGGGCCACATAGAGATGAGACAGGGAGAAACAAGAGGGGTCGCTGTCCCTTAAACTAGATAACACTCAAACCAGAATTCCAAGAAGGGAAAAGGCCTGAGAAGTCCAGTCTCTACTTACAAGATTTTCGTAGCTAGGAAGCCGGGAATGGGATCAAAAAAACAACTATACAGGTAACCTAATTCTTGCTCTCATTCCTTTTCCAAAAAATCCTGGTTGGAATTTAAAATAGTTATAACATGTGGGGAAGGGTAAGGCTTCACCACATGTGCTAGTTAAGCAAATAGTATTTGGAATACACATTCTTAACGTAATTGGTGAAGAAATTCCTCAACTGAACATGACATCCACAGAGTGTTCCACCATCTGAAATGGTATGTGTATCAGCCATCTAAACTAATACTGAGGTCCGTCATTATTAGTGGAACTGTGGCTCTCATCTAACCTGGCACTATGACCTCTTTGTTTGCTTGTCCAACGCTTATAGCTCGCGTATCGGCCATCAATCAACAAGAAGCCAAGGTACTTCTTATGTGAAAAAAAATATGGCTCTTAAAAGCACTATCTATAATATTTTCAATTCTATTGTCATGAATTACAGGGCATACATTGAGGTGGTCTCTGTCTAGTCATTTTATACATTTTGCAAAAGGACAAATAGTTTATGTCGCTACTCTAATATGGTGTAAGTTTCTTTGTATGTGTTTATGTCCGGGAAAAAATCGTAAGCAAGCAACTCCTACAACTCTACGCAAGGAACCTGGAAAATACCAGATTTATTCCTCAATAAAGCATTCAATTCTTTCCTTTGGACAATCTATATATATAATTCTCTTACGTGGCACTCAAAAAAGACGTTATTTGTAATCGCGTTTTGGCAACACTGTACGATTGTCAGTTTATCGCGAAGTCTCGCGCATCGATTGAATTTATAGCGTTATCGGATAAAATTTATTGAAAAAAAAAGGAAATTTTAATGAGCTGTTGCAGTTAGTTTATAATAGAAATCAAAGAAAGCGGAGAGTCTTTTCAGGGCCATTTAAAAAACGGTCCTTTTCAGGGCCAACAATTATAGTTCAACAAGACGCTTGCACTACAACTTTCGGCAACAAACTCAATGAAAAAGTGTGGGTCGTTTGAGTGCTGGGAAAATGTACACACAAACAACATGCTGGGTATTCAATTTCCAAAGCAACGCTCACATTTCGAGTCAAAATTTGTACAAAGTTTTCATTTGAATTCTGATTTTAGAGATACTGTATATATTTTTTCTGTAATACAGCAAATAGATTTGAAAAACATTTTTTTGGTAACTTATTTTGTAAACAATCCCTTCTGCTAGGACACATGTCTTCATTGAGGCGAGCGAAGCGAGCATAGGTTCGCGCAGCCAACCAATGAGGAATGCGAAGCAATCCTCCGCGGGTTTGCGAGCGATAGCGAGCAGGGGGCAGGCCCCCTAGTCTATATATATAATTCTCTTACATGGCACGAAAAAAAGACGTTATATGTTATTGCGTTTTGGCAACATTGTGCGATTGTTTGTTTACCATCACGAAGTCTCGCGCCTCAATTGAATTCATAGCGTAATCGGTCGAAATTTTATTGAAAAAAATTAATTTTAGTCGAACTGTTGTAGTTTGTAATAGAAATCAAAAAGAAAACGGGGTATCTTTTCAGGGCCAACAATTGTAGTTTAACAATACGCTTGAACTTCAACTTTAGACAACAAACTCAATGAAAAAGTGAGTGGCTCGAGTGCTGGGGAAATGTACACACAAACAACATGCTGAGTATTCAATTTCCAAAGCAGCAATCACATTTTGAGTCAAAATTTGCACAGTTTTCATTTGAATTCTGATTTCAGAGGCACTGTATATATCTTTTCTGCAAACAGCAAATTTAGATTGGAAAATAAATGTGTTTTTTTTTTTTTGTATTATCATATTTTGTAAACAACCCCTTCTGCTAGGACACATGTCTTCATTGATGCGAGCGAAGCGAGCATAAGTTCGCGCAGCGACCCAGTGAGGATTGCAAAGCAATCCTCCGGTGGGTTGGCGAGCCCTAGCGAGCAGGGGGCTGGCCCCCTAGTTCTATTTAAATCTACTGATTATCCGCTGACTTACACATGCTGTAAAATAAAACAATCGAAATTCTTTTATACAAAATCACTCTTTAAAAAACAGTTATGTATAATTCAAAACACATTTTATTCGTTTTCCAGACATGCTGCAAAATATTTTTGGATATCATAATTAAATCAGAAAAAAATGATATCTTTGTTATCGTATTAAAGCGAACTTTTCTGTGTTATATTGATTATCGCGAGTTCGTAGTTGTGCGAAGCTGGTGTTTAACTAGCTGATCGCGGAATCGTCGATTCAGCAGAGCAGACTCGTTCAATTTGACCCGGAGCGTGAAAGGCTGGAAGGCTGTCACGAAGTTCGAATGAAGTAAATTTTACTACCACTCGAGCTATAAACCTGCAAATGTTCTCGAGTGCAAAGATATAATTAGTCATCCGATTAGATTTATAGCTTCGCTGCAAGCCTTGACAATTCAATTATCTAGAGCGGTTGAACCTCCTACACTGTTACGTCTTCTCCAACGGTGTGAAAATTTATAGGATATGAAATTTTGCTCTAACTCTGTTAAATTACATTCCACTTTTAAATTACTATAATTTTTCACCAATTCACTATGCTTGAGGTAGGAAACGATCCCTTTGATGTATTTAATTCGCATAGTAAGTGACTGGCATTCCCGATTTGGGTTTCTATTATTTTCCAACATCTAGGGTGGTTTGTTTTGATTTTATAGTGCAAAACCATATATGGCCATCCTGCGACAAACAACGGGATGTAAATAAACATGCACAACAATGAAATTTTTACTGATAAAAAAAAAAGATACACCCAGGATGGAAACGAACCTGCTTCTACAACACACAGGTTACTTAAGCAGAGGGCAAACCCACTAAGTCATGATAACCATTCTAACTAGGACAGGGATAAAGAAACCTTTTTCTGAATTAAAGGCCATGTTCATTTTCGAAAACAGTGAATAGGCCGCACGGATTCTTCAAACTACCACTTACGAAGTAAAATTTACTAAATTTTCAGTGTTAATTTTATTACATATAACTCAAAAACAATTCCTATAAAACATGCATTTTTATAATATCCTCATCATAATACATCACTACAATTTATACGTACACAAAATTTTTATAAATATAATTATGAAGATAAATAACTTTCAGATTGTTATTTAAATGAAAATTTATAGGCAAATATTGTTCATTCTCTCTGTGCATTACACAAGAATCTCTCTATATTAAAAAAAAAGTTACCGCCGCCGACGCCGCAAGATTGAAAACTGTGTTGTTTAGCTCGATTCTTAGACGGTTTCCCGAGAAGGTACTGATCGGAAAAAAACGAAATTAACATGGTTTGTTCTTCATAGTATTCCCTGGACAATTATTAAGATTCTTTTCCGATGCGGCTATTAGTTTAGGGTTTATTAAGTGTCAAAATTGAAGAAGCGAAATTTCTTCCGCGAGTGAGCAAAATACAAAAAAAAAATTCAGTCTTCAGCCGTGAGTTGTTTTTTTAAAGAGTACCTCTCAACGTACATTTTTGCAGCTCGTCGAGTTTTTTTTTTTTTGAAATTTCAGTTTGGTTCTTGATAATATTTTTTTGAAATTCGGGAAAAATCGTGACATTTTTATTATTTTTTTAACTGCCGTATCTATATCTTATTACTATTAGTTTTTAATTTTTAAAATATCGCAGTATACCTCAGAATATACTCTTTCTTACGGTACTATTATTTTTGAAATCGATTAATAATTAAATAGGATGCGATAAAAAGTTGGTCATACAAAATTCTGAATCTTTGGATATTTTCGCTACTTTTTGTTAAAACCATTATATCTACAGCAAAAACCACTATTTTTTAAATTTGTGAACATCACTGTATACATTATATTACACTCTTTCTTATGGTACAATTATTTTTCAAATTGGTTAATAAATAAAATCGATGCAATAAAAGTTGGTCATACAATTTTCGGAACTTTCAGATCGTAATTTCCGATACAAAACTAAAACTGTCATATCTATATCGTATTACTATTAGTTTTTAATTTTGAAAATACCGCAGTATACGTCAGAATTTACTCTTTCTTACGGTATAATTATTTTTAAAATTGGTTCATAAATAAATTCGATGCAATCAAAAGTTGGTGACACAAATTTCGTATATTTTATTTCGCGTAGCAAATTTGCGAAGCATATGAGGGTTGTATTTTTGACTGTCGGGTTTGCCAGATATCAAATTTATCGTATGGCATCTGTGAAAGCAGTGTTGGTTTGCGCAGCGAACCAAATGAGATTGCGTTGCAATCCCCGGGGGTTGGCGAGCGTAAGCGAGCAGGAGGCGGAGTCCCCAAGTAAATATAAAAAATTGTACTACTTTAAAAGTAATTTAACATGAGTTAACTAATAAGATTTTTGATTTTTTTTTAGTAGTTAATAACTGAATATTAGGCTCCAGTTTAGTTGTACACAACTTAAGTTGGTCTTCTAAATGAATATCAGATATCTGAATCCTTTAATGAGTTTTAATTGGTTATAGATGAAAAAGTTTATTCGTAACAGTACGTAATTTTAAAACAAGTCAAGAGACGACGAGCATATTGCCTTAAACATAGATATTCAACTGCATTTTTCCATATTTCAATGTGATTGATTTTTTTTTGTATCAAAAAAACTTTTTGGTATTATCTTCTTCTGATTCGATTAATTCCATCTGCAGTTTCGTTGGTCCTGTCGTGATATCAACTTAATGTGGCTCATATGTCACTTTTATTTCTAAAGAATGTGCTTTGAAATCGGAAAATCGATCATGGTATTCTTAAATTAGATTGTCCAATACAGTTATGGTGCATTTGAAAGTTTCACCTACAACATATTTCTGCTGCTCATTTTACATATTTTTTAATTAATGAAATAAATGTTCCAAATATAGTTCTGATTTAAAGAGAGAGAGAGAGAGAAAAGAGTTTTGAAAGAAAAAATAATTTTTAGAAATACCTGAACATTTTGCTATTTGTGATAATTATATGTGTTGTTTCTCCCTGGAAAGAAATATTTAATTTCCTTTGTTTTGCCATTATATCTCACAAAAACGCAGTATTTCTACAAAATTATTCATCTAATAAATCACATTTTTGTTGCCTCTCGTAAAATTTTAAAATTTGTTCTCGCAAAGTCAAAATATTTTCTAAAATTCGTCCTTTTGATAACCAGCGCTCTTTACAATAATATGGCAAGTCGACATTAAATGTCTCATTTAATATAAGCATGCTTTGAACTTGGCGATGTCTTAATGAATGCACTTGAATAAAGGTGACATTTGCAATAATTTTGTCCATAGTGTTGCACAATATGGAGGATTTAGCACAAAGATTTCTTTGGCTTAATATACAGTGGAACGAAATTTCCTTTTCTAAATTAGGAGTATCGTTTTTCAACAATGAAACGAAACCTTCTCGATTGCTTCTCATAAAAGGTGCACCGTCCGTGTGTACACTCACCAGGTTACCAAGGTTTTGTCTTCTTTCAAGGAACATTTCTTTAAAGTTGTTAAAAATATCTATTCCACGAGTCCTTCCAGTGAGCGTACCCAAAGCCAGTAGTTCCTCGTAACTGCGAGGAAAATCTTCAGTTATAGAACAAATAAAATATAACAACTTGAGCGGAGTCTGTCTTATATCAGTGGTTTCTAACAATATTGAAAATATATATCTTTAGTTTGCATTCTTATCTGAAGTTATTCTCCTACATTCTAAGTTAATCCATGTTGTTTATTATATATAGTTCCTCTTAGAAGAGATAATTATTTGTAATTGTCAACATTATCCGGATCTAAGCATCCCACTGCTTCAAAATTCTTTCATATAGCTTTTTCGATATCACTTTATGGCTTGCCTTTATTTCCCAAAAACAGTCACGGAAAAAATCAGAACTACCCCCTTGTATTCGTGCAATTTTAACAATAGAGTGAATTCAAAGATGGCTATTGATAGGAATTAAAGTTTTCTATAAATTCAGATGCATGCAATTTCCATAAGGGGGCCGTCTCCATATTAAATTGAGCCCCACCTTCCTTCATAATTTCCAATTGGAACCCCTTATTTTGATACACACAATTTCGAATTTATATCAAAACTTAGCTTCGGATACCAAATTTCATGTCATTAGGTTTTACTATTTCTAAGTTATGAGTACAGAAAGATTAGAGCTCCTAATGATCAGTTTCTTAGACATGGATATATAAGGAAATAATATTTCTATAGAGTTGATATTTTGTACCATGTTAATGTTCAACAGCTTAAACAAAATCCACCTAATATTTTATTTAATAAATAGTTTTAGTATGCAATAATAACTATTAAAATAATGTTTGAAAACCTATGAATTGGAACCTTATTATCTTGTAATGGTAATCGATTCATAAGGACTAATATGGCCATGCAAAACTCACATTCCGATAACTAGTTTTGCGCGGTATCAAATTTCTTCGTTATTACAATTTTAGGGAGAAACCAAAAGTTTGAAAAACGTTTTATAAACCTCGGATAGTAACTATCGGATTGTTTGCATTTGAATAGTAAATATTATAATGTAATACTCAAATAGCTTTTATAATAAGTATAATAATTCTCGGATCGTGAAAAATACATTTGAAATAGTGTTCAAATTTGAATTTCGGGAAGCGATAAATACAATTAATCTTTATCTACGAATAGCTACTTTCTATGTGGAGATCATCCCTGACGTTGTCACTAAATTTAGCATTTAATATCACCGGATATAAAGATTGTAAAGTTATGAAATTTCATATTTAGACTAATTTAACGATGCAGAATCTGATTATGGTATCAAAACATGATGTTTCGTTTAGAAATTTCGTTGTTTGTGCATAGTTTGATATGAATACGTCCTCTTATGCATTTTTTATTTGAATATATAAAGGACGTTATTCTCTATTAAATAATACCTTTGAATTTCCTCTAGTACAAATAGGTTTCGAACTAAAGGAGGTGGTCAAAAGACTTAGAACTATGGAAGTGTTTCGAGAATGGTACCAGTGCATTCAGTTAGAACATATGTGCAAATTTGTATGTGCATTATCTCTACTGCATATGTTTCCGTCCCATGAAAAAACAGTCTAGTTAAGTTATGAACAATCGTTTGAAGTTCAAATTATGGTTATCTTTTAAAGTATGGATACCTGAGCTTTTAAAATGTATTTAATGAATTTTATTTAATCCAAAGTTAATTCAAAATTCTCTTGCAATTTTCGCTCTTGTGCACTCGATGAAGCAATTTAATATTTTTTCCTTGTTGGAAATTGAAAATAACTGCATCTTAGCATATATGAAATTAGATTCATATTAATTAAACTAATTGCCTCAAATATTAATGCTAAGATATATTAACACTACTTAACAAATTAATAGTCAGGTCCTAAACGGAACAAGGATATTCTAAACTAGCTCCGAGAACGGAAGCGTAAAAATTTAACAGAAATTCCCAGTGACTCCATTTGAGAGAATCAATATAATGTATAAAACACCACATGAAAATATCATATTAAAATAAAATAGATTAATTCAAGATGATTTACTCTTCAGCTCGGAATGAAAAGTTTTAGCTCCAATTCAAAGTAAACTTAGTTTAAACAAAGGAAGCATTCAAAGAAGTCAAAAAACAAGCTTACATTCTGATCTGAAAAGAGTTGAAGCATATAATTGAAACAGAAAATCAGAGGTAGAAATCTCTAAAGGTAAGAGGAATGTTACTCGGTATTTTCTAACTGAAACAATAAATTAATTCAATAAAAGCTTTAATTTTTTAGATGTCTTAGAAACTTTTCGATCGTTAAAGTTGGATTCCGTCGATGCTATTAATAGATCATTATGTTCTTTGCAGAACTGCTTGATTTGAACTTTTAAGGTATTTTGGATTATAAATAACGATGAGTGAAATTGAGTTTTAAACTCCATACGAGGAGGGTGCAAAAATGTAATGAAGTTTGAATAGTGTAAGATAAAAAATTTAAACAAAGTAAAAGAAATAGTAATTAACCGAAATTAGTGGTTTAAAAAAAATTTTTACATCTATTAAAATAAACGCAGAAGTGAAATCGCGCACACATATACATTAAATTTATTTAGATAAGTAACAACAAAACTAAGCATTTCATGTTATATAGCCTAACACCATCTGCTAATGCGTTCTAACTATCACAATTTTCCAAAAGTTAGATTCCTCTAAGCTGCAACTTATATTCTTTTTAGACTTTTGCATTCCAAAAAGCTGCTGGAGGTTACTGTAAGGATTGGAGTAACAGTGATGATGAAGTAGTCGATTAGAGATAATAATTTGAAAATGCACTACTGATATTTCTATTACAATAACTGTTTAATGACTTAAAAATAATTTGAATTAAATCAACAATACAGAGCTCGAGTAACATAACAAAAATTAAGAGTTTAGTTGTATCTCTGATTTACATTAAAAAAATACAACAATATATTATTCAACACGCTCCCTTATTGTTCCTTTTTTTTTCCTTCGCAAACAAGGATTACTCTAATCCAATTTTTGCATTCAGGGTAGTAAGCTTTGTATTTATCTATTGAGCCATCCGGGTTAGTTTTATGTTTGAAAACCAATTTGCTTGCTATCGGCTTGAATCCAGGTGGCAAATCAACTACTTTCCAAGTTTGGTTTCCTTTAGAGATTTTATTTCACTGTCCATAGCATGTAACCAGTTTTCTTTTTACTTAGTCCTTATTGCTTCATCGTAGGTTTCTGGTTCATCCATATTTTTCAATATTGAGTGCAAACTGTAATCATCGTATCTTGAAGGTTTCTTAGTTTTAGATCTATCTCTTAGTTGATTTTGATCTACAGTGTCCTGCTGTTTTACCATTATCTTGTCAGTTTCTCTCTGTTCTCTTAAAAATAATCTTCACATATATTTTCAATATCTTCATCTGTATTTTTTTTCTTCTGATTCTACAGTCACTGGTAGTGGATTTGAGAACTCTTCCTTTTGGAATATTACATCGCGACATTGAAATACCGAATCATTTATTTCATCGTAAATTCTGTAGGTATCATCATCATCATAGCTTATTAAAATTCCAGACTTTGCCTTTGGATCCATCTTGCTTCTCTTTCAATTAAGAATCCATCCACTACATGCAGTTCCAATAACTCGTAGATGCTTAAGTCTTGGTTTCTTGTCATACCATGCTTCATAGGGTGACTTTCCATCAACCGAGGACGGTTTAATATATATGCTGCTGTATTTATTAGCTCTGCCCAAAACTTTTGTGGAAAAATCTTTCTGGAATACATGAAAGATCTCTTCCTCAACTAAGGTTCTACCCTCCCGTTCGGCGCATCCATTTTGCTATAGAGTAAATGGTGCTGTAAACATCTGTCTCACACCATATTTCTTTAGTAACATTCTCATTTGCTTATTATCAAATTCCCCACCATTGTCACTGCGGAATTCTTTGATAGGATGACCTTAAACGTTTGCTTTTTTAAGCACTTGACAATTTTTCCAGAGCTTCTGACTTTTCTTTTATAAACTGGACAAAGCGCATTCGAGAAAAATCATCTTTAAAGTTCCATCCACAAATGATTCAACTTTAATTGTTCCTTGACCCAAAACTTTAGCTTCTTGTCCATTTGCTGAACTTACGTTGACAGAATGCTCAAATTCATTAAAAGTTTAGAAAAATTGATTTTGGTTAGTAATGTTTTGTGGCACCATTATCTACCAGTTTTCGCTGTGATAATTTTCTGTAACAAATGCATGATCATCTATTGACAGCTTGAAGGCATTTACTTCCCTTGAAGTTCCTGATCTTGTATTATTTTTATAATTCTTTGTTTTGGTGTTTTCCTTTTTTGGTCTTTCATCAGCAATCCATTTATAACAATCTTTAATCCAATGGCCTTTCTTTTTACAATAATTGGATATGTGTATTTCTTGTCTTTGTTGTTACCTTTCTTATTTACTTTATCTTTGACAATTTTATTGACTGTTAAGGCTTCCTGATCAACACTTTCTGATATTGAGGTTAACTTGCTTGCTTCTGTGCAGAGCCAGTTAATGAGATTGTCCACATTCCTTTCTTTATCTTTATGAATCATAAGCCAAGTTGTTTGAAAATTTGTTTAATCTCTGGGTAGAATTTCAAATATCTTGTATATGAGAAAAATTGGAGGCAATTTTCCATTATTGCTGTTTTGACATTTTCCTATTTCTTCTTGAAGGTTGTTCCAAACTTGCTTAGTTGAAATCCAAATTCCAGTTATATCTAGATTCTCTTTCCATTTACAACAAAAAAACGCCGAACAAATTTCAAAGGCTTAATTTTCTTCTACACCAGCAAAAAGATTGTGGAGTTCTGTCCAAACCTCATCTGGGCTTAAAAGATTTCTTATTCCAGCTCTCACTTTCGAACTTAAGGTTGAAATTAATAGAAACATTGGTGGAGTGGTCGTTCACGGTAAGAAGGCGATTTGTCGCCAAATATGGTAACCTTCACCTTTTGCGGATTTTCTTCACGTCTGCCGTTTTTGTTATGGCAACCCTATCTGCTGTTACGGAATTCGGCCGCCATCTTGATTTGGCGACAAAAATTAGTTGGCGACAAATGTCTTACCGTGTACGACCACTCCACCGAAACATTATTTCTGATCGTGTCTTGTTAAATTTTTCCAAGTCTTTCTTGTAGACATTTATTTCTTCTAATGTTGCTCTGCTACTAGGTTCTTTAGGAATTATTAATTTTCCTGAAATTAATTCCTTTTAATTTGATCCGAATCAAATATTTCCAATCTTCCCAGTTTTCCCTTCCTTGAAGAGGTTCAATTTTCTGCATAACTTGTTCCATTATCTTTTATCTTTTCTCTCAAGAAAAAAATGTCGTTAAGGTTAGGAAACGTATTCTGTGCCCATAACATATTACAATAAAACCATCCAATATAGTAAACAAAGTCGTGTACCAATTTTAGGAAGATTGAATGAGGTGACAGATGGAGAAGGTAGACAGACACAGCAAAGCTTAAAACGCAGTTTCTATTGCAATAACTTTTTAATGATTTAAAAAGAATTTGAATTAAATCAGCAAAACAGAGCTCGAGCAACATAACAAAAATTAAAAGAGTTTAGTTGTATATATCATTTACATTAAAAAATACAACAATATATTATTCAGCAGTTTCTACGTAAGATAGAAAGAGAAATAAGAATCGGAGTAAAAGATAAGAGGAATAAGGGTTAGGATAGGAAGTAATACGTGTCATGTGGACTCATTACTCATTACAATAAACCCTTACTCATTTCTAACTACATACAATTTCTTATGTCATTGGTCTTTTGCGGATAAGAGGGCAATAAAGGTTATACTGAATATACTTCAGCAGCTTGAGAATCGATTAATTAGAAATTTGGTTTCGTTTGTCTTTCTATGTCAGTTAAGAAGCCTGATTACATATTTATCATGGAATAATTGAACACTAAAATATTTTGATGCTGAATATATTTCTAATTTAAATTAAATCCTTTGCAAAATTTTCACTATGGAAGTAAAGAAAAAAATTTTGTGCAATAAAATTAAATATAGATGAAACTTGCTTCTTTTTATAAATCCAGACGACAAATTCAAAGTCTAAATGACTTTGAATTTGAACATAAATGACTTTGAATGAAGTATTTTTAAATAAAATAGGTAATGGTAATGGTAATTTTAGTTAACGTCGTCTAGAGCAACACAACGGGCTATTGACGACGGTCCGGAATCAGTCCCTCAAGGGAAAGATTCGAGGACAACACCTCGTAATTTTGAACCACGGTCAGATGACGAAGCAACACCTGAGCTGGCACCCCACTCTCCAAACTTCCACGCCAACCCAACGTGAGAAATAGAAATAAAACATTAATTTTCGCAGATTTCAAAATCAAGCGTAAAGTTTTTCGATTACCTGCTTAGTAATCTCACATTCAGACTTTTAAACACTGACCACATACACCACATAAACATTTTTCTCCTTTGAAATTTAAATAATGTTTTAAATCCGATCCATTTTACGTTGTTTCTTTCACTTTGCAGCGGTGTTGCTTTTATGTGCATTATTGTTGCTGCAGTTTCATTTTTAAAGTTACAAAAGTAACCAGAGTTAAATTGCCTTTATAGTAAAAAGTCATTCTACTGTTTAAAAATTCAGTAAATCATAAGTGCATTCAATATTGAAGAAATAGGTAGCATAGCAAGGAACACATATATTGTACTTCTTCAACATTTCAGTCATATTTAAGGTACAAAATATCTTAGGTCCTACTGTATGAAATATTCTTTCTATTACGCCATCAACTTAACGCAATAAATTTAATCATTTAGAAAGACGTAGTGTTAAGAACATTATAGGAATAGTTGAATGAAATTTAATGGATTTTACAGATGGGGGGGGGAATTTACAAGCCAAGATGGAATTTTAACTTCTGATTTGTTAAATTTATTTTGTTCTTAAAAATCTCTTCTTTAGGCTAACAAATAAAATATTATATTCAGAGACTCTCTCAGTTTATAAAACCAAGATCAGTTGCTGACGGTGAATTTGGTTCAATAAACACTTCACACAAGCTCTTAATATAAGAACCCTAAGGCAATTCTGTCAAGCTCAAAACTATTATGTAAATCAGAAAGAGCATCATTCATTACCATTAATAAACAGTGTCGCTTTTGGTTAGATTTACGCCAACATAAACCGCGCTGATCGGAATCCAGCCAACTCTGTCTGATTTCTTCGTACCTATCGCACCAACAGAATCATTCCGAATCAAAACATATTTCTTTAATTTCTCGTTAAAAAGAATAAAAGTTGCGATTAATATATTATTGCAAAGACGTAACCGTAACTGTAGTATGTGCATTCATGAAATCAGTTGGAGGAGATTGAGTGACGATATACATTCTTAGAACAATAAATATCTAGTTTTCAAAAAAATCCGAACTATTTTTAAAGCTAAATTCACATAGGCAAAAACTTGTTCTGTGAGAAATTTTGTTCCTCTGAAAAGACAATGGTGACTCCACGAACTGTATTCCAACTGTGTTTCAGCCACCCCCCCCCCCCCTCAATTTACACTGACGACTCCAGTATCAACTTATAGGTCCTAACACTTAATTATATCCCATAATGAAACCAATATATAAAGTACCATAATTTCACACAACTATGGTCCAAAGGAAGGCTATTTTTTAGAGATTTTGTTACGGAGTTTAAAATTCAGCTTTTCAAAATATTTGTTTTGCTGATATTACATGCAGAAAGACCAGAAATTGGTATTAAGTAGTTTTGTTAATCTATATGTAGCTTATATTTTAGGTAACTTTGTGGATCATATGTAGCTTATTTATTTTTTGTAATCTTTGAATCAATTATATCTATATGTAGCTTATTTATTTTTTGGTAAACTTTGGATCATAGTTGTGTGTTATCAAAGTTGTGTGTTATCAAACACACAACTATAGTCCATCGTTTAGTCTGGGAGGCAGCGACACTTTTGGTTCACACATTTTACACAGACTGATTTGTGTAACAATAGTTAACTATTTTATAGGTAATGTCAAAAATCAAATTCAGCTGACACGACCACGGTGGGTGTAGGCGGGGAGGAAGGGGAGGGGGAGCGTTCGGAACATGTAAAAAAAGTTGTTTGAAACCTGCTGAAAATTTGACACGAGATAGTCACTTAGGTATTAATAAAGAAAATAATGTTCAGCTGGCTCGGTAGTGGTGGAAAGATCTTCAGCTGTGGCTATGAAGTGGTTGCGCGCTATATTATATTCGAGCGCCGCGCGGTATCTACAATCATCCACCTGATGGTCTTTCCACCACTAATGAGCCAGCTGAATGGGATTTTTTTTAAACCTTACCATTCATACGATGATATACTCGAGTTTCATGTGGTATTATATTGATTTGATTGGGAAATCATAAGCAAACATCGAGAAAACTTTCAAAATTTGATGAGTTTTTGGATTTGTTTTATTTTGTTACATTTTTTTTTTATTATTTATATATGAATTATGTGGATTGTTTCAAATATGAGGTGATAAATGATGAAGTTGTATCAAATCAAGAAAATCTGTCGTGTCCATCCCATGAAGATTATTTTTCATGTGTACAAGGTCGATTTAAATTATTTTCCTTTAAATGATCAGATGCTCCGATACGGAGTATCTGATTGTATCATCCGATTATACTGTAGGGAAACATGAGATTCATTCATCAAAATCTGAATATATCTATTCTCATTGTCACTAGAAATAATCGAAGGTTTCTTGATGTTAATAAATTGTACGAAAACTTAGGTCCAGAATTGTGTACATAGAATTTCTAGCATTTCATGCTTTGACAGGGTGTGATTTGAATCCAGCTTTCTTCAAGAAAGGGAAGCAAAAGCCATTCATTATTTTAAGTAATTCTAAAAACTACACTAAAGCATTTTCAGAGCTCGGGGATTCAGATTGCAATATAAATGAGCTCTTCGAAATAATCGTAGAATTCATGTGTCGAGTTTATGGATACAAGACTCTAAATAATATAAATGAAACACATACACACAAGTGTAGCAACATTTATGACAAAATATGATATATCAATAATGAAAATGACATCCTGAGATAAAAACTTTGAAAACTCGACACTGGCACCGTGCCGAACAGAGCTGTATCAACAGTTTCTAAGAACAACTTGTATTGTTCAGTTAAGCTACGGTTTCCTAAGAAAGCGGTGCTGTTATCTAGCGGTCGGGATACGTCATGATGAGGCGAGCGTAACAAGGCGGTCGTTTTAACGGTGACCAGAGGTGTCAACTTAGACGGACAGACTACGGTGGAGAATGGACGATCTAGACATAGCATTATTAATATATTTGGAAGACGAGCAGTCATTGGAAGACGAAAATTATCGTTTGGAGGAGAGTGTTATGTTTAAAATCGTGCTATAGTTGCCTTTCAAATTTTAGTGCGACGCCATCTGCACTGAAATGATGAAATATTCAGTCAATACTTTCGCTTAACACTAGTATTGTTTGATTATGTACAGAATCATATGAGATGACTTAACTTCAAAACCATATAATATACACAAAAAATCAATATGCCCAGGAGAAAAGTTATGTATACTTGTGAGATAAATACACTGAGTCACAAACACAATGTAATGTCTTTAATAATTCAGGATGGGAGAAAAATCCATGATACATTTTAAAATTCAACATAAAATCAACCAATTGTCACATTAGTGTGCGGTTTTCAAATACCTTTACATGGCATTAAGGTTGTTTTTTTTTGCCAAGAAAATATAGTTCAATTGTTTGAAGACTTGAAGAAACCGAATCACGCCAGTACACAACACTATTCCGCAATACATGTTCATTGAAAAACTGAGTATCGGTTATATGTGGCTCGAGCCACAAAAGGTGCCCACATTTAAATATGGTAGTAAGTATGTAGTAACAAAAATGCTCTAATAAATTCTAATATGCATTGTAATTATTTGTGTACAATTTTATATTGTTTTTGGTACAGTGCCATCCATACGTTAAATTACGTTTTTATTTATTTTTTATTTTTTTATACCAAAATAAAAAACTTAATGCCATTAGGTAAAGTGTGAAAACCGCACTCTCGTATGACAATTGGTTGATTTTAAATTAAGTTTCGAAATATGTCCTGGACTTTTCACCCCGCATAGTATATTTATTAAACTATTCTAGAGTCTACTCTTCACATTATATAAAGCTTCATGATATCATACAAAATCAATGAAAATGTCCTCTTTTTGCTGGTCCAATAACGATTTTACTCATTTTTATTCAAAAATGTTCACCGTTACACGAGAAAAAACGCTCCCCTTCTGTTTTTCAGCGCTATTTGAGGATCCGTCAATCTCAATGGTATCTAGGAAACCAACGCTATCTGGTTTGTATGGACAACGTTTTAAGGACGTCATTCACCGCTCATATGCGGCTGCTAGTTAACAGCACCGATTTTTTAGGAAACCGGAGCTTTATGGGGACATGCGCATGAAAAGGAGAGAGCATCACTAATGATGGGAATACTACATGTTTAACTGTTTTAACTGTAACAATTATTTATAGTTTACAAAAATTATTTTAAACTAAAAACATTCTTCATTTTATCACACAGATTGCCCTGAAGCAGAACATGATGCAGACAATTCACAGGATATTGATATTGATGAATATTCTGAAGAAAGTGTACTAGAAGACAATGATCCCCATATTGCCGATGATTATTTTGATAGTTCCGATAGAGAGAATATTTATTCTTTTCTTGAGTTGGCATCGGTATTATTTTATTGTTAAAGCAATTCTTTCCGCTGTTTTGATTAGTTTATAGTTGGTAGCTTAAATTTCGTTTGTCATACTATTATTGCGTGATTATGGGTAAAGCAAGTGATACTTTTACTAGAAAAATAGCTGTGGTAAAGTGTCTCATCCAAGAAAATCTCTATACACAATACGAAATCGCTAAAAAAAGCAAAAATGTCCCAAGCATCTGTGTGTAGAATAAAAAAAAACTTTGGACTCCAAATGTGAATATGAAAATTCTAGAGTAGGGAAATGTGGAAGGAAAAGTTAATTTACTACAAGAACTGAAAGGAAGTTAATTCAAATTGCTAAATCGACAGAAGAGCAACTATTCATGAACTAAAAATCTCTTTGCAAGCGTATGGACTAAATGTATGTGATTCTTCTATCCGTAGAAAGCTCATCTCAGCTGGTCTCAGTGCTCGTCTTCCTCAAAAAAATGCTAAAATCACATCTGCTATGGCAAAGAAAAGACTTGCTTGGGCAAAAATTGTGCAAAAACAATCCGGAAATGACTGGAGCAAGGTGAGAGATATTAATTTTCCTTTAATTAATCAGTTGAATTCAAGTTCATTTATTTTCCTGAAATCATGTTTTTTGTATACTTACTAAAAATACAGAACTGTTTATAAATTTGATTAAAAATTTCTTTATAAGAATATTTCTCTACAAATTACATGCCTTAAAGTGTTTTTTATCTTTTAGGTATGTTTTTCTGATGAATCAATGTTTACGATATCAGAAGAAAGCAGTCAGTATTTAAAGAGAAGTACCAGTGAAGAATTTTCCCCAAATTGCATAGCACAAACGGTTAAACATCCTACTAAAGTAATGGTTTGGAGCGTAATGTCTGCTCAGGGTACTGGACCTTTATACATTGTAAAAGGCATGATGAACCAGTATCATTATAAAAAAGTGCTCGAACAAAGACTAATTCCACAGTTAAAAGACTGGTTTCCAAATGGAGACTTTATATTCATGCATGATGGAGCTCAGTGTCATAAAAAAAAATCTGTGACCAAATTTTAGGATGAAAAAAATATGAAAATTCTTCCATGGCCTGGAAACAGCCCAGATATGAACCCAATAGAGAGAATCTTTGGAGAAAAAAATTAAAGAAATCCAACATCACAAACAAGAATGTTCTGATAGAAAGATTCATCCAAATTTGGCACCATGACAACGAAATACAATCTAATTGCCAAAAACTCATACAACGTATGTCAAGATGTATCGAATCTTTAATAAAAAACAAGGGGATGCACACTAAATATTAAATGTATCAATATTTTCTAAATAATGTATTATTTCTTTAATACAACAAGATTTTATAGTATATTTCACAGTTATTCTAATAATTTTCACACCACAATTCATTGTGTTTTCACACACACACACACCACAATTCTGTGTGTGCGCGCGTGCGTGCGTGCGTGCGTGCGTGCGTGCGTGCGTGCGTGCGTGCGTGCGTGCGTGTGTGTGTGTGTGTGTGTGTGTGTGTGATATCTCATTTGAATTAGAAAAATCTCTGGTACAATTATTTATGTTCCTTAAAACTCAAAACAGTGATCGTTGAAGCACTCAGTTCAACAACAGTCCGTGTTAAATGTATCATTAATTGCACATTACGAATATCATCGATATGAATGTGAATATGTGTGGTGAAGGGTCAAAGGTGAATTGATTGCAATATGTTATGAGAGTGCTACTCGCAGACTATGATCTCTGGTATTTGAGCATTGTGGTATAGTAGATAACATGTGCAATGTTCCAGAGACTAGGTTACCCGTCATGAGAGGTTTGTGACGTAATTTTGTTTCATCAATGAGCAAAGGCATGACATATCATGCCCTCCCGGTGCTCATAGGACAGCGGTAGCCCGGTTGTAATGGACTAGCAGCCAGAGGGTTTGGAGTTAGAATCCAACCAAAGACCGTCGTGTACAAAGGGGGTCTGGTGCACGATAAATCTGTCGTGGCCTCAAATGTCCACACTTTGGCATGATATGGAAGTTTGGAGAGTGGTGTGCCAGCTCAGGTGTGACCTCGTCATCTGACCGCAATTCAAAATCAGGTGGTGTTATCATCTGGTCTTTCCGTAGGAGATTGATTATGGGCCATCGCCAATCTCCCATTGTGTTGCTCCAGTGCGACGTTAATTAAAATACTTACCTACCGGGCTTTCATAGGATCTGTCACATTCCCTCAAAGTATTCTAATTCTTTCCTCGTGCCGGCCCCTCCACCTCAACCCTCAATGAAATTCAGCTTTATAATCAATGCTTTTACCAACACCAGTACGTTTACTCATCGCATAGTCAATTATTGCGATTGTTTGACCCTTCCCAATATTTAGAGGCACAGTGACGGGAATCCTTCGGTTTGTATTGAATCACGTGAAATATATATATGTATGTATGCTTTCCTCTTGTTTTAGAAATTTAGTGTTAGTAAAAAAATGTGTGTGTGTGTGTGTGTGTGTGTGTGTGTGTGTGTGTGTGTGTGTGTGTGTGTGTGTGTGTGTGTGTGTGTGTGTGTGTGTGTGTGTGTGTGTGTGTGTGTGTGTGTGTGTGTGTGTGTGTGTGTGTGTGTGTGTGTGTGTGTGTGTGTGTGTGTGTGTGTGTGTGTGTGTGTGTGTGTGTGTGTGTGTGTGTGTGTGTGTGTGTGTGTGTGTGTGTGTGTGTGTGTGTGTGTGTGTGTGTGTGTTAATAAATAATTTTTTCCGCTTATAAGGAATAAAACAAAAAAAATCGTCACATTTTGAATGTTTCCCCGATGTTTGCTAATGATTCCCAATCAAATCAATTTTACACCACACGAAACTTGTATACGTTATCGTGTGAAAGGTAAAGTTTAAATTAATCCTATTTAGCTGGCTAGGTAGTGGTGGAAAGACCATCAGGTGGATGATTGAAGATACCACGCGTAGTTCGAATATAATTTAGCTCGCAACCACTTCATAGCCTCAGCTGAAGGTTCTTCCACCACTACCGAGGCAGCTGAACATTATTTTCTTTATTGACACCTAAATGACTCGTGTTGTGGTGTTAATAGGGTAAAGGTTATGTGAGGGGTGGATTGGAAGGTTGTTTTTTTTAAAGGATAGATGATAAATACAAATAGGAAAAGGTTCGTTAAATCACATTCCTATATAGGTTAACTGGATAGCAAATAGATTGGCCGTGATTAATAAAAAAATGCCTTGTAAAAGTCAAAGGCAATAATTCAATTCATAGAGAAATCAATCATCATTTTTAAAAAGATGAATTGCATATTAATGTATATTATCATATTTTATGAATACAGTAAATTCGATTATGAGGCATTACGAGAATACCTGACGTGTTTTGAATTAAGAGTTCAGAAAGATGGACTCACCAGATATGTCTTTCTCAGTCTATAAGTTGACGCATCTAGAATAACCTGGAACAAGGTGAATCCTCGTACGAAAAAAGTCTCTGCACAACAGTAGAGGTAAAGACAAGTCTTTTATTGGGTAACTCTTCAAAGCGACCGCTGGTCACTATGGTCGAGTTCGATACCGGTGACAGGGGAGTAGGAATTACGTGAATTGCATCAGAGAGTGTCCAAAGTTCCGCGTCAAGATGGTCGGGTGATAACAGGAACGACTTTGAGGGATGGGTCAGTTCAATCGGTAATAGTGCAGAATAGTCTCATCAGGATGGCAGGAAGATTACAGGAACGATTTTGGTGAC
This sequence comes from Metellina segmentata, assembly GCA_947359465.1. Lineage (NCBI taxonomy): Eukaryota > Metazoa > Arthropoda > Arachnida > Araneae > Tetragnathidae > Metellina > Metellina segmentata. The sequence goes on along the minus strand of OX375873.1, from coordinate 68,665,300 downwards.
CTGGTTTGTTCAACAGGTAATATTGCGGTATTCTTCATCGCGATGTAGGATTCAAGAATCGAAAAAAAAATCCGGACGCCCTATAGGTCCAAAGGGTGTAAAAAATACTCAGACCCCAGAGGAATCCTTGACCCTGTCAGTATAGGGAAGACTTGACGATAAAATAATCCAGGACACGATTGAGGGCATCCTACTTAGACGTCAATTTGAAGATCTCCGTGGCTCGAAGAGAAACAAAACTGGGTTAGCAATCCACGCGAGCAAGAACAGCTCCGCCAATAATTGGTATGATCATAGTCCGATGTCAAGTTCATGGCTATAGTATTTTACTCCTTTCTTCGAGATCTCGGATGAAAATGTGCTGGTTGAAAATGAAAGAAAAGCACGACTAAAAATGTCGTAGCTTAGGGGTGAAGCCACAGCAGAGAAACAAAGAAGGGATTCTCTAAAAAAAAAGGGGGGGGCGTAGCAAACCAGTCCCTCTGCCTTTTTCCGGGGTCGCCAAAAACGAAGGTCACCCAATTGTGAGGGGAAAATTAACGCCAATCATTATATATAGCACGTGGGAGAGGGACAACCGGGGTTATCCCTTTATCCCAAAGGAATGTTCAAAAACCCTAGGAAGAAAAGCACCAAATCACGCCAACATCCTCCGGTAATTAAGAAGTGTAGCTGTTGAAACTTCTAGCAGAGTGGTTTTGACCTTTGGAGTCACAGATTATACAATCGGTGTGGGTCAAGTACGAGATGAGAGTGGGAGAAAACCAAGAGGAATCACTGTCCCCAAACTAGATAACACTCAAACCAGAATTCCAAGAAACTGAAGGGAAAAGCTTGAGAAACCACAATCTCTACGCACAGGATTTTCGAAGCTAGGAAGCCGGGAATGGGATAAAAAAAAACTATAAAGGGAGTGCAATTCTTGCGCTCCTTCCTTTCCAATAAATCGGGGTGGAATCGAAAATAATTATAACATGTGTGGAAGGTCAAGCCTTCACACATCAATTTTCAGCCGGTGTAAAATATTTTGAAAAAACAACTTTTTTTACATGTTCCGAACGATGGTCAAAACCTAACTGTTTTGGTCAATTTGTATAAATGATATCAATCATCGCATTTCCCTTTTTATTTAACTCATTCGTTTATTAATTCAAGAACGTAAATTATTTTTATTTCCTATTTTTAATATCACATTTACCCTCCCATTTAGAAATGCGCAATGGGACAAGAGAGCTTGACATCACTTTCGCAATTCTTTCCCTTCTCCGAAGTATCAAATGTCGGTATGTAAATCAGTATGTTAAAATTATTTTATTTTATTTTGTTTCAGATTTTAATATTTTTTGAAAATTAAGGAATTCTAAAGACATCTTGGTGAGTCTTTTGAAGGTTATTGGAAGTTTCAGGAAATTTTTGACACTATAAAATAAAATTGGAAGTTTGTTAGCTAAAATATTTTCAGTGTAAAGATAAAATTATGCAAGAAAGTTTTCAAGCGTGTGTGTTTAAATTTAATTTGCCGACCAACCGGTATAGTGGTTAAGGTGTTGGCCTCTAGATAGGAAGGTTCCTGATTCGAATCCGGGTCCGGGCATGGATGTTTGTTGGCATAAGGTGTAGAGCCGGCTGGTGCACCTTAAATCTGTCGTGGTCGAAAGTCCTCACGTTGGGTTGATGTGGAAGTTCGGAGAGTGGGGTGCCAGCTCAGGTGTTGCTTCGTGATCTGACCGTGGTTCAAAATTACGAGGTGTTGTCCTCGGATCTTTCTCCTAAGAAATTGATCGCGGACCATCGTCAATAGCCCGTTGTGTTGCTCTAGTACGACGTTAACTAAAAATTACCAATTACCCAATAAAGTTTAATTCTATAAAAAAATATGTGCTTCAATGTAAAACATTTTTCTTCTTTTACTTATATATTACTTAATATTTATCAGAAATTATAATATTATTCGACTTTTTATTCCTTATTTCGACTGACTCAGGTGTTGCCTCGTCATCTGATCGTGGTTCAAAATTACGCGGTGTTGTACTCTGATCTTTCTCTTAAGGGGATTGATCCCGGACCGTTGTCAATAACCCGTTGTTTAACTCAAGCACAACGGTAATTAAAAGTTACCAATTACCTTCTTTCGACTGACGAAATTTACATCTTGCCACATTAATAATGTTGTAGCTCAGGATAGCACACCCAATGAAAATACTCGTGGACTGTATAACAACACAATACAATCATGCACTACTTTTCTGCACGATGCTTTACCCTGTACTGGCCAAAATTTTTGCCTAACATAATGCAGCAAAGCGGTAGGGCCTAAATGAAAATACCTCTTATGATACGATTCTAAAATGAGCTTAGTAAGTTTATGACTCTTTGGCAGGACAATAGGGAATCTACTGTCAAAATTTACATTAGCATGCTTTATTCTGCCGTTCACTCTGATTATTCCCTCTTTGCCTAAAAAGGGGTTTAAACATCTCATCTTACTTTTGTCAGGAACACTTTTTTGACGACTTAAACATCTGAGTTCCTCTGGGAACTCTCGACTCTGAACCTCTTTCACAATGAAGTTTTCGCTCCTTTTGATCTCCTCTGTGCTCAAAGGTCCCAATTTTTTTTCAGTTCGGTTCCTCAGGTTGTATATAAATCTGAAAAGATAGCTCACAACATGCAATAATTTGGTGTAACTGTTACTAATACTAAATAACTCTTGGTGACAGGAATTAGAAGTTACAGTAAGCACAGGTAAGTCACTTTGTTCTGAATGTTTAAGTTCAAACGTGAACTCGTCTCGTATGACTGCTGTTGGAATTTCGCGACTGGGATACTCCCGGTCAGTTAGGAAAGAAGGACCCTCGAACCACAGTTTGCTCGAAGTCAGTTTCACAGGGTCCATCCCTCTGGAAATAAGGTCCGCCGGATTGTTCTCGGAAGACACATGACGCCACTGTTGAACTGTTGTTAAGTCTTGTATCTTGGCTATACGGTTTGCCACGAACGTTTTTAGTAGGTAGGGCTTTTTCCGTATCCATGAAAGTACAATCATGGAATCACTCCATAAATAGATGTCACTTGTCTTAAGATGTAAGGCATTCTTCACTTTGGTTATCAACTTTGCTAAAAGAACAGCTGCACATAGTTCTAATCTCGGTATTGTAGCCCGTTTAAGAGGCGACACACGTGACTTGCTACAAACCAAGTTTACTTCGAAAGCTCCATTTTCTGATGTTGACTTGCAGTAAATGACACATCCATATGCAGACTTGGACGCGTCTGCAAATCCGTGAAGCTCAATATGCACTGATTTTTCTATCAATATGCACCTCTTAACACTCACGTTGTTTATTGCTGGCAAGGATTCGACGAAGTCTTGCCACTGTCGCTCTTCCGCTTCAGGAAGTGGATCACTCTAGTCTAAATTCAAGCACCACAGTTTTTGTAAGAATATCTTTGCTCTTGCCACCACCGGACCCAAGAGTCCAAGTGGGTCAAAAGTTCGCGCAATAGCGGAAAGCACTGATCTCTTCGTTGGCGGAACTACGTTTTCCAACTGAATTTGGAAAGTAAAGTGATCAGTCGTAGGTTTCCACGAAACACCTAACGCCTTTGTCTCTTCTTGAAAATTGTAGCTACTGTCAGGCCCAGTTTGTAATTCAGGATTATTACTACACCACTTGTGTGGCATCATGCCTCCGCTCTTGAGAGCCTTTATTAACTCCGACTGAAGCTCCTTTGCTTCGCTCAGAGTGTCGGCACCACTCAGCACATCATCCATGTAGAAGTCTCTCTCCAAAACTGGTGAAGCTAAGGGATAATTCTCTTGTTGATCTCTAGATAATTGAAGTAACACCCTGGTTGCGAGGTAAGGTGCGCTTACTGTGCCGTACGTCACTGTTTTGAGCTCATATGTTTTAACTGGTTCATTCACTCCCTCCTTCCAAAGAATTCTTAGAAGCTTCGTTTGGCTGGGGTCAATTAAAATCATTCTATACATTTGTCTAATGTCAGCCACGAAAGCATTAATGTGCTTACGGAACCTCACCATTATTTCAAAAATGTCTTCCTGATTAACCCCACCGTTATATTGTAAGGAGTTGAGTGAATTACCTACGGTTGTTCGTGAAGAAGCATTAAAAACTACACGAAGTTTTGTCGTACTTTTATCAGGGCGATAGACTCCTAAATGCGGTATATAGTATGTTCCCACTTGTTCCTCACACTCCGAAATTTCTTCCATGTGACCCAATTCCTCATATTCGCGCAGAAATTTCTTATATAATGCTAAATACTCAGGCTCTCTTAAAAAACGACTCCACAGCGAATTTAATTTCTTAAGGGCAATATCTCTGGATTTTCCTAAACATTTTGGATCCTCTTTTATTGGCATTTTTACTATATATCTCCCCGTACTATCTCTCTTAACGTTTTTCTCAAAATGCTCTTCACAAATCATTGCTTCTTTATTTTGGGGTACCTATATCTCCACATTTTCCATTTCACAAAATTTCTCCAAAGATTCGTTTAAACATGTATTATTATCCTGAATGAACCCACAGTGTACGTTTCCCTCAGTTGCAATAGGTATACTTCCACTAACTACATATCCAAAAACTGTATTTTGAAGAATCAAATTACTATTAGCAGGATAAATCTGACCTGGCCGTAACAGTTCATAAAAGATTTCAGCGCTCAAAAGCAAATCTACGCGACCTGGCACATTAAAGTTTTCATCCGCAAGTTTTACATATTTTAATTCTGGCACATTAACCTTAAGCATTTTTGACGGCATGAAATCCGTAATTCTGGATACAACCAAAAAATCAAGCTTTTTCTCAAAGTTATCCTCAAGGTTTGAGATTGTTGCATTAACCACAGATTTAATTTTTGTGATTGTATCACCTATCCCGCAAACTGTCTCACGTTGGGTTGGCGTGGAAGTTTGGAGAGTGGGGTGCCTGCTCAGGTGTTGCTTCGTCATCTGACCGTGGTTCAAAATTACGACGTGTTGAAATGATGTTTTGTCAATCCAGACATACTTTCAACCAGTGAGTCAAGAAATTCTTCTGTTGACTGGACTTGTGTGATTAGAGTAGATCTGTCGGTCGAAATCCAACGCTTGTAAATAATTTCTTCTAAATTTTGGAAAATCTCAATTTTTTCTATTTGAGCACGAAATTGATATTTTGGACACTTATCACATTCTCCGAACATACATTTTTCCTTTTCAATGTTACAAACATATAATTTCATTAGCTCTAGCAAAGAATAATGAGGTTTAATAGCGTGTAACATCAGTTTCATATTTTGATGTATGGTGCACACACACACGGAATGTGTACCATTACTTCCAGCTAGTACACAATGTTTCGGTCTTAATTCAGCGAATTTATTGAAACCAATCTTTGCACTCCCATGCTGTTTCTTAAACTGCTGGTATCCTTCTTTTAAGTTACAAAGAATCAACCTTTTTTGTTTTGGGACTTTACCTTCATCTGTGTTTACATTAACATAGTCTTTTTTCCCTGGACATAGCCGACTTATGTCATCAGACTCGTAAAAGTTTATAACTATTGCAATAATATTGTCATTAATTTTTTTGCCTTGTCTCTTAGCAGGTTTTCCTTGCTAAATACAATGTGGTAGAAAATTCTGTCCTTATTTTTTCCAGACTCCAGCTCTTTGGAACAAGAGTTAGAATTTGAATTTTTTCTGCAGGGGATGTTGTTTCAGCAAACTTTGCTTTCAGCTGTTCTATTAAACAATAAAAAATCTTCCTTACTTTCAGTCGCATGTGTACTATTAATTTTATAAAGGTTTACTTTCAAAACAGTTCCCAAATTTATTTTAGCAGTTGAAACAAATTTCTGTAATTTTCTTCTGCCATAATGTTTTCTTTAAGTCATGCTGAGTTTACGAACCTTTTTAACAGGCGAATTTCCCATGTTCTGTACGCTGTTATTGAGTTTCTCGTACTGTTTCTCTAAAGCTTCCGTTTCAAAATACAAATCTGTTGCATCCTCTTCTGTAATAAAATTTTTAACACCAATTTCACATGTGAGACAGATCTTTTTACCTGGCGAGAGCAATCCAGCTGATTTCTTGGCAATATCTAGTGTTATTATTCGCAGGGACTTTTTCACGGCACGTTTGTGACTTTTAAAAGGATTATAACAAGTTCGTCGGAATAAGTAAGTATACTTCAGTAAATACACTTTCTCATGGTGAAGACAAATGTTTTCAAACTTCCTACCTAATTTCAAATACAACAATTCTCTGGCTTTAACTGTAAGTTCGGAAAGTTCTTTTAATCCGGTTTCTTTTACATAATGGTTTTTATGGCAGTTTTCTTACACCATTTCTCCCACGTCACAGTTCGAAAGTTCAGGAATTTTAAAATCTCTTTTACTATCAAAATCAAACATAGTAATAATATTTCCTAAAAACTACAAGAAAATCCAAAAGACTTCTCTAACCGACTAATGATCATTTCAATGGATGGAACACTTATGGATTGCCACTTGAACATTCGCATGTGTTCGAAAGCTTTCGGTTCAGCAAAAAATTATCAGTTTATAGCAACCCAAGCACATTTATAACCATAATTCATTTAGTAGTGTTTATTTATTCTATTATCTGTCATTGAATGTAATAGCATCTCTTTCAATGAGGAAATGGATGGCTTAATGGCGTGTTTCGCCTGTTTTGTTTCATCATGCGATAAAATAAAACTATAGTTTTCATCTAGTTAAAAATGCTCCTGGGACATAAATAAGAAAATTACAATTATGAAAATTTCAGGACAGATAATATACATCTGGACACATAGTACTGAAAATTTGTGAGTTTTTCGGAGCTGTCCTTCACAATAAAATTTGTATTTAAAAATACAGAAAAATCGCCATTTTCAATTATTTTCCTTTATTATTATTTTTTTTCTTTAATAAGGAATAGGATTACAATCACTAAATTATACCAACCTTTTATATAGAAGAAGGGCTTTGTTAAGAATTATTTTTGATATTGTCTTTCCATTTTTAGAGGTACTAGAGCAATTTGAAATTGGTATCATATTGGACAAATCTCTATTTTCGCCGATCATTCAGAACGAGAAATGCCAGATATTAAGCAAAATTCTGACATTTCCTGAAAGAACTTTTACTGAAGAATCTAACAATATAAAAATTTATACTTTGTGTCAATAACTTTTTGAAATATTGGGTCTCAAACATGCTACTATTAGTGCTACAAAAATCTACATTTGTGTGACCTTGAATTTTAAAATTCAATAAAAAATAAAATATCCATTTCTGACATTTAATATTTGGCAGTTCCTTCTTACTATATGCGATCTATTTAGAAACTAATTTTCATTAAAATCGGTGATGTGTCAGCCACAGCCTATTTGCTCATTTTGCGTGGAATGACCCCTTTGCGATCGCGGTCTGGATTACCACCCTCGGAGAGCATAACTTGGCTACTTGGGGACTTACTTTCTCCCCTCCAGAAACATCGTCGTCTCTCTGCCCCTTTAGTTCTTTTTTCTGGTCGTTAGCCTCTGTCATAGGAAGACTAATAGGCTCGCCCGATCTCAACTCCGCGTCGGTCTTATTTATCGCCAACGGGACCACAACATTTTCTCCACACTTCTGCAAGCGGGTTTCAACTGTATGACTTTGCTCAGATCTCTTTTGTAGATACGGCATCAGTAATGCATGTTCGGCCTCCCCTCCGAGTCGTCGATTTATCGGTTCTACAAACACCATTTTCCCCAACCTCGGACAATTTGGCCTCAAATGGTCGCTCGCGTTGCACTCAAAACACCGCGGCATAAGTCTCCGGTCAGAAGTGTCAAATTTCCCTCCCGGGGAACTAGGCGGGAAAAAATCGTTCCGCTCTCGAGTGGGAGACGGTGGGTAATTCTCCTCCGTTTCCTTCGCTGGGAAAAATGTACTTCCCTGGGCTTTTGGTCGGGATGCCTCAATCCGTAGTTTTTCAAGCTCAAAGTTATACCGTCTTTCTCGTTCCTTATACCTTCTCTCTCGTTCCCTATCCGCTATAACCCTTTCTTGTTCTTTTTTCTCCCTCTCCCGTCTTTCCTGTATAATTCTTTCTAACGCCACTTTTGTGCATTCCTCATCGTAGGAATCGTGCGAGATGATTAAATCCTTAATTTGGGGTGCAAATAATCCCGGAGTAACAGTTACTCCCAAAAGTTCAGCTAGTTCCTCTAGATCTTGTTTCCTACCTTTGCCCAAGTACGCCATTTCGAGAATTCAAAATTACTTCTCTACTTTTCTTGCACAACACCCAATTCAATACTTTTTACGGCATACAGTATACAACATACCATACAACATACCATACCATAATTTAGCAATTCTCATATACACAATACAGATTTAAAATACTTAAGCTAAATCAATTTCCTTTAGAGTTCCTTAGAGATTCCACTAATTGATATTAACAAAATTTTAGCTATTACACAATTCTTGAAACTTAGTCACAGAGACAAAATAGGGAAATGGCACTAACCTGTATCTGCTGACTTGGATGGATCACTTGACACCACTGTCCACAGGCTGGACCACGGGTGGAAACACTGCACTGCACTGCACTATCTTCGGCTAAAAAGCCCACAAACACACTCTTCGGCTGAAAGCCCACTGGTGTAGGTCGTCTCGACCTCTTCCACAACGCGCACAAATAGCACTGCGACACTGACGAAAAAACGGTTCGCGATGAACCTATATTAACCGGTCAAGATGACCTCTGGACTATTCCCCCTGATGAACAGGACTTGTCGAACTTTCCGTCGATTCCGCTCACGCTCTGTTGAAAAGGACCGGCAACTCGAAACCAAAATCAGAACTTCTTGCGACGAGTTTTGGTGATGGATGGGGTCGGTGACTCCGGTACCTCCTTCTCGCTTTCTCTAAGACAAGGGAAACGGTCTCCAGCGAAAATCCGAACTTCTGGTTTCGAAGTTCTATGGTTTCAGCGAAAGTGACAATCCGACAGCGGAAATGACAATCCGAACTTCTGGTTACGAAGTTCTATCGGCCTTCTCTTTCAGGCAAAACGGCAGGTTCGATTTACTTGTCGAGGCTGTTTTAATCTATCAACCCCGCTGCCACCAAATTAATAAGCTGTACCGTCATGTAAGAATTTGACGGACAGCTGGTTTAAAATTAAACTATTTATTTACATAAATTAAATATTTACAAGATAATTATGGGCACAGCCATCGACAACCGAAACCTGCCTGAAGCCAAAGTAACAAAATTGGCAAAACAGAGACGTCTGTCTCTCGTTGAATCTCGAGTCCGACTCCTCCTAAAAATCCACGTTCGCTTCGCTCAAACAGAACCGCAGCTGCCAACCAGAGGGGGGTGAATTCCGAGCCCTCTAGAGATGTTTATGTCCTCTCCAGAACAGAAACACCCCCACACAGATGCGAAAACCGTCTGTCATGCCGACTTGAGTCCCCCACCGCAAAAACTTGATCCCAGATACGAGATTGGGGAACCGATGGAAACTCCAGCTGTGAATGGATCAAATGGGCCGCCGGGCCGTCGAGGAACCGCACGTGCACAGACTAAAGTTGTTTTCGCATTCCGAAACATTCCAGCGTCCACGTGTTAGGGAAAAGGGTCGGCAAGTACCATATGGTACAGCGCATACTCATGGTTTCTAGGGTAATGCAATGAATAGTGATGCCGTCTCTTCTGCCCCTCTCGCTTACGCAGATAACAAGTCTGGAATTTGCTACAACTCTTTTAAAATGATACTTAAAGGCCTTTACAACACTTTCCCAGAGGCCACCAAAATTAGGAGCTCTAGGTGGGAGAAAGTTCCAGTCGATACCCTCAGATGACATATCATTAGCAAGGCTATCGTCTGGTTTTACAACTAAGTTATGTAACCTGGAAAGCTCCTTATTAGCACCTGTGAAATTTGTAGCGTTATCTGAAAATAATTTTGAACACAGACCTCTGCGAGCCACAAATCTTTTTAAGCAAGCCACAAATGCCTCCGAAGTCAAATCGGTTACAATCTCGAGATGGATGGCCTTCGTAACTAAGCATACAAAAAGACACACGTATACCTTATGAAAAACACCCTTTCTTTGATGTTTATATTTAATAAGGAATGGCCCGCAGAAATCTGTATTTTACCTGTTAATGTGTAATCTTATTGTAGTATTTTTTCTTATGTTTAGTTCAAAGTTTTTCATACTTGTTCTATTTTTATTTTTACATTTTGAGATGATTGTATAATTAAATGGTTGTATGTAACTATTGCAACGTGGGGCGGAATGTTCCGTACCAACCGCAAGCGCTGTTGCAGCAGCGCCACCTTATGGAAAAAGTGTGAATTGAGTCAGTGTTTGAGTAAGATCCTTTGTGGAGTGACGTGTCATGCGGGGAATGTAGCCGCATTAACAGATGAGCAATAGTCATTTGCTGAGTATCTTAATAAAGTGTGTTGTTATACAGTCCACGAGTAATTTCATTCTGAGTGCTATCCTGAGCTACAACAAATAATTTGTGTGTATTTAGAACTCTCCAGGCAAGTTAAAGCAAGGTGAAATGTTTTAAAACGTGCGAGCCGTTTCCTATGGAAGCGACTTGCCCAATCCTCGGTAGTCAGTTTCTACAAAAATCTATTGATAATTTTTAAAAAAAAGGCATGCCTCTTTTCCATAATAAAAAATTCAATATGTCAATTGCTTTGTTTGCTATGGAAACGAGGAGGGACCTGTTGCATTGATGATCAGTATATTTGAGGGCGCTGCTCTCAACAGAAAATGCGATGTTATTTTGCTAGTCATTTATATCCCATGACAGTGACTGTTTAAATTCGATCTAAATCTTTTTCTTTAATAAATGACGATGGAACTAAACGAAAACCTTTTTAATTAACAGCGATAAGAACAGTATATAAACGAACTATATCAATATTTTTCATTTGAAAAATCAGAACAGCATAACTGTTGCCGCAATCATTTTCATTAAAAAACATGTTAAATTAAAGTCACTAGTAAACAAAAGTCACGACCATTGAGTCTGTTCACGTTCTTCAACACTCTCCCATAATGAGGAACTTTTACTTGTCTCCCAATTCTAGTGGTTATAGGTCCATCTAGTATAAAGGACTCCGAAAAAGGTTCAGTAATCTCTGATGCATCAGTCTGTTGATACGTAGGTGAATTTAGTGGGAATAATCTCTTAGGATCTGTGGCTTGATCTGGATTTGGCAACACTTGAGATTGACAACGCGGGGTAGATCTGCAGGACGAGCTACTTCTAAAAATTAAAGGTTTTGGACGGGTCTTATTTTTTTACCCTGAGCCGTTTTTACTTCCGCCACACATCAATATTTTTCATTAGAAAAATCAGAACAGCATAACTGTTGCCACATACATTTTCATTAAAAAACATGTTAAATTAAAGTCACTAGTAAACAAAAGTCACAACCATTGAGTCAAATACAAATACAAATATTGACGACCAGCTACAGGCTCAAGCTCAACAATGCTGGTCCTTTGTTTATGAATTCCCCAATTCCCACTGACTATCCATTTGTATCTTAAATTCGTACACTCCCTTTGAATTAACTATCTTTTCTGGCAATGCGTTTCAACTGTCTATTACCCTATTAAAGTAGTAGTTTTTCCTTAAATCCCGATTAAAATGTGTCTTATTCAATTTATACCCATGGCCCCCTTGTTCTGTTATCCCTATTGAAATTTAAGCCCTCTGTGTCCCCTTGTTTTACAAACTTGAAAAGCTGAATCAAATCCCCCCTCCTTCTTCTTCTTTCCAGTGTATACATGTTTAGCTTACTTAAACGTTCATTATAGTCGAAATTTGCTAGCCCCTTTATTATTTTTGTAGCTCCGTGCTGAACCCTTTCAATTAATTCTATGTCCTTTCTCGTATATGGAGCCCAGAATTGTACAGCATATTCTAGATGTGGTCTTACTAAACCCTTATATTACGGCAAGATTATATTCTTATCCCTTGAAGTTATAGTCTTTTTAATATACCCCAATAAACTATTAGCCTTTTTACCCGCAGCTGAACATTGGTGACCCATTTTAAAATCACTGTGAATTATCACCCAAAGATCCTTGGACTGTTTCTCCCTCCTTTACCTTTGCTCCCTGCAGACAGTACTCGGCTCCACTGTTCCTGTAACCCATATGCAGAACTTGACATTTCCCTACATTAATTGACATACCCCACTTTACAGCCCATTCGGATATCTTATCAAAATCCCCCTGTAAATTCTCTATCAGTAACTTGGTATCCACTGTCCCCCATATTTTTAAGTCATCTCCAAATATACTGATTCTATTCTTGATCCCCTGACCTATATCATCTATGAAAATTATAAATAAAATTGGTCCCAAAACTGATCCCTGAGGCACCCCACTTATAACTTCTGTCCACTGTGAATAATTTCCTTTTACCTGCACTCTCTGCTTTCTACCCAATAATCAATTCTTTATCCATATTAATGTTTTTCCCTGAATCCCCAGCCTTTCCAATTTAAACAGTAATGCCTCATGCGGTACTTTATCAAAAGCCTTTTCAAAATCTATGTACATGATATCCAAACTGCTCTTATTATACAGCTCCTCAGTAATTTTTTCGTAGAACTTCAAAAGGTTTGTAGAGCAGGATCTGCCCTTCCTAAACCCATACTGATTCTCTGATAACAGTCCCCCCTCCTCCAAGTATAACATTATATGCTTTTTTAACAGAGATTCAAATATTTTGCAAATTACTGTTGTTAGACTTACTGGTCTATAGTTGCCCGGATCACTTTGTATTCCCTTTTTGAAAATTGGAGTTATGTTGGCCAACTTCCAATCCATTGGTACCCAACCCGTGCTATATGTTGAATTAAATATCGCGTGAATTACTTCCCCAAATTCTTCCGCGCATTCCACTAGTACTCTCGGATAAATATCGTCTGGTCCTGGTGCTTTAGATGGCTTAATTCTTTTCAAGTGATGTACTATTTCTTCCCTGTTAAATTTGCATTCTTTAATTATACCCCCTGCAAAGGCTCCATCCTTGGGATCCTTTTTTAAATTATAGTTACCATTGAAAAACCCCAGAAAAAAGTCATTTAACACGTTTGCCATTCCCACCTCGTCTTTAATTAATTCACCTCCCCTCCCCTCCAACGGGCCCAGAGTAGTACTAAATTTATTTTTACCACTTGCATATGCAAAAAATTCTTTTGGGTTTATATTAATTTCCCTTGCTAATTTTTCCTCCAAGGACACCTTTTGTTTCTGACTAATAGTTTTAAACTCATTTTTGGCTTTCAGATATGCCTCCTTGTCCCTGTCGTTACCAGTGCTTTTATATACCCTATATGTTCTTTGTTTTGATTTTAAAGCTTTGTGTGTTTCCCCTGAAAACCACATAGGGATCAATTTTCTAGATTTTCCTTTTTTCCCGAACGTTACATGTTTTTTTAACACCCTGTCTAACTTATTCTTGAATTCCTCCCATTGTTCAGAATGATGCGGTGCTAATAATCCCCCTTTGAATGTCTTCTTTAACTCTTCCCTTATCCTATGAAAATTTACCCTTCTGAAATTTGGAATTATCCTACTATTGATTGTGTATGTTGACTGAAAATGTATACTTAATCTGATACTTCTATGATCACTTTTTCCCAGTGGCTCACCTATAACCAAATCCTGCACCCTATCCTCATCATTGCTGAAAATCAAATCCAATATTGCATTGTCCCTGGTATCCTCATACACCATCTGGTACAAAAAACAATCCTGTATCATTTCCAAAAATTCTGCCCCTTTCCTATTTGTAGCTATATTGTTTGTCCAGTCAATATTTGGATAGTTATAGTCCCCCATTAAAATTAATTCTCCTTTTTGACATGCTTCGTTTATCAGATTGCACATGCCCTTTTCCTGCTTTTCACTACAAACAGGAGGTCTATATATATTACCCAGAATTAGTCCTTTGCCTTTGTCTGTATTCAGTTTCACCCAGACTCTGATTCTATTCCCTCAGTTTTACTATTTAACTTTATTTCCGTACAATTTAAGAATTATCTAACATAAATCAAAACCCCACCCACCCCCTTTCCTATTCACTCTGTCCTCCCTAAACATTGTGAATCCATTTAATTCTAAAATTTGTGCATCTTCACTGTTTACCCAACTTTCAGTAATCCCCAATGATATATATATCCTCTGCTTGTGCCTTTACTAGTTACAGCCTTTATTGTTCCCTTGAGCTCATCCATTTTATTTCTCACACTGCGAGCATTACAATAAAATACTTTTAGCTTATTTTTCACCCTTATATTGCACTTTCCCCTTGTATTATTTGTCTTGGTATTGTTTTTCTCTCTTACATTGCACTTTCCCTTTGTATTGTTTGTCTCTTGCAATTTAGACCCTGTTAGTTTTCCTAAGCAATTACTGTGTACTGTCAACCCTCTATATTCTTCCCATCCCTGCTTGTATTCTAGTTTTTTGACTCCAGAATATTCAAACCCCGCTTGCCAACCTCCCTATTACCTATCAGGCTTAAATGCAAATTGTCCCTGCTTATCCAATCCCTCCTACACTCCTTCCAAACATCTAAAAATCTAACCTCCTCCCTCTCACACAAATCCCTTAACAACCCGTTCATCTTATTGGCCCTTTGATTTAACCACCCATTACCTAACCCATACCTAGGTAGTAATCCTAATACTGTTACCTCTACCCCGTGAGACTTAATGCCTCTTAAAAGTGTTTCCGCTTCCCTCTTAAACTCAACATTAGTGGTCCTCTCTACATCATTAGTTCCCGCCCACACTATTGCCTTTTCCTCCTCTTTAACTACACCTGCCTTAACTGCCTCAACTACATGTTTTACCCTGGCGCCTGGCAAGCAACACCTTGCAAAATTGCGCTTTTTACGCCCTACGATGTCTCCCAAAACCCTAACCATTGAATAACCAACCACAACCCCTTTAGTTACCTTATCAACCTCTTCCCCTGTTCTACATGTCCCTGTCTGTTCCATATAGGAGATATAATAGTAGAGTGAGCTATGGCAACCTTTTTATGTCCGCATGATCATATGACCGAAATCAGTAGTCACGTGACTCCTTCTCTCTTCGCGCATATTGTTTGCGCATTTATTCTTCCCTAGCAAGTAGCAAATGCATTGAATACTCTACGGTCTACAATACTGCGTATATGGATGAAATTCCAAATTTATTAAAGGTAAAAACATTGCATTTCAAAGGTGAGCAGAAAACATTTCTTTCAAATTTGTATTTTGCAATACTTTCTACAAGGTGTCCTAAAACTTCCCGTACTCCAACTTAAAAAAAAAAAGTATTGCCCGTGTTTTTTTTAAATATTGAATTTTATCATCTGCTTATATTTTTATCGACGCTTTAATTTTTATCGTTTGATTTTTCTTCGCACTCAAGTTGTGCAATAATAAAGTTCCACGTCATTTTGTTCTTCATTGCAAAATGAATTTATCACGCATTCAGAGAATTTCGCTGTTTGAGGTTTATTCATCGACGCCATCTTAAGTTTGGCGATTTTGTTTGAAAAGTCACCAGGGGGGGCCGTACAGTCAACGATAACCAAATGTAAGTTCATATTTTCCCCCTAAGTAATGTTAAAAGTGCTTTTAACCATTAGCATTAAAATTATTGTTTTAAAGTTTGTTGATTTTGTATAATAAATTCACGAATTGTCAGTACAGGAACTTTTAGGACACTCTGTAGTATGATAAAAATGGATATTCTAACTTTGGAATTAATAAATACAACCTACGTACATTTCCCGTTCTATGTAAAGATTTCATACATTTGCAATCAGTATGTATCTAAAATAATGTTTGTAGCAAAATAACGGGTGGAATGGTGTTCCTAACTATAAATTGAAATTTATACTGCCTTAAAATATTAAAAATAGTTAACCGAAATGTAAAAACTTGTGCGAAATCGTTCTCTGTCTTGGCGATTGTGTTTTGGCAACTAAGAGTATTATATTCCTTCGTGTCTCACGATAAAAATGTTATGAGTTTGGTAACATCAATTTAAGTACATCACATAAATTATTTTTCTTGCTGAGAAAAATTGTTTTGTATCCACCCATCTGTGCAAACTGTAATTACATAAGAATAATATTTTAAAAGATAACGTTTGAAACTTTTAATCGTATATTAAATAAAATCAATTTGTTAAAAATAGGTTAAAGCTTTTTCTAAGCAGTATTATAATTGTGAATTTGTATTTATGATTTTTTAGAACTATAAGTAAAACTATTTATATTTACTTGTAATAAGAACTTGTAAAGATGTGCACCTGCTGAAAATTCATTTATTCAGTTCTTATGTATTTCAAATTTTTATTTTATTCCATTTATTAGTTTTTCCAAAGATGCAGAAAGAAGAAAATCGTTTAATTAATTAATCGAAGAATTTTGTTTCTGTCTTTTAATTCATTTAAAATGTGATGAATGTGACAATAAATTTCATTCGTTTACTGTTTCTTATTTATATTTTGTATTTATTAAATATTGACTTCACACACAAAAAGTAATAAAAAATCAAAATCAAAATCTTTACCAAACTTATACATGCTTAAAAGCATAAAAATTGTCAAGAGTTATTTACGTCATCACTTTGATCAATTCAAAATTCATATATAGACTCACAGTTGTAACTTAATTAGTTTTTGAACCAGAAATCTAAAATTACAAAACAGCTAACATCAAGGGAATGGTTTAAAATAGTTTCCTTCAACCTTAAAGATTATGTGTATAAGTTTTCTTGTTAATATTTTTATGCATAACTCCTGGAATAAATTTGTGTTTATGGAAACGTAAGCAATCAAGAATCCATATTATCAATGAAAGCTTTAGTTGTAACCCAAACGTCATTTGAATAGGAAATCTTCTAATCTGTTTTCAGTATTTTTATTTTATGTATCAGTAAAATATTTATTCATGCAGCATGCAGTCATTTCCAAACATGGGCATTTATTTTTCAATTTATTCCAACTCATGCTAACCTTATTACATTAAAAGAAGTTTAAATTATTTTCTGAAATGAAATCTTTGAGATAATTTCTTCACACCTAATACAGTTTTGGAAGAAATATAAAAAATATATATTGTATTAATTAAATATAATGTCGAGTTTAGAACAACTATCTGATACCAAATTTTAATCTAAACTCCTGACCTGAGAGCAATCTATTGACTACCATTTAATTATCTCAAGTGTACTGTTTTGTTTGTATATGTTCTGGTTAACCTTAATTCCAATGAGAACTTCAGTTAATTATAAAAAAGCTCAAATAATTAACAACATTAAAAAGTAATATGAATTCAAAAAATATTCAGCAGTGTAATAGTAAATATTCATTTGCATTGCCCAACAATGGTAAAATGTAACTCAAATTCCAGGAGCATTCAGTACTATGCATATTCAATACTATGCACATTAGTTGAAGTTATTTCCAAACATGGGTATTTATTTTAAAATTAATTCCAACTCATGCGATATAAGTTTTTCCAAAGATTGAAATATTTTCTGAAATTAAATCAGATAATTTCTCCACACCTAATGTAGTTGAAGAACTATATGGAAAACATGGAATTAATCTATTGACTACAATTTATTTATCTTAAATGTACTGGTTAACCTTAATCCCAATGCCAATGAGAACTTAATTCTATAATAAAACTAAAAACATTTAAAAGTGATAAAAATATTCAGAAGTGAAAAAGTAAATATTCATTTGCATTGCCCAAAAATGTTAAAATGTAACTCAAATTCCAGAAATACTCAGTATTATGCTCAGCGAATCGCTAACTTTTTAATAAAAAAATGTCGCCAAGAGAGGCGATAAAAGGCCAAATCAAGCAACCAAGCAGAATTTCGTGGAGCTAGTCACGTGACTACTGACAACAAGTTGCGGACGCTTTGCGAAGCTCTTCTGAATAGCGATGCTCAGTCTACTTATATTAGAAGTCTATGGTCTGTTCACGTTCTTCAACAGTGACCCTCGTCTCTGTGTAGATTAATTAATACTGATCATCCCAGAATATTAATTGTATTAGTCATCTGACAGTAGTTCAAAATTACGTGTCGTTGTCCTCGCTTCTTTCCCTTGGGGGATTGATAGTAAACCGTCGCCAGTAGCCCGTTCTATTCACTCGAATGACGTTTATTAAAATATATCTACCATCATCATCATCATCATCGATTACAGCTACTACAACTTTCACTTCTAAAATTGTTGATTTCATTCTTTGCATCGTTTTTGGGAATCAAATTTTGCTGTGTAATATAACTATTTAAATTGCAAAATGTCAACTGCTATGCTTCATCTTGGTGGTGCCAGATCAACTGGACAACCAGTGCGAACGCAAAATGGTAATCATGTAAACTCTTTCGGAATTCAATTTTCTTTACATATCCGCCATGCTAATGCCGGTTAACCACGTGCGGGTGGTTTCTTGATTTATTTAATTTCTATGATATACTCACCATCATCCGATCGCGAATAGGTTTTTTATAGATTAAATTTTGTCCTTTCGTATTGTTTTTTGTTCTTTCTTAATTATTTCCATTTTTGCAGCATTCTTACGTAAGCCTGTCAAACTACACTAAAATTAGAGTTTTACATCATATTTTATTTTAACTGTCGTTAAAAATGTGATTGGTGGTTTATTTTACAAGTATATTCACTAAAAGATAATTTGGATCATATCTCCATTTCCAAAACAATAAAATGGAACATTACAATGAGCGGTGTAAGCACCATTGTATTGAGTTTGATTTTGTAAATGACTGCAGATACAGTATTTTCTTTCCAAGTTATTACTTTTTGCAACAAATTAAATTCACAAACGAATACAATATTTCAATATATATTGTTTTTGGAGAAAAAAAATAATACAAATTTGGAATCGTAAATGGTTGGAACAGGCTTAGTAAAGGCGTCGATCGTAGATTGCCAAAGTTTTTGGGACTTCCTGAATGAAAAAAAAAATTATTTTTCAGATTAAATAAAATAAAATGAAAATCGTTTTTTAGAAATAAGACAAAACTATAAACTTGCACCACATTCTCTGAAAAATTATTTTGTGCACATTTTTTGTAATTAATATTTTATTTGATCAAGTGGAGAAACTATTTTTTGCATTGCATTAAAATTACAGTAGACCATAACACATGATTTAAAAGTATTTTTTTGAAGAGGAAAAGAATGTCCAATCCTGATGTACATGAAATTACTGAATTCAAGAGTTGCTGTATGGATTAAAAATGATTGCTAACTTTTTATGAATTAATTATATAAATTAACTCATTTGAAAGTCAGGATATAAAAGAGATTAATGCTTAAAGAATAAAATTGTGTTACATGGGTGCAGTGACTGATTGGTTTCAGTGCCTCCCCAAAGATAGATTAAATTTCAATGGATTTGAAAACGTTGTAGTTGTTGAGGATTTGCTAAAGAAAACATTCTACACTAATACAATGGGACTGCAAGCTAAATAGAAACAGTATCTTATTGTTATGTGTATAGGCTCTTTCTGGCTAATGGAAATTACCTCTCTTTTTGGAATGGATGGATGGGGTGTACAATTGTCATTATGCCAGTGTTGAGGGACAATAAATATTATGCAGCTGTCATCTATTTTCTCAAGGGATTAACATCCTTGTGTTCTAGCATCTATCCACTTTCTGTCAACAGCACTCACCAAGGAATTTTTATGGTATGTCTTAATGAGAGGAGGATTATTAAATCAGGCAGGAAGTGCCCCTCTCCAAAAATTATCTATTGCAGTAGCACAAGTGACCATTCTAAAAAAGATTTCAGAAATAAATTATCATTCACTTTACTACTTACAGACACACTGTTTTTCTTGTTGATTCACAGTCAGCGATTCTCTCCCTCTGCTCGTTCCACAATAGCGATTCGACATGTGTAGAAGAGGCAACAAAAAATTTACGAACTCAATTGTGCTGGTTGGATGGTTCTCTTCCAATGAATACCCTGCCATTGCGACATTCCTGGTAATAAGAAAGCAGACTTGTTGGCTAAACATTCTTGCAACCTTCCACAGCCTCTTATTACCATACAACCAGGCATTTCCCCACCATTGTAAGATCTGTGGGGAGATACATATGCAAAACTCAAGAGACATGCTAATGGTAAAATCTGGGGAAGCCTACTATTTAATCCGGTCCCAATGGATCTCCTCAACCTCTGAATTTTAAACGAACATGACTATCTCCAACAGATTTGTGTGAAAGACATTCCTGACTGCCCTCTGTGGTCCACTAGAGTGACTGAATTTTCGCCACTTGACAGTTTGTGCTACTTTGTACAACACAAATTTTAATGTTCTTCCTCTTGACAACTATATTTCAAAGGCTAGTTTATATTGGGCTGCATGAAGGGAAATGGTCAGTACGACCCATTCCTCAACGTAATTAAAAACAACTTTATCATAAAGTTAAAAAAAATTTCTTTTTTTTTTTTAACATTGAAAAATTAAAATTTGGGTTTTAAAAATTTAAGCCTACATAAATTTTACTTTACAGCAGGAAGCTCAATAAACATGTAATAGAGTGAAAATAACAGAAGAAATTGAATTGTTTAGTCAGTAGACAAACATTTTATTATGGACTTGGAATGTTAAGTGCTATATTCTGTTGTGTCACCATCTAATACCAGCTCATGATATAATTTATTTTAAAATGAATTATTTAAAAATTAGCTCTTACACTTTTAGTGTTGGTTTCAATCCATAAATTTGAGATTTTATTTTAAATATTTAAGTGTTAAGGTAGGTAAAATAAGAAAAAATGGAAAAATACTTTCTCAAATATATTAAAAACCCTTTGTGTCTAGTTAACAGGATGCTAAAAAATAGATATCTTTCCTGAACTTTCTTCCATAGCCTATAAATTGCTTTTGGAGTCTTGTTCTTCATAAAAGGGTGTAGCATGTCTACTGAGAATGACTGAAATTTGATTGTGCAATAGTTGTGAACCACTGTGCCATTAAATAACGATTTATGAAATGTTCACACTTTTGTAGTCTTCACATTTTATTTAATCTTGAATATTTGCACTGCACTATATTGAATTTGTATAATTTATTTTTATAGTAATGTTTGTATTTTCCTCCCTAATAGTAAATGCTGCCTGTGCAATTGCTAATATTGTCAAGAGTTCTTTAGGTCCAACTGGTTTGGATAAAATGCTTGTTGACAACATTGGGGTAAGCCAAAAATATTTTTCAATGTACTTTAATCCAAAATTTTATCAGCTTTAGTTTATATTTTAAAAGCCATGTTAAAGTCTTCATTCAACAGTTAAAATGTTGGGAAGTAAATTTTTCCAATCCCAGTCTTGATCCATAAAAATCCACAGTCATAAAAATTTTAAAAACAAAATTGTAGCTTGTTTATAAAGATTATTTGAAAATTATAATGAAGAGTTAGTTATCACTTTATATGTATAAAAGATAATGTAATGCAGGGGTAGGCAACCTTTTACATACCATGCGCCATTTTTTTTTTCACATACGAGTTACGATGCGCCATATAACTCAAGCAGCTTTTCTACCTTACGTTCATGGTCGTGCCATATCCTCAATAACTTTTTTAATAAAAGTATGTTTATAGACATAATTCACATTTTTAAGTGCTTTAACTATTGTACGTAAAACAATGTCTATTACAGCACATAAACATTACTTATCATCAATAAGACTTTTGAACCTGTTTGGATTTCGCTAGTCTTTCAATGTTTGGTGTAAAGTTGTTACTGAGAGCAACAGAGATTTTTCAAATTTTAATTTTTTATTCGCTACCTCGTTTTCTTTTTTTAACGAATTTCATAGATGAAAATGCTTGTTCACTTGTAATCAAAGAATATGCAGGTGCAAGAATGCAATGTGCCACTTGTAATCATCAAATGCGCCAAGTTTGGCACATGCGCCACAGGTTGGCCACCCCTGATGTAATGTATATCTTCAACCCTTGAATTTCATTTGAACATCACTTACATCAGGGGTGGCCAACCCGTGGCGCATTGCATTCTTGTGTCTACTATTTTTTTTTTAAGTAAACACCATAAATGAATCCATTTTCTGTTATGCCCTGTAATGTAGAAATAAAAGTGCACTCTCAAGTTCAACAAGACATATAATGGGTATAAATAGACATCGCAACAGATAAGCATAAGAACGATATGATCAGCGTAGAGACACAGGAAATTGGCTCAATGCATTGCGTCAGACAAGGATTATACGTGTATCAGACAAAATTAATTCAGCAGTAATGTAAACACAGAAAATAGTAATATAAACACTCACTGGAAATAGTATTATAAACACTTACAGGAAGTATGCAACCACTTCTTTTTCATCACCCGATTGCTCACATTTCAATCTATACAACCGTCTTAGTGCGAAAGAAAATGAGCAAAAGAAGTGCGGAAAGTGATAGCAGGCGTGAATTCAATGAACAGTGGGAAAATGAACTGTTATTTATAGCAAGTCCATCAGGAAAACCGGTTGGCATCGTTTGTGAAAGTACTCTTTCACATAACAGAAGACATGATCTTAATAGATACTATAAAACACAGCATCAGGCTAATATCGAAGGAATAATGAAGCTCGTTCTTGGGTCTGAGTTGCGAAAAGAATATGTGATTAAGAAAAAGGAAGAAATCATAAGAAGACAAAATATTTTTACTAAAGTAAGTTGTGAAGACTTGGCAATGACAGAAGCGTCCTATGAAATAGCTTTAGCATTAGCGAAAAAAAATAAACCTTTTTCTGACGGAGAAGAAATTGTTAAGCCTTGTCTCCAAATATTTGCACGCCATCTTGGTAACAAAGGTATTGAAAGGAAAGCAGACGAAATTGCTATATCAAGGCAGACAGTTACGAGACGTATCGAAGAACTCTCTCAGGATGTATCTCAGCAACTGAAAGACCTTGTCCGTTCTTGTACTTTCTTTTCACTAGCTTTGTTTGAACCAATGGACATATGTGATGTAGTCCAGTTCAGCATTTTTATAAGGGGAATTGATGATAATTTTAATGTATTTGTAGAACTTGCCAGTCTGGAGTCATTGCATGGTAAAACAAGAGGATTAGACATCTTTGAAAAAGTAAAATCATGCTTAGAAAATCTGAAATTAGATTATAGTAAACTCATCAGTGTGTGTACTGACGGAGCGCCGTCAATGATAGGTAAAAGCAATGGCACTACAACTTTGCTTGAAAAATTTTTTAATCGTCCTGTACTAAAATATCACTGCATTATACACCAAGAGGCACTGTGTGGGAAAGCTTTAAAAATGCAGCATGTTATGTTACCGGTTGTGAAATGTGTGAACAAAATTAGAGCAAGAGCATTAAACAGACGAGAATTCAGAGAATATTGCGAATTGTTAGATTTGGAATATGGTGAACTTATCCTTCATTGTGAGGTGTGCTGGCTTTCTATAGGACAGGTTCTGAGTAGATTTTGGAAATTGAAAAACGTTATTCATAATTTTTTAGAACAGGAAAATGAACTTCCTGGTGAAAGAACTCTATTATTCGATAACACCTGGCTATTTGATTTGGCATTTTTAGTTGATGTTACTAGCCATCTCAATGATCTAAATTCGAAACTACAAGGCAAGAATAAATTATTTCCTAGCTTAGTAAATAGCATAAATTCATTTAAAATAAAATAAAAACTCTTCATCTCTCAGTTAGAAAATCAGGATTTAAGTCAATTTCCACATTTGAAAGAGCAAAGTAAATGTGCTGCAGATAATAACAATTTGACCAAATATATCGAAAAAGTCAAGTTATTGCAGGAGACATTTGAAAGTCGTTTTCATGATCTGGCTAAAGAAGAAAACTGCATGCTCGCATTTATTAACCCATTTCACTCAGTGAACAAAACATAATGAAGATGCCTAGCAACATACAATTGGAACTTATTGATTTAAAAACAAATTCATTATTAAAAATGAAATTTGATGAGCTTTTTTCAGATCAAAATGATTCTAACATTATTAATTTCTGGCGTTCATTACCCTGTGAACATTTTCCAGAACTAAGAAAATTTGCAAAAAATTACATATGTCGTTTCGGAACGACATATAGATGTGAACAAGCATTTTCATCAATGAAAATTATTAAAAGCAAAACTAGGTCGCGAATGACTGATTTAAATTTGAAGAATTCTCTGGTGCTCTCTGTAACAAATTTAACACCGAACATTGAAAAACTAGCGAAATCCAAACAGGCTCAAAAATCCCATTAATGGTAAGTAATGTTTATGTTTTGGAAAAATAGTTTTATATGCAATAATTAAATAATTTAAAATGTTAATTATGTCAATAAGCATAATTTTATTAAAAAGGTTATTATGAATATGCCAGGACCATGAAAGTAAGAAGGTATAAAAGGTGCTTGTGTTGTATGGCGCATTTGAACTCGTATGTGAAAAAAATTGATGCATTGTATGTAAAAGGTTGGCCATCCCTGACTTACATCAACCTATTGCTTTTATTTATGGCATAAATTACATTATTTTAAGTATTCTTATTTGGTACAAATCAAGTGTTTATTCTGATATATTCTATTTTTTTTTAATGTTTTTGCTGTTTCCATTTCAGTACTTGTTATTGTTTGTATTAAACTGGTTATTTTTTTTAAATAATTTCTAAAGATGTTAAGAGGTTCAAAATAGATCTTAGCCATACCATTGTTTAAACAAACCAAAATTTTATTTTTATATCTTGGATTTTTCTAGTAATGAACTTCATTACTAGTAATCTTTCTTTTCCACAGTATATATTTAATATTCATAAAATCATTGGATGTAAAAATTATTTTGTATGTATCTTGCGTAGGATGTCACTTGCACAAATGATGGAGCCACCATTTTGAAACTGCTGGAAATAGAACATCCTGCTGCTAAAGTATTAGTTGAGTTGGCTGAATTGCAGGATAATGAAGTTGGGGATGGTACAACATCTGTGGTAAGTACTTTTTTTTTACAAAAGTAAACTCCCTGTACACCAGAAGTACAACATGGGACTTACAGAAGTAAGTTTATCAAACAAAAAACAGTAGGATTAACTAAATTTGGAAGATTTGATTAACTTAACAAATTGTTAGAAAAGCATTTGGATTTAACAAAAACACTAAGTTGCAATGGCCATGTTTTACCCAATCTTCTTAAATAATTTTGAACGTACATTCTTGAATTTTTAAATGCAGGACAACTGAAAATTAAATGCTCCACCCCTTGTGGCTGCCATTTGAACACCCGAACATATCATTATTCCAAAGATGAAACCTATATAGATATTTAGCAAAATTTCCATGGCCAGATAAAAAAAAATTGTGTTATTTTGAGGTTTGCAATGAAAAATAATTCTGAGTTCAATTTATGCTCAACAATAGAGGGGGGGGGGGTTCCTTTTTCATTTTCATCAAGGAAAGGGTTCATTACAAATATTTGATATTTGGCAAGAACCTAATGAAATTTTTTTACCTCAAATCAGTTTAAAATGAACATTGATATATCCTATACATTTCTTTAACAATACAGGCAACAGTTTAAGCATTACAACACTGAAATACTTCATGTAATAATGTTTTCTCAATTAATTTTCTGTTTTGGCTAATATAAAATTTGTCAGTGATTATTTTTTTTCTTCCCCAATCAGGAGTTCAAAATTGATTAAAGTAATAGGGGAGACTGGGGACACTTGATCCCTAGTGTTAAAAACAACAATAATAAAGAGTTAAGTCTTGTAAACTTGTAACAATGGTACAGTTATTCTTCGTCAACAAATCCAACAACAAAAGTTCTTTCAGCCATGTTTGTTTTTATTATAAGAAAGATTGTTTGATTTCCTGAATTTGAACTTTTTTTATTGTTAGTGGTTTAAGTTTTTTTTTATTTTTAACTAATTATAATTAAAGTAGTTATATATAATGATATTTCATACTGCCTTTTCTTGCCTTATAAATAATACTATTTATGTTTAATACAGTTTTTTTTTTCTTTTTTTTACAACAATATTTTTATGGTGCATGTGCATTGGGGACATATGATCCCCATCATATGGGGGGAGATGATTCCGGGATCAAGTATCCCCAATGTCACACACACACAATTTTTTGTTTACTTTTTGTTGGTGAAGTCATGCCATGATTTTATAAATGTACAGATGGTGTTGAGCCCAGTAAAATATCAATGTGTAAGATATGCAGGCAGCAGTAAAAGTTATATTAAACAGTGGCAGTATAAAGGGGCAAGGACATTTGGCATTAATATAGTTAGCATTCCAAATGCTGTAAAGGGGGGGGGATCCCTGAATCATAGAAAAAAGAAGGATGTGCGGGGTATGAATGGTACAGAGCGCTATGAATCGTAATAAGTCATTGTCTCTTTGAACACCAGAGGCACCCAGCCTTATTTGTGCCATTAGTTTCAACAAACACAACATTAATTTGTTTTTGAAAATCTGGAACTGATATTGTCACTTACAACAATAAGTGTTTGGTAGGAAAATAAATCGAAATGTCCTCAATTCAAAATCCCGGTTGAGTGGCGAATTGGTCTTTGTCCACTACACTTGAAGATACTCCAGTTCGTGATTGATGAATACTAAAGGAAAGCTAGACCCACAAAAAATATGGAACATTCATGAAAGTGGCTTTACCACTGTGCATAAGCCACCAAAAGTAGTTGCTACCAAGGGGAGAATATTGCACCCCGACAAGAAAAGTGACAACTCAAAATTGCAGATATTGAGAACTAAAGGATACTATAAAACTTATATTCAAATAGTAAAAGCTTCTTTTAGATTTTAGGTATGTATAAATTTTTATTTTTTGCTTGTATTACTTTTCTTGTCGGGGTGCGATATGTTTACGATTCATCAGAAAGTGATAGCAATTACCATGTTCACGATTCAACAGAAGCAGAATAACTTTATGAATTTTCTGATGAAAATGAAGACACCCAAGATGTATCTTTTAATGAGAATGATTTTGTAATTGTGAAATTTCCAGGGGAAGAAAATTAAATCACTTTGTTGGAAAAACCGAGGAAAAAATTTCTGTTTTCGAATTTGAAATGAATTTTTTGAGAAAAAAAGGATCAAGCGCCAATCAGTTTATATATCCCGAAAAAGTCGACAAAAGCATTGTTGCTAAAGAGGATTGTGTTAAAAAGTCGCCAAAACCTATGTTGGGTGAAACACTCAGAACAGCAATAGTTTTGACATTGTTTGACTTTTCATGTTTTGAAAATATTCACTAGTTTTTTTTAATGCAAATAACCTAGGCTTTTGTATTTGTCATAAATGTAGTACTTTTTCAAATGTTATGATTTGACATGAAAATGCAAATTCTATTTTTGTTTGGTTTGAATTGTTTAAATGTGTTAGTGTGAAAGATCAAGTGTCCCCATAATTGGGATGCTGCATTTTTTTTCTCCCATTGTTGAAAAAAATGTATATAAAATTTAAAAATTCATTTATGAAAATGAAATAAATGTTATATGAAAGAATACAGTTGTGCAATTTATAGTGATTCAGAACATTTAAAAAATAACAATATTTTATTGAGATAAAAATTTAAAACTGCAAAAAGGGATCAAATCTCCCTTACTAGTTTTAAATAGTATTTATACTTGCCTCAGATAGTTCTTTGGAAAGATGTCATATCTGCTGTGTGCTGTTAATTCCAGATGCCACATATAAAGCTTACATATTAATTACACTAATACAAAAAAAACTTAACCTTTTCGAAAATTTTCCAAAGTTTATAGTTATATTGTTCAATTAATTACTGGTAAAAGTACATTCAAGTTAATATGTAATTTCATTTAAATAATATTTTAGGTTTTGATTGCTGCCGAACTTCTTAAAAATGCTGATGAATTAGTGAAATGCAAAATCCATGCCACCTCAATTATAAGTGGTTACAGACTGGCCTGCAAGTATGTTCCAATACATTCTATTTGTTTTTAAATACCTGTTACTTAATTTACTGTTTTTGTATTCATTTGCTAATAATTACTTCTCCAAAACAAGAATTGAATAAATTGATGTGGAAATATGACTCATTAGCAAAATTTAAAAATAAATTTAATGTATACTTATATGTTTTTTATGCCTATATTTAGGGATAAATTACTCCAATCAGGTACAAGATTCATGTGTCAACTTCTGTCATTTGTTAGCTTAGATGTAACTTTGGTGTGGAATCACCAGATTAATAAGTTATAAATGTTAGGAAATTTTAAAAAATTGTTTCCTAATATTTTAAATGTTATTAATCTTTTCAGGGAAGCTTGCAAATATATTCAAGAGCATTTAACCATCAATACTGATGAATTAGGAAAGGAGAGTATTATCAATGCTGCCAAAACCTCACTATCTTCAAAATTGATTGGAGCGTATCCTTTAAGAATTTTACAAAAGTAGACTAAGTCGGAAACTTGTAAATAATTTTGTTGAAATTCTCAAAACACCTTTCCTGGTATCTTTAAATGTGTGAACTTCTGTATTTACAAGTATTTTACTAATTTATTATCATTTGAATTGTACAGGGTTTTAAAATTGTTTTAAATACATTATTTGATAGTATTACTTAATAGTGTAGCAGAGTATGCCAATTGAAATCAAATAATTTACTTTTTTTAATTTCTATTAAAGTTTATGAAATAACCTAGGACAGGATGCTTGTTATTCAAATAAGTTTAAAATTTTGTTTTTTCTCTCACTGGTACCTCAAGTGACCTATTTTATACTGAAAGTTATGTTTCCCTACTTGGGATACTTTCTGGAGTGGAGATACTTGTATATAGATATATTAATTTGAATGATAATGACTTCTGACTGACAAATTTTTCTCTTTAATCACAGTTGTGGTTCATAAATCTGTTAATCAGCTGTTTTTATCTATGTACTAGCCCTGCGTTGCCCATGCCCGTGGTGATATTAGGTATCAATCAGATATAAAATGTTCCGCAGATTTCAAATCCATAGAAATTTTGAATCTGTCTTTAACGATCCCGATTTTACAAAAAAAGAAAAGGCAGAACAATACCAGTCAAAATGTTTTTTATTTTTTGCTTTCCTTTGTTGAAATTATAAGAGGCCAGGAAATGTAATCTGTGTTTTTTTGGAACACAAATGTTGGCATGACATCACATTCTCTTGCGAAAATATAAAGGATATTTAATTTATTTAAAGAACATCGTATTTTTAGGCATTGATCTAATTTACTCTATCTTAAATAGTCTAGGAGATAGAAAATAGAACATCATAACTCCAGTTAAAAGTTTATTTGTTTTTTATCGTCTGCTGGAAAATCATTCCTCAGCGCAAAATGAAAAGGGAATCGAAAAAAATAATTCTAGAATCTAATCTTTTATGCTGTTGCCATTCCAAAAAAAAATTATTAAATTTCATTAAATTTATTTTTAAATGTTCTAGATTGAATTTTAAAATTTGTCGCGACCCTAAAATTGCAAAAAATAATTTGGACTACCTCTGTACCAAATCCATTACTGTAAGTGCCTTAGATTTGTCATTACTTTGTGTGCAGAAAACAGACGAATCACTTCCTTTTATAATGTACATGTAATGATATTGGTGTTTGATCCTTAATTTAAATGAAGGGAAAGCGATTTCTTTGCAAATATGGTGGTTAATGCTGCCATGGCAGTCCGAATTTCAGATGGAAAAGGTAGTTATCTCTATCCCATCAAAGCTGTTAATGTTTTGAAAGCACATGGTCGAAGTTCTACAGAGAGTATGCTCATCAATGGATATGCTTTAAATTGTACAGTTGCGTCACAAGGTAAGGAAATATTAAAATTCTTTCACAAGTCTTTAAAAACAGATATTCTTGTTTAATAATTCTTCTCGAGTTCTCGTTTGAGTTTTCAGTGGAATAATTTATTTGCTTCTTCCTTTTAAAAATATTGAAATTAGTACACTGATGCTTTTGTCAAGCTGGAATGCTAAATAATTTATATTTATTATAAAAGTCATGTGACATAATGCCCTCAATGGTACATCTTTAGGTGTGAACAGAAATCATAAATGCAAGGTACCCACGTGATCTGTCCTCTTTTCAATTTTATCCCCACCTTTTCATGTGCATTTGTCTTTTTCCTCCCTTGTGATTGCTCCTTTGAAGTTGATAACTCCTCTTGAGAAGCTTTGCACAATTTTGTTAACAGCTCCTCTTGGGATTATATCACCCACATGTTAGCCATACATGAAGACCCAGGTCTCTGGAAAAGGGGATCCTGGCAGTTAAAGAGCAACATACTGGCCCACACTGCTTAGGCCCCTGGTAAATGGGAAGTGTACATCTGTACCTATGTGCATCAATCAGCTGGTTGGATGTACTTAAAATGCAAAAATCAGTTGCACTAATTGAGAAGAAATTCCTTTGCAATGGAGTGAATAACAAATTGAAAACTTCTATCCTCATGCTTTACCAAGCATTGCTTTTATTTTGAAGGATAATCTTTTAAGATACATGAACTGAGGTGTAAAGAAAACCTAAAATTTAATGGTTTTGTATTAAATACTAGTACATTTCAGCTGAAGTATTACTCCATAGGCATTAAACCTATACTATGTTTCTATTGTTGATAATAATGTGTTTATCATAATAATTTCTATGTTCTGTGTTATTATAATTACAATAATTTGAATTCTATATCATTTTTAAGCTTTATTAGTAACATTGATTTGTTTTTGTTTATCTAGCAATGAAGAAAACAATTACAAATGCTAAGATAGCATGTATTGATTTTGGACTTCAGAAAGTAAAAATGCATCTTGGTATTCAAGTTCTTATAACTGATCCAGAAAAATTGGATGCAATTAGGCAAAGGTAATTTATGATGTGGTTGTTTCATAATTTTTGCTTTTAGTTTCAACTGCTGTCAAGGGTGTTGTAGAAATAGAAATTAAATGCCCAGAACGGTTCCTCTGATGTTGTGCAGCTACTGCCAAATATTATTCTTGCTGAGCGGTTGACTTTGGTCAACCTGGTACTTGTTTTCCAGTAGCATCTCCAGTGATTTTAAACCTCTGCCACAGTCTCACACTGATACACATTCAGATTTCAAGACCCTACGGTTTGAGATCAACTGGATTCCAGCATTCGAGTAATTTGTCCCTACACAAACATATCTAGTTGGAATCTTTTTCTTTCGTTCTTATTGACTGTTAATAACGCTCCATACCACAGCAATTGCAAAATTTGTCTAAACTGGCCATGCTGCTCAAGGCTGTTCTTGTTCCGATGTGCATCAGTGCTTTACGCGTGTCGACACTGCCTAAACTGTTTTCCATATGCACAACTTTTGTTCCATGATTCTCCACAAGTAATTTTGAACCATTGTATCCATATTTACTCTGATTTTTTTAGGAAATTATGAAGGTTTTTAACATTTGAACATAAGTGTATTAGGGTTCAGGTAGTGTAGCAAGACCAACATTTTCATGATTGCTACAATTAAAATTACGACATTATTTATTTTATTCTTTGTTTTGAATGCTTTTTTATACAGATACATAATACTAAAATTCTAGTTGAAAAGTAACACATAAATAAAGGAAGAATTTTTTCTTTGTACTT
The DNA here is from genome assembly GCA_947359465.1 of Metellina segmentata. Classification (NCBI taxonomy): domain Eukaryota; kingdom Metazoa; phylum Arthropoda; class Arachnida; order Araneae; family Tetragnathidae; genus Metellina; species Metellina segmentata. Next base: position 68,633,574 of record OX375873.1, on the reverse strand, counting down.
AAACTAGCCACTGTGTGGCCAGCACGGCATTGCCCGTGACAGTTCTTTTCGTGGGGTCAGGTGTGACCACTGCTCATAACCCCCTATGATTGCTATTCGCAAACCAAATGGGAATTTGTAGCCTATGGATAACAGCTATCACAGCGTTGTCAAATGCAGCCAAATTCGATATCACAATCTCTTGCGAAAATGTAAATATTTAATTGAAAAATTATTTATTAAAAGAAAATCAAATGTTTAAGGTAGGGGTGCACAACTTTTTTGGGAGAAGGGCCACTCGCACTGTTGATTGAGACATGGGGGGCCGCAAATGAAGTTACAGCACAATGAAAGTGCTACTACCCAATTATGTACAGCTGTTATTACACTTAATAGGTATAGTAATTTTTTTTTTTAGATTAAACTTACAAATGTTTACTTTAAAAAAATCTAGGAGCTTATTACAGAGCTAACTGAATGATATGAATATATTTAAAAAAAGAAATAAGCAAACATTTGCAATGATCAATCATTTCGAATTACTGTTAAGAATTTGTCTCAAGAGTGTCATATGTACTTCAGCAAATTATTTTAGGTTTTAAATTTAACAACAATAATAGTACAATGAGCAATAAAGATGAGTATTAGAAATTTTAATGATACCAGTAAAATTAGAAATAAAAATTACAGCATCAAACATATTTAATATTAAAATTTCTAAAACATAAACAATAATTATGTTACAGCTTGCTAATGGGATGGCTGATACTGAATTTTACTAACTAATTTAGGTATGTTAGGTTTAATACTGTTAGTAGAAAATCTTAAGACTGATTTTAAATGTTTGTCAGTCAATTTGCTTAACTTAAATCCTCTTGGAAATTTATAGTCAAAATTAGTTTTTGGGCTGCAAATTGATGATTCGCAGGCCGCAGGTTGTGCGCCTCTAGTTTAAGGTATGTATCTGGTGTAAAATTTTCCGCAGATTTCAAATCCGTTGAAATTTTTATTCTATCTGTAACAATCGATGAGATGAAGAAAGCCAGTCATAACTTTAATTATTTCTTTTCCTTCACTCAAATCCGTTGCTCAGTAAATCGAAATGAATGTATCCCAAATCAAACGTAGGTCATTCATCGCAGCGTCAAAATTCGTATTGGAAAAAATATAGAAGCTACAGTTTAAAATTATTTTTTAAAATAATTTTTTTGCAAAAAATTTGGACTATTTGTGTGCCAAATCCCATTTTTTGTAAATGCCATAGATTTGTCAGGATTGTCCACACTCACATACGCTTCCTTTTATAATAGTAGAGATTAAATAACCTAATTTTAATAGTTTAAAGCTATATAAGCTAAAATATTCTCACAAATTCAGAAGTAGATGTAGTGATAAAGTAACAAAATTAATGACTTTTTCTAGTCTTCTAAGCAAGAACTAATCCAAGCAAGTTCTACTCTCAGGGATAAAATATTTTCACACAGAGGAAACAAAAAAAAATTGCTTTTACTTGAATTTTCATATTTATACGAATGATTTTTAGATGAATATTTTACTTTTTAGATCCTTATTAGAATCATGAGATCCATTCCTTTCAATCTCAGTGATTTTCTTCCAGGTTGGTTTATTAAATAGCTTGGAAATACTAGGCGGCGTCCAGTGTAACTCAAAAAAAGCAATTGATGTTGAAAACAGTACAGTTCTTTTTAGCGAAAAGATGATAAATTCTCAAAAGGGTATCGGTTCCAAGTATTTCCAACCGTTCTGTTGAAAGGGAAATGTCAAAATTAACCTAAATCCGTTATGCGTGTATGGATTGACCCCATGCATATATAAAAACCTGTAAAACAGTTTGTGAGTGACACCTATTTCCAGTTGCCAAAGCAATTTTGGGTTAGTAGTCACTCACCCCAGAAGCCTGTCTAGAGTGTCCTCAAAGTAAGGAAATGGGAAATTTTTAATTAAAATTGGTCCTTAATGAATGTTAATAGAATGAAATTAAGTTTTTTAACTTATTAAAATCATGTAAATGCACATCATATCCTAGAGCTGGGATGGCGAACCTTTTTTTAACGCTTGTCAAAAAATGTCTTGAAACCATAGAAATTAACACCACGTGTCACTTGAATTAATTTTTTTCGGCCTTTGGAACACCTTCGGATATTTTAAATATTATACGATACATATTTAAAACAAATACAAATTTAATTTTTTTACTATGGTTTATTTAAAACTTATCAATATCAGGAAGAAAATAACTACAGAATTATTGAATTTAATATGACACTTGTTGTCTTTCAGACGATTATTTATTTATATGTGGTTCGATATTTGAAACTTTTAATCGTACGCACACAGCAGACAAGTCGATGCCAGGGCGTTTTCTATTCTTACTTTTAATAAAATTCATTGTCGAAAAACTTTTAATAAAATTCATTGTTGAAAACAACTGTTCACAAACGTAGGTTGATCCAAACATTGTCAAAAGATCTCTTGCTTTCGGCATTAGCGAATTAAGCAACAAGTTCCGTTCAGTTGAAATAATATTTTCAGTGCTTCTTGTTGAAATATTTTTGTCACAGTTTTACAGATCTTGTAATTTTTTTGTAAATTTACGTTCAGTTCTGCAAATTTATTCGTCCATACAACACTGTTTTGAAATTCAACCATTTCCATTTCTAAGTTATCAATTTGAAGCCAATCAAAAGAAGATAATTTAAGATCTTCACATTTTGGTTGGTGTGGTAAAATGACAAACTGTAAAGTTTTCAACGTTTCATTAAATTGCGAGAATCTTTCGTCAAGCATTTCTTTTGCATTCGTTAATAATGAAGAATAGTGTTTTAAGACTTCTGTTTTGTTTTCGACATTGCTGGCGAAATAGGATGATGTTAGAAAATGTTCTTTTAATGATGGAAAATACTTCAATTTTCCAGGAACCAGGTCATTTGAATATATGTCTAATTTTGTTACAAATGCTTTGAGAATTTCGTATGTTGTTAAGGCGATTTAACCATGGCCTTGGAAGTTTTGTATGAAGCTCATTAAAGTGCACTGAGAAATAACAAAATAGCATGATATCATTCAACCAATTCAAATTTGTGAGTACTGGAAAAACTTTCCCCTTTTCATCAAAAAATAACCTAATTTCGTTTAACGAACTAACGAATCGTTCCTCAACTTAGCCATAGATCATTTTTGTACATAGCTAAACCCGAATACTGAGCATGCACGTCCTCATATAAATTTGAAAATTGCCGTTTAGCAAGAGCACATACTGCAGTAAAATTAACGACTCGTTACAATGGAAAGCACATTTTAAAAACAATTTAGAATGTCTTTTAAGCAAAGTGTCTCTTTGTGCACAATGCAGTAAAATTCGACCAGTGTCATCTCTTTTGCTAGAAGCTTAGGGAAACTAACATGTTTTCCTATCATTGCTTGTAACTCCATCAGACGTTACGAATATGATCTTCTTTAGGTCAACATTCAATTCAGTGGACTCTTTCTTAGCTTCATTCATAATATCAATACCAGTAGTTCTTCCTCTTAATGTTATCAATTTAATCAGTTCCTCCAGGATCGTATATCCAGAAGTGTATCTGACAATAACTGCAAGTCCTGTGACATCTGTGCTCTTGTCCAAAGATATAGAATACATTTCTGCATTTTTTAAATCAGTTAGAAAGTTGATCTTAAACATCTTTGTTCCAGGGATGAGATTCTTCCAACTTTAGTCAGTATTTCCGACTTTTCTGAAATTTTTGAGAAAATGACCGATTTTGATCATATTTTAAGATAAAATTCCGACTTTTGTCCTTTTTGTTTTCTACGAAAGTAAAAAGCGCCAAATGAGACATATCAAGCCAACATTACACTCCTTAATTGGCAACGGCCTTGGCGCTTTTTTTGACGCACTTCTTAAATCGCCTAGGAAAGAATCATTTCAAATGACAGTTTAACTGATTTTGAAAGAACTTTCTAGAATATTCAAAATGAAAGTTTTAAACTTTCCGCTAGTCCAGGTGGTCTTAAAATCTGTAATACAAATGGGTTACCTTAACCTGTCATTACTCGCTACTAGAAGTGCGCCAATTCCGTTACCACTGCTATAAACTTAGACAATTTGTACCAAAACAGGTTTTGATTTGTTTCAAATGAAGTATTTTTTAACGATTTATTTAGGTCTATCGGTAAAAAGCTATAATTATGCTAATTTTTAATTTTTTTAGTGTCGACTTATTTTTTTATGCTATTTAACAAAATTAGTATTTATTTGATTTATTCTTTTGTATAACATAGCGTTTTTATTTCCTGTTAATATCATTTTTGTGTCAAGGTTTTGGGAAAATTGCAACTGTTAAAAATATTGCACTATTGGTGAAATGTTCAAAAGTAGGCATAAAAATAGCATTTTCAACTTCATGCAACTTATTTTATACTATTTACAGAATTGCCAAGATATTTGTTCTTTTTCTGCGAAATACGGTTTCACGTGCCCCTTTTCTTATTTGCAAAATTTGAGTTTATGCGTATTTTCAGACTTTTTGTCCTTTTCCCACTCTCATGCCTGTTCAGTGACAAGTTTCTATCTTTTACCTTATTCTTACTTAACGGCAATTCTTGGATACATTTAAGTATCGAGTCCTTATTTTCAAAATCGTCAAATAGACTGTCCGAGCACACTAGGGAAGATTCTTTCAAAAAGTCGCCATCTGACAGTGGTATCCCATGTTTTGCAATACAGTATGACAAATGAAAATTTGACGCTGTAATATTATTTTTAAGCCAAATTGTAGATTTGAAAATAGAAGTATGTACCTGGTATTACTTCAATTTCCAATAAAAAATTGCAATATTTTCTTCTTCAAACACGGGTGCTTAGAAAGTACTTATAAGTGCTTATTTTGACCTTCCATTTCTAAGAGCCCTTTGAAGTACTTAGTTTTCGTTTATAGTCCTTAAAAAGCGCTTATTTTCCTTTGAAAACCAAATTCATTTTTGAAATGACGATAATTGATTTAATATTTCACAATATTTCTCACTTCTTTTTAGCCGCCAATTGACGATAAAAGTTCTTACAAGTACTGCATTTGCAATGATTCTGGAACGGGCCTGCTTGAATGGCAACCCTTCATTCGCAATATATAAATCGTCAATTGACTCTTGATGAGCATGAAATCGGTCTGTTTTCGACTTGCAATACGTGTTGCTCTCGCAACACACAAAATACCTAGTTGCCCTTCTAAATTAACTAGAATTTGATCGTCAAATGTTAATTAATATTTTGTTTTATTCAGTTACCCGTATGTGCAATGTTTTAAAAAGTTATAAATATCGGGAAGGGAATTTTTAAGTTGGTTGGTGATTAAAAAACAATATAAAGATAATTTATTTTAATTAATACTGCTACCTGAGTGGCAACCCGGTGTGTTGCAATTTTTTTTTTAAATCCAGCTACTTCTAATTCTCTGTAAAAACTATCTCAGTGTTGTTGAATAAAGAAAAAATTTGAAGATTTTCTAGGGGGATTCTGTTTTTAAAAGTTTAAGCAATCGGTTATCAGTTCCGAGAAAAAAAACCTGATCGATAGTAAAAACCTTGGAGGAAAAGATCGCAAAAGCATAAACCAGGGTGCTAGACAACCAAGAAAAGTCGTTTGAAAACTGAAAATTTCGGACTCTTGTCGTATTTGCATGCTGACCGAAACGAAAGTAATTTGTATATGCTTTATAATTTTTTTCTCTTCGGATCCGTGTGACTCTGACAAATAGCTCTTATCATCCATTTTGGTTCACTGGAAAATGTTTTCTTCTAAGCTCATTCGTTCTCCAATCCAGTCAAATTTGACTCGTATGCAACTTGCAATCCTTTTCCATCCTTTTAGTAAAGGAATAGTTTGCCACTAATTTTATTTTATTGAAACCCCTGATGTGCCAATAAATGAATTTACTTCTTATTTTCTTTTCATTATGAATTAATGAAAGTGTATTATAAAATTATTACTGGGGTAATTTCCATTCCATAAGCGGGCTGAAGCTGCAGACATAAGAAGGTAATCAATATAATTTCATAAACAAAAAGAAATTAAAAAGAATTTTTCGAAAATCAAGTGTTGGTGTATCAGGGAAGAGTCTGACCCAGACAACACAAAATTGTTTCCTTCGTATGAGCAACAGTATGCTAAAAAATTGCTCATTCACTACCCCAAAGACCATTAAAAAGCAAATAGAAAACAATCTCTACATTAAAAAAAAGTTGATGTCGCAGGATTGAAAACGGGGTTATTATGAAAAAATTTTCAATCTTCAGTCATGACTTTTTTTTAGAGTACCTTTAAACGTCAATTTTTGCAGCTCGTCGAGTTTTAAAAAAATTTCAATTTGGTTCCTGGTAATATTTTTTTGAAATTCGGGACAAATCGGTACCTTTTCGTTTCTTTTTTGTATTTATATCTTATTTGTATTAGTTTTTAAATTGGAAAACATTGCAGAATACCTTAGAATGTACTCTTTCTTACTGTATAATTATTTTTTTAATTGGTTAATAAATAAATTTGATGCGATCAAAAATAGGTCATACAAATTTCTTACTTTTTAGATCGCTGTGTGATACGCGTTCATTCTTATTCACAGAAATTAAGTTTACATTTTCTGACTAACAGGTTTACCAGATGCCCTTGAAACTCGCTGTGACGTCATGCTCGTTTTCCCGCTCGATTCTCAGGTGGTTTGACGATTAAGAACAGTGCAAAATATTACGAGATTAACATGGTTCATTCAAAATTGTACAGGGAATAAGATGGAGATGGTTTTTTACTGATGCGGCAGTTTAGGGTGCATTTAGTTTAAAAAAAACCAGCGAAATCACTTTCAACAGGAGTGTTTGTTTGCGAAGCAAACCAAATGTGATTGCGTAGCAATCCCCGCGGGTTAGAGAGCTGGGGCAGAAACCCCTAGTATGAAAAGAATAAGAAAACGAAATTAAACTCACAACAGCAGCTGGGAAACCGGCAATACCAAGCCCGCTCTTGATCAAACTTAACTCTTTATTTCCCTTTGTATAAAAGCAGATACACTATAACGAGATAAAAGAAAAACCTGCTAAGTTTTTCTCTTTCGGTCACTATTCTATAATTTGCTTATGTACTTGCGTATTACTAATACATGTGCACTTAAATGCTAATTTATTCACTCCTGAATTTTGTAAAAATCAGACTGCTTATTTTGAAAAATCTCATTTTCGTGTGGCGTTATTTGTGTATAATTTTTAGAAAATAGACTTGAATATAGGATTTTTTACATACTACTGTTCTTATAAGATTAACTAATCTGTAAGAGTTCCTCCACTTGGTCGAAAGTCGGGTATTACATTGTATAATACGGTTTTTTCAATGTGTTACTTAAGTCCTTATTTTGTCTTAGAAAGTCCTTATTTTTAATTGGAAGAAAAGAGTGGGAACCCTGTGTAGGTTAAGGGTATGCTAGAAATAAATTTCAAACTATAATTTTTTTCAAATTATTACTAGTATAAATTAGGTTATGGACCTCTCAGTTCTACGAATGAAAATCAAAATTTCAAAAGTTTAATTAAATTGATGTTAAGACAATATGATTGCTCGCATGATGTCTAAAGTTGCTTCGCGGGTCACAGGTTCACCATCCCTGTCCTTGAGTATTTCATTTTGATTGCTGAACTGAAATGAAAAAGAAAAGTTAGAGGTTTAATTTAAATAATAATCAAAATTTGCCTTTGTGTATCTTGTTTGAGAGTTATGGTTTATTTTAGGAAACAAAATGCAACTCAAGATAACTACACAAAAGGGAAAAAATACAATTAAAAAAAATAGTTAACAACAGAAATCAAATTGGGAAATAAGCTACTAATTTCAAATTGAAAAGTTACTATGCTTAAAGTTTTAGGATCTTGAATTTCCTATGAAGTCAGCAAGAAAATATGTCTTGACTAATGTAATGTTATTCAACTGTTAAAACAATTTCTTCGTGTCTATTTCTTAAATTTAATTCATATAGTTTGATAGTATTTTAATTATTTTTATAGGGAATCTGACATAACCAAAGAACGTATTCAAAAAATTTTATCCGCTGGAGCCAATGTTATCCTAACTACTGGTGGAATTGATGATTTATGCCTAAAATATTTTGTTGAAGCTGGTGCCATGGCTGTCAGAAGATGTAAGAAGCAAGATCTGAAACGAATAGCAAAGGCCACCGGAGGTTAGTTACTGTACAATTAGTTTCATAGTGGAGAAATAAAAAAGATTTTTAATTGTAATGGTCAGGAATTGAACAGATTTAAATCCACCAAAAAAAAATCTTACACTGCATACCAGTGAAGTAGCACAAGAAATGCTATAAAGTTTTTTGAATTTCTGGAGTAAATTATCTTCTTCTGTCATAGGAGAGATAAATGAATTAGAATATAGTTCCTCTTAAAACAATTGTGTATTCTTCTACATACATGTGTGGTAGAATTTGCTTGCATTTACACATTAAAAGTAGTTTGGGTTCATGTTTCCATTCTTTTTGTGCATACTTGTCAAATATTTTTATGAAACATCCTTAAACTTCATACAGACCTCTAAAACCATTCCATATACACTGTTGTGCAAAATAATCAAATAACTATAAAAAGTTTCATGCATCTTAAGGATAACAGGAAATTTCTACTTGGAATTTCTCACGATCGATTTGTTATCGATTCAATAACAACCGCCTAAGTAACGAGTTCCATTCAAAGCATTTTGTACACTTACAACCTGTGCCTGTTATTTTGCACAGCTGTGTATCTCAACACATCTCGATTCTAAAACTAATAGGGTATTGTACACAAATTATTGTGAAATTTTGAATGTTTATAGTTTCATTTTAGAGTAAGAAGTAGTGAAAAACTTATAACTGCTAGTTTTGTATTTTATTTAATTTATTCAATATTTCTCATTGTAAAGATGTCCAGAATTTTGAAAAACAAGAAAGTATTTGAAGAAATAATATTTGTGAAGAAAGTTCTGAAATTAAAGTAGTACATTTTTTGAAAGGGGAAGCGATTTTCATAATAAAAATTGCCAAGTAAAATACTCTCCTGAAAATAAAGCCACTAAAATCTTTGCAAGAAAAATGTTTGTGCTGAAGTATTTAGGCTTAGATAATTTGTATTTCAAGCATTAATTCCACTGTTATCTGTATCCAAATAAAAAATGGGTCAACCTGTTTCGGTTTAAAAAAAAAAAAAACGTATTTATTAAAAGTCAGTAAATTTAGAGTTAAAGCTTATTTTAACTCTATCGTGATTGTTTTTGTGATATTACTAGTACAAATCATTTGTTTCCATTATAAATATTGTATAATTCATTGTTGTATATAAAATATATGACTGATTTCTTTTGTGCTTTACTTATGAAATTCTTATAAAACAGGACTAAAAATGTTGGGAATCCTTCCCTTCTAGTTTTTACATTTTGAAATGATATTGACATCTGACATTGGATTCAGCAATTCTGTGTTAAAATTCCTCTGATAACAGTGTTATGTCCATCTAAACATTGCTGGGATATTTGTAAATTCAATTATTTATTGCTTCATGTGCAATTGGTATGACAAATTTTCCTTGTGTGAAACAGTTATATTAACAGTATTTTTCTTTTAGCTCAATTTATACCAAGTTTGGCTAATTTAGAAGGTGAAGAAAGTTTTGAAGCAAGCATGCTTGGAGAAGCTGATGAAGTTTCTCAAGAACGCATTTGTGATGATGAACTAATCTTAATAAAAGGGTACATGCTTTTTGAACTATGAATTAAAATGTAATCTTTTCTTACATTAACTCTCAATCATATTCTGAATTTACATGGTCTTTAAAAAGCACAAATTTGAGCAATTCTCAGTTTTTTAGAATGTTTTTCGTTACCTATTAAGAATTTGACCTATTATTGTTCAAACACTAAATTTAGCAATAACAATTTGCTATAAATATACAAAAGTTTTTAAAACAGGGCATTAATCAGTGGGACATTTTTATTGTATTGTCTAATAAATAGGATTTGTGATTAGGAAATGCTCATGAGATTAAATTTATTTTGTTTTACCATTGAATTTCAGAACATTTCGAATAATAAAGTATATACTAAACGTGTATTGTAACTTCAATGAAGGTTATCAAAAATTATTGATCTATTTAAGTTTATCTTGCTTTCTGATGTTGACAAATACGTTGTTTCTTTATGGAAGTCAGTTTTTACAAGAATCAACCATTTGATGATTTTGTAATAGTAATGAAACGTCTTGTATCTCTAATAGAAGAACTTGTTCAAACAAATGTGCTTTTTATGTTTATCTCCAAAATATGTGTATACTTTGCTGTTTGACTCCTTTTTTAATGTAATAGCAATTTTTAAAACATAACATTACGTAATACATTAGCTTTGTTCCAACATTAGCTGCAGTTTGCTCACTCTGCAATACTTAAAAACGACTTGTTTATCTGTTGAGTACTTTTCTTTGAATTGCATAAAAGATGTTTTAAGACTGTAAAAAGAATTAAAACAATATTCGTGTGATTGTTTGCTGATTTGTTTTTATGACAATGTATTACAGGACTGTTTTAGCAATTCAATTCATTAGTCTATTATTGAGTTTTAATTTATTTAGTTGAATTGCAGTTTAACCCTCTGACTTCCACAATTGCAAAAATGGCTTTACATCCAATCCCCACTCATTACAGCCAAAAATTAATCTGTTTTTCTTCCCTCTCTATCAGTGAGGAGAGCAAATGGTCATCCCCACTCTACAAAAGCTTCTCAGACATCTCTGTCACCTTAAACATTTTCAAATGATCCTCAGGTGTTAGGGGGTCGATTTCTAACTATGTACATCTCTTCGGTCTGCAGATTGGATAACTTTGTGTGATTTTCAACATGGGTAAAATATACGACAGCGAGACTGTTTGTGTAAGTTACAGGGCATCAGTCTGGGATTCTTGAGTAAACAATTGAGTTTGTGTCTATGTCAGCTCACCTTATATTATATACAAGACCACATCTTTTGGCCAGTAGCCGGAAATAATGTGAGGAATGGTGAGAACATTAGTCCATGAGTGATCATATGGAGTTTTCCGTAACCCAATACTCAAAAGAACAAAATATTAAGAATAGGATGACGTTGTTAGTAGCTGACTTTTACAGTTCCCTTATCAAAAAAATAGTGTCAGCCCCCTGTGGTCTTTTAGAATTAGAATTTATAAATTTCTTGCAAAAGGGTTGGAAGTATCCTACACCTTTTTGTGTTCTTATACTTGAATTCCAATGGAGCGAAATTCTTAGAAACTACAGCTGATGTAATGACGTCACTCAGGTAATCTGCCCTTAAACATTTAAAACCACTACCAGATTCCTCAGTATTTCACAATGGGAGTTCTCATATAATTTATAACAATGGATGAAACTGCATTACTTTTTGTGTAACAACACATGACCTTCACTTTTAACACAGAATTTCACTGAAATTCAGAACAGAAAAATTAACAACCTTCACGTTGCATGCAGTGTATTGACAGCGGGCTCTGGAAATTTTCCCACGAGTAAAGGCTATCATCAGTAAGGTGAAGTTGAAGAGAAGCAAGGCCACCTGCATGCCTGACCCCTCTTATGGTCTCAACAGGTCCATTTATTTTTCTGGAATGAAAAAACATTGCTTGGAGAGGTCAAGAGACCGGACAGATCAAGCTGATAACTCAACATTAAACATTGAAGGAGTGTTGTGAATGTATTGAAAATCGCAATCTGTTATCATCGAAGTTGATTATTACAAATTCTTGAATTTTTTTTAGTGAAAGCAATGGTTTACTTATTAAGTAAACAAAAAAAAAATTGCATTTAATTTACTTTGAATTTAATCTTGATGAAAGAGGAGCGTTGAGAATGTATGGAAAATCGCAATGTGTTATAATCAAAGTGGATTATTTCAAACTTGAATATTTGAAGTTACAATTTAATTTACCTATTCATTTAACAGAAATAATTGCAGATTTCATTCTTTTCTGTCTGAAATCTGTCATTTGCATTTACTTGTAGAATGCAGTTAAATCTCAGTATAACTTGCATCTTAGAAATATTTAATTGATATTTTATTTTGAAAAATACTTTGTATTGAAAACAAATATGCTTGGTTTTCTACTATTGTGAGTTTTTGCTGGGATTTGAGAGAAATATGTACTTTAAACTGAGAAATATTATACTGAGATTTTTGTATAAGAACTGTTTGCAGTAGCGTCCTAGATTACTTTTTCTAGTTCTATTCTAGTTTCACACACACACACACACACGTTGTTTTAATTTTGCACTATACTTCATCGAAAGAAAGTGCTCTTATATGTAGGATAAAATTGATTTTTAAGTTTTAAAAAAAGCATGTACACACACCCCAATCAATCAAGCGGGTTGTTCAGACCCATTGTAAGGTTCCATATGAGGTGTAAAATTAGTTATAAAGTAGGGGGAAGAAAGAGTTGGTAATAGTAATGATACTCTTTCGTTTTGGGTTTTTTATGACGCACATGGGTGTCGGAGGGTTCTATCTTTGTTAAATTAATTGTTTTATGTTATCGCAATTGTATAACATTTTCTGATATATTTTGCAGACCTAAAGCCAGATCTGCTGCTTCCATCATTCTTCGTGGAGCAAATGATTATTATGTGGATGAAATGGAGAGATCCGTTCATGATTCTCTATGTGTTGTGAAGAGAGTACTGGAATCAAAAACTGTAGTTCCAGGTGGTGGTGCTGTTGAAGCAGCATTGTCTATTTATTTAGAAAACTTTGCTACATCCTTGGTATGTATCGTGTATTCTTATTCTGATTAATGCATAAATTTCTCAAATCACATTAATTTTGTTAAATTGAATCAGTTTGTGTGATATACTGTTTATTTTTAACATCTTTGCTCAGACTGACAATAAAAGCATTTAATATTTTTAAATTGAAAAATAATCTTTAATTTCTAATAACAACATAAAAGTTATGACATGGCTTTGAAACAAATATATTTATTTGTTATATTATCACCTTATAACTAATAAAGCTATTTTATTGAGTTGAAACAATATAAATTGGAGAGTGAACTTGTAACAAGCTAATTAATGACCTGTGGGGGAAAAAATTATCGAAAATAATTTTTATTAATAATCAGTATGAAAAATCATGATTTAAAAATGATATAAAAATCAGATTTATTTTATTTTAAAATTAATTCCTTGCCCATATAAGTTTAAACTCATTGGACATGACACGCAAATCATTGTGTAGTTTCTAGCTAGTTTTGATTTACGTTAAACTTTACTATTTACGATGAATATTATTAATGTATTGGTAATATAGCAAGGTAAATTTTTGAAAGATTAAAAACGTGATGTAGGAATTAGCAAAGCTAATATATACATAGAACAGTATAACAAATGCCATGCATAAGAGCAATGTTTTCCCATCTGGTTCTTGGCAGTTTAAATTAGTCTGATTTTAACCCATAACCGCTGGCATTAAAATTTCTGGAAGTACAGTGAAACTTCAGTTAACTGTTGGTCTCTTATTTAAAAGTTAATTAAATATTGAAATTTATTAGTATGTATGCTTATACATACATATTGTACTCTATGTACAGTAACCAGATTGCCTCGAAAAATCGTCCTCACATTATACTGTTAAGCAGCGGTAATGTAAATTGTATATTGTTTGTTTCTGTAAAATAAAATTCATACCTGTAAATGTATTTCCAGTTCATAAACGTGCGTTTTTTGTCATACGTTCATATGCAATGGATAGAGGTAGATTGTTTTTAAGGTTTTTCTGTTATCCGTCAATTTATTTAACCATCATTGTCCTGCAATCCTGATGGTTAATCAAAGTTTCACAGTAGATAAATAACATTACAGGATCCCATTAACATTAAAATGGCTTTCTGCTTCTATCCATTTTCTGTTTTGTTAATGAACTTTCTTAATTGTCAGATGGGCACAAATTAACTTTTACATTCCATATATACAGAATAGTGTAAAGAATTCCTAGCAGTGAAATGTATAAAATTTCTCAAATAAATTTAAATAAAAATTAACTAATATTTTACACAAAACAAAATGAATGTATTAAAATTCCCAAGATGTATGTGCAGAATTGGAAAGCTTTTGTGATACTGCAGAAAACTTGTTTCATTGCGACTACCTGTGTTTTTTTCATAGACTTGCTAACTTATTTTTTATAGTTACCTTATTTAAATAAAATAGCATGTATCTTGTTTATGGTTTCCTTTTTAATATTAATAAACTTATAACAGAAAGAAAAATGTAAATAAAAATTTTGTTTTAAATAATGTTTTTTTTTTTTTTTAAATCACTATAAATTGACATGCTTTGTTAATAAATGCACTTTGTTTCTCATTCACTGTTTTCTTATTTATAAAGTCAGGATTTTCTCTATGTATTGAACTGATGAATCTATGGCACTACTTACAATATAGGGATTTTTCACTCAAGTAGTCCGAATTTTTTGCAATTGTTTTGTTGCACCCGAATTTTAAAAGTCAATCTAGAAAATTTTAAAATTAATTTAATAGTTTTTTTCACTCTTATACCTTTTGTTCTGGAGAAAGAAGGAATTTCTCTATTCTCCCCTCTGACTAAGTCGAATACCTGTATAAGTTTTTTTATTACCCTTATAAGGTTTGAATTTACAACTGTAACTATATACACAACTCAATTAATGAACTAATGTTCCCGAAGAAACAGTAAGTTTTGTTTCTCATAGTTTGTCCTTTTGTTTTCCCTGGATTTGTATTCCCCATATAACTGACTAAGAGCTATCTCATCCACCACCTTCCTTTGTGGCTTCTCTCGCTCAAGTCCTTTTCCTTCCTTCTTGGGGCATCACACTCTCTCCTGGCCCCTGTTGTTGTTTTTTTTCAAAGTCAAAACTCACACACTCAAGAAGTGTCAAATCCACATACTTGCGAAAGGATCATGAAACCGTCAACTGGCTGTTCTTCACAAACACCAGGTGTCGGGTAGAAATCGGGGTGCACAAGAGTCGGGCTCCGGCCCTGAGTTCTTACCACTTGTGGCTGTCGGCTCCCTTTTCTTCGGACTGTTTCTTTTTCCACCCGCAACGATCTCACAAGGGTACGAATATGGGTGCATTAGACAACGATGTGATGAATTTTGCGTTTTTCAGTGCTTTTTTTCTATCTCGGCTATTGTTTAAGATACCATCAAATTTTAACGGATTTGTAATCTGCGGAAAATTACATTATATCGATACCTAATACATTCAATTTTTTTAATCTGGGGAGAAATAATTTTTCAGTTGAATATTTATATTTTAGCAAGAGATTGTGACGTCACGCCGATTGGATCTCTTCGCAATTCGAAATTGGCCTCATTTGACAATAGCGAGGCCATCATATCGTCCACAAACCAACACCAGGGGTTAGCAAGCACAGGGTGGTAACAGAACCGGGAAATCAGGGAATTCTCAGGGAACTTTTTAAATCAGGGAATTCTCAGGGAAAATTTCCAAATTTTACAAAAAAATCAGGGAAATTTTGACAATTTAAACGGCTACCTACCATTATCGTTCATTTAGAGATGCACTATTACGAGTGCTTTTGAGAATCGAATATATCATGTTCGCCAAAATTGTAATTTGAATAAAGAACCATGGCGTCGTAATATTTAAACACCGTGAAAACCTTCGCGGTCGTACCGTCTAGCGATGCAGCTGGTGGTATACAATTTGAAATTTGTATAACTAATGATGTTTTTTGTGTATTAAATTAGTTATTTTTGTTTGCAATTACATTTTTGTAGAAATTTTTATGTATATTTGCTGTTGATTTTGATGAATAGTATGATAATGTAGGGTGAGGTGTAAAAAGTTCATAATCAAAATATTTTGCATTTTTTCTCAATTTTTTTCAATTGCAATTATAAAAGTTCCATTAAGGGTTCCAACCCTTACAATAACAATTATAATATCTGTAGAGAAAAAATACAAAATATTTGTGGTGAATGATCCTTTTACACCCTCTGTTCTTAAATATTTAAAAATAGTGTTGCGTGGATACTTTATATCGATACCAATCACGGATCATAACATTTCTTAAGGGAATTGTTAAATCAGGGAAATTTTTATGAGACTATCAGGGAAATCATGGAAACATCAGGGAACTTTTTTTCTTGGATTTTGTTACCACTCTGAAGCAGTAGTCACACCTGACCCCACGATAAGAACTGTCACAGGCAATGCCGTGCTGACCACACAGTGACTAGTATTAAAGAAAGCAAGAAACGAATTTTGATTGACTTGCTTCCTTCCCAAAGTATTTTTATTAATGTTTGTATCTGTTTCTTTACAGAGTTCTAGAGAACAATTGGCTATTGCAGAATATGCTAAAAGTCTGCTAGTGATTCCTAAAACTCTTGCCGTTAATGCTGCTAAAGATGCTAGTGACCTTGTATCAAAACTTCGTGCTTACCACAATAGTTCCCAAACTAAACCTGAGCATGCTGACTTAAAATGGTATGTATTGAATTTGTTTTACTTGGAAAGTTAGCATTATTTTTTTATGCTGGTTTCCTCTGCAAATATAGATTTTTAAAACGTCAAGTCAAGTTTTGCTGACTATGTTAATTTTGTGAGTTCTTAAGTTTGAAACAGCTAATGGATCTATTCAAATGTGCAATTTTACTGGCTTTTAAGTTCATAAAAAAATTTGGTGAAAAGTACCGCAGTTGTCTGCTTTTTTTTTATCCAGTATAAATTTTCTCTGAAAAGTGATTTTACATTTACAATGAAATAGTGCATTTAGTTATTTAATTTATGTTCTGCTAAGTACTTAATGCTGCTTTAAGAAATTTGATGTTTGAAAATTAAATGGTTTTAAGATCACTTTCAAAGGTATGATCTTAATCTAATGATAATACCTGACCAAATATCACCACACAATAGAAATGCTTCTGGCTAACCTTGTGAATATTCTTTTAAAGCTCTTTTTATGTAGTAATTCTCCTATAGGTATACCGGTAGGCAATTCAACTACTCAGGCATCTGTGCTTATATTTTTGAATTTTGTCATTATAAACAGCTTTTGTCCACAAATATCAAAGTGATAAGTATTTCCCTAAACAGTTGGACAAAAACAGATCTACAAATAAAAGGACTAAAAAGAAATAGCTATTAAAGTTTTGAGTTCATTTCTTAAATATATTCTGAAACAATGTTTAAAAATTGTATTTCATATAAATTAGGCAAAAAAAATGATTCTCAAATGTAGTCTCTCTATATTAAAAAAAAGTTACCGCAACCACAGGATTGAAAACTTTTTTTTTTATCCTACGCCCTGTTCAAGGCCTTTCGGGCATACGCTGTCTTGCCGTCCAATATAGCGAATAAAGTCCTTGGGGAGAAGTATCCCTGGTGTCAATGTCCTGTAAACTAGAGCACTCCGCAAGGTGTCTGTTCATAAAACCATCGCTACAAAGCGGACAGATCGGGGAGGTAGCCACCCCAATCTTATGTAGGTGTTGTTGGAGATAGTCATGTCCGGTTAATAAGCGGAAACAGGCCACTCCAATCCCTCTTGGTAGATCAGTATTGAAAACTGTTGTTTAGCTCGATTCTTAGACGGTTTCCCTAGAAAGTACTGATTGTGAAAAAACTAAATTAACATGGTTTGTTCTTCATCGTATTCCCTGGACAATTAAAGTTTTTTTTCCGATGCAGCTATTAGTTTAGGGTTTATTAAGTGAAAGAAGCGAAATTTCTTCCGCGAGTGAGCAAAACGCATACAAACTTCAGCCGTGAGTTTTTTTTTACGAGTACCTCTCAACGTAAATTTTTGCAGCTCGTCAAATTTTTTTATTTGGTTCTTGATAATATTTTTTTGAAATTCGGGAAAAATCAGGACATTTTTGTTACTTTTTTTTTTAAACTGCCGTATATATATCTTATTACTATTATTTTTTTATTTTTTTTAATATCGCAGTATACCTCAGAATGTACTCTTTCTTACAGTACTGTTATTTTTGAAATCGGTTAATAATTAAATTGGATGCGATCAAAAGTTTGTCATACGAAATTTGGAATCTTTGGATATTTTCGCTACTTTTTGTTAAAACTGTTATATCTACAGCAAAAACGATTATTTTTTAAATTTGAGAACATCACTGAATACATTACATTGCACTCTTTTTTATGATACAATTATTTTTTATATTGGTTAATAAATAAAGTTGATGCAATTAAAAGTTGGTCTATAATTTTCATAACTTTCAGATCGTAATTTCCGATACAAAACTAAAATTGTCATATCTATATATTATTACTATTAGTTTTTAATTTTGAAAATGTTGCAGTATACCGTAGAATGTATTCTTTCTTACGGTACAATTTTTTTAAAAATTGGTTCAGAAATAAATTTGATGCAATCAAAAGTTGGTCACACAAATTTCGTATTCTTTAGTTCGCTGAGAAGGTTTCACAGTTAGGCGTGGGTTGTATTTTTGACTATCGGGTTTGCCTGATATCAAATTTATCGTAGCAACAATTTCCATAAAAACGATTTCTTTTTATTTGGGAGGAAAATGGCTCCCTTTTTTCACTCTGTTCTCGGACGGTTTACGGACGAAGTACAGATCGTAAAGTTAGGAGATTAACACGGTTAACTTTAAATTGTACAGGGGAAAAGACGCAGAAGGTTTTTTTACTGATGCGGCTATTAGTTTAGGGTGCATTAAGTGTTAAAGTAAAAAAAAAGTGAAATCTCTTGCGAAAGAAGTATTGGTTTGCAAAGCAAACCAAATGGGTTTGCTACGCAATCCCCGGGGGTAAGCGAGCAGGGGGTGAAGCCTTCGCTGTGACGACATGGACCAAAATGTGAAATCAGGATAATACAAATTATTCAGATAGTTTCACTCTGCGAAAGGAATGTTGGTTTGTGAAGCAAACCAAATAGCATCTGTGAAAGGAGTGTTGGTTTTCAAAGCAAACCAAATGGGATTGCGGAGCCCCGTAGTTTTGTATATAAAGAAAATATTTTTATATTTTTCTAGTATGATGTATTCTAACCACCATAAAAATGTTTGAAAGTCTAGTGCTGATGACACGTTTTTTTTTTATAATTAAAAATGGCTATTTTTCTGAAAATACTGACTAAAAAAACATTTACAATTCATTTACTCCAGACATTGATAACCATGTTACATCAGATTTGCAATATCGTTAAAATTTAGGTTGCTTTGTTAAATAGATATACTGATGTCATCAACTTAAAGCAGTAACTCTAACAGGACATTACTGTGCAGCTTGGCTCTTCAAAGAAACTTAGTTTGGGTCACAAAATAAAAATTTGGAGTATTATGAAACTGATATTTTTAACAAAATGCAATATGATCATTTCATGAAAATAAGCATTTAGTGTTTCCAGAAAAATGTCTGTTAATAAGTTTGATAGTTATATCATAAAAAGTTGTGTTTTAAATTGAATGTAATGTAGAAATCAGTATATGCTTCCTGTTTTGGAAGAAAAATTAATTTTTCATTTTTACTCCATTTTAGGGTTGGACTTGATTTGTATGAAGGAACTGTCCGAAACAATAAAAAGGCTGGTGTCCTCGAACCTGCTATCTCGAAGATCAAATCACTTAAGTTTGCAACTGAAGCTGCTATCACTATTCTTCGTATAGATGACCTTATCAAGCTTGCTCCTGAGCAAAGGGATCCAAGACACGATGAATAAAGAACAAATTCATTTAAAGAACTTTCTGACACGTGCTTATAACTTCAACTGCAGCACTATCATTTTAACATTATTAAAGGAAATATTAATATGGATTGCTTTGGAGAAGTTTTTGCTATTTTCATATGAAGTGTACTTACATTGCTGCTTGTATTGTACCTGTGGTATAAAATTTGTTCAATAAATGTTCCAAACAATAACTCTGAGATTTCATGTTTGCATTTTCACTTATCTGTTTTTATTTTTAAAAAACTGCAGTCATCCTTTTATGCATAAGTTAGAAATTCTTATAGGGGTTGTGTTGAGGCTCAACAGGTTTGCTATTGCAAGTTGTAGGCAGTGCGAGTTCAATTCCTCAATGAGTGTATTTCTCTTCAATATCAGTAAAAACTTTCCTTGTGTGTTTGTCCATTTACTTTATTTTACTTGGAGCAGCTTAGCCAGACCCTTTGTACCATTAAAACTACCTGATCTACCATCTTGTAAATAAGTGAAATTTCTATGGTAATTTTTTATTCATGCATCATCATTAGATACTCTCTTGCATTTTAAAACTAAGAAACATTTTAGTACCAACTGCTCTGAAAATATATATGTAATGTATTGGGTTCTTTTAGTATATATACCAAATTATTTAAGAATACCTTAATGATTCTTGTCCTCAATTATGCTAAGCTTCTCAGTATTTTTCTGAATAATGATAACTGATAAGAAATCAAGTCCTTAGGTAATCAACCTAAAGATCAATCATTCCACAAATATTTGACTAGAGCTTTTCTTGAGAATTTAAAAATAAATTGTGCTTGATGTAATAATCTTATGTTATTGCATTAATGCTTTCCTTGTAAAATATCTTGATGAAAAAGGATAAAAATT
The DNA here is from genome assembly GCA_947359465.1 of Metellina segmentata. Lineage (NCBI taxonomy): Eukaryota > Metazoa > Arthropoda > Arachnida > Araneae > Tetragnathidae > Metellina > Metellina segmentata. The sequence goes on along the minus strand of OX375873.1, from coordinate 68,612,925 downwards.
AAACAGTTCAGGACAAATTTATAATCTTAAACTACCATTTTTAAATAGGAAACCAATATTTATAAAATATACTTTTAAGTGCGAAATGCTTTGGAATTTTTGCAATTGCTTTTATCTTTTTATTCAATAAATTATAATATATTGTCTCATTTCAAAAAATTATTTTTTTACAATTATGGAGATATTTTACTATATACTGTATGGTTTCAAGATAAGTTTTTGATTTCCATGAAATATCTTTTGATTGAAAAGTGCTTACTAAATCTTAATTAATAGTATTGAGAAAACTAATTTTTTGTTACGAAAAAATACATCCATTGTTATTTTTACTAGAGAGAAGCTACACCAGTGTTGAGATTTGATGGGAAGGGGCTGATAAGCAATTTAAGATCCCAGGAAATGAAACTGGTGATGATTTGACAAAACCTGGAACCAGAAAAAGTGACATTGCCCTCAGGAAGACTATCTGTCCTTAAAATACAACCCTTAGAATAATTGTACATTCTCATCATTGGTACATAGGCAAATCCACTTGTGAGATGTCATAAAAGGTTTTTCAATGTTGACAAGAGACTGCATTAGACATCTAGTATATGACCTTCATCGACGATACCAAATCTTTTCCAAAGTGCACCAAATGTAAAAAAGCCAGCCTACATCCTATATAGTATCGATATCAGTAACCAAGAAATCTCGAATACCTCTACAATAGCTGAAAAATTAATGTTACACAACCTCCATACCTCGAATTTATCTGCCAACTTGTGATAAGCACCAACCTACTCTTAAAGAAATTAAATCAAGAAGTATAAAGATCAAACACATAAATTTTATATATCGGTAACATTCAGGGACTCTTTAAAAAATGTTTTTATATGCACTAAACAAGTTTTGTAAATAATTCACTCAACATACATAGCATTTTCATTCCTTAAAATTACTGGTTGTCTTTGAAGATATGTAAATATTTTCACTGTAAAGTGTAAATGTTATGCATTTGCCTTAGAAATGTAGATAAACTTTTCTTGTGAATAAGCTCTCTGAACTGTTATGGAACAATGCATTTTGACGAGTTTGGGAATGCTTAGGAACAGTGCTTTTTAGTTTAATGTTTTAGGGGAAATATTTTTGACATTAACAATTATGTTATTCTAAGTATGTAAACAGTTTTCCATTTACACTTAACAAATTTAACCTTTTACTAGTGGAATACTTTCTAAAAAATAAAAATAGCTATGCGTGTGTCTGAAGTTCCAAAATATAGATTCACTTACTAAATCTTATGTTCCTCATTCTTTGAGTCTTAATTATAAGTATCTTGGCTTTTTGTTTCGTCCTACTAGTGACTTGCACGTTTGATTTGATCAGGTCTAAATTCTGTTTTTTCAACTAAAATTATTTTGTTTTATCTAATTAAATTTTTTATTGGAACACTCATTTGCCATTTTAAAATAATTTTATTGTAAGTAGCATTTTATAACAATTTCAGAAATTTTTAAATCAGTAATGACGTTTGATACTTCAATTTCGTCAAGCAAATGAATTTTGAATCATTGACAAGAGCAGGACATTACGAGGTACTATTTCAGAACTTATTTTATTCATAATACTACAATGCTTGGAAAACAACTTCATTGTATTCTCTGTTTTGTATGTAAAAATTATCCAAAGAAAGTTGAAATGAACTAAAGACTAATATTTCATCCAATAAAATTAAAATTAGAACTGCAAAAACTAATAAATTATTTTTTAATACATTTAATCTGGGAAAACAAAAAAAAAATGTGTTTTTCATGAAATGCCAATTTTGACTAATGGATTTTCTTCAAAATAATGCTGTCTTAGATAAGGCTGCCAACTTTTTCTAAGAATTCCGTGACATATTGCCCCAAACTGAAATATTTATATGTAATTTCGCATAATTCTCCACTGATAAATAACTTAACATGGCATACCTAGTTTTCAAAGGAAATTTTTTTCATGTACAAAAAATGTGTAAAAAATAATAATAGTTACTATTTATACAAGCCTGATAGTCCTCACACGTTGCAATAAGAATGAATAAACCTAACCTCTTGTTGCATTGAAACAATTAAAAAATAAAACTGGCTGTGTTCGTATACAAAATAGAGATATTGTTCGTCGTGTTTAGTTATACAGAACCGAGAGTGTTCCGAATTCTAATATAAAAATTTGTGTTCGTTTCCAGCCCCAATTTTTGAAAATAAAATTAAAATACAGTATAATAGAATTGAAAGGCAACTTGAACCATTTCTTCACGATGGTCCCGCTTTGAACCCACTAGCATATGATATTGGCTTTGGATAGTAGTGGGGGAACAGACGTTCAATAGATGTACACGAAGTCGTGCAATAGAGATAACTATTTTGAAGTGTAGGTGATATTGGGGTCGATGGCTTTCTCGGAAATTCCTGGTCAATTTGACATTCAACCGGGATTCTGGACAGTAACTTAAATTCCTGGACGGTTGGGAACTCTAGTCTAAGGCAGTTTATTAAAATTCGAACTACTAATTTAGAGATCAGAACTGATCATTTCAGAAATTATCATATTTCTGAATCTGATTGTAGTTCAGAGATTTCTTTCATTGTTCTGGTTGTTATTCTGATGTCTTTCATTTATTTTATTTTATTGTGTTGTGTTTGGTGCATCCACATATTTGGATCTTGCGTCATTAAACTCAAATCAACCAACCAGAGATTAGTAATTTTTTATTTGTAGATTGAAATATAAAGGTTTTAAAATTTAAAAAGTTGACATGAATATATGTTGATGCACTCACATGGTTGAACTTTTCAACATCGATCACATACTAGACCATTCATATATCTGACTCCGTAAATTCAATTAAGTAGTAGATGTTGTTTTAACGTTGAATTTGTGGAAGTTCCCTTTTCAAATTTGAAATGTTATCGTAATACTTTCGTTCATGAAATCAACTTAAGATAAATTAATAAATGAAAGTGTAACTACTGAAAAATATATGACATTACCCTGAAAATGCTGCTTACTGGAGTTCAGATATTTTACTGATAATAATATATCATGAATAAGAAAGCATTCCTCACACACACACACACACACACACCACACACACACACACACACACACACAATCTATTCATAAACTCTTAGAAACTTATATAAATCTGGAAATTTGCATTAGCTTACCAACTTCCACTCTAGGAATTATTTGGAAATTTATAACTCCGTCGAAAGAATGCGTGTAAAATTTTTTACAACTTAGAGATATAATACTTCCAGATAAAATATAAACATTAATGTCAAGTCAATTGCAATTATAAAGCATTGATCTTTATACCTGAAATATTGCAATTAAAGAAATTTTTTTAGTATTAATTTTTTTTTTTACTCAAAATAAAACACTTAGATATAATTTGGCCAGGGCACCGATTTTCAACCTTTTTCATCTCATGGTTGACAAGTTAGTTAAAATTCTGCAACTCACCAAAAAAATATTATTTGGCGATCTTACAAAAATATAGTATGTATAATTTTTATATATTATCATATAATAATAGTAATTACCTTCCACTTCGTACCAAAATGGCTTTTGAAACAATCCGTTTAATAATACTCAAACTTGCTCATACGGGTATGAGAAATACAAGTATTGCTTGAAATTTTTGTTAACACATTTGTCAAAAGTTCAAAACTAAAATGTTGAATCTTGCACAATTTAAACCTTTTCACCATTCGATAGGCACAGCAATGGTATTCTTGTGGTAACTTGCAACGGTATTCATCGGGTGAAAATAACGGTAAGGGATCAGTATTAATTGAAATCGAAACTACGAACCCAGAAAAAAGGAGGCACATGAATTTATTCAACCGCTTAGTTGTGGCCTGAAAGATTCACACGTCACAGATTTTACACTAACCGCTTTTATCCGAGTTTAATCCTACAAAACTTTCCGCGGTCTTCAATCTCAAGTCTGTTTCAATATAAATTGATAAGCGTGTTTTCGGTACAATTAGCTGTACTTCCTGAAGCATTTTCGCAATTCAATTTAATTTTTTATGGATAGCTAGCAATGACCATCTCGTTCATTAGTAGCTAGTTCTGATTAGTAGTACGTTATCTCAGTACTACTAATGCTATGACCTGACATCGGAACAATTACATACTTGATTAATGTCATTATGAAGTTAAATTGAAACTTGAAAGAGAGAGAAATTCTTAAAATAAAAACTTGTTTTCGTATAACTTTCGTTAACAACGAAGTCAAAAAGAATGAATGACATGAGTTCTTTCATTAAACAAGTCACGTTTCTTTGAAATGATTTGAAAAGTTTGTGACTGTCAAAAAAATTGGCGAAACTATTGTCTATTGAATAATTTGTCCTACGCCATTTTATTTTCAGAGTTCCTCATTCATAACTTCACTTTAATTCATTCAGTGGATATTTCTAGTTAACGGCTCGTTTTTTAATCAAATCAGGAAAATTAAACAGAGAACATTTATTGGGTGCTACAATGTAGTAATTTTTAACAATGAAATAATGACTTTTGTAATTCTAAGTAAATACGAGTTAGGTATCCAAAACGTAAAGAATGGACAAGAATTTTTAGTTCAATAAACATGACTATTATACAAAACCCAATATGAAATCCAAAATTGTTTTTTATTTTAAAATTCATAGATAAGGTATTAAATCGAATAAAACTGCTGCAGGCTTAGAATTAAATGGAAATGCAAGTTATTTTATTTTACTTATTTGAACACTATGTGGCGCTACCAATCCATTTCAGGAGAAGTATTTGAAGCTTAACAGCAATCATAGACATTCTTGTCCTCTGGCAGCGCATTAAACCTTAAATAAAATATTAATTAATAATAGATAAGAAGAAGTATATATCTTGTTTTTTTTTTATCTTCTATATTCTTTGCACACGCAATTAATGTTTTCGCGCCAATGTCGCACCACCGACGTTGGAGTTTGTACATTGTATTCCTACTCATTCATGGTGAGTTTTAGATTTGTAAGTCCTCTCGTTGTTTATTTTATTATTTTCAATGAAATCCTACCTTAATTATAAGGAATTAATGGCTTTTATTGAAATCGGAAACAATTCTCTTCACATTTGTTTCCTTCAAAAAGGAACCGGATACTTATAGTACTTTCCATTTAAATGAGAGAGAGAACCCAAAGATACAAAAAATCCTTTGTAAAAACCTTACCTTCTTTTGATAAAACATTTTGGAAATTAATAGTTACAAAAAAAATTCCTGTTTCTTTATAAAATTGCTGTGTTTGTTTTTAGCTAACGAATAAAAGTATATTTTTAGATATATGGTGTTCTGAAGACCAGCCTGTTCTCTATCCTCTCATGATTCCGCCTAATCCATCCTTAGGAGATAGTATTGAAGTTTTATGTACCATCAAAAGAGGGAGTCTGCCCGTTATGTTTTCTTGGTTACATAATGGGCATGTTATTTCGCCGGAGAAAAGACAAAAAATCACAGTTAATGAAAGGAGCTCCCTTTTTTCTGTCGGAAATATTCAGTCATCTGATATTGGTAATTATACGTGCGTTGTTAACAACAGTTATGGAAGAGACAGTAAAACTGAGAGCGTCATAATTGAAGGTGAGGAATACGAAATTATAACTATTATACTATATATTAACTATTTTCATGAAAGTTTTAACCATTTTAGGCTGAATGTCACTTATTCCCATTTATCTCAACATTCCTATTTCTTATCCACATTTTAATTTACTGTGCACATACTTTCCTTAATTTCGTTAAACTACATAGTATTTTGTGTATGCTTTCATGGTATATTTAGGAAATAGTCATCGACAATAGTAAGTATTTATTACAAACTGTCATTGTATTATATAACGCAATGATAATTATATAACGCACTGATAAGGTTGATTGGTTGGTTGATTTGGCTTTTATGGCACAAGATCTAGAAAAATTAAATACTTTGAAATATGTCAAAAAAAATAAAAAATATGTTAAAACGTTTGCTGAAGAATTGCATATGGTTCTGAGAGTATTTAGTTTAATTTCTCGACAACTATTAGATATTAAACTGATTTTCAAAAGAGATATTTGATAAATAAGTATACAGTTGTTATAATTGTAACCAAAACTGTATTACAAATGATTACGATTGAATTTTATTATAAAATAAAAGGGGAGAGTCAACTAACCTCTTTCATATTTCATAAGTTATTCCACAAGCTTTTCAGTATTACAGTGACAGCAAGGTAACAACACGTACCCACATTGTGTTCAAATTTCAAAATAAGTGTTAACTTTAGTTATAATAGCTATGCAATTTTTATTAGTATATATTTTAGTGTATTGTGCTTGATATTGAAAATAATTACATTTTCATGTCTTCATAAGTAGTAAACCCTCAGAATGATGCTTGGCAATTGGTGATTTCTAGCAGTATTTATGCACCTGAATATTTTCTGTAAATAAAATCTTAATTTCTTAATAAGCTTAACTTAAGATACAAATGCATAATAGTTTAATTTACTGCTTGTAGTCTTTAAAATATAACACTGTGTGGCGCTACTGTCTCTGTATGACTGGTCTACTCACCGAAACCGTTAATCTTTACAACGTAGTTGCGTGGTCTTCTCTAAAGCAAATTAAACTCAAAGTAAGTGGCATATTTTTACGCATGGATTTTATTTAGCTGAGTATTTTGATATATATGACACAATTTTTAAATATTTCAGAGTATTACCTCATGAGGACGCGCTGGTTTCTGCTTTGGTTCACCAGTGCAGTATTAGCAGAGAAAGGTATGACTGACATTTATGTTTCATAATGCACAGAGAACATAAACACTGTTCTTTTGATACGCAGTCTTAAAAATAACTATCCCACTTATTTACTTTGTTTTAATGAAGTATATAAAATTAGAAATTATTTTCAGTTTCGGTCAAAATGTCTGACTATATAAGCAATATGTGTAATTAAAGTCATTACTAATTTTATTTTATTTTCTCTCATTAAATAATATATTTCTCATGTAAATTTAACGAATGCGTTTGCTTCAGCAAAGAAATATATTAAACTTGCTTCTTAAAGAATAAGGAAATATTTTTACTCTCAAATTTTAATAGATCAGTCTGTGGTCCTTAATGTTAAGTTTAGTCAGTCGACTTCATAGAATATTTCCTTTCACGCTCTGCTTGTGCTTTTATTTACTTATTTTAAAAAAGAGATAGAGAAAGAGATAATTCACAGTAAACTGAGTTATATTGCTTACTCATGCGTTTTTGATTGAATAAATCAATTTTATATTGAATGTAAACAAACAAAATCAGACACTTATTATTTTTTACTTTTAGGAAATGAACATGATGAAGCACCTGTGTTAAATCCAATCATAATGCCCCGTAATTTGTCAATGGGTGACATAACAGAAATATTTTGCTCTTTGAGACGAGGTGCATTTCCGGTGTCGTTCAAGTGGTTGCATAATGGGAAAAGCATCTCCAGTCACTCAAAGTACAAAGCTACTTCTGGAGAAAGTAGTTCGAATTTCAAAATTGGTAAAATACAAGCGTCTGATATTGGAAATTACACATGCGTTGCATCTAATAGATTTGGAACTGATGAAATGACTGCCAATCTTATTATCGAAAGTAAGATTATTCACTTTTTATGAATTTCAATCGTAACTGCTTTATTGTACATTGAATATGTTGATCTCAATTACTTAAAATATTGGACAGATTTATCCATTAATGCATATATAGAGGCACTTTTAGTTAAAATTCAGAAGTAGTATTCAATCGTACATATATTAATATTTTTGGTTTTATTGTTTTCAACGCTTCATTTTGTCAATTCCCTTTTCTTTTATGTTTTGATCGTAAAACATCTGTTTCATATAAATGACGTTGTGTGGCGCTACCATCAACATTTTAAACATCATAACGCTTGGAAGCAGTGTCTGCCAGAATCACACACACATTCATGTCCAGACAAAATACTTCTGAAAGGTAAGTGCACACGTGTTTATTTCAGAACATTATCTTAAAATACATTTCGATATTTAAATTTACATTTTATTCATCTTTTTGAATCTCAGAATATCAGAAACACTCTTGTTTTGCAGAATCTGAAGAGAGATTATACTCAGCTGGTATGAAGCCGATATATTTTATGCTCTGGATAATCTGGGGAGTAGCTTGTCAGTGTCAAACTGGTAACTTCATATTCTTTACATACATTCTATATAATCGTTGTAAAATTATCCCTTTCCGTAACTGTCGTTGTATGTATATGTTTAGAAAGAGATACAATATATGGTTTTGGCATATGCATCATGTATACTTTGCAAATATATTACGTATTCATTAGGCTAATTGCGAAGATTGTAGAAAATGTGTGCAATAATTTAATGTAATTAGAAATAATTTTTCACTATTTGATGAAACGAGTATTTGATCAAGAAAGATTAACTTTAATATCGAATAAAATACCTAATTTAGGAAATAAACATTTTAAAGTATTCAAATTAAAGAACACTACGAGTGCTAGAATAAAATCTATCTTATCACCTTTGATAAGTTACGAACCAATAAATTGGTAATGGAGTTTTTATTGGCAAAATATAATAATACAATTGTCGGAAACGCTTGAATTGTCAAAGTATAAAAGTTTTCATTTTACGCGCATTTATTCTTTGAAATTGTGTCAGTCACTTTCAAAATTTATCATATTTTTCTAATGCAAATTCAACATCCAATATTGAAAACACCAATCTTTTAGAAAATGCGATGCTTTAGATACAATACTTTATCGTAGTACTAGCTTTATCACAGTTTTCTGACACCATAAAAGTCGTTATTTGCATTATAGTTTTATATCAACCCTTCTTTTCCCACAATTCATTGCAGGTTATGCGGAGGAAAAGCCGGTTCTGAATCCAATGTATGTTCCTCCCAATCTAGCAATTGGAGATAATATTGTGTTATCCTGCATAGTGAAAAGAGGCTCATACCCTGTAAAAATTGAGTGGCTCCATAACGATAAAATGATTACATCTCTTCAAAAGTACCAAATAACAAATTCCGACAGCAGTTCTCACTTATCATTTGGAAAAATACAAACAGCTGATATTGGAAACTATACATGCGTTGCTACAAACAGATATGGCAGTGACAATAACATGGTTGTTTTAATTATTGAAGGTAACTATTGAAGCTTTTCATAAAATGTTTGACCTTACATGTAATTTCGCAAATCTTTATCTTTATCTTGATATTTGCTTTTTGTAAAATATTTCAGAGCAATTGTGAGTTTAGGTTATGGAACTTTAACCTATGTTCCATAATGTTTTTGAGTTGATGACTATACAGTGTTGTTATCAATGTTTTCACTTGTACGTCCTCTAAAATAGCAACTTAGATCGTGAAATAATCTCGTTGTGAGAACGCGACTCTCATCGTTCGAGGTTATAATGGTATTTTGGTTCCCATCTAACAGTGCACATCCTCAACACATAAACTTCTAAAACTCAAAAGGTAAGAGATCTGTTTAACTTTATTAGGATCATTTTATTAAGTAACTGTCTCGAGACTGAAATGATTTCATTGTTAAAGCAAAGCAATTATTTTGTATTTCAGATTAAAAGATGGGCACTATTCTCAAGCTTAATTGCTATGTGTTTCTGTGGTGGGTCATATTAAAGATGCACCATGTACTTTGTAGTAAGTAACAAACATTTATTATAATTACTAATAACATGATTTTAATTTGTTTTAATTACTGGTCAAGTAAGCTTAATTTTGTAAAACTACTTATTTTACAGGTAGTTGTTAAAATTCGATGTTAGTTATTAATGCACTTTTGAAACAAACGATCATTTTATCATTTTGATTCCAGCATTGTTATTGATAATTAAATCTAAAGTTAAGCTTGATTCAATAATTACTTGTACAATGAGTCAAACTAATGAATGTAATATTTAAGATTAACAGGCTATATTACTGTTTACTTTTATATGCCAATTTTTTCATGCCTTCGTTAAAATCTTTTTAAACAACTCATTTTATGCATTAACATATTTTATACAGTAACAAATTGTATACATTAACATATTTTATACAGTACCAAATTTTATACATTAACATATTTTATACAGTAACAAATTTTATACATTAACATATTTTATACAGTAACAAATTTTATACATTAACATATTTTATACAGTAACAAATTTTATACATTAAAATATTTTGTACATTAACATATTTTATTACAAACGTTATTCGATTTCAGCGTTTGATGCTTTCACTTTCAATACCTTTATATCACATTCGGATAAAAATAAATATAATACATTAAAATTCCATCATCACTATGGATATAAGCATAACTGTTTTTCTTTCAGATGATTTGACTCATCAACAACCTGTGTTAAATCCTCTATATGTACCACCAAATCTAGCTATTGGAGACATTACCGAAATATACTGCAACATAAAACGTGGAAGTCTTCCGGTGATATTTACTTGGTTTCACAATAACATTGAGCTCAATAAGAAACAAAAGTATAAATTTGCAACCAGTGATACAAGCTCACATTTATCCGTTGGAATGATTCAAGCTTCAGACATTGGAAATTATACATGTGTAGTCACAAACCGCTTCGGTCAAGACAGTGGTACCGTTAGTGTCCTTATTGAAGGTATAGCATACTATTTAATAATCAACAAAAAAAAACATTTATTTAAAAATTGACATAATAACATTTATTTATTGCTTACAATAACGCTAAGTTGAATTTTTAACTTCAAATAACATCGTTATGTGGCGCTGCAGTCTTTGAAATATAACCACCTATATTTACTACTCGAAACCGTTGGACATGTTTGCATCTTTTCGACTACAACAATGGGGTACGTTTTTTTTATTTGCGTCGTCTTAGTATTTAAAAATGTCTCGTATTTTTCGAAATATAATAATCATTATAATGTTAACCTTTCAGGAAACTTATAACTGTCAGTGAAGCAATTCGAACTGGTAGCTTCTTGGTTCAATTAATAGCGAGTTATCTTGTCATTTGTCATACAGGTAGGCTATCACTAGATAATTTATTTTTTATCGTATAGTAATATCATTATTTATTATATGTAGGTATTTTCTTTCCATTTGGTATTAGGTCTAATTTGCAAAACACAAAAGCAAGGGCGAGGTAAAAGCCACTTTTGTTTTCTGTAAAAGCTGCTTTCTAACAATATCTCTTTTACAGCAGGAAAGCCAAGATCCACCGACAACGCGTTTATTTTGGTTAGACTTTTTTGTGTTTTGCAATTGAGATAAAAAGGAGAACTTGTTTACATTCTAATTAACAATGTCTTATGACTTTTCCAGTGTATATATTTTTAAAGTTTCTATAAAACTCTCATTTTTCAATTTATAATTGCGTTTAATTAATTACATCATATTTCATAAATATTTATTTGTTTCTGAAACAAATGTCAATTTTACTTTTATTGAGAATTTCTAATAAAATTAAAATTCATTTATTTTACTATAGATTTCTTTTAAAATTTAAAAAAAAAAACTATTTTTTTTTGTACTTATTTATTTAGACGTGAATGAAGCAGTCCCTACAGTTAAATATTCGAATTTTTAAATCCGTTCTAAATTTCTATGCAAAAAAATTACTGAAGAAATTCTTATACTTTAAATGTATGCATTTCTCAGTTAGTTATTTACGTGGTCAGAAAATAAAATTATAACTTCTTACTATGTAATGACGCATAAATAAATTCCATTTTTGCTACTATGCACTAATTTCTTATCCTAAAATTAATATATTCACAGCAGAAGAAATTATTAAATCTCTTTCACCTTAAGGCATGCATCATAACTGAGAATTTATCTATTACTTTAAATGTGTTTCAACTCGTTATAACAATGTAAATGTACTGTTTGCGTACTATTTTTCTCCTTTGTTTCAAACTTGAACTTCAACTGGGATTCACAAACAACAGTAGTTACTGATAAGTTTCAAACCATGCGCAAAATTGCTAATATAAGTCATAACAACATATACATTTAAAAAACTGTTTTTTTAGGTTGCAAAGTGTCTGCTTTTATTGACAAGTTTGAATTGATTCTACCATTTGTTACATATAAATCAATAACACTTCTTTTTTAGCTACAGTAGCTGAAGAGCCGGTACTGAATCCTCTGTATATTCCTCCAAATTTGTCACTTGGTGATAATACTGAACTTTTATGTACTCTAAAAAGAGGTAGTTTACCACTAACATTTAAGTGGCTCCATAATGGCATGGATGTAAAATCGAAGGGAAAATACGAAGTCGTTACAAGTAAAACAAGTAGTCATCTTTTAATTGGTAAGATCCAAGCATCCGATATTGGAAATTATACATGTGTTGTCACGAACAGAATGGGTGAAGACAGAGGCACAGTTAACGTTCTTATAGAAAGTAAGTATTTTAGAGTGTGAACAAGATTTTTTTTTCTTGATGTTGTTTTATGAAGAAATTTAGTTTCTTTCAAAATTTTAATTTAGCTTTTTGTGTTTGTGAATAGTTTTCACGCTTATGAAATTATTATCCCTTACACTTTACTAATACATATATTACTTCAATTATGAAAAGTGGTTAAGGAAAAGACGATTTTGTATTAAAATATGATCAACGGACTAGCTATTTTTATATTAAAATATGATCAACGGACTAGCTATTTTTATATTAAAACACACATAAATAGCACACAAAATATAAATACTTATTACATACAACTCGTTTATTCTTTAATGTAGAACTGTTGTTGGAATTTTATGTTTTGATACTTAAACAGCTTGAAATGCGCAATACATTGACAAAGATAATAATAAGAAAAGGTTTTCATATACCGTCACTAATTGTTAACTATTTTAACACATTATATATAAAAGGGTTTTTAGATATTCCAATTATAAACTCATGACATTTCTTAATACAGTGTAAATACTACAGTGTAGTCACTATAAAATTTAAAAAACTGTGAAACTTTTGTGTCCATGTGCTTATACTCTTGAATAATTTTCAAAATATGCTTATAATTCTGTTATCCGAGTTAAACATTATACAATTTTTAGAGACAAACATTTTATAAGTGCGTATTGCGCATTCTGTTATCAGAACATATACAATTATAATGCTAATATAATGTCAAAATTAAATGTATTACGTGGTATATATTGTGAAAACTTATCGGATATATGAAGCTTCTTTTACTGATATATTAATTTATCAATACATTATTAAGTAATATGAACAACTATAATTTTAGAAATGCAGCAGTAATGACATAAATCTTCGTAATATATTTTCAAAATTCAACGACATGTGGCGCTGCGGTCCTGATGTACCACATAAGCTTATTTCTTTTCAATCTTCATTTCAGACGCTAATGTTTGTTATACACACATGTTCACCTCTTTTAAATTGATGTAATCACTGAACCAGAGTCCTTCCACTTCCTAATAATCTACTTGAATCTAATATATAGAAATAAAATGATTCTGCATTTAAGATTTGCAAAATTATTATTCCGAAGATACCTATATGGGTTGCTCAAGATTGTTTGGATCGTTAAGCTTCTTCAAATTGGTGAGTATCAATTTTACCAGCATGTTTTTAACAAATATTTCTTATTGCTATTAAAATTTTCTACTTTTAATTTAATCATTTATTATAAAATACACATTATTACAAAAGTAAAAAACATCCTTCCATGATACTTTTCAATAATCCATATATGTTACCCGGCAGAATATTTACATTCAACTTTTAAGAATTCATTCGTTATTCTGCATTTCATCATTTGCATACTATACCCATAAGAAAATATGTGTATGCTTCAAAGGTTAATAGAAGTGTTGTTTTGATATCTTTCTGATTGAAATATTTTCATAACTAAGTTTTCCTCTATTTCGTTCTTATTTACTTTAATTATCGTATAGAATTTGTCTTTGAATGGAGAGATGCTATTAAAATGTGTTGTTGTTTCATAAAACATATTACTATGTTTACATAATATATTATCAAGGTGTATATATATATATATATATACACCTTGGTATATAAGGTGTTATATATATATATATATATATATATATATATATATATATATATATATATATATATATATATATATATATATATATATATATATATATATAATCTACAGTAATATGATAAAATAATTGATAATTTTGAAACTGCAATATTAATTGATAAATAAGACAATATTTGGTTTTTAATTATGATTTTATTCATTTTATTTCATTTTAGCTTATAGGTTTTCAGTGCTGATACAGTTATAATGATGAAATATGAAAAATTATATAATAATACGATTATATGCAACTTTATTTTTCTTCTTTGTCAACGACACATTTACACTAAAATCCTTACACTGCAACATCTTCTGCTATCAAACATTAAGAATCCTAAATAAACAAGAATGAATCATTTAAGTGTGTTACCTTTTGAATCGATTCGAACAAATATGTGTAAATATTTCGAGATACTTATTAGTGTATTGATATTATATTACATTAGTATTAATTCCTATTAATAATGAATATTTTTACAGTTTTTATATAGCTTTAATTAATCAGATTTTTAGCATTTAAAAGATCTTTGGAAATAAGCGTTTTAAGATTTTCGTTGCTTTGCTCATCCTTTTAAATTAGCTTCCTTTTCTACTTTTCTTTTTTATATTATTTCATCAAATGATCACATTGTTTTAAGTGTTATGCTTAGTTAAGATGCATATTTTATTTGTATATTCCACATATTTTGTGAAATAAATAAGAGAAAGAAAAATATTAATCTTTAAAAATAGTTGTACATTTAAATAATAACAATAATGTTTGCTAAAAATGTGTAGATACTAATATTTCATTTTTTGTTCGTTTCTTTATTCAGTGACTGCAGAAGAGGAGCCTCCAGTATTGAACCCAATGTTCATTCCACCAAATTTGGCTATCGGAGATATGACGGAACTTTCTTGTACCATTAAGAGAGGAAGCTTACCTATTGCTTTTAATTGGTTTCATAACCATCAGGTTATATCCGATCATCATAAGTTCAAGGTATCAAACTCAAAGATAAGCTCTCAATTCCTGATAGGAAAAGTTATGGCTTCCGATATTGGGAATTATACATGCAAAGCATCCAATATGTATGGAGAAGACAGTAAAACAGAAAGTGTGATAATCGAGGGTAATTTTTTTTTTGTCTTTCAATCTCTTATAAAAATGAACCACTACACTTCACTACTATTTTCCAAGCTTTTCGAATAAATGAATTACAAATTTAATTTTCACTTACTTCATTTATCCATATACACATTTTATCTCGCATAACCTGTTCGTGACGCATAGAAGACAATGCACGCTTATATTTCTGCTTCGTAGTAATTTTTGTGTCCTTTTTATTGTTCTTTGAGCAGTTTATGTTACCCTTATAGTTTCTATATTTTTTATTTTAGATTATTTGTGAAAGTTGAAAGTAAAGCAGAGTATTTTCATATTACCAGAACTTTTAAACTCTATCGGGTCATCAGCTAAATTTAAACGTTTTAAGTGATTTTCCTTCGATAACAAGTGATTCCGCGATTCTATGAAATTAGTGTAAAGATTATTCATATATACTGTTTTTATAATTATTATGTGTGTACACTGTGACAAAAATAGTACAGCTATTGAATGATGGTATATATTTTTTAAATAAATCATCATTTTATTTCAAAATCTATCGACATGTGGCGCTGCGATCATGGTACTGCAATGGTTGTTTTGTCGTAATTTTTAATCTGAAAATAAGTGACAATGATAAAACATGTTGCTATGTAATGCTTGTTGTTAACCTCTTATAAATATGGTGCATGACGTTCTCTTTTATTTGTAAGCTAAAAGAGAAATACTACTGTGTCCAGTTTTCAATGATACTCGCATTGGTTAACACAACATTTCGTTTCAAGATAAAATGGCTATTTGTCTTAGAGTGAAAGCAATAAGCTACACTGTGCTCAGATGTTTGATCTTCATAAAAATAGGTAAGTTTTATTTATTTAATTGTACTTTTTACTACCTGTCTCAAAATTTTGCTACTTTGTGGTTCATTAAAACATATACTACCATAACACATATTTTATATGTTGCCCTCCTCACATAGTGTAAACACATGTTATTTTACACGAGAAACAAACACAATCATCTAAAATTTCAAATGTAAGAAAGCGTTATTATACTATATACCTTTTAAAACGGAAAATTATTTTGATTCAAATAATTTATTAATTACACAGTTCGTTTTTCGTTTGTGTATGCTTATTCATTTACTTACAATTTTGTCTTTTAGTAATCGGAGATGAAGCACCTATTCTTAACCCCATGATGATTCCCAATTTGGCGATTGGTGATATGACAGAGCTGGCATGTACCGTGAAAAGAGGAAGTCGGCCCATTTCGTTCAAATGGTTTCACAATCACAAAATTATCTCAGACCATCAAAAGTATAAAGTAACAAGCACTCAAATAAGCTCATTGTTTTTAATAGAAAAAGTAACGGCTACTGACATTGGCAACTACACCTGTAAAGCAACGAATTCATTTGGTGAAGATATTAAAACAGCTAGTGTTCTAATCGAAGGTAACACTTTAATACTCACTAAGCTATTACACTGATTTCTTGCTTAAAGTCAAACGGGTTTTTGTCTATGTTTATAGCTATTTGTGAAATTTTAACAGTAGTATTCATTGCTACATATATCTCTATAAAAGCATTAATTATAAGGCTACTCACGTATGTCACTTATTTTGTAAATTGCTCTTTAATAAGAATTTGATTTCAATATTGTAAAAATTAATCTTAACTATCATGTTATAAGAGTTAGTAATTTTTATTGCAATTAACACATATCTACTTTATTTATTGTTATAGTGTATTGTGGTTATTTAATGATTCAATAATAAACATACACACATTGTGTCTAAAAAAGGAATTTATGTCAAAATTGATGCTTTTTTACTCAGAGTTTCCATATCAACACAAAATAGAAAGTTTCAGTCTCATTAGTTCAGTTTTTGGAAGATACCTAAAAACATTAAGTGAGTCACATTTACAGTTTCTAGCGTGAAACTTTACTAAAATCATGAAAATATACTGGTATATATTGCAACATAATTACTGTCTAGCTAGCATGGTTAGATTTTCCATTACTTAATAAAGATGTCAAATTCTTTTTCGGCAGATTATTTATGTCAATGAACAAATAATTTTTATCCTCTAAATTTTCAAGACATAAAAATTGTGAAATACTTTTCGAAAATAAACCAATAATAATTTTAATTTTATATTTTGTAAACGACGAGATACGATGATTTATTCATACATCGTGGAGAAAATTCTTCGTTTCTACATACAATATACCTATTTAAAGCCATAGTCTTTATAACAGCTATCTTTTAACCTGAAACATCTCTACTTTTTGTCTCAAATTACATTCGTTGGTATTTGCAATTAAACTATTCACAATTTTTAAAACAATTATTGATGTATCACAATGAATTAACAAGTCTCTTCATTATATTTATCTAGATGATTGTATGAATCATTGCTGTGTGATAATCTGTGGTGTGCTTAGAAAAATATTTCTGCCTAAATATTCTCCGTTTCAGTGTTTATGGTACTTTTAACACAATCTATAAACTTTACACAAAAAGAAATTGCATGTTTGTACATATATATATACGCTATTACGAATACCCGGTACTCAATCATTAAGTAGTGCAATTTTTTACAAATTTTATATTTCTAATTTATGTAACTAAATTGCAATTCTATGTGATGGTTTCGCTAAATTTAATTTTAATTTTATAAGTGTAAGCTTCAGCGTTGTGTGGCGCCACCGTCATGGGTTGACACTAGAATAGCGTCTCTATCATAAACGACACTTTAAAAACTTCATTTGTTTACGCATGTAATACATTCCTGATAATATTTTAGTAGATTTCTCTACAATTCAAGAGTATTATAGGAATCAAAGAATGCATAATGCATCATTTCGTTTTATCCTCTGCGATGTTGATGTGCGTGATTGTTGAAAGAGGTAAGACATTCTTATTGTATCTCTATGCATTTTTCTCCATAACGTTAGATTTATATGATGTTTAAATGTGATTATTGGTGTATATTTCATGCATCATTCATTAAAAACTATTTTTTTTGTTACATTTTATAAAAATTTGTGAAAACAAATTTCCCATTGTAGCTTTTTATACAGGCTAATTTCGTATTTTATTTTTTTTAAAGTAAATTTGCTAAATCAAGCCTTTCTAACAATTTCCGAGTGAAAATGCTATGATTAAATTAAAATTAATAATGATTACAATCACTCATAATAGTTAATTTAAATAATTTGGTTTTCTACATTGAAATGAAACAAAATACGTTAAAATAAATGTTAATGGTTCCATCCTAATGCAATTTTATATCATACATAAATGTATACCTGTTCGTGAATTTTGAAATATACAACGCACTTTACTTAAAACTTTAAACAAAACTATGTAATACGATGATTTATGAGTATCTTTAACAGCTAATAAGTATAATGTAATTATGTGTGCAATTGTTTTTTAAATTTATGAATATCGAAAACGTATATTGAAAATTTTGATAATGAAGCCTACGGTTTCTATAGTTTCGCTTAGTGAGTAATTCTTTTTCACCTATTTTATGTCTTCAGGAATAAACAAAATATAAAAAATAGAAAGAAAGCTATGTTCCTAAATTAATGCTTATTTTTAATGCATTTGTGATGCTTCTTCATTTATATCTACATTGAAACGTTCACTATCTAGTAGATTTGTTTAATTTTAACTATGTAAAAAAAGGCATAGATATTTTTGTTACAAAACAGAGATCGCGATTGTTGGGTAAAATACATCATATAAATATCCCTTATACGAGTTTAACATTTAACCACACATTTAACTGTGAAAATCATATATGATGTTGTTAAAACATAAAATCCTAACATTCAAAGTAGCTTTTACCATTACATATTGAAGTGAAAACGTGACTGATCTTAACACAGGAAAGTTATCTCATCGCAGTTTTAAACAGAACACAATTAACTCTAAGGGTGATGTTGAAACATTCTTAGCTCTTGTATGAAAACATACGTATTTTAATTTGAATTCTTAATATGCTAATGAATTAGAAATGATAAAATATTTTATTCTTGAAAATCTTTAAACCAAACTAGAAATGTTTTAGCTACAGTAAATTTCGTTACTTTATTTTAAAGTTCTGTTATTTGTTGTTAGTCTGTTTGTGGAATAATTCTATTAATGGCTTTTATTAATTCTGCAATTACCTGTGTTTTTAGGTGCAGCAGCTGAAGATGGTCCAATTTTAAATCCGTTGCCTATTCCACCAAATCTTGCTCTAGGAGATATCACAGAGATATCTTGCACTGTTAAAAGAGGAAGTTCTCCCATTTCATTCAAATGGTTGCATAATGGTATAGAAATCCATACACATCACAAATACAAGATCGTAAAGAGTAAAACAAGTTCCCATCTCTCAATTGGAGAAATACAGGCCTCAGACATTGGAAATTATACTTGTACAGCATTAAATGCTTTTGGTCAAGATAGTAAAACCGAAAGCGTATTCATAGAGGGTGAGTCTACGAAACAACTACCTAATGTAGTTCTGTATTTCATAATGAATACATACTAAGAATATTTTATGCTCTAGTGGAGTCTGTGTGCTATGTAAAGTATGACATATACATACTAATTAGTTTTCAAAACTCACACATATTATTCAAATGTTTAGGATTATTTTACATGACCTTTGGAGATTTAAGCTGTGTACGTTTGGTTAATATATTGTACATACAGTTAAATATTTTGGATAATATGTAAGCATATTCTGTTACTTCTATATCTAACTACGTTTATACCCAAGTTGTTTCAATTCCGTACTTTGACAGCTGTTTTTATGATAAATTAAACTGTGTGCTAACACGCAGTTTTTCAGATTTACTTTAAAAAATTCCAATTTATAGTCAATGCTCAGGTAAAAATACAATGTTAGGAAATCCAAAAAATGTTTTCTTTTCTAACCTATTTTCTAACGTTTTTTATTTTATTTCTTCAGTGCAAATACTTTTCCGATACACAAACCATTTATTTTTCTTTGACAATTAAATCTGTAGTACATTTTTTTTAATTTGAACATCTTTTTGCTTAAGGAACTGTATACAAATTTAAGTATCGTACTTATTTTTTTAAATGCCACGAACTGAGAAAAGAATAGTAAGATTTAGCTTTTATGTTTTCCCGAATTTCAAGTTGGGAGTATGTGATTACAAGAAATTGCCAAATGTACGGAAAGCAAAATAAGATATATTGAAACACTCTGAACATGCATGTGATTAAATTGTAAACCTATTTTTTAGAACTTGTGTTATCAATGTGAATATTAATTGAGCAATTTCTAGTTTCATTCAACTATTGATTAAGAATTTTCGTCTTTTTATGTTATTAGAAATTGTATTATGGAAATAAATTGTTATTAGTGTTTAATTTTTATTATTAAAGGTATCTATTTTAAATATTTTAGTTTATTTTTACTTCCTAAAATACTTATAAGTTAACTTAAAATTGTTACTAAACTGTACGATATGTGGCGCTACAGTCTCATGTAATATTTTTCAGTTTAAGCTTTCATTTGCTTTCAGCGTAAATAATACGACACTAGATGCAATAATTTAATACAACGGTTTTAATTTGTGATTAACTATCATCTGCCTAATCCTTAACATAACATCCCGTGTTAAATGCCCATCTCTTTTTGAAGTCAATATCTGTTGGGCGACTGTGTTTTTCTTTCATGGAGATGGCGTTCACTGTTCTTCTGTATGCGTTGCTGATAAACATTCTACTTGTTGGAGGTGAGTTTATTGTATCATTTATTCATTTTAATAGTTATCAAAATATGTTTTATACCATATAATCATTTATGAAATTTTCTAAACCCAAGAGTTATTGAAAGGGCATCGAATTTTTAGATTATTTGCACTTTTTTTTACGAATATAAAAGTTTTTAATTTATTTATTACAGTTAATCTTACATTTAAAATACTTTTCTATATACTCTTTTAATTTAAATAAAAGGGCTGTTTACTTAGAAAATTGATATTACGCTGCTATATAGTCTTTGAATACTTGCTTTCATCTGTACATTGAATAACATGTAAATACTTGTATTTTAAGGATTGTCGGAAGAAGATATACCAGTTTTGAATCCCATAATTATTCCACCAAGTCTTGCCATAGGAGATATTACTGAATTAACATGCACTGTAAAAAGAGGCAGTTTTCCTCTAAATTACAATTGGCTGCACAATGGAAACGAAATTCATTCTCATCACAAGTACAAGATTTCCAATTCTAAAAGTAGTTCTCATATTTATATTGGAAAAATACAAGCCTCTGATATTGGTAACTTCACTTGCGTCGTTCAAAATGCTTACGGACAAGACAGTAAAACAGGAAATGTGATAATAGAAGGTAATGTTTTTAATAAAAATTTTTACCGAATTACATTTTTCAATGTAAACACTACTCTTTCAAAATGAAGCTTGATGTTTTATTATATTTTCTAGATGTCATAATTTAATGCATAAAATGTTCTATTACGTTATGTTGCATATAAATTACAACACAGATCTTACTAATCTTTGTATTAACAATCTGATCAGATTAATACTAATGTAAATTTTAATGTACTAAATATTTTTCATGCTTTATATATTTTCTATCAAGAAGCTTTGTTCAAATGTACGGTAATGTCTCCTCATTCAAACAGTTAAATACTAAAAAAGTTAATTTTCCAAAGAATCTCATGATCTACAACTTTAAATTATATTATGTGTTGCGAAATTTTGTTCTTTCAAAATTGTAATAATAATGTATGTGTGGTTACTACAACCTTTGACAGAATTATAATTTATTAACGCATTTGTTTCATCACTCGCTGAACAATTTATACATTTTTAATCAGTCTTTAAAACATGAAATTGAATACAGAATAGGCATTGCTAAATTATATGAACATGTTTTCATAATACTAGATTGTTAGAACTCAAATTCAAACATTTTTCAAAGAACTTCCAACTGAAGTGTTCCCCTTCTTTTTTAAAGTGTATGCATGTTTTAGAAATAATTTTTCAATTATAACCAAAGCAGATTAATTACTTAATACTAAGAATACGAACAAGAAGAATCAGTTCTAGTACACAAGTTGTATAATTTTTAAATATTTCGAAAAATACAAAGAAATAAAGGCTTGCGATTTATTTCCACTGTATATTTATTCAAAGTTATTAGAAATTGGAGTTCAATAAATAATTTATCTTTTTTAGGGGCAAATATATTTTTCATTTTTGTGGCTAGTATAAAACATGTAACGTACTCAAATTTGCAGTGAAGTGAAGAGCCTTAAAGTAATTCCGCTTAATTGCTTAATTCTTTGCCGTGGAAAATCGGTTATTCTTATGGATCAAAATTCATAGTTTTTCAATATGAAAGAATTTTATGTGAAAGCATGAAGTAATACTAAATCTAATTTTACACGTTCGCGTTTAAAATATGAGTTTTTTAGAGTTTTTTTTTTTTTAAATTTGTTTAATCACGTTTTTCAAATGATTTTTCGTATTTTTATCCCGTTTCAACGAGTAAATAAGTAGAAAGTTGACGACCCTTCAACGCATCTTTAAACTTAGATATTACTTGCATACATTAATTTATAACTGTATTTATTTACAAAGAATTTCACTCTTTACAAACATTTATAGAAGAAATTCACATTATTCTGCGAAAGGTTTGTATTCAATACATTGTACTACCATTGTATTATTTATGATAGTGGATTTTATTCTGTGTAATAATCTTTTAAGCACCTGATTTTCTTAGTAAACTATTAAAACGTTCAAATAAATAAAGAATGTCTACAATTATATCGTAATAAAATTGTTGAAAATAATAATTTAATTTTAATTTATCACAATTTTTAAAAAGTCGTCCATACACACACACACGATGTACATACATTCATGTGCTGTACATTCATAAATTGTGAACAACTATTAACATAAAAATAATTCCTTGTATTTATCTTCTTGCTTACAGTACTTCTTATAAATTAGGTATTGACTGAACTTGTATCAACATATTCATCACAACCTATTTTAGAACAGCAATGACATTTTAGAAAGGAATTTTATAGTTTGATGAACAAACGTTGTGTGGCGCTAGTGTCTTGAGAAGTGTGAACTGCATAGTTTCTTTTCACTCGTGCACATCGCTTATAAAGTGAAGCTAACCTTTGTTAATCATTGATGTTTGGAAAACTTTGAACACAAATAAATAACCATTTGGTATGATAGTTACTTTCAACCAAGGACTAGCTTTCAATAAACTCAACATGATATTTCATCAGCTTGTAAGGAATTCAGCATGGACTGTCACAATACTACATTTCCTAATATCAGGTAAGAAATATTTCTAGTACCTCGTAACATAGATATCTTTGCTAGAGTTATGAATAGGTAGTGCATTGCATACGTCAGATAATATATATTCGTATGGTTAAAGTTCTAACTTTTTCAGTAGAAACTATAATGCTTAACATAGCTTGTTTTTATGAGATCTTTCAAGTGATATCACTTACAATGCTGTAAGCTATATATATATATTGTAAACACAATTTAAACTACCTATATTATTCTTAAAAACGAATGAATAGATAGCATATACTACTTGATTGCAGGATGATTATATTTATGTAATAAATACCTAAATTTTTAATTAAAAACTTTTAACTTTAAATAATTTTATCAGCCATTTTAAAATTTACAAATGACAGAAAACCATTTTTCTATAATTCTGTTATCACCTAAAGATTAATGGTTCACACTTGAATATATACTTCCATACTTAGCACAATCAATGGTCATTAATTATTAATAAAACATAAATTTCGAAAACTCAAATCAAATGCATTTTTGCAGAAAAATTTCCGTAACGATACATTTTAAAGTAAAAAGGAATCTCTTTAAATAGACATTTTTCTTGAAGTTAAATCTTGCAGTTTTTTCGTTTGGAAAAAAATAAAGAAATTATAAGAATATTTCAGAAATTTTTGTTAAGATACAATACTGTATATTATTGTAGATGCACACTTTTAAAACTTCTTTTTAATCTTGATTTTATCTTTTAAAAAATTTATCGAAAATAGTTCATGGATTAATACACATAACTTCCTTTAAAAAGCACCAATGCTATTGGTACAAGTTAAATGATTGCTGCAAAAAATTTTACCCTTTATTAGAGTTAACGCTCATTTCATTTTATTTTTTAAGCTTTTTTTAGAATGTGTATTAAATTATTTGGTGTGTTGAGTACTCGAAAAGTGTGTTTAATTTCAAGGTTCTATTCTTTTGGCACATAGACATCTCCTTATGATTGAAAATTATCTTGAATCTTAAATATAAATCTCAGATTTATAGCAGAAAATGTTTACCACTCTTATTATTAATATATATGTTTTATTTTTTTATCTGTGCCATTTTCTACTAATGTTTTACTTTGCTATCAGGTGCTTCATCCAACGAACCTCCTGTTTTAAATCCAATGGTCATCCCTCCTAATTTGTCTTTGGGTGATATAGCAGAAATATTTTGCAGTGTGAAACGAGGAAGCTTTCCTGTTACTTTTAAGTGGTACCACAATGGCGTGGAGGTCACTTCTCATAAAAAATATAAAGCTTTGAATAGCAAGAGTAGTTCTCACTTTTCTGTTGGAGAAATCGAAGCAACAGACAACGGTAACTATTCTTGTGTCTCATCTAATCCTTTTGGACAGGACAGTAAAACACAAAGTCTTCTTATTGAAGGTGAGCAAACAATTCATTGAATTTAACTGTATATAATATAAAATTAATCATGTACTAAATGTGGTGTATGCATTTTGTTTTGTCAAATAAAATGCTTAGCTCTTGAAGTTATGTTACTTATTCATTTTTCAAATGTATTTTAAGCGTCTTCCAAGAATATTCCACATTATTTGTACTTTGTCACATCCATTATACATAATAAAGCATTTCCGTTGTCAAGGAATACTCCACATCATCACTACGTTGCGTTAGAGTTGTTTTGTGCGCTTCATACATAAACCAGTTCACAGCATTATATCAAGAAATATTGATATTGGATTCAAACAACACCATCTGAGGTAAACTTTTACTGTTACCAAACTGCATCAAATGAAGCAATATTTACTACTTAAAATTTAAATGTTTGTAATCTACTATGTTTTCCTTATTTCAGATTACTTTTATGCTGTGTCTGAACTCAACCAACAATGAATCATATTTTATTTCACACAGTAGAAGCTTATAAGGTTTTGTATTTCTTTATATTTTGTCACTTAAGAATTGTATACGTTGAGTATTGATCTTAGTTACAACCAACACAGAAAAAGTAATTGTTCTACTCGATTCTAGTATATATGATATTCTACGATGATCATTAATTCATAAAAACTGTTTGAATGTAACGGGAGTGTTTTAAAAGATTTCTAAAATGTATAACTCTCCCAAATAACTAAAGTACTTCAATTACAATAAAAAGACAATACTTGTTGATTTGTAATACTAAGAGATTTATACTATTCACTGGTTTATTTTGCTATGTCTCATGCTTTTTTCATTTTGATACCTTATTTTCTTACATTTTACCTTTTGCACTTTTAAATTCCAAAATTGTTAACTGTTTCAAAGATATCTTGCAGTTAACTTGTTTCTTCTTCGAAGATTGCAACATTTCTATGTTTGAATGTGCTTCAGAGAGAATTCGCTTACAATTTTATAATTGTAAATCAAATGTTTTTCTGTTAGCTTGCCTTTGCGATTGTTTTATATTTACTTAAATCTAATCTTTAATTACATTCGATTTCTAAATTATCTATTTGGATTTTAAAAATTCACTTTTATTTACGTTTTTAGCTAGAGAGTCACCATTTCTATATCCACTGATATTTGCAATTAATCCTTCGTTTGGTGGTAGTACAGAAATCCTATGCAGCCTTAAAAAGGTAATCTCCCGGTTTAATTTAAATAGTTGAAAGATGGCATGGAAATTACTTCAATGGAAGGTCACAAATCCGTTACTTACGATGGGCGATCCTTATTTTCTGTCAAAGGTTTACAGGCATCACATGTCGGTAATTACACTTACGCAGTATCGAATGAATGTGATAAATATAGTAAAACACAAGCTTTGATCTGAGAAGGCAGGAGTTGTTAGAAAAGAACCTAATACATTATTTTAAATACATTTGTAATTTTACATGCGATAATTTATTTTATCCTTTTGGTTTTACTACTATTTATTTAATATATGAACAGACTTTCACATTAAATATATCATTACCTCTATTTTTATTAACGAAGTATCAGTATGAATATTTTAAATTTTGGCACACGTGGATAGGAAGAATCTTAAGTATAAAATCTATATCTAATGGAACACATACACTGTGAAGTGAATTTTCCATGACATTCTAAATATTTACGAAAGCTCGTTTCAATTTTACGAGTGTTTTTGTTTGTGTCATATGTTTGAAAAGTTAATTTAAAATAACTGTATTTTATTGATCTAACATATTGTTTTACTTTACGTTACATAAATAAAGTTAACTGCAATATTATCTGAAGAATTCTTTATTTTAATACTTTTACTGTCAGTTATACCCTGTTATGTTTTCCTTGTTAAACTTATCACAAATAGAATAGTAGTTTATCGTTATAGTTCTCACTATAAACTTTTTCAGGTGGAAATGTTTATTTCTATAGATTGTTTTATATTTATTTCTCCATACACATTCGTTTATTCGACTATTAGTATGGTCATGATGTGGTATATGTGATTAACTTTATTACCAAATTAATTAATACATTTCCTACAAAAATGCGCATGTCGTCCGAAGTATATATTTGCTCTAAGTGTTTTCTGATAAATCTTAAATTGTTTTACTAGGCTTCTTATAAACAAAACGTCAATCGCTAAAAGGGCAAATTTTATACTCTAACGAAACCTTACCTATTCGGGCTATAAGTATCAAAAATATTGCAGCATTTGAATATTTCAAACTTGAATTGGTGAGTCAAGACTAGAGATGTTATTTAACCATTAAAATGATTTAATGTCTCATTGAAATAGTGATTTAATCGAAAAAGTGTTGGTTAAACTTCAAAATTATGCAGCTAGAAAATGTACAGTATTTGTGGAGAAAAGGAAATGTTTGCTCGTTTCCTGCTTGATTTAGTTTTTCCTACTTTTTAGTCATTGTATTTAAGTACTAATAGCTAATATTTTTATGTATTTTGCTTTAAATAATATTAAAATCATATTTCTAAATTTATTGTATGTCTTATTTAAGAATACATTAAAAATTAAGTTTTAAATAACAACACCAAATCTTCAAAATTTTTATGCATACTTCTGGAGAATTTCGTGGTTCCTACGCATATTTTTTCATTTTACAATCTTATTAGAAAGTTACAAAATACAACGATGTGTGGCGCTACTTGTACCAAAATAGATCCAGTTAAATCAACTAACGCCATGACTGATTTTCCCATCATCTCGAGGTAAACACGTTGATAAAATAAAATATAAGTTAATCTTTCATCTCTCTTTTGTAATAAAACAACTTTTTAAAAACTTGTTCTTGCTCTAAGTTTAAAAATTTAAAATGCAACCAAGAAACAGTATTTTCTATTTCATATGTGGATTCTTAGTGCAGTGGACAAAAGGTAAGTGGTAAATCAAGCTTCTAAAATGTTTATTAAAATACAGTAAATATTTTACTTGTGATCTCTCCTATTTAATTATATTCAACTATTGAAACTGTTTATGTCTTACCTTTATGTTTATCTTTACGTAAAATGAAATAATATGAGCCACTTTTGGATTCATAATTTTACACAAGTTTTTTATTGTTCTAGATGTTTAAATATATTGCACATCTACTCTCTTTATTTTCAGTCCAATCAAGTGAAGTACCCGTTTTAAATCCTCTGCACGTACCACCAAATCTAATTCTTGGAGATATTACTGAAATTTCTTGTTCCATAAAGAGAGGAAGTACGCCAGTTAATTTCAAGTGGCTTCAAAATGGTGTGGACGTGTCTACTCATCCAAAATACAAAATGTCAAATATTGGTAGTAGCTCACGTTTTGTTATTGGTAAAATACGTCCAAATGACATCGCCAATTACACATGTATCGTGAAAAATGCATATGGTCAGGACGAAAAAACTATTCATTTAATAATTGAAGGTATGTAACAATTACCTACTGCTAAGTTACGTTATAAGACTTCAAATAACATGGAATTTAATAACTTTCTTTTATGCTTTAAGGATAACTGTGCCATTTTATTTTTAAAGAAATACTAATAATAACTATAGCTTCAAAAAGAAGGATATAAGAACCATAATTATTTGTATCTTAAAATTGTCATGTCCATAATATATGTTTCTTTCTACATAAAAAATCATGCGTGTTTGTAGTAAATGTACATATGTATGAATTACAGCGGAATCACAACGGTTCCATTTAGTCAAAATACAGTGGAAATTACAAAATAGAAGCATTAGAAGCCAGATGTGATGTTCTTATGTGAATAAAATTGCTTTTTCAATGAATTAAAATATCCCATAGTGTTGAAGAAAGTAAATTAACATTTGCTGAACAATATGTTTTGTTAAATGGTATGTTTTTTTTTCTAACTTCAGCAACTTCTCTAAAAATTGTATACCGCGTTTTCATAAGGAATTCACGCGTTACAAACAATGTTTATTTTTACAAGTCTTATTGGTTTGAAATTCAATAGATCAATACAGTGGCTAATTCAATGAGTAAAATATTTTGATTTTGTTTCATCTCGTTTGTAAAATAGTAGACTAGTTCAAGACTGTTTATATTTTGCTAAATCTATAGCATCCTAGTTAATGATGTATCTATTTTTATTTGTGTATTCTTATATTGTAGTGATTTCTATACAAACTGTAGTGAATTTAATTTTATGAACAAATGTATTGAAATCCTTAACGTGAAAACACATGTGCATTTTATCATAAATGTGATATTGGTTATAGTGTTATTTTCAGAGATTTAAACGTGCTCATTGTAAAATCTTGCATTGTATTAAAATCATAAAATGATACAACGCAATGCACTATTTACAGAAAGAGATAGTATTTCAAGATATTTCCATCTTTGTTGTTTCAATTTTCATCGTTATGTGGCGCTACCATACTGTTACAGCAGAATTGTGTACAGCAAACCATCGCGCATATACATTTTACAAACCTACAACAAATTCAAAAGCTGACTTATGTAAGATATATATTTGTAAAGTGCTAACTTATTTTACTAAATTCAAATAATTATGAAAGTTACAGCTGAGTATTTTCAATTCTGTACCAATATATAGCGGATCAATACATCGAGAAGAATGCTAAATATCGTAAAAGTATGGTTTCCAGTTCTTTTGTTACTTACAGCTTCTGCAGTAATCAAAACAGGTAAGCTTTTTATGTAACTGCTTCTTTTTATAATTGTACACTGACAAATATACTATTAGTATGATCAGGTAAATCATGTATTTAAGTTATAACTTATTTAGGCTTATTTTACTTTTTCAAATAAATATTGAACGTATTTTAATGTTAAGAAATATTTTACTTTTCATCCTATCTTCAGTTTAATAGGCAATTTCATATTTTTAAAAGTAAAACTTATTTCAATCTGCTTATATGTATGCATAAGCTTCCCAAAATGTTTCCATTATTTTTAACAAATTCATAATAATTATCGTTCAAAATAAAATCATATAATTTACTTGAAACAATGTTATATTTCTTTAAATGGTGTTATAATCTTTGAATGTTAAACGTTAAGTTAATAATTTAAATTTCGTATTCAGACTACGTTGTCTTTTGAGATCAATTAAAATGCGGTTTTCGTTTCATAGTGTCATTGTCACAAAGTAGTAAAATAGTGTCAGCTGTATAGTTCAGCTTCATGGTTTTACAACTATAAGTCATTTAATATTCTTATTTTACTTTTTAACGCTCGTGTATGTGTGCCTGTGTAGCAGTGTGGAAGAGAGACTTTAAATATTATTTTTCACATAATAAATTTATATATTTCTCGAATCAGATTCATCTTTAATTCAAAAGTAAAGCTAAAAGTACCGTGAAAGTATTCAGTTTATGTTAATTGTAATTGAAATTTAGTTTCAATATAAGGATACTATTATAGCATGCATTGCATTAAAACAACTGTTACAAAAGTTCTTTCTCAATTTCCGCTTTGAGATACACCTCGTATTCTGATCGTGGTTCAAAATTACGTAGGGTTGTCCTCGGATCTTTCCCTTAGGGGATTGATCCCGGACCGTCGTCAATTGTACGCTGTGTTGCTCTAGTACGACGTTAATTAAAAATTACCAATTACCATTATGAGATACTGTGTATTGATTATAAACAATAAATATCAATGTATAATATTATTGTTATGTGTTATTAACTGCTCTTATTAAATTCTTGGAAATAATATTCATTATTACTTTTTAGTTTTTGAGTAATTAATCCTTTTTTATTTCAGGTTTAGCTGGAGAAAATGCTCCAATTTTAAATTCTTTATTTATTCCTCCAAATCTTGCTTTAGGAGACATAACAGATGTATTATGCACGGTAAAGAAAGGAAGCTTTCCAATGAATTACAAATGGCTTCACAACGAACGAGAAATTGTATCACATACTAAATATAAAATAACAACTGTAGGCAGTAGCTCACACCTTTCAATTGGAAGAATTGATGCTGTTGACGTTGGCAATTATACTTGTATCGTTAGTAACTCATTTGGAGAAGATAGAAGCACAGTTCAAGTTGTTTTAGAAGGTAAAACTGGTCAATTTTTGTCGGGATTCTTCTTTTTTTTTTAAATCTGGAATCAAGTTACAGAAGTGTTTAACATATTTAATTGAAACATATTTAAACAAAAAGGAAAACTTTAAACATATTTAATTGTGTACTTTTTATAGCTCTTATATGTTAAAAATTTGAACGTATTAAAATTTTAATAAAATTTTAAATGAAAGTCAAAATTTTAATTTTTTCCCATACACCAAGTTGGGTCTTCGTAATAGTTTTTACATTTTCGCAAGTGGTAAATTAGAAAGAATTGGCATTCAATTTACTCGTATCTAAATATTGTTTCGTTAGTTTATAGACCATTTTATACGAAATAAATATCAAACCTAATATAAAAACGGCTATTAATATACTTGTTTTAGAAGTCTTCATTTGATATTTCAAAGGCGTGACTCTTTCAAAACAAATGTGTCATAGGAACGCTTCTCATCTGTGGGGTGCCAGCTCAGGTGTTGCTTCGTCATCTGACCGTGGTTCAAAATTACGAGGTGTTGTCCTCGGATCTTTCCCTTAAGCGACTGATCCCGGACCGTCGTCAATAGCCCGTTGTGTTGCTCTAGTACGACGTTATCTAAAATTACCATTACCTCATCTGTATTTACAAAATATAAATGTCCTTTTATGAATCTAAATGATGCATGTTTTAGTATTTGAATATTAGACATAATAATCAAAGATATTAAATGATATTTTAGCTGGAATATGTATGATAACCAATACTGAATACAAATATAGTTCAAGATATAATTATTTAGATTTTATTAAGAAGCATTACTGCATTTATTTTTTACCTATATTTACTACTAATTGTTTTATCCGATGTTTTTATTACAATTACAAATGTTTATTATGATCATAAAGTGTGTTTATTACGAGCACAATGTATGCGACTGCCGTAAGTAAAGGTTCCCACACCATTCCATTAAGAGTTACAGTGATTTGAGGTTGGACAGTAAGCTAAGAATGGTAGCGATGGCCGAGTCTCCGTTTCACGCGAATGTTGTGATCATCTGGTTTAATAAGTTGTCATTCCATGCCTGTCCACGAATTTTTCCATTCCTGACAGTCGACAATTTTCGGTAGCTTTTTCACAATTTACTGTCGAGCGGCACACCGCTGTAACTGAATGTAATGGTGTGTGATGTCATAGCATACCACAAACAGTCCTCTGTAGGAGATAATTTGACAGCAAAGCTATGCTTCTAGCAGATCCTAAAACCTGTTGTGTTTTGCATTTCATGCCAAGTATCCAAGGGTTATTTATCATCGTTAAAATACCCGGCCATACGAGGCTCATTTCTCCAAAAAATGCCTCCGAAGTGCTGAAACCCTTCCTTGAACAGAGATGCCAGATATGTCTTCCATTAAGTATATCTGGGTATTCTAAACTATCAAATACACCATCCCTCGGAGTATACGAGATTTTAAGGTAAAGCTTCAGAATTTTTGGCATAATTTACCACAAGGTTGCATAAGAGTTTTATTTGATTACATTTCATTATATGAGTCGTTATTTTTTTATGTGGTATAAGTCCATTTTTTCATACATCGAGATATTTAAGGGTTTGCGTTTGAATTAATTTTAAAATATTGCAAACGTTACTCAATTTGTATGATGTTTTTAACACTATAAACCTGTTAAATTTTACTATGCAATAATAATTATTAAAATTGTTAAAGAAAATAAACTAATTTTTTTTTCAAAGTGTACTTATACCACTTTCAAAAATAACGGCTCATATATCACACCATGTATCTGCATGCATCGTTGCCATAAGAAGCATTACAAATTTAAACTTCATGTATTACAATTCTGGTGTAATTCTAAAATAATAAAGATTTATCTAGATTTGATATTGATATCACTTCTTTACCTCTTCATATACGAGTAAATAGGCCAAACTTCATTCCGAACGAACACCGGCTTCGATGTGTTTTGATATTCTTGGCACATATTATGTATTAATAATAAGTGACCAGAACATTTGTAAAATTTCTTGTTTTGATTCAGTTAGCTTCTAGTGTCTGCCAGCTCTTCACTTCTTGTTAAAGTATTTTGTAAAAATACATTTCCTATAACTATATTTGTAGTTTTACGACCAAAATTATTACTTGCCCATTTCGCGTTGTTCTTCCGACCATTCGACTCAAAATTAACTACCGTGTTTATGATATTTCATGTTGATGCAATTTATAACTATGTATTGCACACATCTTTTCATCTTTGTATGGTGGCGACCTCTTTTAATACTTATTTTATTTATTTTAAATTCATTACAGTTTATAAATCATATGCTAAGTACAAATTTAATATAAGGGAAGAATTTATATTGAAATTCCTGAGACAAAACATTGTTTCTTTAATACTTTTATCATTCTTTTTCACTTATAAATTACATGAATATCTATTTTGTTGGCAGAATTTTTATTTATGTTACATAAAAGAAATATTTATATCCAAATTAATGTACACAGTTATTTCTTTCAAAAGTTTACTCCATTAAATCCCAAGAAATGTAACCCGTGTCTGTTTCTTCTAGTATTAATGATTAATTCCTGGAATAATATACTGCTTAGTTATATGTATTTCCCTGCATTTTTTGGTTCCTTGTCTGAATTCTTAGCATTAATTCGCAGTTGAATAAAATTGTTTGTTTTGAAAAATGAATCATTAAATAAAACTTAGATTTACGTAAATGTTTTCAAAATGTATGTCTATATAAAGTTGCGTATGCTTCATAACCAAGCAAAAACTAATTTTCTTTTTAAAAACTTTTAGTGCTAAGTTTACTGATAGGTTAACATTGATTTTAAAACACATTCTGATCAGCGTACCGCATATTTTATTTTTTTGCAACGTGTTTCCTGTAAAACAAAAATATTATTTTTTTAAAATTTTTATTATTTTATACGATTGTTGAGTTATTACATATTAGTATTCCCATATTTTATGTATGCTTATGCTAAAAGTACTGCTTTATTTGTTCCTAAGAATTGTTACTAAAACTGATAAAAAGGCAATTTACTATAGTTAAAATCACAAACAAAGAAATCTAAACGTTTAAAATAATAATAAAAAAGAATCAAAAGTATTTTATGATTCACGTGTTACAACCACTCATATTATGTTGCTTGATATATGTGATTATTGTCCAATGCTTTTTATACGTTGATCAACTCTATTTTATATATTAAATACAAGTATTATATCTCTATATTTATTATCGTATTTTTATCTTTTACGGATATCAATATCATTATAGTTTCATTGTAGAGAAGACAAATTCCATCTAAAAATTCACGAGTAGTGATTTGTAAAAAGAAATTTAAGTAGTAATCTTTACTATTTCTTTCTAAAAAATGTCATGCCCTTACATATATATCGTTTCGTCTTAAGCAATTTCTGCAAGTATTTTCATATCGATTTTGTCAAAATGCTATGAATTTAAAATATAATTATCGCAAAATGTATTATTATTGTTGTAATATTTTTATCATTCATGCTGAAATTGTTTACAAATATGAATTATATTCTTGTGTTCGTTCTTTTTAAATAATGAGAAAATTATATTGATTCATAACGCTGTGTGGCGCTACCATCAATGTTTTCACATCTTGTTACAAACCAAAAGGATATACGAAAATTATCCGACTGATGCAAAAGACCGCTTTGAAATCCACCTGAAGATCTAACGCCTTTCTTGTTAAAAATGTTAACAAGTCTTCTCTTCATACCGACCTTTGTTATAATCTCTAAAGGTAGGATAGCTTTTTGTGCAATTTTCCTCTTAAAGTATGCATGTATAAATTCGTTTATAATTTGTACATTAATTTCGACTGGTATTTACATAAAGCATTGACAGAAATATACTTATAAAAAGTGTGAAAATGCTGTTAACTTAATAATACGTATATAATATTTAAATTAAAAACCAAGCTTCTCTTTTATACTAATAACTGAAAGTTGTGAATTCGTATAGATATACACTTTGCTATAGCTTATAAAAATTAGAGTCTGAACTTTAAATACAAAGAAGTTTCGAAATTTCAAGGCATGCAATTTGATACACTTCATTGAATTAGATGCTTTTGAAACCTAATGATGTTGGTTGGTTTTATTTTCTTAAGCCTCTGATGCAACGTCGGAATCTCCTGTTCTCTATCCTCTAATGGTCCCATCTAACCCTACTCTTGGAGATGATACTGATATAATCTGCAAGCTGAGAAGAGGCTCTAAACCCATCAAATTTGAGTGGTTCCATAATGGAAAAGAAGTTTCATCAGGCACTAAATCAAAAATT
The DNA here is from genome assembly GCA_947359465.1 of Metellina segmentata. NCBI lineage: Eukaryota > Metazoa > Arthropoda > Arachnida > Araneae > Tetragnathidae > Metellina > Metellina segmentata. Next base: position 68,577,481 of record OX375873.1, on the reverse strand, counting down.
TTGACTGCCGAGAGACGATCCGTATTTTCTATGGGAAACATTCAGGTAGATGATATAGGAAATTATACATGTGTAGCATCAAATGCATACGGACGTGACTCAAAAACAGAAAGTGTTTTGATTGAAGGTATGTGAATTATCCATTTATTGAATTCATTCATTATAAATAATTTTAGATTAAAATTGGTGTTCATTTAATCTCTCATACCATGGTTTCTCTTTTCAATTCTTGTTTGTAGATACACTTGATTCATTCAGTTACTAGAAATACTTTTATTTAATTTGAGACATTGTCATAAATTTACTGAATGGCATTGTCAAGTAAACAATATTAAATATTATTATTGTTGTATTTTATAAAAATATAAATTGATGTTTAGAATGTCATTCTCCTTATAAAATTACACAAGTACTGTATGTATGTAGACTAAAGAAATGTATTCTACTTGTTTTATTAATAAGTTGAAATTACTTTTTGTTTCTATTTACATACCTTCATAGCAATAAATGAAATACTTTATAACGACTCTGTTTGACAATAAAAAAATAATTTTATAAAGTATTAAATTTTTTTATGCCAATCAAAAATGTCTTGCAATACAGATTGTCACAATTTACTGCTCTCTCTATGTCTCTCTGGTATCTTATTTGTAAAGTGTTTCCCACATTTGAGGATATTAATTATTAGAAAAGTTGTCGAGATATTTTTATAATACCAAAATTACTGTAGATTTATTACAATAAATCTACTAGCTTTGTTCAAGCAAGGACGATGCAAAACACTCATTTGAGAAAAACTGGTACATTGATTTAATTATACTTTATAGCTCATCTGTGTGTGACAGATTTCAAATATTTATATTCCATTTCTCCTATTTTTTTACATAAATGCTTTTCCTGATTTGTTCTAGTGTAAATGTTTTTCGATGTTAATTATATTAGAAATGAAAAAATAATTTCTGAACTTCGTAAACTAGCATCATAAAAGAAGACTTTTATAAAAGCTTTATCTTATTCACCATACACACATGACATACTAAACCTATAAACTTGTATCATATACAACTACATCATATAACTGCTCTTATTCTTTCTTTGTTGAATACCTGTGTCAGCGTGATTGATATAATTAAGGGTTCACCACTCGGATATTATTAGCTACACAATACTATGTTTAGGATATCTTATATTTTAATAAAAATTGTTTCATATTTATTGCACTAAGGAAAAGTTGAAACTTCTTATGAACATATGTGTTTTTAAGTTATTTATACATCCTAAAGAGATGCATAGTTTTTATGAGTAGCAAACTGTGACCGCTGCAATACATGTCTGCAATGTGGCGCCCCTCTCGACCAACCTTTGATGTTAAACAAACGTCTACTCCTTTGCAGAAGCAATCAAGAAGGTAGGCTTCAGTTTTCATTAAACCTAAATAAAAAATACCAGTACGATATCTATTTCTTTTATATGACTATAAAATATCTGTATGTCTGTATTTTAATCCATAAGAAATGTTTAAAATTATCTTCAGAAAATATATTCAATTTTGAAAAATTTTAAAAACTATTTTTGTATTTTTGATTTTTATAACATGCTCTAGCTATGTAAATATTTACATAACAAACCAATATAAATTATATTATATTTTACAAATAATAGCCTCCTTAACAAATTGATTTTATGCTTGTTTTAGGATCAAAAAATATGCAGAGGACGTACAAATTTTACAAAGCTTCCTTATTTACAACAGCATTTTTTGCAATATTTTATATACATGAAAGTAAGTTTCATTCCTTTCAATACATAATGAAAGTATTCAAAACAAAATTTTACGTAAAATGTTGTGAAGAGTGGAATTTGAAACTTTTTTTATTCATCTATGCTTCTAAACATATTTATATATTTGTTTATGCATTTTTGCCAACAACCAATTGGCTTTTTACTGTATTTATTTGTGTCTTTAATAGCACTCCTTGGTTTAGTAATGTTATTTTCTAATCATTATGCATGCGGCTTATGTCTTTCACTTATCTATATAAAGTAAAATTTTTAATAGGTAATCAGAGTGAAGCCCCCATATTACATCCTCTATCCATTCCACCAGATCTTGGGATTGGAGATAGCCTAGATATTACCTGTAGCTTAAAAAGAGGAACTACTCCTGTGGATTTTGCATGGAATATAAATGGAAGAGTACCATCAAAACGAATTGGAATTCAAATTAATACATCCTCTAAACGATCCGGTTACATCATAGATAGTATATCAGCAGCCGATGTCGGGAATTACACATGCGTTGCATCAAACAGGGATGGTTCTGATCATGTTCATGCAACACTTGACGTGGAAGGTAATTAGTGAGATGACCTAAGCAATGTTTCGGTATAGAATTAATACCATGCTTTTTTATATACTATAGACACATTTCAGAATAGTTTCACATATATTTTTAAGAACTAAACTTTTAAAGGAAAAATTGAATATAAACATGTTTGTAATTTTTGAAAATTGATGTTTAATTAATTTTGAAAAGCATTTGTTTTTTAACTCTGTCATTTAATAGAATCTGTTTGATTTAGATGAAAAAACAACGCCGTCAGATTTCTGAAACAACGCAAGATTTAACGTCATATTTTGTGAGAATTTGGTAATAAAATAATTCCCTTAAGTTACGATATGTGGCGCTTCTAACGCATATCTGAATCTTTTTGTCGCTTAGAATAATCAGTTGATGGCATCGTCTTCGCATCGTATGTTTTATTCGAAGGTATGTTTGTTGTTTGCTAATCCATATATCATCAAACTATTTTTATCAATTATTTTTGAAATAAGATCTAATCATTTCGTGTCACTAATGGTTTTGATTCTTTATAGGATACCTAAGAACTTTAGCTGTCAGAATATCAGTCATGAGACTTGACAATTTTATTCTGCTGCTGCTTCTAACAACAGCTAGAGCAGGTAAGAATTTTCTATTGTAAACGTGACATATTTTGAAAATTATATTTTGCAGTACGAAAAAAAGTAGATCCTCTCTGTTTTTATTACACAAGAAAATATATTATATATATATATATATATATATATTAGAACATTTTGAAATAGGTATATATTTATTTCTTAATTTATTACAATTTGTGCATTATGTAACAATGAAAAGCTTTTTTACTTTATAAAATTCTTCAAACGTTCAGTTATGCTAATCTTAAAAAAATGTTGATCGATAATATACAATTTATATTGCTTTACTTTATTCATTAAAAATTTAAACACTCCTGTACATCTTGTGTATTTAAATCAACTTAAAAATACTTAACATAAGTAACAAATATTTTTACTTAAAAATTTTCCGTTTTTATAGTCGTGTAATTTAATTCATGATTTGATATGTACTTCCATGATTATTTCCATTACAAATAGAGTGAAATGCTTTGTTTTACATCGATAGATATTAAAATTATTTCTCTCAAATATGCTTATATAAATGGAATTTTTAATCAACTAAAATTTGACGGACTCAATTGTTTATTTAAACATTTATTAATGAACTATGTAATTATTAACACCATTTACATACATTTTATGTCGTTTTCTTTTCTTTTGATATGACTGTAGATAACTTCAACTATTTTAATACTTTTTTACAGTAAACGGTGTTGGAAAACCAATTCTTCATCCTCTTCTCATTCCATCAGATCTTGGTCTGGGAGACAGCTTAGACATAACATGCAGTGTGAAGCGAGGAAACTTTCCCATATCTTTCGAATGGACCCTGAATGATAAGAAAATTGTTGGAGTTTCTGGAATACGTATCAATACATCGGAAAGAAGATCAGTTTGCATTATTCAAACTATAAATCCTGAACACATTGGAAATTATACATGCAAAGCAATTAATGCAGAGGGCTATGATCAAGCGCATACTGAACTTAAAGTCGAAGGTATTAGTTAAGTACAAGCAAGCTTTCACCAAATAGAGTATATTACGCCTAGAAATCTGTTTACTTAGTTTTTATTTTAATGTGTTTAAGAAATTACTATGGACAATACGTGTTTATAAATGTCCTAATTTTAATAAACAAAAGAATTTTCAAACATTTTCGTGCTTTTAAAAACATATATATTTTTTCTTTTCTTACTTTTACGGTACGACATAGCAAATGGTATGCAATGTAAACAATTTCGTAATTTTCCTGTGAAGTTTATAAAGTACTTTTAATTCTATATCTCAGCGATATGTGGCGCTATATCGGTGATGTGGCGCTGCGAAGAGATTCCTGCCAAATATTTCGTTCACAGCAAATTGAAGCTTCTTCATTATTATCAAAAGTATCTTCGCTTTAAATCTTTCGTGCATACTCTGAAACACAAGAATGAAAATCTCCTTTGGAAATCTTCTGTTCGGGATTTTAATATGCATTTGTATGAAAGGTGAGTATCCAAATTGTCTCCTTTCTATTAGAAAATTATATCATTTGATTCTATGCTTCTCAATAATAATGGCATTTTAAGCATTGACACCTTATTTAATATGAATACTGTTAAATACTTTCGCTTATGTATCCTATTTAATCTTTATTCCATAACTTTGAATGATGATTTAATAAAATTCTGAAAAATTCACGACACTAGTTAAAATATGTGTATACAATATATAAATTACTATACGTAAATATCGTATGAACTTTTGCACGTTGTACTATTGGTGTTTTTCATTTGAAACTGTTAATTTTATTTAGTTAAAATCAAGTAGTCTTAAATGCTTGTTTAAAATTAAAATCTTCACAATGAAAACAATACGCTATTTTAGTGGAATCAAAATAGTTGACCGAAGTAACCAATTCATTAATCCATAATTATTTTAATAAGCATTGAAACGCATAAAATTTGCATGTTATTCTTCCATGCAATAAATGCAACTTAATTCATTTTTATTTAAAGCAAAAAATGTTTGTTTAAGAATACATATTATATATATATAAAAAGTTTATAAACCTTTAATTTCTATTAAAATAAATGACATTTTTTTTCTAGCTACCTTTTAATTTGCTCTCTTTAAGGTGTAAAAACTTTGAATTAACTTATGTCTTTCTCTTTTTTCAGCTTTTGTCTGTGAAAAACCTGATTTATATCCAATGTTTGTTCCTCCAAACATTGCATTAGGAGATCCAGTGGATTTAACTTGTAGCTTGAGAAAAGGAAGTTTACCGATAACTTTCACTTGGTTTCAAAACGGAAGGATTATTACTAATTCGTCTAAACAAAACGCAAAGATAAATAACAGTCTCAGAAGATCTGTTTGTATCATAGATAGACTCAATTCTCAAAGTATTGGCAATTATACTTGCCAAGCAGTAAATAGCTTTGGTTCAGATGATGAGAGTATTCTTGTGTATGCTGAAGGTGTGTGTGTAATGAAATTCATGTGTCTAACTATCAACTCAAACTTTTTATTATGCCAATATTGCAAAATATATATTTTTAAATGAAACTATTAAAAAACACTGCTTTTTCTATACTATTATGGTACACTGCTTTATCATATTATATTTAAGGTTTTAAATATGAAATAAATATAGCTCTTGTAATCTTTAAACATTTACATATCCAGAAATGCATACATCGGAAATTCTGTTCAGATCTTTGCATGAACTAACTGTTCATTTTTCATCAAACGTATTTTGTTTTATACATTAATATTTCATGATTATATAGACATATTTATTATTGTTTCAAATTCTAGATTTAAAAATATATTCAATTTCATAATTCTGAGGAATTTTTTTAATTAATTTTTATTGAAGATGACTATTTTCATAATACAAGTTAATTATAAAATTAGATTTTTGAAAATTAAAAATGTTTTTAATACCTCACAAGGACCAACATTACATAAAGATTAATGTCAACGATACATTACAATGTTTAATTGCTAGGAGTAAAATCAATAGTTCATTATTAAATTACATTTTTCTGAGTATTACGCAAATTAAAAATTATTCATATTTCTTGAAACTTTTTCCATTATTAGATCAAATAAATCCTAACTAAAATAATTGTTTGGGTTCATTTTGCTTCCCGTGATGTGACTTATATGAATATAATACTTTCCCTTTTAGCTTACATGTACCAAAGAAGAATAAATTTTGTGTACCTATTTGTATTCCTTACGATTCAGATTCACTTCTGAAATCCTATTTGTATGTGTTCTATAATGCATAATTTTGTATGAATAGAATAAATATAAGTAAATGCACTATTATTGGAAAATAGAAAAAGTATATTGAATAAAACTGAATGGTTCAAATATAAAGCAACACTACTTCAGTATTTTTTTTAATATTATAATACTTGAGCTGGTAGTGAACATTTTATATTGTTTGTGATAAGTTATTTCTTCCAAATTTTGTTTAACGAAGTATATTGGAAGCCGTATTGGATTTAAATGTATTTTTGTTGAGTACAAAAATAATACACATAAACTTAATCTCAGAAAAGTTATCAATTTAAAGGCTGAACTTCGAAATGTTTGTAAAAATTGAATAACTTTTCTGCAAATAAAAAATCTGTAAAATAAAAGCTATAAATAATATCTCAAAACAAAAAATGAGCTATAAATAAGTTACATGTTTTGAAACAAAATACATGTTATTTTCCTCTTTGCATGATAAATTCAAACATATACTGCTAACTGTAGATAAGATTATATACGGATTCAAATACCTAAATTTTTTCCAATCAATGATTTTTTTTTTAATTTCAAATACAGTTTTATGTTAATTAAAAACTTATTTTGCATAATAATATTTTTAACGAACTTTAATTAAAAGAACACTTTTTATTTCAGTTCCACCTCATTGGACAAAAGAACCAATGGATACAACTGCTGCAAAAGGTTCTGGACTGATGGTGGATTGTTCTGCTACAGGTCATCCTACACCAAGGGTTTCTTGGACAAAACAAAAAGGTTTTATGTCATTTTAACATTTTAAATAGATTGTATCCTACATTTTTATTCGTTCTATGTGTATTTTGGGTAAAGAAATATCACACCCTCTACAGATAAAAGCTTACGTATAATTTACCTAGTGGTTTAAGCATATTAAATATATCTACATAAATAAGAACGAAGTGTTTGTTTGAACATTGAATATTTTCGACCCATTTCATGTTTTCTATCCGTTTTGGACCCTTCTGATGCCAAATTCGCCTCTTGTGCGTTTGGTGTCTGTCTATCTGCCTGTGCCCTATACATGTCCACACGGTTAAATATATTTTCATGAAAATTTTCATACATACTTATCTTTATTTCGTGAGTGAAAATGGTTGCGAAAGTCTGACTGTCTGTCCATCTTTCTGTTCTATGTTCGTCTTTGTGTTTGTGCAGGCATCACGTGAATTTCATTCCAGATATTTGATTGCAATGTATTTTATTTCATACATTATTTATTAGTTTAGTGAATATAATATTAAAAATTTCTTTATTGTTATATTTAGATGAGTTACATGCTCAAACACCAAAATAAGTATACTTAAATCAACCATAATTTGGTAATTTTGTAAAATTTGAAATGTATATTGGAACAGACGATATTTTTCACAAAGAACGGAAATAAAACGGAAACTCGTGTTTCTTTCGCTCTAAATGAACTTTGCATTTATAAATTTTGTGCACTTTTTAGTTGCAAGTTGTGGCAACTGCGAGATAAAGAGATAAAAAATAATCACAAATTAATATCTTTAGAACAACTTTTTCCCGACATCCTTTATTTGTTTTATTTCGCTGTTGTCTTTTGTTTTCTGTTTTAAATATTTATTATTTTAATAAATTGCGTTCCGTTTTCATTACAATTGCACGCAACACCACCACAAAGTATTCGACTTAAAGTGGCAGGTAGGTCAGAATAAAGCACATTTTAAGTGTAATTATGCCATTATTGAAATCTAAACTACAACTTTTCAAACATTAAAAAATTCTTCGTCATGAAGACAGGAGAAGATTGCGAAATTCCACAATATTGTATGCCTGATGCAAGAGTGCCACAAGTAAAAAAAAATTGTTTCGTTGTCTATGAGGGCGAGAGCACTCGCCGTAAATCGTCGTATTTATTAATTTAGTTGAACATAAAAAGAACTTAAGAAAGGAAATTCCAAATTTCCCTCAGAACTGTCTGTGTCAGTTGTAGTAGTAACCTTAATGTCACCTTTCGTCATTTTGTAGCTTTGTCATACAGCAAGGGTTCGATGTATGTGAAATGTATTACATGAATGGATATGCATGTGTAGGATTTGTGTCCAAAGTAGGTGGTAGAAATTATAAAGATAGCGAAAGGTGTTAAAATATTATTTAATTCTACGAAAAACGTAAGTCATTACATATATTTGGATCATTCCTTCAATCTAGAGTAAACCAATTCAAACCGAGTAAGGTCGGGTATTTTGCTAGTCTTATATGAAATTGTAAAATCTGCTGTGTTTCTGTGGCTATTAAAGTTTTGATTGGTTGTGTGACGTCACGATAAGGCGGAGTTTCAAATTGTTTTGATTGGTTATGTGATGTTACGAGCGAAACGAGATACGAGGTATCAAAAATCTACTTTCGAAATTGCCATGGAAATACTATTGAGTATAAAACTATCGCCGCACCAACACCGACTCCATACAAGTATAGAGTCGATGTTGGCCGCACGCTGCTCATTTTTTTTACCATTGTTGATTAAAAATTAAGTTTTCCAATAATATTGTTTTACCAGCATTGCTTGAAAAACAACACCATGCGAAAACAAGGCAAGTTAACAGAGAGTGGTGGGAAAAGGTTTATACATAGCCAGTGATCAACAAAGATGGACAGATAGTGGTGATAGATAGTCAGTGATGCCGCACCTCCATGTCTTAAAATATATAAATGAAGTTTGACCAAAATAAAAAAATTTTGTTATGCAACCGTCGTATGATGGGCCATTTATCCTAGTATGCTTTATAAATTGCTATTAGTCTACTATTTCATGTAGTTTAGCTGAAACTATTGTCCTTTGACGAATTACAGTTAAGTGCATATTACTATTGCATCCGAGCTGTGACATTCCGATCATCACGAATAATTTTATTGATTTGCCGAAAGCTTATTCTATTCAAGACCAAAACATCACAACTACAGAAGTCTTACTGAATCAGATCTTCCATTTCGCCAGTGCACTTCCTTTACTACTATAAGAGTAAATTTTTGGTTAAGAAATTCTTAAAGGGCTGTTTGACTGTGAAATAGAGAAGCTTAACCGATGTAATAATTAAGTAAAATTATCGGGATCAAAAACTTCGTTGTTTCTTCTTAGTCACTGAGCACCTTCGTGATGTTACTGGATTTTCCTTATCAGAAACACTGATGGGGCATGTAACGTGCCTCGCTAAACAGTGCTTACAGAACAGGTATGTAGATTTGTTGAGTAGCTGTGAATAAAACCACCAAAAAAAAATAATATATATTTGTGGTCAAGAACCAAATATTGTCGGATTAGAGCAGACAATCGTTATTCGAGACTAATTACAAGTTTCTAAATAAAACGCAAATTGATAAGCATTTTATAGTATATTTGTTTCAAATATACACTGGTATCCATAAATTAAGCGTCAGTTATATTTTTAAAGAAAATAAGAATTCTGAGAAGAGAATTATGGTGAATATAATAATTAGAAATAAGGGCAAACTTCATAGAGATTTACAAGCATGTAGAAACAAACTTACGTGACTGTACCTATTTTTGGTGCTAAATTAGCAAAACGTACCATTTTTTATCTTTGGCGAATCAAAATGCCCATAACTTTTCGAGTACCGTCTCCTGTAAAAGTTGAATCATATATCTGTCCACATTGCAATGCACGAATGGCATCGGTTGAACGTGCTTTTTATTTGATTGGACAGTAAATCGTATGGTAGGCTCGCCATTCCTTGACATGCTGTTTTAGCGCATTAACTGGGCAGTGTTTGGTACGCGGCGACGGATTTTGTTCTGTCATACGCCTCCCAAAAGCATCCCATGAATGTTATATGGGATTGAAGTCAGGGGAGTTCGTAGGCCACTCCATTCGGTCTATTCCTTCGATGTTCATCTGGTCCTCAATTCAGACCGAACGATGATGTGACATTCGGCCATCCACATTCTCTTCGTGGAGGCCCCCTGCTGGGCTCGACCTCCCTTGATGACCACCTCCAACGGAGATAATGCCAGCGTGTCATTGAACGTGGGTGTAAGCATAGATTTGTCTCACCCGAAACCGAGCCGAAAAGGATTTTGATCACCATCGATAGTGAGTCTCGACAGTAAAAACTTCGAGAGCGGACCTGGTCCTCTTCGGACGCGCAAACCCAGAAGCTCAAGCCGAGGCAGACTTCTCAGTTAGCGGCAGATAGGCGCAAATCCCTTGTGGCCTGCTACCAGACGACCATACCGGTCAGATTGTTCCACTTTCCAACGCGTGAAAGCTTGATACTTCCATTCACAATGATACCTCTCCAGACCATCACTGTACCACTCCGAACTCATCGGCTACATCTCGCGTTAAACATCCTTCTTCCAATTTCCCTACAATTCTTCCCCGGGTAAAATAATCGAGATGTGTTCTCTAAGTGATATTGTATCACTGACCATAACAACTACAATGCTGTCAAACGCATGGAAAAACACACTTCGACTTCTTAAATTTGTGTATTGCATCTGACCCTTAATTTATGAACATCATTATTTATAATTTTAAATCTTAAAAAAGTGTAATTTTTTTAAATATTTTATTCAAGGTTCAGAGCATCGAGAATCTCTAAGAGGGGAAGGACAATGGACAACCGCGTCTAATGGATCGATAATTTTCTCTAGAATAGACGAATCTGATGCAGGAGTGTATGTATGTGAAGCTCATAACGGGATAGGCCCTGGAATCTCCAAAAATATACAAATAAGCGTACACGGTGAGTTGTTATATATTATTTTGAAGTATCCTATTTCTAATACACACACACTGACCAATGAATTAGGAACGTGTGATCAATATTTTATTGTACCTCCTTTTGAACGGAAAGCAGCATGTATGCGTTTAGGAATAAATTATATAAGGTTCTGAAGTGCATTAAATTTAACTACCAGCATACCATGCATTGAATATATAGGTCTTAAGATCCTTTGAAGTGGATAACAGAGGAGACTTCTCTTATATGCGCCTTTCTGACATGTCAAAACATTCTCTATAGTGTAAATATCTCGGATTCGTGACGGCCAGTGAGGATTTTGAAAGTCCGATTGCTGTTCCGCGAACCACACTCGAACATTGCACGTGCGATGTATGGTTGCATTATAGTCCATGAAAGATCCGCCACCTTCAAAGTAAAAATGCAACATTTCAGCATGCTTTCGATCTGTCAGGATGTTCAAGTATTGAATGCTGGCTGTCTACCTTCCAGAAACATCAAGGGATCAGCTCTAAGCCAGCAGAACATGCCCCACATCATCATACTCCCGCCAGACCGTTGGACTGTGTGAACAAGGCAAGATGGGGTTCTCAACGAACTTGAAACCTTGCGTTGGTGTAAAACAAGGAGCAGCGTGATTCGTATGATTATATCTCCTTATTCTAACCCTCAGATGTATGGTTACGCCTTTCTTGACACCACTATGAGCGAACTCTGACGTTCATCCAGAAATTAAAGGTTTCCTTACTGGCCTGCTGATACTTATACCGATCTTCTGCAATTCTCTGTGCATTGATCGCGCCAAGATCGGTTGGAACGAGCCTTTGTTAGAGGTCTCTGTAAGGTGCAGCACAGTGGAGTATACTACTACCGTATAATCCGTTACTTTCTACCGTATAATCAGTTTGAAGCGAAGATCACGGTCTTGATTAATTGTTTCAGACCCATAGTTACTTCTTTGGGGCAAAAATTGTAGGGTTCTGTTTCCTATTTTTAATTACTTAAATACCTTCGAAATCGCATCTTTCGAGAACCCAGTGAGTTCTGTCTTGGCAACCGCGGCTCCTACGTAATACTTATACCGTCAATTCGATTACGTGTCACTCATATCATAGACGAATTTTTAATAACCGCGCCCATAACCAACATTTGCATGAATATTTACTGGTTTGTAATTCATTGGCCAGTGTGTGTACATGTTTCAACACTGTACAACAATTGTATAATTTTCTTACCTTCCTTGTTCAATAAAAATAATTAGGTTCAGTTTTGAAACATTTGCACTTTAGTTTTAATGCATTTAGCTTCATCGATTGAAAATTAAAGTATTATCAGCTAAATTAATTGTTTGTTTACTTTTAAAACTAGTTTCAATACAAAATTTTTATGAAATTAACATTTCTTTGGGAATATTTAAAATTTAACTTTTTTGACACACTTACCCAAATAAATTAAGTAGTCATTTTATAAACATAAAGTATATTTTTATATAAGTAGTTAAAACATTTCAAACTAGATACCACTCTATAACAACTATAATATATATATTGTAAAGTTAGTAGTCATGTTATCCAAAACTGCTACTAAAACTAATGGATGAATATAAAGCTCACCCAAATATGCATCTGAATTTCTCGCCTTTAACTGAAACAATGATAAAGTGGAAAGCATTTCAAAAAAACAAATTTAAATAAGAATAATATTCCGTACTCGCAACTAAGGAAATTGTTTTCAATAGGAAAATATAAATGTGTGTGTTGTATATAATACAATCACGTAAGCTGTGATCTAGAAATAAATTAAAATTCGTGGTCAAATAAATTTCTTGACATAAAATGCAACTAATTTATTTTTGAGTAAGACCCATAATTCATTGTAAGACGTGCAAAAAGAAACTACAAACCTCTTGGGACTTTTAAATATCGCTGTCTATGTATGAAAAGGTCTCTTCTGATTATGTGTAAAATAAGCCTTAGTATGTTTCCGTTTTATATTAATTTCCTTTTTGTATTTATTGTATAATTGGATATTATAAAACCTTACAGCTCCACCTGAACTGAAGAAAAAGTTTGAGAGAGTGACTGTTAGAAGAGGTCATACAGCTCGACTTCTATGTGAAATCACAGGAGATCAGCCACTTCAAGTTTTGTGGAAAAAAGATAATCAAGATGTAAACATCCAATTTGGAACAAGGTAAAATTGCAGTATTCAATCATCCGTTCAAAAAAAATCAAATTTTGCAATAAAAAATTCATAATAATCCAAATAAAACAGAATCCGTCCATTACTTTTAAAGCTGGAATGTAATTAATGCATAAATTGATATCACCATCAGAAAAATTTCACTTTGTGACTGTTGCTATATCTAAGGATAACAAAAAATAAAATTGAAAGTCAGTAGGTTTAAATCATGGAACTTTTAAATCGTTCGTGATTTATTTACAATTCATGAACAATAAAATAATACTCAAACATTACAACTTTTGAAATTAAAATAAAGCTCGTTATTACAACATTTTAGCGAGCTGTGGGAAAACAGACGAAATAAGATAAATGTTAACCATTAAAACTGGATACTGTGTCTTTTAAAAAAGTTATGCATATTTATACTTTTACTAACACATCATTATCTCCCAATTGTACGTTAAATAATATTACTAAATTATGAACAATTACTTTTGGAGAAATCTATTTTAATGTAAAAAGTGGAGACATTTTTAAAACATGGGAAAAAGTTTTAAAACATTATGAAAACATATTCTGTCCTCTTTTTCCATAAAATGCCATTATTTACATTTTGATTGACGAATATCGCTTTGCTCTAATTTCGTTACATTATATGATTAGTTATCAGGTATCCTAAAAAGTTCATTTTGTTTCCAGGTTTTGTCATTATCAAATTTCACATATTCTTGCTCTATCAATTAAAAGTGTGGTTATGTAGGTTTAAACAAAAGCTTATTTAACGCATAGTTTACCTTTGTATAACACTTATAGAAATTAATCATTTAAATTTTTTTAAGTAATCCCAATATGATTTTCGAGTAAATTATTCGGACTTGTTTACTTCACTAATTCGAATTGGGTACCAGCGCTTCAGAGGCCGCTTGAGAAATATCCTCCAGCTTTGGAAATTATACAGTTAACGAACGTTGTGGTCGAAAGGGTCTCCATTTGGTGATGATTCTTGAAGTGCATTGTGCATTTGGTGATGATTCTTGAAGATACTCCTCGTTCCGGTAGATCATCAGGCCTGCATGATACTCAGTTAAGGGACTGTATAGAGTCGAACTCATCTCAAATTTGTTAAAGAACTTGCAGGACATTTTAATTTGTGTGATTATACCATCCGTACACCTTCATATCGACTTGTAAAAACATGGAAGATGAGCAAATGAGTTTCTCACGCAGCTAACAAACTTGCGTGGCTAATTGTGTTGTCACACCATAGAACTTAACCAATTAGAGACAGATTATTGACATCCTACATGAAAATTGGACATAATACATGAAACTTTTTCACAATTGATTGTTGTCAAAAGATTCAAAACTATTGACGGCATAACCCAATATTTACCAACAAAAACTGTTCCTTTCTTTTGGGAGGACTACCACAGGAATTGTATATTTTGAGCTTCAGCCGAATAAGGAAACCATTTTTGAAGTCTATCATGCACATTTCCATAGGCTGAGAAGCTTCCAGGATTTTTTCACGGAAAGGGAGTTCTCTACCACCAAAACAATGCCAGACCACTCAAAGCAAGAGCGACCAAGAAAATTCTTTTTGGACTCAACAAGGAACTTTTCCACCATCCACATATTTCCCACACATATCACCTTCGGATTATTATTTTTTCTTGGCAATAGACCACCATTAACTATATCAGTGATTCCAAAATCGACAAGACGTCGAATGAGGTTCGGAGCAATTTTTTTATACCAAAGAGAAAAAAATTTTTATTAAAAGGTTATCGAAAAAGTTGTTAGACATTCGAAATACGTAATAGAAGCCGAACGTAACAAATTTATGAATAAAATTTAATTTATGAAATTTAACCCACTTTATGTTTCATTCCTCTCTATTGATTGAAACGGCACGAACTTTTAATAAATATAGAATATATTTATATGCGGGGTCATAAAATAAGCTTGCTGTATTTTCTCGAGAGTTTCCTTTTATATTCATAGTTTGTAGATTTTAATTATAAAAAAATGTTAACTTTTATATTTATAAAAGTCTTGACAATAATGCATAGGTCTTATATGTTTCAAAATTTTTATTGTTTTTTGTATTTTTTAAATATCTTACACGATATACGAAAAAATTTTCGCAAGTGAAAATTGCATTTACATGATGTTACACGAAATTCTCATGCATAAAGTTTAATTAATACATTTTTCTAGATTTGAAGTCGTGAAAGATACAACTGATTTTGGGACTAAATCTGAACTGCTGATCCACGACTCACAAAAGGCTGATGTTGGCTCTTACATCTGTCATGCTCATAACCAGTTTGGTGAAGACGAAGGAAAAGTAAAATTAATAGTTCTAGGTAAAATTTCTTGTTTGTTAATTAATTTTCACTTTTAATTCTTTTTCATTGAGCTAATTCAAAGCCTTAGTATAAAACTTTTAATTTTTTTACGCTATCAAAAAGGTTATAACATAATGTATATTTTAATATTTATTTTCAAATTTTACGCTAAACTGTGATATAGTAATGTGATGAAAATGTGGTGCTTATTTAAAATTTCTGCTAAAGCATACCGTTCTCTGAAATAAAATGTATATAAAGGAATTAAAATATTCCAAAATTTTAATTAAGTTTTCACCTCAAAAATAGGTGTAAGCGATTAAATAGTTACTTTGCAATGCATTGACCGTTTACAAAAGCTCTAAAAAATTATTTTTTATTTAAACTCCTAATACACATATGATATTTGTAGAAACGAATTCCTCCTAATACAGTTTTTAATCATATTTTATAGATGACCACAAAGCTATAAAAGATCTATAAGAATGGCAACTGTATGTAAGAGATCGCATAGCTTCTGATCTCCGCGTTCATTCCAAAAAAGAATGTCTGATAACGGAACCGTATAAATATTTCTATTATGAGTCAGATTAAAAGTGCATTTTTGTAGAGAACGATTGAATAATTTGATTCAAGGAGAGTCTCGTAACAACCAATCAATCTTGCCATGAACAAGAATGTACATGTTTAATTTTTTCCTAGTTTGAATGGCGAATTAGACTCGTCATCTGTAACTTAGGCAAAACAAGTGCATGACGAGTCTCAGTCGTCAAAACCCAAGGGGTTAAGCACGCTATATACCTGTCCGTGTATTTTTTGTCAACCCATCAAATCTCACCGATGTGAATAGAAAGACTTTATGATGACAGTAGCATTATATTTAATATTATTAATTATACCTGATGCGAAAATTTCGTCAATGAAAGCGAAACAAAGGTTTCCGCTTCATTTTCTAAGTCTTGGATTAAAACAAATTAATGAATAAGACAAATCAACCTGAAAAAAATCATTATCTGCAACGATTCCGTACACGTATTTCTCTGATTTTATCTTACTAACCACTCTACAATATTACACAAATATAAGCATACCATAAAAAGTATCAATGCCATAGAATATTTAAATTTTAGGATACAAACATCAACTATAAGAAAGCTGTCAGTATTGAAAATCACAATATGTAAGGAAATCGCGTAATGAAATTTTCTAAGTTCTACTTAATCAGCATATTGATTATCCTTCTTCATTTCTCGATCAAGCGTTCCCAGATTTATCAATTCTGTCCCAGAAGCTTGGGACTTAACCTCTAAATTTAATGATCTTGCTACTCTTCTATGCCATGATGATTGTTACTTTTCATAAACTTTTTATCAGTTTTTATTTCAGATTTCATGCAACGTGGACAATCTACTGATGAGCAATTAGTTATAATAATGTTCGCAGTTATTTTATACTTAGTACATTATCTTCTTTATTTTTACCCACTTCAACCATGATAGCTTCTTTTAAGTACTACACATATGACACGGGTTATTTTTTAAATAAATGTGTTTATACATAGAGCCCCCTCCACCTCCAACTGGAATTCGTACATCTGAGCTGCAAGTACGATCGATCCGATTGTCCTGGCAATCATCATCTTCTGACGAAGGTCTGGTAGAAAATTACGTCGTTCGATACTGGAGAAACGATGGTAAGTACTGCATATACGCGCTTCAAAAGTTCTGAAAACATATATTTTACACTACGTATGAATAATGTGTTTTTATATTTATAAAAAAAATTTAAGGCTGTCATAATATTTAAATGTAGTTTACAAATCAAAACTATACTATGACCCAGTAATAAAACTGTATTTTAAATACATAATATTGTTTTTGAGACGTCTTATTACTTTTTAAAATTATATTCTTTCATTGTAATAAATATTTCAAATGGAGACAGAACCGTATTAGTTTTCACATTTTTTATTTATTCCTCTTAAAATGCAAAGCGTAAGAAGTTCTTTCATATCATCTTAAAATTAATTATGTAATCATATGAATCATACAACTTTGTAATTAACTAATAATATAGCCAAGAATATTTAATTGACAAGCCATCTAATAAGTTTTAAAGTTAAACTATGAAAGCTGTGGATAAATTAAATTGCTTATTAAAGCTGTGAATAAAATAATAATATATTATTTAATTTATATCATTTGAAGTCCCAAGAAATTCACATAGAAACTTGTCCTTTTTTTTTATCTAATGCATCACTCTGTTGAAAAAGTAACAGCCAATTTAAGGTGTAAGTTAAAGTATTAGTATAGTAAGTAATAGTGTTTAATAGTGCTCGTTAGTCTTAAAAAATGAAGACATGATTCAGATGAGATGTACCTCTATTAAAATAAAATTGTATGTTGTAATATTTATTTGTTGTACTATAGACCCTTTTTATCTTCATAATTTTAATTATTTTTTTAAAACATTAAGTTATTTTACTATCTAATTTCTAAAAGTTTTAAATAATTTTGGCAACGGTAAATTTAAATGAATTTAAAATTTTGTTAATGTATCAATTAAAAGTTATAGGCGTGTATTGTATCAGTAATCCATCTTTCTGTCAAAAAACACACTATTATTGAAAATATAAAACCTCCTTGAAGGCCTGCATACGAATACGCATTTAAAGATAAATTTTAAATGAGTGAGTTCTATTTACTGAAATAGTCGCAGAGCAAAGACATATTTTAAATTTTATTCCAAAAATTATTGAAAATACAATAGATAAGAAAGTAAAAACCTGTATGAAGTAATTTTTATGATAATTACTTTTAAAATATTATCATCTTAACGGATGAGATATATTTAAAATCTTATGTATTGCGCGAGTTTTAAAAACTTTCAATTTTTATGAGAACACTTGTATAGAAATATAGGATCAGTAATCAAGCATTTGAGACCCTATTCGATCATTTACACTTCCTGTTGTCAAAATAATGACCTACTCGGTTGAAGCATGTTTCAGTTTTTGATGAGATTTCTTAAGATTTCTTAAAGTTGCTAGTCATATAAGCGTATATTGTATCAGTAATATTTCAAATAACCTTTGATTTTTAGATCCCATTGTCTAACAAACTGTAAAAAAAATATTCAAGGCCTTGAAATATCTATACAACATTTTAGTACGCGACAGCATTTAACTTATAAATTTATTTCGACCATTGTCTGAAACATGTAAACATATAACTGTTTCCAGCTCTATCATCTGATTAAATTCTCATTTTACATTTTGCAGGTCTTTGATGAAAATGTTGATATAATTTTTTTAATAATTTATTTTAATCTTGAACTGTTTTTTTTTATCTTTTATTGAAGAGAAACGCGGTAAACTCCATCAAGTGACTCTTCCAGCTGTTCAGACATCAGTTACTATTCCAAATCTACATCCTGGTACTTCATACAGTGTTCAAGTCTTCGCTCAAAATAACGTAGGTCAAGGAGATCCATCTCAACCAATAACTTTCCGTACTGTTGAAGAAGGTAAGAAATTATCTGATCGTATCGTTTCACAATCCAAATGAATAATTAATGCTTTTATATTGTTGTATGTATACAACTTCTTCAAAACTTCTAAAACAAATTAAGAACTTATTTTTTATTCATTAAAGAATCTTTTAACGTTGAAAACACTACATTTCAATCATCTATGGATTTATTAACCAAGTATAAGTAATCACACTTTTTTACATAACAACGCACACATTAAGTTTTAAATATAATTCTACCTTAATGAATAAATGTAAATTATAAGTATTGTTAAACTGCTATTGACTAATCATTTATGTGACACCGCAATACTTTTTATTCACATATATTTCATGTTACCTAACTTTGAAGGGGAATTGTTTTTCTTGTCATGAAGACCCAAGCATATATTGACTATAATGTGGACCTGGAGGATAGTTGTTAAGACAAAATATGAAGCCAACTTCTTTGACTATAATATTGTGTATTTGAAAAGAATACAAATAAACATGCAAATAACATCTTCGCTGGAGTTTTTTTTATTTTTATTTGTGCATATCTATCGATGTCAGTATCGTTACTCACATTCAAATTTTTATTAAATCCATTTACAATGAAAACAAACTGATATGCTAGTTTCATACCTCCAAATAAATTAAAATTATAAAATATGCAATACACCTCAGTCATGTCAACATTTAGCTTCTGAACATAAACTTTAATTGTATTCCATTCGCCAAAGCGATTCGTTAATTTTTAGCATCTAAACCTTATTTATCTCACTTGACATAAAACATTATAGTATAAAATTACAACCAAGTTACTAAGTCCGTGGGTCTTAAGGTCCTCAAGAACCAGCTCAGGGTGGTGAATAAATTGGCCTGAAGGACAGCCGAGACAATAGATAATATTGTCTCGGCTCAGATCAGTCTGAGTTAAATTGTATTTGTAGCACAGAGTATTCTTGCAAACCATTTGGATCTTCGTTGGCTTCAAATATCCACAGTGAAACTTAGAAAGAGCAGTCTGGTTTTCTATGCTACCCACACATTTTACCAAGGGATCCGCCAAGATGACTGCTGACGTACCAGTTATGAGTCGGGAAGTTCTTCGAATTCTGTTCATGCACACTTCGATTTCGAAGCAATTTCTTCATAAAAAATATATAAGGTATATTATATACACTGCTGTTTATGAAAATTGCAACACTATGAAAGAATCGTCAGAAATAAATTAAATGTATTCCGCGTATTACTTATAGTGGTTTATATAAACGATTAAATTTACAGAGCAGTAAAATAAAAATAATGCCGAAAATCAATATCTTGGACAGCTGTCATGCGCAGCGATGACAGCCTCTACACGTCAGGGCATCGAATCATGCAGATTCTGAGTGTAGTGCTAAGGAATGGCATTCCAGATTGTCTCTATCGGATGCCAAAGTTCAGCCGTACTCTCTGGCCGACGAGCGGTACGAACGAGTCGCCGACCAATGTAAAACGGACGAAATATCTGGCGAACTTGCGGGCCATGGAAGAAGTGGAACCTGTCGTGCACTGAAGAAGGCTTGTACATTCCGAGCAACATGTGGACAGGCATTGTCTTGCTGAAATACAGCTCCTGGAATGCGTTGAAGGAAGGGTAGGACCTCGGGCTCCTCATCTTCCTTGATGTAGCGCCAGCTGTTCAGGGTCACCACAATTTGGAGTAGGCGGGATAGCCCATGATATCCAATACCACCATCAGATCATAACGCCAGCTGTTGATCCAGAAGGACACTGAGTAAGAAACTCCGAGAGAAGGCGTTCACCTCTGTAGCGTCTGACGAGCACGCGTCCATCTTTGTAGTCCAGATTGTAGCGGGACTCATCTGAGAAGACGACTTGTTACCAATAGACACATCAATGGCTGTGTTGGTGAGCCCATTGAAGCCGGAGGAGTCTGTGGTTCAGTGTCAAGTGAATCCTGCGAAGAGGAAAGTCCTGCACCTATCCTATGGCGCAGCAAACATCGACGAACCGTGGGGATAGACAATTACACACCTGTAGACGTGCTCCAATGTTATGCCAACGAAATTTAGTCATTTACGAGAGAACACTGTACGATCCGTCACCGCCATTCAGATGAGGAGTCTCGTCCCGTGGTGACGTCTTATTGCATGGTCCATTGCACGGAGGATTCGGTCCTGTTCTACATGATTCATGTCTTCCACACACGCATCACTGTTGTGGCATTACTCCCCGTGCGAGTGGTGATTTCATGATACGAATTTCCACCCTCAAGGAGGCCGATCATGAAGCCCCGTTCGAAATCCGTTAGTTGCTCGTATGGCACTCTGCGTTTTTGTCGAGGCATATTGACTTCTAATCAATCATTTACAGCAGTCAAACGACGATACACCCATTTCAACCAACAGTTATGGTGTATTTTATACACGGTTCACTTGTACGTTTAGAGAGTGTTTCTTGGCCCAAACACATGCGTGATCGCTTTGTAACTCTAATCATTTGCATATCCTAACCTGTTTTGCCAAGTATATATATATTCAAATATTCATTATATATTCATATATATATTCAAAATAAAAATGGTTTATATTTTGAATTTACTCTTGTTTTAGAAATTATATTGCTTACCATGCTATGTCTGCAGCTTTCAGTGCGCTTGCATGGTTAGTTTTAACTTTCGTTTTCTGGTTGATACCCCTGCTTTTTATTTTGTTCTTCCGTTAATTTGCGTATTTGAATTATATATATATATATATATATATACTAAAAGGTTCGTCAATTCCAGCTCCAGACGGTGCTCCTTTGGATCTCAGAGTTGAACCTGTCAGCTCTAAATCCATACGGGTATCCTGGAAGGTAAGTAGCTAAAATGTTTGATAATTACTGGCTTCTGTTTTAAACTATGTGTTTCTTTTTTAAGTACGACAAGAAAAAATTATCTTTTGATTCTTTGTCACTATTCTTTCTTACTGTAAAATTGATTGTAATAAAGATATGAAATTAATCGCTAAAAGTCAATAGAATAAAAACTCCTTTATTTAACTCGTGTTTTCTTTCCATATTCGACATAACTAAACAGTCTTATATTTATCACATAGCCCCCTCAGAGACATCACTGGAATGGACCACTTCGTGGTTATTATGTTGGAAACAAGGTGGCTCACTCAAGTTCTCCCTTTACCTACCAGACAGTGGAGACAACAGACCGGCGTGGAGGATCGCTTCTCATTCAAGGCCTTTTGAAAGCAACAACTTACACAATTGTTGTCAAAGCCTTTAACGCTGCAGGATCTGGGCCACCAACACACGAACTACAAATAACGACGTTAGAAGAAGGTATAGTGACCTTTATTCACCTATAAACATTTCCTATAAACATTTTAAACAAAGTTTATACATTTCCATCAAATAAATATTACTCCCGTGGTAAATTTGCTCATCCGACCCTTGCACCGGGGTTTGAAAATTACCAATATTCTCAATACCGGCAAAATGCTGAAGGAAATTCTCAGTGCTGGTTCTCACAGGTGTTAAGTTATGCTTCTTCTTCAGCACTGAGCACTGGTAGGGATTTGTTATAGGACTTGCATTGGGACTCAAATTCCGTATTACTGCAAACAATCAAAATACTAATATATTTAAAAATTAGGTATTACATAATTTCCTAACCTCTTCAAATATTTTCTTAAATATATGCAGGTATGTATATAAATAATTAATTATTTATTAAGAAACGTGTATAAGGTTTTCATACATGGTATTTAATTAAGCTGCGTATTTTATTATTTATTATAGTAACTACTGTTGATTCTTAAGAAATTTAAAAATTCCTGTAAGAAGTGTTTAATTTTTAATTATCCGAAATTTTTTTTTTTTTGTAAAATTGAAGGCATAACAGTTATGAAGGATATAAAATAGAAAATTATGCAGCTAAAATAGCATATCTATATACTAAATACTGACTATTAACACTGATCATTTAGTTAAAAAAGGATACATCGTCGGCTTAGAAGTGAAACAAATAAAATCTAAAAACATAGTTCTGGGAAAACTAAAGGGATTCTACTCACAATACTATATTAAGTGTTTTTCTCAAAAAAATATCTGATCTTCATTCTCAATGAATAATTTGCCACTCAAAAGAAAGCCACATTCTGGTCTAGAAAAGCTGAAAGACGCCAAAATGATGAAAGGTTTGACTTTTAGTGTTTCATTTGTAAAACGCCAACATTATACGTAACTTTAAAAGTAATTCATTTGATCATACCACGCAATTTTGGGAACTACACAAAAAAACGCAAAATTTAGTCATTTAAAAATTAAGATGCAAAGTGGTGGGTTTTAAACTTTCTTTCTCTCTATCAAAGTTGCTAATTGTGCACCATCTAGATAAAGTGGGTCCTAATAATATGTTCCTTAGCCTTGCATGTTTGCTTGTAATTGCACCAAAGAATAAAATTAGTTACTATTAACTGGAAGCATTACTCGTTTAAAATTTCAAGAGTTTTGTAACATCGTCAACAGAGTAAACCTCAATACAGTTAACGTAAATTATGTTTTCATTTCCATATTCATTGTTTCAGAAATGAAAAATTCTTGCTAACATTGTCGCTGTTTTCTCTTGATTTTGTTAAAATATTTTCTATAGTTATAAATGTACAAAATATATTAAATCTACTTTTTCAAAAGTTTTTTTCACATTTTTCTCGCTGAATTGAACTTTAATATGATTACTAAGAAGCAGCGCACGGTTTGAATTTTAGTTCTTCATACGCTTATCAACAATAACGTTCGACTTTAAAATTCCTTTCATCGTCTCTTTCGGTCTACACTCTCGCATTCGCCTCGCGTTGCCCTCAACGAGAAACCATCCTATCCGAACTCACATATTTCGAAAGCCATGACCCACCTCTCCCTGAAACTTCCCTTCCCAATATCGATCCGCAGTAATAACGATCCATTTTACTACCCCTGTATGCCGAGCACTTCTTTTCAATCAATACGCCATTTTTGGTCACAAATTTGCAATATTATTTTGTTAAACATGTAAACCCTTTTTATAGCTACAAAATTAACAAGAGTTAGGTAATTAAATCCATAGCTTCGAAAGTGTGTGTTGTTAGCTTCAAAACCTAATTTATGTTACAAATTATGCTGTATTCTTTTTTTATTTTACATAAATTAAGGATGTGTATGCATTTTATCCATTTGTCATTTTATTTAGAACAAAAGTTTAGAGAATTTAAAATTTAAATATGATAATTATTCTCTACATACAATTCTTTACATAACCAATGTTTTGCTTTAGCACAAATGCACCATATGAATAAAATAAAAATGTATAAGAATTGATGAGAAAAAATATTAATCCTCCATATTACATCTGGAAATAATTATCATTGAACAGTAGTTTATAAAAATATAAGGTTATATATTTTCAGAAAAATCTTTTACATGTTACTGTTACAGCCGGTCCCTTTGCCTATAAACTTTACGATACGTGTGACCAAAGATGACAATAGAGCTACATTTGGTATTAAATATTTCCCCGTTTACTCTCCCAGCTGTAAGTCTGACGTCATCTCTCACAGCTGCTGAATTGTCCTGGATACTGTACGCCTTCGTATAGTGTGTATCAGTAAAACCTGCTCACCCTCAGTCTACGATGACCCACAGAATAAAAGAATCATGACTAAGATTGATTTTAACATAAAAATAGGCATATATTTTCTGTCTGCTTATTTTTTTAAAAGCTTGCTAAATATTTTTTTCTAAAATCCATTTGGAATACTATATATCTATTAGTTATATTTTAAAAATTGTCTTCATAAATTGAAAATTATGCAAATTTAATACACATTACTAGATTAGGAATATTAATTAAATTTTCTCATAGTTCATTATTTCTCTGCAGTCAGCCATTATCATTATCATATCATCAGCAGTGCAGCCAGCTATCCATTCATATTTTAAAGTTTATAAGTTGCTATAACCCCAAAATGTGCAATATGATACAGATAATTTATTTATATTTTACTTGAATGTGTTAAATATAAAAAAAAACTTATTTAAACTCTTTTCATTACCTTACATTAATTGCGAATAGAAATGCCCTTTTTCAAACAGAAAATAACTGACTAACGTTTTTCTAAACTGCATTTCTTCTCTTATATGCAAAACAACCCTGAGAAATCAGAGATTATGTGCTTTTATTAATTGGGTTTCCCCACAAATTCGAAAGAAATTAATATTCTTTTGAAGACCATTCCAAACAAAGGAAAAAAAATTAATATTCACATCGTGTTTAAGTTTACAGCGGATTTAAGGAAACTCCAGAGAAGTTTAAGCTTCCAAACAAATAAGTGTGCAATATATAGAAATTACCGCTGTATATTTAAATTCAAACCAACGATTTTCCCCCAAAACACTCACAATTATACTCATTGCTTATGAGGTAGAAATACCGTTAGAAGAATAGATTTAATGGCGAGGTGAACTGTAGTTTGATTACTTTAACTTAACAAGTAAACATTTACATTTGTGTGCATTTTTTTAGTTATTTCTTACGTGGGCGTGAACTATAAAGAAAATCATTGCTTTAAATCGTTAAATATTATTAATGTCAACATATTATTTTAAAACTTCCAACATGTACACGATGGATAAAATATAAACTAACATTACAGGTTTGTTTGCGAAATAATTCAACCTCTCTCTGTTAACTTGATGCGTTCATCAGTTTATGGGGTATTGATCTTCAAGTAGGGCTATATTACGATATAACCATTTTAATTGCTTCTTAACGACTATAGACTATTTTGTTTTGCTGTTAATGCTCCTGTAATACAATAAAAGTTATTATTAGAAGGTCTGCATTTTTTAATTTAGCTCTCGGAGAATGTACTAGCTCATTTATAACTTCCCTTTTCAATATTCTATCGTTAGCTTTTGCTTTCCTCTGTTTTTATGGTCAGTTATTAGTATGCTTAATGCAGCTTAGTGGTAAAAAAATTTTACCTATTTCATTATCATTCGCAAGTATTTCATTAAAGTACATTCCTTACGAGTTTCAAACAGAAATTTCTGATTTTTATTGATAACTTTTTAGTGTTAAAACAACAAGATAACTAGCTTTTACGTACACCTACATCTTGTAAGCGAAAGAAGCAGCATGCTCACTTAAAAATAGAAGATTCAGCAATCAAATGACTTAAACCCATTTCTAATTTAGATCCGCCTTCACCACCAATAGTGGGAGTTGATGATGTTACAGCTTCTAGCGTTGGAATCCACTGGAATATTGGAAGTGACAAACAGCCATCTGTAGTCCGTGAGTATTACACATTTAATTGTCTACATATTTATATCATAATGTCATTTTGAATTTAATTCACAGTTTTCATAAATTTCACATGAAAATGCATTCTTTCACAATCTTTTGCAACTAAACATCTTCAAAATATGATGAATTTTTTTAAGATTTAATAATTAAAAATGATAGAATGTTTTGTTGGTGTAATGCAGAGTACTTGTTGGAGTTTCGTGAAGAAGGTGAAGAGTGGGATCATATTCATTTGCCTGGGGAGAGAAATTCTTTCTATCTTACTGGACTTAAAGGATCTACAAGATATGAGTTGAGACTTGCTGCCTATAACGTTTTTGGCAGAGGAGAGTTCTCACCAACGATAGATTTTACAACAGGTCTTGCAGGTAAATCATTTTATTAATAACTTTAGTTTTTACTCCAAAAAAATGGTAACTAAAAAATGTTTCCAAAGGTATAGAAACGAAACATTTTTTTTCACTCATGATTTTAAAATATGAAGTAAATATGACTAAGAAAAGTATATTATAAATAATAATGTACTTATATCATTATCGAATCCAGCATTTTTTCACGAGCTCAAAAAATAAATTATTGAAATACTTAACTCAGAAATACCTTTGTCATTTTACTGTCTGCATGACGCCAAACGTCCCAAAAAATATAGTTACTACTTTCAAAAAAATGTTTTTATAGTGGTTGATCTATCTCTGCAATTTTACTCCGTAACTACACTAAAAGTACTTTAATAGTTCTAAGAATGCGGAAAATTTCAATCTGTATTATTATTTTTATGTGTACAGTAAGTGTTGTACATACGATTACTTTTACTTTCACACATTTGTAGTTTCTTATATCAATTGAATTCTGGAATTTCACAGTATTTACTTTGTGCAATTATCTCTACGCATGTTTACAAGCACTATATTTCTATTGTTCCTACGGTACTATTCATTCTGTTTCAGAAATATCTGTTCCTTTTTCGGCATCTCATAGTAATACCCCATTCTATTTCCGCCCATACTTCGTTATCCCAGTAGCTGCATCCGTTGTTGTTATTGTAACAACAGTGGTCATAGCTTGGGTGTGTTATAAAAGAATGACACTCAGACAAGACAGATTGTTGGGTAAGTTAATTTTTCTATACTTTTACTATTTATTTTCTTCAGTTAACTTTTACTGAATTGTTTATGTAGTATTAATGACCTCAATAAAGTTGATACATCGAACGTACGGTCATTATTGCAAGTAACATTTGAATCCATTAAATAAAAGTAAAAAAATTCCATAAATGATATATTTCTGTTTACGAGTTATTGACCGCATTATTACGCTATGTTAACATTAGCTTTACTGCAGGAAAATTTTTAATTCACCATGACATACATATTGCTGATAAAAGTATTCGAAAAGAATTAAATGAAAAATTATGTTTGTCACAAATCATGCATTTAGTTTCATCTCATTGTGATTTAAGAAATATTACATTGTTGTCTGCACATTCAATTTTAACACTACTTTTAATAAAGAAGAAAATTCAAAAGTTGAAGGTATCGAGTTATTTCTACGTCTTTACAACCCACGCCTCCCGAATCACCTTAAGGTTCACCATGACTCAGGAGGTTTGTCCACAGCCCTAGCAGCCTTCGAGTTGTAGGTGGAGCAGGTTCAATCCCTCTACCCTGTGTGCATTTCTCTCTTCTGTGTCAGCAAAGTTTTCCTTGTGTATATGTCCATTTGTTTGACTCTTTTTAGCACAACTTGACCAAATCCCTTGCATTAGAACCCCTCCTCCCCCGAATCACCTTAACCCAATAAAGCTAAACATTGGTAACTTCTACATCACGTGTGCAGTTATCAGTTCCTTCGAAATAATTTTAGCTTCACAGGATTAAGGTTCAGAGCACCATATGGAGAGACCTGAATGCATAACCAATTTACATTGAAACTCATGAAGGCATCTCTATGGACTCTTTCTAAGGAGTCAGAGGATGTGCTTCAACAACGAATTAATAGTTAAATGTATGCGTATAATTAGCCTAGTATGCGAAAAGTATTCTCTTTTCTTTAGCCGCTTGCCAGCCATTGGATTGCCGACTGATGCAAGCGAGAGTTCCAATCCAGGGTCGTGCTGACACTGTTGGAAGTTATTGCGATCCAGTGGCCAGACCTCCATCTTACACACCACCTATGGGTGGAAGACATCCAGTTGGAATACCCGACGACGATGATGCCTACGATGCTCCCTGGGATATGGCTAATCCTGGAATGCCTGCAAATGTGAGAAACAGTTAAATTTCGTAATAGACAAAAGTAATTTCTGAATTTAAATAATCTTATTCTCATTTCAAAAAGAATGTTAAAGAATAAATACTCCTAAAGTAATTTTCAGTACTTATATCGTATACAGCTCGTATTTCAGTATTACAGAAATTGTTTAATCTTTATATATTACTATTCATAAAGGATGAAACGATGACTTTATATTTGATGATTAGCAATGTAAACCCAAATTAAAGACCGATTCAATGTTACGCTTGTGGCATCCCATAGTAACCCCCTCCCAAGGCAATGAACAATACTAACCCCCTCCCATGCAGACCAGCATCCACAGACACGATTTATGTTCCTAAGGAAACTCCTACAGCTACAAACGCCACTAGAGTGAAATAAATCTCGTAGGAAGATGAGCAGCAAAGTAAATGTACGTATGTCCCATGCAATGATCAATCCTTATGAAAACATTACAAATTTGTTACTCATGTAAGCACCAGTTAAAGATTTCTCTAGATTTTTCATGTAGGCTCACTATAGATTGGGTTAACAGGAAGATAATCAAACAGTACAAATTCAATTTTCCTCATTTGCTATTTTAGATTATTTTTCGCTCACTCATTGAGCAAATTAGATGAAATAATACTGCAAAGTATTAGCCACAAAGTCATAACCGTGCACATAACGTACAAGATCAGAAAATAAATAAATATTGTCTGACATTTGATAGTAAGCTGCCAGCCTAATTAAAGAACATATTTTTATTTTCGGAGAAGTTTCACCGCTAGAGGGAGGTTCAAGTTTATGCTAATATATCTAAAGCTTTGTGTTTTTATTCACTTGCTTTATACACTGTTGACTATCGAAAATGAAACACCATGAAGGACAAGAGTTATAAAAGCCATATTTATTATACAAATTACGAAAAGAACAAGGTCTCGACTAGAAGAGCGCAAGAAAAAATTAGTATTTTCTGCCATGGGTCGCAATAACTGCAGCTACGCGTCTTGGCATTGAAAAGAGAGGCTTTGTATGTGTGATTGGGGTGTGTTAGTGCAAGATGCTTTCATAGGTTGCCAAAGTTCATCTGATGTAGTCACGGATGGTCTGTGTTCTGTCAGTCGTTGGGCGACCACACGTGTTGGTAGGAGACAGATCTGGTTAATTGGCACCCAGGGAAAAAGTTAAACCCTGTAGACATTGAAGAATTGTTGCACATTGGAGACCACGCGTGTTCGTCGATTGTCATGCTAAAAACTGGCCGTAGAAAGCCCTATAGATTAAAAAACGCTCAAAAACTCAAAAATGTCATAGATGTAGCGGTGATTGTTGTGTGTACCGTAAATGCGTAGTAGGCGGGTGCGGGAGTAGAATCCTATAAAACCCTATACCATAACGCCAAGTGGCGGATCGATATGATGATATTGATGCAAAAGTCATGCGGTCTGTTGCCGCGGTGCCGCCAGACATGGATGCGACTATCGTGGTGTTGAAGATAGAATTGAGATTCGTTTGAAAAGAGGATGTCATATCATTCGTTCGTCCATGTGTGTGGCGTTCTACGCACCCTTGTACCAGCACACGCTTTTGAGGTGTAGCTAAAGGTAGTCGCAGCAATGAACGTCTTGAAAATATTCCCCGTCATTGTAGATTACGTCACATTGTGTGGGCTGACAAGGTTTTTGTGCAACCACCTTAGTTTTTGAGTTTGTGTTCTTGATGTGGCAGTACGATCCATAATAGCCCTACACACAAGATGTCTCTCGTTTTGTGGTGTGATGCGGCTGCTTCAATCGTTCATGTCGGTCAGTTCGTCCTTTTTGCAGCCACCGATTCCATATTACCATCACTGTAGCTTGATTTCGTCCAACATAAGCATCGATTTCTCGTAAGGATAACTCTGTAGACTCGATAAGCCACAATTATTTCTCTGTCAAACTCAGAAACGTGCTCGTATGACTGCCGTATTTTTTGACGAGGCATTAGAAAGCATCTTGAATACAGGAACAAAGGAAAAACACAATTTCAATACTTAAAACAAGCTCTTTGTTTTCCTTTACCTACTGATTACAGTGGGCGTTCCTTCCGAACATGATTTGCATATACTCTTCAGTGCTAATATTTTGCATATCCCTCCATGATCCATCGTGGTGTTGCATTTTCGTCAGCAGTGTTTTTATTGAATAGATGCCATTTACACAGGTTTCAAAACATTAGGAAAATTAAGAAACTTTGCGATAATGCTCCAAAATAATTAATGCTATTAACACCAAAGTCGATATTAGTCATGAAGTTTTTGTTTAAATTCTGCAAAGTTGACGTAAACACTATAAGACATCGTTTATTAACATAAAACGCCGATTTTCGAAATAAACTTATTCTTCGTTTTCGCTGCAAAAAATGTTGGAAATTTTTTAGAAATTATATCTTCAACCATTTTTGCTTAAAGAGCTCCACGAGTCAGTCTGATTGAGATCTATGACAAAGTGTAAATCCTTCTATGGTCTATTGACTGAAATTTTTGAGACCGAATCAAAAAGCATGAAAACCGGCGGATGTAGAGCTTTTTTTTTTATCTATACGATGAGCAGAACATTTTTCGATTGAACTCAGCTGCCCTCCACACACTTCTTACCAGTAATCCTGCCCTAAGGAACATGTTCTTACAAGCGTACAAGGTTTTGATGGAGGTATTATGTGGCGAGTATAGTGAAAGTAAGCATTTGATCTTCTGAACTGAACTCATGATTAGTTCAGGTTCGCCTCTTTTACCAATGAATCAAGAGCAATGAATTCATCAATGCAATTCATGAACAATAAATTTGGACATTAATATAGGGATAGATGAGAGTACTCTCTATAACCCATTCATTCTTAAGAAGTGGCATATGTATTTGGATTGACATGTGTTTCAAAAGACACGCTCAACAGAATCTGAAAAGTGGTAACCAGTGCAAAACAAAAAGTATGCAAGCACGAACTCCTTGAATAGGACTTGTGTCTTTAAGCAGGTGTCATTGTTGATACGCTGATTTTACGAGATGCTAACGCCTACCCTTTCCGAGCATTACTGGGAGTGAAACACATTCAGCAGGAAACTATTATAGTCTGGATTGGTCAGTTGAATTTCTAGGCCTAAACCTAATCGAGTATGCTTGGGAATATCTGGATAGACGTGTTGCTTGACATGTTGCATACAGTAAGGTTGTTCCCTGCAACTAAGGTAGCAATTAAACTCGTCACCAAGTTTGTAATATACCTGATTCATTCAAGTAAAAATTGTTGAAAACACGATAAATTCGGACACCTTTGTTTCTGATAGTTCATGAAAACAAATGTGTTATTAAAATGTTGAATTTGGAGGCGTAATTAGTTAAAATTGTACTCAATAATCGTAGATTAAGCAAGATAAATTTTGTTTAAATTCTTTGTCAATTATTTATTCTTCCTCTTGTAATACAGACTTTAGTAGGTCTTTTGAAGAAATACAATGGAAACTAATAATTTTTCAGATGAAAGGATTTCAACCTTGACCAGATGGCTACAAATACTACTTTTGACATGATTTAAAGAAAGATTCTAAAGACTGATATACCTGAAAATATGTGAGTGCTCTGCCATGGTGTGAAGAGCCTTTTCCTATACAGGAAAATGTTATCTGCAACATGCTTTTGGAGAATGAATTCTACAAGTTATCAAGAATTGTTATGAAAGGGATTTTCAGTGTGAACTAACAAAAACGAACAGACGGTCTGCAACGATATTGCTTCAGCTCCCCAAATGTTCTCGCATTATACATATAGGGGTTATATTAAAATGTAGTTTATCGCCGTTTGGCATTTAATCTAATTGGTGCTGAATAATCAATTATATGTCAATTCAAAACTTATTCTTTGAAATTTTTGTTGTCGAAATGCTGAATTTGTATTCGAAAAACAAGCCAACTGACGTCATGATCAGGATAAGACCAAGAAACTCGTATTTCAGCAAAAACACTACTGACACCTATATTTAGCTCTCTCTTTACAGAAAATGCCTCTCATACAAACTTCTAATACTGTATCAATGGAAAAGTATCTATTATTAATTATACAGGGTGTCCCAAAAAAGATCAGTACAATCTTCTAGTATATAAGTAGAGGTAAGTAATATAAGTAGTCTTCACAACACACAACTTATAAAAAAAAAGAATAGGCCCACAGCAAAACTAGTTACAACAATAGATAGAATAGTGTGTGTACGAGCGCTGTGTACCGAACAAAAAACAGTGTCGTGGAATTGGAACAAAAGATCCAAACAGCTGTAGCTACTGTTGATGTTAGCATGCTGAAATGATCGTGGATTGAATTGGAATATCGTCTTGATATTCTTCGTGCTACGAAAGGATCTCATGTGGAACTTTACTAAGGTAGTAGAGAAACTTTTTGAGCTATTCTATCTATTGTTGTAACTAGTTTTGCTGTAGGCCTATTCTTTTTTTTATTTTTTATAAATGTTTTAAGTTGTACTGATCTCTTTGGGACATCATTTATTTCAAATATTTTTTAACATTCAGATTATTTCCACGTGCAATCCTGAGTTGAAGTTTGGAAGGAAAGGTGGCTTTTAATAAGCTGTCCCTTTTTCTTTCAATGAATAATATGTTAAGTCCATTGAACTTGAGTGCTTTATGATAATTTTTATGAGAATTAAGAAATAGAACATTCATAGATATAGCTTATTACAAAGCAAATAATAAATTTAAATTGTCAACCATTAGGTAAAAAATTATGAACACTGTTAAAACAAAACTTAGGCACATTACATCCCTAACATATCACTTCTATATTTTGCATTTACCAATTTACACAAATTTGGATGCATCACCATCATAATAAAGATATTCTTGCCAGCAAAACAGTCAAAATTTTTAAATATCGACTTTCGAAAAAGTCCATTTTAATCTACATTTATGTAAAACCTGTTCATATAAGTTTTTTTTTTTTTTTTGATTATTCGAAAACAATTTTTTGTTAATTTAAGTTTCGAAGAGCTACATTAAAGTTGTAGGTAGCAATTGAAAATTTTCTGCAACAGAAAGAATTCTCAAGGGTGTAAAATGTTCCGGAGTGCACAAACAGCACTCTACTCAGCTGAAACTAATTTTTCATTCTTTTTCCGTTTTATTTATGTTTACATTGTGTAAATATCAAGCAAACGAAGTCTGTAATTCAATTACAATTATGGAATGATGTAGCAAGTATATTTTTATAGTCACATTTAATCTCTTTGAGACATTCGGTTGTATCTTACTCACTATGAGGTAATATTTTCTTTACCTTTCACTTTGAAAAGAATATTTAGAAACTTTGCATTAACGGCCACGATCACTATGGTTCATTGATGTATTGCAACGGATTGTTCAAGAAAACATATAAATTTAGTCATATTCATAAACCAACATTCAACATAAGAATACAACAACAGTTTCTAAAATGCATATTAATATGATACTAGGCAATATTCGTATTTCTAGCAGCACATAATTTTCTATCTTAAGACTAGGCCTCTACTTGCGATTTTTAGTCGCGCGAAGTCGCAAAAATAAAACTTATTGTTTCAAATACAAGTGCACAGACTTGCGACTAAAGAATCACCGCGGTTAAAAAGTTGCAACCTGTCCTATTTTCGTTGCGACGCCGACTGTCGCTCTACCCTAATGAATCATACGGACAGGCATGTGCATGCACCCATTTGCGATTGTTTAGTCGCAGTTCTGAAGCAGATATGTTTTGAAATGGTGAGTTTTAATTTGCGTAAGTGCAAATTTTGATATCGGACGGAGGGTTAGCTGTTGTGGTCATTATAGTTACAAAATATGCATTGGAAAGTTCCTGAATATGTGACTTACCGCCTAAAAGAAACTTTGGGATAGGTAAATTAAGAAAAAAGATATGTGGAATTAAGTGTTGGTTTATCTCAATATTGAATCTCTTAACATGGGGTGGAAGCAAAAGTGGCGTAATAGCCGCTTTGTAGCCTTGTAGTAATTAAAGTTATGAAAATATGTTTTGTTTGTTGAAGTAGTTATATAGAGGGATCAAATGCCTTTCTATGGATGTGTTTATTTTAATTATATGATATCTAGTAAAAGAGCTGCATTCCCAAAACAGTTCATTTTAGTGTGCAAATCGATCAATGTGATCGGCGCGGGAGAAGCCGAATATCAACGTAGCGGAATGAGGATTGTAAAGTTACAGATTTAAGTTGTGGGTTTAAATATGCGTAATGATAATGTTTGGGGGTAGGAAGGAGAATTATCTAAGGGGGTCTTAATTATTTCAAAATATGAATTAGAAAGATCCAGATGGTGAGATTTACCGGCTACAAGAAAATTATGGATAAGTAAATATTATAATTGCTATGTAAATGTTAAAGGTAATTTGAATTTGTCTCAATTTTGTGTTTTTAGTATGCAAACATAATTTGTAGATATCATTATAAATAAAGGAAATACTACATACAATTACGTAATAATTGTACTTACCTCAAAGTTACTGAAGAACGTTCTTCTGGTGGTATGGAATTTTTCCACGTTGTATCATTATATGTTATTGATAGACCAATTATTCCCAACAATTCGTCAAAACTACTTTTTGTCATTCGGTAATGTTGGAAAATTTTTGCAGGGTGCTCACATAAATCTTCAAATAACTTGTAAAACTGCCCTTTCAATAATCTTTGACTACAAACAATCATCTTTTACAATAATCTTTGAATCAAATGAGACTTAGATGGAAGTCGAATCTCACTTCTTGTATTTCCTCGAAGAGCTGGAGAAATTTATTAGACCAAAAAATTTCAATTAAACCTCGCGAAAGAGCGGTCGCAGAATTGAGACTTGCAGTGGGGCATGACTGCCTTGCAAACCACCTACACCGCATTGGCGTTTATGACAGTCCTAAATGCCCACTCTGCAAAAAGGATGAAATTATGGACAGGTCCCATATCCAAAGATGTCCAGCTCTGTGTGGGATCTCCGAGGTGAGACCCTACTGGAGTGCTAGAGCCTTGCTGATGAGATACTGACTTTTTTTCTCTTACTGTTTTGTATTCTTGTAATCGTTTTTGTAAGATATTGTCATTTTCTCTTGCCATAAGAAATAAAAAAAATAATAATAATCTTTGACTTGTTATTGGATGTACCCAATAACGATGCTTCCTCCGTTTACTTCTCGCCCGAAGCAACAGATCGATCACACAAGTAGTTTCAGTAACATCCATTGGTAAACTCACCCCATTCGTATTGCCAAAATAAAAAAGTTTCAATTAAAAATTTATTTTTTTAAATAAAATCAAATGTAAGGTATCGATCAAGAGTAAAATTTTCACAGACTTCAAATCCGTTGAAATTTTTAATCTATCTTTAACGATCCCGACTGTACAAAAAAGAGTTAAAGAATACCAGTCAAAAATTGATTTGAATTCAGCGATTTATCTATCGCCGTCTGTGCACCTTGTAGATTTTCTGCGACAGTGATTTTTTGATCGCCGCTTCTAGAAATCGCAAGTGGAGGCCTAGCCTAAGTTGTCAGAGTAAGTGATAGAGATGTATTGCAAATTTACAATTCCTTATAAAAAAATAAACACCGTCTGTTGTTTGTGATTTTTCTTAATTTAATTTACCTAGGGTATTATACAATTGAGTATAATACGATTGTGTTTGTGGCAGGGGTTTTCATACAAACGATTTACAGAATTGTTTTAAGAGAAATTTAGATTTACAATTCGTAAGACTTGGTGGTGCACCAAATCGACTTCAACGTGTTTTTAGTCTGAATTCCTTTAAAATGCATTTTCAGATAGGTATCTCGTAACTTGGGTAAAATATTGCACCATGGTGTACAAATTATACTACACCTTATTATTGTTCCTCCATTCTTATAGTATCCTCTGAATATACGCAGTGTAAAAAATTGAAACAAGCTAAGCAAATTAATGGCTTCCAATAATTTAAGTTCTATTCCTAGTTTTCCTTACAAAGAAAATACCCAGTGTATTCATTTCTAATTTTAAATTAGCATGAAGATAAAATCACCCTTTTTTGTAGAGACCTTATATGATATATCCAGTAAAAACGCGGGGAAAATGTAATGCTTTACCAAATTTGGAACATTTGAAGTACACACCTAATTTATTATCCATTTTTCTCTGGTATACTTTACAAAGTAAAAATTGAACGAATACTTCTTGTAACATAAAACATTTATTATTTTAATAAAATATGGTTGCGCTGCTTTTAAAGGACGCTCTTCGAAGTTTGCTCCTTTCATTAAATACCTTATAAGGACATATTCCATTTAATATGATCTAAAACCAATTTTTCCATTTTGTTAAATTTCAATCATAACTTGAACTTGCTTCTTTCTAGGCTCAAGCTGGAAGTTACACTCGATTAAAGAGTCAAATGCCCAATCCCGGAGGAGCTATAGTCATAGGCCATCAAAGTGGAGCAAGTCGTTAGTTGTTATGTAAATGATTTTTCTATTTTCTTCCTATTTGATAGCTTTTATGTCAAATATCGGAAGCGTAATCCCAGTAAACTACATATGAAGAGGGTGTTTTCCACGATATCTTGTATAAAATTCTTTCTAAATGTATTGTGAAAACATCCTCAAAAGGAAGTGAAGTACCAGAAATCTTTCTATGTGCTTAGATGTGCTTTGAATGTTACTTAAAGCCAACATTGTTGTCCAATATTTGCTCCATAAATTTTGCACCTGTGTATTTTTTCTTTATATGTTCAATGTAAAATATACATTATAAGTCTTAAAAGTGTAAAATAATATTTAATGTATTATTTGTCGACACGTATAACTAGTTGAAAATGTAATATAAATTATCAATTTAACTAAAACTTCTCTCTAAAAATACTCACATTTCAGTTACAGCACTTGGTGATTTGTTTGACAGAATTAAATTAATTCGTTTGCATATGTAAATTTATGGTGTGCCAAAATTTCAAGCTTAACGAAATTTCTAGAAATTTCATCAGCACGGGAGATAGATTGAGTCCAATAAAAATCTAGCCTCCTGCTCGAGAACATTGTATATTGAAATAAAAATTGAGATGAATAAACGAAAGTTGAGAGAAACGAAAAAGAAATAAAAATAGACTGACAAGTTTCCTAAAATATGGAAGTTCTTTTTGACCAAAAGAAATTATATCTTATAATACACCAAACCATAAAGAAATATTTTAAACTGAATCCGAAACTATACATCTACAAATGTGTGATCACTTTGAATTTAGTTTTGTTTGAAAATATATGGGGGAAGGGGGTATCTCATGATATTAGAAATTCATTCGAGTAGAGAAAAAATTCGTATTTGCAAAATTCAAAAGAATATTTCATACTACAGAGAAATTACAATATAATTGCATTTCAGTGGTTAGTTGTAAAAAGCTATCAATACTTCACATTTATGGTAAGAGGAAATTCGAGATTGCTTAGTAAACAAATTATTTTAAATGCTTAACCATTTAAAAATTCGGAACACGGTACTCCGAAATGTTTTGAAACGAGTAGAATTAAGAGTTGATATGTGAAACCAGTCAGATAGTAAAAAATATTTGATATTGATTGTATACAACCATATATACGTTCATGTAAATTCAAGACGAAACCGATTCACCTGAAGTGAATACTAGTACTTTTATTTATAATATACACTTATCTTGGACGAAATATTTTTGCTAAAAGACGCAATTTAAAGTTTTTTCTAGATCAGGAACTACATTGATGTGCGAAAGAAAAACGCTGCAGAGTGAGCAATAATTGCTAATTTCTCCAACTTATAAGCAAATCGTAAATGATGAGTAGAGGAAAAAAAAATTGTATGGATAAGCATGTGCTGTTCACTTGATTAGTTTTCATTTGGATACTGTTATGGTTTTAAAACATACTGTTATTTCTCGTTAAAACGTTGTAGAATGTTACTCACTCTTGTTTTTAATAAAACTTTGACACTGCCAAACTTAATGCTGATGCTTTTCTTCAAATCATTTTTACATAACACAACAAATCCCTTTCTTAGAAAATACCATATGTAAAACTAGTATATACCTCTAACAAATAGCCTACAGCTGATAGGAAAACAATTAAGACTGTTTTATTCTTTTCTTAAAAGAAAAACTATTCTGGGCTACACTATGATTTAAATAAATAATTTTATCAAAATACATCATGCAATGTAACCAAAGTGAGAGTAAATTTTATATGGAATACGTTAAGACATTGAAAAACCATCTGTGTTAAGTAAAACGAATTTATTTACACATCTACAAGTTATGAGAGCGTCTATGTTATCGGAGCGCACAGATACAAAAAGTAAGTAATCCGTTTGTTGTACGTGCGTAGAGCGTAATCTCCGGTAGAACAAATGGTGGAGTGACTTTATAGAGAAGGTTTGCCCTGAATTAAAAGAAAATATGTATGCAAGATAATTGAGACGTGACTGAATACAAAGAATTAGGATTTTCGTTTGGTTAGGATAAGATAGTCAATGCTGATTGACGAGGATTAATTTAATTTGACGAGGATGCGTTCTGGATTATAGCGTTTATGATAAAGAAAATTTTATCCATTGGGACTTGGATAGTTTTTAGCTTCTGAATAATTGTGGAGAGTCCTTCGTATTGCTTGAAAAGTTGCGTGATTTCCTTGAAGATGTTAAAGATTTCTCTGATGTCCGAGAGGGCGTGGTTTGAGGAGAAAGGATTTGATTGGTGTCTGGGAACTGATCCGTGATTTTGGTTGGTCGGAGTTGGGTCTGAGGAATTGTTTTTGGTTCAGAGCTCCTGCAAATGAAAGGTTATGCTGAATTTTTCTATTTGAGAAGTTGTATGTGTTATTTGGGTTTTTAGGAGGGGTGTTCTTGGGAAATTTATAATGCAGCCTTTCCACGAGGCATGTTCTAATTCTTGACAGTTAATACACCGCGGATTAACTTGTTTCGTTTGTTTGCATTCTTTGGTGCGGTGTGCATCATCACATTTTAGGCATCTTGTAATAATTCTAGTTATAACTACT
This sequence comes from Metellina segmentata, assembly GCA_947359465.1. Taxonomy (NCBI): domain Eukaryota; kingdom Metazoa; phylum Arthropoda; class Arachnida; order Araneae; family Tetragnathidae; genus Metellina; species Metellina segmentata. The sequence goes on along the minus strand of OX375873.1, from coordinate 68,537,798 downwards.
ATGACCAAAAGGCTACAATTGTAACATTGGAAGGGGCCTTGATTACCGCGATAGTGTTCGACAGTGACAGACATGTATTGGTAGTTATTGAGTACATAGATTTTTTCCCAGCATTCGGTTTGCATTGCATGACAGTAACGAGAAACATGGGTGGGGTGTTTTGGTACGTTGTTGCTTCATTTGGGCTACACGTTCGATACAAAAACCTTTTGAATCGAGTTCAATTGCAATATCTTTAATATCGTTTTTACTTGGGAGACCCTTTACAACTTTTGCGGGGGGTGGTGATATAAAATTCGATTTCATTATCAGTGAGGTATTTTGTTTGATTACGGTATTCGGTATCGTTGGCCGTAGTGGTTCTTATGAATTCTCCTGAGAGTTTGCAGATGGGCAGAATGAAGTAGTTACTGGACTGGACTGCAATATCACTTTCGGAGCACCGGCTGCAATGCACCAGAAAAAGAATTACATTTAAATAAAGACTATTATACATAAGGGTGGGTTTATTTAGATAAAAAAAAGTAGGTCTAAAGTGCACAGGTAAAACTTAATTAGCTAAATTAATAGTAAGCACAGGGGCCGCTAAACGAGGTCACCCTCCCATCTACTGACTGCGACTATGAGTGCTTAGGTTTTAGGTCCAATGGTTGACTCAGAGACGAATCCCCTGAACTGCTACACGCTCACACAGGAGAGACGAGAAATTACAGTTTAAGGATTAAAATTTAACTTTAAAAAGGGATAAATTAGTGATCCAGTCGAATCCTTAAAAGCCCTTTGCTGTTGGTGTGCAGAAGTAAAGGCGAATGCGAATATGGTTTGGAGTTAAATAAAAGAGTGTGTGTCCAAATGGAACTATGTGCATCGGCGTTTCGGCCTTTGCGGGAAGGTATGAAAATATTTGTGCAGAATGGCACGAGGTCTTTTTTGAAAGCTGGTGTTAGTAGCATTAGCATCATATGGTCTTAAAACCTGAAGAGCTTTGTTTGGCACCTGTAGAAATTTGACGAAAACTGTTGAAGAAAGTTGCTACAAATGTTCAGCGACAAGTTTAATGTTTAGGTCCGAATGTAAAATTTCGTTGCGGACATAGAACGGAGCATCCACTATCATTCGCAAAACTTTGTTTTGGAATGTTTGCAGTTTTATGTGGTTGGTTGTGTTGGTTGATCCCCAAATTTGGGAGCCATAAGTGAGTGTGGGTCTGTTGATTGATTTGTAAAGTAATAATTTGTTTGTGAGGGAGTCTGCCCTTGCGAGAAATGAGAGACGAGGAGATTTAGCTATTTGTCCTTTACGGATTGGATGCTTAGCGTGATATTTTTGGGTCTAGAATAAGACCTAGATACTAGTAATTTAGAACCCAATACACAGGAGTGCCAAAAAGAGAAATGGTAGGGATTGGTAGGTAATCTGGATTGCCAAAGGTTGATATTAAACCCGAAAAAAATTTGAAATATCTCCTGGAGAACATCATACAAGCGCACTTCGAAGCGTTTACTTTAATGCGCCAGTCAGAGAGCCAGAACTGGAGGTCTGGGACATACTTTCTCATTCGTCTCAAGATGTGCTGATTGGTGAATGTTATTCGATTGGAAGAGAATAGCAGTGTCGTCGGCGTATACAGACAAATCGGTGTGTGGATTTTTGGGCATATCATTCCCAAAAGGGATCCCTGGGGGACTCCGATAAAAATGGGGCGATGGGTGGAAAACTGTCTCCGTTCACACGGACAGAACGATTACAAAGGGAATCGTTAATTATAGAAATAATGCAAGTAGTTAGCCTTTTAGCATTCTTTTATAGAACACGCTCGAGCTATGAGCGGAAAAGGAAGAGTAGCTCTCATTGGTTCTCCGAGGCGCAGCATTTATCGAGCCGCACTCTAGCGGTTGCCAGGATAACGCGCCTCAGAGAAGTAGTGAGTACGCCACAATACCATAAGGCTTAGTTGTGGAATTAATTATAGATTTTTGAATGGTAAACAGATCTTAACACTCACATAAAGTATTTCATTTTGGTTATTCAAAACTTTCTTGGCACCTGTTTGCTTTGAAAGCAATAACCAAACTAAATGAAGATGCAGCCCCGTCCATATATCTAGGTAACATAAAAAGAATAATCTTCTATCATTATTGAATACTGAAATGTTTTTTAAAAAATTTCAAATTTAGAGTCCTGTAAATATAAATACTGAAAAACTTCCGAATGTGTCGGAAAACAATAAATATCTCAGACCTTCATTACAATTTTTATTTCACATACTTGCAAGACGTCTGATAATTCTAAATCTGAAATGAAAACCACCTTCAAAATCCCGTCACTAGGGTTTAGAAAATGTTCCTAACATAGTTAATAAATTAATTTTAATGTAACATAAGTAAGATATTACTAAATTAAAGTAATTTACCATTTTTTTAGCTTAAAATTGAATGATTCTATGATCTAAAAAAATTTTGTAGTCTCGGGGAAAAAACGAACCACCCCTCTTATTCGAGCAATTTTAACATTAGAGAAAACTCAAAGATAGCGCTTGACAGAAACTTATCGTCCTTCAAAAAAATTCAAATTCATAAAATTTACAAAAATTAAATTGAGCCCAAATTTCATAATTCCCAATAGAACCCTTATTTCGACATACAATTTCGAATCTATATCACATTTAACTTCAGATACCATATTTCATGTCATTAGGTCTTTCGAAGTGATGAGTACAAAAAGATTGGAGGCGCCCCCCCCCCTAACGTTAAATCAGTTTCTTCCTAAATATTTCTATAGCGCTGATATTTTATACCATGTTACTGTTAAAAAACCCAAACAAAATCCACTTTATATTTTATTTAAAAAAGTTTTTAGTGTGCAATAATTATTAAGTTAATGTTTAAAAAAATTATGAATTGGAACTTCATTATGCTTTGATAGGTAGGAATCGATTCAGGACTTCTAGTACAGCCATGCAAAATTTTAGGTCACTAGGGGGCTCCGCAAACTGCTCGCTTAAGCTCGCCAACCACCGTTTAATCTGTCGGGATGTAAAGGTAGTAAAGTCATAAAATTTCTTAGACAAATTTTGATATGAAGAGGTCTACTTATGCATACTTTTGAACCTGTAGAGGACGTTATTTCCTATTGAATGATATCTTTGAATTTGCTCTAGTATAAATAGTGCTCGAAATAAAGGTGGTTCGGTTTTTTTTTTCCACGACTGTACATCAGATATGTATAATTATTTAACTAAAACTTAACCATAGAAATAACAATAGAAAACAAACATCTTTTAACAATTTTATTAGGAATAAACACAACATAACAAGCTTTACAATAGCAACTGATATTCTTCTAAAATAACAAAAAATAATAAAATATTTCCTTTCCTTGTTAAATATATCAACTATTACTAAAAACTACAATATAACAATAAATCTTAGTCTATTAATTATGGATTACACTATGCTATTGTGATAAGTATCTGAACAAAAAGCAAAGCCTTTGAAACACAAAAAACATTACTTCAAAAAAGCATTCAATGTCAATGTAAACTAGATGTGAAACATCTGTAAAAATTATTTTGGTAAAATGTGTTCCATATTTTCAGTCAAAAATAACCTTCAGAATATATATTGTTTACTAAACTAAGAATTAATAACCATTTCCAATTTAAGACTTCTTAAGTGTAAAAAATTCAACAAGACTGAAAACAGGTTATTAATAACATGAATATTGAAACACATTGTATTTTATAGAAAGAATAATCTGTACATTTAAAAATAACATTAAACTGGTATAAATTTAAAACACTGCAAGAAAATGTCTTTACGAAAAATCTGTTTGAAACTAAAAAAATTGTTTGAGTATAATTCTTTTGCAAAACAAAATGATTGTAGATTTTGTTAAAAAATTTTGTGCAAATATATGGTATACAAAAATATTTTTTAGATTCTTAAACTTCCTTCTAATATATATACAAGGCCTTGATAGCAAGATGTTCATGCTTCAGTTTTTTAATTGGAAGTCTGATTTAGTAGACATTACAAAAATTATGAGTTATGCCATGCAGTGCATATATGAATATTTCTAAGCTTCAGGCTTTTTAAACTAATATTTCGTGTCTGTTTTTAATTTTTGTGTCGAACTTCGTTCCGTAAAACTTAAAGTTGGATAAATTATTATTGGATCCTGGATTTAGAGAAAATTAAATGTGAAATGAAAAATATCACAAAACTGACTGCTTCATTTGCAAGTGTATTCTCAACTTAATAAAGAATAAAATTACAATATCTGCAAGTTTAGCTTGACCATAAACATTAAGTAACCTACCTAACTGCAAAAAAGGGATTGTAACAAATAAAATGAAAACGTATGGTATGCAAACTAAGAGGTAGTTTATTCCTAAGAGTTATGATCAACAAGAGAGCAAAATAACTGTGTAAATGTATATATTTCGTAAGTATTGTTATTTTAGTATTAATGGGCATTCTTCCCGAGATCTGATTTTATGTATTGCAAAATCAAATTAAGAGATAACTGTAATCATTATTTTCATGAAAGGGTTGAAATAAATTTCAGAACATTCATTAGATCTTGTGGGTATAAGTGGTTTCCATCCATTTTAAGAAATTCCATGGGATTATGTAACCTTTTAAAAAGAATTCTTTCATCAATTAATGCACATTTAATATCACCATCCCATGTGTAAATAACAAAGTTCATTTTAAAATATTTGGATGACTTCAGACTTTTTAAGCAATTCACAATAAATTATAGGTCTTTTAATATTTTTTAAATAGTCCACTCAATATGCACATTTGATGGCCAATACCAAGTATTGCAAACGATCTTAATTAACAGAGAAATTAAACATTAGAATTATTGAAGATAAATTGCAACAAAATTATATTTCAAGTCTCTTTCTTGAATGTTTAGAAAAATTCTGATTTTAAGCAAGTAGTTTCATATCTTTTGCTTACAAAATTTGTTCTTAAATTGCAAATATTAAGCTCTATAATCTAAAAATTTGTTACCTTTTAAAAGTATCAATTAAATGAACAGTTAAAACATGATTGTAGATCTGTTTACATGTAAAGTTCAGAGAAGTTAAAGGTATCTTGCATAAAACTTACTTGATTAATCAATGGCATTGTGAAAATTAAGCAATATACTTTAGATTGTCTACCTGAGAATTAAATCCATGGCACTAGTTTTCATACTATTTTATCTCATGCTTTCTACTTGCATGTGCATGATTAATTTTTAAAAGCTTTCCAACAGAAATTTTATTTCAGTTTATTTGTGCTATACATTTCTTACAGATAATGATCCAGACAATTAGACATAACTAAAGGTTTCCAAAAGAAGAAAATTATCTCAATCTTACTATTAGCTAGAAGATGGTACAAGTTTGAAACATGGCCAAGAGTAAAATTATTCAGAACACACAACTTTCATAGTTTCTTATAGAAGCTTGAAATTAAATAGATGAGAAGGTCAGGATTATTGCATGATTTAAAAATAGTTGAATCTGTACAATGACTGAAAGTACCTAATATCGACATGATACTACTGAAATATTAGAAAGAAAAATGAGTGACAGCAAATTAAGTCCTACTCCAATTAAATGAAAAAATTCAGAGATGTAACACAATTTTTATGAACATTTTCAGGCATTACACACACATATATATAGATGGAAATATATCACAGTGAATATTAAAATATTAACGAATTTGGGTGGAATGGTGAAACTGTATAGAAGTATGAAAATGAATACAGCATTTTGTTGTTTATAAATTAGGTACATTTTAATAATGATTTTGCAAGTGTTTTTAACATTCTTCATACATTTTATAATAGATATTCATTAAAAATAAATTCTTATACAGGTCTTTTATAACAAGTTACACAGAAATACAAAATTATCTTAAACATATATTACTTGAATTAAGTCAAACTTTACTGTGTCAGGCCATATTGTTTTATAGGAATATTTTAAAAAATTGTTTACGATTCAACAACCTAAGAGATACAAGATTTCAAGTGTAACTTTTGAATAATTCTTGTTTATTACAATGAAAGATAACAATTCTATATCAAAATAATATTAGTAAATTTTGTCATTTATTAAGGGCATGGAAAACTTGTTAATGCCAAGAAACATATCTGAACATTATCTTATGAAATTGTTTGTATAATAGGTAAACAATAAGAGAATGTGTAAAGTAATAGTATTATATAAATTATGCTATTATTTCCTAGGGACTTAACAAGTTACGGACACAGTTATTTTCAAATTGTTTATCTGTATAAAGTACAAAAAAAAAACTTAATTTTTTAAATTTTCTTTTTCATTTTTCATTACCTATTTTCAGACATACATTACTTAATTCTATCTTCCTTTTACTCTAACGCAGCATACTGAATAATTTATCTTATATCAATAAAATAAGTATATTAATGGTTTAATTAAAACGAAACATAACTTAAACTTTTGTGGCAATAATTCAAATTTATAAAAACAATATTTGTCAAAAATTCCTTGGATTAAAGGAAAACTGATCTACTTCAGTTTATCAAACTACATAAACTCATAAGTAACATCACATACTTAGATAAACAAAAACTTTGATGGTTATAAATATATAATTTAAGTATGTAAAAACTATTCGGAAATTAAAAATTAGTCCTGCCACAAAATCATACTGTAAAAATATTTAGCAAATTGGTTTAACATAATTTAATAACAAATTGTTACCTCTTATCTTATATAGTTAAACTGTAACTTACATAATGACTTAATACATGGCATACTTTAAGTTTAAAGCTATTTAGTTTAAGTAAAAACTCAGAATTTAACCTTTTGTTAATTCTAAACTAAAAGAAGCTTCTGAAATAAAATATATAACTTACATAATGTTTGTATTCCATACAGTGAAATATAAAATGATAGATATTATTAATTAAAAACTGTAATAAAACTATTATGAATGACTGCATAAATGCAAAACTTTAACTACATAAAAGCTACCTATTTTGTCATTTGGGTTAAACAATAGCAGGCACTGGTGATCCAGTATCCAAAACCTCAATTTTAAATATTTTGTGTTTAAGATACAAACAAATGGCTGAAAAAGAACAAACTCAGCTTCATAAAAACATAGAATAACATTATTTTAAACTCTAATTTACAAAAACCATATGATGGGGAAACAAAAATAGAAGAAAAATATTTCACAGGGAATAACCATTCAGCAAATGTACAACAATATGTTAATCATAAGCAACAAAGTAATTGAAGTAAACTAACTGTTTTTCAGCTAACAAATGTAGGAAAATATACTGAATGTTGATCAGCATAATACAACAATAGAGCTTTAAAGAAATTTTGTATTACACACTGTCCGCAATTTAATAAAAAAACTCAGTTTTTTAAATATTACTAGAGTAAAACCTTAACTTTATATAATTTTCCTATGACTATTTTTTATTTACAATTATAGGTTCTACGTGTTTTTCAAAACTGAAATTCTTTCAACAATTTTTAGCACATTCTAAGTGAATTTTTATAAATATTTTAGATAGTGCTTAATTTACAATATTAAAAAAGATAACAGTCTATTTGAAAAAATGTAACATCAGTATATAACAAAAAATTTAGACATTTAAATTTATGTTGTTATTAAAATTTTGTTTCCATCCCAACAATGAGGGACTTATTGGCAGAAAATTAGTAAAAAATGGAAGAAAATTAGCTATTACCAAACACAAGTGTCTTCACTTATTTTGAATCAACTAAAAATTCATCACCATCTCTGACTTGATAGCTGTAGAGTTTTCTACTATTATATCTGAGCTCATCAGGACCACAAAAATCTTTCAAATCTTGGTCAATATAAAATAGGCGCATTTTAGTTGGTCTTAGTCCAAATTTGTCACTAAGTGTTGCTTTAAGCTCTTGAACAGATTGCTGAAGATTTACAGTTAAAACCGATTGTTCCTCACAAAAATGAACGAAAACTTGTGCAGTTTTTTTCGGAGATAAATCTACATCGACTAAGGGGGCAAGTTTTCCATGAATTGCCTCCAACTCGTAAAATCTGAAATAAAATAATATTGTGAATTGAAAACACTTTTTTATATAAAATCAATCAGTTAAGGCATCAAAAAATCAATCAAGACATGAAAAAATTCTCAACAGAACAATCAAGAATAAATTGAGTATTTATAAATGTGCAATCTCTCTGAAGTAAACAATCGTGGGAAAAAATTAAACCCTCCCCCTCTTCTTTGTAGCACTATACATAGCAGAGCAATTTCAAAGATATCAACTAATAGGGAACAACATCCTCTACAAATTCAAATGCAAAACAAATTGCATTAGAGGTCTTCATATCAAATTTTCCACAAACAAAATTTCCAATCAAAACACCATGTGTTGATGCCTTAATCATCAGATTCTGCAATGTTAAATTAGTCTAAATATGAATTTTCTTTAAATAAAATTTTCTTCAATGCAAACATTTCTCAGGTTCATCAGATGTTTTAAAAAACTTTTGTTTGCCCCCTAAAATTGCCATATGAGGAAAATTTAAAGTAGTGCAAAACCTAACCATTGGAATCGGCTAAAATTTTGCATGGTCCTATAAGTAGTCCTTCTGAAACAATTCCCATCAATATATAATAAGGTTCCAATTCAAAATTTTTTAGACATTAATTTTATTATTACTGCACACTAAAAACTATTTTTAAAAATTAAATATTAGGTGGACATTGTGTTCTTGAACAGTAATATGGTACAAAATATCAGTGCTATAGAAAAATTATTTAGGAAGACTTGCATAAAAGTCTAAGAAACTGATTTAACATTAGGAGCCCCAAACTTTCTGCACTCGTAACGTCGAAACTAAATTTGAAATTTGGTACCTGGAGTTAAATAAATTATGATATAGATATTCTAAATTGTGTCAAAATAGGGGGTTCTATTGGAAATTATGAAGTTGGTGCTCAATTTAATATGAAGATTGCCCTTTATGCAATTATAATGCATTGTAATTTATAGAAGACGTTGGTTCTTGTCAAATGCCATCTTTGAATTTGCTCTACTGTTAAAATTTCTCGAATAAAGAGGATGGTTGGCTTTTTCTGTGAATGTGCAACTAAACCTTAAGCAAGATGCCCCAAAACAGTTTTGGTATGTCTGAAATAACACTTGCCAAGTAATGACATATAAAACCAAAAATATTTAAATAACCTATATTTCTCTCTTGGAATATATTGTCACCTTACGAGTGAAACACAATTCAAACACTTGGTTCTAAGAAAAGGAAGGGGGCATCAATTTTATTACCCACATTTTACTCCCTAAGCAAGTTTTCTTAAAAGATCTTAGCCTTCACACAAAGAAAAATATCTTACTGCACTTACTAGTCTGAAGATCACCCTATTGTGGTCTAGAAAAGCTAAAAACTCATTTTCTCAAAAATTGACTTTGTGTTTGACTTGTTAGTAGACAATACTTAAAATAAAACTTTAACTGGTCAAATTTCTCACTCTAGGAGTCATTTTTCTCCAGTCTGGCAGCAATGCAATTTTGACACTTATAATTTTGTTATGATAAACATTCTGAAATTTTATTATGCTTAGTTTTAAAAACCTCTGCTGTCATGAATGCAAATGTTACTCATATTCAAAACATGAAAGTAAAAACACTCAGTGTTTCTTGATCAAGCTGATACCTTGCAAGTAATTTTATTCATTGAATTAAGTTTAATTATATCTGCAACAGCTTGTCAAATTAAAATTAAGCAAATTGTTTAATCTTCCTTCTATTTACAGTAACAGATTGCACACAATTCATGCATAGTGCATATAAAAAATATAAAAACTACACAGCTAAGTAAAGAAAAAAATGACTACAAATTATTCATTGTGATTTTTATATTAAAGTATTTAGCAAAACTAACTTTTTATTTATATATATACCCTCTATAACAAAAAATCGACGCACCAAGAAGGAATTGTCCGATGGAGACAAAAATTGGTGGATAGGAAAATTATGTACAGAATAGAGAATGATTAAAATTTCAGAACAATTGAATGATTTATTTCAGAGTTACAGTAACGAGCTCAATAAGGTGTTGACCCGCCTCTAGCCTGGATGCAAGCTGCCACACGGCGTGGCATAGACCGATAAAGCTCCCGGATGGTCTCCTGCGGTATTTCTTGCCAAATTTGCTCCAATTGTCGGACTACGTCATCAACATTCCCTACAGGATGCAGTCGCCTTCCCATCATATCCCAGACATGCTCAATGGGAGAGAGATCTGGTGATCTGGCTGGCCAAGGAAATGTTTGACAGTTCATAGCTTGAAGACAGTTCATAGCAACACGTGCCGTATGTGATCTGGTATTGTCTTGCTGAAAAAAAAAGCACAGGGTACTGCGAAAGGAATGGTAGCAAAACAGGTCTCAGAATGTCGTCGACATACAGCTGTGCAGTAAGTGTACCTCTAATGACGACCACAGGGGTCCTGCTATCAAGGGAAATGCACCCCAGACCATAACTCCTTGTTGAGGGCCCGTGTGGCGTGCAATAGTGAAAGCGGGATCGGCATGCTGCCCTGGGCGTCTCCAGACACGTCTTCGATGATCGTCAAGACACAGTTGGAAGCGGGATTCTTCGCTAACGACTATACGTCCCCAGTCAGCATCATTCCAGCCTGATCGAGCCAAGCACCACTGTAATCTGGCTCGATAGTGTGCAGACGTGAGTGGCAGGTGGCGTAACGGTAGGTACGAGCGTAGATATTTCACTTTCTCAGCCGTCTGTGAATGGTCATGGTGGACACTCGTGTGTGGGTCGCATGACTGATGATTGATAGCGATGAATCAGGCGCTGTGACAGCTGATCTGACAATCATTCTGTCCTCGCGATCTGTTGTGGCCCTACGTCGACCGCTACCATCATGACGCTGAAATCTGTCAATGTCCACCCACTCTTGCCAGCATCTTTTAATCGCCGCATGGCTTCGACTCACATGACGAGCGATTCTCCGATTTGCCCAACCTGCCTCTTTCAATCCAATGATAGGACTTCTTTCAAATTCTGAAAGTTGCTCGTAATGAGCTCGAATCCTGCGGAGAGCCATTTTTTCAGTCGTTAAAAGGTATCCTAAATCGCAATGCAGCAGAAATTTTTAGCAACAATTCAAGAACAACTCCTTATATACATCTGCTGGATGCGCAGTTCCGATGTGCTGGAGATCGTACTATTCATTCATTGGACACCAAATTTTAATCATTTGCATATTTGGTCAAAACATTTTTGCATACAAAATTTCAAAGCAATCAGATGATTCGTTCTTGGTGCGTTGATTTTTTTTTTATAGAGTGTAGATATATTGATATATATATATAGGAATAATGTTATTCACCACTTTTCAAATTTTTACTAGCTGTAATTTTAACAAGAGCTTCCATAAATTAAAAGAAGTTATAAACTAAAACAAAATTTTAAAGCCGGTAGCCATTCTACAATAACTATCACAGATTGATATCTTTATAATTTTTAGGCATGTTAAAAAAATATTGCTTATTTTTTCTAGACTGGTTAAGATTTGGGAAAAGTAAGTCATTAAATAACAAAACTTTTAATTCAGAAAAAAAAAAACTTAATGGAACTAAAAGCAAGAAAATTTTGATAATTTGAAAAATAAAAGAAAAAATACTATTGAACAATAAAGATTTAGCTTGAGAAACAATACTTGAGAATTATAAATTTAAAGTTGGGATAATCGATTACCTTTTTGGTCGTTCACTCTTTGATAAAAAATGACGGATAAAAGCTCGTTCTGCATCTTCTCTCTCTTTTTGAAGTATGGCACTACCATTTAAACGAATCACAGATGGAAGGTATGCAATAAGGTGCTGTCGTCGCTCTAACTCATTTAGAACCTATAATATAGATATAAAGAAACTTGGAAAAATATTTATTTCACTTCGAATTTTTATATTTGTATTGTTGTTTACTTTTAACCAATATAAGGAAAACTTAATGCACTTCAGAAAAAGCAGTCTTGATTACATCAATGACATAACCATGGTATTTTAAGTATTAACTTCATTACCTGTGTTTGATTAAAACAAAACACTAGTTAATAAAAACTAAGAGTTAAAAATAGTAAGTAATTTTGACATTTCACTCAAAATGAACCAGAATGAGGATATTAATAAGGTATTATAATTTGATGTAATTATACAGATTAAAAAGTTCATACATAATTAGAAACTTTAAAAAAGTTTAATAATTAATAAACTTTTAATCTTTAAGATTCAAGTGCATCTGTATACATTATAAAAAAAAAACTTGTTTGTATGTATAAGTTAATCTACCATACAAAACTAAAAATGTACATTTTGTAATTTAAATTCATTTCCAAGAATTTTTACATGAATCTTCAAAATTGAAATCCAAAATAATTTTTGATAAAATATGCCTTTTTAAGAAACTCAGTACAAGCATTTCATGCCATGTTTCTTATTACTTATTACAAGTGCATGTTTTTATTTATTTACCTTTCTTACCTGTATCTATTAACAGTTTAAAAGGACAAAAAAAAATTGCAAATTATTTTCTTTTATAAATTTATAAAGAAATTTGTCCACTTGGATATTGTTCTGAATAGAAATTAGCTTATGCAATTAATATGTCAGAGTAAATTCAATTAATATAAAATTAGATAATTTCCAAAAGGGTACAAAGTAAAGAATTTGTACTTACATCTAACACAGGGATGCCTTGTAACCTAATATCTTCAAGTTTTCTAAAATGATTTAATCTTTCAATTTCAATCCAATCATTTAAAAGGATGTTATTTAAATTGATTGTTTGAAGCTGTAGGAAACTGTTCTCCCAAGACACTGGTTCAGGAATGGATGCAATCTGTGTATCAGCCATTATTAGTGATTCCAAGTTAGGAAAAGCTTTACCAATAGATATCACATCACTCCATGAAGAAAGTGGATTTCCACAAACGAATAGCTGTTTTATGTTTGTATATTGTTTGTTAGAAGGCAAACCAATAAACGAGTAGTCATTCAGACTCAAATGAAGTTCTTGTATGCTAAAAAGAAATTTTTGAGAACTTAAATATTTTTCACCTCCCAACACAGCATAAAGGCAATTAAATTTAAAATAGGTAGCTACTTATTTCATTATAAAAAGAAGTGGATTCTCTTTTATATTCGATTGCAATGCTAATCATGGGTGAATTAAGTGGTCAAAGTACAAAAGAAGCATCTATACAGAAAAAGGAACACAAAGTATGATATGAGAATTGCTACTCCTTTTCTTGGCTCATCACTACAAATTGCAGCATTCACCAAGGAAGGATTATTATAATAAGACCAGGGCTATTTCACGAAATTAAAGCTCATTGCAGTCTAAAATACCATTTGGATCAATTTTGTAATGTCTTTTGCAAATGTTAGATCAATATTGGACCAACAAAAATCTGACTCAAAAGATGAGAACTATATAACTGTCCCCTCCTGAGGCTGGTAGATAGTTTATTTTGTGGGTTAATCATCTTGTCAGTCAGTCCACACTTCATTAACATTAAACATGTCTTAAATATTTATTTTACAAAAAAATAACACATAATTTACTGTATAAATAGTTTGAAACATCTAAGTTCAGATGAAAAATACAGTATAATGATAAAAATTACTGTCCCTAGCTCAAATTATTGTGACAAAAATATGCAATACAGTGAAATCCTAACAGAAATGGAAAACATAGTTAGAACATAGATTACACCTACTTTGGCATAGCATCCAGGAAACTGCAAACAGTTGTCCATGGAACATACGTATGGTTAAGAACTAAGCTACGTAAATTGTCTCTTTCTGTCAATCTTTCTGGGGTTGCATCTTTCATGCTATTGTGACTCAGATTCAGAAATGATAAATTTGGCATATGTTGCAAAATGTTATCAATCTGGAATATTAAAAATATTTAGGACTAACTTTTATCAATATATGTATATATGATGACAAACAGTTATCTATTCATAAATGCTGTCAATATGCTGAGAGAAGTGCTAATAAGTTAAATATACATGCATAGTATTTTTCAAAGAGAATGAGTGAAACTTGAGGATTTCAAGGTTTTTTAAGAGAAAATAGGACAGAAATTTCATATTTATCTGTTTGAATTCAAATTTTTTATGACATATCTTGATGTTAAATTGAAATCTAAACAAATGATGCGAACAGAAAATCAGAATGCTTATCAAATCATTCTTATGTTCATACAAAAATTTTTAAGCAAATATATTTCAAATTATAGCAGGCTCTAAGGCACTGCTGTTATTTGACAGTAATGAGAAATAACTTTCAAACAAATTCATTTTTACCTTACATGACATTAAAGTAGAGGTGCACTACCTTTTTGGAAGAAGGGCCACTCGCACCGTTGATTGAGACATGGGGGGCAGCAGTTGAAGTTACAGCACAGACACAATGAAAGTGCTACTATGCAATTATTATGTACAGCTGTTATTACACTTAATATGTATAGCAAAAAATATATTAATAACTTTTTGTTTTTAAGATTAAACTTACAAATGTTTTCTATAAAAATTTAGGAGCTCGTTGCAGAGCTAAATGAATGATATTGTGAATAGTTTTTAAAAAAAAGAAGTTAACAAACATTTGCAGTGATCAATCTTTTATAATTGCTTTTAAAAATGTGTCTGAAGAACGTCATATGTGTTTCAGCAAATTATTTTAGGTTATAAATTTAATTTCAGTGATAGTACAATGAGCAATAAAGATGAGTGTCAGAAAATTTAATGATATCAGTAAAATTAGAAATAAAAATTGCAGCATCAAATATATTTAATATTAAAATTTCTAAAGCATATACAATAATTATGTTACAGTTTGCTAATGGGATGGCCGATATTGAGTTTTACTAATTTATCAATACTGCTAGTAGAAATTCGCATTTGGCCGCATGTGGCCCGCGGGCCGCAGGTTGTGCACCTCTACATTAAAGGCAATATTTTCCCAATTTCAAAAATTATCAAAATGCTTCAAAAGCAGCAAACTTAAAAAAAGAAAAAACTTTTAAAGCAAAGTACATTTGAAATGAAATTTTAAATTTGACCAACCTCATTCAAATCACTTAGTTGATTTTGGGCTAAATCAAGTTCTTCTACATCATGACAGAGTTCTTCAATTTTACGTAACACTCCAGCTCTATCAATACCACAGCAATTTAATGTAAGTGTGCGTGGAAGAACAAGCCTCCCACTGGGGCTAGAACGACCAGGAAAACTACCAACAAGGAAGATTTCACAAGGTTCTATGGGATTAGCATCAATATCTTCAACATATCGAATTTCAAGAGCTTCCGAAAAAGAGCAGCTGGGCATGGTAACAAACTGAGAAAGGAACACATTGTAGCATTAATACCATCTTAATTACTTTTCTTGTTTCCACAAAAACACTAATTTACATTTACATAGACATACGACAAAGGAGGAATGTTGAAGAAAATTGAATAAAAACAAATTAAATGGAAAGTTAAGTTTTAGTTTTTAACCAAATGATAGAAATCTTCAAAGGACATATTTACAGAACATATAAACTGTTATTACCTATTACTGCAGACCTATTATAGAGACGTAATATCTATGGTAGTACCTAGTTAAATTGTAAATTGTTGCATTGTTTTGTTAAAAATTGCATTCTTTTGAGATTTTGTTGTTAACTTTAAAATAATTTTTTTTTAAAAGGTATTCAGGTGCTGCCTTTATTTTAACTAAAAACCTACATTACGTTTTATATATTTAGCACAATAATTTTCAAACAATTTTTTAACAAAACTGCTATAGGTACATAAAATGCACTGCATATTACTCAAATTTCACAGAACATTGCAATTTTTTAGCATTACCAGAAATATTGTGCAGATGTTCAAGGAAAAATTGGACTATGATGATTTTTGCACAGCAAGTGGAATCCGTTTTTTTTCCCCAATTTAAATCTTATTTTGTATTTTTATTACAAATTAAAGCTCTACAACTGATGAAAATTATACAGTTGAATAAAAAGAAATTGATAACTTGTAATTACATAGTTGTATTTTATTAGGAACTATAATGTAACTGAAAATTATAGTGGTCCTGAGTGCAGATGAGAGGAAATTAGATCTGAAGCCAAACAGCTGATTTTCAAGTCGAATCTGAAACCTTTTTCTAAATGTATTATTAAATGAAAATGAATTTTGAAATGTTCTAAAATGTTTTGCAGGAAATACTGCATGAAATCAAACGTATGAAGATAAAATTGAGAGAAATACGATTGGAATGATTACTTTAAGTTTAAAATATCGAAAGTGTTTTCCAGTTGAATTGGTTTGTTTCAACACGATCTCACAAAAAGATTATACAACTATTTCCGAAATCAGGCCATCTTAAAAATCCAAAAAAAAAAAATTATTTTTAAAGAACAAAGCCATGCGAAAATGCAGAAAGTGTCAATTGTTCAACAAATTTTTCACCCACGTTGTTTTGAAACGTATTTCAAAATAAAATTATCAACAAACGAGTTAAATCGCACTGCCATAACATAAGCAAATAGCACATTTAACGTCAGCTGACAGCATAAATATCAACATTTCGAAAACAATAGGAATACAGTTTTTAAAAATATTATGCAGAACTTACGAACGAACGAATGTTACAGGAGCTTCATGAGAAATGTTTGAAGGATTTTAGACAAAAGAACATTTTTTTTAGTTCTTAAGTTTGTAAACAAAAAATTAGAATAATGTTTTTTATTTGTTTGATAATCAAACTACTACACAACCTTGAGCACGTCTTGATGAGTTGAGTAGTTATATTAAGTGGAGGTTATTTCATTCGTCTATTAATTTTTTTTTTAAATACAGCAGAAACGTACCAAGAAATTTTATTGAAATGATGCGTGATGAAATAAGGAAATTAAAAAACTAACTTTAACTTGTTTACATGTATTTTTGTAAGAATAAAAGAAAAAAAACTTCAACGAAAAATTCTGAAATTTAAACTGTAACTGTATTTAGTTTATTGCAATGATCCAAATATTTCTCCCGTTTCAGTCTGGTTAATCAGCAAAAGTAAAATTAGGGACAGTTTTTTGTTTTAGTCTTTTGCTGGGGATAGCGGTAAGTGGAAATTTATATTTGCAAATAACAAAATTTTGATCGGTGTCTTTTTTTTTTATAAATATTTCGTAAAAAAATAGTTTCGTTTTCCCTTTGATTCTTTTTTTTTTTTCAATCATTTGGAATTTTTGTAAAATTGAGTATCTTATCAGTGATTGCAAATAACTTGCTAGTGTTTATAGTTTAGTGAATCATTACAAATATCTTTGCTGCCCATTTCAAAAAGAAATTTTGACGTTTGCACGCCTCTGTTGAATCGTATTCAATTTCAGATCACTGTTATGACCATAAAAGACGAAAAATGTTTCCTTTAAAAACAAGTAAAATGCACATTCAAATATTCCAGTGAATACATTCAAAAACAAAACGTCGGTTTTCCAAATTGTTTGCTGCGTTTTAGGACAGTGAAACAATTTCTTAAAAGGCAGTAATCACTGCATGTAGATCTTGTTTTCACTTGTACTCTGAAATATAGTAATTCAGCTTTCATATTTTCAATTTTAATTGAACTATGAATAAAAATTTATGGTTATGGTGGTGTTTTAACAGTAACGTTTTAGTTTCATTGAACTTAGGCAAACTTTAATTGAGGTCGGTTAATTGTTCCTTTAAGTGCGATCAAAAAGTTTCCGTTCAAAGGCTATACAGTCCAGATTTGGTATGCCAGTCATGCAAAGTGCCTTGAGCATTTAGGCAATCATCCCACTGTGCCACCAGGTTGAATATACCCCTTTGGTAAAATTCCTGTTTCTGATGCTTGAAGAAGTCCGAAACTGCCTCCTACACTTTTTCGTCTGACAAGAACCATTGACCTTTCAAGGACTTTTTTAAGGAACCAAAGACGTGAAAATTGCATGGGTAGAGATCAGGACTGAGGTGGGCGACCATGCTGTGGTGTCATCCTTTATCCCAAGAAGTTCAAGAGCCAGTCATCTGCTGGAAAAGTGATGCTTACCCTGTTCTTTGATTACCAGGGCCCATTGCTTATGGTTTCAAGGATCCAGGAGTCTCCATCACTGGGGTACGGTACTGCGAAACGCTGGAGAGATCACGACGTGCAATTAAGGTGAAACGTTCGG
The DNA here is from genome assembly GCA_947359465.1 of Metellina segmentata. Classification (NCBI taxonomy): domain Eukaryota; kingdom Metazoa; phylum Arthropoda; class Arachnida; order Araneae; family Tetragnathidae; genus Metellina; species Metellina segmentata. The sequence continues at coordinate 68,519,510 of OX375873.1, read as the reverse complement.
GAAAACTGCGAAGTGGGGCGATTCCTACTTCATGATAACGCACGTCCCCCATACCGCATATGTCGGAAAGCCGATGTTACAAACACTAAAGTGGGAGACACTCGAGCACGTCCGCCTTACAGTTCTGATATCTCCCCATGAGATTTTCATGACTTCGGTCCTTGAAAAGATGATTGTTCCTGTCGGACGTAAAAGTGCAGCAGGCAGTTTCATGTCAAGCAGCAGAAACAGGAGTTTTACCAAAGGGGTGTATTCAACCTTCAACCTGATGAAGCAGTGGGATGATTGCCTAAATGTTCAAGGCGCTTTTGCATGACTGGCATACCAAATCTGGACTGTACAGCCTTCGAACAGAAACTTTTTTATTGCCCCGTATATTTAGAATGAGTTTGAGAAGTAATAAACAGAATGGTGCAATTAAATTTTGCATTAGCTAGTTAACAGATAAATAAAATGATGAAAAAAATATTTGTTCAGTCCACTGAATTCACTATAAATTATTAGTTTATGTGTCACAAAATGCTTTATCAAACAAGAATTTTGTACCTATTTTTCAATCTCCAATTTATCTTGTTTCTATTCATTTTGAAATGGAATGGAAAAAAACACAGATTGGCCGAATTCTATTTTGTACAATTCTTAGACGTGCTAATTAAGTTCATTTGTTGTACTGTCTTACTTTTGATGTATTAAATGATAATTTTTAAACATTTTCCAGGGGGGGGGTCAAATTTTTAAAATTTTATTTGATATGCTCATACAAATAAACTTTATTTCTTGTGTTCATTTGTTAGAAGAAAAAAAATTTTAATTGGTAACAATACAAAATTTTATTGGAATAATAAACACAAAATTTGAATAACATTCTCAAACTGGCAAAATATGATTCATTTTTCTCACTCTTCAAACGGTCTGCTCTTTACAGGGCTTCTTTTAAATGGATTATGCTGCAACAGTACTTGACAGGATTCCTTTATTTGTCTTGAATATTCTAACTGTTCTAACATTGGGAATTTTTGTGGGCCATTCTGTGAATTATAAGCTTATTTTAAAGAATGTTTTTCATATTTTTTTTGATTAGCATGAAATAATTTTATTTACTTTTTCTTTCCTTGAAAAGTATTATCAACTGATATGTCTTCTGAAACTTCAAAACTTAATTTGAAATTACAATTTTTTAGATGCAGTACTTCCGTTTTTTATTTTTACTTTCTGTGCTCGTTTCATTTTGTTGGGCTGCCAAGCACCACAAAGCTGAAATAGAAGACAATGAATTTGCTGAGTTTGAAGAATTTGATGAAGATGATGAATTGGTTATAAAAGAAGATGAAACTACTAAATTCAATGCTGAAGCAAAACTATCAACTCCAGTACAAGCATTTGATGATGAAGTTCAGATAGAAGTATGTTTGAAAATCTATTGATTTTCATAATGATATAGCTCCAATATAACATAATATATTTTTTCTTTTGTGCTAGTTTATGTTTTCAATTAAAGGTAGCATTATTACAAACAGGTTTTAATAGAATATTTTAAGGTATGTTTACATATTGTAATTTGTTACTAAAAGCCCCATTCCCTTACAATGTGCAAAAGACTTTGTTTTATGATTGCTATCGTGAAGCTCAAGCGAATATCAAGATATACTCTTGTATTCATTGTAATACCTTCCTTTCCTGAGCAGCATTCATTGCCAATACTTAGAGAAATTATAGAATGTAGAAAGTACTGTATCTTAGCATAATCAATATTGTTTCAGTCAATAACATTTTTTAAATTATGAAATCAAATTTGATTATTAAAAAAATAGCTATTATTTATATTACTTCAATAATGCATCCCAACTAGCTGTGTATGATGCATAACTTTTGCATGTGAAGTTAAAGACACACAGAGAACCTGGATTTAAAAGTCAGTTTAATGTTACCTCAAATACTATCTCCAAAAATCTATCTATAATTTATAGACCTCTTATGTTCGATTAGAAAATTAAGTTAGATATTTTAATTATTAACTGCATTACAATTATTTAATGTCAACAATATTTTTAAAATATCATTAAACTCAATAGTAAAATATCAACCAATTTTACTAAAATTTCTTTCTCCAGATTTTAAAAATATATGTACACATTAACTCATAATTTTCAGAGATTATTAAAAGAGTGGTAAAATAAACTGAATGTCTAATACCTGCCAAGAGTATCCATATATGACAGGTGTGCATAAAAGTGTTTATTCTGATACTTTTTATTTTTATTATTTCCTCATTTGTATTTTTTAGTTAACATAAAACCATTTAAGGATGCAGTGCTTCCCCTTTGAGACATCTTATAGGAATTGTAGGACTCCCATGTTAAGCGAGTCCGAAGGTTTTGTCCAGATGTATTTTGCTACTGTTTCCATTCAATACAAAAAAACATAATGTTTTTAAAAAATCTCTATATTAAAAAAAAATTACCACTGCCGCAGGATTGAAAAATTTGTAGTTTAGCTCAATTCTTAGACGCTTTCCCTAGAAAGTTCGGATCAGAAAAATATGAAGGGGTTGGCGAGCGTAAGCTAGCAGGGGGTGGAGCCCCCTAGTTTATTAGAACAACGTAAAATGTAATGACAAGTACATAAAGTACAAAGAAAATTTACAACTAGCTGGAGTGTCTACATCCAGTTAAACACAAAATATTTATACTATCCCTACATACAAAAATCTGCATATTTGAAATTGCGTACACTCGATTGTTGCCTGTGATATTTTTTTTTTCACAGTAAAGAAAGTGGAAAAATTATTTCCTCTACATCCAGTTAATTTTTACACATTAACAATTATTTTCAATTTGCTATAATTTTCCTTTTGCTGGATTATTAAACCAAAGTTATTTCTAGGAGGATGGAGAGGAATTTGAACATTTTCAAGATGAAGAAGAATTTGAAGGTTTGGATCAAGAAGTACCTTTAGTGAAAGGAAAACCATCTGACAAACCTGATCTCAAAATCACAAAAGTTAGTGTTCTCGTACATAATTGTGGTATTAACAATAAATTATAAAACAAACATTTCATTTCAAAAATAAATCTTTGGTTATTCATAGGTTCCCCTTCATCTCAGAAGAAACTGGGAAAGCTTTTACTTGGAATTCTTAATGATAGCTGGTCTTTTGGTCTATTTTATAAACTTTGTTGCTGGACGTAACAAAAATCAAAAGCTGGCAATGGCTTGGTTTAATTCTCATAGACAAATTTTGGAAAATAATTTTGCTTTAGTAGGTATGTATACATATTTCCAAGGTATTAAAAAAGTTTTCAAAATTACTTTAGTACTCCACAGAATGAGATTAAAGATGTTACTATTAATTACTAAAGATATTACCTTGGACTTGTTACTAGTTTATGTTTCCTGCCTGCTACTACATAATGTCCAGATTTTCTGGTGTCCAATAACTGTATTTAGAAAGCAGTGCTAAATATACTAGCCGTAAATTTCTGTTTTGATTGTATTTGAAGGCCATTTTTTTTTAATGGTTGATTTTTTTTTTATTAGTTTTTATGCTTTACATAACTCACAAAGGAATTAACTTTAATGCAAACTTATATTTTTATTACAAAATTGCCTTTTGTAACACTTACAAACTTGTTAGGGAGAGTCCATTTCACTCTACATAGAGACCCCTTGAGGGTAGCAAAGTAGAGAACTCGGCCAACATTTTATTTTCTGCCTTTGTTCTAGACCTGTTCGTCGGCAGGCACTCTTTATTTGATGCTAAGTACAACAATAAAGAGGTTGGTAGATTATATAAAGCACCTCTAAAAGAAGCTCATTTAACATTTGCGTAAAATAATTTATTCATTTAGCACCACAACTTGTAGAAGAGGCCAAGTTTTTTCTCATAGTCATCATACTACATTTGATTTCATCTTAATCTGGTGCTCCAGGTGCATATCGGTCATTTGAGATTATTTTCATTTGGATTATTTATGAAAAAGATGGTTTTTCCACAACAGATTGTAAAAATCTGGATTTACATATTAATTGGGTTTCTTTAGATTAATTTGACTGCCTACTCTACTTATACAACTCTCAGTACACAGCAATCTAATCCTACCACCTTGTTTAAATGCTAAACAGTTTTTATCCTATTTTTCACTTAACTTTAATTTTATTGTAATATATCTTATGTGCTAATTTCAAATAGAGATCCCAATACTTGGCTTGCATAATATATCAAAGTTTCTTTGCAACATCTATTAATTATAATTTATGTTAAGGTGATGATGGAAAGAAGGAAATAGAAAATCCTGGAATACAAAAGGAGTCAGAAAATATTTATACACTTTGGTGTAGTGGACGAGTATGCGTTGAAGGAATGCTTGTAGAATTAAAATTTTTGAAGCGGCAAGACTTAGTGAGTGTTATAGCTAATATCTTCAGGCCATCTGCAGACCAAATAGTAAGTTATAAATATTTAATTTAACCTTTTTAACATATATTTGAAAAACATAAAAATATATTGTTACATTTCACTATTTCTTTCCTAGCTTATCAAAGTGACAATGAGTCCTGATTCAATGGATAACTTTGTATTTTGCATAGCCAATAAGAAAACTGCTGTGCGATTGTTGAAAGAGATGAGTGACTTAGTAAGTCAAATTTGAAATCTTTAAAAACAGACCCACAATTTTATTTCAAAGTAGGAATTTTCAAAATTTTATAACCTTTTGTTAGAAATATTTAGTAAAAAAAAAAATTAATTTTGACAAATAACCAAAAGTGTTGAATACTCAAATAGATATTAATTCTTGTGCTTGATCTAATGTAAAACTAAATTTTATTTTGAGATAGGTGCCTATTTATACACATGCATGTATTTATTTTCTTAAAATTATCTTCCTGATTATAAAAACTTACTTCAGAGTTTGCTGCTTTCATAATAGAAGTGTGCTTTTTCTTGTGACAGAGTACTTATTGTCCTGAGAAGAAAAGTGCTGACCGTCTAGGTGTTCCTGATAATTTTGTCATGATGAGTGAATTAGGCGAGGCCGCATCTGCAATGTTAGATAGCAAGGTATTTCTTGTATTTTTACAATTGTTAGGTTGTCGTTTGCTATTTTTATTAAATCTGTTCTTTTAGCATGTGGTACATTTTTGTTGCACTCTCAAATAGTTATTATTGAATCAAATAATTAATTATAAAAATAACACTTGTGTGTTTTATTTTTCAGTTAATCACAGTTCTTCAGAAATATTCAGATTACATAGATTTTATTCATTTCTCTGATCAATTTTCTGGGCCTAAATTGCAAGAGTAAGTTCATATTTGAAGTACTTATAATTGAAAAATGAATTCTATTAATGTGTCAATTTTTTGTGGACATGAACAAACTATTCTGTACAGTTCCTGTAGCTCATAACAGCAGACCATGAACAGTATAAATAAAATTTCTTATTACAAAGAATTTCTAGTGTACGGATAAAAAAATTGATTTCCTTCAATCTTTTTGTTTGATTGTAATATTTTCTATTTATTCATTGTGGGAGTTTTTAGGAAAAAAGACGTCTGGCACTTATTTTAGTCATGATTGTTTATTCAGATTATTTCATTGCTCATGTAATGTCACAAGAATGGGAATAGTTTATTTTAACTTTTATTTATGTGGGAACAAAGACCATAGTTCGATATATAAATAGATGAATTAAAAACAGGAATTTTATATGAGCTAACTAGAAAGTGTAACGTGCAATGAATTGACAGGGCTTTGGGCGATCTTCTGCCCAAATAATTAAATTTAGTTCACATCTTAACAGCAGTCTGCTGTAACATCTTCGTTCTTCAACTGCCAGTCGTTGACTTCATCCTTCTGCTGGTTTCGGTGGGAAACTGCTATTGCTAGGTAAGTCAACAAAGAAGGGAATCATATTTGATGTAGCAACATGGATCAAAAGCTCTATAACTTTTGATTGAGCTTTGCCATCCGTCTTCATACTCCATCACTCATTGTTGAGTTGTAAAAAATGGTCATCATCTTAGGGTCTCTGAATAAATTTTAAGAGTTGAAAATTGTCATGATGTTTGATGTATCTTTGGGATGAAGCTGTAGGCCAAGCTTTCATGTTGTTGGCCATCATCAATGTTATGTGGGACCTATGTTTTGTCCCATCCTCTTTTATGTCAGACTGGTCGGAGATTGACTTTCGTAATTTTGTAGGGGCCAAAAAACTTTGGGCAAAGTTTTAAACCAGTTCCATATTGGAGTTTTTCTATTGCTACTTTGTCACTGTCTTTATATTTGGTTGTCATTTTTATTTTATTAACATTACTTTATTTTCCAGGGACGCTCAACTGACTAAATTACCAGACACTAGAAAAATGCTGATATTTGGTTTTAATAGTAAGTTTGCATTAGATATATACTTATAAATTTGACTTAAATATGCTTAAATTGCCTTTGGGAATAAAAGTCCTTGTTTTAAGAATCATATGGTTTGTTTCTTATGGTCTATTTAAGAGCATTCTGTGAACGATTTGACAATGTTCCAAGACTACAATAGTACCAGAATATAATATTTTTGATGGACCATTAATCAATAATTCTTGGGAGATTTAGAATATGTTGGCAGTTAAAAGGGTAAAATTTAGTTAAATAGTAAAGAAACTATGTTCAGTGTCTCCCCTAACAGTTTATTTAAAGCAGCCTAATAAATTTGTTTGTTTTTCTTGTGTAAAGTTTTGACAATTTTTTTTCATATACACTGGCAAGAAAAATTAAAGGAACAACTATAAAAACTCATATGACTTGAATAATTTTGCAGATAAGAACATGAAAATTGCACAAGATCTTTATTTTGTCATGTCTGACACATATTCAAAATGCAGGACTGCCTCTTTCTGCAAAAAAAAAATAAATTAAAATTAAAACATAGGAATGTGTGATATAAGGTAGGATAAGGAAATTTTACTGTTTCAACATTTTAGAGGAACACAGGAAAAATTAATAAGGTATGTGGTCACCCCTGACCGAAATGCAAGCTTTACAGCGATTTTCCATACTATGGATAAGATTATCTTGAAGTGCTTGCGGTAACAAAGTGTATTCAAGATTAATTGCATCTTGAAGCTCCTGCAGAGTTCTAGGTAGGGGTTGCCGAGATGCAAGACGGCGTCCTAGTGTTTGACCAATCGAACATCCTACACATGTTCGATTGGATTTAAATCTGGTGAATATGCGGGCCACTCCATTCGCTGGATTCCTTCGCCCTCAACATAATCATTCACCATTGCAGCATGATGAGGACGTGCATTGTCATCCATTTGGAGGGAGTTATTACTGATTGCACCCCTAAACAACTTGACATGAGGATCAAGAACCTCATCTCTGTATATTTCAGCATTCACAGTTGCACTGGTAAAAATTTTTAGGTCAGTGCAGCCATTCAAAATAATGCCCGCCTATACCATGATTCCACCACCTTTGTATTGATGCCTTTCACGGATGTTTGTAGGCTTATTGCGTGTGTTTTTCTGCCTCCATATTGTAACACGTCTGGAATCACTCCCCAAACAAAATTGGGATTCATCGGTAAAGATAACTTGGCTCCAGTCTGTGGTCCTCCAATCACTATGATCTCTGCACCACTTTAAATGGATGCATTTCGCTGCCTGAGTTAGTGGAATACAAATCATGGGTTTCCTTGCATATAGCCATCTTTTATGCAGCCTACTACTCGCAGAAAATCTGGATAGTCGAGTTCCTGTTGCTGCAGCGAACTCCCTTGCAATCTGAACTGATGTCAGTCGCCTGTTTCTTTTAGCAATCTTTGCCAAATAACGATCCTGAGAGTCTCTTGTGGCACGTTTTCGACCTTGACCTGGTTGTCTGCACATTACCAGGGTCTAAACCGTTACCAGATTCTTGACATGATGCTTTTGGCTATTTTTAAGTCTTTACAGACCCCTGTCAGTGTCTGTCCTGCTTCCATTCTCCCTATCGTTGCCATTGGGTTATTAAAATCTTCTCTGACAGCCAGGCAGCCCTAAAGGCTTTGCAAAGTCACTGCTTTTCCTCAAAAGCAGTGTGGGAATGTCACAATGTGCTTGAGGACCTGGCTGAGAGAAACAAGGTCTCTCTGGTTTGGGTCACTGTGGCATTGAAGGCAATGAAACGGCAGACCTATTAGCAAAACATGGGTCTGAAACACCATTTATTGGACCAGAGCCTGTTTTGGGTCTGCCTCACAATGTGGTTAGAGGGACTATAAAGGATTTGCTCCTTGCCGAGTCCTACCAAACATGGCTTCAGTCTAATAATCAAAGACAAGCCAAAGAGCTCAATCAGCAGTCTCCATGGGATAGATCAAGAGAGCTGCTGAATTTCAGTAGGAAAGAAATCAGGATAGCTATTGGCCTCCTAACTGGCCACTGTACCCTGAATAGACACCTCAACATTATGGGTGTTTTAGATGACCCACTATGTAGAGGTTGTCGGATGGTAGAGGAGAGTTCTGTACACGTTCTATGTAAATGTGACCATTACTCTGCACAACGATTTGAATATCTGGGATACCATTGTATCGAACCCTGGGAACTGTCAAACATTCCAATCAGGTACATGCTGAAATTTATTTCGGCCATCGGTCTTTAGTGGATCAGTAGGGGTCTCAGTACAATAGACTATTAGTCGCAGTGCTGGCACTCTTCGGAGTCACCCCTTTACAAGTCATAAGTCATCGTTGCCATTTCTCACAATACGTCAAATGTCTTCTGAACGACATATTCCACCTACTAGCGAAAATTTTATTCAACTACTCGTATAATCTTTGAAATTAGATTTCAAATCACCCACTTGCACTCCTTTTCACGTGCCGAAAGAACGGGATTGCAAATTTGCATATTTTTCTGCAGTGAAGTTGGATTCCATTGGACTACGTAACAACATTGACCTTGAGTTACCAACCAATCGCCTTTCATTGAATAGAATTAACATAAAGCACCTTTTTGTGACTGTTCCTTTAATTTTTCTCGACATTGTAGTTCATAACCTGAAGTCCTCGATAGGCTGCAAGATATTTTTCAGCATTCACAATTAATGTGTATTCCAAGGTAAACTTTAAGTATATTTTTGACACATATTCTATTCCTAATTGTTTTAGTTGATGTTGTGGAAAATTTCAAGACCTTTAGAATAAGTAGTCAATTAATCTGGTTTCACATTTAGGGGAATAATTTATCCTTTTCATTAAATTTGAAGGGAAATGTGCCCTGCAAGGATTGACTGCTGCTTAGTAAATTCTTACTCCTTTTTATGGTACACTAGTTAGACTTATGGAGGTATTATCTCTATTGTTATAAAAATAAGTATTGTTGTGTGGACTGTCCTGACGAATCTATGGCACTTACAGTAATGGGATTTTCCACACTGGTAGTCCAAATTTTTTGCATTTTTGTACGAGGCCCAAATTTTAAAATTCAATCTAGAACATTTCAAAATTAATTTAGACATATTTAATTATTATTGTTTTTCTTAGAATGGCAACAGCATAAAAGATTGGATGTTGCTGCACAAATTTGGCTGCATTTGACAATGACGAGGCCATTGCGCGTTGCTCATGGTGTTGGTTTGCGACACAGGCAACGCTGTGATGGCTGTTATCCAATAGGCAACAAATTCCTTCACAAACCAACACCACTGGCAACGCCGTAATGGCTGTTATCTAATTCGCTGTAATCACTGGGGGTTAGCAAGCAGTAGTCACACCTGACCCCACGAAAAGAACTGACATGGGCAACGCCGTGCTGGCCAGGGCTAGTTTATTTATATTTCAAAGTGATTTTCTTTAAGCTTCCACTGTCTCATTTAAATTTGCAGTCTTTTATTCCTCATTACTCATATTCCCACTTTAATTTTAAAAAAAATAAAAAACACTTTTTGATATTATCACTTAAAGAGAGGCAATGAACTAGACTTTAATGATTAAAAGTCTTTAAATTCCATTTGAAAGTTACTTCTTCGAGCACAGTGTTTTATGAGATACAGAGATTATGGGAAATGTAATTATTAATATACTCTTGATCCTGCTTTAAATTCAATGTTGCAGGTTTATTGCAATAATTAAATATTTAATTTTAGAATACAAAAATTTAGTTTGATATTTTGTATGATTTATACATTTTATTTCGCTTCCACAGTTCCTGGCAAAGGAAAAACCACTCCTGAGATAATAGAAAGTTTGAAGCCTTTACTGCAATTAGTGTTTTATTCCATAGAGAAAGTGAAAAGGTTTCACTTAAGTAAAGAGGTAATGTTAGAAAATCTTTATTTAAGTGGTTACTTGTTTTAATTTCTTTTTATGAATAGATATTCAAAAAAAATTTCATTTAATTTACATTATAATAACTATACATCGATTTGCATTAAAATTGCTGCCTCATAAAAATTTCAATGGAATTTTTCTGACTTTAAAAGTTATAAAGCTTAAGATTATTGGATGAACTTTGAAAAAGCTTGGCAAATGTAAGTTACAATGAACAAAATACTGTTTCTCAATTTACTCAATCATGAAGACTGCTGAAAAGCAACTTCAATTTTTCATTCTTGGTAACTGTATCTTTTTAAAGCAAAATCATCTCAAAATCTCCTATTTTCAGTTTTAGTTACATTCTAAAGACTGGTTCACAGAAATTTAAGATCATGTTCCCCATTTTCAACCAATAGCATAAATCCTTGCTTTCATCACAAATTCATGCATCATTGGGGAAAATGCTTTTTATAACTTAAACCTCCATACTCTAATTATATCAAACTTTTGGTAAATGTAAACATTCTGATGGCTCTAATGAGGCATTTGTGTAACAGCTTACAGTTTTTCTCTGTTAAAAGGGTGAACTGTTCGCTTGGTTCAGAGCCAGGTCAAACGCTTTTGCTATAAACAACATTTTTTGAAGAAACTGCATAAGTACATGGCTGTGCTTAAATTTCCTTTTTTAAGCTTTTTTGACAACTTTTGTAATTTAAAAATGCCTCAAATTATCAAATCAAATTGCCAACTATCGTGTAATTAATAGATTGGTAGGTGCATGTTCGTTTTTGAGAATTTCCATGGTTTAAAAATTTGATCCCATATTCAATCAAAATAAATATGATATTAAACCAGGGCTCGAAATACCCGGGTGCACTGTGCACATGAAAATAAAATTGTGCACCTAATTTTTTCCCGCTAGGCGCACATGTGCACCTAATTTAAAAACTTAGGTGCACCTGTATTAAAAAATATATTTTGAGGCCTGTATTAAACAAATGTTTATAACATGAGTTTTGGAAACTTCAAATTGAGATAAAGAATCACCTTCATTAAAAAAAATTTCCTTGTTTCAATTATTACTATGAAAATTAAGTTTCTATTTTCCATTTGTTCAGTTGTATATCATTTTGAATCAGTAAATCTGTATTTTAATGTCTGCTAAAAGCACTCCAAGTCTAAAATCCCTTATGGTTCTTAAAATTTTTATGATTAATACTAAATAAATAAGCTTTCAATTTAGTATTTACTTTTGGATACTAGTGTTGGAATATTGTTAAATTTCACCACCAAGTTTTGAGTTGGACATATTTTAAATATTCTTCATAAAGATTTTGTTTTAGCAAGAACAACACAATTGTCTTTACCCTGACAAAAGTGCTTTCTCATTAAATGAACAAGGCAAACATGCTGTCAGTTAAGAAAATTAAATTGGCTCCTTAAGAGTAATTATAAATTTATTATATTTCAAGCTGATCTGCAAAGTTATAATTAGTAATGTGGCACTATTCCTAAATAAAAAATATTTAATTAAAACTATTCAAAAAAAACCTTTTTTTTATATTAAGAATTTTCTAATCTAATGATTTCAGTATTTTTTCTTCAAATTTTGGTATAATTCTTGTGCATATAAAGTCATAAATTAAAGTTTTATTTAGGCTAAAGTTAAAGCAGAAAAAAACCGACAACGAGTTGAAGAAGCATTTTTGAAGACAACACATGCCCAACGTCAAGAAGCTGCTCAAGCTAGAAGAGAAGAAAAAAGAAGAGCAGAGAAAGAAAGGATGATGAATGAAGAAGACCCTGATAAGCAACGTAAATGGGAGGTTAGTGCTTTTAGTTCTCTCCTGGTAGCTGTAGTAATGAGAAATAACATGAATTGTCAAGTTGTTTATCTAAAATTAGTTATTGGTCAGGGAAATTTTGGAAACATAATAACTAACCTATCAGATATGACATCCAATCATTTTTCATTCTGAATATTTGTAAAGGTTATTTATGAGATTCTTTATTTTTTTTTTTATTATTTATTTATTATTATTTTTTTTCCCCCATATTATCAATCTTTGTGAAGGTATACTCCTGTTTTATCTCTGTGTAGGTTTCTGCAATGTCATTATGAAAGCACTTCTAAGTCTGAGTACGCCAATTAAAATCAAAATTTTATTTTACTTAATTCATTACAGTTTAATAATATTTAAAATGGAATAACAAGGTACCTACTTGGTAGTTTTTGTAAAGTCAGTTTTAAAAAATTCTAGTACTCAGTAACACCCCAAGAATGTTCCCTTTTCAGCTGAAAATTAATCATCTGCTTCCTTACTCCAAGGGCTCACATGATTGGGTTGACTGACAAAGTAATATTTATTTTTTGGGTCACTGACAACTGGTGTTCCTCAGAAATCTGTTCATTAGCAGTGTTTTATACTTATATGGCAAGCCTAATATGTAACACAATGTATTTTTTTTTGTGTGTGTGTGTCTAATTTTGATATCTTCCCAATGAAAAGATCAGATCCTTGAACTGATGATTAAAGAGTGATTGTTTTTACATGAGTTATTTTCATTATCTCATTGTTGAATTGAATAGAAATTACCTTTGTTCACTTAAGCAAAATATTCATCTGGTACCATGCTGGAATTTCAAGTAAAATCAGGCAATTATTTTTTGGTTTCTCAATGAGAAAAGGTCTTTTTTAATATCCTTTAGAATGGGTGAAACACGTTTAAATTCTGGTGTTTGTGTAGAAGATGGCAAAATTTTAAGCTATGATACTGCTTTCTACTATAGCTTAACTTCTGTATCTGTAAAAGTGTTTCAACCTTACTGTTTAATTCACTCAGAAAAAGTTTGGTACCAAAGCAATAAAATTAACTTTTTCTATACACAGCTTAAGTTCTTCATTCTATGTGCTGTGGATTTTAAAATTAAGTTTTATATTCCTTTACTTAAATGTTTCTAATCTATTTTTAATCTCAAAACTTCAAGTATTATGGATTTGTATTAGAAAATAAAATTAAAAAGAAGGGCATAAGACAGAAAATAATTTTAATTGTTTTAACCTTTTAAAAATTCTAATATATTAGTCACTAATTACTAAATTTATGCTTGCTAAGTTCTGTTTCGAAATGTTTGTTACATTCTAATGTGAGACTCTTGAATAAAAGAAATTGCAGTGCTTAATAGGTTACCAGAAATGTATTTAAAAGGGCTACATCCATACAATTAAAAAAATTATTATGATTGGTTTTACAGCTAGTTTTGCTGATCCTCATAAGTATCCATGTTAATTTATTTTTTACTGAAAAATAATATTGTCTTTCAGGAACGTGAACACAGAAGAGAATTAAAAAAGAGAGCACCAAAGATGAAGCAATTAAAAGTAAATGCACTTTAAATAATTCACTTAGTTTATTAGCTTTGACATAGAAGGGTTTTTTTTATAGTATAGTAAATAATCTGATATTTTTTTTAAAGTTCCATTTCACATCAAATCAAAATGCTGAAAAGTAAATTATTCTCACTTACCAAACAAATATATAGAATACTTTTAAACATACAAAAATATAAATCCTTTTAAATGCAACTGATAAGTATACATCAAAATTCTTTTATAAAGCTGAAAAAACTTCTATTTAAATTTTTCAATTAAACATTACTGCAGTTGTCTCAAATACAAGCCTGTTCTTGTGTATGGTAACCTGTCGCGCATGTCATGCAGACACAAATGAGGTAAGACAGTTCTTATTTCTTCCAATTTGAAAGGTATTGTTTCTACATTGCAACTGGCATCACTGCCGGGACTAAGAGGAAACACTTTTGACTGACTTCTGAAATTTTAGTGATTCTAAAGAACTTTTGATTTGAATACATGGAATTTTGTGATTGAACTAACGGAACCTTCATTTTTGAACTCAAGGAACTTTTGTTTTCGAAAGTATTGATTGAATATAACCAAAGATCCGTTAGTAATTTGTAAAAAAAAGGTGGCATATTGCTTTTATCCGTTATGAAAATTAGTAAGATTGGAAACAATATTAGAAAAACGAAAGGAAACGAAGATGAAATAGAACAGATACTAGAGGAGTTGGATAGCACTTTTGAAGATTTAAAATTCATAGGTAATGAGCTAGTATGCCTTTTAAAACCTGATAATGTAGATAAAAAATTACAATCAGTGGACGAATTTATTTATCTTAAGGTGCAATTAGGAGGTCCTTCTTTGAGTGTTTTGACATTTTGTCCGAAAATTACTTAAGGCAGTAGAACTGTTAGAAGATCGATTCAGTCCAAAAGATGTTTAAATAAAAACACACATGCATGACCTGTTACATATCATACCACTTAAATAGTCCAATGACATTAAAGGATTTCGAAAACTTTTTGACAACTGCCAAATTCAAAGAAGATGTTTGGACTCTCTTGGAGTTTCAACGTTTATTGTGTCCTATAATCTTGAAATTGTTACCTCATGATTTGATTCTTGAATTTCACAAGGAATTCAACAGTGGTGATTTTATTCTGAATAATTTGATCCAATTTTTGAGTAAGCAATTAAATTCACGCGAACGATGTGAATCATCGTATTCCAATTATGATTCTCAGATTTTTCAACATGATCACTCTCGACATAAACAAATAGGAGTCGTTGCTGAGAAATTCGAAGGGCAGAAGTTTAAAAGAATCCCAACAGCTGCTAATTTATTATCGAGTTCAGACGTAAAGGATAATAAATTATGTGTGTTTTGCTCGGATTCCCACTTGAGTTCTGATTGTAAATATGCTATGGGTTTAACCCTGGTTGAAAGAAAAGCTATTTTATCTAAAAAGGGTGCCCGTTTTAGATGTCTAAAAATGAAGCATGTTTCTCGTTATTGTAAAGTGAAAATAATTTGTTCTATTTGTTAAAAAAATAGTGGCATTCTGATATTATGTGTTTTTTAAATTATTACTGCTTAAATGATAATGATACTGCAGTAGTGACTGAAAATACTGTTCTATCAAATCATTCTTGTACTAATGAGGTGTATTTGATTGTGCATATTAATGCTAATGGCTCAGATAATTTTATTATAATTATTGACACAGATAGTCAAAAGTCATACATTTCTACATTTATAGCTAATAAAATTAAGTTAAAATGTGGGAGATGAAACAGTCACTCATGGACTTTTCGGGGAATGGAGCAAAGTGTAAAACATAAATGATACTCTGACATTGAGAAGCATTGACAAGAGTTATTCCTGCAAAATTGAAGTGATGGACCAGAAAAATGTGCACCTATTCCTAAACTGAAGGATTCCAGGTGCATAAACCAAGCAAAGGAACGTGGTATTTTTCTGTGACATTTTCATGAACCAACATTGTCTATTTGAGAAAGATCCTAACAAAATTCATGTTACTGGGAGTTGAATAGCAGGTAAGTTATTCTCTTGTGAAATTAAACACGTTACAGAAGGATTAACAGCAATGAATACACATTAGGTTGGACTATTATGGGGAAAACAGAGAAAAGGGAAACTAAAGATTGTTCAAATATACTCTTATCACATCATGTTAATGAATCGAGAATTTCTGATCTGTGGAAACTCAATACTCCTGGAATTCTCGATCCAGGGGAAAAGAAAACCAGGAAGTAGCTTGAAGAAGCTGCCAAAATTCATTTCCAGAGATGAAGAAGGAAGATACATTGTGAGTTCCATGGATACAAGATCATCCTGCTTTGATGAACTGTGGGAACATAGCCGAAAAAAAGCTGAAGAATTGTGTCAATTCCATAGAAAAGGCTAAACAATTGAAGGAATATGAAGCTGTTTTCCATAACTGGTTAGATGAGGATATTATAGAAATCCATTTTGAGAGGAAAAATAATAAACATTTCTTACCTCATCAATCCAGTTAATAAAGAAAATTCTACAACGAAAGTCAGACCCGTTTTAGACGGTTCAGCGAGAGAAAGGAATTTGCAGTCCATGAATGATTGTCTCAAAAAATGACCGAATGTTGTGGAGCTCGTACTATCCATCATAAAGAAATTAAGATCGAGTAAATATGACGATATTGAGAAAGGATTTTTGCAAATCAAACTTCAAGAACATGATAGACCATTTCTGAAGTTTTTATGGTGGGAGAGTGGCAAGAAAGAAGATCCCGAGATATACTCTATAAAAAAAAATCGATGCACCAAGGAGTCGCAACATTCATAAACGATATTCTATGACCGGTTGTGTTACTGTTCCTTTTGGGACACCCAGGACTTGCTTTTCAACAAGATAATGCCTGGTCGGTCATAGCATGTGTTACTATGAATTGTCTTCAAGTGTTCCCAACACTTCCTTGGCCAGCTAAATCTCCTGATCTCTCTCCCATAGAGTACATTTTGGACATTATGGCGGTTGCAACCGTCCCGGAATGTTGACCTTTTAACCCGACAGTTGGAAACAATTTGTCAAGAAATTCCGCAGGGCACCATCCAGGAACCTTTTCAATCTATGCCATGCCGGGTGACAGCTTGCATCCAGGCTAGAGGTGTGGACCAACGCCTTATTGACTTCCTCCCTTTGTAATGGTCCCCTTTTGATCTTCACAATGTCAACTTTTTTGCTGGGTGCAACATTAGAATATCATTTGAAAAATGCCCCAGCCCATTTACAAGAAATAGCTAAGAAGCTCATGAACTCGTTTTCTGTTGATAATTGTGTTTTCAGTGTAGGTAACAAAGAGGAACTCGACAAATTTTTTTTTGAGTCTAAAATTCTTAGCTCTGCAAAATTCAACCTTAGAGGGTGGGAACACACAGCAGAAGATGAAGTCCTGGAAGAGAGAAATGTGCCTGTTTTGGAACTAAATTGGTGACCAGTTGTTGATACCTTGTCTGTTCAGTTCTAAGAATTTCTCTGAATATACTGGAAAACCAGTAACAAAAAGGAAGATTCTCTCTTCAGTTCATAGCATTTTTGATCCAATCGAATTTACTGGTCCTTTCACTCTGGGACCAAAACATATGCTAAAGGAATGCTGTGAGGTAGGAGATGAAGAACCATCAGTTCCTGGGAAGAATACTCAATTGATTGCCAAGGAAGTGGAGCCAAATCCCTGCTCTGTGGACACTTCATGTGACAATGTGCTTAACCAACATGAAGTATAATTTTAGTATAAAATAAAATTCTAGGATGCATTCATGTTTCGTAATAAATGTTCATGTTTTGTTATAAATAATAAAATATTCATTTCTAAAACTTGTAAAATTATGTTGGATTTTGAAAATTTTCTTATTGGTTAATTGAAAAATTATTGGGTTAATAATTTTTCTGCAAATTATTTGTATGAGTATTTTTCTTAATTAAAAATTTACTGAATGGCAATTTAAAAAATATTGAACAAAAGCAAACTCTCTATGCACCACATGAGTGCAATACAGGGCTTACAGAAGTTGACTAAACAAACTAAAATTATATGGTTATGCAATGATAATATTAACAGTGAATTTACTAATGCACTTTCAGGTGAATTACTGGAATGATTGTATTGACTATTCATAGAACAGGGTTCCCACGGGTGCTTAGAAAGTGCTTCTAAGCGCTTATTTTGACCTTCCATTTCTAAGAGTGCTTATGGAAGTCACTTTCATCAATAGTCCTTAGAAAGTGCTTATTTTCCTGTGAAAACCAAATTCAGTTTTCAAATGATATTTTTTCACAATATTTTCGACCTTATTAGTGCCTGATCGGCGATAAAACTGCTTACAAGTACAGTTTTGGTGATAATTCGGGAACTGTCTTGCTTGAATGGCAACCCTTGATGCGCGATATACAAATCTTCGATCGACTCTTGAATAGCATGTATCTTGATGAGCACGTAATACACTTGAAAACCCATTACCTGTTTTCAACTTGTGAGTGGCTCTTGCAATGCACAAAATAGTTACCCTGATGGAGGAAACTAGAGTATAAACATTAAATGTTAATTAATTTTATTTTATTCAGTTACCTGCATGTTCAATGTTTTAAAAATTTATTATAAAAATGGGGAAGTGTATTTTTAAGTTTGTAGGTGAATCGAAAATAATATAAAGATTATTTATTTTAATTAATACTGCTATCTGAGTGGCAACCCGATGTGTTGTAATTTTTTTTAATCTTGCTTTTTTTATGCATTTAATTCTTTGTAAAAACTGTCCCAGTAAAGAGAAAAATTTTGAGGATTTTCTCTCATGGGTGATTCTGCTTTGAAAATTTTAAGCAATCGGTTTTCAGTTACGAAAAAAAAAAAACGCTCAATTGAAAAAAACATTGAAGGAAAAGATTGAAAAAATTTAAACCAAAGTGCTGGAGAACTGAGAATAGTCGGGGAATTTCATAAATAGGGAAAAGTCGTTTGAAAACTGGAAATTTCGGACTCTTATCGTATTTTGCCGCTGACCAAACACAAAAGTAATTTTTCTATCTCTAACTATTATAAAAGGAGGTGTTTGTCTGTTTTTTTCGTGGCCGCAAAATCCTAATGAATTCTATGGCACTTACAGCAGAGATTTGGCACACAGGTAGTCCAAATGTTTTGCAATTTTTGGGTCGCAGCGAATTTTAAAATTTAATCTAGAACATTTTTAAACGACTTTAATGAAATCTAATTATTGTTTTCTTTGGAATAGCAACCGCATAAAGATATGACAGATTCTAAATTTATTTTTTCCGTTTTCATTTTGCTCAGAGGAATAATTTTCCAGCAGAGGATAAAAAAAAAGGTTTAACTTTAGTTGTGTAGTTCTTTTTCCTATCTCCTAGACATTTAAAGATAGAGTAAAAATTTCAAAAAATTTTTAATCTGCGGAAAATTTTACACCAGATTAATATCTTACATCACGGGTAATGTCTGGCTATCCACGCAGTGTCTAGTGCTTTATAATTTTTCTCTCTGTGTACTGGTGACAAATACTCAATGCCATATCCGACTGTGCTTGAATTTCACTTTGCTTTTGTTATGCCATGCGCAAATCTGTTTCCATCGTCAGCTTAGATGATTATTTTCAAATTAATTTTGTTTTATTAAAATGATGTTTATAAGTGTATGGTGTAGAGGCGGCTGGTTTCACCTTAAATCTGTCGTGGCCGAAAGTCCTCACGTTGGGTTGGTGTGGAAGTTTGGAGAGTGGTGCGCCAGCTCAGATCTCTTATCATCTGATCGTGGTTCAAAATTATGTGGCAATACACCGAATGGCTTAGGCTTGGATGGTGGTAACTAGTTGAATATCTATTCAATAAAATTGCATTTTATTTTTTTAACCTTTTTATAAATTTATCATAGTTTTTGCATAACTCATGATCCGTTTTGGTTCACAGGAAAATATTTTCTTCGAAACTCGTTCGGTCTCCGATCCAGTCAAATTTGACTCTGACGTATGCAACTTGCAATCCTTATACATCCTTTTAGTAACTGAATAGTTTGCCACTAATTTTTATTTTATTCTAACCTCCGATGTGAAAATAAATGAATTTACTTCTTATTTTCATTATGAATTTATGAAACTGTATTATAAAATAATTACTGGGATGAGTAATTTCTATTTCAAAAGCATGCTGAAGCTGCAGATATAACAAGGTTAGCACTATAATTTCAAAAACAACAACAAAAATTTTAATTAGGAATTTTTCGAAAATGAAAGTGTTGGTGGATCAGGGTGGTGACCCAGTCAACACAAAATGGTGTTTCCTACCCATAAGCAGCAATATGCTAAAAAATTGCTCATACACTCCCCTAAAGACCATTAAAAAGTAAAAACAAAACAATATGAAAAGAATAACAAAACGAAATCAAACTCATAACAGCAGCCGGGAGACCTACAACACCAAGTCCGGTCCTCTTCAAACTTAACTCTCTCTTTCCCTTTTTATAAAAGCAAATGCACTGGCAAAGAGATAAAAGAAAAACTTCCAAAATATTTTTCTTGTGGTCTCCATTCTATAATGTGTTTATGTACTTACACATATTACTAATACAGGTACATGTAAATGCCCATATAACTGCTCAATTTTGTAAAAATCAGACTGCTTATTTTGAAATATCTCATCTTTGTGTGGCATTATTTGTGTATAAATTTTAGAAAAAGACTTGAATATTAAACTTTTTACATACTACTGTTCTTATAAGATTAACTAATCTGTAAGAACATCCCCATTTGGTCGAACGTCAGGTATTACATTGTATAATACGGTTTCTTCAATGTTTTATTTAAGTCCTAATAAAGTCCTTATTTTGTCCTAGAAAGTGCTTATTTTTAGTTACAAAAAAAGAGTGGGAACCCTGTAGAAGTATTTTATCTTGTATGTATGTAGCCAAAAATGACCATTGAGAACCAAATAATGTAACTTAATGTAGAAACTGAAATTTTCTATTTATTAAAAGCGTTCATATCACAATTTTGAAATGCATTGATTAATAATTTTTCACTAAACAATTTTGCTATGTGAATAAAAAAAATTTTGCATAAAATATCATTTTAATGATATTTCATTATAGGTTTCAGCATTCTGATGTCTGAACAATGATAAAAAAAGATTGCGATGCCTTCTCCAAACTTCTTTTGGATTTCACAACCAATTTTTTGGTACAACTCAATTGGGAAGATACCATTCTTTCTATAATTCAGATTCATCTCAGACTACAAGTGACTGAAGCTTAATTTATTCTCAGAAGTGAAATCACTGAAATGTATTACTTATTTATACTAGACTGGCTTAATACGTGTACCTACTGGTGCATTATAATCTTTCGTGGTCATGTGACCATGTTTTCACTTTACTTTACATTGTGTTCAGTCTCTTATTTGTAAAAAAATAATTTTCTATAAAACACTTACAAAAATTGCTCCTTGTCTTCACACATTTAAAATTGTACTAAATTTGAATTTGTGTTTAATGGCTCAAAGTATGGAAACAGACTAGCTATGCTATAAATTGTTCTGAAGTCATTCCTTGTCCTATCAACAGTTTTGAATTATTTCAGATTCACCTCAAATTTTGATGGAATTTGGTGTACCAGGGTCCCTTACATAGCTATGAATGAAAATCTTAAAATTAAATCAAATTCAACCTTGCATTAAAAAGTTTCCAAGCTTTACATCTCTCTATATTAAAAAAATGTTACCGCCGCCGCAGGATTGAAAACTGTGTTGTTTAGCTCGATTCTTAGACGGTTTCCCGAGAAAGTACTGATTGGGGGGGGGGGGAATTAACATGGTTTGTTCTTCATCGTATTCTCTGGACAATTATTAAGATTTTTTTTCCGATGCGGCTATTAGTTTAGGGCAGGGCTCGAAATACCCGGGTGCACTGTGCACATGAAAATACAATTGTGCACCTAATTTTTTCCCGCTAGGCGCACCTGTGCACCTAATTAAAAAACTTAGGTGCACCTGTATTAAAAAATATATTTTGAGGCCTGGTTTAGGGTTTATTAAGTGTCAAAATTGAAGAAGCGAAATTTCTTCCGCGAGTGAGCAAAACACATACAAATTTACAATCTTCAGGCGTGAGTTTTTTTTTAAAAAGTACCTCTCAACGTAAATTTTTGCAGCTCGCCGTTTTTTTTTTTTTTTTTAAATTTCAATTTGGTTTTTGATATTTTTTTGAAATTCGAGAAAAATCTGGACATTTTTGTTACTTTTTTTTAAAACTGCTGTATCTATATCTTATTACTATTAGTTTTTAATTTTAAAAATATTGCAGTATACCTCAGAATGTACTCTTTCTTACGGTACTATTATTTTTGTAATCGGTTAATAATTAAATTGGGTGCGATCAAAAGTTGGTCATACAAAATTCAGAATCTTTGGATATTTTCGCTACTTCTTGTTAAAATCGTTATATCTACAGCAAAAACCATTATTTTTTAAATTTGAGAACATCACTGAATACATTACATTACACTCTTTCTTATGGTACAATTATTTTTCAAATTGGTTAATAAATAAAATCGATGCAATTAAAAGTTGGTCATACAATTTTCGGAACTTTCAGACCATAATTTCCTATACAAAACTAAAACTGTCATATCTATATCGTATTACTATTAGTTTTTAATTTTGAAAATATCGCAGTATACCTCAGAATGTACTCTTTCTTGCGGTATAATTATTTTTAAAATTGGTTCATAAATAAATTTGATGCATTCAAAAGTTGGTGACTTGTATTTTTCAGTTCGCATAGCAGGTTTGCAAGCAGTAGTGGGTTGCATTTTTGACCATCGGGTTTGCCAGATATCAAATTTATCGTAGCAATAACTGCCATACAGACGATTTCTTTTATTTGGCGAGGAAAAAGGCTCGCTTTTTTCCCTCTGTTCTCAGACAGTTTACCGAGAAAGTACAAAGTACAGGTCGTAAAGTTTGGAGATAAACACGGTTTACTTAAAATTATACAGGGAACAAGATGCAGAAGATTTTTTACTGATGCGGCTATTAGTTTAGGGTGCATTAAGTGTTAAAGCAAAATAAAAGTGAAATCACTTGCGAAAGAAGTATTGGTTTGCGAAGCGAACCAAACAGGATTGTGTAGCAATCCCAGGGGGTCGACGAGCGTAAACGAGCAGAGGGCGAAGCCCTCGCTGTGACGTCATGGACTGGAAAGTGAAATCAGGATAATACAAATTATTCAGATAATTTCACTCTGCGAAAGGAATGTTGGTTTGCGAAGCAAACCAAATGGGATTGCGTGGCAATCCCCGGGGGTTGGCGAGCGTACGCGAGCAGGGGGCGGAGCCCCCTAGTTTCAATAAAAAATTACTGCATCTTGATAGCCAACTGCCTTTCTCTCGAGGCAGGATGAAGTAAACTTTGGGTAATGTCTCATTCTTAAGCTCTTTTAACATGCTTTACTTTAATGTGCAGTTTAAGTTTGGAAAAATTGTTTTACATTATCCTTACATCTCAAACTTTTATTTTGGGATTAATAGGATTAGGTCATATAGTGACACAAGTTTCACACATAGGGAGAAAATACAAGGTAAATTTATGACAAAATATATATTTTGTATAAATTTTTTTATATACTGTATTCATATTTGCATTGGCATGTAAAAAAAAATTGAATTAAATTTGTTTAAAATTGTAATTTTTTTAACTACCAGTTAGCTAGATTTGTGAATAGCTGAAGTTCAATTACATGGGGTTGATTTCATACAGATGAAACTTGTAACCCTTGTACGATCTGATCCCAAATCTAACTTTCAAGGGTAGCAAATTAGGGTACAACAAGTAAATTTTGTACATGTAAAAAATTGTTTTAAAAATTTAGGTTATGCTAGAGTTAAAAACTGCTTTGTGTTACATATTACATTAATTAATCTCATCAAAAGAACTTTAAAAAGAAACATTGCCTAAGTCATATCTGGTTATTGAGGAAATGTCAGTTAACCTCAAACTGAAGCAATTTTTATAAAAATGAAAGCTTAACTTTTGAATAAAAGACATGAATGAAAATTATCATTTGTTTCTTAACTTTATACAGACATTTGATACACCAAGTTTCATCAGAATCCTGAGAAGTTATGGTGAGATCAGCGTGTTGATTTACTAGTATAATAAAGGCAATTTCTATCCATACCAAAATTAAGACATGTTTTAAATCACCCATAAGTAAGCATTTGCTATATAATGTATTAAAATTGAATATGTTTTCATTAGATTAGTATTTAGACATTTCATAAATCTTAAACATTCTTTAATGCTGAAATCTCTTAAAACATATCTCAAGTCAATAAAGGCACAAATTAAATATAAATTTTATTTTCATTTCTTTATATAATATGAAATTTTAATAACAAAGATATTAAAATTTAAATAAAGTGATAACAATTTGTGCGATCTTGGCAAAATAAGCTCTTTTATCTTCAATTCCTGATACTTTCAACAAGTCAAAATTAAAACTGCCTCACATTTGACAAAAGAAGTAAAACAAAACAAATAAAAGATAGCATTAAAATTCCATTTTTATGAATATAAAAACAAATTACCTATCCTCCTTTTATGCAACTTCACCACTTTCAGTTATACACAATTGGTCACCCAAATTCAATATGACTGATTAAGCTGGTTTAGAGAAAGCAGATTATCCCACTGTTAAATTATAATCATCAGGAACCTACTGCTATTTCACAATACTAGTTTACATGCATTCTGAGAGGTTAAATTTGCTAGTTGAATGAAGGAAAGTGAAAAATATTGTTATTTCTTAACTTATATTTTGCATGTAAATTTATAAAAAAAAAAATATTGTAATGTATAGTAATAACAGTCAACAATTCACATGGCTTTTTTGCATGCAAGATCTTGGAATTAACTGCATAAAAGAAGGGTCTACTGTATCATGCATTTTGAGAATTAGCTCTTCGTCCCATTTCTTTAACTGAATGATTATCTGATAATAAAAAAAAAAGGTTAAATTATGTACAATGTTATTTGAAAAGTTTAAGTATACTTGTGCTTAACATCTGCAAAATAATTAGAGAATTACTTACATTAATTAGAAATCTATGACTTGAATAATTACTTCAAATTTAGTTTTCTCATATATTCCCAATAGGCTGCCACTTCTCTATTTTCCCAATGAGTTGCAGATAGTTTTTTGAAATATCTACAATAAAAACATTTTAAAGATTGTCAATAAGTAAAGTTGTGGAATAATGTATTGGAATTAAGATAAATCTTATTGAAAATTAGCTCAAAGAAATTTAAATGCAAAACATCATAACTTTACTGTATTAGCTAAATCATACATTATATTTTTCATTTTGTATTTAACCTAAGCATTGCTGATATTCTCCACACCAGCCTGAATTTAAAGGTTCTGAATTTTCTAAATAGTTTTAATATAACAATTGGAATGATAAAATCAAGTTATTGTGGTCATGCAAAATGTCAGTTTTACATTTTATAATTACTGCACTCACCTTGTTTGTATTTCTTCCATGACAGTCTCTTCATGAGGAGTTAGGGCATCAGTAAGAGCAGAAATATTTGCTTTTAGCAAATGTTTACTGTCAAAAAAATTATATTTTAAAAACAAATTAAATATATTGGTCTTTAGATCAAACAGTTTGACAATTTGAATTTCAAACCCAATTATAGTACAATGATTTTTAAATGCTTTTAGCGTAATTATCTTTAGTGTCCCTTTTTTCAAAGTATATTAGGATGTAACTAAATTGCATTTTACATTTATATCTAAATTTTTCAACAGTTAGTGATAAGATGTAACTATCAAGTAGAGAACAAAAGCATGTTGGGGCATATTTTTTGTACGTTAGATAACGAATTTCATTACAACTGTTTATGTGAATTGACATTTTTACATAAGCTTTACGTTTTTATAATGTACTTAGACACTTGGTAAAATATTAAACTTAAAATCCTTAATGATAGAAAATAGAACA
The DNA here is from genome assembly GCA_947359465.1 of Metellina segmentata. Classification (NCBI taxonomy): domain Eukaryota; kingdom Metazoa; phylum Arthropoda; class Arachnida; order Araneae; family Tetragnathidae; genus Metellina; species Metellina segmentata. The sequence continues at coordinate 68,493,796 of OX375873.1, read as the reverse complement.
AATTGATCGAAATATGAATTTAATACCATGTAATAGATATACATACAGATTGAAATCTTTATCAAAAAATTTAAAACTTCAAAATGACTAATTATCATTAAAGCAGGTGGGAAGTGGTTAATAGCTATTCTGGCGAAGTGAAAGTCCACAATCATCAGGACAAGACACTGAGAAAGATGCACACTGTAAAGTTATCTTGGAACAATTATTACTATATTTTTAATTAAGCTCTACCAGACCACTGTGTTCAGTCTGGGAAGCACTAATGTGTTAGATAATAAAAATAGATGAGGCTTCTCTAATGTTTAACCGGTGAGAAAACTCAAGTTTTGATGAATTTCTTGATTTTCTTACTTTGGACATACACATGTTCTTGGAGTAGGAATTTCAATGCTTGCCTGGTTTGGCCTACATAATTTGCATCACATGTGCAGGGTATGTAATATATATTCCGGAACAATTTTAATGGCTTAAAAATATGTATCAAAAGCTACTACCTTTTGTTTTTAGAGATGTGAAATGGCAGAACACAGTAGAACATTTTCAGAAAACACAAATGGGAAAAACTTGTCTTTCTTAGTGGGGAATGACATCACAAAATAGGACTCAAAGGATTGCAATCTCAAGGATTGCCATAGTCTGGCAATCAGTTTAATATGCACCAAAGTTGAGAACTGCATAAGTGGTAATACACAACAAAGGTAACGATTCTATTAATTGTTTATATTTTGACTAGAAAGTACTAAAATAGCATCTTTTTCTCAAACCAAAATTTGAAGCATTAGTTAAGAAACATAGCTTATATAAATTAACTTTAATTATAAGAATTTGAGTAATTTTATTCTTACTTTTGCATACCAATCAAATGTACATTGATACCAGGTTGAGAAAATGAATAAGATGCAGCAAGTTTGGCGATATCCACATTTTGTTCCTAAAACAAAAATTAAGATAAAATAATTACTGATGTTCATTAAAACTCCATTTTTCAAACAAAATTTTGCAGATTAATTTGTAATTGTAATAACAATTACTAAGTTATTCAATGAATACATGCCATGAAAAATCATAATTTAACTGTTTTAGTCAGCGTCCCTCCATATTAAAGTAAATTCTGTTTGAAACTGTTACCTTCCAAACAATTCCTTTTACATTTAAAGATTAATAATTTAATCCTCCTTAAAAATCTCGGTTTAAATCATATAAAAACATTTTGCACTCAATACCAATAATTTAAAACAACTCCAGTTGAAGCAACCTTATCCAAAATTTTGTTCTGCACTTACTGATATAAATTTGAACAGCTTATAAAAATTGCATCTGAAAAAACTTAAATTTCAATTTAATCTTTTGACTAAAAGACTTCTTTTAATTTTCTACATTGAATATTGTAACTCCTTGAGATTTGTACTTCAGTTTTAAAAGCAGCGTAAAGCAAATAAAAACTAACACTTTCAACACATGACATCTAAAGTTCTTGTTTGTAGACAAAATCGTATAAAAACAGAAATGTTCAGGAATAAAATTTTGGTAAACCATAACACTTTTCCTCAGAAGCATATAACTAAACAGCTTATTGTTTGTACAGACCTATTGCTTTATGAGGTATAGAATCTATAGATTTCTAAATTTTGCTTTATCTCCACTAAAATTGAGGTACTATTTCCTCTCATAAATTCAAACCATTTCCAGTGTTTCAAGGCTGCTGCCTGGATGACCTGGGCATTTATTGCCCAGGTAAAGACATGCAGTACGTCAAACAACTTCAGACAGGTATCTCTTGCTTGAAGCAGTGGAATGTTGAAAATGGTTTTAGCTTCTCATCCCAAGAAACAATCTGTGTTTATTTTTATCAATGCCAAAAGCTACAGATTCTGACCCAGAGATATTCCTGGATGATGGCAGGATTGCAGTGAAGGATATAGTAAAATTTTTAGGCATTACTTTCGACCAGAAAATGACCTTCCTCCCCACTTTGTGCAGCTGTGTGTCTTATGAAAGAAAACTAAATATTTGAGAAGTAATAAAAAATAGTGCCATGGAACGGTCCTCTGTGCTTGATGTGTGTCTATTGATCTTTAATTCATTCAAAACTAGACTGGCTGTGCTGCTAATCGCTCTGCCCTCAGTCTATTACGAAAGCTTGATATTATACATCACACTGCACTGAGGATCTGTTTTGAAGCATTTCAGACTAAACCTATCAAAAGCCTGCATGTGGTATGCCATGAACCATCTTTGGATCCTACATATATTTAGTTGTTGTTGCGTCAGTATTACAGAGTCTTGGAACATCCAGACCATGTACTATAGTAGGGGTGCACAACCTTTTTGGGAGAACGGCCACTCGCACCGTTGATTGAAACATGGGGGGCCGCAAATGAAGTTACAGCACAGACACAATGAAAGTGCTACTACCCAATTATGTACAGCTGTTATTACACTTAATATGTATAGTAAAAAAATAATCACTTATTTTTTTAAGATTAAACCTACAAATGTTTTCTTAAAAAATCTAGGGGCTTATTACAGAGCTAAATGAATGATATTGTGAATAGTTTAAACATTTGCAATGATCAATCACTTTTAAGAATGTGTCTCAAGAATATCATATGTACTAAAGCAAATTATTTATATATATAAATTAGTTATAAATTTAATAACAGTAGTAGTACAATGAGCAATAAAGATGAGTATCAGAAATTCTAATGATATCAGTAAAATTAGAAATAAAAATTACATTATCAAATATAATTAACATTAAAATTTCTAAAGCATGAACAATAATTATGTTACAGCTTGCTAATGGGGTGGCTGATACTGAGTTTTACTAACTAATTTAGGTATGTTAGGTTCAATACTGCTAGTAGAAACTTTTAAGACTGATTCTAAATGTTTGTCAGTCAATTTGCTTCTTAACTTAAATCCTCTTGGAAGTTTAGTCAAAATTATTTTGAAGGCCATAAATTGATGATTCACAGGCCGCAGGTTGTGCACCTCTATACTATAGGATACATTCCTGGACAGTTATCTTGAAAACCTTTTTTTCAATCAACCCTCACTCATCGTAACTTTCAGAAGGCATGAGGAGTATACGCCAGGCCTCGAAATAGATTTTTTAATGCAGGTGCACCCAAGTTTTTAAATTAGGTGCACAGGTTATATTTAGGGTGCACATTTAAATAAAACGTAATATAAGGGCATTAATGTAGTGTAAACTACTTTATTATTTGGTTATGTTTATATAGGTTTGTAGTAGATACTAAATAAAAATATTAAAACATCTAAATTCTCCGGCGTACGACTGCTGCGACAGTCGCTTCAACAGAGCCATCTAGCAAATGTTTCGATTATTGGAAAATTCTGGTGGCAGTGGCTCAAATAAAACTTCCTCACGTATAAACCCGTTACGGCCCAGCGATTTTGTTTTTGCATAGTGTGTATTTAGAAATTTTAATTACGTTCATTTAGAGCGAGAGAGATCAATACTAATATTTTGTTCAAACATCAAAATAACATAAAACACATACCCCCCTTTTTTTTAAACGTTAGGTGCACCTAGCGGAAAAAAATAAGGTGCACAATTTTATTTTCATGTGCACCCGGGTATTTTGAGCCCTGGTATATACACTGAAGAGCCAAAACATTATGACTACCTACTCAATAACGCGTTGCGCCTCCTTTGGCCTGTAAAACAGCTGCAACTCGCCTGGGCATAGATGCCACAAGTTCTTGGTACATGACTGGAGACAGGTTGTACCAAATGTCTAAGCAGCGGTCACGCAAAGTCGAGATATTCGGACATGGTGATGTTTGAGCTCTGTGCTGCCGCTCCATGACACCCCAAATGTGCTCTATCTGATTAAGTGCAGATTAGTATTTTACAGCTTCAACCCTCCATTAATTGCACAGGGATTTTTTCCAACATTATGCAATGAAAAGAAAAACTAAAATATGTATTTAAAAATACACTTTTACGCTTATTTGTTTTTTAGAATGTCCTTAAATATACTACATATTTTTTAATAAATAATTAACATGTATGTAACTAGGAAAGAAAACTTCTAGCACCTTACAGATGCATTGCGACCTCATTTGTTAAAACAGGCCCATAACTAACAAGAAGGTAAATATGCTTAAATACTTGATAAATAATAGTTTATGAAATTATACCCTGCAGTATCCTGCAGCTTGTTTACAAACATCTTTTATCTCTATAATAGCAGGATGCCAATCTGGTGGTCCACCATTTGTTAGTAATCCCATGCCTAATATTGCAGCATTAACAATTCCTAAATTCCTTTCCTGAAACAATTAACAAATGAAGGAATCAATATTTTATAATCACAAAACATTTATTCTACCGAGTTAAACTATCTGTATAAACTTTCACAATTTGAAGTGATATCAATGAAGAATTGAAACTCTAACTGCCATATTCACAAGTCTCCAGTTAACTCGAGGATCAGTTGATCCGCGAGTAAGAGTTAACTCGAGGATTATAAAGAAAGGTATTCTCAAACGGCGTGTTAAGTGATCCAGGGATTAAAATGAGACGCTCGCTGTGATTGGCTACTATTGTCTCTTCACGATCAGGTGATATTGGTTACAATGCCCGAATCTGCATTCATACTGATCAAGCACGTACTTCGCCGTAGAATTGATTCCAAATTGTGAATAAATAGGACTCACACAGCATTTTAATATGGGTTTGGGAAAAGAAATGCAAAGGTATTTAATTTCAAATTGAATTTTTATGGAAACCTAAATTTTGCAAGAAAGAATTGTACACAATGTTTTGACAGATGTATGTAATCCGATTATCTTTGTACTTGTCAGTATGGGTGTGTGTTGGTGGTGTGAAAAGTGACTTGCAGTGTCAATTTTCTTTCATTCGTAATAAATAAACAGAATAATTTTTATTCTACGACGAATTTGTATCTGCCATGATCGTATTTTACCGTTCGCTCTCACCGGCTTAGTGGACGGAGGTGCCAACATCTATCTTTTTGCCAAGCTGCTTGTTTAAGATTACCGCAGCTACCTTTATTTTCATTTTTCTTTTGAATTTCAATAAAATTATGTTTTAAATTTTCCATATAAGCAATATTATGATGAGGACTTGAGCTGCTATGTGGCAGGTGCTCCGTAATGATATGTCCAATCCAGTCGTCGCAAGAATACTGTAATTTAGCATAGAATGAAATGTGTCATCCATTTTGTTTCGCTGAATTTCCTTTGCAAGAAGGTAGTGCTGTGCATGCGTAACTCTTACTCGCGAGTTAACTCGCCAATTTTGGAGGATCAAAATGTAACACCGAACCAGCAGTTTAAACCACAGATCAGGACTTGTGAATACGGCCGTAAGTGAATGCTATATTCTAACCTAAAAATGTTTAGTTTAAATAGTATTAGAAATTTTATTTTAAACAAATATGGTATGAAAATTTAAATTGGTTGAAAATTGAATTTGTAAGTTTTATTTGTCAATTTATCGTAACATTTCTTTACACTAGGTACTCTATTTTTGTACAAGATAGTAATAAACAGTGTCTTAAATCTAGCAATCATACAAGAAAAAATATTTACTTTGAAACCTGGTATAAAATGCCTTAAGGTGTTATCAAACAAAGTGCAGTGGCAATAGGAAAGCACCATATCAATTTCAACAGTACTCTTTTCTATAATTTCTCTGAAAACAAAACAAATTACTGTTTTACACCAGTACAAAGATGTTTTAAAATAATAGGTTGTAATAAATAGCATAATTGTATAAGTTTAAATGATACTTGAAGATATATATACAGAAAATTTTTGTAACAAATTGATACATAACAATAAAAGATTAATTTAACATTGCTTTTACAACTATGTGAGTAGCATCTTGCTGCTGAATTAAAAACTTACTGCAAAACTGAAATTGGATATCCTGTAATGCCTATATATTTAGCTTTTCCCATGTCTTTTAATTTCTGAAGAGTAGGCAAAGTCTCATTTACAATAACATCAGTATTTTTAGCATATTCAACATCATGAACCTAAAAGAGAACAAATATTTGAATTACAAAAACTATTTCGAAAATATAATCCTAATTTTACACTTACACACAGATTACTCTCTCAAAGCTTTACTCACTAAATGTGTTTTTTAAGAAATTCAACCTCACTCAAAGAAAATATAACAGTGGACACCAGTCCAAAGCTTGAAAACTTATACCTAGAAAACTTTGACTTAGTGTTTCACTTGTAAACAGACGATAAACATGGAAAATCAAAAGGTCTTGGACAAATTTTAAAGGTAGGTTAGAAATACAAAAACAAACCATTTTCACTTAGGAACAGAATAGCCGTAAATGCTGCACAAGTTTGCTAGAGGGCAATATTTGGCATAAGTTCCATTGGGCAATGCGAGCCATTGTCATTCCAGTCATTGACTTTGCATTAGTAGGATGCATAGTTACAGTATTTCTAAGATAACAGATATGCATATGGCTTATGGGGCAGTAAATGTTAACAGGTGAGCTATAGTACAATTGTATTGTAAACGGTTCCCAAACAAACACATGTCCCATCATCAAACGTTTGCACTACAAATTTTCGGAAACAAGATCATTTGCAATAAACAATGTGCAGCCCTGCTATGCAAGAAGCACTCATACATGAAATTGAACTAAATTCAAAAAAGCTTGCCAATCCATGTGTCAACACTGAGGCATGTATTGATGCTGGTGGAAGGAACTTTGATCACCTCTTGTGAACTTGTAAATATATGTGTAATAAACATGCTTCTGTACTTTTGCATTCCTTTATTTTTTATTCTTCAGGTACTCAAGTAACTCTTGGTGGTTTTCAGCTTTACGATCCAATGCTAAATTGATTTGTTTTGGTATTCCAGACCTATCTTTAAGTTTGTCTAAGGCCTTTTGATGACTTGAGAGTAGTAGACAAATGATATTAAAAATGCATAGGCATACAAGGTACCAGAAAAATGGGTTGAATTCAAACAATATTTTACTGTAAATATGAGCATATTTTTATACACATTTTATACTTTCCTTGCACATACACCAATAATATTTTATCAATATAGCTTGAAATTGTAAAACTGTAATGGCAATTTGAGAAGGCTTCTACCCCTATACCCTTAAAGTTCTTTGTTAATGTCTACAGTAAAATTGAAATTTTCCTATTAAATTCATTATTTATCTACTGTATATATAGACCCTAACCTACTTTTTCATAGTATCCTCTCCAAAGACTGGTTTGAAATCAACTTTATATTCCTTCATCTCATAGTCTTAAATTATGATGTAAAAATAATTTACAACTGAACAAATTTTTGAACTTATTTGATAAACACGTATTATTGATAATGAAGTAGATAAATTACTAGGTAATGGAAATGCAAAAATCGAAACTTACCTGTAAAATATCGACATAATCCACACCTAATCTATTTAGACTTTCTTCCACACTTTTCACTGTGCGTTCTGCAGAAAAGTCAAACATTCCTTCCAAGTCAGGATGGTAACGGCCAACTTTAGTTGCCAGATAATAGGTATTGCGAGGAATATATTTCAAAGCCTAAATCAAGCACTTTTACTTTATTAACATGTTATGAATTAATACAGGCTTTTAAAAATGGTGACAGATTGTGCCTGAAAACTATTAAACAATGAATTGAGAGTACAATACTGTTTTCGAATAATATTACAAAAATTTAACTTCAGTAGCAAGACAAATAGATTTAAGATTGCATTTAATATACACTGGTGAAATAAATTAAGAGAATTTGCATATTTTATCGAATTTCATGAAAAGAACTGAACTGAATGTAAAACCACTGCTTCAAGACAAAAATGCAAATCTTGTATGTCAAATACGTAAGCATACGCATGTGTGTAGACGAAGCCAGTAGAGAAACAGGCTTTATAAGCGCGCGTAAGTTAAGACGCATTTCGTTCGCTAGCACACCTCGGCAAATTTCTTGGTGTTATTTTGCAGCAATCAGTTAATTTCAAATTGTAACAGTAAAAATGAGTAACCACCAACGTTTAGATGATGGAATGAGGTTGCAAATTACGGAGAGGCTAGAAACAGGCCAATCTCAAGTCCAAATTTGTAGAGAGTTCAATTTAACGCCCCGAGTCATGTTTAACTTATGGAAACAGTTCCAGGATACCGGATCCATCGAAAGAAAGCCTGGGCAAGGTCGTCCAAGAGCCGCGACGGCCAGAGAAGATCGCTATTTGTCAATTATAGCGAGGCGTAACAGGAGTGCTACAGTTTCTCAGCTCTCTCGTGACTTGTATGCAGCCACAGGAACCCGTGTATCAAGGGTGACTGTTTCCAAAAGACTTCATGAGAGTGGGTTGTTCGTAAGAAGACCTGCTGTTTTCATCCCGCCCACTTCTACGAACAGGAGAATCCATTTATGATGGTGCAGAGCATAGAGATTGGAGTATGGATCAATGGGCGACCGTTCTCTTCACTGATGAGTCCCGGTTCAGCCTAAACACTGATTCTTGCCTTACGTTCATATGGAGGGAATCAGGGACCCGCTACCTACCCTCCAATGTCCGTGAAATCGACCATTATGGCAGAGGATGTTTAATGGTCTGGGCAGGCATCATGTTGGATGGTCGCACACCTCTCCATGTCTTTGAAAGAGGCAGTGTGACTGGTGTGAGGTATAGGGATGAGGTCTTGGAGCCCTATGTTTGCCTTTTCAGGTGTGCAGTTGGCCCCGAGTTCATTTTAATGGACGATAACGCGAGGCCACATAGAGCTCTTCTAGTCGACGAATTTCTAGAGAGTGAGAATATTCGCCGGATGGATTGGCCAGCCAGATCTCCAGACCTTAACCCGATATAGCATGTCTGGGACATTCTGGGGAGGGCAATTGCAACTTGCAACCCCCCCCCCTCCCCTCCAAGAACCATCCAGGGAATGAAAACAGCAGTTCTGAACGCATGGGACCAATTGCCACAGGAAATGATAAACTGAATTATTTCAAGTATGAAATCACACTGCGAAACCTGTATATCTGTAAGAGGGGACCATACCCCCTATTAACCCATCTATTAACCCTTTTTTTTTGTTTATTCTGCAACCGCTGTTTCATACCTTCCGACTCCAACAAGTGTTACGCACGATCATGCGTGTGTATTACAATTATTGAATGGTTATTTGTTTTGTATTGTATCAATGTATGTACATATCAAATTTCATTAAAATCGGTACAGTAGTTCTTGAGATAATCGACCAAGTCTGGAAATTCTCTTAATTTCTTACACCAATGTACACTATTTCCTTCAAATAGATCAGCAAGATATGATACATACTAAGTGATTTCATGTTGAAAATAGACTTCAGGTATATTGATTTCTAGCAATGGTAGTCAAACAAATAATATGCACTTTATCACTCAGCAATCAAAAATAATTCATCCAAAATTTCAGAGATGTAAACAAATGCTTCCTTGTTCTGATACTGAAGATGTAAAAATATAAATATAAGTAGTCCTTAAGAAATAGTTCTTAACAGACATCCTAAATGAATAAAAATCCAATTTTAAAATGTAACTCTTATATTATCATAAGACTGCTACTTTAAGGAGGCTTTATTGACCTTATACACTGAAGTTTTTTTGCATGCAATCCATGAGAGCAGCATGGTTTGAATACCATCAAAATTATCACCCAAGTCTACAAGTATTTTATGAAAATCTTAATCATGTTCTTATGATCAAGCAGTATCGAATACACTTCCTTATTTTTATAAGGTATCTGTGGTGTAAGAGGTTATAAGGGCAGATAATTGAAAACAAAATTTGCTCAAAATAAAGTTTGTTGATAGAATGCTTAGTAATAGAATGTATAATCTCTCTTCAATCATGAATGTAATCATTTGCTTTTGTTCATATAACCAGAGCTATGCAAATACAACATTTTCTTACATTCATCAAATTTTATCTAAATAGGGCTAATAATTTTAGTGATCGACACTACAACTATCAAATATTGGGTTATTTCAACTGTTTAATCAAAAATGAATGTAAAACTTTTGAAAGAATCAATCAAATTAAAGTCGTTAATCTCTAGGAGAACTATCAGACAAAAAGATTTCTGCTATTGTGCAATAGTACTTACTTTCAAAGGTTATTTTGACTTGAAAATTTTTTTTCACTTTTAAAACATGACAAAAATGAGGGGTTCCAGGAGAATATGTAAGAGCATAGTGATTATTTGATTTTTAACTGAATTCTAGGAAAATTTGAAAGTGGAAAATAAAGCCGTTAATATGACATTTTTAAATGTTCTCTATTTTCCAATCTGATATTTTAAAATTTATCTAAGTCTTTTTTTCTGGTAATAGGTTCAACGAAACTTTAATCTGTATAGATTAAGATAACGTCATAATTTTTTTGTAATATCAATATAATTTCGAGGGTGGGGGTTGCTCAGGCCCAAGCCACTCTCCGAATACATCCTTGAGAGGTAGTTACGCAAGGTTAATGCCTACAAAACTGATCACTGAGGAGTTAGTGTAACCCAATCATTGATGCGGTTAGAATACCATGTTTTCATTTTGAAATAAGGTAGTTGAATAACATCTTCGACAGTAACTCTCGTCCAGACATCGAGTCTCGGACAGTAACAACCTGCTTTTAATCAGTAAATGGTAGATAAGAGTACAAGCCATGATCTCAGTTTACACAAGAAAGATAAGATATCAAACAAAGGGTCACTTCATTGTAGCAGTCATATAGCTTGAACCTGCTGCTCTCCAACTTAATATTGCCCAGCCTGCATGGCTTCGATTATTCTCACTGGCATCCATACTATGGTAAATAGCTGCAGAAATCAAGACAAATGTGGATAGATGTGATAGGTAGGTACAATGAATACGAAGTCTTCCTCTCTGTGAGAGAAAGGCGTGTTACGAATAACAATACCACCAGTCTTACAGCATCAGGAAATCACAAATATAGATGCAGATTGCTTTGTGAAACAAGTATATTTAGTTTGAAAAATGGAAATGGAATAGTAGAAAATCAGATATTTAACAAGATAAAGAAAGTTCATTTCCATTTTCTATACAGATATTTTTACTGAAACGTAATGTTCAGATATAGTTTTATTAACACTTCCTGTGTTCTATTCACTACAAATTTCTATAAACCAGAATGAAATCTTATCATTGATAGATAAAAAATTTACAACAATGTACAAGGTGTTTCAAAAATGACAGGCCTATTTGAAAAATCAATAAAAACTAAATGAGCAGCGATAGAAATGCACCGTTTATTGCAATGTGCTTGGGACAACAGTAAATTTTCAGGCAGACAATGTTCAACAACAGATGGCACTGCAGTCTGGAAAAATCTATACTACAATATTTTCCACGTATCTACCATGCGCAGCAACAATGGCGTAGTCTCGGAACAAAATTATCAGAAACCTGTGCACACGTCTCAGGTGGGATGGGTTCACATGCAGCAGAGATATACTACTCCAGTTGTGCAATTGTTTCTGGATTGTGGTGGTAAACCTTGGTCTTTCAACTGTCCCCATAGGAAGAAGTCACAGGGGGTCATGTCTGGCGGATAGGATAGGATAGGATATTTTGGTTTTATGGCGCAAGGTCCAAATGCGGACAAGCTGCGCCACTGGCGAATAGGGAGGCCAATCCATGCCACTTTCTGTATGCGATAGTCCAAAGCAATCACACGATCATCGAAATGTTCGTTGAGGAAATTAAACATGTCGGCCGTTCGATGTGGCTGGGTACCATCTTGTATAAACCACGAGGTATTCGCAGTGTACCTCCATAAATTCACAAAGAATGCCCAGATAGCGTGCTGCAGTCATCGTTTGGGATATGAAAAATGGGCCAATGAGTCCTTTGGAAAAAGTGGCAGCCCAAACCATTACTTTTGGTGGATGCAGGGACGATGGGACTGCAACATGGGGGTTTTCGGTTCCCCATATGCGCCAGTTCTGCTTATTGACGAAGCCATCCAAGTAAAAATAAGCTTCGTCAGTAAACCAAATGCTTCCCACATGGATATTGCAGTCATCTTGTGCATTAAAGGCAGCAGTGCTGAGGGGTTGCCGAGTCTGAATTTTGTATGGAAAGGGGTGTAAGCTCTGGCACATGAGACGATACGTGGACGCTGGTTTCATTTGCAACACGGCGAATGGAAACCAGAGGCCACTGTTGGATCACCTGTTGCACAAGCTGAGCATTGGCCTCTGTGGTTGTCGTATGTGGTCACCCTAATTTTCCAGCACGTTCATCCTTCATGTTCTCAGTCCGTTGAAATTTTTCATACAGATCCTTTATTGTATCTCTTTTTGGTTCTTTGGTTACATTAAACTTCCGTTGAAAACTTCGTCTTGTTGCAACAACACTGTGTTCTATGCGGTGGAATTCCAACACAAGACAAATCTGCTGTTCTAAGGAATAAACTATTTTTTCACAGCAAACTTACAATCTGTGAACAGCACACCCTTTCAGCAGAAAGACAACTTAAAGAATGGCGATCTCACAAACTGTGTTTTCTTATTTCTCTTGCAAATTGCCTGCAGCACCATCTGTTATTGAACATTGTAACTAATTTTGAAAGTCTGTCTGCCTGAAAATTTACTGTTGTCCCAAGCACAATACAATAAGCGGTGCATTTCTATCTCTGCCCATTTAGTTTTTAATAATTTTTCAAACCGGTCATTTTTGAAACACCCTGTATCAGTCAAGTGCATCAAAATGTTTATGGTATAACTTGTACCTAACACAACCTCAAATATAGAAGATTGTCCAGCATAATTCAAAATTAGCTTTAATATACTTTGTTGACCTATATTAGCTTGTATTTGCAGCAATTACAGAAATGAAATAGTGTGCATCGATAATTTTATAAATGTTTAGCAAGATGTGTGAAAACCAATGTTAATAAGTTAATTTTTGTAATGGGGGTTAGGTGGAATACAAACAAATGAAAAACACAAAAACTTACTTTTCCAAGAACTATTTCAGCTTTTCCATCACCATAAAAAGGAGCAGTGTCAATATAATTTATACCACTTTTGATTGCTTCAATAACTGCATTAATTCCCTCTTGCTCTTCAGGACTTTCATAACAACAAGCCAAAGTTGCTCCACCTAAAATTTAGAAATAAAATTTCTATACCAAGTAAATTTTGTAGACATAAAGAGGAAAAATTTGCAGAAAAAAAAATCTTTATCTTCTAATATACACTATCCTACAATAATGGACCGGAAAGCAAGATGTGATGGTATGAGGGGAAGAATACATGCTTTAATAGGGGGATGGTCCCCCATGTGCTGTAATTACACTAGCAAGCAACCCTTCTGGGTATATTTTCAACAAGGTTTTGATACACAGCTACGGATATTTGAGAACATTCCTGCTGCAAGAATGTTGCCATAGCTGTAGATTTATGGCGTGGTTCCATGGTTCATAAGCGTTGCTCTAACTCGTCCCACAAATGTTCTATGAGGTTTAGGTCGGGACTCTGAGCAGGCCAGGTAAAACGTTTTACACCCATATCTTGATAGCACTGCTTGACTCGCTGCAACATGACATGGAGCGTTGTTGTCCTGGAAGTAACATTCATCCATTCCATAAAATTGCCAGAGTGTAGGAAGAACCTGGGTGTCCAAAATGCTCATGTAGGCATCAGCGTTCAATTTACTAGGAACAACCTGCAAAGGTCCAAGGTCATACCATGAAAAACACCCCCAAAAAGTAGTAGGATTTCATGCAAATCCGCTAGCGTCCGGTCTATTATTGTAGGGTAGTGTATATGCATATGTGGCTACAATAAGTTAGTGAAATAGTAGGAAAACAAATTAATGTTTACAAGAATTTCAGGTTACAATCCAGAGCCGTTATGTAGCAGTTATGAGCAGTATGTATAAAAACCTTTTAAATATTTATATCATTCTTTGAATTATTTTTGATTTAAAATATTTGAAAAATTCTGAACTTAAAATACTGAAAAATGTGAAACAAAATAATTCATACAAATGACTTGTTTAAAATACATAAAATTAAGATAATTAAAAAAATTTTAAGTTGTTTGCATAAATTTTGGAATTTTATAAATATAAATCTAAAAAAAAAATTGTGTTTTTTTTTAAGAAATTTGAAATGATATTTTAGTTTTAATTCAATGACAAAACATAAAAATTCAGATGTAAAATGCAGTACTTTATCTTACCACTTTGAAAAATAAAGCTAAAATTTAAACTTATAATTCATTTGTTTGATTTAAATCATATTTATTTTATTTAAAACATGTTTATTTTATTTAAAGCAGATTTTTATTATTTTAATTAATTCCATGCCCGTACAAGTTTAAATTTGGTAGACATGAGACAGGCAAATTAGTGTTGTTTCTAGATAGTTTTGATTTATTTAAACATTAATGTATTACAAAATACAGATGGGTAAATTTTTGAAAGATTTAATGCAACATAGGAATTAGCAAAGTAAATCACATTATAGAGTAAATAGAACAATGTCCTAAATGCCAATAAAGTGTTGGTTTGTGAAGCAAACCAAATGGGATAGCGTAGCAATCCCCGGGAGTTGGCGAGCAGGGGGCGGAACCCCCTAGTATAAAACAAAAAATTTAGCTTTTCTCTATGAACAAACAGCACAGAACAAGTGTAATAGCCTCCCCCAGAACATGCCGATTCAGAGGAATTTACTCAATTATCAGATAAGTGAATTAACTTTTACATTTGAAATTTCAATTTCATAAATATTGCATAGTTATTCTAGTAATGTAAAGAATTCTAAGGTATCGATGCATAAAATGTCCCAATGAACTGAAATAAAAATTAACCAGTATGTTACGCAAAATGAACCCATTAACATTGCTAATTATAAAGATTTATGTACAAAACAGGAATGTTTTTGTGATACTGCAGAAAATCTTTTCATTGTGTCCATTTTTTATGAACAGATTACAATACTAAATAACAAGAACATCTTAAAAAAGAAAGTAAGTTGCCACATTTTTAATGATTTGAGTGAATATATTTCAAGCACCTTTACTCATCACATGATGAATGGTTTAAAATAGATCATGTGTGCAAATCATACACGGAATGTTTAAAACAAAACCCACCTTAATCAGCAGGCTTGTGAGTGCCATGCATTGGTCAATGGCTCAGGAAGGAAATACTTATCTGGTAATTATGATCCCAATCCACAAATACTGTTATTTAGTGTGTCCAAAAGGAAAGAATATCATTTGTCTCCAAATTCCATTTTTATTGTGTCCAAAAGAAAGAAATTTTCAATATAATTTTGAGGTGAACTCTGTACAAGTGAAGTTTTTAACATATTTGAATAAAATAACACTTATCTTGTTCAGTGTTTCATTTTCAATACTATTAAACATAAAAGAAAGAAAATAAAATTTCAATTTTAATCCATGATTTTTTAATAAAAACCACACTTGATTTAATTCATGAGTTATATTTTACATTCATTGTGTCCACATTTTTTATCTTCAATTATGCACAAATAACTATTTCATTCAACACTGAAACTTAATTTCGACAATGCAGGTCAGTTAATTCAGTCGACATTCTACGCTGCGCACTTTTTTAACTGATTTTACTTTACATACTTTTATAACCAATGTAATTGGGGAAAAAACCACTTCAATATCCCTCCTCCCTCCTTATTCTGATAAAGAAACCGAGACATTTTTCTTTTCTTTACAAATAGTGATGGTACGCCATGCTCTAAAATTTCCTTTCAGTTAAAACATTTATGATTGCCAAGAAAATAAAATTTTCCAATTTTCAAAATAAAGCTTATTTTGTGGTAGAAAATAAATTTGTAGATGTAATTATATTTCCAAGGGTTTTTTTTAGGATTGCAGTCTTAAAAGTTAAAAATTATGATCAATTAAGCTTTGCCATAATCCACATCCAATTAGTGGACAACTTACCAAATCCAAACAATGATACATCTAGACCTGTTTTTCCAAACATGGAATAAACCATTGACTTAGCAGTGTGTTCATCATGAAATCCTTTCTGATACGTAGCAAGAGATTCAGAAAACTTTTGCCTAAAAATGAGGTAATAAAAAAAAAAGTTTAAATCCAAATGATAGAAAGCAGAAAAAAATTGGAAATATTATATATTTTTCAAGACAACTTTAGAGAAAACATGCAAATTGAAAACATCACATTTTTAATTACTTTTGTTCAAAATGCAGAATAAAAACATTAACTATGTTGAATAAGATTAGATCAAGAAATATGGTTTACATTGCGAAAATTATAAAATATCTTAATAGCACATATTTGTTACACAATTAAATAAATTTTACCTGCCCCATGTATGTGTAACCTATTTCTATTTCTAAAAGTAGGCCAACCAAACCAAAAATATTTTTAAGGTACAGCTGTAATTCGGTTGGAAGACAATATATTAGCAACCAAAGGGTTGCAAGCTAAACTTAAATCCAACCTAAGATAGAAGTGAATATGGGGGCTGGTGCACATTAAATCTGTTGTGGCCTCCATTGTCCTAACATGGTGTGAAAGTTTCGAAAGTGGGATGCCAGCTCAGGTGTTGATCTGGTCATCTGACCATGATTCAAAATCATGAGGTGTACACCTTGGATTTTTTCCTTTATGATTGACCATCACCAAAAGCCTGTTGTGTTGATCCAGCACATTATTTTAACCCCTACCTTTGATTTTTATCTTTCAACTTCTTGAAATCGTGTGATGTCAGATCATTATTCTCAAAAATAAAAAAATCTGGACACTAGACAAAGTAATAAAAGGCCACCATAAAAAGCTATAAAAAAATTGTGGGTTTGAAATGATGGTTGTTCTCAAAATGTTGTTTATTCATTAAGCCAACCACTTATTTTCTGGCAAAAAAAAAATGTAGTGTTTGCAAAAAATTAGAAATAAACATTTTGAGAATATAGAAACATCAAATTCAAAAATGCAACATGTTTTCAAAACAGAATGTTACGACGACAAACTTATGTTTCAAAAATGGAGATAAATGTATATCATAAAATATTCTTAATATATATTCAAAAAATATTTTTTGTATATACATATTAAAATACTTTACAATTTGATTGAATCTTTCCCCGACATTCTTTTTGAGATTTCACTTTTGTTGGTGTCCGCGAAATTAATTAAAAAAATTCCCGTCTTTTCCTTCGAGATTCAACAACTAAAATTCAGACTAAGCGGGCGTGATGCTATTTGCGATAAAAAATTAAAACCTCCAATGTAAATAAATCAATCACGTGATATTGCTTTCGACTCACAATTTCTCATTCCTATTCTATTGGTAATTTATTAAAATGCTGAAGGACCAACATTGGTTGAATTTCATTACTTTTCTGTCTGTAACCACTGAAAAGTTCAGTGAAAACTGTGAATTTTAACTGTACTTTTCGTAAAACTTATATTTTCTTCACAGCTGTTACTACTGCTATACCTACAAACAGGATACGTTGTTTAATCTGATTGTGATTCAGATCATGGCTTAAAATTTGAACCTTTGCAAGTAGTAACTGGTCACCGTAATTGGAGCAATCAGATTGACGCTTTATTCCTGTCTACAGACAAAAGTCAACTTAAGTGTTATTTTTAATAACAGTTGCAAACGGTCACTGTTGTTATCAAGTATCCCTGTTATTGTGAGGAAGAAAAATAAAATAACAGCGCAAAGATAATCATCAAT
This sequence comes from Metellina segmentata, assembly GCA_947359465.1. Classification (NCBI taxonomy): domain Eukaryota; kingdom Metazoa; phylum Arthropoda; class Arachnida; order Araneae; family Tetragnathidae; genus Metellina; species Metellina segmentata. The sequence goes on along the minus strand of OX375873.1, from coordinate 68,476,030 downwards.
GCTCACAACTTTCAAAAAACAATTTTCATCATCGACCTCTTCCTTGTAAAAAATTCCAAATTTTTGTTGGTATTTTTGGATAGAGAAGGAAGAAAGGGACAACCTGAATCTCTCTGTCTGCGCTAAAGACACATTTGTTTGAAGTGTCAACAGTTTCTGTGAAGTGCGGGACTTATGTTAAACCACTAAAACTTTTATCGGAGCATTAAAATTCAATAGGTTAGAAATATTTAAGTGAGAAAATAAAATTTTTGTCAATTCTATACCTTCTGTCTATTTATGTATTTTCTAACTCTTTTTGCGAGTTTGTTTCTTAAAGGATTAGTAAAAATGAGTACTAAAGTTGATTTGTGCATGCCATGTGCTTACAGTGGTGTTAAAAAAAAGCGTAAAACGCGTTTTCTTACTCATTTTTGAAATTTTTAAACAAAAATAAAAATGTACTAATTATTGCATTTTATGCTAAATTCAAATTTATTAGTTTCTTAGTGAAAAAGATTGGAGCCCTCTCCATAATGCCTTATGGTACTAATAAACACAACCACAATCTGAATATAATTTCTTCATTACTTTGAAGTTCTATGAATGATGTAAGTGAAGTAGACATTACAGAAACAGTTAAAAATTTATTAAGAACAATGCTTACTGATCATTTTAGCAATTAGATTAGAGTTGGAATCTAGGTGAAAATATTTTCTAAAATCACATTTTTTAATATAGCTGCACCAGTTTGTGATTGTCAGAATGATCAGTTGGATTGCATATGTTCTTGATGATGTGTAGTTTTGGTGATAACATTAAAAATTATCCCTTTTGATTGAAATTTGAAAACTTTCTCTGATTTGCATGATTTTTGTTGTATTAATCACAGATTTGTTCAGCCAAAATGGTTAACAGTAATTTTCATCGAAATAATAATATAAATTATGAATTAATACTTTCATTTTATGTTTTTAGCTAATATATTTTATAAAACTGAAATTTCATCAAAAGTTGCAAGTAATGGAATGCAAATTGTGTAAGTTACTTCACATTGTTGGATTTACATTTTCTGAGACAAAAATATTGTACATATACACAATTGTGTATATGTACATATGCACTTAAGTGCATATTTATAAAAAAAAATTTTAAATGTTCCATACCTTTATCAATGTAAAACAATGTGCAATACATAAAAATATTAAAAAACATTGACTGAACTCTTGTTTATTTCTTGTATGTTTGACTTTCAAAATTGAGCTCAAGATCTTGGGCTATACAGTAGCAATCCATATGAAATGCAAAAATTGTAATAATTATATTTCAATTCTGACTATCATGAAATTTTTTTTAAATTTTGCTGCTTAAAAATCCATGATAAATAACTTGATAAGTCAAAGCATTTAACATTTCTACTCTTGTTTTTTTAGTTTTTATCAAAGAAGTCAGCTAAAAAATATTAAAATGGATTCATCACAAAGATGTAGCGATGATGTAAAATTATTTGAAACAGCTTTGTCAGTGCTATTGCATCCTGATATCGGTAAGATTTATCAAATAAAAAAATTTATATTCTTGAACTCTATCCGTTTTTAAATTACTTTTCATGTACAAGCTCCTGCCACTATTTTAAAAATCAAAAAACAGGTTAAAATTCCTTAAAATATGAATTGTTCATTTGCATTTAGATTTAAATGCTATTTAAACGTTCACACATTTCACCATATCATTTGATGCTTACAAATTATTTCGTTTATTTTATTCTTTAAGTTTTATATACTTTAAAGAAATAACAAATTTAACTCTTACATGCATGTATAAACATTTGTAGACTGTAATGTGAAATGCAAAAGTATGCAATTACGTGCATACTTTTAAAAATCGCACTAGTATACTTAGATAAACAGATGAAAACTTTAGTCAAATTGGTAGTAAAAATTGCATTAACAAGGACTAATAAAGATTAGAAACTTATGAACAGTTGGTCAATAGCCATTTTGATGCTGTAGGATGTTCATTGTCATCAGGATGGAAGTCGCATGAGGAAAACACTAGTTTAACTGTTTTTCTAGAATATTGTTGAGCAACTCACATTTTTAAGTAAGCTTTTACCGGCTGCATGAAACAGCAGGGAAGAACTGGCATCATTAGCTAGTTCAACAATGTAAAAATAGATATGGCCTTATCAATTTTTACATTGTTGTACACTTTTGGTAATGGTCCATGAACATTTTTATGCTATCCAACACACTAGGCAATAAGGATAGTGCTTCCCCTTTCAACATGGCGAAAGGTGTGGCAATGGTATTCTGTAAAAACATTTAAACTTGCATTTTCTACTTGTGGCTTCTGTTGTGATGATGGACATTTTGCTGCACTAAAATAGCCATTGACGTAAATTTTTTTTATAAGTTTTTAATCTTAATTAGGCATTGCTTTTGTCGTTATGCATTTTTTACTGGACATGCTTAATCAATATCTGATTAATTTTGGAGGCAATAAATGTTTCTCAAATCATTGCCAACTGTTCAAATAATACAATTTTTAATCAATTTGCATCATGGGTGTTATCATTTTTAAAATTTAATCACAAGCGCTAACAAATATGTAGTTAAAGGATCTTGATGTCTCAGTTATTTAACATGAACTTCATTACTATTTCCAGTGTTTGTTGTGGAGCATGGATCATATCTGCCGTCCAGGGGAATAACTGAATAAGTCTAAAAACTATTTTTCAGAAGCGTGTTTTTTTTTTAAGATTTGCCTTTTTCTTGTAATTGAAGTTTTTGTAATTAATTTGATTACATTCTTTGTTACTCTTTTTTCATGCACATTACTTCTCCACATTTCATAAGACCCCAAGACGAATCCTCCAGCAGACGCACTTATCTCATTTTGCAAAATTTCGATTTATCCAGTTATTTCTCTTGACCACAGATATATACTGCAGAAGAAAAAAATTGCAAATTCTCTTTCTGATACTGGGAAAGATAGTGAAAAATTATTCACTTTAAGTTCCATTCACATTTAGCATAAACATTATCTTTTAAGCATCTTTATCTATTAAATAAATGTTATTAGTCTTAATGAAATTTTAGAAATTACTCTCTTTATTGACAAGACATAATTCCCAGTCAATTGAATGAGAATGTCTTACAATTTGAAAATATTTAGAAAATAGCACATGAAAATAATTTTTGGTTACATTAAATAAATTTTTGATTGTAATTAATAAATTTTAACCTTAAATACTGTATTTTTCTCAGAAATGTGGGTAATAGCATTCTGAGTCATTTTTTGGCTCTTGGCTGCTTTACCACAATTTTTTTTATGTTTTAACTTGTCTTCAGATTTATAAAATTTAGGCTGTTGCCCTTCCCCCTATTTACAGATGTATAAAACTTGTCTGAAAGACAAGTCTGTAATACCTAGCAAGAACTATATTGGTTTTGGACCATATATGTCATTATTAATCCTAACAGAAATGTTACTAAGGAAACCTATAATCCAATTCTTTAAACATATCATTGAGACTTTTTGGGCTATAGAATTTTTGAAATGGGAAATATTTTGCTCATTATTATCTTATTAGCGTATATTATCTGGTTGTTGCAAATAAAAGTGCCGATTTTAAAGACAATTAAAAAAGAAAAATACCTGTAATCAAAGTAATCTCTAACAGTATCAAAGTATTGTTGCCAACATGTCACAAGGTCATTTATACCGCGTTTGTAAAAATCAGTGTCTCTAGATGTGGTGAAGTTCTCCATTACTTGATAAATTTATGCTTCATTGTCAAAGCATTTCTTGGACAAAAGTTGCTCAGGTTCCAGAAAAAATGGTAATTTGCCGGGGAAATGGCAGGAAAGTATAGAGGATGTGGCATAATTTCGTATCCCAAATCGTAAATTTGATGTATGGTTGACACTGCAAGATGTGGTTGGGCATTAACCTGAAGCAATAGGACTTCATGTTCATGTGCTGGTTGCTTAAGGCACAATTTTTCATGCATACTACAATATCGAGCTCCATTCATCATTTTATCTTATGGAAGGAATGAGTTGTGAATAATACTAGCAAAAGACCACCATACCATAAACAGCATTTTCTTTGGCTGCATAGGTGCTTTAGGAGTCTTCCTGGAGCATCTTTCACTTCCAATCACTACAAAAAACATGTACGATTGTCATAGAATATCCACTTCTCATCCACAGTCAAAATTCATTACAGGAACCTTTCTATCCTTCTTGAGAGAAGTGCACGTTTCCTAATGCCATGCTTTGTTTTCATCAGTGAGTTTGGGAGGCATTCACTAGTCGAACTTTCAAACTTTCCTATTGTCAAGTTCTGTGAAAGAGTTGAAGTGTGTACATTTAGTGTCTAGGTGATCTCTCTTACAGTTTGTCATGGATATGATTCAATTAAATCCTTTAATTCATTTGAATCAATAGAGGAAGGGCGCTACTAGGTTCATTGTGTTGCTTAAAATCTCCTGAGCAAAATTTTGGTAACCAACGGCAAGTGGATCTTTCATTAGGTGTTCCAAAATCGAATGCTTTATAGATGTTTTTAATTGCAACCCCTGCAGAATTTCCCCTTTTGAACTCGTATTGGAATAGCAACCTTAATTGACTGGGTTCTATGATTAACAATGTTGCTAGTATTAAATGTTTAGTGCTCATTGAACAAAAGAAATGCTACAATTGTATCACCCGCGTGTGATGTTGTCACATAATATAAACAATTTGCAAAAAACGCTTGCTTTTTTTCGCAAATAGCAAAAACCTGACATCATTCAACAGCCATTTCATTTGCAATATCCTGATAAATTATTATTTTTAAAAGGACAATGTTCATGCTGCAAAACTACCCTTACAGTTGTGGCAGTATGATGGTATTGCATCTTAAGGGTGCTATACAATGTTCATATTTTTATAATTAATTTATTTTCTTAATTGATTTATAATCATTCCTGTAATTAATGTGCTTATCTAGTTGTGATATCTGGCCGCTGTTGGCGATCATTTAGTAGAGTTCTTGGCGACTAACCTCCCTGCGTGGAAGGGTTACCATAGAGAAAATTTGCCTCGATTGAGAGAGGTTATTTTTGTTTTTGAAGTGTGATGTACTGCACTGGATGAAATGATGTTCGCTTATGTATGTCCTTTTTATCATTTAATTAAATTGTTATTTTTATAATCTTGTGCTTGGTTATTGGAAGAGAAGAACATCATAACATGCTCTATTTCGAGAACCAGAGCAACCAGGAGATTGGACTTCAGTTAAAAGTACTCAAAACGAAATCTGAACTAAAGATTTCAAATCCGTGAAGAAAGAAAATATTGTTACGGTTTTGATGGAAATCGGTGAACCGGTAGTTGGCGACTTGAAGCTGGTGGACTTAAAAATAAACTGTTAAATAGCAAAGAACTCTTGGCATATGAAGAATTTGTTAAAGACATTTTGGCCTCAACTCTAGAAAATCATAGGAAAGAAGAAGATCAAAGGAAAGAAGGACTTTGGTTACAACGAGAACATGAACTTGAATTAGCCAGAATTCGAGCATCTCAGGACCAGGGAAGTAGAAGTTCATCACCTATTGTGCATAACAGCAGAGAAGGTGAGATCTCTCTCGATAAACTAATAAAAGGAGTAGAGACACTAACTGTTCCAGTTCCAAGAAGTACAGAAACATGGAATTTATTTTTCGACTCCCTCGAACGAGCCTTTAAGCATAAGAAAGTTCCTGAAGAATTCCAAGCAGAAATATTGTTGAAACTTCTGGGAGATAAAGCATCAAAAATGTGCTAGAAGAAGATTTAAGAAATTACGAAAAAGTAAAATCCTTAATTTTAAAAGAAAACGAGCCATCACCTCAAGCTTGCTATGAAAATTTCTGAAGATCCAAACTAAACTCGGGAGAAACTCATATCCAGTTCGCCTCCAGACTCACCTCTGTATGGGACTATAACTGCTAGTTAGGTTAAGTTGAAGATTATGATTCTCTGAAGGAATTAATTATTTCAGACAAACTACTTCAAACACTGGATACTGACACTGCTTCTCACATAGCGATACATCAAGTGGACAATTGGTTAAAGCTGCGATAACTTTCACAGGAATGTGATATATACTTTAAACAACTCGGAAATCTTTTGAAGAATCCCGAAGCGACTTTAGCCGTGCTAAACACTCTGAACTCGCCTTTTCAGCTGATCGATATATTCCACCTCGCCACAGAAGTGTGAATGACAATTTCCCAAAACGAAAGCAGTGCTAAGAGTGCGGAAGTTCTCATCTTGCTAGAGACTGTCCTAATAAACGAAAAAAGGAATGAGGTTCTGACAAAACAAAATGACAGGAATTATTTCCACAAGAATTCAAAAGCAACCAATAATAGAAACAAAGAAGGTATCGTGGCGAAGGTCGATTCTTCATTTTTGAAATCCAAATCTATCCATAATCTTGTTGCACCCTTAAAGAAGATAAACATTTATAATGACTCAAAAGAAATAGAATCCATTGTTGACTCAGGAACTCAAATTTTGATTGTTCATTCATCAGCTGTACCTAATTTGAAGTAAAATTTTATTAACTCCTGCTTTTGGCGGACCAATTGAAGCAAAAGTATTTCTTATTCCCATCTATTACAAAATCTGTGAAAATAATATATTCAACTGTGTCGATGCTCTTTTAGCGGTAACAGATAAATTTAATGTTCCCTGCATGTTAACAATGGAAGTTTATGAATTGCTGATGAATTTGACGAATGCTATATCTTTGAAAATGGGAAAAACAACGACGAAGTCGTATTAAGCTTACATACAGAAATGGGAGAAAAAGAAAGTAACCATTCTGAGGCGCCACTTGAACACATTGGAGACGTGCAGACACCACAAGAATCAAAAGAAAATATAAGCATCGATGACATCATTACTCAAACTGCCAAATTAAAAGGAGAGCAAAAGGCTTGTTTATCATTAAAAGAATCGTTTCGACAGCTGAAATCAAAGAAAGGAAAATATGTGTTTATCGCTGGTCTTCTTCACCATACGGATAAGATATTGGGACAAACTATGACTCAATTGGTACTTCCTAAAAATAAACGACAACAAGTTTTAAAGCTAGCCCACGAGTCTGTATTCGGAGCACATATGGTAATCCGAAATACAAAAGAGAGAATTTGTTATTCATTCTACTGGCCTGGGCTTTCTCAAGACGTGGAGACGTTTTGCAAAACATGTAAGGAGTGTCAACTGAGAAAACACAAAAAATATTCTGATACACCTGTTTCAAGACCTGACTTACCATTCCAAATGGTGAACATTGATCTCATCTGTTCAATTGAGCCTCCCTCTGCAAGAAAGCATAAATACATCCTATGTCTGATGGACGAACATTCTCGGTGGCCCGAAGCAGTACCATTGAAGAGTTTGACAGTGAAGTCTACCTGTGATGCTTTGCTTGAAATATTCATGAGGACCGGTATACCAGATGTCATAGCTAGCAACCAAGGAACCAATTTCATCTCGACGCTCACACAAGAACTTCACAAGAGATTAGGTTCTTGTCCTAAATTTTCTTGCCCTTTATATCCTGCCAGCAACGGATTAATAGTACAATACAATAAAGTTATGAAGCAAATGCTGCATCACTAATATAAAAACTGATCCGACGAATTGGGATAGACACATCCCATATTTACTGTTCGCTTACTGTTAGGTGCCGAACTGTACCACTGGTGTTTCACCCTTCCAACTTATGTACGGAAGACAAGCAAAAGAACCTTTGGCAGTGCTAAAATCATCATGGTCTGGAGAGATTCTCCTGCCCCTAAACATGAGTCAGTCTGCAGTGGATTACTTGCACGAAATAAAAATGAAGATGGAATAAACCGCTGAACAAGTGAAAATACTTGCCGAAGGAAGAGAACAATCTTATGCGGATTACTTTAGTAGAAAGACTGGATCAAAATGTTTCATCTCTGGAGATCAAGTGTATCTACTTATTCCTGACTCGAACAACAAATTATATGCTCGTTGGACTGGTCCCGGTGAAATTATCAAACATTATCCTCCACACTCCTATTTAGTAAAATTACCTGATTGAAGGAAAAAGCACGTTCATGTGAACAAAATCCGAAAATTCCTGACAAGAAGAGTCAATGCAGTTGGAATCATCTTCGAATATGACAAAAAATTTGGTGATATCCATACTTCTCCCAGGACTGTGAATCAACAAGAATCATTTGATGGATTCCATAAATTAGACTTGCAACATTTGGCTGATAACAATAAGAATATGCTCCTCAAGTTGTTACAGAAGCATAGAAAACTATTTACAGGAAAAGTGAAAACTGCAAATGTCGGGGGGCATAGGATTAGGTTAGAAGATGGAAAAGAGAGAAGAAAACCCTTTGTTTACAGAGTTCCTGAAGCTTTGAAATCGCAAGTGGACGCCCAAATTGACGAATTAATTAATTCAGCTGAATTTAATGGAAAAAAGTTCCATGGAGATCGCTTACCCCATTGTGTGTGTAAACAAGAAAGACGAAGGTATGAGTTAATCATCGTTCTTTGAACACTGTGACCAAGACCAATGACTTTCCGATGGAAGATGCAATTCAACTTCTACATTGCATTGGAAAAGCCAACATTATTACCACACTCGATCTATTAAAGGGATATTGGGCTTTCCCAATGGAAGAGGAACGTCGTGATTTTACTTCATTTAAGACCCATAGATCTCAGTACAGATTCAAAGTCATGCTGTTTGGTTTGAAAAACACAGCTGCCACCTATCAGAGAGAAATGAATCGTGCGTTAGCACCATTTCGAGAATTTAGTCATGCATACATTGACAAAATAGCAATCTTTTCTAACAACATGAAAGATCACTTACAGGACTCATTCTTAGTAAGTTAGAAGAACTGCAATTTACAGTGAATCTACGAAAGTGTGCATTTGCTAGGTCAGAAATAAAATACTTAGGCCATATAATCGGGTCTGGGAAACATCAAGCCGATCCAGACAAAATCAAAGCAATTTCTCAACTACCAAGACCTGAGACCAAGAAACAATTGAGAAGCATGCTTGGATTATGCAATTATTATCGAGAATACATACCTCCTTATGCAGAACTAGCTTTACCTCTGACAGAACTAACAAAGAAGATAGTTCCTGACAATCTACCGTGGTCAGATATATACGACGAGTCGTTCAACAAACTGAATTCTGTGTTAATGAAAGCTCCTGCTCTGCACACTCCCGTTATGAGTGAATCTCTATATTATAAAAGGAAGTGTTTGTCTGTTTTTTTCGCAGCCGTAAAATCCTGACGATTCTATAGCACTTACAGCAATGAGATTTGGCACATAGAAAGTCCAAATTTTTTGCAATTTTTGGGTCGCGGCAAATTTTAAAATTCAATCTAGAACATTTTGTAATAAAATTTAATCATTGAATGCTACAGCATAGAATAGATCACAGATTCTAAATTTATTGTTTCCGTTTTGATTTTGCTCGGAGGAATAATTTTCCAGCCAGACGATAAAAACAAACAATCTTTTAAGTAGAGTCAATTAGTTCTTTTTCTATCTTAATAGACCGTTAAAGATCGAGTAAAAATTTCAGCGGATTTGAAATCTGCGGAAAATTTAAATTTCACTTAAGATTGATACCTAAAAATGTGATTTTTCTTTTAATAAATAATTTTTAAATTGAATATATCTTTTATGCTTTCGCAAAAGATTGTGACGTCACGCCAACTTTCTCTTGATTGTTCAAAAAAAGATTGCATCTTCTGCCCTTTGCGTTGAAAAAAAAAAGAAACGGATCACATTTCCTGTCCTATTGCATTTCCACTGAGAGCAAGAAATAAAAAACATATTGCCTGGGATTGTTAAGTTTTTTTTACGTAAAGACGGAATTGCTCAAAATAGATTAAAAATTTCAACAGATTTGAAATTTTATGCAGATGTTTCACAGTATGGTGTTGCTGCTTGTGTATCACAGAATATTCAAGGAAAGCCCCAACCTATAGCATATGGCAGCCAAAAGTTAAACAAAACCCAACAAGCGAGATTTACTATAGAGAGGGAAGCATATGTCACTGTATGGTGCTTAAAAAAGTTTTAAACTTTAGTTTTTGGTTCCAAAATAGAACTTTTTACCGATCACAATCCCTTGTCGTGTCTCACGAAATGCGTTCCTCAATCTTCGCGTTTACAACGTTGGGTCTTTGCTCTTCAAAAATATGACATCACAATAAAACATTGCCCAGGAGCAAAAATGCCTCACGCAGATGCATTATCAAGATTATTTTGTATATCTTCTATAGAGCACGTCCTAGATATTCCACTATCAAATGGGAGAATTTATATAGTCGTAATATAACTAGAACATCCATATACCGATCTATTACCATTTAAAGGCGATGAGACATCCCACTGTCCTAAAATTTTAACCATTTACTAGTCTTGCACTAAATACGTATAGAAACTACCAGTACAGTAAAAGGCCATACTTAATTTTAAATTTTCTTTTTCTTTTTTAATTTTGTTAAAATTTTAAACCTTTCTTTAGTTATTATTCTTTTTTAATTAGCTCACTTCCGTCATCTTTCATCTGATGTATAGCACTAGGTGGGCTTGTCTCTGACTCCGCCCAACTACTCATCCAGCCATTCCCATTGGATCACCAATGACACGCACCCCACTATATATAATTCAGTCAAACTTTAATACTGCTCAGTACCCATCAAAATTCAGAGGGACATAGAAAGCCTTCGTCCTAAGGTTCTCCGGATCACACATTATTTCGCTTCAAAAGGATGCTCTCCTGGTATCCTCGAAACTGGAGGTAGCCTGTGGCTTTCCTATCTATCACTGTCAGCAGTCTTCTTTGATGGTCCAGTCTAAAAAGCCCACTGCTGAGAACCATTGACCAAAGAAGGGGAAAGCACTCACTTTACCAAACCCTGACACTTTTAAGGGGAACTCGCCTTTTTAATGTGACGCTTTCGTCAACACAGCGCGGATTTGCTATGATGCTGGAGGGTTACAAATATTTCTTTGAGCAAAATTAAGCTCCATTTATTTATTCTCTAAATTAGACAATAGAGGTTCATCTGTGTATGAGTTTATTTTCTGAATTGGAATATATATTTTAAGTAGTTGTGAAATAGTATACTCTTGTATTTTTTTCTAGATGAAACAGTTAAATTGAAAATTTCTCACATTCTGCATGAAAGTATTCAGGTACGATTAATTTTGACTTTTTCATCTTAATGGTTTTATATTTATTATAAAAAGTTTTGCTCTCAAAGATAGATTAGATATTAGTTTAGAAAATTTTGAAATTTAAAGGAAAACTCCCATGTTCCTTTTTTAAACTCAAACTCAAGTAGTTTAAGTTGGTTGATTTTAAAGTGGATGGCACACAAGGTGTTTGACACTCATATCGAGTTGTGCGATCTAGTGGTGGGTGAATAGATTTATATTGCGCCTGTCACACAAGGTAGCGCAGCTCATCAAATGCGGTTTCACTGTCAACCATCTACTATTCAGAAACGTTTTACAAATTGCTCCCCATCACTTATATACTGTTTTTTTAGGTGGGTGACATACTAGGCAACTTGAACAATATACTTTTTCTTTCTGACAGAAAAAATGATTGAAACTGCTGATTTCTTTCCTTCATTGCTAGCCAAATAGTGATGAAAGGAAGAAGCACATCATGGGTCATGTTTCACAAAATGCCCTGCGCTTCATCATCCTAACATTTAATTCTGTCTCTCATATTCGACTTAGGCCAAATATGGCCCTCTTGCCATAAACATAAAATCTACCAACCAACCTATATTCAACTTTGTTAGAAAAAAAATTGATACTTACTGATTTCCTCAGATTTTATTACCCTTACTATTAACTCTTGCTCAGACATTTAAAGCAGTTTTTAACTGTAAATTTTCATTGAATCAAGATACATATGGTGCTATGTAACATGTATATTAAATATTTAAACATTTTGTATAATTTTTATTATTTCGCTCATTTTAGGTAACTTAAGCTATGCAGACTACATTGTTGATTTGTATATTAAAAGCATCACACACACACACACATACGATTTTTTGCGGACAGAAAACCCAGTTTTATTCTTGAGAGTTCGTCTCGGGTACCATCAAGTTTTACTTCTTATCCATGTTTGTTAATTTGAATTATTTTCTTTTCATTCTATTAGTGTTATAAAGTTTTAGTATTTATAAATAGGCTCTACCTTTATTTGTTACAATTTTTCGAATGTATGTTTTAAGCTATCAGTATTACATAAGCATATTTTTAAGCGTCAGTAATACAATAAATACTTTAGCCTTCTCTGTATATTTTTTAAATAACTGCTATATTATCTGGAAAGTGACAACTTGTTTTGCTAATACTATTAAATTAGTTCATAGCAAATTGTGTTAATAATTTACTATCAGCTAAATTATTAACACAAATAGAATAAGAATATTTTTATAAATTCTTAACTTAGCAATATAAATTCTTAATATAATTCTTAAGAACTTAATTTTGTGAAAAACTTTGCAAAAGTCCTTTATTTTGTCCTTTTAGCAAATTGTTTATAATGAGTCCATAATTTATTTCTTAAACAAATTTGTTTTCAAAGGAAGATATCATTTTAGATTCTATATACAGTAGAACCTCATAACAGACTAGTAGGGGCTAAAGTTTGTCCATTTTAGTGAAAGTCCGGTTTATAACAAATAATTCTCATTTGGGTGTAATGCAACAGGGTGTGTACATCAAATTTCTGTTTAGTCTTTCAGCAACTGCTTGAATTTCTATTCCTCAAACAGCTAGCGCAGAGGAACAAAGCTGAGAAAACCACTTGTAGACTGCATCATCCAGCGTAATAAGAGTAGTTAATCGCATGTGCTTAACTTCGCTCCTTTTCTTTTTCTACGTTAAACTTAAGAACTAAGTTACAAATGTAACTTTTTGCCTTTATTAGTAGTACAATTTTTTTACTGTCCTTTATAATGAGGTTCTACTGTATATTCATTTTCAAATTGCCATATCTACATAGTGTAATGATTAGTATCTTGATATAATGATGTTATGATAATATAATGATGTTAAACAATGCCATGTAATAAGTCCATAAATGTTCTCCATATTTGGAGAACATTTTCATTTGATCATGTGTTCGAAGAATTATTTTAACACTCGAATTACAGGCTATTACTACAGCTGCTGGTATCAAAGTATATAAATTGTATAAAGTGATAACATCTTTACAGGATTCCCACTGTCCTTGAAAAGTCCTTGAATTTTTTTTTTCCGAACTAGGGGCTCTTGAAAGTCTTTGAAAATTACGGAACTTGGTGAAAAGTCCTTGAAAGTACTTGATTTTTTTTAACCAGTACATAATTGTGTAATTTCGTTTTGCGTTGGAATTTGTCCAGACTAGTTTTCTCCACAGCAGGTGCTTCATTCTGAATAAACCAGTGTTTCGTGCTTTGACACCACGTGGTATACTAATAATGCTACGTCTAGATCGTCAATTCTCCACTGTATTCTGTCCATCTAAGTTGACACCTCTGGTTTCCGTTAAGACAGCCTCCTGGTTATGCCCGCCGCAACAGGACATATCACGGCCGCTAGATAACAGCACGCTATCTTAGGAAACCGTAGCTTTAGCAGTCAGGACGTCGTCATTGGATACCTGGCACGCGTATAAAGAAATAAAGCCAAATTCTTATAGCGAAAATATAAAAGTTAATATTGGGAAGGGGCACTTTTTTTTTTTTAATTTTTTTTTTAAAGAAAATTACATTTAAGATATCCTTTAAGTGTAAAATGTTTTCCAGATTTCAAATCCGTTGAAATATTCACTTTATCTTTAACGATCGCAAAGATAGAAACTTAGACTAGAGAGTAAAAAACCCTAACACCAGTCAAAACTTTTTTTTCACATTTTTATTTTTAGTTGACAATTTTTGTGTATGCCTTGTTTTAGGTCGTTGTAAAAAATTTTAGGTCCTTGAAAAATATTTTTTTAGTTTTGAAAAGTCCTTGAATTTTTTTTTGGATAAAGGTGTGGGAAACATGCTTTATGATATCCAAATTATTTTTCATTTTATCTAACTTTATGATTTTTTTTACTATATTTTCATTGGTTAACGATTATTTATGCCACAAAAAAAATTGAAGGAAATTGATTATCAAACTCAGATAATACATATAAAATAATGAAACTTAGAAAACAAGAAAATATGTTATTGTTCTTGGCAACACAATGTTTATGCAAGTTTTACCTTTAATTTGATAAATATACATTCATATATTAACATAAAGTTATACAGAAATACCTTGTTTACAATTGCTAAAATAATAAGTAATTTTTCATCAGTTTCCACACTTAAATTACATGAACATGTTTCGTGTTTGGACTTATTACATAGAAATTGTTCTTTTTAAATTCACATTTCCTTCATATAAAATAAGTTTCTCATTATGAATCTGATTTATAATTTTAGTTCTTTCACCCATTGACTCTTGAACACTGGGCTCATTGCTTGTCAAAATTAGAGTACCTTAGTTTCATATAAATTATATCTAGCTGAAAAGCAATCATTCATCCATTATCTATTTCTCAGTCTATTCCATCCTGAGTGATATAATACTAATTATTTTAAGTTGGAAGCAGCCTCTCTGCAACTTTCTTCTGGTTCTTTATTTTCATGTAAGCTGGATTTTTTATCCAAATTTAATTCATAACAGGAAAGCTCAACATTCAGATTAAAATTCAGATAGTTCTTACAACAGATTTGCAATTTTTTCACAATATTTTTGGTGAGCCCTAGTTTTTGGGTTTGAAAAGTGAAAAAAATCAGCTGTAAATAGCATTGTAGTTGGAATATTAATTGCTAATGGTTGCACAAACTTAGATGTGATTGATTACCGACTTTAAAAGGGATACAAATTCAAGGTCAGATAATAAAAAAAAGTATTATTAAAAAAATAGTGATTAGAAATGTACTTGGTTTGCTATTCTGTTTATTTTTTGTTGAGAAAAACTATTTAGACAGGGAAATGTGATTTTGTCAAAAAGACACCAGTGATCATTCTAGGTAAATTGAGCTGTAGGATCTAAATTGGGCTGCACAAAAAGAAATATGATGTGTGCTTATTTAGTAAAATTATTAAAAGTCACAAGAAGTAGTCAAATCTAACACAAAATGCCAAAGAGAGAAAGCTAAAGAAACATGCTCCAGTGTCAAAATGACACCAATGGCCATTTTAGTGTTACTAATTTAAGCTTTCTCTGATTTGGAATATTCTGTGTTAACATTTCTGTATTTAGTTTTTACTCTTTTTTGTAACAAATAGGAAAATAAAATATTATCCATGATGATCAAATATGTAATTTGTAATAATTTCCTTTTTTCATTTGCAGATTTTAAGTGAAGCCTTGCTAAAATTCACATGTGATATACCATCTTATTTTTTAAAGCCTCATTTTTCAAATTTACTTTCGCTGCTTTGTAGATTTTTCCAGGTAAATAATTGTAAATAGTGTAATTGCATATTTTTTCTCTGAACATTCCTTATTAAATTGTCTTCACAATTCAGTGTGTAATTCTCTTTTATTTAAAACACTAACAGGCCAGCACAGCATTGCCCATGACAGTTATTTTTATGTCCACAAAATTTGCATAAAATTCAGATTTACCTAAGGTATTGATCTGGTGTAAAATCTTTCGCATGTTTCAAATTTGTTGAAATTTTCACTCTTTCTTTTACGATTGCGAAGATGGAAAGCTTCAAATAGTTATTTTTGTGTTCTTAATTAATATCTTCGTCAAAATTTAAAACCTGTGATCTCTTCACACTAAGGAAAATTTTAAAATTCTGGCTTCACATAAAATTAAGACTGCCTATGTGCCAAATTTCGTTGCTGTAAGTCCTATAGATTCGTCTGTACATTGCATGCATGCGGATACTTCTTTTTATAATAGTAGAGATCATCAACAAATTTTCATACCTAGTAGTGATCAAATGATGAAATCAATGTTCAAAATTGCAACATTTTATAATTTTTTGTGAGATTGATAAATACATGAGAAAAGACATTGCCTTTTGAAATTAGTTTTACACTGACTAATCATGTAACATTTGAATAATAATCTAATTGTTGTTAAATGTTAATTATTGATGCAACAAAACATTTTTAAATTCTTTAAAATCTCTTGGAAATCTGTAGTCTATATATTTAATAAGTGCAGTTCCATCGAAAATAAAATTAAGTAGTTTTAATGATGAATTGCAAATATTTTTATACACTAGGCTTTTTCTTATAAATTACTAGCCACTGTGTGGCTAGCTCGACGTTGTTCGTGCCAGTTGCTTTTGTGGAGTTGTTGGTTTGCCTCACAAACCAAATGGGAATTCGGTTTCGGAAACCAACGCCGTGATGGTCTCGTCATTGTCAAACTCTGCAAAATTTGAATTGCAAAGAGATCCAATCAGCGTGACGTCACAATCTCTTGCAAAAAAAAAATTATTTAGTTGAAAAATTAGTTATTAAAAAAGAAATCAAGATATCTACCAATAGTAAAAAATGTCATTGTTGAATCGTCTGAGCGGAGACTATGCATTCCCATTTAATTGCGAAGAGCGAAATGAAAAAACTTGGCATGGTTTCAAAGGCTAACGTCAATAGTGACGATGGTGTCGTGACGTCAGAGGGAAAAATAGAAGAAATCCGTTGTTTCTTCCAATGCCGGAGGGGGACGAAACAAAGTTCCAAGAGTGAAAAAAACTATTAAATTCATTTAAAAAAGTTCTAGATTAAATTTAAAAAATTTGCCGTGACCCTAAAATTGCAAAAAAATTGGACTACCTGTGTGCCAAATCCCATTACTGTAAGTGCCATAGATTCGTCGGGACTTTGATCACAAGAAACAAGCAAACAGACAAACACTTCCTTTTATAATATTAGAGGTATGCAATGTAAGTTAGGGAAACATAATGACCTGAAATAAATTATACTCTAAGAGTTACTCGTACTTTTAATTTTATCATTATTGTTCTTTGTCTCAGTTTTCGATACACTTTTGTGTCTTCCTTTTGGCAGTTTTGATTACTTGAATTAACTGAACTTTATTACTATATGTATAGGTATTTTTGCAAAACCCAAAAGTTTTTTTATTGGATCCAAATTAGAGCTTTTTGATGGCTAGTCTAGTATTTTCTCTTTATTTGCCTCAAAATAATTTTCTTACTTGAAGATAAACTGGTTTCATTATATCTACAGTTAAACTTGAACAAGATTAGCTTAGATCATTCTGTATTTAGCTGAAAATTATTTTTTTACAGACAGTATATTTTAATATATATAATTTTTGATGTGGGAAAAAATATGGCTTATTCTAGTATATGTTTCTGTTCAATAAAATTTTCAGGTTTTTTAAACATGACTAACATTGGTCCTGATTCTCTATTGAACGTGAACACGTTCTTTAAAATTAAATATTTTAATCTTTTTGGATTTATTGTAAATTTTGCTTATGCCTATTTTAATAAATGCAACTGCTGCAAAAGCAACTGTTTTAAATGAATTTATATAAAATTTCTCCTAGGTTTGATAGTTTATACTTTTTCTTCTAGGCCTTAAAATTTTCTAAGATAAAATAGCTTCTATTAGACTGTAATCTGAGTACTTTTTAGACATATGTTAATAAATACTAATTCAGGTATGTTTTTCTTTAAATTTGAATAAGTTTTACCTGCACTTGCCCCAGTACCTAGTCCTTATGGAATTTGATAAACTGAGAATTGAATATGGTATCTATATTTGTAATTTCATTTCATATCTAAACTTCTATGCTTTAGATGGATAATGAAGACTATGCTTACTTGGTTTCAAGATAATAAAAAAGAATTGGGGAAATATGGACCTTTCATCTTCATTTGATGTATGTATTTTATGTTTTGTAGTTTTTATTACTTTATTTGTTATTAAATAATCCTAATTAGGAGAGTTACTAATAATTTATGCTGTTAAAAAGAAGAAAATTAAAATGAGTCTTATGACTAATTTGAATAGCAGTTTATAAAAAATTAATTATTTTGAAAAATAAATGCTGAAAGGTACTTTGTGTTTCCCTTACTGAAGATGACTCAACTTTTCACTAGCATTTAGTCTTAAATTTAGAAAATTATATTATTATTAGTATTTATGCACTGATGGTATATACTCATGTATCTGCTAGTTGACAGTCAAGTCAAGGTTTTGAGGTCAAGTCAAGGTCAATGAGTCTATTGGTTAAATTTGGAACGGCATACAAAATACTTCCGCAGTTGACACCTTTATTGTAGATTTTGGTTTTAAGTTTATTTTTCGGTGTGCAATACGCATTGGCAGAGGGAAACCATCGACATCAATCACCAGTCATGCTTTTAACTATGGCGGCATTCTCCTAATAAACTTTCACACCTATTAAAAAATCAGCTGACCCAGAGTTGACTGCATTCTTTCTTGTCATAGCAGCACTATGTATATCAATGATGAATGTAAATATGTTGATTTTAAATGCTGCATATAATAATGTGACTCAGAGGATAAAGCAGTAGACCTTGGACCTGTCAATTTTTAAATAGATGGGAATGAAAATTCATTAGAAGATGAGTTGCAATATCAAAAGCATTAATGGGGATCACTGGATTATTTTTCTCTGGCAACTCGATTCCACTGCTATCACTTTCGATAAAGTGATAAACTTAAAACCAGGCTCAACGCTAAAGATGACAGTTGTAGAGTTGTTTACGCTTCTATCTATCACCCTAATTTAAAGAACTGACTTTTTTAAAACCACTTTACTCAATTGGCTTCTCACAGGAGCCAGATTCAACTCTAACACCACTACTCTACTTCTGAATGATGTAACTAAAAACAAATAAGTGCAGTGCCTGTCTCTAAGTGTTCAGCCATCGATGGTTGTCAGAGTTGCATAAATTATGATAATCTTTATATTAAGATGCATCCAAGGAGTGTTGTAAATTTACTAGTTTACTTTTCTTATATAAATTCACTGTCTTCCAATGTGATGAAAATAATACAAGACTTATTCCCTTATAATAGGTAGAGTAAGAATGATTTGTTTTAGCTGATAAGATCTGATTGGAATAATTATAATTTTAATTCTTATTTTTCTATTCATGAAATTAATCTTACTTTTTTTAAATTAAAGTTGAAGAAAATGATTGAATGAACTCTAATACTTCTGATGCATGTAATTAAAACCTCTAAGTGAAGTGTACATGGCTTTAAGTATTCTGCCATAAACGGTTGTGAGTCAATTAAATTATTATAGTGTTTATTTGAAGATATTTCCCAGAACTGTTTTTTAATTTGTTAGGTTACTTTTCTTTTGTGAAACCTGTCTGCCAATGTGATGAAAATAATACCAGACTTATTTCCTTGTGATAGGTAGAGTAAGAATGATTTGTTTTAGCTGATAAGATCTGATTGGTAATTTTTATAAATTTTAATTATTATTTTTTTTTATGCAGAAGTGTTAATATTATGTCTCATACTTACTGAAAGTTGAACAAAATCATTGAATCATGTGTAATCATTCTGAATGATGCAACTAAAATCTGTAAATGAAATGTAGATTTTTCCAATTCAGCCATCAACAGTTGTCAGTCAAATAAATTATTATAGTGTTTATTTGATGATATTTCCCAGAACTGTTTTTAAATTTGTTAGGTTACTTTTCTTTTGCGAGACCTGTCTTCCAATGTGATGAAAATTATACCAGACTTATTCCCTAATGATAGGTAGAGTAAGAATGATTTGTTTTAGCTGATAAGATCTGATTGGTAATTTTTATAAATAATTTTTTTTTTATGCAGAAGTGTTAATATTATGATTCATAATTACTGAAAGTTGAACAAAATCATTGAATCAAGTATAATCATTCTGAATTATGCAACTAAAATCTGTAAAGGAAATGTAGATTTTTCCAATTCAGCCATCAACAGTTGTCAGTCAAATAAATTATTATAGTGTTTATTTGATGATATTTCCCAGAACTGTTTTTAAATTTGTTAGGTTACTTTTCTTTTGTGAGACCTGTCTGCCAATGTGATGAAAATAATACCAGACTTATTTCCTTGTGATAGGTAGAGTAAGAATGATTTGTTTTAGCTGATAAGATCTGATTGGTAATTTTTATAAATTTTAATTATTATTTTTTTTATGCAGAAGTGTTAATATTATGTCTCATACTTACTGAAAGTTGAACAAAATCATTGAATCATGTGTAATCATTCTGAATGATGCAACTAAAATCTGTAAATGAAATGTAGATTTTTCCAATTCAGCCATCAACAGTTGTCAGTCAAATAAATTATTATAGTGTTTATTTGATGATATTTCCCAGAACTGTTTTTAAATTTGTTAGGTTACTTTTCTTTTGCGAGACCTGTCTTCCAATGTGATGAAAATTATACCAGACTTATTCCCTAATGATAGGTAGAGTAAGAATGATTTGTTTTAGCTGATAAGATCTGATTGGTAATTTTTATAAATAATTTTTTTTATGCAGAAGTGTTAATATTATGTTTTATAATTACTGAAAGTTGAACAAAATCAGTGAATCAAGTATAATCATTCTGAATTATGCAACTAAAATCTGTAAAGGAAATGTAGATTTTTCCAATTCAGCCATCAACAGTTGTCAGTCAAATAAATTATTATAGTGTTTATTTGATGATATTTCCCAGAACTGTTTTTAAATTTGTTAGGTTACTTTTCTTTTGTGAGACCTGTCTTCCAATGTGATGAAAATTATACCAGACTTATTCCCTAATGATAGGTAGAGTAAGAATGATTTGTTTTAGCTGATAAGATCTGATTGGTAATTTTTATAAATTTAAATTATTATTTTTTTTTATGCAGAAGTGTTAATATTATGTCTCATAATTACTGAAAGTTGAACAAAATCATTGAATCAAGTGTAATCATTCTGAATGATGCAGCTAAAATCTGTAATGGAAATGTAGATTTTTCCAATTCAGCCATCAACAGTTGTCAATCAAATAAATTATTATAGTGTTTATTTGATGATATTTCCCAGAACTGTTTTTAAATTTGTTAGGTTACTTTTCTTTTGTGAGACCTGTCTTCCAATGTGATGAAAATTATACCAGACTTATTCCCTAATGATAGGTAGAGTAAAAATGATTTGTTTTAGCTGATAAGATCTGATTGGTAATTTTTATAAATTTAAATTATTATTTTTTTTTATGCAGAAGTGTTAATATTATGTCTCATAATTACTGAAAGTTGAACAAAATCATTGAATCAAGTGTAATCATTCTGAATGATGCAGCTAAAATCTGTAATGGAAATGTAGATTTTTCCAATTCAGCCATCAACAGTTGTCAATCAAATAAATTATTATAGTGTTTATTTGATGATATTTCCCAGAACTGTTTTTAAATTTGTTAGGTTACTTTTCTTTTGTGAGACCTGTCTTCCAATGTGATGAAAATTATACCAGACTTATTCCCTAATGATAGGTAGAGTAAGAATGATTTGTTTTAGCTGATAAGATCTGATTGGTAATTTTTATAAATTTAAATTATTATTTTTTTTTATGCAGAAGTGTTAATATTATGTCTCATAATTACTGAAAGTTGAACAAAATCATTGAATCAAGTGTAATCATTCTGAATGATGCAACTAAAATCTGTAAAGGAAATGTAGATTTTTCCAATTCAGCCATCAACAGTTGTCAATCAAATAAATTATTATAGTGTTTATTTGATGATATTTCCCAGAACTGTTTTTAAATTTGTTAGGTTACTTTTCTTTTGTGAGACCTGTCTTCTAATGTGATGAAAATTATACCAGACTTATTCCCTAATGATAGGTAGAGTAAGAATGATTTGTTTGAGCTGATAAGATCTGATCGGAAGATATATAATTTTAATTAATCTTTTTCTATTCTTAAGGTTAATATTATGCATTTTAAATTAAAGTTGAGCAAAATGATTGAATGAACTCTTAATACTTCTAATGCATGTAATTAAAAACATCTCTAAGTGAGGTGTACATGGCTTTCAGTATTCAGCCATCAACAGTTGTCAGTCAAATAAATTATGATAATATTTATTTGAAGATTCTTCCAAGAACTGTTTTAAATTTATTAGCTTACTTTTCTTTTGTGAAACCTGTCTGCCAATGTGATGAAACTAATACCAGACTTATTCCTTTATGTTAGGTAGAGTAAGAATGATTTGTTTTAGCTGATAAGATCTAATTGGTATATTATTTTTTAATTTAAATTATTTTTTTTGTATAGAAGTTGTAATATTATGTCCTATAATTACTAAAAGTTGAACAAAATCATTGAGTGAACTCTAATACTACTAATTGATGTAACTAAAACAGGGCTCGAAATACCCAGGTGCACTGTGCACATGAAAATAAAATTGTGCACCTAATTTTTTTCCGCTAGGCGCACCTGTGCACCTAATTTAAAAACTTAGGTGCTCAAGGTGCACCTGTATAAAAAAAATATGTTTCGAGGCCTGAACTAAAATCTCTATGTTTAGTGTACATGTCTCTATGTGTTCATCCAACATAGGTTGTCAGAATTACATGAATTATGATATAATTTATTTGAAGGTGCTTCCAAGAACTGTTTTTAATTTATAAGGTAACTTTTCTTTAGGGAAGACACTGACTTCCAACATGATGAAAAATAATGTAAGATGCTTCTGTTAAAAGCAACTCCCATCTTACATTTCTTTGACCTGTTTTTGCATTTTTTTTTTAAATTTCATTTAGAAATTTATTAGTTTCAGTAATCCCTTCCTAAATTATGCTTCTTAAGTGACAAAAGAAAAGGATGATACTCTGAGGTTAACAACATAGCAAGGTCCAGGAAATGGATCTCAGATCACTCCTCAAGCTCTGCCTCCCTGTTCTTGCTTTTTCCTTACTTTTAATTTTTATGACATTAATTAAGTGACCCTGTGTCATTTGTTTGAGGTAGAATTGAAAATGACAATGACCAAGCCAGATTTACAAGATCATTTGAACCCTTCTATTTTGAACATTTTTCATTTGATAAACTAATGTATACCAGAGCCATACACCCTGAAGTTATTAATCATTCCTATCGAAACTATTAAAAACCTTATTCAGATTTTAATTGAATAGTATAAAGAATTTTTATCCAAGTTAGCAGAGGACAAAAGATGTGAAAAAATTCCAATGATGGTCTGTTTGAATATTTTACATTTGTTTAATGAAAAAATTTTAATTTTACAAAATGTTTGAATTTAAGAAGAATTAAATGTAGGTTACCCTTAAATAGTGGATATTTCCTTTTATATAGACTACTTTATATTTTACTAGTTTCCATTCAAAAGCTAAAATAATTTTTTATCACAATTGTTATCAATCAGATAATACATAGAATACTAATCTAATTATCCAGTTTTGTTTTAATCTCACATAAATGACTTGTAGCATTTTTAAAAGTAGTTTTCTTTTCAGATTTGGGGGGGGGGATTCTTGTTCGACAAATAGTACTTGCATGATTTAAATATGGATAAGATATGCCAAGCTTCACCTGATACATATTATGTATTACCTGAAGTAGAGGATATTTCTGATATGGGGGGGGGGTTCAAACACTACAGAATAGGATCTATGCCTGTGTGCAGATTGAGTTTTACACATCAAGCGTATGTTATTTCAGTAATAAAATATACTCCAAAAATTACCTTGACATTTTTACGTTGTTTTTTTTATATTGATCTGTATAAAATTGTCCTTTTATGCTTTTAATTACAATTTAAAGGATGTCAAAAATTGTTTTAAAAGTTGCAATCAGAATTCTTGTAATTCTTTTTGCGAGAAAATTCTGTGAAATTTTTGAAAGTGTCTTTAGTACATTTTAATAAATTCATTCTCCTTTTAGGCACAACTTACAAAAGTTGCTGTAGTCAAGTAATTGTGTTTTTTAACTTTTTGTAATAGACTTATGTTTTTTCAGGTAACACTTTTACCAAAACGTTGTAGGTCTTGGAGAGTTTTGACAGAAGCACCAAAGATTATTCTTCTCTTTTGGAAAAATAATATACCACCTAAAAAGGATATTGAAGTCATGTTACCTACCTTAGTGGAATTTATTAATTTTAATCCAGATGAAAATCTTAGGTAAGTAAATAACTACACTCATTGCCATAAAAATTTGCACACCAAGAAAAAGTCCTCAAAATGAAACGAAATTTTACACATGTAAGTACTACTTTGATATAAGTAAGTGATTAGAAAATCAAAGAAAAGGAATCATTTATTGCAGAAAAAAGTACAAATGAACGGAAGTTTTAGTACTCTGTTGGACCCCCCTCTAGCGCGTATGCACAATGCTATACGAGTGAGCATTGAGGCATACAAGTTCCGTATGATGTCCCGAGACATCTGTAAACGTGCCTCTAGTTCGACCAAACACGTAGGGTGTCCAACTTGCCGTCCCAAATGATCCCAGATATGCTCGATTGGTGACAAATCTGGGGATCAAGTAGGCTAGGGAAGGGTGGTAATGTGGCTGAGGCAGTCTTGTGACATCCTTGCTGTGTGTGGCCGAGCATTGTCTTGTTGAAAAATGACTCCTGGGAGCCCTGCCATGAGTGGCTAAGGATGTCATGTATGTACCACTGGGCCGTCATTGTGCCATAGATCAATATTAGGGGTGACCGTGAATCATAAGCAATGGCACCCCATATCATCACCAGCTGTGTTCGCGGTGTGTCGCTGTAAAGCGAAGGCAGGATTGAGGCGTTCACCACGGGGCCTCCACACACTAACACGATTATCATCACTGCTCAAATTGAATCTAGATTCGTCGCTAAAGACGACCTGGCTCTATTCCGTTGCAGTCCAATCCCGTCGTGCGCGACACCACTCCAAACGGAGGCGTGGGTGTCATTGACAGCAAACACCGACTGGGCGCCGCGATACCAGATGTCCTTCAGCCAGGCGCCTTGCGATGGTTCGGGAAGACACAGTGGCCCGTAGTGAATGTGCTGCCTGTGTCTGTATAGCGGCCAATAAGGCAGTCGGCTCTATGCGTACGTTTCATATGATGTGAAGGTCTTCTCGACGACTGGTCTGTCAAGGGCATCCTGAGCCTGGTCGCCGTGTAAATGATGTCTCTTCTGTCCACTGGTCCCAACACCTCCTCACAGTAAAATCAAAACGGCCTACTTGACGAACTACTGGCCGAGCTGCCATCATCCTGATGATTCTTCCCCTCTCGAACTCTGACAGCTGCTCACATTGTCTTCGATGACGGCATGTCTACCTCAGCGTTTATTTTGCAAAAGATTAAGTACACTCAAACTAGCTCTGCTTACCTATTTTATACTCCAAGTTTTATATGCAATCACGCTGCATTTCTAATCATTTGCATATCTGGCCGACATGTACCTTCATGCCAAGTTTCGTTACGATCCCACAATTATTTCTTGGTGCGCAAATTTTTGTGGCAATGAGTGTATTTAATTAGAGATCATGCTGTTTTACAATCTTGTCATCACAAATAATTTCAACTGAAAAATGTTTAATTCTAATAATGTAATCCCAAATTAACATATATTTTTTAAATGGTTATTAAAACTACATATATTTATTTATTAATAAATTTTAGTGATATATTAATGTAAAATACCAAATATTGGTTATTGAGTGAAGTGGGAAAAAAAACAACTTTAGTGTATAAATATTTTCACAATAATGTTTTAAAGCAAAATGTATATTGTTTTATTCAATGGGCATTAAAAAACCTGTTAACATTATATGAAGTTTTAATCCTCAAGACTAATATTTTTGTACTCATTGACATTCTCTACTATCCATTGTTTCTGCTACAATTTTTTTTGGTATGGAGTTATTAGTTTTTAAGAATTGGTCATGATGTTTTAACTTGTTTATCCTTAGTATTTGACATTGAATACATAGTTGTTGAGAATAGTAAATTGTTTTATGTTACAGGAAAATTCCAAATTGCTCTGGTTATTATATTGATTTCCTGATAGGGAGGGGTGTGCAGACAAATTTTTTGGAGTTTTTATATCATATTTGTATGATAGATGGAGGTAAAAATAACCTTTAACACATTTTGCACATTTAATTATAACTCTACTTATTTTATTTCTAAGAAGTACCAAAAATTCAAATTCATTACAAATTTGTGAATTCCTTGGGAAACAAACAATTTCATCTTGGACTCGAATTCTTAAGAAAAGTGTACTCAAAATATCAAGGAAAATGACATTTGAAGTATTAGAATTCATCATAAACAAGAAACATCATAAATTTTATAAGATATCCTGATTACTATATTCAAATTTTATGCCATATCTACTAACATATGTTTCCATAATAAACTTTGAATGAGTGTTTGCACAATCTAGGTATGGTGAGAAGGCAGTTGGGCTTGTGTAAGTCTAGAAAGTACAATAGATGAAAGGACTTCCATATGCTAAATCATTGATATCAATCACCATTGGTGATCATTAATTTCACCTACTCATAATCATTAGTATTGCTTCTGGCACTGACTGATCAACTCAGAATCTATGCCTAAGGGGCCAGATATGAAAGCATTATCTTTAAGTTAAACCATTCACTAATCCTACAGACTCATTCAAAACCAGGCGACTGAAATGTTAACTCAACAAAGCCTCAATATAATATTATTCCTCATGTATACGTCATTTAAAACATTAGCTTGTATGAAATGACAAGTTACTGAAATTACTATGGTGCTTGCCAGGTCATTGATTTGGTGCAGTAGGCAATCTTTTCTGAAAAATTTTATTAAACTATTCACAAGAAATTGTTCAAGAATGTTTTTTAAACATTCCATCATTACTCTGTTTATTCATTCTAGATTGTAATTAAATTTTCTTGGGCATTCGTATTCCGCCGAAGAAAATTCAGTGCTAAAAGAGAAATAAAGCTTTCTGCTTGTGCATAAAACATGTTCTATCTGTTATGCATTCTTAAGCCTAAGAGAGAGAGAGTAAGTTTTGTGCATAATAATGTAAGCATAATAATAAAATACCTACATCAAAACAATTTGAATTGAACAAAACATGGGAGCAATTAGATTGATACCAATGTTTATTGCGCCATTTTAGAATGAATGAACAGAGTAGCCACAAATAAATCTTTGAAAGATGGAATGTTTTTATCATTATTGAACAATTTCTTATGAATAGCTTAATGTTTTTCCCTGGTAACTATAAGAGTATATTTTGATACTAAAATAGGCAAATTTTGAGGATTGTAGAAGATTTGTTAAAATGTAAAAAGATATTTCTTTCTTATCTAGCAATATATATAGTATCCTTACAATAAGTGTTAATAGTACAGTACACACATAAAGTACTTTATGTACTAAAGTATACTACATGAAGTATATAAATACTTATGTGTTATTTACATTTTGTTTTATTTTTTTTAGGACTCTTATCAAAGCATATTCTCCTCAAACAGTTTCAGGCTTTGTAAATTTTCTTAAAAACTGCTCTTCAAATGCTGTATATTTGCAATATGCACTTCTCCAAACTTTGGAGAACATGATTAAAACTAAATTGAGAGAGAGAGAAAAAATGTAAGCAATTTCTCTTTTTATTAATTAAACGAATTGTAGTCATGTAGACTTTACAAATGTCTACTATCAGCTTTCATGTATCTGCAGTATATGATGGCATATGCAATGAAGAAAAAATTTATGAGTAATACAAAGGTTACAGGAAATATAAATCAGGCTGCAAAATGCACCCTAATTTACATGCTATATTATTCTTTCAACTATAATTATTCATAATAACTGGATATGAATATCGCACAAATTTAAACTGGGTCAGTCATGTATTTCAGCTCCTTGAGCAAAATGTTTTTTAAAAATTATGTGTTGTGTAATATGGTTAGTTAATTTCAAAGTCTTATCTATTATTTATTAGTCTATCTAATACTAATCATATTTGAAAATCTTTCAAACAATTTGCTCTAAACAAAGACTCGATTCGTCGACATAGAATGGAAGAGAGAGCTAAAAAAATTTGAAGAAATAAAGACCAAGTTTCAAGGCAAGAATCCTTTTGTCATTCATTGGGATGGAAAATTGATGCATGAGCTGGCTGGAAAAGAGAAAGTTGATTGCTTGCCAGTATTAGTTTCTTGAAAAGCAGCTTCTCAACTGCTAGCAGTTGCCAAGATTCTATCTGCAACAGGAAAGGCTCTGTCTGCAGCTGTCATTGAAGACTAGGGTAGACAATATTCGTGCAGTGTGCTTTGACACTACCAGCTTAAACACTAGTCCTAATTCTGGTGCCCGTGTCCTTCTAGAAAAAGCTGAAGAAAGAGCTCTTATCACTTGCTTGGAGACATTACATTATGGAGCTGATAATTGTTACAGTGTTTGAAGTATGTATGGGAGTCAGATCTTCTCCTGAAGTTGGACTATTGAAATGCTTTCAAGAATATTGGGGATTCATTGATACAGATAAGTATGAAATAAAATAGAAGAAAAGAAGTAAATAAAATAAATCGTGTAGGTTTAAATGTATATATTAGCAAATACAAAAGTTATACAGATACACCACATGCAATTCATATTGTTGCGAAAATTAAAGAGTTCTTAATTTAAAAAAAAGTAATTTTTGTTTTGTTTTACGTTATTTTGGCCTTTTTTCTGGAGCAATATTTTGCCATTTTTTTAAGGATAAAAGGATTGCTGGTATTGCTTTTTGTTCTATAGCACTTTTGATAGCTTTTAGTCCATCTGTATGGGAGATTTTCAAATGTTGAGTTTCATCATCACTGTGTGTGTGCGCGTCTTCATCATCGCTAGATTCAGTTTCCTTACTGACGTTCATTTTATCCGTAATTTCTTGTGTTGTTCGTCAGCGTTTATCCAGTCACGGATTTCGTTTTCCTGGGTGTTTGTGAGAGTTCAGAATTTTTTTCTTTAAAAATGGAAAATGTAGAACCAAAAAAAATCTTAGAAGTATTTGATAGCTTGGTTAAAGCGGAAACTCGGATAATCAGGGTTTTACTGTATCGATATAGAGAGTATTTCAGATGAAAATAGTTTTAATTCATTAAAATATGATTAAGTAAAAACTTTACCTTGAAGATATGTGAATAGAAGCTCTTTTACATGCCAACTGGAGGTTTCATATGCCCCTTAGAATTATTTAGGACTTTAAAAATACTGTCAATAATTTAATTTTTAGTAAAAAAAAAGTGTGAAAGTATAGGTAAAATGTGGGAAACAACCTTCAACTGATAGTAGTTGCTATTTTGTCAAAAAAGTTTTCCTTTTTTACTCATCGTCTTTGATGTTATTGTAATTTATATTTTGTTGAGAATTTTTTTTTTTTTCAATTTCTGACATGATTTGAGATTAAACCAGAATCCCTCTTAAAATCTGCAAAACTCATGAAGTTTGTATAAAATTTTTAATATGTGCCTACCATATAACAGTTTAAGACAAGCTAAAACTTGCTCATCATTATTCATGTAATATTTGACAAAATAGCTTTTTGTACTATCAGAAGGATGTATATTTAAGACAGCAATTCCATACACATGAAAATAATCCTTGTTGATCAATGTTACAACCTTTAAGACTTGAGTAGAACCCAAACACTTGGGTCTCTTCACAAAGATTTTTTTTAGTTGTTTTAGATTAAATTAACCTGCAATTTTTTATTACATACTTTTACTCATCATGAAAGTTGTGCTAAATTTCAATTTGTCTCTGAAAATATATGCTATACATGCTTAAAGGAATGGTAGCAATTTTCTATAATGTTCTTTTTCATCAATTTTGGAGTCTTGCATTTCATTATTTCTGTTAAATCGATTTGAGTTATTTCCAAACTGGTGTGGATATGCCTCTCACAAGATCATGTTATTGCTAAATTTAGCTGTGTTAATAAATTTCCTTCTCTCCTAAATAAACATGTCCTTATCTTGAATGGTGTGTGATAAAAATCAATGTAGTTAGACAAGTCATGTATATTCAAGGTAGTAGTAGCTGTAGGCAAAATAATAACTTTGAGAAGAATTTAATAGAGTAGATGTACTTAGAGTCATGGCCTATCAAAAAATTTTAGTCTGTACTTGTAAAATTCCTGTATGATACACTATTCAGCAGTAATAAAGAATATACATTATACCCTCAATTTTAAAATATGCTATGCCATGTTCTAAATAAAAGTGTTAAGTATATTTTGTCTTTTCTGTTTTCCATCACATTCAACTTCTTCAGTGACTTCAATTATGATGCAACATGAAAACACTTTTAAAGCCCTGAAGAAACTTGTGAACTTTTACGGATTTCCACTTAATTTTATGGATGGGTCTGCCTTTTTTACGGATTTTCAATACTTTGATTGAGCAATCGAACTACTTCATTCTCTGCAACCATCCACTAAAACTTTCTATCGGACTTGATGAGTGCAAAGACAAAGGAATTGATGAGTTGGAAAAAAGAGTTTTGTTGTCTTTAGCTGGAGGATTTATCTGTGATAATAGATGGACATGACTGTATTAATGTGCAGTTGGTTGAAGTAGGTGAAATAAGAGGGGCTGATGGACATCTAAAATTTGTTAGATTGACCAAAATTATGCTTTCTATTCTGCTCATCCCCATTCCAATGCAGAGTGTGAGAAAATCTTCAGTCTCGTCAGAAAGAACCGAACTTAGTTCGAATATATTTGAATATGTGTTACACAATATTCTTTTGCAGGAGTATGTGATAAGAAAACAAACAAAAGATACAAATGCAAATAATACAAATTAGCACACAACATGTTTTAAAGTGAGATCACAAAAGACATAAACTACAAATAAACACACAACGTGTTCCAAAGTTCAATGGACATTAGCGCAGGTGGAACAATATGAACGCTTGACAGGGACAGCACACATTTATCACAAATTGGTTTTTCTGGCATCCCTCACAACTGGCAGAAGTCTTATTCTGTCCCTTGCAAAGTTCAAAGGCGCATTTCTTTCATTTTGGAGTCTATAATTGAACAATTGGGGGCATCTGTTGAGCAAAGCACCAAGTCATAGTTCTTCCATGAGCGCAAGAATAAATTGTCTGCAAAATATTAGAGCCCAGGGATTCGTTGAAAATTAGCCTAGCAATGAGTGCAGCATTGTCAAGGACATCATAAACATGAAGAGGCCACCTGTGAGTTCCACATCTTATAGTATATTTCCTTAGCATCTGATCATTTACTCCACATTTAGTACGATTGTAGTAAGTGACAGTGTTCGGCTTCTTTGCGCTGTTTGCAAGCACATTCGTGCGCATGGTGCTAAGAATGGTGACATTCTTTTGATACACAGATCTCTCTCTCTTTATATATATGTGTGGGGAATATATATATACACTGATATCTGAATCTAATGGCTCCAAGAGGGCAAGGGCCTCATGTTGACTCAATCCTCTCGATATTGTTTATACAGAAAAATGTTTACACACTGGTCGAAATCAAAAATTCAGAGAGCACAGAGCTGTGGAAAGTGGCATTGAGTTTTGTTCTCAATATTAGCTGTAGCAGGACTGGTTTTCCTCCAAAAGTTATTTAGCACACCAGCGCTGCTAGCGTGTGAGTGCATTTCAAAGAACAGTCAGAGTGCTTAGAGAGAACCCTCTAACTGTTGCAATAGTCATCGCAATGAGAGGTGAGAGTTTCCCCTTGCAAAAATGAGGCTTCGGGAATTCAAAAACAGACATTCTCTTGAAAATCGGTCATTTTTTTTTTCTTATGAGGGTCAAAATGACCCCAGTTGGCTGTTCTAGGTATTTCTTAGATTATTTAATTTAATAATTAACATAGAAATATGAAAATTTGTCACAGTACATTTGGAAGCATTTTTAAAAAAGTAAAAAAACATGAACTTCAAAGTTCAACTGTATGGTCAAATAAAGCAAGTGAAATTGGAAAAAGGGTCAAAATGGCACTTCTAGTGATAATTGCGCACAAAAAATTGTTCTCCAAATAGAATTTAAGAACTTAAAATCCCTAAAAAAGTGACAATGTCACTATAAATTTAAATTCATAAATTTGCATAGGGGATCGTCTTTATATTAAATTGAGCAACCCCTATTTTGATACTACATTTCGAATCTATACCAAAATTTAACTTCAGGTACCGAATTTTGTTATTAGGTCTTACTGTTTTTCAAAGTTATGAGTACAGAAAGATTGGAGCTCCTAATGTTAAAACAGTTTCATACACTTTTATGCATATCTTCCTAAATAATATTTCTATAGTGTTGATATTTTGTAACATGTTACTATTAAACAACCCAAACAAAATCCACCTAATATTTTATTTTAAAAGTAATTTAGTATGCAATAATAGTTATTAAATTAATGTTTCAAAAAATTATGAATTGGAACCTTATTATATTTTTATAGGAATCAATTCAGAAGGACTTCTAGTATGGCCATGCAAAATTGCAGCTCACTTCGATAATTAGTTTTTGAGCTACATTAAATTTTCCTCATTATTTCGATTTTCAGTGGCAACCAAAAGTTCATAAAACGTCCAACAAACCTTGGCTAATAATTCTCAAATCGTTGGCACTTGTATAATAGTGTAATTCGTAAATCGTTTGCACTTGCAAAATAAATATAAATCTTGGATCGCTAAAAAATACGTTCAAATTTGAAATTTGGGTAGCTTTAACAACAATTAAACTTGATCTACAAATTCGATGTTGAGATGATCCCTGAAATTGACAAACTTTAGGATTGAATATCTTGGGATATAAAGGTAGTGAAGTCATGAAATTTCATATTTAAACTAATTTAACAATGCAGAATCTGATTATGGCATCAAAACATAGTGTTTTCATTAGAAATTTCATTGTATGTGTAAAATTTGATATGAAGACGTCCTCTTATGCAATTTTTTTTTTTCATTTGAATTTGTAGAGAACGTTATTCCCTTCCGAATGATACCTTTGAATTTGCTCTAGTATAATAGTGCTAAAAATAAATTTATTTATTTCTAGTCACTTAACTTCCTTAAAATGCAGGTTGGTAAACCTGAATATCTAATATGATAGGCATCCTATATAAGTGCTCGAAATATATCAATGGATATATTATTTTTTAAATAGCAAACCAAAAATTTGGAAAATTTTAACAGCCTAGGAGTTCTGAACATAATATTGCCTTCAGGTATGGCTTTGTGGGACTTAAACACCTTTGTGTTAGTTGAAAAGAAAAAACCTAAAAGTATTCAGTTCATTGATTATTTGCACCCATATGAAAACAGTATTTGTCATTTTATAATTACAAATTTTGTACACATGCAAAAACAAAAAAAAATCATCCATGAGCACCAACTTAGCATTGCAATCACATCTTTGATACACCAAACTGTTTGTTACATTACCAACTCCTTGTGTGTATGATTAATATAAAATTATTTTTAAGTTTTCTATTGAATAATTTATGTTAACTGTAAAATACATTTTGTCTTAAATATTCAAACCGATTGCTTTTCATCAACTCAATTTGGTTCATTCAATTTAAACTCAGTTGACTCAGTCAGTCATAAAATATCAGTATCTAATTTTAAAATGATTTTTATTACATGTTCGTCATGTTTAAAATTTATTACAGTACTTTAAGTAAACAGAAGAAACTTCTTCAAAAAGCAATTGATTATTTGAGGGCTTCTTTTCTACCTATGAAGGAGCAGTTTTAGTGCAGGTTAGTTAGTGCACTAAAATATGGAAATTCAAAATTTGGTAATACTTTTTAAAAGGATGTTGAATAAAAAACAGACCTACAAAGCTCTTAAACATTTTTCATTTTTAATGCTCTTTCCTTGCACATGATATTAACTTAATACATCTTATTCTCTTTCAGTTTGCAAAAGACATAGCACTTGCAGGTTTCCTAAAAAAAGTGTTTGGTTTAACTTCCCAAAACCCTGACAAGATATTACACCTGGTGGGTCAATTTTTACTTTTGAATATTTATCTAACTAGTTGGGTTTTTTTATGTTAAAGTACTGTTCTAAAATGATAATTTTGTTCCATATTTCTAAAATGGCCCAAAATAATATAAATTTATTTCATTTTTGATAACATCTACCAAAACTTATGTGGTTTGCATACAAATATATATTCTTGGTGTTGTAAAAGGTAAAGTTAAAGTAAGATGGGTTCAAATCAATTCCTTGTGTAAGTTCCCATGAATTACTAATTAAATTAATGTGTTCCAAGGATACTTCTGAGTTGAAACAATTATTAAATGGAAAGTCTGGATTTTTGATGATGTATATATTTTGTAATCATTTATGTGTTTCAGGCCTTTCTTACTCATCTGAATGTGTGCCTTTTCGTTTGACTCCAAATATTTCGGAATTGCTAACTCCTGCAGGAGTTGCAGGAATTTTCATACCAATAATGCAAGCAACTGCTTGTTGTTTCCAGAAACATAAGAGACTTATTGAAAATTTGCTTGAAGTATTTTGGTTAGACAACTGTTTCACAGACAAGGTAATTAAAAATACTTTTCATGATAATGCAGACTAATCTTTTATTAGAATTATATATGTTACAATGAAATAAGGCAAAACTCACAGAAAACGACCATGTCAATAATTAACTTGTTTTGAAACATTGAATGGAGTGTCCAACAGTCATAACTAGAAAGAAGGCTGCTCAGTATAAAAAGTATGAAAGTAAAAAAGAAAAGATACACTCCTCAACTTGAACTGCAAAGATGTCATGTTGAAAACAGAAAGCAAAGTATAATTTATCTCGTTAAATAAATAGGATCAATTATAGAGCCAGATCTATATGGACTTACTAATAAGAATTTTCTTTGTTTAGAAATGCAATAAAATTATCAATTTTTTCATTGAAGATTTTACTTATACATTATATATTCTAGTTAATTCAGCAATGAAATTTTTTGTACTAAAATTGAAAAGATTGTTGGTTTTTCTGTTTATTCTTAATAAGTAGCTGCAATATTTAAAAAATACTTTTAAAAACATACATCCTTGTAACACCTTTTTTTATACAGGCTGAACCAAATACGATAGAAGATTGCAGAGAGAATATTTTCAACAATGCAAAATTAATTTCTCAAAGTATTGAAGGTCAGTATTTTACTAATTATAAATGAAAGCATAAGTGAAGGATCAATACTTGGAACTTAAACATTTTTGTTTAATTTTAGTGAGTATTCTGCTCTTTAGTACTATAGCACATACTTAAGTTTAAAATTGTTGGAATTCATGTTAAACAAAATTAAGTTCTAAGCAGTATTTATTTATTTTTTTGTAAATTTTATTGAATTTAAACTTAATACAAGAATGTTGAAAACAAGTTAATTGATAAAATCTTTAATCTTTGAGTTGTCTTGCTTTAATATAAAAGAGGCGAATTTTTAACTCCTAGACTGCTGTATATCTTCTCTTTGTTTTGTATATGAAACATCGTTTGTTTGTGATGTTTCATGCAGTTGTTAGACATCCACACAGTGAGTTACTAGAAAATAAGCTATCATTGAATGCCAAATCACTGTGAAATCTGAATATTATTCATTTCCCTTCTGCCAAACTTGTGATGAGATTAGAAAAAAAAACCAGTAAAACATTCATTTAACTACACTAAGTGGTTATAGGGAAAATGAAGCCAATAGATAGCATTACCTCTATTCTGCAATGTCTTTTCAACGTCTCCAGTGAAAAAAATTGACCATAACTTTTTACAGCTGCATTATATCTTCTGACTCCTTTGTTCAGCTAGTCTTTATATATTTCAATGATAATTTTACTTGTTTCGAACTCGCCAGCTGTCATTATATAATTATATAGCTACTCTGTACAAGGCAGAACATTGAGGATTTTTCTCGTCGAAAATAACAAAATTATAACAGTTTTGATGACAATACTATTACATCTTATTTCTCTATCTTAGTGATCCAGAAAATGTATATTTGATGCAAAATTTATTTTGTGTCTTAGTTTCAAAACATTGTTATAAAATAATTTCAAAATCTTATAGTTTTATTATTGCTTACTATTTTTCTTTTTTTAGTATTAGCTGAGTTATCAAATAGTAAACAGTTGGAATATCAAGTTAAATCAGCTGGAGATCCCAAAAATCTATGCCTGATGAACCCAGTGTGGTTTCCATGGTTATGACAAAAAGCGATGGAAATATAAAGTGTTAGTTAAAGTAAAAGATGTATGTACAGGATGAAATAATCAATTTTTTACAAATTTATTTTTACCAATAAAATTATTTTCAGTAAACAAAATTTGTTTCTATCACATAAAATATGATTTGTTACAACAGCTATGTAAAATTACACACATGTGATTGCGATTTTATTAAACATGAATTTTATTTTAAATATTTTATCTTGTTCTTAAATCCATGATTTAAAATATTAGACAAAATAGAACAAAAAGAAAATGTGGGAAATAAGTGTCCATACACAGGGTGGCAACAAAATCCTTGAAAAAAAGTTCCCTGATATTTCCATGATTTATTTCCCTGAGAGTCACAAAAATGTCCCTGATTTACAAATTCCCTTAAGAAATGTTGTGATCTGTGATTGGTATCAATGTACAGTATCCACACAACACTGTTTTTAAATATTTAGGGTCAGAGGGTGTAAATGGATCATTCTCCACAAATATTTTGTATTGTTCCTCTACAGATATTTTAATTGTTATTGTATGGGTTGGAAACGTTAATGGAACTCTTATAAATGCAATCGGAAAAAACTGGAGAAAAAATGTAAAATATTTTAATTTTGAACTTTTTACATCTGACCCTACATTGTCACACTATTCATTGAAACCAATTGCAAATATACATAAAAAATTTTACAAAAATGTAATTGCAAACAAAAAATAATTAATTTAATACACAAAAAAACATCATTTGTTACACAAATTTCAAATTGTATCCCACAAGTTGTAGCGCTAGCCTCACGGCAACAAGACGCTGCAGCCACGAAAAAAC
The DNA here is from genome assembly GCA_947359465.1 of Metellina segmentata. Taxonomy (NCBI): domain Eukaryota; kingdom Metazoa; phylum Arthropoda; class Arachnida; order Araneae; family Tetragnathidae; genus Metellina; species Metellina segmentata. Next base: position 68,438,913 of record OX375873.1, on the reverse strand, counting down.
AGCGGCGGGGGTTTTCACTGTGTTAAAAAATTACGACATTAGGGTTCTTTATTCGAATATTCGATTCTCAAAAGTACTCGTAATTGCGCATCTCTAAATAGGACAAACCTTAATGCTTACCGTTTAAGCTGTCAAAATTTCCCTGATTTTTTGTAAAATTTGCAAATTTTCCCTGATTTTTCCAGAAGTAAAAAGTTTTCTGAGAATTCCCTGATTTCCAGGTTCTGTTACCACCCTGATACAAATCACTAATTCCCATTTAAATGAATTTTTCCCCCAATTTTTCCAGTTATCTTTTGCTATATTTCCAAAAAAGCTAGTAAAATGTATCTTTATTCTCAGTTATTGACAGAAATAAAATAAATCTGTACCAGATTACTGAATTCTATTACTGCTAAACCCAATCTAACATTACTTGTGTAAATAGGCTAAATTATTTTTGATTTATTAAGACAAACAGAATGTATTTTGCAATCTTAAAAGAAAAAAAGTATTCACACTGTCATTAAAACAGTATTTGGCTAGGAAAATCTTAAGCGATATTATTTTAAATATATAAGATACAAATAATATGTTAATGATTGACACACTGCTTACACTATTGGCACCAAATTTTATTTTATAATTCAATTTTATATAAATTATTCAAAAAAATTTCTGAAAATATTATCTTTGAGATATCTATATATACATTCTGAGTAAAATATGATAACAATTGTAAATATGAAAGGCTAATGTATATATAAAAATTATCACCACTGTGGAGGACGCTTTTCAAAAAAGGCTGTTATTCCTTCAGCAGCTTCTTTCCTTGCTAAGTTTTTCACCATTACATCATTACCAAGACTGTAATTAGAATTTCCAAATGAACTTGCAAAATATTTTAATTTTAAACCACACATACAATTATGAAAAATAAACTAAACATCAGTAACTGAGAAACAAAAGTAAATTATCTAAAGTATGAAAGGAAATCTATTTTCATTCAACATTTGTTTTTAATCTAATACTTTATTTATGCAAACCTTACCAATTAATTCAATAGATACTCATTTAGAGTAAGTAAAGGAAAAGAACCTAATCTTGGAGTACTATTAGTTTTATTTTAATTTGTGGAGACACTGCTGAGAAACTGAAAGTTTCAGCGAGAAAACTTTCTCAACATTTAAATCTTTCCTCATACCTGGTTATTAATCTAATTTACCAAGAAGCTATGAATTTCTAATCTATCTGAATGAATATCTATACATATAAAAAAATTTTACAATTTGGATTTATTCTTATTTGCAAATTACACTCTTGTTGTACTTTGCAAATGAAAAAATGAACCCTAATATTAACAAATCAACATAGGTAAACATGCATCGTGTTTAAAAAAATTATTATTTTAAGTTATTCAAAATGTTTCACAATGCATTGTCATAAACTAAGTTTAATAAGAATTAATATAAACTAAATGTGTAAAAATAATATCTGCATAAACTACAAAAAATTAGTACATCTTAATTAGATTTCAAATGATCATTCAATGTAAATTAATTCTTTTTTGTAACATTTGTCTTTCAATAATTTTTGCTATTTTTATGCATTTATATTTTTAAAAATACAGTAGAGTCCCAATTATCCGAGTTAATATGGACCACCAAAAAACTCAGCTGAAGCGAAAATTTTAAATAAAATAAATCGTGTAGGTTTAAATGTATATATTGGCAAATACAAAAGTTATACAGATTACACCACATGCAATTCATATTATTACGAAAATTAAAGAGTTCTTATTTTAAAAAAGTAATTATTTTTTGTTTTTCGTTACGGCGGGTTTTTTTGCAGCAATGTTTTGCCATTTTTTTAAGGATAACAGGATTGCTGGTGTCGCTTCTTGTTCTATAGCACTTTCGATGGCTTTTAGTCCATCTGTATGGGAGATTTTCAAATGTCGATTTTCATCATCACTGTGTGTGCGTCTTCATCATCGCTAGATTCAGTTTCCTTACTGACAATCATTTTATCCGTAATGTCTTGTGTTGTTCGTCGGCGTTTATCCAGTCACGGATTTCGTTTTCCTGAGTGTTCAGGAAACTTAACACAAGTAGATGTTGCAGTCTATATTTCATAAATCTTTATTGTCTTTCTCAATAATTTTCTAACATGTTTTTTTTTTTAATTATTCTATTTCAGCTCAAGAAGTCAAAATTCAACACTTTACACATCTTTTGTTTTTCAAAATTCTGCATTCTTTCATCAGAATTTTGTTTCTCTTTGTACACGTCTTAGTCTTTTGCACATTGCAATATATTATTCTGGAATTAAATGTATATATTTGCATCCTAAGTAAATTGTCAAAGCTATGAAAAAGTTTAAAAATATTTTCCATATAACTTAAATTATTGCATTTTTCTAGTTCACTTTTCAATCAACATTTAACCATTTCAACCCGAACAATCTGTCATCCCGAGATATCTGGTTATTCAGCTAGTACTAGGTATAATTAGTCAAAGGTATCGGGTTTGGTGAGAGATTGAAACTGGTTTTACGCATTGGCAACCCGATGCAAGGGATGCCAACTTTGATGACAGTGACAACGATGTTGTGGAAAAATCTTTCGTTTTATACAAGGGATAATTGCTGCAGAGGGCAATGGACAAGGAGTTTGCTGGTTCAGCATTGCTGGGTAATTGTGATTTTGCAAAGAAACTTGAAAAAGATGTTCAGGAGGGGAGCCAAAAGCACAATTTTGGAGCTGTGCTACAATTACTTGCTCACTTTTCCACCGACAAGGGTGAAGTCGGAACGGGCATTCTCGTCATGTCAATTAGTGACCAAAATTAGATTGAAGTTAAATTATGTCTATACATTCACTATGTTTTCTGCAAGCACACTTTAATGCTGAAAAAAAAATGCTAACTGTACTGGCAAGTTATTTTATAGCTCTGAATGTGAAATAATAATTGTTGTATGCATGTAAATGTGTTACATACTTAAAATATAAGTTTATTTTTTAATGTTTGTTACAAAATTCTACCGACTTTCGTATTTTTTACTAAACTGGTTATTCAGGTTTAGTAAAAATAACCTGTTTTTAATTTTACTAAAACCATTAAATCACTAGTCGAAGTCCTATCCATAATTACCTCCTGTGTTGAAAAAGAAGCATTGGAAAACACTAAACCTAGTTTGTTTTGATCATCTGTACCAAGTTTTGGAGAAGTTTCATAAATTTTTAAATATCAGGGTCCATTGTTAAAAATGGGAAATGCCAAACTTGTAATGTATGTGTTTCATTGTTCTTGCTTTTATTAATACAAGCAGACTCAATTCCTTATATCTATTGATGGTAGAGTGCTACTCAATTTCAAACAACAGTGAAACTTCGATTAACCATTCAGGGTTGGGACAGTGACGTTTAATCGAATAGATGGATACCAGCAAAACCTTAAACAACAACCAACCATCATCCATTGCACATGAAGGAATGATAAAAAAACACATGTTTACGAACTGGAAATATACTAACATGCATATATTTTATTTTACAGAAACACAATTTGCATTAAGGTTTCTGCATACGTTAAAAAAGCCAATTTTGACGAAAAAGTGCAACTTTTTTTATTATTCTACTAACAAATGTCCTGTACTTTTGTGCTTCTAAAACAGTTTAAACTTTCAATGTGTGAATAATAAAAACAAAGTTAGGTCAATTTAAAATGTGAATAAAAGCGTTAATTATATTGGAAGAAGCATAACGATACCAGAACTAATAATAAGAATGTTTTATTTTTACGTTAATTTCTACCTTTTGTTATAGTAAGTTAAAACATATAATAATTATGTTTCTATAAATTGGCCACTACAATTTTTTAATAAAATTCACTTATTTGTTAAAAGAATTTCGCTATATCTTTACTATCTTGGATTTTGTTTACAAGCATTTTTCACAGAATTACATTTTAGGCATAAACATAGAATTCCAGAAATGATAACTAAAAAAGTTATTGATATATATTTACAAAAAATTTTTATGCACATTCGAAATAGTGTTTGCTAGTGCATGCACTAGAATCAAATTGATATCTTTATTTTTTCTTATTTATGAGCTTGCATTTGAATATCAATGTTGCAAAATGGTCAAAAATCCTTTAACAATTTTTCAACAGGTCATAAAACCTTTTTTTTTTTTTTTTTTTTTTTTAATATTTTTCTACTTCTAGTGGAAGCACTAAATAGCATCATAAAATTTACTCTTATGTTATTTTGCTGCTAATTTAAATTGTATGCCCTGTATCATTTTTTAAAATTTCGAAAAAAAACTTCAAATTTACACACAAAATTTCATTTTTTGCAAAATATGTTTTTTTAATTTTAATTATTGACTGTGCAAAATTATTTTTGAACACAAATAATAATAATAAATTGCTTCTGCATAGAATTTTTTTTTTAAAGTGCTCCAAATGTATGTTTCTATGTTCATATTGTTACTTGAACTTCTGCTTTAGACTTACATACGCATTGTAACATATATGTTTTAAGCACCCAACTGTTGGTTTCGAAAGAGACCAATAGATGGCGCCTGGGAGGTTCCTCCACCAATGCGCAGTTAAGTTGCGCAGATGTATTTTCAAGGGAGCCCCGGATGTACGAAAAGTGAAGTGTATGTGACGATTTTGATGTGTAAAAGACGCGATCCGACTCAGTCGCGGCCTTCATGTATATAGAGTCAATGATTGCTGTTAATAAATCGCAGTAATTACGACCAGGCAGTCCTGTCGATTTATTTTAATCCACCACCCACACACATATTCGTAAGTTGCCCGGCGCTCGAGTTGAATAATGCTGCAAAAGGTTCCTTCAGCCCAGCCGAGTATTTACAGCATTAAAATAGTCATTTTCTTTTGTTTCTTCGAGGCTCATGCTTTTTGAGCAGCAATGTTCTGTACTTTACGTAGGAATGTCACTATTGTATTCCAAAACAATTAAGAAATTCGCAATTAATAACATACAGCACCGAGCACAACAGTTTCTCAGCCACAACTGAAACTGACCATGTGTGCAATAACTAGGCAGGCCGAAAACGTGACTCATCAATAGAACAATAGTGTGCCAATACACTGCCAAGCAGTAAAATGAGGATGATTTTTTGCAGCAATCTGGTTACTGTATATAGAGTACAGTATGTATGTGTGTACATACTAATAAATTTAACTACTAATAACTATATTTGATTAACTTTTAAAAACGAATTGACAGTTAATCGAAGTTTTACTGTATTTCAATCCATTTATAATGAACTAGCAAAATACCTGATCTTAATTGGTTTGAATTGATTAACTCTAGATTGGAAGAGATGATCAAAATATATAACCACCTATGTCTTGCGTAAAATAAAATTATATTTTAACACCTTTTGCCATCTTTATAATTTCTACAACTTACTTTGAACACAAATCCTACACATTCATGTAATACATTTCACATACATCGTACACCTTCTGTATGACAAAGCTACAAAATGACGAAAGGTGACATTAAGGTTACTACTAGAAAAGACGATTTTGAGGGGAAGATTTGGAATACCCTTTCTATAAGTTCTTTTCATGTTCAACTCGATTAATAAAAATGACAATTTACAGTGAGTGCTCTCACACTCATAGTCAAAAAAAAAAATTTTTTTTTTTTTACTAGTGGCACTCTTGCATCAGACATGCGACATTGTCGAATTTCGCCATCTTCTGTCATTATGACAAAGAATTTTATAATGTTTGAAAAGTTCTATTTCATAATTTTTAAACATTATTATTCTTTTACTAACGGCATAATTACACTTAAGATAACTATTGAATACTTTGTGGTGTTGCGTGTGATAAAAAGAAAATGCAATTTATAAGGAATATTTAAAACAGACAGCGAAATAAAACAAAATAAAAGTTATGGGGTAAAATGTAGTTCTTAATATATTAATCCACGATTCTTTTTAATCTCTTGTTCTTGCACAGTTGCCACAACTTACAACTAAAAATGCACAAAATTTAGAAATGCGAAATTAATTCAGAGCGAAAGAAACACGATTTTCCATTTTATTCCCGTTTGTTGAAAAATATCGTCTGTCAATGAAGTATCAGAGCTGGAATTCCATACAAAAAAATTATTTTTGAAAAAATAATTGCTGTTTCAGCAGTACATGTAAAGCAATCCAAGTAATCGGAATACTCAATATGCATTCCATATTTTTCAAAACTACCAAATTATGGATGATTTAAGTATACTTAAGCAGGCGTTTTAGCATGAAACTTATCTAAATATAACAAAGAAAAGTTTAATATTGAATTCACTAAACTAATATATGTATACAATGCGATTATTTTTTTATCTCTTGATCTTGCACAGTTGCCACATGCAACTAAAAAGTGCACAAATTTTAAAATGCGAAATTATTCAGAGCCAAAGAACCAAAATATCACTGCACGCGATCAACCAAAATGAGTTTCCATTTCGTTCATGTTCATTGAAAAATATCGTTTGTCCCAAATATTCAGAAATCGTTTATATACACAAAGAACAAAAATATGACTCAAAATAAATGAAATATCAGTTACAATTCCATAAAAAATAATTTTTGGAAAATAATCGCTTTTTATGATAACAAGCAAAGTAATTGTAATACTCAAAATACAGTCCAGATTTTCCAAAACTACCAAATTATGATTGATTTAAGTTTAATTACTCAGATGTTTTAGCATGAAATTTATCTATATATGAAAATAAATAAAAGTTTAATATTGCATTCACTAAACTAATATATGTAAATCTGGAATAAAATTCACGCGCGTGATGCCAGTACAAACACAAAATCGAACATAGAACAGAAAGACAGACAGACTTACGCAGCCAAGTTCAGTCACTAAATGAAGATAAGTACTCACAGTATGCAAAGTCACATGAAAATATATTAAACTGTGTGGACGTGTATACTGCACACATAACAGACACCAAATGCACAAGAGGCGGATTTGGCATCATAAGGTCCAAAACGGATAGAAAACTTGAAATGTGTCGAAAATACTATGTAATAAATAAAAAAATGTACAAACACTCCATTCTTATTTATATAGATATAGCATCCAAATTCACATAAATGGACTTCATTACCTCTAAATGAAATAAAATTATCCAAAACTATATCTAACACATTTTGTTTACTTTTACTGGTGTTAATTCTCATTTCCAATAAAGTACATGGCTAAAAAGCACACCTCAGTCATGTTACCACAGTTAGATTCTGAGCATGTACCTCAATTTCAGTCTATTCCATTGTCCAAATTCGATTCAGCATCTTTTTTACACTAAACCTGTTTTTGCTCTTAATTTCTCTTCTGTGCTCAGTTTCATCTTCCAGACTTTTCATTTTGTTCTATAATCAGACTGCTAAAGAATATCATCGTAAAGTATATTTCTAAACAACTTTTTCCAAAACAAATTAAATTATAATATTTATGTATGTTTAAACTGACTTTAAATCTCTTCCCATGATATAAATAGTCTGTAAGTATTTGATGAAGAAAGAATATTTAATTTTATATAACTTACATTTTGTAATGGAAGACGAAAAGCCCAAACGAAATACTCATTGATCATAAAAGCGGCATTTTGCTATTCGGTATCTGGCAATACCAGAACTAATGTTCAATATTTTAGTTTGATTTAAAATTATGCGTTTGCGTATTTGAGCTGACAGCAAGATGTTGCAGTCATATATAAGGATTTCCTAGTATTATAAACATATTCTTTTTGTAAATAAATAATTATTGTCTTTATCAATATTGTTCAAAAGTCTTTTTGAATTGTTCAGTAGAGCTGCATTCTATGCTTCGTTTAGTGGCAAAGCTCTTGTTACGATTTTTGGAGCACTTTTAGTAGCATGTGGAAGCAACTATCTTTATTCTGGTTTTTATGGCAACCTTGGTAAGTTTTCAATTTTTTCACGTTAATTAATTTTTGAAAAGCCTATAATTTTCCACTGTAAAAAACATTGTAAGAACTTTTTTTGGCAACAAAAACACACCAAGAGCTGCACCACATGTTGCTAAATGGAATTTTCAATAACAATATGTTTGCCTCGAAATAAATTAATCACGAATACAGTAATAATTTAATTTACCATTCTCTAATATTAATTAAATTAGAAAACATTGCATATCAAGTGCAAGAATGCCACAAGTAGAACATTAATCATTGGAGAACTAAGTGCAAGTATACATAAAAAATTTGACAATTTTACTGAAAATGAACATACAAGGATATTTGTAATCATTCCAAAACTCAAAATCACCTTAGCAAAAACTTAGTAGTTTGTCTTATAGCACAAGTGCAATGAATGTGAAATAGATTATATGGATGGATTTATCATGTATTCATATTTGCCTCTGAAGTAAACTGTAGAAAAAGTTAAAAGATGTTAACAAATTCTTTTCCCAGCATGTAAATGATTCTTGCATTCTATTATGAAAGACAAGTGATTAGTGTGATCACTTTTCAATCAACATTTAATTTATTAAACCTGAGTGATTCTGCTAGCATATAGATAAAGCTGAAATACACATTTTAAAGTTAAATACCACAAAATTTTAAAATATTTGGTAAACTTTTGAAGCTTTCAAAGTAGAAGTGGAATAATAGATCAAAGCATTCTCTGAAGATCAAAATAGATTTTATATTAGTTTATTCGAGTTATGAATGTTTCTTTTATCTCATCTAAGAAATTTTACTATTAAATAACACTTAACTCACTGAAAGGCATGCAGGTATCATTCTGCAACCTGTATGTTTTCTAACAAGCTATACCAATAGCATGTTTTAAATTATTCTTTCAACTAATATATATATACAGAGGCTGTTCGCACATTTTTTAGACGATTTTGGTTAGCAGTAATAAAAAATCGTTTGCTGTAAAAGAAATAATTGCAGTTGTACTATGTTTTTAAAAGTCAAAATTATCGTCTGTGGCTTGAGAGGTTTGTTTTTATTCAAAATGGCGTTTTTAACGAAGCAGTGGTTCGAAGGCTATATTTATGCTCTTTCCGAAGAGAAATATTCATATTCCGTTATCCAAAAACGATGTGAGAGTCATGGTTTTGTGATATCTAAAGTGTCAATAGGTAATATTGTCAACAAGAAAGGAAAAAAACGTCAAATTGGAGCCTTAAGTGGGACAAAAATTCCAAACAAGCATCCAAGGAAGAAACGGACATCTTCGACTATTGCAAAGGTACGTTGTTTAATGTTAAAAGAAAATCCCCCTAGTCAAAGGACAGTTGCAAAATCATTAAAATGCTCGGTGTCCACTGTAAACAAAACGATAAACGTTGATTTAAATCTTAAGAAAGCGAAAAAACGCAGTGCATCGTCTTTCTCCAAAGCATATCGCTGAACGCAGGACACGCTGCTGAATTCTATATGAGAAACACTTATCCAAATAAAAATGGAAAACAATTGTCACAATAGATGAATCATGGGTGTATTTAAATGATTGCAGCAAAAAAAGAGCCATTTATTATCATAAAAGGGGAGAGAAAAATTGAAGTACATGGTTCACAGAATCGAAAGAAAGTTTTTCTCAGGGATTCATGATTGTTGCTGGTTTTTCATATAATGCCAAGTTAAAAATAAAAAGAGATGAAAAAAATGTCAAAATTAACTCCAAATACTATCAGGAACATATTTTATCGCCAATTTTTTTGAATGAAATACCATCGCTTTACCCACAGTGCTATCAATCTGTGGAACTAAATCAAGACAAAGCTAGCAGTCACACATCAAAATTCACTGTAAATTTCCTAAAAGAAATGGAACCAAAAACTGGTATCAAGGCCATACCCTTCACTGATATCCCTACTAAATCTCCCAATGTATCACCTATGGATTTTTCTACTTTCGTACTTATAAAATCTGCATTATTCAAACATCGTCCCACAACCCTTACTGGACTCTGGAAAGCTGTTCAGGAGGAAGGGCTATCAAATGGAACATTTAAAACACAAGAATTTTATGTAATTTAGTTTGGTGAATACAATATACATTGTCTAAAAAATGTGTGAACAGCCTCTGTATATATGAAAGTCAAACAGAAGTGCAAGCATATGTTAATAGCATAAGAAAATAAATTTACCTGTATGCAATATTAATATCTTTATCAAGCTGGTCATAAAAGAATTTCTTTCCGAGTGCTAAAACTGGCTTGCTTTTTGATAAAATTGATTGCAAAACCTTTTCCACCTTAAATGAAAAGTAAATATTTTACTAAGAAACAAAGAAGAAACATTTGTAATAGAAATGTAGAATGTGTAAAAAAGATCTTACTTCAACATTAAGAACATCTTCATTAACTACCTTACTGACTAAGCTGCATTGCACTGCTTCTACAAATACATAAGAATGAATGTACAAATAGAAAACATTTACCAATAATACTGATTACAAAAATATGAAATGTAGAAAAAATAGTCTACACTTTAAATTGTAAATACTTAAATTTTATACAAAGAAAAAAATAGATTTTGCTATAGGTGGACAAATAAGTAATGTTCATTTAAAAATTAAGCTTGGATGTGGCTTACATTTATAGAAATTTTTTTTGGTAACATTTGAGACAAAATTTGCAAAATAAACTTGGATGAATTTTGAACACAAATGGTATTTATGAAGTCTTACCAATTTCTTTTTAAATAGGAAAAATTACATATTTCGATTCAAAATTACACAATTTGATTCAGAGCTAAATTACTTTCATAATTAAATATTTATAACAAAAGTAGCTCAGTTTAAACTCAGATGAATGGAAAACCTTTCATGTTTTTAGATATAACAGAAAATAAATCATTTTAATTACTTCATAAAAAATTTAACTTTCTCAGATCCCTTTTGAATTGCAATGAGCAAATGCTTGGTTACTAGAGAAAATGAAATAAGCTATTTGATCTGTAAAACTTTTGAAGATTCGTGATTGAAATTACATTTTAAGAAAAATACAAAAACAATTCAATGTTTACCTTGATATGAGATGGACAATACATGTAGTTAAACATTCTTATATTTAAATTGAGTGGAGTAACAATTTGTTCAAATAAATTACATTCATAAAGAACAGAAAAATAGATGATGATACAGCTTCTTTTCACTTTCTGTCTAAAATTTTATGTATTTTAGCTTATGTATTTTAGAGGGTTTTGATAACATATGAAGAAATTTTTACATTTACTTTAAAAATAAATTCGGTCAATTATTCAAATTACTTTTACTTCAAATTATTTTCATTGGGTATTTAGAGGGTTCAAATTTCGTAAAAGTTTTGAGGAAGTGTTTTTCCTGAATGTGCATGGTTTTAGTTATTTTAAAAATAATGCATGTGTCAAATTAATTATTACATTTATTTCTATAAAAACAAAACGACTGTTAAATCATAACCAATATTAAATTTTGAAGGAAATTATTTGAACTGTAATAAATTCAGAGCCTACAAACAGTATTCAAATTTTATCGCTTTGAATTGTGAACATGTTGCTACTGTCAAATTAATTCAAGCAAATAGAGGAAGAAAATAATGAAAACACAAATTTTCCTGTATTAAAAGCTTTTAAAATGAAAAGGAAGAATGTTGGTCTTCAGTTTTAGATTCTTTAGTCTGAAACATTGGAATACTGTAATCCCTTGATTTAGTGCAATTTTTGAGGAAAAAGAAAATAACATGATATACCAAGGCGAGTGATGTAGACAACCTTGTAGAAATTAAAAGGCCTACAAAATTACGACTTTTTATTTTAAATCATGTACAGCTAAAAGTTAAATAATCAATCAATGGTAAAACATTTTAAAATTTAGTATTTTTTAAACAAATTTCATCTTATCCACATTTATGATAGCCTCGAATTTTTTTCAATTCATTTTTATTTTAGAGTTAGTATACTTGTCCTGTAAATACTGTTATCACCAGATGTTTGGAATATTTTCGGACACTAGGGACACTGGTTCAGAACTGTAATAAGAGAAGCTGACCTATCTCTGCAAAGCAATTGTTCATCCAAGACTACAAATTCTCAGTCTTTCCATTCTTCTCTTCACTTAGCTTGTAATTTACACAGACACTAGGTTTTTTTATGAAGGTAGAAAGGAAAAGAACAATGGTTAAAAAAGATTTATTCATTTCAAATTAGCAACTGAAGATCAGTTGAATCCTTTTCGCTGCTGGCTGTGCACACTGTTCTCTTTAATAGACGAAACCCAGAGAGAAGACTTTATTTACGTTTTGTCTGAATTTTTGGTGGTAGCAATTGCATGTTAGACATGAGGTTGTAAATCAGTGTAGTTTCTAGATAGTATTGATTTATATTTTAAGCATTAATATATATTATAAGGGTTATGGGGAAATATAGCATGACAAATTTTTAAAGATTACACAGTAAAATTCATCCTTAGGCCTAATAGATTTTGATTTCAATTTTGTGAAACAAATCCATAATGCTTAAACTTCTAAATTAAACATTAATACATTTTATTTAAAGATAAAATTTTCAACTTAGTAAATTTTTATAAATTATAACAGTTAAATCAATTTTTATTTTCGAACCTTATTTCACAATTTGTTTTAAATGCAAAAAAAAATGTTAAATTAAACTTTTAAATTGAAAATATCCTTTCAACAAATACAAAAGTAGAAGTGGAGGTACAAAGACTTTTAGATTAGCCTTTTTGTCTCCTACACAAATACAAATGAATTTACCCATTGCAAAAGAGATCTAGATATCTGACTGCTGTATCTGAGACGGTGTGAAATAATTGTGATTATATTTTTAAACATGAAAAATCATATTTATTTAATTTAAATCAGATTTTCATGGTTTTAATTAATTTGTTGCCCTTTGTATTTTAATTTGTCAAACATGAGACATGCAGAGTAGTTTCTAGTTAGTATTAATTTATGTTTAACATATTTGAGGGTTTAGGAATTACCGATTCCTTTATCAGTATTAGCAAATTCTTTCTTGAAAGTCTATACAATCTATCCATGGAGATATGTCAAAATTACCTTAAGACACTTAGTATAATGTATTAACTGGTCCATTTGCACAAAACTTAACATTTGTTGGTAAACATATTTGTGAGTAATACTTGCTTACAGTAAGCAAAAAGAAAAATTTGCTGGTCAGCTATCTTTGTCTTCCCAACACAAGCATCAACTCATAGAAGTCCAAACCTCTTGTGTCAACCAAAATTAGAATCGAACAATTCCAATGAGACACCGATTTGATAAAAACTTGCACCAAGCATGCTCGACCCCCTTGCAACCTTTTAAAAGTTTGATGGTAGAGCCTAGGATCTTAAAACATAAGAAATAAATAAACACAAATGTGAGTAAACGAAAAATGTAGAGTGACTTGATTTGTTTTATTAGGTCACTTATCAGAAGGGTGGAAAGTTTTAGGGACCTGAACTCTGGGTTCTTACGGTTTTTTTTTTATGGTTGAAGCCCAGCTATCCCTCCAAGATGAGATAAATATTACAATTAAACTGACAGCAAGCAATGCTTTCTATAACCAAAACAAAGAGTTCTGAAATAATTATAAGTGAAGTAAATAATTTCTCCATGCTGGTGCCATTGCATCTAAATCAATACTTTTATCTTTAGTGTCTTCAAAGCAGGGAAGACAATTATTTTCAATTAAAAGAAAGGGAATGGGGTGTTACTGAGTAGAAGATAATTTTGAACTTATTTGTTTTATGCATTCTGTCCCCATTATTTAATTTTAAATATAATTAAATTTAAGAAAAGAAAATTTAAACTGATTTTTAAAAAAATTTAATAAAATACCTTAATTTAAATCAACATATACCACTTAGAAAAGGTCATTTGTGATTTTCTAAATTCTTTTGTTGTCTGATAATGTGAACCTCAATCTCCTAATTTAACAATGTTAGTGGATACCCCTGAGGGACTTTATGAGTTGTAAGTACATCTGTGGGAAAAAGTTAGGATAACAGCTTAAAACAAGTGATTCATTTGAAAGAGACTACAATTTGAGATTCTTCTACTTCTGTAAACCAAAAATTCATCAGGGCATACGTAAAAAAAATTTTACAGCCTAATGTGCAATATAATAAGGTGTTACTGTATTTGCCATAATAAAAAAAGACTATTTACTAGAGATACATCAAAAGATTAAAACTTAGCACCATAAATTAATAAATTTTATCCATTTATAAATGAATGATTTTGATTATTGTATTATAAACAGCATTAAAAATGTCAAAGTGGAAACAATGAAAGGGATATAAAAACTTCTCTATTTAAATCAAATTGTATTCTACATCAGCTTCGCTTCTTTTTTTTTTGAATGGGAGACTTAAACTGATATAACAAGATTAAAAATATACTCGTAACACATTTCTCTAAAAGAGCAAAATAAATATTTAAAAATGTTCCCATTAAATTAATTGTTGAAGTCAAGTATCTTATAGAGGTTAAGCTGGTAAGCAATTTCACTGGAATCAAGTCCATTGTAATATGCTTATATAAATTTAAAAAAATTAATTAAATAAATTGAGAAATGAAAGCAGATTATTGAGATACAAAATATTTTTATTGGCAACCTAAATAGTAACATAATTTTACCAACTTAACATAATGTAATTTTAAAAGGTTATTTATTACCTTGAGCATTTAAAGTGCTTCCAGTAAGAAGCATATATGAAGCAACCTTCAGTGGAACATTTCGTGAAATTGCAATGCCTGGAGTGGTACAAAATAGTCCAACAGAGGCTCTAAAAGGTAAAACATACTAAACCTAAGCTTAAAAATATTTTCCAATAAAATAACTGATCAGTACAGAATTCCATGCCAATAACATATATAATATGTAAATGCAATATATATATATACACTGACGAGCCAAAACATTATGACCATCCCCACATTTTTCAATGAACTCGTCTGGATGACGTAGAGGGCATGTGATTAAGTGAGAATGGTATTTAACTGCTTCTGAAGAGGGTAAGTAATCATTCTTGCACATACTTTTGCAAGTGATGATCTAAGCGATTTTAATAGAGGGCAGATCGTATTGGCCCAAAGACTCGGAACGAGTATCACCGAAACTGCACAACTGGTAGGTTGTTCACGATCTGCCGTTGTTAGTATTCATGCAAAGTGGATAAATGAAGGTGACACCAGCAGTAGACTCCAAGGTGTTGGTTGTCCACGCGTCATCAAAGAAAAAGGACTTAGGTGACTGTCCCGCTTGGTAAAGCAAAATCTGTGCGCGACAGTGGCCAGCTGACAGCCCAATACAATGCAGATCTATGCGCAAGTGTTTCAGAGCACACAGTTCAGCGGACACTGTTGAATATGGGACAGTGCAACAGAAGTCCCAATCATGTGCCTCTGTTGACCAAGCGTCATCGTCAACTACGCCTACAGTGGGCCCGGGAACATCGAGACTGGACTATGGATGAGTGGAAGAGAGTTGCCTGGTCAGATGAATCCCAATTTCTCATTCATCACGTTGATGGTCATGTCACGGTATGCTGTCTGCCAGGCAAACAGTTGCTCTCCTCTTGTACAGCAGGTCCTACACAGGCTGGTGGTGGCGGTATTATGCTTTGGGGGATGTTATCATGGTCGACTCTCGGACCTGTAGTTTTGGTAGAACAGACCATGAACGCTGCGAACTATCTGTACATCATTGCAGTTCAGTTGCACCCTTACATGTTGTCTGTCTGGAAATGGAATCTTCCAGCAGGACAACGCCCCATGTCACAAGGTTCAGATTGTGTTGGAGTGGCTCGATGACATTACTGATGAATTCCACTTAATGTCCTGGCCACCTAACTTGCTGGATCTTAATCCGATAAAGCACATTTGGGGTGTCATGGAGCGGCAGCTAAGAGCTCAAACATCACCATCACCATGTCCGAATATCTCGACTTTGCGTGACCGCTGCTTAGACATTTGGTACAACCTGTCTCCAGTCAAGTACCAAGAACTTGTGGCATTTATGCTCAGGTGAGTTGCAGCTGTTTTGCAGGCCAAAGGAGGCACAATGTGTTATTGAGTAGATGGTCATAGTGTTTTGGCTCTTCAGTGTATATGTAATATATAATATGTATATATATGTGTGTGTAAATTACTTGTCTTACACATGATATGATGAATAATTTTTCGAAATTTTTAAAAACTGATGGAATTTTATTTGGCATGAATTTCATAAAAATCAAATTCTTTGAATAAAAAAATGAATCTGAGAGTTTTCCAAATTGCTTTTCATCAGATGTCATCTGACCGTGGTACAAAATTATGTGGTATTGTCCTCTGATCTTTCCGTATGGGTTTAATCCTTTACCATCGCCAATAGCCCATTGAGTTACTCCAGAGCATCTGCCAACCTATCTACTTTTTCATCAAAAATAAAATTACAAAACTTAATCTAAAATTTAGAACATTTCTTTCATTTTAAATTCCTCTGAATTTTGTAATGTAGAATAATAAACAATTCTCATTTTATTTTAAATAGTTACAATACCCTCAGATCAATTAAATGTTAAGTTTAACTGCTATAATGTTGATATCGGAAAAGTCAAATTAAGATTAACAAAGTTGATAACAAATTATAAAATATTTCAAAATAAAATAATATGATAATAAATAATCACAATATTAAAATATGTTACTTATTAATTATGTTTTAATATCATGTTTCCTCAATACCTTGTATCAATACTATAGCAAAAATCAAATTTCAGAATTTCATAGGTTATTTTAATTAAGTGAGATCAAGGATTCAATGCCATCTTAAAAAAGTACCTTACCCAGGTGTTGAAAAGTGAGATTTGGCACTAGCAATTGTAATGTCACATGATGCTATTAGCTGACAGCCAGCTGCAGCTGCTAAACCTAAGAATCAAATTTACAGGCATTTAACCTTAGTTTTTCAAAAAATAAATAAAAATGAAGGGAAGATTCCAGTATTTGTGTTCAACTAATACAGTTTATGACTATATAGTTTGTTGTTTGGCTTTTATTTCTTATCCCTCAAGTCTCAGCTCTGAAAAAATGATTCAACCAAGTTTATAAGTTCAAATAAAGGAAATACAAAATGAGGTCTGGGCTTTAAAAAGCTTTTACTTAACCAGTACAACACAGGTGAAAAGATAATATGGAGAGACCTGTTCATACAAACAATTGTAGCAAGCTGGGAAACATGGCCCTGGATGTAGTGATTAGATGCGACCACTGACATCAAAATCATGCTAAAGCAAAATAACTAGTTTTAATACAGTAATATAATGCAACTTTAGTGCCAGTATTTAGGACTTCATTCTGCAGCACTATGGGTTCCTTTTCCAAAAGCACCATCACTATGTAATGCACGTGATATGTAATTGTTGCCAATTAATGTTAAAATATGCATAAAGTGAATTTATAAATAAGATTTTAGAAAGTAAGATATTGCCAAGAGAAATATTCATTGAAATAAAATAAAATTGTTACCATCAACAATTGCTACAATAGGCACAGGAACATTTCTCAAACCAATCATTAATTCCGAGCATTTCCGAAAAATGTCCTCCCTTTTTTTTTGGTCAGATTGGTACTAAATTAGAAAACACAAGCAAATTTAAACTTTTAGTAGAACCTGTACAATAGTACAAGAAAAATAAGGTTAATTACAGCATAAATATAGCCAAAGGTGTTTAAAAAGAAAGAAAACCCTTTCATTTTCTATTAATAAAATTTTCATACTAGTTTTCTATAAATGATTCAAAGAAAATAGCTTTTATTACCTAAACTGCTGTAAGTAACACTAAAATTAAAACAGAAAAATACCATTTTTCAGTTTTAAATTAGAAAGTTCATATTTTTATAACTATAAAAAAAATGTAAAGTTTGAAAATGAAAAATCATTAATTTTTTAGAATGTACTCAAATATTAATAACTTACAGAATAAAAACACATTAATGAAACAAGACTTTTTAAGATAGGGGTAAATGATGCTGATACTGTCCTTTGTTAAAATAAAATTAATACATTAAAATGTAAAAATAAAACAATATGGATAGTTAATCTTACTGGCACAATATTCATATTCATTAATCAATTCTTCACAATGGTAATTACCACAGTTACAAAAAATTAGTAATTATTGTTAATAAAAAAAATTCTTATTAATTACATTTTCTATAAATAATTTTTCTCCATACACAAATTTAAAAATAGCTGGAACCTAAAAAAATTTTCCCTCTATTCTAAATTGAAAAGAGGAAATTCAGTAGAGACTATAAGATATTATGCAATCTTATCTGTTCTAATATATTGTGTTTGAAAGCTTGTTTGCATGCCCCTTCTGCGATGGAGCTTAGTTTTAAGAAAAAACTTTTTAATGAATATTTGTAAGGACAATGTCATTACTGTTTCAATGATTTGTTATTGTCAGTAGTAGCAACTGGTTTAATGTTCTCAGATTTTTAAATACTAAACTCCAAATGCTATATATATATATATATATATATATATATATATATATATATATATATATATATATATATATATATATATATATATATATATATATATATATATATATATATATATATATATATATATATATATATATATATATATATATATATATATATATAAATTTTTATGCTTAGAAATTTCTTGGGGGTTTTCAATGCAAAGAAAGCATAATGAAAACATTTTGTCATAAAAAAAAAAAGTGGTTATCATCACTTAGGTAAATAGATAGATGAATTAAGGTTGCACTGGAGCAACACAATGGGTTAATCATCACTTAGGAAAATCATCCCAATTCAAAAATAATCACAACTAAGATTTCTGTAAGAAACTATATTTAGTCCCATATATATCTTTAAATACTGCAAATTCTTTTATCATTGTTTCTATTTTGTTTACCCTTCCCCCTTCAGATGTGACTATTTTATCATCATAAAAGTTTTGAAATACTTCTCTTGAAAATCTATTAATTCTGAGTCATAAGTCTTCTTTTCAAGCAGCAAAAATTTCAATAAGAAATGAAAAAAATTCTATACTTTCCCTAATTTTATAACCAAAATATTTTGTAAGTTTAAAATGTTAAACTTTTAACATTTTAAACAGATTTAACATAAAGGAAACATACAGAACAGATATTTCAGAAATGTATATGAAGATTCTGCTATATGTATTTAAAAACACTTGTGTTACATATACAGATCATAGCAGTTCAATGTCCTACAGGTCATTTTTGTTTTATCAAAATTTATTATTGATAATTATAAAACACATTATATTTGGACTGTTGTTTAAATATATTTTTGCATTGAAATAGAGTAGAACTCCAAGTATCCGGATCAATTGGGACCAGATCCCATCTTGATAATTGGATAATTCACAAAAAAAAATTATTTTTTAATAAGAAAACTAATTTTGCTTTACTATGTAATGTAATTTAATGACTATAAAAACAATTTTGTTTACATTTTGTATTCTTACAAACTGTATTAAAAGGTATCATTGCTTGAACATATCGGTCAAAGCCATTTGTTTCGCTGTCTTTTACCAGCTGATGGTTCAGCATCTGGTTGAGTAAAATGTTGTTGTCATCTTCTGGGTAATCAATGAATTCTTCTTACACTTTGAATGAGTTCATCGACACAAGAATTTGGAATCCAGGGTCTGAAGAATCACACACCAGCCACTCGCCTATGTCTTCTGCACTACATTCGGAACATTTAGGAATTTTCACCGTCCTTTTCGTTTTTAGCATTCATTGATAAGAAACTTTTAAAATGCGGATTTTGCTGATTTCTTTTTTCTTAAAGCAATCCGGATAACTGAAGTTCGGATAACTGGAGTTTGGGTAATTAGAGTTCTACTCTACTTTTAAAAAGATATTTCAACACAAAAAGTTGGTTAAAATTATTTCACATTGTGTCAAGATACAAAATTGTGTGTGTATATAGAGATATATATACACAATAAATTATTTAAGAAATCATTTGCACAATCTATCTTAAAATACATGGACCTACTAATTCTTTCAAGTCATGGCCAGAAGAAAAAACTGGTCCCTCACTTTGAAGAACAATGCATCGAAGAGTTTCATCTTCTACATCTTTGAAAATATCATCACTCAGCTTTTCAAGCATAGACAATGAGAGTGCATTTCTACAAAAGAGATTAATTGGAAAAATAACAACAAATTAAAATGAAAGAGAAATAATAGTGGTAAATTTGTGATTAGCTCTTCGAAAAAATTAATCTGAGGTTGTGATCTTTAGGCTGTTTTGTTTACGTTATATACAATTACACAATTTTAGAAAAGCAAAAATCCCAGCACTGTCAAAGAAACTAATCGAAAAGTTGTTAAGCATCATACATATTAAGTTTAATATTTTGTTTTCAAAAAGCCGAAATGATAAACAATGATATACAAATCTACTATCATATTATGAACACTCTTTTGATAATTTCTCAAAAATTATTGTGTGCTAATGAAAGAATTTCTTACGAATCACAACATCCAACTGAAGAAAATTGCCTCTTTCAAAATCCTCTAACTTAAGAGCAATATTTAAGCATCCATATTTAAACATTTTATTTTGTGTCTAAATCTGAATGAAATGAAACTGTCACAGCATTTTACTTATCCTGTAACTTTTATTCTGTGATAAAGATAAAGTAATCATAAAAATTAATTAATTCTCATAAACAAATCTTTAATCAATTACATAATTAGTTTATATAAAAACAACAAAAGAATTTCTACACATTTCATTCATATATGATAACTAATTATAAAAGGAAGTGTTTGTCCCTTTTGTTTGTATGTCTGTTTCTTGCTGCAAAATCCTGACGATTTGACGGCACTTACAGCTATGAGATTTGGCACAGTGGTAGTCCGAATTTTTTGCAATTTTTGGGTAGCAACGAATTTTAAAATTCAATCTAGAAGATTTTATAAATTAATTCAATAGTTTTATTCTGAATCATTTTTTGTAACGCATTTCTTGCAAAGAAGACTTTTTCTACCCATGTGACATTGCCGTCAGCCTTGGAACCATGGCAAATTTTTTTCATCACGAAGAAAGCTCCGAAAATTTATTTTTATTTCCGCAAGCGCAGAGGAATGATTTTCCAGCCAGACCATAAATCTTTCAACTGCTGGAGTCACTTAGTTTTTTTTTCTATCTCCTGACTGTTAAAGATAGCGTAAAAATTTCAACGAATTTGAAATCTGTGGAAATGGTCACTTTAGATCGATACCTAAAAATATGATTTTCTTTAAATAAATAATTTTTAAATTGAATATATCTTTTATATTTTCGCAAGAGATTGTGGCATCACGTGAAACAGATTGCATTTTCTGCCCTTTGCATTAAAAAAAAAGAAATAGATTACATATCCTGTCCTATTCCATTTCAGGGAATGAGAGCAAAATATTAAAAAAAAAATACATTTTGACTGGGATTGTTAATTCTTTTTCGTAAAATCGGAATCGCTAAAGATAGATTAAAAATTTCAAAGGATTTGAAATTTGCGGAAAATTTTACACCAGATTAATAACTTACATCACGGCATTGCCCATGGTGTTGGTTTGCGAAGCAAACCATCACCACCTGCATGGGCTAGCCACACAGTGGCTAGTATATGATAAATATAAAATGCAAAAGATTTCTGACACTTGTCTATTTTTAATTAATTTTATACAAAACTTTAAATGGTGTTGGTGGGATCCCACAACTTTATTTATCCATGTCCAAAAAATTTCATTTCACTGGTTATAGGATAAATTCAAACAAACCTAAGACACTCAAGAACCACATGAGAACATTGCTGTGCTATTCTATTTACTCTACAATGTGATTAGTTTTGCTAATTAATTAAAATGTGATATTAATTAGTTTTGCTAATTAATATCACATTTTAATCCAAAAATTTACTATGCTATATTTCCTAATACATTATTGTTATTCATAAGCATTAATGTTTAACATAAATCAAACCTACTAGAAACTACACTGCTATTTGTGTCTCATGTTCAACAGGTTGAAACTTTTAAGGGTAAGGAATAAGTTAAAATCATAAAATTTGTTTTAAATCAAAAAATCCTTTTTAAATCAAATAAATAAATCTAAGATTTTTTTTCTTAACCTGGAAAAGAAAATTAGACAATACCTTTTCTTAGGATTATTAAGAGTTACTGTTTTGACTCCTCTCTCTTTGGTAACAATAGTCAAATTTGACTGGTATCTAAATTGTCCTAACATAGATGCTAAAACCTACAAGAGATAAAACAAATGAAAATATTTTATTTACTAAATGCAATAATGAATGAATGCTGAATGATAGAATACAATAACACAGACATAACAAACTAAAATTGTCTCACGACATTCTTAATAAAATTAATCCAAGATAAAGAGAGCATCAAGATGCAAGACAAGGTATCAACCAAGTTTTACAAAAACTTCCCAATCAAACATAAATATCACATGGCTTTTTTTCTTTTGATAAGGAGGTTTAGCAATTGAAGAAGCCTAGATATGACATCATATATATGTTTGTAAAAAATGCAACACCATGAAGGAATCATCCGAATGAAATGAAATTTGCAGCAAATGTCAATTATAGGATGTCAAGTTATGCAAAGTAGTAAAGTTTCAGAGCCACCATGCATGCGCACGCCAGCGCCCTCTAAACTGATGCTAAAATCATATATAGAGAGGGCAGTAGCGGGACATTGAAAATAGTGCATGGTTATTTTTTAGTGGCGAACGTTTAGTGAGACCTAAGTATGCCTCCACAACAAAATAAGGTGAAATTTCAACAACTTACGAAGTTTGAACGGGGGATAATCATCGGCCTTCATGAAGGAGGATTTTCCTATTGTGCAATAGCAGCTCGTGTGCAGCGGAACAGTTCCACAGTGATGCGAGTTTGGAAGCAGTGGACCGACGAGCACCGGACAACTCGAAAAACTAGGAGTGGAAGACGGAAGGTGACATCAGCGCACAATGATAGACACCTGGTCGACACTGGTGACTGACAGTACAGCTTCCTCCAGTCAGTTGGCAGCACATTGGTCTGCTGCTACAGGTGTACTAATGTCGGCTTCGTCAATTCGCCGAAGTCTGCTGTACCGTGGACTGCATGCAAGGATTCCTTTATACAGGATCCCCCTCACGCCAAACCATCGCCGGCTGCGTCTGCAATGGGCTCATGAGCACAGAGCCTGGGGGGCTGATTGGCAACAAGTTGTCTTTTCTGACAAATCCTGCTTTAATTTGTGGAACCATGATGGCCGCATTCGTGTTAGACGCTATGCCGGTGAACGCTGCCTCCCAGAGTGCGTTATGGAACGTCATAGCGGCCAAACACCCGGAGTTATGGTCTGGGGTGCGATTTTGTATCATGGACGATCTCAGCTGCTACGAATTGAGGGTAATCTGAATAGCAACAGGTACGTCTGTGAAGTGCTAGAGCCCAAAGTAGTTCCCTTCCTTCAAGGCATCCCTGGAGTTATCTTTCAACAGGATAATGCACGCCCACATGTTGCAAGGAATGTTCAAGACTTCTTTTCAGCCCAACACATGCAACTTCTTCCGTGGCCTGCTTATTCACCAGATATGTCGCCTATTGAGCATGTGTGGGATTTGGTTGGTCGGGGTCTCACTCGTGATCAGCATCCTACAGCTTCAAAAGACAAACTTTGAGTGCGCATACAAACAATATGGAATTATCTTCCACAAACAGACATTTAAAATCTGTTTCACTCCATGCCACGTCGTATAGCACTTATTGCAGCGCATGGTGGTTACACCAAATACTGATTTTGGACATTTAATATTGTTTTTTTGCTTTGAAAATTTATTCATTTATTTGCACTAATACAAGCCATTTGTGTATTAAATTTCATTTAATTCTGATGACTCCTTCATGGTGCTGCATTTTTTTAAAACAGCAGTGTATATATATATATACTAGGGGGCCCGCCCCCTGCTCGCTAACGCTCGCCAATCCCCAGAGGATTGCTTCACAGTCCTCATTGGTTCGCTGCACGAACCTATGCTCGCTTCGCACGCATCAATGAAGACATGTGTCCTAGCAGAAGGATTGTTTACAAAATATGATATTCCAAAAAAATATTATTCAAATCTAAATTTTATGCTGTTTTTTAGAAAAGATATTTACAGTACCTCTGAAATCAGAATTCAAATGGAAACTTTGAGCAAATTTTGACTTGAAATGTGAGCGTTGATTTGGAAATTGAAAACCCAGCATGTTGGTTGTGTGTACATTTACCCAGCAATCGAGCCACCCATGCTTTTTCATTGAGTTTGTTGTCGAAAGTTGTAATGCAAGCGTCTTGTTAAACTATAATAGTTTGCCCGAAACGGACCTTTTTTTTAAAAATGACCCTGAAAAGATCCTCTGTTTTCTTTGATTTCTATTATTTACTGCAACAGTTCGACAAAAATTCATTTTTTTTCAATAAAATTTCATCTGATAACGCTATAAATTCAATTGAAGCGCGAGGCTATGGGATAAACAAAAAATCGTACAATGTTGCCAAAACGCGAAAACAAATAACGTCTTTTTTGCGTGCCACGTAAGAGAATTATATATATATATATATATATATATATATATATATATATATATATCTCAAAAGACATTCCCGAAATATTTTTTGCAGTTTTCCAATCATTTTATTTTGTATGCCTACTTTAAGAGGAATAACTTTATTTTATAATTTTTCTTTGCTGTTTTTAGGATGAAAGAAATAAAGGCAGACTTCCAAAGTTGAACAAAATTTTTATCATATCAAGCACTGTCTGGCATGAATTTCCAGTGGCGCATTAAGCAGACGCTTAGGGTCTCAGAATACCAAAGGGCACAAGGTCTTAAAATGTCTTTTCATAGGGTTTGAGCAAAGTTGTGACAGCATCTTTACAATGTGTGTCTTTAAGTGCAGCAAAAAGAGTTTCTAATACAAGATGGTCAGCAAGAGCAGATACTGTATTAGCTATAAAACGTGCCTTCACACCCATATAAAGAGGCTTTAACAGAAATTTGTAATTCAGAAGGAAAAATTTACCATGATGGAGGTGACAAATATGAAACTGCCCTTATGACAGTTATTTGGAATATTATTTTTAAGAGAATAAATGCTACTAGTAAATCACCGCAATCAGTGGAATATGCAAACTTTATTGAAAGGATTTATCCAACTGAAGTCCATTGGAAAATTTTATCAATAATTTCAAAGAATTTGAAAAAGAAGCAACCGATTTATCAGGGTTATCATTTAATGTGGAAGATACCAACTAGCAGACAAGAGAAAAATGTTTTTTGATGAAAACAAAGAAGTAGGACATGAATTTACAATAAGAGAACATTTATAGTCAATTCATTTTATGTCATATGCTATAACTAGATCTCAGTTTTTGTATATCTTTTTTTGGTTCCTAATGTTGATAGAAATCCATATTGAGTGTTTTTTAGCAATTTGCAACCAAAAAATGTTTTTATTTTGCATATTTGGGACTATTTTGCATACTTGGTTGTTGTTTTTTTTTGTGTGTGTGTGTGCATAGTTGTACAATTTTTCTTTATTTTTTACATTTTTACAAAAAAAAAAAAAAATTCCAAAGAACTTTCCTCATTGCGTTTGGAAGGAAAGTTTTCACTAGCAATCAAATTCAAATCAACTACGACTCACAAACAAAAAGTGGAAAAGGTGCAAAAAGATAAGAATATTCAACAGCCTTTCATCGTATCAAAAGTTTGAGTCTGTCCCTATCTTCGGAGAAGAACGAGATGTACCAAGATCAGGGCAATGTTGAAATTCAATATTGCTCTTTATAAATTAGTGAAAGAACATTTTAGAGCCTTCTTGAAGGAGTACACAGGTAAAGAAATTCCTCTTGAATCGACACTCAGAAAGAACTGCATTATGGCAGTGTACGAGAAAGTGATACAAAGAATACAAAATGAGATAGGAGATTCCCCATTTGGATGTTGATGAAAGGAATAACCCCAGCTGGGGATACCTAATTTATGTAAAGCGTTGGAAAAAACAATTCACTCCAAGACCGCCAGGACAGAGGATGAAGCGATTGATTATTAAATAAAATTTTGTATTAATTGAATAAAAGTGTGGCTTATTTTCACTTACCTCACTACCCTTTTTGTATGAATTTTTTTTTTTTTTTTTTATATAATTTTGCACAATTTTGGGTATTAGTGCATATTTTGGAATTTTGATATGCATATTTCAGGTCATATTTTTGCATATAGATCCGAGCTCCAGTGATAACATCGTGGCAGAATTATCTCAAAGAACTGACATTAGAAGTGGTTATGGAGCCTTTTTGAATAAATTTTTTTTATTGGAATTTATCAATAGAAAAATAAATATGATAAAAAGTTGAAGGACATATACTTATTTACATTTTCATGCTTGTACTTTTGAAGATAAATTTGATCATTTTGTGATATTTCTAAAAAAAATGAGGACACCATAAAAACACACCAGACATCTATCGAGCCGCCAAAGAAATGTCTTGTACATTTTCGAATGTTAAAATATTATTGAGAATTTTTTAAACAATTCTATTAAATGTGTCAGGAGAAAGATCATTTTCTGGGTTAAAGCATGTAAAAGAATATTAAGGAGTACTTTATTTTTCTAACTTTTTTCCAAACTTTAGTTTGAGGGCCCCAAAAATTATACCGCTTGAAGCCCCTACTTGACTTGATCCGCCACTGTGAATTTCAATGCCTTCAAATTATTTTAGCCCAACAAACCTTTTTAATTATATTTTATTTTCCATTATTGAAAATTATTAGCTTAAATATGATGTTTAAAATTATTATTTCCAAAGAGACAAAAAGAAAATGCTTCACAGATTACAAAAATATGAAATACTGTTATCTACGTTAGTTGGTTTTTGAGAAAGATCTTCAAATATATAAGAGCAACATCAAGCGATTTCACACCTGCTCTTCAAGGTTCCAAGTCCTTAAAATGCTTGGAACTTCCAAATTATTTAATTTTGGAGCCAATATATTTTGGGTAAAATTTATTCATGTGCATAGTTTCCATTATTATGAGGATAAATTAAACCTCTATATCAAATTTCATGAAAATCCGTCACCCTACGACCATAGGTTTTGATTATTTCACATGGGATGGCCATGCGACATAAAACATTGGTTTGGCAAAACAGAAATGACGAAAATTAAGCATCGTTAACTAGCATTTTATCAACGGGAAAACACAAAAAGAAAAAGGTTATGGAAGTTAAGTTACTTTCGACTTGCGAAATAGTGCCATTTTCCCGTTTGTATTTGTTTCTCAGATTCTTTCGTACTTAATTTAAGTGTAGTGTAGAAAAGCAATAGTTTGGGAAACCAAAAAGATACCAATTGACGCGCTTAGTGATTAAATTTTGACGAAAAGTTGCTCTTTTGGAAAAAAATCTTGTCATTTATTATTTACTTGTATTATGTAATGGTGATTTGAGCTTCAACAAGGTTCAAGCTGCAGAAATTTTTATATCAGATTTGTTCTAATTTTGTTGTACCTATTTTTAAATTCGTGATATATTTTTATTCTTTTTTTGTTTATTACAAAAAAATGCACTTTTTTTCATGTTTCCAATTTTAAAAATTTGCATATTATTTTTATTGGCAATATTGAGGCTCGCTCTTGGCCAAAACTATTGTTTAATGTTTTTTAGCTTTCACTGGATCCGTAACACAGGCATGCGATGCGCATGTTGTTATTTATATATTCAGTTTTGAAACAAAATGTTTGGGTGGAGTGGTCGTTCACGGTAAGAAGGCGATTTGTCGCCAAATATGGTAAACTTCGCCATTTGCTGATTTTTTTCACATCTGCCGTTTTTGTTGTGGCAACCCTATCTGCTGTTACGGAATTCGGCCGCCATCTTGACTTGGCGATAAAAATTAGTTGGCGACAAACGTCTTACCGTGAACGACCACTCCACCAATGTTTGAAATCCGAATACAAGAGCCCCTTAGCTATCTAAATTACTGCTTGTACAACTGTGTGGTGCGAGTAATGAATAATTAACACTTTCGTTCATAGCCTAGTTATTTAAAATCAATAGCTTTTTATTGGACAACGATACTTTTATGTTGGGTGTACGAAATCATCAAATGGAAATCACAAAACTAGTAGAGCCGTTTTTTCAAATGAGTTCAATTCATTGCTTATTCAGCTTATCCGAATGAAAATTTTATTTGGCTTTTTAATTCGAATCGAACAATAGCGTTCATGTAGTCTCCAGCTTTAAAATGTCAACAGAAAATAACTCTTTGATTTTTAATCGATTGAAACCAATCTGTGTAAAAATCGCACAAAACTGCAACATTGAAGATATTGATGAATTAGAAACTATTTTGTCTGGGCTTGACAAATCCTCTTTGATTACATTCCAAGAATATTTGCTTTTCCCATTCCAACTTCTACTGTGCAAAGCATCTAGTGAAAAGTTACTAATCAGAAGCATTGACTTCATGACATTTTTATTTAAGAAGAGTCCTGTTGCTTCTTGGTCCATTTATTCCATCAATTTTCCTCAGCTGTTCAATTTAATTAATGTTTTTGGTGAAATAGATAAAATTAACTCTGTGAGTGAAGAATTAAAATGCAGCATTTGTCTTTGTGTAATAAGCCTTACAGAGAATGCAACAGAAGAGGTTCTTTGTGAAATATATAAGCCTTCTTTTCGTTTACCATTAGCTCAGGCATTTTACACTCTCATTGAACTGCTGAAAAATGAGAGATCTAAAACTCTTCGTAAAAACATTCTTCAAACAATACGTGCATTAACTGGCAATGGTGTATATCTAAAACCATGGTCTAAAGCAATTGACCATTTTGCAACCTCTGCACTAGCTGCTTTGTTTCCTGGGCTCTGTGTTTCTCTTTTGAGTGTAGTTTGTGGTGATACCAAGCAAGGTCACTCTGTGATAAGTATAGCATTGAGCATTCTTGGAAAACTCATAAGTTTTGTTGTTGGAGATCATGTTAAAAGCTGTGAAAATCAAAGCTCAAATGAGAATGGTGTCCCTTGTGTTGTGAAGAATGGCGAATGGTTTCAAGAAGTAGCCTCTAAACTTCAAATTGTTGTGGAAAATTGTACACTACTGGTAAATCATCATCACTGGAAAGTGCGACTGGAATTTTTATCTTTTTCTGAATTAATTCTCTGTTGTTGCACGAAACGATTAGAAAAGTGTATATCATCATTGCTACCTGCCATATTTGCATTATCTGTAGATAGCCATAAACTAGTATCAGAGGGCAGTCAAAATCTGATTCACAAGTTTTCTTGTCATTTTCAAACTATGAATTCTATGTCATTAAATTCAATAGTTAGAGATGATATTTTGACATTGTCATCAAAACTAATCAAAAGTAAACTTTCTACTAATGATGATGACAAATTGCTAATTTTAAAATCTATTCTTGGTTATATTCAAATTCTATCTAAATCTGTTGATAATTTGTTATTTTCTATGCCTCACTTGGAAAAACTCATTTTAAGTTTAATAAACTTATTGGAATTTGATGTAACTAAGGTTAATTTAGTTGAAGAAATCTCAACTGATTGGGATGTTATGTCTACGCCCAAAAAATGGCCTAAAAAGTATTTTCTTTACTTTCACAAAGAGGATATTCTCACAACTGTTCGTGCCATCTGTCATTGCTTAGGAGAAAATGGACACATCCGGTTATTGGTCGATTACCTTACACAAAAGCTACAAAGTTGCCAAATTTTTTCCTTACAAATTGTATTTTTAATTGGGTGCCTTATTGAAGGACTCGGTAATAAATCAGGTTGCATTACAGACCATAATGAGTTGATTGGAAATATAATTGAAGAACTTCTTTGTCCTGAACAATGGGAATCAGCATTGCAAGATGGAACTGTACAAGTGTACAACAAAAGATTGGATTTCTCGACGAACAAAACTTATAATGGTAGCAATTTATATCAGATTTGTTTAATTCTCGAGACCATAGAAAAATGTTCCAGAATATTAGGAAGAGGATTCAGAGTATTCTTGAGTAACGTGCTTTTTCATGTCATGGAACGAGCTGGAAGCTCAAATTATGTAGTTTCCCAATCTGGCAGGCTTTGCCTTTACAGCATTGCACAATCTTGCTGTTACACTTCGGTTACTGAACTTGTAAGAGAAAATGCTGATTATCTGGTAAATACTATTACTCTTAATTTCCATCATTTCTTGCATAGACCAGAAATGGCAGCAGTTCTTCGCATAATTGTAGAGGAAAGTGATGGGCAGGTCTTGTTCCTTGTCAGAGACTGCATTTATCATATTTTGAGTATTCTAGACTCCAATCAGGATAAAGCATATCTGCTTTTGATCGTCCTAAAGTCAGTTGCAATTTCAATTAATAAATGGTTTCCTTCTGTTAAAACATGTACTCGTTTAAATCCACCTACTGACATAGATTTAAAATTCTTTTTTTTTGAAAAAAAGATTAAGTACGACTCTTTTAAAGATTCATTAGCTGAAGACTTTGAAGATATTAATGAAACAAACAATGATCAGAATGATATTCCAGAAATTAGTATAAGTGATGAAATAGAAGTTGATAGTAAGCAAATAAATTCCTTGCATGTCACAATAATGTGTGAAATTCTAACACGTTGTATTCATCTTCAATCATCTCAAAATCTTT
This sequence comes from Metellina segmentata, assembly GCA_947359465.1. Classification (NCBI taxonomy): domain Eukaryota; kingdom Metazoa; phylum Arthropoda; class Arachnida; order Araneae; family Tetragnathidae; genus Metellina; species Metellina segmentata. The sequence continues at coordinate 68,408,124 of OX375873.1, read as the reverse complement.
ATGTCCAAGTTATATCTCTTGAAATTGCTGCATTGTGCATTTTAACATTAAGGGATTATAAAAATAAGCTTCATCCTCTAATTCACGAGTTTTGGAATCCCTTTGTACAACGATTTTCAGAAGATACTATTGTGATTTTGGAAGCCTTCAAAGTTCTCTTAGTGATTGCAGATGAATGTGAGGATTTTATTCGTACAAGAGTACTTAAAGATATTGCACCAAAAATGATTAGTTTCTTAAAAGCCAATTTTTCTCCTGGTAAATGGAAAACTAATTTTTGTAACTACCAATGGACTAACATGCACAAATTGCAAATGTATCTACTGTGTGACATTGGTAACTTGTTTATGAAGATAGAAGTTGATGAAAAAGATGTAGCTCTTCTGACTGAAGCATGTTTACCTTATTTGAATAAAACTCAACCTAAAGTATTTCAAGAAGCTGCTTTGAAAACTATTAAAGCTTTAGCAACCATTGATCCAGATGCTTTGTGGCTGTATTATCATGAAATGTACAGCAAAGAACAAATGCTAATACCACCTCATAAAAACTTATGTGTGTTAAATTTTCCCCATTCATGTGATACTGCTACAGAATTTAAATTGGATTTATTATAATTTTTTACATTACAAAATGGTATTTACACTGATTTCAAATACTAGATTTTAGTTGTACAATTAATATATGTACTGATAAATTCTATTTTACTAAATAAATGTAATATTTTTTATAGTTGTTATGCCTTTAAATATATATCTTATGTTTATACTTTTAAATTGTTTTCATTATGTTTTCCTTCAAGAAAGAAAATATATGAATGATTTATTCTGGGTATCACTCATAGAGTAGAGAATGTCCTCATTGAATTGAGCATTTCCGAGTTGCTCCTCGTTTTACCAGTCAACAACACTAAATTTGGCTTCATATTCGCATGCAATCTAAATGACCTTGGCAAGAAATTCCCTTTTGTAATATCAGTTGTCAACTCTCGAGAGGAAATACAATAATAAACAAATTGTACTTATTTTGTTTGAAATTTGACATCCATGAGCATAATTTTGATAAGAAGTGTTGAACTATTTTTTCATGAAATTAGCTTCTGATCAACCAGTTTTGCTACTTTGCATCTATATTTTTTTACGGTGTGTGTAAATGGTGTTATCTACCATTAATATTTGTACCTCTTAATTTTACTTATAAACAATGTTGAAATCCAAAATAGTCTGGATATTTCAAAAGGACTATATGTAACCATCGTAAGAATCAAAGTAATCGGAAAATGTAATAAAAAATTGTATATGTATTGCCCAAATGACCAGACATTTTTGGATTATGATAACATTTAAAATAGAAATAGTAGGTACACATTTGAATTTGGTAAAAATCATTTTACTATTCTTCCTCATTCTCTAAATTTACATTAACTGCATACAGGGTTCCCACGGGTCAGGGAAAACCTAAAACTGTCAAAAAATTTAATTCCCTCGAAAAAAGTCAGAAAATGGCACATTTTTGTCTAGAACCTAAATAATTGCTTTTCTTACCTGGAAACTGATTGATTGAGGCTTCTCAGACACTTTGGAGAAAAGTAGCCAATAAGATTCGTATCATTTTATTTTATGACTAGAAAATTTCAACTGATTTTAAATTGATTTTCATTATTGGGTATTGAATGCTAAATTATTTCTTGGTTTTTCACCTTAAAAATGTCATTTATTGCATTAATGCAACAGAACACAAATTTCATTATTACTATGGTGATTTAAATATGAAACAAAAATTTGTACTTTTACAATCAGTTTAGCAAAACTACAAAAAATTTTATACGAATAAATTACAATTACTTACCTTTGCTTTATTTTAAAATAGCTAGTTAACTTTTAATTTAATATTTTTAAACTTAACGCAAAAGTCCATAGTTTGTTTAAAAGTTGAATAAAAAGACCACCAATATTGAGATAATCAATGATCACTAGCTAGTGATACACAGGCTTAAAGTATGCTAATAAAAAATGCAAAGTGCATAAACAACATATGTCAAGGAAATGTCCTCATTAGTTTTATTTGAGATATAGTTTTGTGTAAAAAAATCTTTTAAGCATGCCTTTCTTATATAAAAAAAAATCCATAATTTGGGTTGACAAAAGCGAAAGAAGCTAAGAGTCGCCAACCTACATTTTAATGAATGAAATAATGGGTGAGCCGGAGAACTTAGGCCGAAGGCCTTCTATCTCCCTCGGAAAGTAGTTGGGAACTGAGCAGGTTTTGAAGTTCACTGAAATATGTAAGGTAGAGTGAGTGCAGTTGGTTTAGAAATTGGGCAGATCAAGTCCAATTAATTGGAACAGTATATAAGATGGCAAGGAAGGCTTAAGAATTATTAAAAAATATATATATATTAAGGATTAAGAATGACTCTGGGTCTTTTATTATATTCGGGTTGACGAGGGTCATATCTGGGGATACACTGGATGCAGGGTTATCAATTAATTCAAGATTAGCATAAAAATTAGTAGCAAGTTTACTGAAGTAAGTTTTAAGTTCGGTAATTTCAAGATCTTCGCGAATTTTAGCGTTTCGGTAGTACCAGGGGTAACCACTGATAATACGTAGAGTAGAATTTTGAAGAGATTCAAGTTTTTGGAGGGTAGTGTTTTTGCTGCGTATCCCCAGACAAGACTGGCGTAGCTGATTTTTGGTCTAATCATGGCTTTGTAAAGGAGCAATTTGTTGTCGATAGAAAGAATAGAATTTCGACCTATTAAGGGGTAAAGGGTGGACCTAGCGGCGATGACTTTATTCCTTAAAGAAGTGATATGGGGTTTCCACGTTAAGCGAGAGTCTAAAGTGGCTCCAAGATAAGTACATTTAGGGGACCAAGGTAATTCATTGCCGTAAAAAATAGAGGGGTCAGGAGTATTTGGTGTTTTAGTAAAGTAAACAGCTTGGCATTTGTCAACATTGATTTTTATTTTCCAAGCAGTAAGCCAGGATTCAAATGAATGTAAGTAGTTGTTGAGTGTATTCATGACATCTGTAGGATCATGGTGTCTGGCTAGCACAGCTGTATCATCTGCAAACATGCAAAGCATTGATGATTGATCTTGTGGTATGTCGTTCACATACAGATTGAATAGTTTGGGTCCTAGAATTGAACCCTGTGGAGTGCCAGCCTGAATGGCATGGGTGTTTGAAAGGGTCTTGTTTACTCGAACGACAAAGTGCCTACCTGTTAAGTAGGAAAAAAGGAATCTGATGAGTGAGGCAGGGATGCCAAATGTAATTAATTTGTGGATGAGTCCGTAAATCCAGACCCTATCAAAGGCTTTGGCTATATCTAGGAAGATCGCACCAGTACTTTCTTTGTTTTTGAAACCTTCCAAAATATGCTCAGAAACTCTTAGGAGTTGATGGGTGGTAGAAAGCTGTTTTCTGAAACCAAATTGGTCAGGTATAAGGGTATTGGCTTCATTACAGTAAGCTTCTAGCCGTTTATTAATAATAAATTCGGCGACTTTACTGAGGACTGGGAGCAAGCTAATTGGCCTGTAACTCTCAGGTGATCTATTGCTTTTGTTTGGTTTCAGTATAGGGACAATAACAGCTGTTTTCCAAGGTTGGGGGAAATGTCGTGTTGACAAAATGAAGTTGATCAAGTGGGTGATTTGAAAAACGGTTTTTAGAGGGAGTTTTTTGAGCATAGTGTTTGAAAGCCCATCTATTCCAGGGCTTTTCTTGGTTTTGATCTTCCCAATGTATTCAATAACCTCAGACGGGCTGGCAGGCTGAATAGAGTCAGTAGGTGTGGTGCTAAAAAATTCAGTAAGTGAGTCATTAACCAAATTAATTGTTTCTGGGTCATTATTGTCATTTTCCTTGAACTGTTGTTCGTAGCTGGAAGCAAGTAATTCAGCTTTGTCAGGGTCAGTGTATGCAATGTTAGCCTGGCCCCTAAGGGGCGGAATGCGGTTTGAAGTCTTTTTGTATCTCCTCACTGCCTTCCAGAGGGATCCATGCTCTGTTGACAGTGAGGTGATGTAATCAGTCCAAGACTTTTGTGTGTATTGTTGGATTGAATCTCTGAACTTCTGTTGGACTCGGTTCATGTTTTGTTTGTCCGTAGGGTCTCGCGTTCTCTGCCAAGTCTTTCTGGCTCGGTTTTTAATTTTGATTAATTCCCTAATTTGGGGGGTAAGGGACTGCCTTGTTCCTTGTGCACGACTCGACCAGTCTCTTGATATGCGCTAGTGATAGTATTAGTGAGCTGCGAAGCGAAAGAGTTAAGCTCTTCCTCCGTTTTAATAATAGGTACAATGTATGGAATGTCATTTAGCGATTGGGAAAACTTCTTCCAATTTGGTCGAAAGTATCCCTCCGCCTGGGTGGATTGCGCTTGTGTGTCAACAAACAACATAACTGGATTGTGATCGCTTGATAGCTCTTGGAGCGATTCAATGTTACATTGGAATGGTACATTCCTGATCAAAGCCAGATCTATTGTTGTTGCACTAGCGGTTCCATAACGAGTGGGTGTGTCGGGTGCAGTAATTTCTAGTCCTGCGTCTTGCGCAAAGGAGTAGATTAGTCTTCCTTGGAAATTGGAATTACTGCAGTTCCAGTGAGTGTGGTGTGCGTTCATGTCTCCAGCTAGGATAATTGAGGAGTTTAACCCTAGAAGGGTTTCAATGTCCCAGGTGAATTTGGCTGTGGCATTACATTTAATATAGGTGGAGACAAGTGTTAAGGGGGGGAGGTTGTGAATTCTAATAGTGATTGCAGTGGCTTCAATTACATGTAATCTAGGTGTTGTTTCTCTATAATGTGAGATAGAGTGTTTGATGTAGATTCCAGTGCCGCCTCCATGGCCAATGGTTCTTGATGTTCCATGAAAGGTATAGTTTGGCAGTAAGGCGTTTTCGCCTGATTTAAGGAAAGTTTCCTGTACTAACAGGGCATCAGGAGAATGCTCATTTACAAAGGCTCGCAGTTCATGAATTTTACTACGAAGCCTCCATGCGTTCCAAAAATACAGTTTCAGGCCGGTGTTGGGTGTATTCATCATTAGACAATATTTAGATATTTAGCAAGCGTGAATAGCTTGACGGAAGGATTGCTTTGGCTTTTCAGCTCATGACGCATTTGCGGTAAGTTGTTAAAACAGCTGAGCACTGTCTTTGAGTAGCTCAAGTAGCTGTGGCAGATCACCATTAGGAGGGATAAGAGCACCGGCCTGTGTCCGGGGTGCCTCAGGTCTCTTCATGTTAGCGTCAGCTGTCGAATGCATGGGAGGGTTGTTCATAATAGATGTTTGTTTGGGCTTTAATGCCTCAGCAAAAGAAAAGGATGGTCGAATGGGTTGGCTGGTGAATGATCTTTGTTTAGGGCGTTTAAAGCAGTCACGATAATTAGCAGTGTGCTGTTCCTGACAATTAGCACATATTGGTTTTTTCTCTTTATTTGTGCATTCATTTGACCTGTGAGGGCCACTGCACACTCCACATTTAGTAGGCATTCGACAGTTGGCGCTAGAATGGTTATACATCTGACAGTTATAGCATTATGGTATACCCTGTCGATTTATGAATTTTTCCACTTTGATCATAATACTACACAATTCATTTAGATCATAGATATTAGCAGAATTTGCATTATTTATTAAGTGGATTTGATAGATGGGTAACATTTTATTTTTAATTTTAAAACTTTTGAGCTGGTTTACCTGCTCAACTTGAAATCCTAGATTTAGTAGTTCTAGTCTAATTTCTTCAGTAGGGGTGAATGCAGGTAGACCCTTTATGACCACTTTAAGAGGTCTTTCGTTCTTTTTAGAGCGAAAGTAGTAAGGAGTATTTTTCTTATCAAGGTAATTTGTTATGGTTCTGTGATCATCACTGGAGCTAGGGTAAATGTTAAGCATATCCCCGCTTAATTTCCCTGGTACTTTCGTACCAACAACATCTTTCAGTTCACTAAGGAACACTTTATAATTATCTGTCAAGTTAACAATAATCGGTGGAATTTTTGAAGAGACCTGGTGCACCTCAGCTGCGTCATCAACAGTATTATCAATGTCTACACTATTTACATCATTAGCATCAATATTTACATTATATACATTATTGTCAGTTTGAGTAGGGTTAACTTTGCTAGTATAATCATGGTCAATTTTAGGGTTAGAATTAGCAATAGTTTTAGTTGACTTGGTCAACTTGCTAGGAGACACAGGGTGTTGTCTTTTATTGGATAATCGTTTAGTAACTAATGTCATCTTAACATCTAATAGTAGAGTAACCAATTTGGACTCACCCCGTAAGTGCTCCAACTTCTTGTTAAAATTGTCCAAGTTTAGGCGGTTGATTGTGAGTTCGTCAGTCGATTTGCTGAACTTGACAATATCCTGGAGCATGTCCACGTAATTGGAAGTTTGTTGTAGTTCACTTTCAATCAGGTCACAATGACTTTTAAGTGATTCGTAGGGTAGGTCGTTTTGAAGGTATTTGTATTCCGGCGGGATGCACACTCCCAGGATAGTAGTACCAGGGCTGGTTAATTCCATATCATCACTTGGAGGTTGACATGTTGACACAACACTAACACACTTGTAGTGGTAATCCAAGGTAAATCAAATCCAGGCGGTCAGGCACAGTCTTACCAGAGCAGCAGGGGAACACGACTTTCACGATTAAAGCCCTAGTTATCTGGCTTTGTGGGAAAATCCAGGAAAATTCCTTTCGAATTTATCCAACTAATCGATAATTAACGTGGATAACTGATTGCTGAACTAACATAACGTACGCGTATTTGCGCGTAAGTAATCCAACAAGATCAGACAGACGGCGAAAATCCCAAGAGCGATGTAAAAACACGTCTTGACATTTTAATACAAACCGTGAAACATTCGATTTACAAACATAAGACATGACTTATGACTTGTAAAGGGGTGACTCCGAAGAGTGCCAGCACTGCGACTAATAGTCTATTGTACTGAGACCCCTACTGATCCACTAGAGACCGATGGCTGAAATAAATTTCAGCATGTACCTGATTGGAATGTTTGACAGTTCCCAGGGTTCGATACAGTGGTATCCCAGATATTCAAATCGTTGTGCAGAGTAATGGTCACATTCACATAGAACGTGTACAGAACTCTCCTCTACCACACGACAACCTCTACCTAATGGGTCATCTAAAACACCCATAATGTTGAGGTGTCTATTCAGGGTACAGTGGCCAGTTAGGAGGCCAATAGCTATCCTGATTTCTTTCCTACTGAAATTCAGCAGCTCCCTTGATCTATCCCATGGAGACTGTTGATTGAGCTCTTTGGCTTGTCTTTGATTATTAGATTGAAGCCATGTTTGGTAGGACTCGGCAAGGAGCAAATCAATTATAGTCCCTCTAACCACATTGTGAGGCAGACCCAAAACAGGCTCTGGTCCAATAAATGGTGTTTCAGACCCATGTTTTGCTAATAGGTCTGCCGTTTCATTACCTTCAATGCCACAGGGACCCAAACAAGAGAGACCTTGTTTCTCTCAGCCAGGTCCTCAAGCGCATTGTGACATTCCTACACTGCTTTTGAGGAGAAGCAGTGACTTTGCAAAGCCTTTAGGACTGCCTGGCTGTCAGAGAAAAGATTTTTATAACCCTTTTAACTACACCTTTATTGAGGCAGTTGTAAGTACAAGCAGATATTGCCAGAACCTCAGCCTGATATACAGTGGCCAGCTTACCCAAAGAGAAAGATAGCTTTATTTTTCGATTAGGACAGAAGGCACCTGACCCAGTGCCATGAGATATTTTTGAACCATCTGTGTACCAAATTTCATCACCCCTTCCTATCAGCCTGGAGACGAATCTCCATTCTTCTCTGGTTGGAAAGATGATATTATATTTGGCTTTAAAGCAAAAAATTGCTTTAACATCCAGTCAGATCTCATTAATAGATAGGGATGTTCCTTCACCTGCGAATCGACATTTTTGAAAGCAGGCATTTCATAGGATGACTTCCATAGTCCCATGAGTTTGAGGCGTTGTGAGTATGAAATTGCCTCTAGTTCCACTTGTTTATGCAGTGGTAGAAGTCCCAGAAGCAGTTCCAGACTCTGTGAGGGAGTGGTTCGCATTGCACTAGTAATTGCAATGGTAGCCATTCTTTGTAGACTAGTGAGTTCTTTTTTCACTGTCTCATTACGGGTTCTATTCCACCAAGCGATGGCGCCATAGGATATCATCGGAACAATAATCCCGGCATATATCCAATGCACCATTTTCGGTGTTAGACCCAATTATTACCAATGGCACGTCTACAAGCCCAAAACACTCTCTTGGTTTTGCTCGTGCAGTACTGGAGATGTGAGCTCCATGTCAAGGTCTTATCAAAGATTACTCCTAGATATTTAACCTCATCCGAGTATGCAAGTGGTGTTCCAAAGAATTTTATCAAGTGCATATCTCGCAACCTTTTCCGGGTGAAGAGGACCAGGCTAGTTTTGTTGGGGTTAACCGACAAGTTCACCTTTTTGCACCAAAGTTCAATCTTTTTTAGGGCAGTGTTCATGAGGTCTGTTACCGTGTTTTGGAACCTCCCTCTTATGACCAGCGTTATGTCATCAGCATAACCCAGACAATACAGGCCCAAGAAGTGAGTCCTGTTAAGGAGATCGTCAACCACAAGGCTCCATAGTAAGGGGGATAACACACCACCCTGGGGGCAGCCTTTACAGTTCCCTACAGTTAGTGTGTCTCCCAGTAAGGAGGCCTGATCCATCCTTGTCTCGAGCATGTTTTTAATCCTGGCGCAAACCAATGGATTAACATTTCGACTGATGAGGGCATCAATAATTACGTTTACTGGAACCTTATCAAAGGCTCCCTCAATATCTAAAAAGGCTGCCAAGGCAATTTCCTTTCCATTGACTGCTCTATCAAGGACCGTAACAAGATCATATAGAGCAGTCTCTGTAGATTTCCCAGGCTGGTAGGCGTGTTGAAATCTCGATAGGGGTTCGGCTTTTAGAACCTCGTCCCTAATGTATCGATCGATCAATTTCTCTAATATCTTAAGAAGAAATGATGTCAGACTAATAGGTCTGAAGGCTTTTGCTTCACTGTAGCATGTTCTACCTGGTTTAGGTATAAAAATTACCTTGCAGGTTCTCCATGCATGCGGCATATAACCATATACCACGCAAGATCTATAAATCCTACATAGGTGTGGTATAATGATGTATTTTCCATGTTGGAGTAGAGCAGGTATAATGCCATCTACATCAGGTGTTTTGAAGGGCATGAATGAGTTAATCGCCCATGCTATTCTTTTTGGAGTAATTATACTTCTAGCCAGTTCCCAGTCCTCCTTCCCACTACATGGCAGGGGAATAAGTGGAACTGTCAGTTTATCATTGATGTTTGTGATTCTGGAATCAGGGAAGTGCACTCTAAGCATTTTTACCAGGGTGCTCCTACCGTTTTCCGTGAATGTGCCATCGTCCTTTTTAATGGAGCCTAATTGGCACTGGTTGTTTTTGGTCAGTACTTTTGTCAGCTTAGCCGCACTAGACATACTGTCCACTTGGCCACAGAAGTTTTTCCATGACTCCTGTTTAAATTTCTTTATGGCCTTGTTATAGTTGGTGAGTGCTTCTTTGTATCTTGACCACTCACCTGTTTTTTAGCTCTGTTAAAGAGCCTTCTGCAGTTCTTTTTAAGACCACGGAGACTTTTATTCCACCAAGGAACTCGCCTTGGTAAGCTTGTGGTGACTGCCTTACAATTTGACTGGTAGGACTGGAGGATGGACTGCTGCACAGAGTCAACAGCCGATTCCAAGTCTACCAGTGAGGGAAAGTTGTGACTCCTACCCTCTAAGAGGAGGCGAAAGTCCTCCCTATAGGAATCACATTTTGTATGCCTGGGATTTCTTTGATCCTGCTGAATATTCATAGCAGGTCCTGTTAAAGACATTTGGATCTGTCTATGGTCTGACAGTGTAGTACAGTCAGACACATGCCAGTCCTTTATACAGTTAACTGCTTTAGAATTACAGAAAGTGATGTCAATGACTTCACTTCTGTTGCTGTTGACAAATGTCGGTTTGTTATCTGTATTGAGAATAAAAAGGTCATTAGATAAGAAAAATTCTATTAGTTCCTCACCTCTTTTGTTGCAGTTGAAACTGCCCCAAATGGTGTGGTGTGCATTTGCGTCACATCCCACGATAAACTTCATCCTAGAGCGTAAGCAGTGCTTGACAAATCTTCTAGCTGAAGCCGCTAGAGGAATTTCTTCTTCATATGGAAGGTACGCTTACATGATACATGTGGTATCTCCGTTTTCACTGATCACCTTGATAGCAACATTGTCCCCATCAAGGAAATCAGCCAAAAGGAGGGCATTAAGATTTTTATTTACAATGATACATGCTCTCGGTTTGCTGCATGAGCGATCGAAGAAAAGATTCCTACAGTTGCCCAGGCCTAGGATCCTTCCATGATTGACCCAGGGTTCCTGTATTAGGGCAATATCTATCCTTCCTTCTACCAGTCTCTTGCTAAGTAAAGCTGAAGGAGACTGGCTATGTTGTAGATAATTTGTGCAATCCTTATGGGATTGCCTATTTTCTTAAGGGGTTCAGACATAACTAAGTTGTTTGGTTATGAATAGCAACAAGGCTAACCCTTAGAGAGGAGTTTATTACTCGATTAAGGCTGAGTCTTCTCTTGTTGGAGAGAAAGACACAGCTGTTTTGTCTGATCCTGAGTCAGATAGCACAAGATCATCAATTTGTTTGAATAGTGACCCAGTGGAATCACTAACTGAACTGGAAGGAGACTGTGGCTTTTGAGGCCCTGTTCCTGTACCTATTGTTGGAGTCATTTCCCCAGAAACTGGTTCCATGTCCTCCATGGCTACTGAGCTCACAAAAAATGCTTCAGGTTCACCACCCACCTTCTGCGCCAGCGGTTCCATCACAGCTTCGTCCGATGCAGGCTTTGAAGCCACCTCATCAGATCCTGCAGATAGTCCCGCTACAGCTTTATCCAGTGCAAGCTGAGCCACATCACTAGAGCCTGCAGGTGGTTTATCCACGGCGACAGGAGGGGGGAGTTTGCGAGTAGCATTTGGATCGGACAAGATCTTGCAGAGTCCTTTCCCGAACGCTCCTGTGAATATCTCGAAATTCCACTTTCGTAAGAGCTGGGCTGATCTTTCGTCCATTTCGATTATCCACCTAGTATTGGCACGATCCCCTACAATGACCCTCTCACTGATTTTCCACTCATCAGTGTTGAGGCCTGGGTTAGATCGGGCAAGCCGTCGAAGCAGTACCTTACCCTCTGTGGTGAAGACATCACGAGTTTTGAGGGCTATTTTAACTGGTTTGGGAAGGTCAGCCGCTTTCAGCACCCTGATTTTAAAGCCACCGACCCTCCCTCCATCATAGTTATCCTGTAGCCATTTCACTGCGTACTCATTGGTGCAGTGAAGCATGAGGGCACCGTTCAGTACACCAGCGGTTACAAACTGAGGGGCCATTTGATCGAGATCCATTGAGTCGATAGTTCTATCAATGTCTCTCAGAATATCCATTCCATCCGCAGGAGACAACCTTGCTTCTGGGAAGGCCTCCTGAACGATGGCCATTCTCATACCTGCGGCTACTTGACAGTACGACCATGGAGCAGATGTCCTTGGTCGCTTCGTCTGTACCGAGGTACTAGGGGAAGGGGTACCATCATCCGGCCTACCTCTTTTACCGGCTAGGGTCTCCTTCTGCTGCTGTTGGGGCTTTCCACTACCAGATTCAGTACGACGAATCTTATTAAGTCGTCACCTGTGCTTGTATTTTTGTGCACGAGACATTGTTTCCCATCCAGGCACGAGGTCAAGCATAGAGGACTCGACCACTTCTTGTCTTAAGGATGGGGGATTGGTCGACGCGGGTCTTGAGGTTCCACATACGTCAGATAGTTTTCTACTGGTCGCAGGCCCTGAGGGGCCACAATCGACCAGTGGTTGAGTGCCAGTCACAGTCTCGCTACGCACCTTAGTGGTAGATCCCAGAGAGATGTAGTCACTTTGGTCAAGTTTTGACTGTTTATAACGGTTTTGGGGGCGGTTTGACCCGCCATGTTTTTTTCTTTATTATCCATAAAGCATGTAAGTACTGAGGGTAAGTAAAGGTCACCGCCTGTATGGACCCTCTATGCAGGCGTAAGGCTTATTTCAACGTGGGTCGCCACTTCACGAGGTGAACCGTTTGCGACAACCTTTAACCCTGGTTGCCATGTGACTTTCACATTCTCATCGGCACGGTATCCACTCCTTGGACTTAGGTTGCCTTTATCTGCCTTCTCCGTCATATCCGTGGGGTCTTGAAAAAAGACAAGACTGCACACAGATTATTTGGATCTCGGCAGATTATGCCAAGGACAATTTAGGCACCCTCCTTCTTTTTCAACCGGGTTTGGGACCGTCTTAGGCGAAGTTCACATAAGACATAGTTTTAGTTGCTGCAAAATATTTTCTCTCAATTTATAGGTATTTAAATTGCCATGGAACATTATGCAGTGTCACATAATGTAAAAAAATGCCCACAATAATGAATAGACATGATTGTAATATGGCATGATGCAACAGCACTCGAAAGAATACTTTATAAATATAAGGGAAAGGCCAATACAAAAGTAATGGCAATCCTGTGCTGTTTAGGGTGATTATTTCTTTTTTCACACATGAATAATGGAATGAGTATTCCCATCAAGATTTTACCCTCTTTTGTACATGGATAAAATAACATTTAGTTCATAATTCGGCCACACCTTTGGAAAATCTAATAGTGAAGGTGATCAAAGTTGACAGTAATGTAACCATTTTATTCTGGTACCCTCATTCCAACCTCTAACTTTATCTCTTTATACATGATTTTTATTTTTAGAGATACTTAAATGATAACATTTCTAAATGTCATGCAACATTTAGCTGCAACTACAACTGCAAAATTCCTTAAACAATTGTTTTATGATAATTGGCATAGAAAATAATAGAAAAAAAAATAAATAGGCTATTATAGGAATCATACAAATTGGACACTTATTCTACATAAGTTCCTACGAGATGTTTTAGATACAGGATCTATGCAGGTTAAAATTAAAAATCTAAATTAGATTGAATTAATCAAAAATATTGCATCAATTTTTTTCATGCAAATTTTTAATTAATACTTGAAGAATTCAAAGAATTTGATAGTTTTCTCAAATATTTGTATCTAAAAACTAAGGCATCAAAAATTTCCCAATTGGATTTCGAAAAAGAAAGTGCTCAAATTCAAAAAGTTACAATTTTGTAAGAACATAAAAGTTAAAAATTTTATACTTCCTTTTCTATTTATACTTACATTGTGGTGTCAATTTTAACTGTACATCTTATGTATTTTTAATACCCATCTGACAAAATTAATGTTTAAAATAACCAATGTAAAATATGTTCAATATTCTTTTAATTATGTGGATATTATCCTGACTTCTGACATTGTCTGTCTTCTAGTCCCTAGCACCAGAAATGATGGACCCTTTATGTCTATCAATTTCAATATGCTACATGAATTTTATTAAGACATTTCTTTTCTGCTATGGAGCTTTGCCAATTTTTATTCATAACCTTTCACAAAATTATTCAGAAGTCCTAGATCGGCGATTTTCAACCTCTCATCTTATGGCACAAACTAAAATTCTACGGCATAGAAAAAACATAATTTTTTTGACAATCTAACAAAAATATAGGTATAGTTTTTATTTATTTACATGAAAATTTTTTAATCAAGTACCCTCTTTGCTTTACAGTGGCTTTTTGAAATAACCAATTAGTTACGCTTATATTTTGTATAGGTTTCTTTTACATTGACAATGTGAGCTGATACTAATAATAAATCATTACAAATTCGACTACACAAGGGAAAAAGTCTTTATTCTATGAGCTAATCTTGAAATATGTTACATTTTGCTTCATTGTGCATCTGATTCCAGTCTTAATCCGAAACTTGATCTTTTGCCATTTTGTAACTGCATCACACAGTACTGACAAATAGAAATAAAATATTCACGTGAAATCGACAACAAATATGTATAAAACGAATCCTTATTCTAAAAGCTACTGTATGATAGAGTTGGGCGATCCGCTCAGGAGCTGACTCAAAGAGCTAACTCTCTTGGCGGATTGAGCGAGAGCTGATTCGTTAAAAAAGAGCTGTAGCTCTTTTTTAACGAATCAGCGCTTCCGCTCTCGAAGAGTCATTTCCGCATGCGATCTTTAATTCTTTTGGGAGTTAACTCTTTTCGTGAGCTAGATCTTGATTCAGTGATTCTTTTGGGAGTTAACTCTTTTCGCGAGCTAGCTCTTTCGAAGAATCATTTCTGCATTCGATCTTTTGCGCTCACTGACTCTTTTCGAGAGCTAGCTCTTGATTCAGTGATTCATGATGGGAATTACAAAAAAAAATTGTCCTCAAAGTAATTTATTCTTTATGGACAATTTTAAAGTTATAAGAATTGAATTTGGGCCATCAATTAAAGTTTACAGCTTAACAGCCGTATGCTTCAATGCCTTTCGTCCTCAGGCCCCATCTCCCTCCTTTTGTTGATTTTAGAGGCAAACTGCGCAATTGTTGGATGAGTGAGTACTGCGTGGGTGTTCAAGCACGTTTGGCGCCTCTTCGTCTGGCGTTCACGTGACAACAAGGGATGTTCGATGAACCAAACATATTATATACCATTGAGTGGCTAGCCCGGCGTTGCCCGTGATACAAGGTATTAATCTGGTGTAAAATTTTCCGCATAATTCAAATCTGTTGAAGATATATTCAATTAAAAATTTATTTATTTAAAGAAAATCATATTGTTAGGTATCAATCTAAACTGAAATTTCCGTAGATTTCAAATCCGCTGAAATTTTTACTCCATCTTTAACGGTCTAGGAGATAGAAAAAAAGATTTTTTACCTCAGTTAAAAGATTTATCGTCTAGCTGGGAAATCAATCGCGCAAAATCAAAGCGGAAACGAAAAAAATAATTTTCTACTTGTTCTGCGGATGAAAAAAACTTGGCATAATTCCTAACCCTGACAGCAAGATCGCATGAGTAGAAAACGTTCTCCGCGTTTGAAAAATCGATGGAGAGTAAAATTATGAAATTCATTTAAAAATCTTCGAGATTGAATTTTAAAATTCGCCGTGACCCAAAAATTGCAAATAATTTGGTCTACCTGTGTGCTAAATCTCATTGTTGCAAGTGCCATAGAATCGTCGTGATTTTGCGGCCCCAAATAAACAAACAAACACTTTCTTTTATAATAGTAGAGACATCTCGATATGTTATACACATTATTATACATCTCAAAGGAGCGGTGAGTCATGAAAAAGAGCTAGCGGTTCCGATCCGATCCCTGAAAAGAATCATTTTTCCCATCACTACTCTATGACGTAGAAGCAGATGCTGTGTAACGTCGTGATAAAAGAAATAGACTTTTTTAAAGAATTAAAGAAAAATTTATTTACAATATGGTAGCGACATCACCGTTACAACTACCTCTCATCATACGTTTTAAACATAACGGCTGAAACACACGCCATTCCAACACTGCACTCAGTCCACACTTCAACGAAGCATCCAATTAGTGATGGGAGTATTCGAGTACAAAAGTACTCATGTATTCGATACTTAAAAGTAACCGCTGTACTCGATACTTTTATGTGACTACCGGAAGTATTCATATGAGTACCGGAAGTACTCAAGTAGTTGTTGTTGTATTCATCCAAAGTATCGGTTACAAAAGTACTCATATGAGTACCGGAAGTATTCATGAATACAGGAAGTACTAAAGTAGTTGTATTCATCCTAGGAGTATCGGTTACAAAAGTATTCATTTGAGTACCGGAAGTACTCTAGTAGTAGTTCCTGTACTCATACAAAGTAGTAAGTACTCATCAAAGGTATTCGCATACAAGAGTACTCATGCTGGCTGTTCAAATACCAAAAGTATGTCGCTGCGTATTCGAACACCTGAGAATTCATCGTATTCTTAAGTAGCAGAAGTGTCATATTGTAAAAGTATGGATATCTATGGTTCTCGTTAGTTTTATTTTTCTTGTCTCGATTTTGCTTTTCCCAATTTTATAAATCTTGAAAATGCACGTGATGAATGAAGCGTCGAAAAATTCCATCGATTAAGAGATTGGATTTCTTTGCAAAAGACATTGAGTTTGCCTTTTATTGTTGAAAATTGTATTTAAATTTGTCAATTTTTTTTTTAATTTTAATTTTCAAGCTTTATTTCTGGTATTAAAATTATCTATACAAATAAGATACTTTTATGCTCAAAATGTTTTTCTGTTTCTTCAAGTAAAATAACGTTATTATTTCATTCTTGAGATGGCTGTTACTTTCTTCAAAGTACCTGACCGGAGTAAATGGCTACAAATTCCCAATTTTTACATGCTATCTTGAAAATATATGTGCTGCATGAAATGCTGAAAAGTTCCATCGATTAAGAAATTGGATTTAAAATTTTCTGGAAGCAATTTCCCAAACAGACAGGCTGGATTATCAGTGAAGTACACATGCTATGCCCTTTATTTTCTACAAGAACAATTTGCTGTCGGTTAGGAAAATCACTTAAGTATTATCAGTTCTATTACGTTTCTTTAATTTCTAGATTACTTCTTCTTTTAAGTGATAGTATTAGTCTTAACAAAGTTACTTGGGGTCATTATTAAGTTTAAATGTTTCTTTCATTTCTTGTTTACTTTTTCATAAAGGTTAAAAATTATTGCTTAAAAAGTTAATTAATTCTAAAATCTAGAATATTCTGTAAAACTTTTAAATTAGTTACAAGTGCTTTATCATTTGTATGTTGGGTTCTTTCTTGCATTTGAGTAAATGTTGTGTTGCTTTCAGTTCTTATTTGTTTTCATTTATGTTTTAAATTAATGTTTCTAAAATTTAATTGATTCTAATATCTAGTGTAATCCTGTAAAACTCTTGAATTAGTTTCAACTGCTTTATCATTTGTATATTGTTTTCGATATGTTTCCCTGTTTTGCATGTCATCGTGTGTATGAATCTTAAATATCTCACGATATATTTGAGCCGATCAACCGGTATAGTGGTTAAGGTGTTAGCCTCTAGATCGGAACGTTTCTTGTTCAAATCCGGGTCTTGGCATGGATGTTTGTAAGCGTATGGTGTAGAGGCGGCTGGTGCACCTTAAATCTGTCGTGGCCCAAAGTCTTCACATTGGGTTGATGTAGAAGTTTGGAGAGTGGGGTGCCAGCTCAAGTGTTGCTTTGTCATCTGACCATGGTTCAAAATCACGAAGTGTTGTCCATGGATCTTTCCCTTAAGGGACTGATCCCGGACAGTCGTCAATAGCCCATTGTGTTGCTTTAATACGACGTTAACTAAAATTACCATTACCAAGATATATTTGAAACTGAGTCATCCAGATCAGGTTTAAAAGAATAAAAACGTAAGTGTTCATATTATGACAAAGATTTCTATACGAGACAAGATAAGCATGATGTACATTAGATCGCTGAAGCAAGAAGTGATATTCAGCGCCTAAAGTGATCGTATTTATGCAGTAACGAGTGAAAGGCAATGCTCAAAGAGTGCGACACAAAGGCCTAAGGGAATCTTGGTAAAAATATGCTTTTAGCATAACATCTGCTGCTCCTACACAGTTATGGGACAGATTTCGGAAGGCAATGAGATTATATTCGATCTCCTTCGTTGAAGCAAATAGGCAACATATCTCAGAGCCTGTCGATAGTAAATGCCATTGCACATGCTTTTTCTGCAGCTTCCTGTTCTGACACCTATCCAGAGACATTTCAACGCACAAAACAACATGCAAAATCCCATCGCATTAATTTCCATTCTTGATCTGAACTCTCGTATAACTCAATTCAGAGAAAAAGGATTGATGTGATGCCTTGAAAAGGACCAGAAAAACTGTGCCTGTTCTGATGGCATTGTATATCTAATGATACATCTTTCCTGTCACTCACTTTATAACATATTACATCTGTATCATCACATATTGGAGGAACATGTCTTCCCTTCGACTTGGATACACTCCTTTCTTATACCTTTTCAAAAACCTGTAAGGATCCAACAAATCCATATAACAATAGGCCAATCACACTCACCAGCTGCATGTGCTAACTTTTTGAAAAGATGGTTAATTCTCGTCTCACTTGAATCTTAGAGACAACTCAGGCTCTTAAATTAGAAGTGAGATTAAATGTGTCCACCATCGAGGCCAAGAAGATACATGGTTTCATTTACGTCCTGACAATCAGTCATTAAATTGCTTGAAGATTCCCGATAGTGAACTGTACTCAAACATTATATGTTTAGCAGCTTGTATCTACCAAAAGTATTAAAAGTAAAGAAGGGTTACACTGCTAGTTATATATACTAGTAAACTTAAGTTAATTTTTGTAGTGGTGGCTAAGTTCGGCACACATGTTTTTATGTCTGCTTTCTCTTTTCTTTTAGACATTTGGAATCTAAAGAAGAGCAGTGGTTTTCCTCTCTAGCTTGATCTTTCTTGTGTTTTCCCTCCTTAAAGTTTGTAAAGTAATTTAAATGTTTGCAGTTTTCCTAATTTTAAATTTAGTTTTTCATGCATTCTATATCTAGGGTTCCTTTGGGAAAAATCAGTTTACATCGTAAACTAGTTATTAAATTTAGAGGTGAGAACCTCTGCTAAAGAGGATTAGAGCTCTTGGCGATACCTCTATAAAAAAAGTGCATCATGATTCCTACCCCATGGGTGATGTGGAAATGGAATCGTTCATTTTAGGACATGTTTTAAGTTACAGAATATAATTGTAATAGCTATCAAAACATCAAATTGGTGTATTCAGTCTGAAATATACTTATTATAAATGTAGATGGTGTTGCCTATAAACGGTGCCCTGTTATGTAATATTAGTGCGTATCGTTAGTAGCAGAAAAATTCTCGAACAAGACGATTGTGTCCAAAGTGCCTTCCTTGGAAGAGAGAGAAATTAGACACCAGAAGAAACAGCCCCTGAACAATACTTGTTCCATTCTCGGCATTTACATTAATTTGTTGGTTATTGTACTGATACTCAGTCGTTGATGACATGTTCTTAAGATCAGTGGGTTTAACAAAAAATTACTAATTTATGGTTCTTTACACTTAAGCAAATCCAATTAAAATATATAGATTTTACAAGCTTGGGTGTTTTTATTCAATTGATTGGAATAAAAATATTTACTCAAAATTTAACACCAAATGGTATTTTTAAAATTTGAAATTAATTTAGTTAAGAAACATTAAGTTCACAATAATAGGCTTTAAAGTTTCTAAAAATTTCAAATTTAATAAGAATTCAGTTTAACCACCCTAGTGGTTGCAACGAAAAATATCAAGTACAAAAATTATCTGATTACAAGATGAAGATTGGGTCAGTTTTCCTCTAGTTATGAGATATATCGTACATCAAGATACGGTCAGTTTTGCTAATGAAACAAATCTCATCGAACATGACCACCCTGACGTTTAATGCGAATACAGCACTTGGGAGTATTACTGTGACTGATTTGAAATAATATTCAAAGAAAGCACAGAAGGAAAATAAAGCCATAAAAGAACTTGTAGAATATGACTAGAAATAAAGTCCTATTTTAGTTGAATTTTCAACGTCTCACCGAACAGGTTTCTGAACTATGAAAATAAGTTTATGAAACGATGATAAATGCCCTCCTATTTTGTCATTGTAAGAGCCCTATATTGCTCAGTATGTGAAGCAAACATCCTGACATGTTAAAAATTTAATATGTATATTGTTATTAATATTACTACCTAAATATTGGAATTACAAATTTATACTAGTTCACTGCAAGTGTAATATGTATTAATTTAATTGTCTAAACTTCAACAAGCAGATTTTAATCTTATTAAATGTGAATACACCATATTAAAAAAAATTAAGAATTGAAACAAGGGATAAGTTTACAGAAATATTTTTAAAGTTTCAGATCCTGGTATTAAAAATAATACTCTTACATCTTTTAAAGAATTTTTGTTCTTATGTTTGGGGTTCCCTTCAAAATAAAATTTTGTCTTGTTTCCTGTTGAATGATTATTACCTCAAATTATGGTAGAAAACCAAATCCATAAAATGCAAAAACTTAAATTAAAAAATAATTTGTAAAATCGAGATAAAAATTAAAAAATTCGGCAATTTGTAAATTGTATTTTTGTTTTTCAAAATACAGTTGTTTTTTAACAAGTTCAAAAAGAAAAATAATAGTAATTTTCATTTTTACAAGATTTAAAAAAATTTATATTAATAATTCGGAAGAAAAAAAATGTTCAAACAAATAATTTAGAGAAAAAAAAAAACAATCCTTTTATTAAGCAAAAAAAAAAAATCAAACTAATTTGATTTTTATAAATTTTTGCTTAAGGAAGCAAAATTCTCGATCCGGATTCGAACCAGGTTCCATGTT
This sequence comes from Metellina segmentata, assembly GCA_947359465.1. Classification (NCBI taxonomy): domain Eukaryota; kingdom Metazoa; phylum Arthropoda; class Arachnida; order Araneae; family Tetragnathidae; genus Metellina; species Metellina segmentata. The sequence goes on along the minus strand of OX375873.1, from coordinate 68,387,581 downwards.
ACTCCAAATCCGTGATTCTAACCACTATACCAAATAGCACGTGACATATCAAGTTTTTTTACAAATAAAAGCCATATATCGTAATTCTCAGATTCTTATATCGATTAATCGTTTTTTTCGTGTATTCGAATAGTACTCGATACTTGAAAGTACTCGAATACTAAGTACTCGATACTCAAAAGTACTCGATTCTGCCCATCACTACATCCAATCGACTCTCAAAAGCCGTTACAAAAAAATATCTTTTCACCAACGTTATACATAAAAGGAAAAAAATGAACTTCCGGGAAAACCATTTAAGCTCACATAAATATGTCAAAAGAAAATATATCCTTTCCAAGAGTAATAAGAAGTATAAATAAACACAGGAAGTATCACAATATCTTGGAATAAGGAAAAAGAAATATTATCATAACATTTAAAAGATATTCCGGAAGTGTACGTTACAACTCTTCCCCCCTTAGAATAACTTTTTACCCTGTAAAAAGTTACCATAACTTTTCAAAAAAAACTAATTTCTACAAAATTTTATACAAATATACATACAACTGCCAAGTTACCTAAAAAACAATAAAAATAAACTCAAAGGACATTTTGGTAACTCAGAACAGTCGGCTAAGGCTGTCAGCATTCTGGTGTTTTCTGCCCTGACGATGGATTACCTCATAGTTCCAGGGCTGCAATGCAAGAGCCCATCTCATGAGACGTGGATTTACCCCAGAGTTCCCTTTTAACCATACTAGAGGATTATGATCAGTTTGGATAAAGAACTTGGTAGGTCCATCCAGGTAGCATCGTAGCTTCTTGACAGCAAACACAATAGCGGCACATTCCTTTTCGGCTTTCAAGATCTGCGAATGTCGGACCGACATTCGATATGGCTTCGCACAGAGGGGCTTTATTTCAGAAAGTTCGATATCAAACTGGATACGATCTGTGAGGCCAGGCACGTTTGAGAAACACTTGAAATATTTACATATAATACAACTGAGCTGGTCAATATGGTCGTCATCCAGTCTTCCTTTCTCTTCACTGATTCTCAATATCTCCTCGAGATCAAAAATATTGGGATTGTTTTCCACGGGCGGGAATTCTTCTTCCAACTCTGATTCTTCATCCTCACAAGTAGTGACCAGATTTATGAATTCCGGCCTCTGGTAGTAAGGCTTCAATAAATTTACATGATATATTTGTGACGAATTTTTCCGGTTAGGCAGGGCAACAAAGTAGTTCATCTCCGAAATCTTGCTTTCAATGGTCCCAGGACCATTAAATTGAACCGCTAACTTATTTACAGGTGAGGGTGCCAGTACCAGTACTTTATCTCCAACATTGAATTCACGTTTCACGGTATTTTTGTCGTACCATTTTTTTCTTTTCTTGGCAGCTTCCTCCATATTATCAATGGCTAGGCTGCGACATTTTTCCAATCTTCTGAGAAGATTGATGATATATTCAACAACTGAAGAATTTCCTTCTTCCGGCTGTAACCAGTTTTCATACAGAAGAGTGACGGGAGTCCGCAAATTTTTTCCATGAACCAATTCAGCTGGACTGAATCCGGTGGATTCATGAGTAACTGTCCTCAAGGCGAACAAGACTGCATGGACATGCTTCTCCCAATCTGGTCCTTCTTCGTTACACAAAACTCTCAAAATCCGTTTCAGGGTACGATGAAACTTTTCTACCGGATTGCTCTGGGGATGATACACAGAGCTAAGTACCACCTTGATGCCGAAACGTTCAAAAAATTCCGATTAGAGTTCGCTCATAAACGAGGTTCCCTGGTCGTGTTGAATCTCCTTAGGAAAACCCATTCGACTAAAAATCTGAAGGAGAGCATTAATTACGGATCTAGATGTTATGTTTGGTACTGCCACAGCATCTGGGTACTTCGACGACATACACATTGCCGTAATCAGGTATCTTTGGCCTGAGTCCGTCACGGGCAAAGGTCCTACAGCGTCAACTTCAGTAATCACTGGAACAAGAGTCATGGGCGCTTTTTTCTTGTCCGTTGCCTTTCCATCTCTCTGGCAGGAATCGCAAGCCTTCATGAAGTCCTCTGCTTCTTTGTAACAGTTTTTCCAGAAAAAGTACTTGGTCATTCTGTCTTTGGTCTTGGTGGTCCCAAGATGACCTGACGTGCCTTCATGACACAATTTCAGTATCTTTTCTCGATACTCTATGGGCACGACGATGAGCTTCCTTTCGATACCACTCTTGTCCTCCTTGATCTTTACCAAAAGTCGGCCCTTCTCCAGTTCAAAATCTTTAGGAGGGTTTCCATTTTGGATTTGTTTTACTTGAGAGCTCATCTCTTCATCTTCACCTTGAGCCTTGATTAGCTGCTCAGTGTCCACTTTTAACAATTCAGTGATATCTTGATCTTCTGCCACCTGAGTGAACTCGTCACTTACTTCCCCTGTTTCCATTTCATTTTTTTCCAAGGTACTGAATTCTTCGGCTGGGATAGGGTTTTCGGATTCTTTAATTAAAGATTGAGAGAGAGAGAGAGAGAGAGAGAGAGAGAGAGATTCTTCCCTTTCTTTCACTTTTTTCTGATGCCTTGTCAGTACTGCATTTATTTGATCCACAGATTGACAATCTTCCCTTTTTAACAAGGCAGCAGTCCGATTCCCTAAAAGATATCGTCCGCGGTCTAGTTCATCTGGAATCACAGCAGCCCTAGTGAGTGTTTTTCCCAATTCACACTCTACCAAAACTTCGGCAAGAGGTAAACAAGTTGAGCTGGAGTCAAAAGGTTGCTGTACCCAAACATGTTCACCAGTCATGTCAGCTGAATTCACCAATTTCCGACAAACAATGTCAATGGTCGCTCCGGTATCTCTTAGTAAATTTATATCCCGACCGTTTATTTTTCCTTTCATGATAAACGGTTCCAGGTATTTCTCAGGTTCTTTGTCCGAAATGTAATTTACAGTTTCCGAAGGTTTCTTCAACTTTGGACAATTTGGTCGGATATGACCAGGCTGATTGCAATGAAAACACCGCATCTGTCTCCTGCGGTCGAATTCCGGATTTGGGTCTTGTTCGGAAAATCTTCGTTCTATCTTAACCCCTTTACCATTCATGGTATCACTTCTCCTTGGTGGATTATCGGTCTTTTCAAACTTATTTTGAACTCGACCCTCGAACTTGTCTTTCGCAAAGACAGGGTTTCGTTTCACAGTTCGTCTAACGTCTTCAAACTTCTCCAACAGTTCCACCAAATCTGTAGGGGAGTTTATTTCTGTCCATTCTCTAAGATACATATCCTTGAATTCGGATGGTGTTTTTTTCTTCATCTGATCTGTGATGATCAAATCTCTCAGTTTTTCAAAAGTAAGGACCTGACAACCTGCAATCCATCCATCGAAATAAGTAGACAATTCATGATAGAAATCCCTCCAGTTCCGATCAACTGCTTTATGGTGTGAACTAAATAACTGTCGAAATCTTTCTGGTGTTAGTTTGAACCTTTTTAACAGAATATTCTTGATGTGATCATAATTTATAGCTAGGTCAGCTGGTTCACGGGCTATTATATGAGCAATCTCTTGGGGGATCAAACTTAATAGGTGAGATACCCACATTTCTTTACCCAGCGACAGCAAAGTTGCCTGTCGCTCGAACAAGATTAAATAAAGACTCATATCATCTTTCATGTCGTATTTCGGAAGGATCTTGGTCAAGTCTCGATTCGATGGTCTAGAATGATCTACTGCACCTTGCTGGGTTTGTCTAGTTGCTTCTATTCTCAATTTTTCTAACTCATACTCTCGTTCTCTCTGCTTTTCTTTCACTTCTAGGTCTTGAATTCTCCGCTTTTCTTCAAGGTCTTCAATTCTCCGCTTTTCTTCAAGGGCTTCAATTCTCCGCTTATCTTCAAGGGCTTCATTTCTCCGCTTTTCTTCCACTTCAAGGGCTTCAATTCTCCGCTTTTCTTCCACTTCAAGGGTTTCAATTCTCCGCTTTTCTTCCACTTCAAAGGCTTCATTTTTCTTTCGAGTTTCTATAATTCTACCAAAAAGTGCTTTGGTGAATTCTTCATCATATCCCTCACTTGAAGTAATAAGATTCACTAACTGTTTTATGGATTTTTCTACGGTGATTTCTAAATCTATCTCCTCCACCAATTTGATCAAGTCCTCTTTCTTTCCCTTAACTAAATAAGTCATGATTAAATTCTAAACAGTTTCCCCCTTTGGACTCAAATATAACGTAAGGTACAAAATGAAAACTTTTCGAAACCGAAACCGTCCAGAATTCTGACTTACCTTATAGCCAAGCCACAAGAAATATAACTCAAAGACAATAGAACAATAGAAAAGAAATAAATGTACAAAAACCAATTTTGTAACCCAAAAGACCTTAAAAAGAAAATTAATTAAAAAAAATTTACATCAAAACACCATTTCAAATACAAAACAAATTTAAATTATTAATTAAGATAAATAATCATCTACGACAGCTAAAATCTCTTAAATTTCTATTTCACATAAATTCCAAATCAATACTAATTTCTATTATAAAAGCAAAATTTGCAATTAAGAAATTTTTTTGTTTCGAAACCTGTTACGATAAATGGAAGTTATCACAAAAACAGAAGTAAAATTGTACATTAAATATAATAGTGCATAAAACTTTAGACTTAAAACCGAAACCACTTATCTGGAACAGTTGCTTGATGGTACACAGGAAGTCCTTGAGCAGGAACCCAAAGTTCGAACTGGACTTTGCTGACGATGACAGGACGGGATGCCCAAAAAGTTCGGACCGGATGGCCCTTTCGATGCTGAACACACACGCGTTTCACACACAGGAACAGGACGGGATGTCCCAATTCTACTGACCGGACTAAGCTTCGTTGCTGGACACACGCAGTAACAGGCCACGTTTCATACACAGAAACAGAACGGGATATCCAAAAACATCGGACCGGATGGCCCACTTCGTTGCTGCCGGACGCACGCAAATTCTCCACTCGCGAGGACGGGATGTCCACAAACTTCGGACCGGATGGCCCCCTTCGTTGCTGCCGGACGCACGCAAATACTCTACTCACAAGGACGGGATGTCCACAAACTTCGGACCGGATGGCCCCTTCGTTGCTGCCGGACGCACGCAAATACTCCACTCACGAGGACGGGATGTCCACAAACTTCGGACCGGATGGCCCCTTCGTTGCTGCCGGACGCACGCAAATACTCCACTCACGAGGACGGGATGTCCACAAACTTCGGACCGGATGGCCCCTTCGTTGCTGCCGGACGCACGCAAATACTCCACTCACGAGGACGGGATGTCCACAAACTTCGGACCGGATGGCCTTCTTCGTTGCTGCAGGACGCACGCAAATATTCCACTCACGAGGACGGGATGTCCAAAAACTTCAGACCGGATGGCCTTCTTCGTTGCTGCAGGACGCACGCAAATTTTCGCTGAACACAGGACGAGATGTCCACAGTTTATTCTCAAATCAGGACGGGATGTCCAAGACTTCAATTTAATGGGAACGATCACAGTGCATGCCACCATTAATAGGTAGCTGTAACGTCGTGATAAAAGAAATAGACTTTTTTAAAGAATTAAAGAAAAATTTATTTACAATATGGTAGCGACATCACCGTTACAACTACCTCTCATCATACGTTTTAAACATAACGGCTGAAACACGCCATTCCAACACTGCACTCAGTCCACACTTCAACGAAGCATCCAATCGACTCTCAAAAGCCGTTACAAAAAAATATCTTTTCACCAACGTTATACATAAAAGGAAAAAAATGAACTTCCGGGAAAACCATTTAAGCTCACATAAATATGTCAAAAGAAAAGATATCCTTTCCAAGAGTAATAAGAAGTATAAATAAACACAGGAAGTATCACAATATCTTGGAATAAGGAAAAAGAAATACTATCATAACATTTAAAAGATATTCCGGAAGTGTACGTTACAGCTGTCAGAACAGCACAATATATCCGGAGCACAAACGATTCTAGCGAAACAGGGAGGGGGCCCGGGACCCTCCCGAAATTTTGACTAGGTTCAATCATGATAACTTTTTATTTTGAATTTTTGAAATCTAATTTGTATTTCTAGCGGAAACAATTTTCTTAAAAAATTTTATTATTTGGACACATTTAAAACAGGACAGAGAAGCTATTTCCTTTCCTGAGTAAAGTAAACACAGTGGGCTGGACTGGCTGGACACAGGGATCACCAAAATTTATGATGGTTTATGAAAGATGTGCTGTGATCACGTGGTTGTGAGAGTGCAACTCAACAGAGAACATTTTCTCCCTCCGCTGCCCTCAGAATCCAATGGACACCCCTTAAGGTTTTACGACTTTGCGAGATAAGAGACCCTCTGTCTAGCTTCCCAAACAACCCCTTGGGCATAGGTGAAAAGTCAATCCTTCATGCAAAACTTCTTTATAAAAAGACGAAATAACACTGATGGAATCGCAATCAGCTGCAACCCCCCACTGAAGATTCTTCAAGATCTAATGACAAACAAATTGGCAAAGTAAGCTTAGTAACGAAAAATATTTATGATACTGGAAATCATTGTCATAAAAGTTCTCTAAAATCTTTAACAAATGAAGAAATAATTTCCTTTGTTGAAAATATTTGGAAACCTGAAAGTGGATAGAAATTTCCCAATACGTCAGATTCAAACCACGAGAGATCATTTCAATTGAAATGGCTTGATGATTACAAATGGTTAACATATTCCGAAGAAAAATCTGGATCGTTTTGTAAGTACTGTGTATTTTTTTCATCTGAATCTGTTGGAATAGGAGATAATCAATTACCAGGGGCTTTAGACACGAAGCCTTTTACTAATTTGAAAAAAGCCAGAGAGGTATTCAATAATCATGAAAACTGCACGTACCACAAAAAATCAGTTTTAACAGCTGAAAATATTAAGTCTATGGTTAACAAAAAACTGAAAGTGTTATAGTTCAAATTAACACCCAAAGAAAACTGATGCAATTAATAATAGAAAGAAAATAATACAGATAATTCAAACAATACGATTTTGTGGGATACAACAAATTGCACTAAGAGGCCATAATGACAGTGGGCGAATCAATTTGGAGAAACCTGAAAGCAATGATGGAAATTTTCGAGCATTGCTGAGATATAGAGCCAACAGTGGATATATCAATCTTATAGATCATCTCACTAACAGCGGCGGGAAGAGCATGTATACGAGCTCAGTTGTTATACAAAATGAGCTAATTCATACATTTAGCCAATTAATTCAATCAAAAATAATATCTAATGTTCGTAAATCATCCTTTAAAACTGTATTAGCTGATGAAACCACCGATATCAGCCAAATAGAACAATTTTCTCTTTGTGTTCGATACGTCGATGATGAGTTGAATAATATCAGAGAAGATTTCTTAGCTTTTGTTCCTGTCTTTGATGTAACAAGTCCAGCCTTAACTTAAAACTGTGTTAGAAAACTTATCAAGTTTAGGACCTGATTTAAAAAAGTTGAGAGGGCAAGGATATGATTGAGCTGCGGTAATGTAATTTAGTGGAGTACACACGCTTGTATTAAGGAAAAATTTTCATTAGATGTATATACACATTGTTCTTCTCGTACTGTAAACTTACGCCTTTCTGATTCGTGTAACATTCCTTCTATAGGAAACTGTGTGGGGGTCATTAAAGAAGTTTGTGGGTGTTTTCATTCTTCGGCCAAAAGAACGGTGATATTAAAGTCATTGATTTTAAAATGCTGCCCTGAACAGAAAAAAAAATAACCTAATTTCTTTATGCGAAACTTGCTAGGTCGAAAGACATGATTCTGTTTTGGTATTCCAAAATTTGATGGAACCCATAATTCTTGCTCTCATAGAATTTGAAAACGAGGGAAGTAATACCTTCTTTTGGGCATATGGGTTAATACGTTTAATAACCCAATTTCACAGTTTCTCGTCAACCTTTTTGTTTTCAGCAGTATGCTCGCTATAACCCAAAATTTATCAGAAAAACTGCCAAGAAAAAATATTGACCTCTCGGAAGCAATGAGAATGTATCAAATGTGTTGGAACTGGCATCAAACATAAGGACGGATGCCGATGAAAATTTTAAGACTCTGTACAGTGAAATAAAGGAATTTGCTGAAAAAATAAAGATAAGAGAAGAAGTTCCTAGAACTTGCCGCCTTCAAAATGTAAGGAGCAACATCCCTTACTGCACAGCAGAAGAATATTATAGGAGAGCCGTTTACATACATTTTATTGATGATCTCTGCAATTCTCTGAAAGAGCGTTTTGCATTGGCGGTTCTTCCAGTCACGACCGCGGAAAGGAGTTTCTCAAGTTTGCGGAGACTGAAGACTTATTTACGAAATACGACTTCAAAAACGAGACTATATGGACTGGCGCTGCTTTCAATTCACAGAGATATTAAAGTAACAGACGAAGAAGTTCTTGATAAGTTTGTATTTAAAAAAACATTGCCGCAACCGCAGTCGCAGGGTTGAAAACTCGTTTTAAAAAAATTAATTTTTATTTCGGCTTATATACAGGTTTTGAATTTTGGGTAAATTTTTGAAGAAAACACGCGCCCCCGCTTATACACGGATCGGCTTATATACAGCATTTATACTATGAGCGTAAAAAAAAAAAAATTTTTATTTTTATATAATCTAGTTTAAATAGCCATAAAGCTTAAAGCTCCGATTGCTCTTGTACCGTCATGTAAGAATTTGACGGACAGCTGATTTATTATTAAACTATTTATTTACATAAATATTTACAAGATAATTATGGGCACAGCCATCGACAACCGAAACCTGCCTGAAGCCAAAGTAACACAATTGGCAAAACAGAGACGTCTGTCTCTCGTTGAATCTCGAGTCCGAATCCCCTCAAAATCCACGTTCGCTTCGCAGAACCGCCGCTGACAACGAGAGGGGGGTGAATTCCAAGCCCTCTAGAGATGTTTATGTTCTCTGCCGAACAGAAACACCCCCACACAGCTGCGAAAACCGTCTCTCATCCCACCGCTAAAACGTGATCCCAGATAAGAGACCGGGAACCGCACGTGCAGAATAAAGTTGTTTTCGCATTCCGAAACATTCCAGCGTCCACGTGTTAGGGAAAAGGGTCGGCAAGTACCATATGGTACAACCGCCCCCACTACTGAAAAAACTTTTCCCAAAGGTGAAAAGTTTTCAACGTACGCATCCACAGACGCACGGATAATCACCCACTGGCAATTCAGAATAACAGATCACTTACCACCACCATATCCTGAAACCGTGACTCAAGAATATGTGTAAGGCAAGTTAAATCCAATCAATTTAAAATTCATATACCGGAGTAACTTTCTACTCCCTTACAGTATGGTCACTCAAGGCTCAAATACCAAATTAAAATATAAACAAAATAAACACCAAACATTAAGACTTATACCAAATTCGTTAAAACTAAAACCAAATCACATTAACCACATCACATATAAGAATTTCGTTAAGCGAAACCCAAAATTTCAATACACAATACGAACTATATATAATAATACTTTCATTAAACCAACCAAAATACACCAAAACATATATAAAATTATCAATCTTGTTAAGCGAAAACCAAATTCCTAAGTTTCACTCAACACACGTCATGAGTTGCAATTTTAAAACTACAAATCTTCGACAGTGGTTTAAAATGACAGAGTGAAAACATCCTAAACACAAAATTAATTTCCACTCTACACAAAACATAATTTAAATTTGCACGTAGCTTTCAGCGAAAAGTACTCGAGTGAAGAACATAGATACAAGAAATCAATTCCACCATACGCAAAACATAATTTACAACTTTTAACATTTAAAATCCTCAGCAAAAGATACTGATATCATTGAATGAATATTTCATAATTACAAGGCTACCAATTTCACTCCGAGCAAACATGATTCATAATTTTAGCACTTAAAATCTCCAGAAAGAAAAAAGAAACACTTAAGTGAAGTGCCCCATAACTACAAAAATCTCCATTTCACTCAACTCAAAACATGATTCGCAATAATATTACACTATACAACACAAATCTTCCTCAATTACATTTTATTTAGCTCTTTGAATTTTCGTGAAAAGCGCGACTCAGACTGTCGGCGTTCAAGTGTTTTTTTCCCGATCGATGGACGATCTCGAAGTTATAGGGCTGGAGTGCCAGCGCCCATCTCATTAGTCGGGGGTTTGAACTGGCGTTGGTGCGCAACCAGACCAGTGGGTTGTGGTCAGTGACGACAACGAACCTTTTCCCATCCAGATAGTAGTGCAGTTTTTTTATAGCGAAAACAATAGCAGCGCATTCCTTCTCTGAAGTACAGTAAGTGCGCTCGACTTTGGAAAATTTTTTACTCATGTATAAAATGGGGTGTTCTTCCCCCTGAACATTCAACTGCGTGAGTACCACCCCCATCCCAAGATCTGAAGAATCGCACTGTACAATAAACTCGCGTTCAAAATCGGGTGCAAATAACACCGGTTCGCTCGTCAGTTTAGCCTTTAATTCCTGGAATGCCTTTTCGCATTCGTTCGTCCAAACAATTTCTCCCTTTCTTACCTTCCCCTTTAGGGCATCGGTTAACGGTGCTGCGACCACGGAATACATAGGGATGTACCTACTATAGTACCCGGCTAAACCCAGGAAAGCCCGAATGTGTGTTTTTGTTTGGGGAGTGGGAAATTCCTGAACACTTCTGACCTTGGCGTCTGCTGGGGATCGGAATCCGCGTCCAACAATGTGTCCCAAGTATTTTACATGGTTCTGCGCGAACCTACATTTTGACGGTTTGATCGTAAGCTTTGCTTTAGATATACGCTGAAGCACGCATTCGAGGTGTTCCACGTGACGTTCCCATGAGTCGGAAAAAATCGCGATATCATCCAAATACGGCACTGCAAACGACTCGCATCCCTTCAGTAACTCTGCCATAAGCCGAGAAAAGAAATATGGAGCGTTCTTCAGCCCAAAACTCATTCGTCGGGGACGATAAGTCCCAAAATTTGTACAAAACGCCGCCAATCGTTGGGCCCTAGGGCTCAAGGGTATTTGCCAATATCCCTTCGCAAGGTCTAGAACCGTTATGAAAGAGGCGGAGCTAACGAGTTCGATTCGCTCCTCGATGTGCGGTAGGGGGAAAAATTCTGTTCGAATAATTTCGTTTAGCCTCCTATAATCTACACAGGGCCTGGGGTCTTTTCCCGGGGTTTCTACGAGGATCATGGGTGATGTAAAATCGCTTTCTCCTACCTCGATAATGCCTAATTCCAACATGCGTTGTACTTCTCCTTTCAAAATTTCATTTTGTCTATGAGATGTTCGGTACGGTTTTGCCCTAACAGTTTTATTCCCGATAAGCTCGATATCGTGGACTACTAGGTCCGTTAGTCCAGGGTGATTTGAAAAACTGTTAGCATGCTTGTCTAACAATTTCCGTAATTGCGCTATTTGTCCTGGGTCGAGAAGGTCCGTCAGCTGACTGGACTGAGTAATGTCTTGGAAATCGTAAGCGTTCGGATCTTTTTCCAAGCACGGGAAATCAACTCCGTGATCCGCCAGAGACTCGGCAGCGGTTTCTAACGTCAACAAGTTTACACATTCCGGTCTTTTATGGTAGGGTTTTAACATGTTTACATGGTAAATTTGCGACCTTTCCCGCTTTCCTGTTAACTCCACGATGTAATTGGTGTCCGATAGCTTGCTCCTAATCGTCCCAGGTCCTACCCATTGGACGGAGAATTTGTTGGGTCGGTTGGTCGCTAAGGTTAGCACTAAATCCCCATTTTTAAATTCTCGTTTAACCGTGTTTTTGTCATACCAATCCTTCCTCTTAACTTGTGACCCTTCCATTCGGGATATCGCCACTTCCTGACATCGTTTGAGTCGGTTTATCAGAGTAAACACATACTCGGTGACTTCATTATCCTCCTCGTTGGGGCCTAACCATCGTTCATACAGCAGAGTCTCTGGGGTCCTTAAATTCTTCCCGTGCACGAGTTCTGCCGGGGCGTAGCCATGGCTCTCATGCACTACCGTGCGAAGCGCCAACAGTGCCAGAGGGAGGTGTTTTTCCCACTCTGGGCCAGCTTCGAGACATAACGCGCGCAACAATCGTTTAAAAGTCCGATGAAATCTCTCAACTGGGTTCGATTGCGGGTGAGCCACCGAACTGTGCCGGACTTTGATCCCAAAACGTTCGAAGAATTCCGAAGTCAACTCACTGGTAAAAGACGTACCCTGGTCACACTGAATTTCTTGTGGAAAACCCATGCGACCGAAAATGGTCAACAACGCGTCGGTGACGGTGACCGATCGTATGTCCGGCACGGGGATGGCTTCCGGATATTTTGAAGACATGCAAATTACGGTAATTAGGTACCGGTTTCCGCTCGGCGAGGTTTGAAACGGCCCACAGGCGTCCAGGTTTAATTTCGAAAAGACTTCTCGAATAATCGGAACCAATTTCATCGGGGCCTTTTTCCTGTCATTTGGCTTTCCCGCCCTTTGACAAGGATCACATGTCCGCACATAATCTTCCATCTCCCGAAAACACCCGGGCCAATAAAAATACCGCGCAAGCTTATCCTTTGATTTCGTACCCCCCATGTGCGCCGATGTCCCTTCGTGACACAACGCCAAAACCTTTTGCCTTAACGCCTTTGGCACTACTAATAATTTCTGTGCCAGACCCATTCGGTCTTCTCGACCTTTTACAAGTATTCCCTTCTCAAATGAATATGGTTTATCCCTCTGATTTCGTTTTGGGTCGGACGCCATCTCTAACGCCTCTTTCAAACTAGGGCAATTTTCCTGCGCCTTCTTAAATTCCTCTCTCTTTACTTCCAGAAGCTCCAATTTCGTGCCGCTTGCCTCCGCCACGGGAATAACAAGCGGTTCGTCCAACCTCAATTCTGTAGCTGTCTTGTCTATCCCCGGCGAGGGCGAAATCGAAACTACTTGGGGGTTTTCCCCCTCCCCCAAAACATTCGCTTCTGACTGCCGTTTCTGTAAACGCGTTTGAACGGCATTAATTTGCTCAGTTTCCGAGAACTCATATCCCGTTAATTCGCGAATCATCTGAGCTGTTCGGTTACCTAAGATGTATCGTCGCACATCGGCGGTGTTTGCAAAGACAGCTGCCTTGGTAGTGATTGACCCAAAACCTCCTTCTACTTTCACTTCCGCTAAGGGTAACGAAATTTGATAGGAGTCTAGCGGTTGCTGAATCCACACGGTCTCTCCCGTGTAGGATTTGGGGTCCACGTAATTCCGGTGTACTAAATCCAAGGTCGAACCCGAATCTCGAAGGATGTTTATTTCTTTAGCGTTTACAGATCCCTTTTGTACATACGGCATCAATAATTCATGTTCGGCTTCCCGTCTGAGTCTATTTACCGATTCAACTGTCACCCTATTCCCCAACCTCGGACAATTTGGCCTTAGGTGGTCGCTCGCGTTGCACTCAAAACACCGCGGCGTGCGTCTCCGGTCAAAAGTGTCGAATTTCCTTCCCTGGGAACTAGGCGGGAAAAAATCTTTCTTCCCTCGAGCGGGAGCAGGATGGTATTTACCCTCTCTGACTTCCCCTGGGAAAGGCGTACTTCCTTTGGGTTTTTCGAAAGGCTTTCTTTTGGGTTTCCGAATGTCTTCGTAGGAATCTAGCAGTTCGGCTAATTTGCCGGGGTTTTTAATCTTAGCCCAATCATCGAGGAAATGGTCCCTCACCTCCAACGGGACACGTCTTTTGACTTGGTCCGTTATCATTAAATCTTTTAAAGATTCATAGTCCATAACCTCCAACCCTCGAATCCACTCTTCCAGATAATTTCGGGTTTCGAAAATAAAATCCTTCCAAGTGCTATCGGGTTTTCGGCTATGGTGGAGGAATTTTTGGCGAAAAATTTCGGGACTCAACTTATACCGCTTTAGCAGAAGCTCTTTGACGTGGTCATAGTTTTCTGCTACTTCATCTGGTTCGCGTGCGATGATCTGCACGATATCCAGAGGCAATACCGGTTGTAAGCAAGACACCCAGTCTTTTTTCTCAATGTTAGCCCTCTTAGCCTGACGCTCAAACATTATCAGGTACAGACTAATGTCGGTCTGGTCTGAATCGAATTTGGGAACCAGTTTTAAAATATCTATTCGTGGTTTTCCTTGGGAACTTAACGAGTCGACGTGATCGCGGGGTTCTCGTCGGGATGCCTCAATCCGTAGTTTTTCAAGCTCAAAGTTATACTGTCTTTCTTGTTCCCTATCCTTACTTGCTTGTTCCCTATCCCTATCCTTACTTGCTTGTTCTTTTTCCTGCCTCTCCCTCTCCCGTCTTTCCTGTATAATCCTTTCTAACGCCACTTTTGTGTATTCCTCATCGTAGGAATCGTGCGAGAGGATTAACTCCTTAAGTTGGGATGTCATTAATCCCGGAGTAACCGTTCTTTCCAAAAATTCCGCTAGTTCCTCTAGATCTTGTTTCCTACCTTTGCCCAAGTACGCCATTTCGAAAATTCAAAATTGCCAAAAAAAACCCAAAAAATTCAATTCTTTTGCACAACACCCAATTCAATACTTTTTATATATACTACTATACCGTAATCTCACAACATACAATAATTTAGCAATTCTAAAATGCACAAAAAATACAGATTCAAAAAAAAAAGATACTTAAGCTAAATCAATTCCCTTTGGAGTGACCACACTAATTGAGATTAACAAAATTTTAGCTATTACACAATTCTTGAAACTTAGTCACAGTGACAAAATAGGGAAATGGCACTAACCTGTATCTGCTGACTTGGATCACTTGGCACCACTGTCCACAGGCTGGACCACGGGTGGAAACACTGCACTGCACTGTCTTCGGCTAAAAAGCCCACAAACACACTCTTCGGCTGAAAGCCCACTGGTGTAGGTCGTCTCGACCTCTTCCACAACGCGCACAAATAGCACTGCGCCACTGACGAAAAAACGGTTCGCGATGAACCTATAATAGCCGATCAAGATGATCTCTGGACGAACCGGTGGGGAATCTATTCCCCTGATGAACAGGACTTGTCGAGCTTTCCGTCGATTCCGCTCACGCTCCGTTGAAAAGGGCCGGCAACTCGAAACCAAAACCAGAACTTCTTGCGACGAGTTTCGGTGATGGATGGGGTCGGTGACTCCGGTACCTCCTTCTCGCTTTCTCTAAGACTAGGGAACGGTCTCCAGCGAAAATCCGAACTTCTGGTTTCGAAGTTCTATGGTTTCAGCGAAAGTGACAATCCGACAGCGAAATGACAATCCGAACTTCTGGTTTCGAAGTTCTATCGGCCTTCTCTTTCAGGCAAAACGGCAGGTTCGATTTACTTGTCGAGGCTGTTTTAATCTATCAACCCCGCTGCCACCAATAATAATAAGCTGTACCGTCATGTAAGAATTTGAC
Organism: Metellina segmentata; assembly: GCA_947359465.1. Classification (NCBI taxonomy): domain Eukaryota; kingdom Metazoa; phylum Arthropoda; class Arachnida; order Araneae; family Tetragnathidae; genus Metellina; species Metellina segmentata. The sequence goes on along the minus strand of OX375873.1, from coordinate 68,372,123 downwards.
GGACAGCTGATTTATTATTAAACTATTTATTTACATAAATATTTACAAGATAATTATGGGCACAGCCATCGACAACCGAAACCTGCCTGAAGCCAAAGTAACACAATTGGCAAAACAGAGACGTCTGTCTCTCGTTGAATCTCGAGTCCGAATCCCCTCAAAATCCACGTTCGCTTCGCAGAACCGCCGCTGACAACGAGAGGGGGGTGAATTCCGAGCCCTCTAGAGATGTTTATGTTCTCTGCCGAACAGAAACACCCCCACACAGCTGCGAAAACCGTCTCTCATCCCACCGCTAAAACGTGATCCCAGATAAGAGACCGGGGAACCGCACGTGCAGAATAAAGTTGTTTTCGCATTCCGAAACATTCCAGCGTCCACGTGTTAGGGAAAAGGGTCGGCAAGTACCATATGGTACACTCTTCATTAACAAATTTGACTATCTTTTATGACGAACTGAATGGGTTGAATCCCCAACTCCTCCTGGTTACGCCTATGAACTAATGTACCATTGTTTCATCGATAACATTTATTTATAACACCATTAACAAATTAATTAAAATTGTTATGAATAGTTTGAGTAGTTATTAACAAGGGATTAATCTGTGAAAAACTCCCTCTCATTTTATATATATATATATATATATATATAATTATATATATATATATATACATATTATATATATATATATATATATATATATATATAATATGTATATATATATATATATATATATATATATATATATATATATATATATATATATATATATATATATATATATATATATATATATATATAAATATTTTAAAATTAAAAAAAAAATAGGTTTTAAAAATTAACCTAAAACATTTTAAAATTAATTTATTGGAATTTAATTATTATTGTTTTCATTAGAATGTCAACAGCATAAAGAGATGACAGATTCTAAATTTACTTTTTGCGTTTCATTTTTCGAGGAACGATTTTTCAGCGGACGAAAAAAACAAATAAAGTTTTAACTGGAGTTATATGTAGTTACTTTTTCTGTCTACTATATCGTTGAAGACAGAGTAAAAATTTCTACGGATTTGAAATCGGAAAGTTTCACATTAGATCGATACCTGAAAATATGATTTTCTTTATAAATACTTTTTAAATTGTAACTTTTATATTTTTTTCCCATACCAATTTGACCTTCGCATCACAGATTCCATTTCCTGCGCTCAAACGATTCTAGCTAAGGAAAACAAAACAAATTTTGACTGGCAATTTTTACATCTTTTTTTTTTTTTTTTGTAAAATCGGGATTGTTAAAGATAGATTGAAAATTTCAATGTATTTAAAATCTGCGGAAAATTTTACACCAGATAGATATCTTATACGTTCGATTTTCTTTTAATAAATATTTTTTCAATTAAATATTTATATTTTTGCAAGAATTTGTGAAGTAACACCGATTGGATCTCTTCGCAATTCGAATTTGGCCACATTTGACAATGACGATGCCATCATGGCGTAGCCCCACACAAACACCATGGGCAACGCCGTGCATTCTAACTGAAGAAAGGAGATTCGAGAACTATATATTACCGTCGTATTCTTAAAACATAAAGTAAAAAAAAAATATTAAAATTTAGTTAATATTAAAATTACTCAACATGGACTTCCATCCAGTTTGTCTACAAACCAATTGCCGCGGAGATAGTTGAAAATAGTTCTGCACACTAAATAAACACCATACTTCCAGTGATACACTAAAGATGCAAGTTTTGTAACATTGTGATTGAAATTATATTTCTGAGAACTGCAGGCGATATATGAGTGTCCATTGAAACCCACCATCCCAATTGAAAAAAGAATTGCATCGAATGGAACATTGAAGTTTCTTTTTGAGGCAAATCTTAGTGGACATCAGTTTCGATTTCAAATAAGCATTTTATCCCGCACAGTATTTGGCAGTTCAGGTGTGACCTCGTCATCTGACCGTGGTTCAAAATGACTTGTCCTCGTGTCTGGGTTTGGATGATGGACCGTTGCCAATAGCCCATTGTATTGCTTCAGTGCGACGTTTATTAAATACCTACCTAACTGCACAGTAGCTACACTAATTCTTCCGTTGATTATAGCTTCAGTTGAACTGATATGCACATGATCTATGCTACGTCCTTGTCACTGAATCATTTTAAACAGCATGTTGTCTTCTGCACTTAGAACTAAAGATAAAATTCCTGCACGTTAGAAGCATAGTTCGTCGTCGAGAGTTAGGCAATATTCTTTCATTCCTTATTGCCTATTTATCAAATGTTTCGCTTGTGTAATTTTGATACTGGATCAATTGGATATATGACTATTTTAGTATGACATTTCAAATAATTGTTTCCTTTCCTTCCCTTTAAAATCCTTAAAGTTGCGGGCAAAAAAACTACCTTTTGATATTTCTGTCATGGTCATCTTTCGGTTGCTAATTTTGAAATACAAAAAAAAAACGTGAAACTGCATACCGCTTCACTCAACACTCATGTTTGTGCTCATTAAAAAAATATTCTATATAAGGTCATTAATTGTAACTAGATATTAATATTATCAAAATAGTCACTTCATTTTTTTTAAGCGCTGAAACAAGATAATAGTTTGATTATTTCTGTAGTTAAGGAGTTGTGGGGATCAAACCTAACACCAGCCACACTTCTATACTTGGAACCAGATATGAGGATATCAAGATTTTGTTAACCTCTGGGTTTCAAGGACAGGCTATGGATCAACTTAAAAATTTAAACTACTTGTTTCCCAAACGACCGTTTTGAGATGGGTATTTCTAAACTTATTACATTACTACTTTGGTTATGAATTTTTTGGCATGTAGTCAAAAAATTCTTCCAAGCAGGGGTTTATCCAGGATTCATAAACTGAGGGGGGGGGGTAAACATTTTTAGTGGGGTGTTGATTAGAGATAATCGCATATTTACTCGGTGTATCGATTAATTGATTTTTATATTATTATATTTACACTCATTGCAATAAAAATTTGCGCACCAAGAAATAATTGTGGGATCGTAACAAACTTGGCATGAAGGTACATGTCGACCAGATATGCAAATTATTAGAAATACAGCGTGATTGCGCATTGCGTAATGCCACTAGAGGGCGTTGAACTTCGTTCTCCTTGGAGTATAAAACAGGTAAGCAGAGCTTGTTTGAGTGTACTTAATCTTTTGCAAAGGAAACGCTGAGGTAGACATGCCGTTACGCCGCCATCGAATACAATATGAGCAGCTGTCAGAGTTCGAGAGGGGAAGAATCATCGGGATGATGTTAGCTGGGTTGACAGCTCGGCGAGTAGCTCGCAAGTAGACCGTTCTGATTTTACTGTGAGGAGGTGTTGGGACTAGTTGACAGAAGAGACGTCATTTACACGGCGGCCAGGCTCAAGACATTCTCGACAGACCGTCACATCATACGAAACACACGCGTAGAGCCAACTGCCTCATTGGCCGCTATCCAGACACAGGCAACACCTTCACTACTGGCCCCTGTGTCTTCCCCAACCTGGCTGAAGGCGCCTGGCTGAAGGACATCTGGTATCTCGGCACCCATTACGTGTGCTGCCAATGACACTCACCTACCGACGCCGTTTGGCGTGGTGTCGAGCACAACGGGATTGGACTGCAACGGAATGAAACCAGGTCGTCTTCAGCGACGAATCTAGATTCAATTTGAGCAGTGATGACAATCGTGTTCGTGTGTGGAGGCCCCGTGGTGAACGACTCAATCCTGCCTTCGCTTTACAGCGACACACTGCTCTCACAGCTGGTGTGATGGTATGGGGTGCCATTGCTTACGATACACGGTCACCCCTAATATTGATCCATGGCACAATGACAGCCCAGACAATAAGCCATTTTTCAACAAGACAATGCTCGGCCACACACAGCAAGGATGTCACAAGACTGCCTCCTGATTCCCAGGCCTGCTCGATTCCCAGATTTGTCACCAATCGAGCATATCTGAGATCATTAGGGACGGCAAGTTGGACACTCTACGAGTTTGGTCGAACTAGAGGCGCGTTTACAGCAACTGTGGAACGAGATGTCTCAGGACATCATACGGAACTTGTATGCCTCAATGCCCGCTCGTATCGCATCTTGCATTCGCTCTAGAGAGGGTCCAACAGAATACTAAAACTTCTGTTCATTTCTACTTTTTTCTGCAATAAATGATCCTTTTTCTTTGATTTTCTAATCATTTGCTTATATTAAAGTAGTACTTACATGTGTAAAATTTCGTTTCATTTTGACGACTTTTTCTTGCTGCGCAAATCTTTTGTGGCAATGAGTGTATTATCTTGTTTGTTATTTCTGGCGCAAGGACTGCTATAGGTCATGCTGCCCCAAATTAGGTTAATTTCATTATCTTCAGAGGGGGAAAATCTTCTAGGGGACTAATTGGACATTGGTGTTTAACATTTGTGTGGAATATTTTAACCTGAACTGCATAAAACACTACATTTACTGATCATGAAATTCAACATATTTATTTTAGACATTTTCTCTTCTGAAGCCATTGTACATTGGCTTTATCAATGCGTTTAGAAAAATGTTTAATTTCCTCTTGTGTTCCGTTACTTACATCTGGGATTTTAGGCCATTCAATTGATATTTTCATCAGGGAGTCCACATGTGCTGGAATAAGACGACACCTCTCTGATGTTAAAATTCGATTCATAGTTGAAAATGTCTTTTCGACACATGCTGTACCAATAGGTAGCAACAGTAGACGTGTAACTACAGCGACTGTGTGAGAAACATTTTCTTTCTCTCTGCTTTATAATACTTTTATGTTAATTAACCCTTCATCTACCTTTTCTTTTATGAAATGGTACCTAACATCTATGTGTTTACTACGTTTATTAAGTACCCCATTTTTAATAAGACTTATAGCACTTTGGTTATCAATATTTAAAGTAACAGAAATGTTTTCATTTGTGAGTTCTTCAATTTTAATCTTTTAAGATACACAAGTTCTCTACAGCATTCTGCTGCCGATATATATTCAGCTTCTGTGCTTGAGGTAGCTACAATGGACTGTCTTCTAGAACACCAACTTATAGGTCCACCACAAAAATAGATCACATATCCAGTAGTACTTTTACGTGTTTCACTATCTCCCGCATAGTCAGAGTCACAACATGCAATAAGTTCTTTATCACTGCTCTCTTTTGAGTAGCTTATTCCTGAATGTATGCTTCCATTTAGATATGTTAGAGTTCTTTTCAGATTTACAACATCAACATCTTCATTAGATGGATTTTCAACATGACGACTGTTAGAATTCACTGCAAAAGCCAAATCTGGTCTAGTTCTCCACGATAAATATAAAAGACTTCCCAAAGCTTCTCGAAAATGGAAAGCAATTTCTTCATGTTTTTCAGTATCATAAGCTGAAGTCTTCAATATGGGTGTGTTCATTGGTTTTGCATCTTGCATTTTATATTTTTGTAGCACTTGACCTGCCTAAGCTTCTTGGTGAATTTTCAGTGCTTCAGAATTTAATTCTATACTAATTCCCAAAAATGAATCTGGTTTATCATATGATGTCATTTCAAACTCTTTTTAAAGGATTTCCAAGTATTCAACTAGTTTTAATCTATCTGGCCTAATTAGAATTCCATCGTCTACATAAAAAGCCAACATTGTGTCAGTACCCACAAAAATACATTGTTCAGATTTAATTTGACGAAAATTTTTACTTTGCAGAAAGTCAGTTAGCTTTTTATTCCACCTTAAAGGAGCTTGTTTCAAACCATATAATGATTTTTGTAACTTACATATTTTAGACTGATCACTGTAACCCACTGGCATTTTCATGACTATTTCCTCATCCAGTTTTCCATACAGGAATGCTGTCTTGATGTCAAATTGCATAATATAATATCCTCTATTTGCTGCCAATCCCAATAAAATTCGCAGAGATGTTATGTTCACAACAGGACTAAAGGTGTCGCTAAAGACAGCGAACTATAACATCACTCATTTCTTATTAGATAAAATGAGACGGCTCTCATGTTTTAACTGACAAGAATTTATTTAGTAGGTTTTATTTACATTTTTATATACACATCAACTAATTACAGTAACCGCTCAATTCAAAGACACAATTCAAAACGAAAAATGCGAACAGTTCTATTTTTTACTTGTTTTTTGAACTTCCTGTTGCCACTCCTCTCACTACAAAAGTATACACAAAGTATAAAAACAGAACTAGTAGCTTATCGATAAATGCATATGCAACATTCTCCCCACTTGAGTTTTAGAACTCTTAGGAGAAAACTCAACAAATCTTAAACATTAAAAAATACTAAAATTATCATAAACATACAGTTATCTACAAAATGGCTCAAATAGCATATACACCAGACTAAAATTCTTAAAATTAAAGTGGAGTACAAAACAGTAATAAATATTAATTAAATGTAAAAAATAATTTTTTTTTTGTTAACTGTAGTTCTAAAAGTGTTCAAAAAATAAAGTATATTTCAAGTTCAAGTTAACGTTCATAGAACTCGTGTTTTCGGTGACCTCCAAGGGATACAGTCTTTGGATAGGTCTGAGTAAAGTTCCTTTGGACGTCTTCAGTTTCACCAGTCTGACCCGTTCATCTCTTCCAGGGAAGAGTTCGATCACTCTTGCTAAGGGCCAGTGAAGTCGTCTTTTATCCTCCCTACCAATTAAGACAACGTCTCCAACTTTGATTTGGTCGACTTTCTTAGGAATTGATGACCGCAAAAATCCCAAATACTCAGTTCGAAATCTTTCTTTAAATGTTTCTCTTAGTCTCTGTACATATCTATACCTTTTATTAATATTGGTCTTGTCAATTTTGTCCAGATCGGGTACATCATTGGTAGGAAGATCTTGAAGGAAAGATGCTGGTGTTAAAGTTGTCAAATCGGGTTCTTCTGATAAATATGTTAACGGTCTATTGTTCATAATGGACTCACACTCACAGACGAGAGTTCTTCATAAGTCAGAGTTGAACGTCCTAAGTTTTTTCTGAGGAGGTCTTTAAGGATTCCGATTAACCGTTCCCAGAATCCTCCCCACCATGGGGCAGAGGGTGGGTTGAACTTCCATCTTATTTGGCTAACCTCAAATTCTCTTTGGATTTTCGTCCAATCAAGCTTCTTTAACGAGGCATTTAAAGCAGTAAAATTAGTCCCATTGTCTGAGTAAATAATGGATATTCTACCTCTCCTTGCGATAAATCTTCTCAATGCTTGAATAAAAGCATTTGTACTGAGAGAAGGTATTAGCTCCAAGTGGACAGCCCTATAAACAGCACAAGAAAAGAGGACAATCCAAACTTTCTCATTAGACTTGGTTATCAAGGGTCCGGCTAAATCCACACCGGATACTTCAAACACTGATGATAATGTAGTTCGATCTCGAGGCAGAGGTGCAAATGGAGCCTCAAGGTTTTTCACCTTTTGTCTTTTACAGGTGACACAGTCTCTAATAACTGAGCGAATAGTTCTCCGGCCTTTAATAATCCAAAACCTCTCTCGCAGAATTGATAGAAGAATGGTAGTTCCGGCATGCTTGTTAACTAAATGTTCTTGTTCTATAAGTCGTTTGACCACTAAATGTTTTGATGGAAGAATCAATGGAGTAATGAATTCAGGTGATTCATCTTCGTTGGCAAGTCTGGACTTTAGTCGAAGCATATTATCCTTATCTGTAAAAACCTGAAAATTTTTCAAAGATTTTCTACCTTCTTCGTCATTAAAGCACTCTCTTTGTACTGAACGCAGTAGTGTTTTCTGAGCGTTTATTATTTCTTCTTGTGTTAAATCTGTAGGTTTTCTTAAATCTTTAGCTTTCGGTTGAAAGCGTAACATCCATGCTAAGACTCTAACTATTCCTGAAAACCTTGAAATTCTTGTCGCTAATAGAGTTACAGTGGATTCAAATTCTACGTTGCCAGCCGAGACGACAGTTTTTCGCTTCTCCCTTTCTACTTCTTCTTCATTGACACTCCCAAATGACTTAGGCCAATCTTCTTTCGAGTTCTTCAGCCAAGCTGGTCCTAGCCACCACTCGGACTTCAAAAGTTGTTTAGCTCCACATCCTCTAGAGAGAAGGTCGGCAGGATTCTGATTTCCCGGAACATGGAACCAGTTCTCAGCAGCTGTCAGCCTTCTTATTTCAGTAATTCGATTGTTCACAAATACGGACCACTGTTCTTGTCTCCTAATCCAGGTTAACACTGTCGAGGAGTCAGTCCAAAAGTAAGTATCAACATTATCGTTTCCTAACTTCAGAGAACGACTCATGGAATCAAATAACCTCGCTCCAATAGTAGCTCCCATCACTTCAAGGCGAGGGATCGTTATTTTCTTCATCGGAGTTATTCTAGACTTAGCTTGGAGAAGCTGGACATTGACAGCACCATCAGAGGATTGACATCTTACAAACACACAAGCTGAATAAGCAGTCTGACTTGCATCAACAAATGTATGGAGGCTTAGGTTCGATTCTGCAGTGACTCCTAACCATCTCGAGATTTTAATATCATTTAAGTAATGTAAACCTTTAAACCATGAAAGAAATTTTTTCTTTATGTCGTCATTAACTTCTGAATCCCAATGATCTCTATTCTTCCATGTTTCTTGAAGTAAAAGTTTAGGTCGTATTAAGGCTGGAGCAAGAAATCCAATCGGATCGAATATTCGGCTTATGAGGGATAAAATTTTTCTCTTCGTTAACTTTTCCGATTCTTCTAGTTTCAACGATTCCGAATCAATTTTCAAGGTGTCAGATCCTTTATTCCATATCAAGCCCAAAACATGGACTCCAGAACGTGAAGAAGGGCAGTCAGAAGCCTCATTACTTTCCCAACCTCTTAGGTCAAATTGACCTTCTTTCATAATTTCTGTGGCTGTCTTCATAAATATTTCTAATTCTGAAACATTCCGCACGCTCATGACACAATTGTCTACGTAAAAACTGTTTCGTAAATTTTCTAACAGTTCTTCAGAATATTGTAACTTGAAAGTCTCTTTTGATAAATGATGATGAATGACCGCCATCAATAAAAACGGGCTGCTTGTCAGGCCAAAAACAACTCGTCGGTGTCTATAGGTCTTGACGTCATCTTGCTCATCATACAAAATAAATCGTAAGAAATTTCTATCATTTTCATTCAGTGAAATTTGCAGGAATGCTCTTCTTATATCAGAAATCACACCGATTCCATACAGTCGAAATCTGGCTAAAATGGAAGGAATTGTCTCAATGAAGTTCAATCCAGTCTCTAAGCAATCATTCAGGGATGGGTAATTAGGGATCCTGGCTGAGGCGTCGAAGACGGGTCTGATTTTCAAAGAAGACGTCACTGACGTTTCTTTAATAACTGGACGATGAGGAAGGTAATGTGACTCATGTAACAACAATTCTTCACAAGGAACTTCTTCAATCACTCCTTCTTCTATCCATTCCTCAAAAACCTGCTGGTACTTTTCTTTATATCCAGTTTTCTCCAATTTCTTAAAAGTAGATTCTAACCTCTTCAGAGACAGTTCATAGTTATTCGGTAAAAGGGCATGATCCCTTTTCCATGGCAAACTTACTTCGTACCTTCCATCTGAACTTTGCTGGACAGTTTCTTGAAAGTGAATCATCACGGCCTTTCGCAAATCTTCCTCAATACTTTGCTCAACAGGATCTCTAATACCGAGCAACTCTAAGTCCCACAAAAATGAAACAGGCAATTCTTGAGATAACATACTAACTACAGTCATATTCATATTTTGATGCTGAGACTGAGGGACTTTCCCCATCAGTGTCCAACCTAATTTAGTCCCTATGGCGACTAATCCAGATGTTAATTGCTCTCGTTTACCCGTAAATAGTTTACCGACAACGTCGGCTCCCAAAAGTACTTCAATGGGCTCTAAATTATTTTGAAAGTCAGTTATGAATATTTTCTTTCGTTTTAATTCACTTATCCAAGGTCCATATTTAATACTAGCTATGTCATTACAGATTATATCCTGATCCAAGGCATCTAAACTACAACTATATTCACCGTCAAGGCCATAAAGATAAATTTTATAACAATTATGTCGCTGTGTTTTGGTTTTCTTTCCCCCAAATAATGAGTGCGAAAACTCTTCTTCTCTCTGAATGTCAAAACCTAACTCTTCTGCTGTAGACCTTTTAATGTAAGACTTTTGAGAACCTGTATCTAAAATAATTCTAGCCTTACGTTGGGCTTTTTTCCCTTTAATTATAACTACAAGAGTTTGTAAGATTACTTCATTCGTTGCATGAGCACGCGAATACAAAGTGTCTGTTACCTTTTCTTTATCATCATTAACATCTTGTTTTGATTGTTCACCCGTCTGATTACATTCTGAATTAGGGCACATAAATTTCAAATGTCTTCTAGAACAGATGGGACACTTTATACTAGATTGACAGAATTTAGCTAAATGGCCTTTCGTTAAACAAACCTGACATAAACCCTTCCTTTTAATTACAGACCGTTTTTCATCCAAAGGAATAAAATATGCCTTTTTGCAAAATCGAGTCGCATGACTCTTTAAACAAAACATACACAAAGTATCATCATTTGAATTATGACTAATCAATTCCGCAGCTGTAGCATTGCGATCTCTTGAATTCAGACTGACTGGCGTCGTCAGGTTCTTTCGTTCCGAGGGGAAATGGAATATGTCTGTTCGACTTAATTTTATTTTTTCTTCCGTTTGTACTTCGTTTTTCAAAAAATAAATTATCGCGTCAAGACTCGACAATTTTTGTTCGTTTTCTATATTTTTTCTTTGTCGTTCAAATGAGCGTAATACATTTGTTGGTAATGAACTTTCAACTAGAGGATATAATATTACTCCACACATTTCAGATGTAACTCCTAAGGAGTTCAATGCTCTTAATTGAGTAGATAGTTTATTATATAGACAACTCAAAGAATCACTTTTATGTCTATTCGCGTTGTTCAAAACGAGTCTTAACAGCTCTCTGATATAAAAATCTATTAATAAATCTTTTCTACCATATCTTTCTTTTAAACATTCAATGGCTAAAGCATAGTTTTCATTCGTCACAGGAAAAGATTCTACTATATCTCTAGCTTCTGATTTTACTTTCGTCGACTGAATTAAATAATGATATTTATCTGCGTTAGTTAAATTTACGTTTTCATGAATATTTTTAAATTGGTTCCAAAATGTTAACCAATCTTTTAAGTCTCCACCAAATTTATAAAGTTCCACTTCGGGGAGTCGTTGACATAATGTTTTCGGAACACCATCGTCTCTTAACTGACAACCATTACTGGGGCTAACAGTTTCGTTTTTACTTAGAATCTTTTTAAAGTTATCTAACACACGTTTAGCTTTTATATGAATTCTTAGAGCCTTTTCTCGATACTCTTCAACCGTAATAAATTCGGTTTCAAAGTCCTTTTCATCTTCTAAACTATCTAAATAACTGTTATGAGTTATTTCTAAAGTGTCTGCCTTTTGTTTCAGTAAACTTAGACACATTTCGATTTCGTCATGCTCGACGTTATCGTCAGTTAATGCACTTTCTAATTTATTATAGGCCTTAGTAAATGAAGCTTTTTGAGCGGTTTTGTTTCTTTTTATTATTTCCATTTCTACTATCTTATTTGTTTATTCAAAACTTCTAAAACTTTACATATTCAGAACAATAATTTTGTCTGTTCAATAGACCTAAAATACCATCCAGGTTTCAAAATAAACATCAAATCTTCATGTATTTAATCTTCAAAATGGAAAATAATAAATCCTCTCCTACCTTATTCTAGCTTCTTGTAGTCGTTTCAATCAAGCCGCCCACCCGGTGGCGCCAAAAATGTCGCTAAAGACAGCGAACTATAACATCACTCATTTCTTATTAGATAAAATGAGACGGCTCTCATGTTTTAACTGACAAGAATTTATTTAGTAGGTTTTATTTACATTTTTATATACACATCAACTAATTACAGTAACCGCTCAATTCAAAGACACAATTCAAAACGAAAAATGCGAACAGTTCTATTTTTTACTTGTTTTTTGAACTTCCTGTTGCCACTCCTCTCACTACAAAAGTATACACAAAGTATAAAAACAGAACTAGTAGCTTATCGATAAATGCATATGCAACAAAAGGTATCTTCATAATCTATTCCATAATTTTGTTCACATCCTCTGACCACTAATCTTGCTTTGTAAGTGTCATCATCTTTAATTTTAAATACCCATCTATTACTTAGAATCTTTTTATTTCCTGCATTACTTCTATCCACAATTTTCCAAGTTTCATTTTTTTCTAGAGATTTCTTTTCATTTTCTATAGCTTTCTTCCAATTTTCTTTATCAGGGCCATTTACTGCTTCTTCATATGTAAGTAAGACATAATCAGTGAGATGAGTTGGTGGTTTCTTTATTCTTTTGCCTCGTCCAAGTTCCTCCTCGTTTTCTTCATCTGTCTGAACCGATTCTTCAGAATCTTCCATATTTTCTTCTGCATCAATTGGAAGAGATAAAATATCTCTTTCTTCAATTCTTGGAACAAGAAATACCACATCTCTTGAAATTTCTATTCTTCTTTTCTCTTCATCCCACAGCCGATAGACATAGTGAGTATATCCAAGAAAAGTAAGTTAGTTAGTTCTACAATCCAACTTTTTTAGGTGACCAAGTTTCTTTGCATAAGCCACACTTCCAAATATTTGCAATCCAGACAAATCAGGCTTATTTTGGTACCAAATTTCAGCAGGTGTTACCTCAGTAGCTTCTGTTGGACTACCGGTTTATCAGATATGATGCAGTTCTTAGTGCTTCACCCCACATTAATTTCTTAAGGCCAGAATAAGAAATCAATGCCCGAGTTTTCTCAAGCAAGGTTCGATTCAAGCGTTCAGCTTTTCCATTTAATTGAGGTGTATGTGGAGTTGTGTAATCTAACTTGATACCCTTTGACTTGCACTAACCTTTCATTTCATTTGAAGTATATTCGCCTCCATTATCACAACGTATTTTAGCTACACGAAGTGACCATTTTGCTTCAGCTTCTGTATACTCTTTTAGGACATTGAGAGCTTCATATTTGTTTTTAATCAAAAATACCATAACAAAATGTGTATAATCATCTAAGCAAGTCAAAAAATATCTATTTCTGTCTCATGTTTCATTTTCTATAGGTCCACATATGTCTGTATGTATGTATTATTTGCAATGGTCTTGTAGCTCTAGTTCTTTCAGTTTTAAAAGGAAGTCTGACTTGTTTAGCTTTTAGGCATACTTCACAAGAATTAGACATACCTTTTATTTCTTTTTCTGACAGCTTCATGCCTTTTGAATGCTTCAATAGAAGTTTCATGTTCTTTTCACACAAATGTCCAAGTTTACGATGCCATGTGTGTGCATAATTTTTTCTCTCTGTCAATAATGTTTCATTTTTTTTATTCAGATCAACTTCATAGAGTCCTATTTCATTTTTATAACCTTTCAACACAATTTCCCCTTGTTTGGAAATTTCAACTCTATCTTCAACAAATTTCACTTCTCCTTTGTTTTTAGTAACAGCATTTATAGACAGTAAATGTTTGGACAGTTCAGGAACATATAACACTTGATTTAATATGCAACCCTCTGATTTGATACTTCCAACACTTTTTGCTTCCATCACTTCTTAATTCTTGGCAAGACCGATTTCAGTCGAGATTTTTAATGAATCTTCCAATAATGTTTCAGAATTAACCATGTGACTTGAAGACCCCGAGTCAACAGCCCATTTGTTTGTAGAACTTCCATTAGGAGCAAGAAAGGAAACTTGTTTTCTTCCATTGGCATTATTTCTAAAATAACAGTCGTTTTCAACATGATTAGTTTTCTTATAAATGCTACAATGGAGTTGATTTCTCTGGTTCCTGCAATCTTTGGCAAAATGAGAAAAACTGTTACATTTAAAACATTTTCTTTCTTTACCATATTTTTCTTGTATCTTATTTTAGGGCAGGATCTGGCAAGGTGGTCTCCGCTGTTGCACTTGGAGTATCTTTTTTCATGGACTTTAAATGCAACACTCTCTTGCAATTCTGGCATTTTACTTGAGTTTTCTTCATTTAATAACCGAGCTGTTAGGTTTTCTAAGGTCTTGTCTTCTTTGTTTGTGGAATATCATGCACTTCAGAAGTGTTTATACTTTTATGGAAGAGTTGATAGAATCTTCGATACGATCATTTCGTCATCTATGTTCTTGTCAAGTGTTTTTAAACGGAATGCTATGTTCTCTAATTTACTGATATGGGTGGCAATATCCGATTCAGAATCCATGTTGTAGTTGAAGAATTCTTGCAACATATTACACTTTTTGCTGCTCAGAATACCGTTCATATATTGAACAAAGTTTTTTGTACATCTCGCAACTGTTTCCGTAATTTAAAATATGCATCATCACCTTTTTATCGATACTTGTCACTATAATTATTTGTGCTTGCGCATCTCTTTTCACCCTCGAACGAAATGCAACATCAGCTAAGCCTTCTTTTGATTCAGTTCCGCTTACGATGTCAAACAAAGAATGGGATTTAAAAAGGATAATCACTTGAAACTTCCACACTGGAAAATCACTTTTGTTTTTCAGTTTATCTATACTGCTCAAGTCTTCAGATACGTTAGCCATTTTTAGTCGTTTTTTAGCGTTGCCTGGAACTTTTTACTTCTATTTCATTTAGCCACCAAACGATAATCTGGGCACATGACCTGTAGTTTTTTAGTAGAGAGATAACGTAGTTTTACTTGGCTAAATAGGTTTATTTAAATGCTAATATATAACATCACACACAAAAGGCAACCAGACAAGCAGTAAGCACGCACATGCTACAGAAGGTAAACAAGTTGTCTAGTGTTGCCACTACAGATTAACTAAACTTCAATAATTATATCTCAACATACTGTTGACTTCTTTCTCATTAACAATTAATGTCCAGCTTACAATTTAATTAATCTACACAATATTTGTGTTTCCCTCTACTCTTTTCAACTTCTTAAACCACTTATCCATTTCCTCTAGAACGCGATCTCTAATATTCTAAAAGGAAGTGTTTGTCTGTTTTTTTCGCGGGCGCAAAATCCTGTCGATTCTATGGCACTTACAGCAATTAGATTTGGCACACAGGTAGTCCAAATGTTTTGCAATTTTTGGGTCGAGGCGAAATTTTAAAATTCAATCTAGAAGATTTTTAAATGAATTTAATAGTTTTATTCTCTACCTGGTTCTTCGTCCGGACGAAAGAACAATTGCCCCAATCTTGACTTTTCTACCCACGTGACCTTGGAAGTTTTTTTAATCGGTTTGGAGAACGTTCAGAAAATTATTTTTTTCGTTCCCGCTTTGATTTTGCGCGGAGAAATGTTTGTCTAGCCAGACTATAAATCTTTTAACTATAGTCACACTTTTTTTCCATCTCCTAGACCGTTAAATATAGAGTAAAAATTTCAACGGATTTGAAGTCTGCGGAAAATTTCAGTTGAGATTGATACCTAAAAATATGATTTTCTGTAAAAAAAAATAATTTTAAATTGAATATATCTTCAACGGATTTGAAATCTGCCGAAAATTTTACTTCAGATTAATACCTTACACCACGGGCACGGGCAACGCCGAGCTAGTTAACAACTGTGACATCGTGATAAAAGAAATAACCCTTTTTTTAAGAATAAAATAAAATTTATTTACAAATTGGTAGCGATATCACAGTTACACAACTACATATCATCATACATAAAAAACATAACGGCTGAAACATGCCACTCTGACAGAGCACCGTGTCCACTCTTCAAAGAAACATACAATCGACTAAAAAGCAGTTTTTAAAAAATAACATTTCACCAACGTTATACATAAAATAAATAATAAACTTCCGGGAAAACCATTTAAGCTCACATAAATATCTCTCTATATTAAAAAAAAGTTACCGCCGCCGCCGCCGCAGAATTGAAATTTTTGTTGTTTAGCTCCATTCTTAGACGGTTTCCCGAGAAAGTACTGATCGGAAAAATATGAAATTAACATGCTTTGTTCTTCATCATATTCCCTGGATAATTATTAAGATTTTTTTCCGATGCGGCTATTAGTTTAGGTTTTATTAAGTGTTAGGGTTGAAGAAGTGAAATTTCTTCCGCGAGTGAGCAAAACACATTCAAAATTTCAGTCTTTAGTCGTGAGTTTTTTTTTAAGAGTACCTCTCAACGTAAATTTTTGCAGCTCGTCGAGTTTTTTTTGAAATTTAAATGTGGTTCTTGATAATATTTTTTTGAAATTCGGGAAAAATCGGGACATTTTTGTTACTTTTTTTTTAAACTGCCGTATCTATATCTAATTACTATTAGTTTTTAATTTTTAAAATATCGCAGTATACCTCAGAATATACTCTTTCTTACGGTACTATTATTTTTGAAATCGGTTAATAATTAAATTGGATGCAATCAAAAGTTCGTGATACAAAATTCGGAATCTTCGGATATTTTCGCTACGTTTTGTTAAAACCGTTATGTCTACGGCAAAAACCATTATTTTTTAAATTTGAGAACATCACTGAATACACTACATTACACTCTTTCTTATGGTACAATTATTTTTCAAATTGGTTAATAAACAAAATCGATGCAATTAAAAGTAGGTCATACAATTTTCGGAACTTTCAGATCGTAACTTCCGATACAAAACTAAAATGGTCATATCTATATAGTATTACTGTTAGTTTTTAATTTTAAAAATATTGCAGTATACCTCACAATGTACTCTTTCTTACGGTACAATTATTTTTAAAATTGGTTCATAAATAAATTCGATGCAATCAAAAGTTGGTGACACAAATTTCGTATTTTTCAGTTCGCATAGCTGGTTCCGCAAACAGCAGTGGGTTGCATTTTCTACTATCGGGTTTGCCAGATATCAAATTTATCGTAGCAACAATTGCCATAAAAACGATTTCTTTTTATTTGGCGAGGAAAAAGGCTCGCTTTTTTCCCTCTGTTCTCAAGACAGTTTACCGACAAAGTACAATCGTAAAGTTTTGATATTAACACTGTTTACTTAAAATTGTACAGGGAACAAGATACAGAAGATTTTTTACTGATGCGGCTATTAGTTTAGGGTGCATTAAGTGTTAAAGCACAAAAAAGTGAAATCACTTGCGAAAGAAGTATTGGTTTGAGAAAGCAAACCAAACGGGATTGCGTAGCAATCCCCGGGGTCGGCGAGCGTAAGCGAGCAGGGCGCGAAGCCCTCGCTGTGACGTCATGTACCGGAAAGTGAAATCAGCATAATACGAATTATTCAGATAGTTTCACTCTGTGAAAGGAATGTTGGTTTGCGAAGCAAACCAAATGACATCTGTGAAAGGAGTGTTGGTTTGCGAAGCAAACCAAATGGGATTGCGCAGCAATCCCCGGGGGTTGGCGAGCGTAAGCGATCAGGGGGCGGAGCCCCCTAGTGTTAAAAGAAAAAGATATCCTTTACAAGAGTAATAAGAAGTATAAATAAACACAGGAAGTATCGAAGTCTTGGAAGAAAAAAAAATACTATCATTATATTTAAAAGATATTACGGAAGTATACGTTACAACTCTTACCCTCTTAGAATAACTTTTTACCCTGTAAAAAATTACCATAACTTTAAAAAAAAAAATCTAAATTCTACAAAATTTCATACAAATATTTACAAACATACATACAACAGCCAAGTTACCTAAAAAAGTATAAAAATAAACTCAAAGGACATTTTGGCAACTTAGAACAGTCGGCTAAGGCTGTCAGCATTCTGGTGTTTTCTGCCCTGACGATGGATTACCTCATAGTTCCAGGGCTGCAGTGCAAGAGCCCATTTCATGAGACGCGGATTTACCCCATAGTTCTTTTTTTAACCATACTAGAGGATTATGATCAGTTTGGAAAGAACTTGGTAGGTCCATCTAGGTAGCATCGTAGCTTCTTGACAGCAAACACAATAGCGACACATTCCTTTTCGGTAGTTCCGTATTTTCGCTCTGCGTTTGAGAACTTCTTGCTGAGGAACAGAATAGGATGCTTCTCCCCCTTTTCAGTCTTATGGGATAACACTATACCCATGCCTAAATCCGAGGCATCACATTGAACGTAAAACGGGGCATTAAAGTTAGGAGCATACAGAATAGGGTTCTGGGTTAGCCTCCCTATTTAGTTCTTGAAAAGACTTTTGAAATTCTTTGGTCCACTTAATTTCGGACTTCTTGACTTTTCCCTTCAGGAGTTCGGTCATAGGAGCAACAATAACAGAAAAGTTTGGGATGTATTGGCGGTAATACACAGCTAATCCAAGGAATGCTCGAATGTCTGTCTTGGTGCTTGGAATAGAAATTTTTTGGACAGCCTGAATTTTCAACTCATTAGGGGACCTCTCCCAGTGTCCCACATAATGTCCCAAGTACATCACCTTCTCTTGGGCAAATTTGCATTTGCTACTTTTCAGACGAAGGCCCGCTTTACTTATTATCTCCAAGACACAATTCAGATGTTTAAGGTGAGAACTCCTATCCAAGGAGAATATGGCCACGTCATCCACATAGGGTACTGCGAACATGTCATACCCTCTCAAGAGCTCAGACATCATTTTGCTGAAGTAATAAGGAGCATTTTTCAGTCCAAACGGCATCCTTAATGGTCGAAACGACCCGAAACTTGTCCCGAAAGTGGCATACCGTTGAGCACCTTTAATCATGGGAATTTGCCAGTAACCTTTTGACAAATCCAGAACGGTGATGAATTTGGCATTGGAGACGGCTTCAACTCTTTCCTCGATGTTAGGGTTAGGAAAATACTGAGTTTTAATGATTTCATTCAGTTTCCGATAGTCAATGCAGGGCCTTGGGTCTTTCCCTGGTACCTCAACTAAAATCATAGGCGAAGTGAAATCACTCTCACCCACTTCAATAATTTTCATTTGGAGCATCTTTTCAATTTCGGCTTTCAAGATCTGCGATTGTCGGACCGACATTCGATATTTTAATAGGGTAATAGACAGTTGGAACGAGTTGCCAGAAAATATAGTTAATTCAAAGGGAGTGTACGAATTTAAGATACAATTGGATAGTCAGTGGGAATTGGGGAATTCATAAACAAAGGACCAGCCTTGTTGGGCTCGAGCCTGTACCTGGTCGTCAATATTTGTATTTGTATTTGTATTTGTATGGCTTCGCACAGAAGGGCTTTATTTCAGAAAGTTCGATATCAAACTGGATACGATCTGTGAGGCCAGGTACGTTTGAGAAACAATTGGAATATTTACATATAACACAACTGAGCTGGTCAATCTGGTCGTCATCTAGTCTTCCTTTCACTTCACTGTTTCTCAATATCTCCTCGAGACCAAAAATATTTGGGTTGTTTTCCACAGGTGGGAATTCTTCATCCTCGCAAGTAGTGACCAGATTTATGAATTCCGGCCTCTGGTTGTAAGGTTTTAATAGATTTTACTAGATATATTTACATGAGATAGATTTGTGACGAATATTTCCGGTTAGGCAGGGCAACAAAGTAGTTCGTCTCCAAAATCTTGCTTTCAATGGTGACAGTACCATGCTATTGAACCGTTAACTTATATGCAGGTGAGGGTGCCAGTACCAGTACTTTATCTCCAACATTCAATTCACGTTTCACGGTATTTTTGTCGTACCATTTTTTTCTTTTCTTGGCCGCTTCCTCCATATTATCGATGGCTAGGCTGCGACATTTTCCCAATCTTCTCAGAAGATTGAGGATATATTCAACAACTGAAGCATTTCCTTCTTCCGGCTGTAACCAGTTTTCATACAGAAGAGTGAGTCCGCAAGTTTTTTCCATGAACCAATTCAGCTGGACTGAATCCGGTGGATTCATGAGTAACTGTCCTTAAGGCGAACAAGACCGCATGGACATGCTTCTCCCAATCTAGTCCTTCTTCGGTACACAAAACTCTCAAAATCCGTTTCAGGGTACGATGAAACCTTTCTACAGGATTGCTCTGGGGATGATACACAGAGCTAAGTACCACCTGGATGCCGAAACGTTCAAAAAATTCCGATGTGAGTTCGCTCATGAAACGAGGTTCCCTGGTCGTGTTGAATCTCCTTAGGAAAACCCATTCGACTAAAAATCTGAAGGAGAGCATTAATCACGGATCTAGATGTTATGTTTGGAACTGCCACAGCATCTTGTTACTTCGACGACATACACATTGCCGTAATCAGGTATCTTTTGCCTGAGTCCGTCTCGGGCGAAGGTCCTACAGCGTCAATATTAATTCGGGGAAAAACTTCAGTAATCACTGGAACAAGAGTCATGGGCGCTTTTTTTCTTGTCCTTTGCCTTTCCAGCTCTCTGGCAGGAATCGCAAGCCTTCACGAAGTCCTCTGCTTCTTTATAACAGTTTTTCCAGAAAAAGTACTTGGTCATTCTGTCTTTGGTCTTGGTGGTCCCAAGATTACCTGACGTGCCTTCATGACACAATTTCAGTATATTCTCTCTTTACTCTATGAGCACGCCGATGAGCTTCCTTTCGATACCACTCTTGTCCTTGATCTTTACCAAAAGTTGGCCTTTCACCAGTTCAAAATCTTTAGGAGGGTTTCCATTTTGGATTTGTTTAACTTGAGAGCTCATCTCTTCGTCTTCACCTTGAGCCTTGATTAACTGCTAGGTGTCCACTTTTAACAATTCAGTGATATCTTGATCTTCTGCCACCCGAGTGAACTCGTCACTTACTTCGCCTGATTCCACTTCATTTTTTTCCAAGGTAATGAATTCTTCGACAGGGATAGGGTTTTTGGATTCTTTAATTAAAGATTGAGAGAGAGAGAGAGAGAGAGAGAGAGAGATTCTTCCCTTTTCTTTCACTTTTTTGATGCCTTGTCAGTACTGCATTTATTTGATCCACAGACTGACAATCTTCCCTTTTTAACAAGGCAGCAGTCCGATTTCCTAAAAGATATCGTCCGCGGTCTAGTTCATCTAGAATCACAGCAGCTTTAGTCAGCGTTTTTCCCAATTCACACTCTACCAAAACTTCGGCAAGAGGTAAACAAGTTGAGCTGGAGTCCAAAGGTTGCTGTACCCAAACATGTTCACCCGTAATGTCAGCTGAATTCACCAATTTCCGACACACAATGCCAATGGTCGCTCCGGTGTCTCTTAGTAGATTTATATCCTGATCGTTTATTTGTCCTTTCATGATATACGGTTCCAGGCATTTCTCAGGTTCTTTGTCCGAAATGTAATTTACAGTTTCCGAAGGTTTCTTCAACTTTGGACAATTTGGTCGGATATGACCAGGCTGATTGCAATGAAAACACCGCATCTGTCTCCTACGGTCAAATTCCGGATTTGGGCCTTGTTTGGAAAATTTTCGGTCTCCCTTTTACCATTTATGGTATCACTTCTTCTTGGTGGATTATCGGTCTTTTCAAACTTGTTTTGAACTCCACCCTCGAACTTTCGCAAAGACAGGGTTTTGTTTCACAGTTCGTCTAACGTCTTCAAACTTCTCTAACATTTCCACCAAATTTGTAGGGGAGTTTATTTCTGTCCATTCTCTTAGATACATATCTTTAAATTCGGATGGTGTTTTTTTCTTCATCTGATGTGTGGTGATCAAATCTTTCAGTTTTTCAAAAGTAAGGACATGACAACCTGCAATCCATCCATCGAAATAAGTAGACGATTCATGATAGAAATCCCTCCAGTTCCGATCAACTACTTTATGGTGTGAATTAAATAACTGTCGAAATCTTTCCGGTGTTAGTTTGAACCTTTTTAACAGAATATTTTTGATGTGATCATAATTTGTAGTTAGGTCAGCTGGTTCACGGGCTATTATATGAGCAATATGTTGGGGGATCAAACTTAATAGGTGAGATACCCACATTTCTTTTCCCAGCGACAGCAAAGTTGCCTGTCGTTCGAACAAGATTAAATAAAGACTCATATCATCTTTCATGTCGTATTTCGGAAGGATCTTGGTCAAGTCTCGATTCGATGGTCTAGGATTATGAAATGCACCTTGCTGGGTTTGACTAGTTGCTTCTATTCTCAATTTTTCCAACTCATACTCTCGTTCTTTCTGCTTTTCTTCAAGGGCTTCAATTCTCCGCTTTTCTTCAAGGGCTTCATTTCTCCGCTTTTCTTCAAGGGCTTCATTTGTCTTTCGAGTTTCCATAATTCTACCAAAAAGTGCTTTGGTGATTTCCTCATCATATCCCTCACTTGAAGTAATACGATTCACTAATTCTTTTATGGATTTTTCTACGGTGATTTCTAAATATATCTCCTCCACCAATTTGATCAAGTTCTCTTTCTTTCCCTTGACTAAATAAGACATGATTAAATTCTAAACAGTTTCCCTTTTTTTTAAAACTCAAATACACCATAAGGGACAAAAAGAAAACTTTTCGAAACCGAAACTATCCAGAATTTTGACTTACCTTATAGCCAAGCCACAAAAAATGTAACTCAAAGACAATAAAACAATAGAAAAGAAATAAATGTACAAAAACCAATTTTGTAAGCCAAAAGACCTTCAAAAGAATTTTTTTTTAATTTAAATCAAAATACCATTTCAAATACAAAACAAATTTAAATTATTAATTAAGATAAATAATCATCTACGATAACTAAAATCTCTTATAAATTTCTATTACACATAAATTCCAAAAGAATACTAAATTCTATTAGAAAAGCAAAATTTGCAATTAAGAAGTTTTTTGTTTCGAAAACTGTTAGGATAAATGGAAGTTATCACAAAAACAAAAGTAAAATTGTACGTTATATCTAATAGTACATAAAATTTTAGAATTGAAACCCAAACCACTTATCTGGAACAGTTGCTTGATGGTGCACCGGAAGTCCTTGAGCTGGAACCCAAAGTTCGAACTGGACTTTGCTGACGATGACAGGACGGGAAGCCCAAAAAGTTCGGACCGGATGGCCCTTTCGCTGCTGAACACACACGCGTTTCACACACAGGAACAGGACGGGATGTCCCAATTCTACTGACCGGACTAAGCTTCGTTGCTGGACACACGCATTAACAGGACACGTTTCATACACAGGTACAGGATGGGATATCCAAAAACATCGGACCGGATGGCCCCCTTCGTTGCTGCCGGACGCACGGAAATACTCCACTCACGAGGATCGGATGGTCCTTTTCGTTGCTGCCGGACGCACGCAAATATTCTACTCACGAGGACGGGATGTCCAAGAACTTCGGACCGTATGGCCCCTTTCGTTGCTGCCAGACGCACGCAATTTACTGGAACACAGCGGAAAGTATTGCGGAAACATTGCGGAAGTATCGCAATGTCTTGGAATAAGGAAAAAGAAATACTATCATTTTATTTAAAAGATATTCCGGAAGTATACGTTACACAATAAACGCTAGTGCTATTCTGATTCCCGACTACGAGAGAGTAAAGCTAACAGAGATCAGGATACTTTCTTCTACGAATCTCACTGCTTACGGCGACAACAGATAACTAACATATCTCCTTGCAAAGACCCTTCTTTTACATGGTTGCCAGATGTTAGAATTGAAAAGCTGAAAACGCACCTATTTCAGAGAAAAAGAGCGCAAAAAGCACCAAAAAACTGTCGTTGTCCCCAATTGAGCTTTTTTTTTTAATGCCTAAAGCTCTATTTACAACTATATTTAGTGATTTCTAACTCTCAAGTGATTTTGGATAACTTATGGCTGATTTTCATTGGAATTTCGCGTTTTGTTCTGAAAAATTAATTGTGCCTTGCATTGCAAGACGCTAGTCACAATGATCTTTTTCCTATTTCATCAATTTAGTGGGGAGGGTGGGATGTATCATACAATCTGTGTGTGTGTGTGTATAAATCCCTGCTTCCACGAATCATCCATCTTTCTATAAACCAGGTGTGACGATATGTTCATTTTGTTTCCAAATTGTAGGAAGAACTGTGCTCATCTTAACATAACAGGATTTTATGTAAAGTTAAATACAGGAAACTGTTTCTGGTGGCAGCATACTTCATTCCGAAAATGACACAACTAAGCATGATTTTAAATTGACCGATTTAATGATTTTCTTGTTGATTAAATTGGAAGCATGACCAATACATGAATTGCAAATGTTTTCTCAATGAAATCTTGTCTCCACATAAATAACTTGTCAGGGGAAATTAAACATCCGAGGGGTGTAAGGAAGCACTAAAAATATCTCACTTAACACTCAATTATGAAGTTGGTATTTTGAACATCGTCTGTTTAGTAACAAGCGAGCAACCTTTGAATTGAAGGCGGCGTAGGTTTATTTCTTGTCAGCAAAAACTCATTGTGTTTGTCTCGTACTTGATATTGTATGTGAACGGATGGCTAAGTTAAGACTGCCTTGAAATGGCTTCCAGATCAACCAATAGCAGACGCTTTCTACCCATGACTGGGATGACAGACGAAAAGAAAAGATGTTCCATAAACCATTGTAAAATCATTGATTTGGAAACATGATAATGTCATAAGATCTATTTTCAGCTATTTGGGCAAAAATTGTGCATTTACTTTTCAAAATATACTATGAAGAAAGCATGATAGCTATTGCACTATAAATCAAATAGCAAACACCTCACTAAAGTAACCAAGACGAGGGAAGGCAGGGCAATTGGAAGTCTCCCAACCTCCATTGGGATTCAGCCAATAGCCTGCTGTGTTGCTCCAGAGTGACGTTAATTAACTACCTATCATTTTCTAGACTTGCCTTTCCAGGTAGATCACATAAAAGCTGTGCTCAGTTAATTTCCAATATCCATATCAGATGTGGAAAAAGTTATACATGTATCTTCTTTTGAAGGCAGGAAATCTAGTACATACATTCAAGTAAAGTTTAAATATAGTTATTGCATTTTTTTAATTAGAAGACCCGCACTCAACTTTCTTAATTGCTTATCCTCAAATGAAATAAAATTATCCAATATTGAACACTTTTATTGGCGATAATTATTTCTAATAAAATGTATGGCTAAAAGCACAACCCTTCAATATAACAAACCTTTCAATTTCATCCCATTCTGTTCAAATGATTCAGAAATTTGTGACTTAATTTATTCTTTTGTCATCAGACTAAAGACTTTCACCAGTGGAAGCTCACAAGTAGTTTTTGTATTATGCAGCTCCATAGCTCAAATCAAGCATACTTAAACTAAACAGATAAAAAATTTGCGAATGAATCAAACGATGGTAATACAATACAATAAACAGTTGTCATCCAAGACTAAACAAATATCAACTTGTGCCATACTTACTTGAACTCAATTGATTCCCCACACAGTTCCTTATTTTTTTTTAAATTCACTGGCATTTTACACTAGGTACATTTTGGTAGGTAGGCATTTAACATCGTATTGTGGTGCAAGACAATAGCACAGGGGTTATAACAATAATGCCAAATACATTCAAGTATGTATAGAGATAGAAAAGAAAAATATCCTTCTCAGCCACCCCTATCCTTTACTTTCTTTGGAAGGATATTTATTTTCATGTATATATATATATATATAAATATAGTGACATAGCTTGAAGAATTTCTTCCTTTCCTTTCAAAGATTATGTCTGATTTTTTGTTGAAAAAAATCTGAAATTAATTTTGTTTTTCTTAAGAGAAGAAAGTGCATTTTTTAAAGTCTGTTTTTGCTGACCAGCATCATCCGAGACTTTTACCGCCCCTTCAATCATTGCCTGAGCAAGAGCTGCTTCCTTAAAATAGTTATTAGCTTTGATGTGATCGGCACCAAATAAGGTTGATTGCCAAAATTTGCCAAGCTACTTTTGACTGTCACAAAGCTCTTCCTGAGGCTGAAAAGCCAAGTTCAATATCAGTACTATCTTGAGAAAGTAACAGAACAGCCTTCACTAGCTTTGACACAACAGGGTATTTAGGATCCAAACCACTAATTGCCTGTAGTCTGAAGAACTCTGGTTCCAGTAAACATCAATCGAAAAAATAGAAATTTCTTAGATCTTTTTGCGGTAGTGTGGAAAAGTTGTCTACTGTGGGGGTACTAAAAAGCGAGTGGAATCTAAAAGATGTAGGTTGATTTCTTCTGTCGCCTCAGTGGGCTGAAAGTTCCGAAAATTGGACTAAAAATGGTTAAAATACAAAAATTAATAAATAATCACAGATTTTGTTGATCGGTTTGAGGTAGTGCTTACAAGTTACTATTTTTTAACAACAACAACCATAAAATTTTTTAGAATATAGGTTAATATCATCTGCCGCCTCATCGATACCAAATTTTGGAAAATGAAGGCAAAATTTTAAATAAATACACGTCACCCTTACCTCATTTTAATACGAATAGAAACTTTATTATTCTTTTCAAACATACAAATGACAAAAGCATACTATTTGTAATCATTTTTGGTCTCAAATTTTTACAGGTGTTTTCTGAATTCTAGTGTCGCTTTAATAAATGTTCTGGTTCGGGTGTGTCTAGGGTGTTGATGGATGAAGACAAGAACAACTCATGTTCGAAACAATAACGACATATTCTATGATTGAGCATACAGCTTTAGGCTCTTAAGCCTAACTAAAAGAGATATCAAAAATGAACGCGTCGATGAGATCTTCACAGTTGGTCACTTCGCTCTTTTCTACACTGCTCTGCTCTTTGTATCTGCGCTCCGTCTTATGTACTCCGTGGCGCTGGCATCGCTACGAGTATCGCCACTGTGCAGGTGGTTTGGTGGATGGGTGTTGGAGTATGCTACACTCTTCCATCCTGACTGGTCGGTCGGCCGACCTTTGAGGATCTGAAAAATAATCAAAAGAAAAAGACATGAAAAGGAAAAACAAATATTTCCAAAATCTCTCTTGCAGACATAAAACGTTTTCTGAAATTGTTCATTCAGGAAAAGTTCACGTCAATTTGTTCATTCAGGAAAAGTTCACTTCAAATTGTTCATTCAGGAAAACTTCACTTGAAATGAGAGAAAGAGAAAAAAAAGCATATACACAAAAAAAAACTATGTCTTCTCCCAAGGTTTCATAAAGTCTGCACTGGTTGAAGTAACACGTGGACCTTCGTGGATTCCCACTTTTTCCACATCATACATGTCATTAGGTCTAAGTTTCACCACTTGGTATGGTCCGAAGAACCGTGGTCGAAGCTTTAGTCCGACTCCAAATTGGGTTCGCTTGATAGCAACTTTGTCGTCTACACAATATGTTTGTGCTGGTTTTCGTCGCTTGTCTTATTGTAGTTTACTTTGTTGCTGCACTTTCAAAATGTTAGCCTTAGCTTCTTTACGTATTTGTTGGACATTTTAATTATAAAAGCCATGGTTAAAGTATGTATTATAGTCCAGGCAATACACAATAAAAAATTTAAAGACATATAATCAAAAGAAATTTTTTAAATGTTCCTTAAAAATGTAAGTTTTTAACATTACTGAGATAGGGATTCTGGTTCGTGAGCCTACCCCCTTAAAGCAAATTTGGACTCTACTTTCATTTCCTGTCAATAGATGCAGGCCCTGATCTAGAGGAATACAAACTTGGCATTTGCTCTGGACAGCCGATTTCGTGGGTGGGGCGCAAAAATTAATGTATGTATGTGTGTATATATCTATATCTATCTATCTATATATATATATATATATATATATATATATATATGTCGGATTGTGCGACGAGCGCGCCAAAGCCTGATACGTCCGCAGCAGTAACGCCACCTAGAAAACCATAAGTGACCTGCTCCGAAATAATGTCGAGTGGACATTTGGCTCTGAGCAAGTCGAAGCATTTGAAAGGCTAAAGGAAATTCTCTCAAGTAGTCCGGTATTGCATCTCTTTAGGCAAGGAGCAACCTTAGAATTACATACGGATGCTAGTAGCCACGGTCTTGGAGCTGTTTTTCTTCAGCAAGCTCATGATGGGAAATTTCATCCCATTCACTTCATGAGCAAGAAGACTACTCCTCAACTAGAGAAGTATTGTTCTTACGAATTGGAAGTACTGGCTGTAATCGAGGCTTTGCGAAAATTTCGCTACTACTTGTTGGGTACTAAGTTCAAAATAGTGACGGATTGCGCTGCATTTCAGAGGACTTTGCAGAAAAAAGAGCTTACACCAAAAATTGCTCGATGGGCATTGTCACTCGAAGAATATGATTATGAGGTTGTCCATAGATCAGGCACCCAAATGAAGCATGTGGATGCCCTTAGCAGGAACATATTGTTGATAACAACCCGTGTACAAGGAGAATTAACAACCCAAATAGAAGCTGCACAACATCTAGATGATCAAAGCAATTAAAACTCATTAAAGCAATTAAAACTCTAGTTGAAGAAGGACACGACAATGAACATTTCATGAAAGGAGGAATTGTGTACAAGTATGAGGATGGGAAAGAACTACTAATGGTTCCTCAAGCGATGCAAAATAACATCATTAGAGACGTTCACAACAAAGGTCACTTTGGCGCTGCCAAGACAGAGGAAATTCTTAAGCAACAGCTTTTTATTCCTAATGCAAGAAAACAGGTTGAAATCGTTATTTCTAATTGCGTACAGTGCATCCTCTGCAACAGAAAACGTGGAAAAGGCGATGGGTTTCTTAATCCAGTGCCGAAAGACAACGTTCCACTTGAGACTTACAATATCGACTTTTTGGGACCCCTTCCAACAACGAATAAAAGATACCAACATATTTTCTCGGTAGTCGATGCCTTTATGAAGTTCGTCTGGTTGTACCCAGTGAAATCTACCTCGGCTAGCGATGCTATAGAAAAGCTGAAATTACAACAAGCTACTTTCGGAAACCCATCACGAATAATTTCAGATAGGGGATCAGCGTTTACATCGAAGGAATTCACTGATTATTGTACTGATCAGGGAAATGAACATTGTAAAATAACAACCGGAATTCCCAGAGGCAATGGGCAGGCAGAAAGGATGATTGGTCTGCTGATTCCTGTTCTTGCCAAACTTTCAATAGAGGAACCTAGCAAATGGTTCAAATATGTTCCAAGTCTACAAGGTATCATAAACAGTACACCATCCAGAAGTACGAAGCATACGCCATTCGAACTGATGATTGGCATCACAATGAAAAATTAAGAAGATCTGAAGATAAAAGATATACTGGAAGAAGAGTATGAAAAGTCCATGATGAAGGAGAGAGAAGAATTACGCGAACAAGCAAAAGACAATATTTTCAAATTGCAACAGGAAAATAAACGTCAGTATAACAAAGGGAGAAAAAAATCTAGAGTGTACAAAGTAGGAGATCTAGTGGCCATTCAGCGCACGCAGTTTGGAGTTGGGCTTAAGCTGAAACCTAAATTTTTGGGACCATATCGAGTAGTAAAAGTGTCTCCTAATGACAGATATGCCATTGAAAAAGTGGGCGATCATGAGGGTCCAAGCCTAACTGCTTCAGCAGCTGATTACATGAAACCCTGGCCCACTGGTTAACAGTAAAAAAAAATGTATATAAGCCTTTTTTCCCTCTTTCCTTCTTCTTTTTTGTTTGTATTTAAAGATATGTGATAATGTTATGGCCTGTTTACTGATGATGAAAACTGGCGAATTTCGAGGACGAAATTACAGTCATGATAGCCGATTGTGAGATTGTGCGACGAGCGCGCCAAAGGCTGATACGTCCGCAGCAGTAACGCCACCTAGAGGAAGCGTCCGCTCAGAAGCGACAGCAGCAATGAGACAGATGTTCCCCAGACACCGAAGCTAGCAGTTGGGCAGACGGCCCATGACTTTTTAGGCAGATGGCCTCTTAATTGTCGGATATTCTTAAATGTTAAAGATGTTTGTAAATATACTGTAAATACATTAATTATCTAATTAAACTTAAATTTAAACTTTAAGAGTTATTTATCATTTACCTTTTACGAACCCACCCACACACACACAATATATATATATATATATATATATATATATATATATATACATATACATATACATATACAGAGAGAGAGAAGCACGGAGGGGGCAGAGCGCATTCTGAGAGCTGCGATATATTCCCCGTAAAGGGTATTAAATAAAGGGTCTATGGGCAACACAAAATTACAGTTTAAAAATAACGAATTTTAAAGTTTTCTAAAGCGTAAATGTATGAAAAGTTTATCAAGAAACTTCGAACAAAGTTTATTTGTGTATTAAAAGTTTATATTTAACTAAAAGTGAAAAAAAAATTGTTTCAAAGATCCAATGTACCAAAACATTAAATTCTTCCTCTGAATATGTGGAGAAAGGTGGCCCAGCATACTGATACTTTATCACTTTGTTTTACGGCTTTAAAGTGGTTCTACCCCCAAAATGAATGCACGTGGTGCTCGCACTTGAATGCTATGAGATGATTACCTCATTTTCAAAGAAATTGCTGTATAGTGGTTTCACCTCTGGATCCTTTAAATGTATTGGAGGGCTCGAACATGTCTTTGACGGCATGTCTTGAGGAAAGCGATTTATTTTTTGACCGATTGACGGATTGTATGTTAGGGTTTTATTGCGACTAGGTCCCAAACTGGACAAGAAGCGCCTGACCAACCGACGGAAATGTCGTTTGAAGAAAAGGGCATTCAAGAAATCGCAACAAATCTGTCATTGCTTATTTTGATGATTTACAATATAGGGTTAAATTGTCGGCTTTCTTATTTGAAGTAAATACGGGAAACTGCCTGCAAGTGAACTGTTCTGAATTTTTGCCAGATGGATTATTTAGTCTTACGGATTTCCTTGACGGAGTGAGGTTCCAAGCTTAAGGTTTTGAAAGTGAACACTTGAATTTGTGGAGTAATTAAGTGACGGAAACGTGAGAACAGTGCATTTTTAAAACTTGTTGCTTCGCAAACCAACACTCCTGTCGTAAGTGATTTCGTTTTTTTTACTTTAAAACTTAATGCGACCTAAACTGATAGCCGCATCAGCAAAAAACCATCTCCATTTTGTTCCCTGTACAATTTTGAATAAACCATGTTAATCTCGTAACATTATGATCTCAATCGGCAAACCATCTTGAGAATCGAGTAAAAAAAACCCAGTTTTCAATCCTGCGACAGTGGCGGCGGTAACTTTTTTTAATATAAAGAGATTCTTAAATATTTCTAACTTAAAACAATATTAATACCCAATTATTGAAAAACGAGCTTCTAATAAAAATACCTGTTCCAAGAGTAGTAGTTAATAAAAACATTCTTATTTTCATATAAGTAGTATGAACAAAATTTGCGGTGGTTAAGCAGTAAAAATTTTGACTAATTTTTTATAAATGTTAGGCAATAATAAATCTAATAAATTGGCTACCTGAACCATTATATTCCAAACTTTCGTCCGATATATGAGCCGCCGACCAACCGGTATAATGGTTAAGGTGTTAGCCTCTGGATCGGAAGATTCCTGGTTAAAGAACTCACACAAGATTAGGCAGAATAAAAGGTCAGAGGAAAATTTTTCGATTAAAAATGGAATTTTTTATTATTGTCAATTGTGCTTTTTTACAACCAAATTTTCAAATACATTTTATATTTTAATTAATGTTATTAGTTTTAAACTTTAAAAAAGTAATGTTTATCTTATTTCATTGGTTTTTTAAAATATTGCCTACTCTGCTTCATTGAAACCGAATTTTTAAATATAGATTCTGTTTAAAAAAATTATGAGCACTCATAGGCGGCAGAGTCAGAATCGAGATAATTTTTACTTATGTGCTTCAAGTAAATCAACTATAAATCTAAAAAGTTCAGAAAAATCGAAACGTTTACGAAAAAATCGACGTTTTAATTTCTAATTTAAATGTATTGTAAGTTTTAAAATTCACCATAAAGTCATTTAATAAGTATTGTCTAAAGAAAAAAAATGATTTTTTTAAAATCAAGTCTTAATTGATGAATATCTTTTTATATAAATTAATTAATTGTTTATTAATTTATTATTAAAAATCAATATTAATATAATTAATCTACTTCCCACATTTTACAGGGGTACTTTTCGGGAGGACCCCCCCCCATTTAACAACCCTGGTTACGCCTATGCTCGCCCCCTCTCTATTCAAAAAGTTGGCACGTCCCTGCCACTACGTCATGTTTTAATGTGTACTCTGAAGTTGAAGACTGTTTAAGCAGTTGTTTGATACTTTGTGTAAACTCGTCTTTTGTTTGTCTATCTTTGATTTTTTGTGTTAGCTCATCATGTTGTATTACCAAAACTGGGTAACGACTTAAGGCATCGACGTGACGCATTTGTTTAGATGGCCTATGGAGTATTTCGTAGTCAAAATCTGCTAAGAAAAGGACCCATCGTGCTATTTTCGGTGGGATATCCTTTTTAGACATTGTTTTTTTGAAACTCCTGACAATCAGTAAAAATTTGAAATTTTGTTCCTCTACTAAATAATGTCGGAACTTTTTAAGGGCTTCGACTATCGCTAAAACTTCTAATTCATAACTTGAATTTTTTTCCTCTTGGGGGGAAGTTTTACGACTCATATAGTGTATTGGATGAAAATTTTTATCTGAATCTATTTGTAAAAGTATAGCCCCAAAGCCTTTAGAGCTTGCATCGCAATGCAGTTGTAATGGTGCTCTTGTTCGTAAAGTTTAAGTATGGTCTCTGATGACAGGGCTTGCTTCAAAGC
Source organism: Metellina segmentata (assembly GCA_947359465.1). NCBI lineage: Eukaryota > Metazoa > Arthropoda > Arachnida > Araneae > Tetragnathidae > Metellina > Metellina segmentata. The sequence continues at coordinate 68,339,428 of OX375873.1, read as the reverse complement.
AAGGAAAGCCCGTTTCTGCTCGTGATCAAAGTGAAATGGCACTTTGCCCCGTAAAAGGTCACTAAGAGTTCTGGCTATTATTACAAAATCTTTGATGTATTTTCGAAAATATGAACTTAGCCCTAAAAAGGATTGGACATGTTTAATTGTTTTCGGCTCAGGAAAATTCAGTACCGCTTTTGTTTTGGCATCAGAGGGACGTATTGTACCTTTTTCTAGTATGTGTCCTAGAAAAGTTATTTTTCGTTGCAGGAAATTGCATTTTTTTAAATTAAATTCAAGTTCGTAGTCCGAAGCAACTTTGAAAACTTTTGTAAGTTTGGCAACCCCTTAAATTTCGTTTTTGGAAGGAATGATGATATCATCCATGTAAATAATTACTGTTCCATCAGCTAGAAGTACCTTAAAAATAGACTGAAAAAACTTTTGAAATACAGATGGAAAATTACATAATCCAAACGGAACTCTTTTAAACTCATATTGACCGTTATGCGTTACAAAACTGGTATATTTAGAACTTTCGGGGCTGATTGGAATGTGGAAATATCCATTCTTAAGATCTAAATTACTATATACTAAAGCTCCCTGTAATTTGTCAAAAATATCCTCTATAAGGGGTAATGGAAATCTTTCTTTTATGGTTTTAGTGTTAATCTTACGATAATCAAACAAATTCTCGTTGAATTTTCCGCTTTTCTAACTAACACTATTGGCGATGAATAATCTGAAAATTGCTCTCTGTAATAATTCCATAGATAACCATTTCGATATTTGTCTGTTAACTTCCTGCTTTTCAATTTCCGCTAAGCGGCGTGGTCGCTGCGCAGTCGGAATATCATCAGAAAGAATTATTTTTATTTCCAAATTGGTTTGTTTGGATTTATTCGGTGTATATGAATTGATCAAACTTTGGAGCTCATTCCTCAAATTCAAATCGCGGATGTGCAAAGTATCAACTTCCTGTATTGACGCATTATAGTTCGATGTTGAATAAAAACAAATCATCGCAGGCGTCGAGGGATGTGTTTAGTCTACTGTTTTGTTGTTCTTTCCGCTGCGATTTCTCGTTTTGCTTTTTTATAGATTCGTTGTCAGCTGTAGTGATGGGAAAAATGATTCTTTTCAGGGATCGGATCGGAACCGCTCGCTCACTAAAAAGAGCTAGCTCTTTTTCATGACTCACCGCTCCTTTCAGATGTATAATGTATATAACATATCGAGATGTCTCTACTATTATAAAAGAAAGTGTTTGTTTGGGGCCTCAAAATCCCTACAATTCTATGGCACTTGCAACAACGAAATTTGGCACACAGGTAGTCCGAATTATTTGCAATTTTTGGGTCACGGCGAATTTTAAAATTCAATCTAGAAGATTTTTAAATGAATTTTATAATTTTACTCTCCATTGATTTTTTTAAACGCGCAGAACGTTTTCTACTCATGCGACCTTGCAGTCAGGGTTAGGAATCATGCCAAGTTTTTTTCATCCGCAGAACACGTAGAAAATTATTGTTTACGTTTCCGCTTTGATTTTGCGCGATTGATTTCCCAGCCAGACGATAAATCTTTTAACTGAGGTAAAAAATCTTTTTTCTATATCCTAGGCCGTTAAAGATGTAGTAAAAATTTCATCGGATTTGAAATCTGCGGAAATTTCAGTTTGGATTGATACCTAACAATATTATTTTCTTTAAGTAAATAAATTTTGAATTGAATATATCTTCAACAGATTTGAAATCTGCGGAAAATTTTACACCATATTAATACCTTGTATTACGGACAACGCCGGGCTAGCCACTGAAAGGCATATAATATGTTTGGGCCATCGAACATCCCTCGTTGTCACGTGAGCGCCAGACGAAGAGGCGCCAAGCGTGCTTGAACACCCACGCAGCACTCACTCATCCAGCAATTGCGCAGTTTGCCTCTAAAATCAACAAAAGGAGGGAGACGGGGCCTGAGGACGAAAGGCATTGCTGCATACGGTTGCTAAGCTGTAAACTTTAATTGATGGCCCAAAACCATGTCAATTCTTATTTTATAATTGTCCATAAAGAATAAATTACTTTGAGGACAATTTTTTTTTTGTAATTCCCATTATGAACCCAAAGAGATTACAGAAGTAGCAATAAAAGTATCCGAACACGTTAAAAATGTCATTTTTGGCCAAAAATTCCAAAAAATGTTTTCGATTTTATTGGATAAAGTACTTATTTGACTTTCCAGAAGTTAAAAGAAGGCGGGAAAACAAGAAGTAGGTATGGAAAACACCGGAATCGGCCATTAAAAGACCATAAACCTGACCACATCTAAATTTAAAGATTTTTTTTTTTTTTTTTGCAAATATAATTTTAGAAAGTTTTTTTTTTTTTAAATAGTGTGAGAGAATCGTTTCCATTTGTATAGAAAATGTATTTATATATATATATATATATATATATATATATATATATATATATAAATATATATATATATATATATAGAGAGAGAGAGAGAGAAATCGGTAGGTTCCTGGTTCGAATCCTGGTCCGGGGATGGATGTTCGTGATCATTTGGTGTAGAGGCGGCTGGTGCACCTTAAATCTGTCGTGGCCGAAAGTCCTCACGTTGGGTTGGTGTGGAAGTACGGAGAGAGGGTTCCAGCTCAGGTGTTGTTTCGTCATCTGACCATGGTTCAAAATTACGAGGTGTTATCCTCGGATCTTTCCCTTAGGGAATTGATCCCGGCCCGCCGTCAATAGCAAGGGAACAAAATTTAGAAGAAATTCAAAAGCTCTATAGAAAGTCAAAATATTTAGGGAAATTTTTGTTTGGGGAACCTTTAATTCTGTCCGCGTTGTGAGTTTTAAAGTTTAACGATACCCTTTTTCCGTAAAACACCTTCTTCTAGAATGTCCTGGGCTAAAACCACTTAGGGACCAAATGAGACTTTCTGATAATTTAAATGATATTTTGAAATCAAATAATATAAATATTAATAACTTATTTAAATACTTAAGATTTTTAACTATTTATTTTAAGATATAGGTATAATATACCCTCGAATATTCGTTGTCCCAAAGATTTTCGAAATCCAAATCCCTTCCCTGTCTTTTAATAAAACTTTTTCAAAATGTCTTGCTTTGTGAAGGCAATGCAATAAATACAAGTTACGTTTAATTTAATTTTGTGTAGCTTTATAATGATATCACACCCGAGATATCGAGGTTTTATTATTATTATTATTAGATTAATGTTCAGTAAGTAATATAATAATTGTTAGAATATGTTTCAATAACAATCTTAAAACTAGTTTTAATTAGTGCTAAAAGGCGTGGTATGACTTAAGCCGTTAAAACGCCCTTTCAATCTAAAATGGAATAAAAAATAAAAAATAAATAACATTTATGATTTGATAACACATAGATATTTAAAAATTTTAAGCTTAAAAAAAGTAACAAAAAGCTGGGGAGCGCAAAAGAGCGTATGTGGAATTGACTCTTCGAGAGCGATAGTTATCGAAAAGAGATAACTCCCAAAAGAATCAACTCCCAAAAGAATCAGTGAGCGCAAAAGATCGAATTCGGAAATGATTCTTGTAAAGAGCTAGCACTCGAAAAGAGTTAACTCCCAAAAGAATCAACTCCCAAAAGAATCACTGAGCTGGTGATCGCATGCGGAAGCGCTGATTCGTTAAAAAAGAGTTACCGCTCTTGAGCTCTGATTGGTTAAAAAAGAGCTACAGCTCTTTTTTAACGAATCAACGCTCGCTCACTCCGTCAAGAGAGCTAACTCTTTGAGTCAGCTCCTGAGCGGATCGCCCATCTCTAGTCAGCTGTGCTTTTGTGGATTCGGTGGGGTTCTTATTTTAGATTGTCGAATATGTTCGGGGGAATAATGTAGTCCTCACATAAATTTTTGCAAACCGCTACGGGAATTGTTATAGTGTTTGTAGGGTTGTTGGGTAATGCTAAAGAAAGATTTGTTATTTTTGCCTCTTGATAATTACCGAACGCTCCTCTTAACGTAATTTAACTTTCGTATTTCGTTTCTGGGGAGAGGTGTGATTCTTTAATACAGTATATTACGGTTACATTATCTATGAGGGTTTTAAATTTTTCCCTGTTAACCAAAATGTTTTCGTATTTTGATGTATTGACGCATTCCTTTCGTTTCTGTGGTTTCTGACTTTCGATTTCATGTACAGGCTTCTTTTGATTAAATCTCGGATTATCTGGTCTAGGTGAGTTTCGGTTGTAAAATCCTCGCGTTGGATTGTTTTGTCTTCGAAACTGTTAGTGGTGTTTGTCTATAATGGTTTTTGAAGTCGATTAGCGTGTGTGTGTGTCACTGAGTGATTTGCGCTTTGAAGCGAAGAAGATGTCACATTCTTTTGCGAGTTGTGGTGGTCTAAACCAATTTTCGCCAGAGCGAATTGAAATATGTGATTGTGTATCCCTTTCTAAAGTACTATAAACTTTGTCCGAAACCATTAGTTCACATACAGATTTAAAGTCATTGACATCTCAAAGTCTGCAGCAATATTCGAATGCTCTAGTTAATCTTGCTGTAAATTGAGTATGTGTTTCATTAGGAAATCTTTGACATCTACGGAAATCAGCGAGACATTCTTGTGGCGTTGGCTGGAATTCTTTTAGTACGGTAGCTTTGACCTGTTCGTAGTTTTTGAGTTCATTTTCTGGAACGTATAGGAGGATATTGGCAGCTTTTTCTTGAACAATGTTAAATAATATATCGGATTTGTATTCTTGCGGCACGTTTCTTATTTCAAAGGCACGTTCGAGCGAATGGAAATATAAATTGTAATTTTCTGCCTTAGTTGGGACTGACATACTTAGCGTTTTAATACTTTTTATATAACTTTCCATGTTCGGCGGTGATGTGTCGTTCATTCTAGTATTGTTTCCGATAGGAGATTGATTTGCTCCTGTATTATTTCTTATAGTAGCTAATTCGAGTTCTCGTTCTATTTTAAGTTTATCGGTGTTTTCGACTTCTTTGACCTTTTTTTCTTCCACGATTGAACTCATTAAATCTTTTATAAATTTTGGGTCTTGTTTGAACGTATCATTTTTCTCAATAATTTCTTTTAGTTTGATTATAGTGGCACCTTCCGGTACAATTTCATCAATTTCTTGAACAACCTTTATGAGGTCTTCTTTCTTCGTATTTTTATACATGCTTAAAATAAAGGTTTGGTCCTACCTTAGATTCTTGTTTGGCTTCTGTTTTGGCACCGTCGTCTATTTGACCGTTGCACTGGTCACTCGTTGAGGCTGGGAGATTGACCTATTGCTTCCGCTTTGGCACGTCGGTGAGTTGCACTGGACTCGTTCCTTGAGGCGGGGAGATTGGCCTATCGCTTCCGCTTAGGCACGTCGGTGAGTTGCACTGGACTCGTTCGTTGAGGCGGGGGAATTGGCCTCTCGCTTTGGTTTGGCTGTAGAATTTCGTTTCGTTGCTGTCAGTCCAAGAGCTGTTCATTTCGTTTTACAAAGTTCAGAACCGGTTGAACCCCATGTTCTGGTTCGGGTGTGTCTAGGGCGTTGATGGATGAAGACAAGAACAAGTCAGGTTCAAAACAATAACGACATATTCTATGATTGAGCATACAGCTTTAGGCTCTTAAGCCTAACTAAAAGATATATCAAAAATGAACGCGTCGATGAGATCCTCGCAGTTGGTCACTTCGCTCTTTTCTACACTGCTCTGCTCTTTTTACCTGCGCTCCGTCTTATGTACTCCGTGGCGCTGGCATCGCTACGAGTATCGCCACTGTGCAGGTGGTTTGGTGGATGGGGGTTCGAGTATGCTACATAAATCCCTCCCTGTTCTGCGACTCAACTGTTTTTCCCGAGTCTGCAGTGACTAGTTTCACAGTCCGCTAAACTGCTTGCGTGTGTGATGGAAATTTAATAAAGTCCCAGCAGTCCATTGGTATACCGTCCTGTATCATCTTCAGAAGTTCTTGAGAACTGATCTCTCTGTGAACCGGATGCGATGGCACATAACAAGCTTGCAAGTCAATGAGATCTACATAGTCTGTAGCTCAAAAGTTAACAGCAGTAATAACGAATCTGAGAACACAATTTCCATATGGGCTAATTTCCCTTGCCTTGATAATCCGCCGAGCTGCAAGGGTCCTGATATGGCACCTCTCACCAGTTAACATGGCCAAAAGCATGTTTTCTGGAGCCTAAAAGTAAGCGTTGCGAGAAATAACTGGTTCGATTACGTCATGATACTTCTTAGGCAAGTACCGAGATGAGCTGATGAAATGCCTAGCTAGCACCGTCCTTTATGGAATGACGAATCTTCATTCGAAACCATGAGTGTGCGTAGACTCTTAGAATGAATGCAACCAAAGTTAGCAACTCATTTGATGGGTCTGATGTAGAAATATATATAACCTCAGTATTCGATTGGCATTTGTTAGTCAGCGGGCCAAATTCAACGTTCCCTGTTAGAAAACAACAAACGCCAGAAGTAATGACGGTGCAAATGTCTAATAAATGTTTCTGATTTAAACTAAAGGTGCTAGGATCAATGTCTGGCAACTCGCATTCAATACTATTAAAAGCAACAGTTGAAAGCTTTTCGCATCCTTTGAGGTTTCGTCCAATGTCTCCGGTGTAAGATGTGGAGCCAGATGACTTGCCGTCTATGAACTCAAATAGATATGTCGCAATGGCAACTCATTGAAATGAAGTAAGCAGATAATCCATTGAACTGGTCTCTGAGGTTTCAATTCAAGCCTGCGAATTACACCATTAAACACTCCTGCGTTCACTACAGTGCCGTCACACCCTAGAACAATAAGGTTGTTAAAATCATCCAATAAAGCACTTGTTACGTATTTGTAAATGCTATTATATCAAGGCTAGATCCACTTTCAGGTGTAACATGTCCCATGCACGTAGAACCAGGCTTCGATACAACACAGTAATGCGCATCTACAATTGTTCTTTGGAACTGCTTTCCTCGAGTGTTTCTGATGTTAAAGTTTTGCCATGCCGTCCATCAAAATAAAGGCCAGATAGAGTGGAACGATTTTCATTTGATCTTGAGACCAATTTTTTGTAAATTCTCGATTTTCCCCTTCACATTTTACTTTTGTCTGTGACAAGTCTGGTGCCTGATTCCGATATTAAACCCGAATCTTGCATAACACTCGATGCAATAGCAGCCGTGACTTTGTTGGATACAGCATATCTTTGACTGAAAAGAACTATGTTATCCAGTTTTAAACGCATTTGTTTCATTTTTTGGCAGAGCACCAAACCCAGTCTGTCTTGATTGTGTATTGTACAAGCAGTAAGCAGTTGTACAGAAAAGTACCAAAAAGGTGTCAAAATTTCCAAAATTCGATCCCGATGAGGCGGCAGAAGATATTAATCTATAATTAAAAATTTTTTTATAGTTGTTGCTGTTAAAAAATAGTAACCTTTAAGCGCTACCCCAAACCGATCAACGAAATCTGTGATTATTTATTAATTTTTATATTTTAATCATTTTTAGTTCAATTTTCGGCCCACTGAGGCAACAGAAGAAATTAACTCACAGTTTTAAGATTCCGCACGCTTTTTAATGATGGGAGTACACAAGTTTTCCGCACTACCGCAAAAAGATATAAGAAAATTAGATACGCTCTAATCAATAGGCTTCATTCTAGATCCTTATTCTTCAAATTCTCTTTGGAGTAATTTTCACTCATCCAGTAGTGTTTGTTGGGACCTCCCAATACTCGTCGTACCCTCTCAACACCGAGTCTCTCAAGAGGACCAAGACAGGATAAACTTTTAAGGAGATGAACTGAAGGAAGACTTCTTCTCTCAATAGATACTTAACACTTGCAATATAATGCTTCCGAGCCCTTAGAAAAACGAAATTTCTTTCCTTCTCTTTCACATTCTATAGTGCTTTAGAAATTTGATCTCCAATTACAATAACAGCCAGAGGCAAGTTTCTGAGTAATCATATCTTCCATCTTCAAATCTCGAATGAATTCCTTTCTGTCGATCCTACCCAAAATTGTTCTCGAAAACAATTTAAGTTGCGAATGAAGGTTATGTATTAGGGGTTCCTTTTCCTGAAGAAATTCGGTCACATGATTAAATTGATATGACAAATATCTCAGCCTTCATAGTTCCTCTTCCAAGTAAACGAACAATTTTCATATAGCCTGGTCTTTGTATCATGTTTGGCTTCTTTATTGGAATGTATTCAAGGATATACTTTTGCACTGCAATAGGGAATATGCACTATGTCACAAAACATCCTGAAATGGTACTAATTTTACAAATTCGATCATAAACAATCCGAAAATCACCTTTAAAAATCACAAAAAGTTTTAATTTAAGCGTTATAAGAGACTAAAAAATGCGTCAAAGTCACGTGACTGAAAACGGGGAGGAGCTTGGTGTGACATCATAGTACATGAAATCTCTCGCTACATTCGCCGGCTGCATGTTATTTCAGGTGCTTTCATTGATTTTACGCTAATTTTATTTTTTTAAAAATTGTGTTGAATTATAGTCTTTACATTATTATTATGCAGATTTCTTCTTTAAAAATGACTGTGGAACAAGTCTTTGTAAAAATCCAGTGGGATAATCTATACCTAAATTGTATGGTATATCCATGTTTTCTTTTCTGGGAAACCATCCAAATATTATGGGAGTTGAAATGAAAGGTGTAAAAGCGAAGAGTAAAATAATATTTTGTACAACATATTTATTTAAAAAAAAATGTATTTTTTATTGCTTTTAAAGAATAGTGCTATTATCAAAAAGTTGTACATAAGAAAATAGAATATTAATATAGTTGTTCTCTTTTCCTTAATAAGTAACACAATTCATTCTGAAATAGATTTTTTTCTATAGATAATTAGAATAGTATATCAAATAAGAGCTTTATATTAGGAAAATAATTTCAAAGTAGATTAAAATTGTTGGGGTATTAAAATAGTGAATTTTGAAAGCTAACTTAAAAATAAATGTTCTACGTTAATTTTTTAGCAACATTATTTTTGTTAGTTAATGAACAATAATTTTTAAAACATATTTAAGCGGTAAAACTTAATGTACTAAAGGATGATCCAAAAATAACATGTGTATTGAAACTTGTTGCGAGAATTGCAACTGCATTAAATATTGAACACAACATTTGGCAGTCCAACATTTTAATCCATGAAGAAGGTAGTGTGATAATTTGATTGAAATTGCAAGAATTTGAAGCTTTGCAATTTTATAAAATTATGCAAATTTAAAACAAAATTCGTAATTGTTTAAAAATATTAGTTTTAATGCTAAACAAATGAGGTGAAAGCTATTTTGCTTCGTACTGCAAGAGAGACAATACTCCCAGTAGTTTTCCATGTCATTCTCCAACTATAAAATAAAGTAATATATGAATTAAAAATTTTTACTTGTAGCACTATTTATCAAAATTTGTTAACACTAGTTTTTATCTTCAATTTCTTATTTTTAATAGAAATATTTGTACAATGCTTTTTTTTAATAAATTATTTTTAAGTTTATTCTAACTTTTCATTTTTAAAATAATTATATTTATATACATTTATGTAATGTAAAAAAATATTGAAGCTTTAAATTTCAAATTTAGAAGAATTATTTTTCAATTATAAATCTTAATTCTAATGACACTTATTCCATAACACTTATTATTCAGTTTAAAGAAGAAATATGACACAGTTTTACCAAGTGTATGAATAACTGCAAATTAATTATCATGAGTATAATAATTCAATGTTTATTGATGTTAGCTCTCTCTATATTTTTTTAACCAATTTTGATTTATAAATATATAGCATTCCTATATTTATTTATTAAATTATTTTCATGAAATAATAAATTCTGCATTATGAGAGACTTGATACAGAAATAATGTTTTCGTTTTAGCAAAAACACTAGTAGTCATCCACAAGATTAAATCACACAATTCTTATTTAAAAACAATTAAAAATACAAATAATTTTTGGTATTTTAAACTTACCGAAAAATAATCTTCACAGCAAATTGAAAGCAAGAAGTAGAAGACAGCTTTTTGTTTTTCTTTTCCATAACGCTGCAACTAAAAAGATACCCATAGAGATAACACAGTTCAAGGAACGCTCGATGGGAAAATCGTGTACGATGACGTCACAGGCAAGAATCGTCAGCGACTGCAGTTTTTCTTTGAAAGTGACGTCAGAGCAATTTAAAAAGCGTTTTAATTATAATTAATGTCGTCCGATTGCAGTTTTAAGTGGCATTTTTCTACGTAGTTTTTCGTGCTCTTTCAATTTAAAATGAATTTGAAAAACATGCATATTGTCCATTCACCAATGCTTGATGGAAATAGTGAGTGGGAAATTTCAAGTCTCCCTGAATTTGTTTTTTTGGGAATGGAATGTTGACCAACGCTTATATATGTAACTGATTAAAAAAAAAAAATCTGAATAGAAAAAAACTAGTTCAGACACATCTTCCCCAAAGCTCTTTTAGACCTTTAAGAAAATCATTATGAATTGTGCAAATATTACATGTCCCAATGTTAGTTATTTTTTTCGGGAAGAAAGTAATGAGTCATTAATCTTTCAAAAATTGACTTGTTGACATTGTGCCAATCACGAGCAGTTGAGACTGTGGAAGGGATAACACACTCCGATTTTGCAATAACTTGTCACATAACATATCTTCCATTCGAGATCCTATATTAAATGTCGTCAAGTTTTTACCATGTCGATCTCAGAAATGCAAATTTTTCAAAAAGAGGAAAACCAAAATGTGAAAATAAATACACGCTAGTCAGGTCTGTGTACAGGATTTCACAATAGTAAAAATTAACATTAGACCGGAGCTATAATTTATTTATTGAACGTATAAATAATTAATGGTAGACCATAAATCGGGAAAAGCGGTGAATTACGAGCACAAGCTAAATATCGGCCACAGAGAAGTAGTACTACTTCCCTGTGATATCGGCCATCCGAAATAACAACATCAAAGTAGATGGCTCTCTATATTAAAAAAAATGTTACTTCTGTTGCTGGATTGAAAACTCGCTTTTTTCGCTCGATTCTTAGACGGTTTCCCGAGAACGTACCGATAAAAAAAATTATAAAACTAACATGGTTTGTTCAAAATTGTACAGGGAACAAAATAAAAAAAAATTTCCGATGCGACTGCTAGTTTAAGGGTGCATTAAGTGTTAAAGTCGATAAAAGCGAAATTTTTAACGCGAGTGAACAAAAGACATACATATTTTCAGTCTGAAGCTGCGATTTTTTTTTGTAGTAGGAACTAGTGAGTCGAAAAAAAATCAATATATTTTTTCGGAACGCTTTAGTACGGAAGAGTTGACTATTGTAATAAGAAAAACGGCATGAAAAAAAATCTTCCGTTTGCGCATCGTACTTAAAGTTTATGAAATTTTGCAAAAATCACGATATTTTTTGTGTTAGTTAAAACTTTTAAAATAAACGCTTTCGTTTTTTATGCTTGATTAATGGTTAAATAACCTAAATAAATTGAATTCTGATCAATAATCTAATTTTTTCCGTTCGCGCAACGTCAGAAAAAACAGAAATTTACCAATATTTCGCAGTGCAACTCTTCGTTTGTATTACTAGAACAAAGCGAACAAGAACTCACTTGAAATAGATAGAACTGGTTTGAACCTCCTGAGAAAAGTTGGGGTCTTTGCTTTGACGGACCAAGCAATTTCTCAGGAATGTGAAAGAGAAACACTTATTATCTTATCCAGGAACCTGGATAAACTTATATTGGACATGTATCTCCTTCCTCGAGTTCATCAAATGGTATAACTCAAAGCATTATTTCTCGTTTGTCTGAACTATTAATATCACTAGAAAAACTAGAAGTATTAGGGTGTGATAGCTCTTTAACCTACACTGTATAGAAGAACGGTGTCATCCACCAACTAGAAAATCATGTAGGACGCCCGCTACAGTGGAGCATAGGCCTCCTGCATTTTAAAGAGCTTCCTTTTCGCTACATTTTCTAACATGTTGACAGTCAAACTGCAGGGCCTAAATCGTTTAGTGGGCCATTCGAGCAGCAGCTCACTTCCTGTGGTAGATTATGAACTCATAGATTGTTTGATTAATGCTATAGACAGGTATTTGTTCAGCAAAGACCAACAGTATTTGTTAGACATTTCAAATGCGATCACCTTGGCCTTTGTCCCATTCCAATTGGCTAACTGAGTCCTTAGGTTGTATATAAGTTCTTCAGATCCATCCGGAAACTTAAAAGAAATAATTGGCTTCATTTTAAAATGATACATGCCTGTGTGGCTTGCCATAAAAAAGAGCAAATATTTTACCGATGGACCAAAACATGTTTTTCAAGCAATCCAAACATTACGGTATTTATCAGATTTACTTCAAGTTGTAGATCCAGTAATACAACGAAATGCGTTCTTTGCGCACCCAGAGAATGTTATGTTGGCAATGCTTGTCGATGATAGGGAACATATTCGGAAGCTCGGTTACAGAATCTAAAAGCAAGACAAACCGTCCCAAAGAAGACTTAAAAAATTTCGCGCGTATCCATCGAAGAAAAACTTTCAAGCTTCCGATTACATTGAAATTTTTGGTGTGGTGTATAATCCCCAAATGCTACGGGACATATGTGAAGATATTAACTCCCTCATGAATTCTGACATTACGCCCCATCAGAGAAATACAAAAGTTTCCCTGTCACAACTAGGCTGTGGGGGGTGCATCAAACTTTTGACAGAGGCCACGAAACTAGAGATGGCTATATCCGAGAAACGCTGAAGTCTAGATCGGTTATGCCTCCTTTCTCCAAAAAATCAGACTTTAAATTTGTAGTACATACAAACAAGAAAAGTAAAAAACACACAAGCCAAAGAATCCTACTCTATAGAAAATATTTGTAAATACCACACCCAACAACTGGACGGTTGTGGGTAAGGTTCCACGTGGCGAGTTCTTGTTAGCTTTGTTCTAGCAAAACGAACGCAGTGAAAATTGCGAAATTTCTGGTTTTTGTAGACGTTGAGCGAACGGAAAAAATTAAGATTATTGAGCAGAATTTAATTAATTTAGTTTATTTAAACCATAAATCAAGCATAAAAAACAAAAAAGTGTTTTTTTTTTAAATTTTAACAGAAAAAGTTACAAAAATATCGTATTTTTTCATAAATTTTAAGTACGATGCGCTAACCGATTTTAATTTTTTTATGCAGTTTTTCTTCTTATTACAAAAGTCAACTTTTCCGCACTAAAGTGTTTAAAAAAAAACATTGATTTTATTTCGACCCACCCTAGTAGGTATGTGAATTTGTGTGAGAATAAGTAATTACTGAAAAGCGGAAAAAAAAAAAAACAAAGGCGGAAGATTCTAATGCCTGGGTCATCATCATTGGGGGCAAATAAAAATAAAATCTAATTTTTTTTTCACTAAAAAATTCTAACTTAACAAATTAAATTTGACTTTTTTTTAAGAAAATAATAATTGTTTTTTGCACGCTAAAAATTGTTTTAATCCAAGTGGAATCTAAGAACTTACACCTGAAAAAGTGACCCGTTAAAAGCCCTGCAATAGAGTTCGAGATCTAAGAGAATCTGAGGTACATTTTTGGATTTACCAAACTTATTTCTTCACTTGCAGGTAGGGTTTATTATGAATAGCGTGCTCTTTAAAAATATACTGCAGTTTAAAGTCATAATGTGCATAAAATTAATTCAAGTGAAAAATTGATGCCACTTTTAATTTTCATAATTCAAAAGGCAGGTTGGTTTTTGGAAAAAAACTTCATGTTTGAAGCCCTTGGTAATTGCCAGTTTCAAAAGCACCAATACTATTTTAATTTATAACATTCCTTGATGAGCAGTCTTAAACCTCATAAGGTTAAATACTAATGAATGCTTCCGTGCAGAATAGTGCAAACACAAATGCGTTTTGCTAACCACTTTGATTAAGAGCATTTTTTTATGTGCGAGCCACAAAACTAAACCAAAGAAATCTTTATTTAATCCAGAAGATGTCTGTCATCTTCTCTTTTAGTTAACCGTTCGACTACGATTATAGATATAACGATTCTTTATAGGAGCTATTCTTATAATTTTTAAGGTGCAACTAATGTACTGGATACAAGTTTGGAGAAAACGTAATTTTGTCTAAAGGTTAATTCATTCAGAAATTTTAACTCAAATTCAGAACAAAGCTCAATATTTTTCGTAGCTGAAAGAGGTCTTGAAATCTCCATGTTTTTACTAAAGCAATTTTACATTTAACTTAAAAAACATGATGGCAGTCACTTCAGACTCTGCAGTACATTTACCAGAGTTCGTTTTCGCTTGTATTGGGTGTGCAAAGGAAAAAGTTTAACTTGTTTGCCATCATATAGTTGATATAATTAACATAATTTTTTTCTACCTTTTAAAGCCTAGATTTTGTTAGCACTAAACTTGTCCTGTACACTTCAGTTGGAATTAAAAGGACTGTTTTAATCAGTTAGCTCAGTAAAAAAAAAGTCTGAAAAACCCCAAACTATTAAATAGTGAACCACAGAACGATAAAACTTGATGTGGCAAAATGTCCAATTTAAGTTCTTTAGCAAAGGAAATAAATTTTATATCATTTCTGAAATCATGAAAAAAGCAAACACTGCAATTTAAAATTTATTTACTGTATTTAATTTAGTACAAATGTGTATACAATTAAATCTAATTGCTAAACAGCTTGCTGTTATGCTTAAAAATGTTCAAACAATTTCAGCCCATCATAGTTAAATCAATCTAGTATGATGTTTTATAGTAAATTCCTAATTGAACGTGGTATTTGCACAATGGATTGAGTTATCTCATTTGAATATTCTGACGATTTTTTTAAAAACTTCCCAAGATTTCCATAAATTAAAAAAAATGAGCAAACAGAAAAAATGCTTGGCTCTGGAATAAATGTGTAATACTGTTAATTGAAAAGGGGACAATACAGCACAATATTTGAAGTAATCAGAAAGTTTTATTATTGAACGTAGTTCAAGTTTAAAATTTGTAGCATTCGTCCCAGATTTGTTAGGAGCTATGGTGTAAGACAAATTCTATTGTACAAAAATAACAAACAAAAAGCATCATAACTTTTTAATTATATACTTTTTTAACTGCTGAAAATTTCACATTATTTGGCTTGGTATGCAATATACAGAAAAGTATATAAATGAAGCTTTCAGCAACATTTCTAGCAGATCATGTTATTTCAACAGACTGAAGTTTACCTGAAGTAGACAATTTGTTCTACACAGCATTTTATATTAAAAAAGATGCAAGCACAAGATGTACGGGATGTGACATTGCTTAAAAAAATGTTTGAACTAATTTTGATATATATTACCCACTAAGGCCAATAGTAGTCTTTGTTAATGATCAATCAAAAACTATAAAATCACAACATAAACTAATACTGACCATATGGATGTACAAAAATGCCAAATGACATTAAAAATTATGAAATTAAAACACCAAAGTTTAATTTTGGGCCAAACCAGAATTTAAATTTAAGAGAACAAAGGGTATTTTGTCACATTACAGTCAAACTGTCAAAATAACTTAGCTACCACCACATTATACAGGATTACTGACAAAGGTTAAAGTCAACTGAAATTACATATTTGGCCATAAATTAAACCTAGATTAAGAACTATTGTATAGCAAATACATGAAACTTTCTGCTGTATGGGTATTCTCAATTGCGAGTTTCATCCAGACTGGACAAGTTTTGCTCAGAAAGATATTGGTTTCCAACAGATTGAGCATTAACTTGCAAGGTCTGGCTTTGAAGTAATGAAAGAAAGGAAACCACCAGCTTTTTGTGGCTCAGTTCTGGCAAGCCCAGTACTCCGTAGCAAATGATGAGTGCCCAGAGAAGACACATACCACAAGGCTTTTTCAAATTCAAAGAATTCCAGTTGAAGGCATCACTGTTGAGTTTTTAAATGTAAACTAATGATCTTCAAACAGTTTTGGGCTATGCTCAGATGGTGGTGCAATCAATAACAATTAAAGGCTTTTTGTTTGAGGCTGGGGACGTGTTCAAAATAGGTAGTGCTGCACGACTATCAGTTGTCTCCAGCTTCAGGTTGTTCTTCACCATCGCCTTGAGTATCTGACGTCCACAGCTGAAAAATAATTACTTATTAGTATTTACATATTTTTTTGTAACAAGAAAATTCTAAGACACAGCGAAAAAAAAATCATTAACACAAGATAAAACAAAATTAGCAGTCAAATATCAGTTAAAATTGTGGATAGTAAAGTTTTGCCACTCTATAAAATATATTAAAACAAATATTTTAAATTACAAAAAAAAAAAAAAATAATAAAAAAAATAATAATTGAATTAATCTATTGCAAAATTACTTTTTGATGGAAATAGAAGAATTCAAGATATTTACCGTTAAATTGTCCCTTAAAAGTTGCATGATAAGTGTGCTGTCTTTATAAGAGTCTTCATTAAGTGTGTCTAATTCTGCTATTGCATCATCAAATGCCTGAAACAAATATTATACAAAAATTAAACACAATAAATATTTACATTTGAGATAGTTATTTCCATATAAAAAGTAAATCTAGCTCTGTAAGCATTTCCAGTTTCAATCACCGATTCATTTAATGAACAGTGAAACCTTCCCTTCCCAGGGTTCAAACTCTTCAAAATATATTGTGAAAGGGAAAATAGGACAATCAAATAGGATGAAAGCAGAAAAATACATGGATTTCTAGGAAGCATGACCTTATGTTTACCCAAGATTGCAAACCCTATAGGAAACGAACCACAGGTTTATGAAGCTAGTACAAACTTAAAGATGTGCCCCAGAAGGCTGTTACACTTGAAGCAACTTAATTGTGTGCCCTATTTAGGTATCCAAGTTTAATAAACCTGCTCTCATTGAAGCAGCTGATGATGTCAGTGCCAAGATCAATGAGCACATACTTTCAACATTCTTAATTTATAACTCTTTTTTAACACAATATTGTTTTTCTATGTATTGTTTATATCTTCCAAGTTATTAAAATTTTCATCTACCTTTTTGTGACCCAGAAATTAAACACGGTACCCTGGTTTTGAAAGGTAATACACATTCTATGTCAAAATAAAGGACACGTGGCACAAATTGCACAGAAGTTGGATGTGAGCCACTGGAGGCATGTGTGCACTAACTAATCTTGTACTTGTAATCTATGTATCCAAGATTATTTAATCCAATGTATCTCAGACTGCACATTTAAAACCAGATGTGTGCATCGGTCCCAAGCTGTTTTGCAGTAATTTAAATAAACGGTAGTCTGAGGGCACAAGAGTACAGTGGAAAGACAAAAACACCCCACTCAAGGGTGTTTGTCAGGTGGCCAAAAACACGTGGTCTAACATTGTCTTGATGGACCACAGTGCACTTTTTGATAGCTAATTTAGGCTGCTTCTAGTCAATTGCTCCCTTTAATTATGAACAATTTCTCTGAATTAATGCTCTGGTTTTCAGGCAAAAGCCCATAAAAAGATTTTCTTGCAGCCCCATCCAAATGCATAGCATAGCTGCATTTATGGGCATTTGCACTTAAACCATGGTCTCTTGGTAATATACACAATCCATTTTTCACCACATGTAATCATCCGCTTTAAATGCTAAATCTATTTCAGTGCGCTTCAATAGAGAATCGCAAGCAGAAATTCGGTTACCAAATTTTCCTTCGTTAAATCATGAAGCACCCCATACATCAGACTTGCTAACCATTCCAAGTTGATGTAATCACCTTAACATTGTTGATTCCAAAATTTTTTCAGATATCTCCAATTGTTCCATTTTGATCACTTTCAATTATGGCCAATATTTTGTTGCCACTAGCCTTAGTAATGTCCCATGTTCTGGATGTGTTTCAACGAAACTTTCGGACAATGGTGCTTTTTCTATAATATACAATGCATATTTTCTTTTGGGCAAAGCATTGCCTTTCGGAAATAAATGGCATGTGTTGAAAACACTTATTTTTTGCTTTTTTAATGCTTAACAAAACTAGAAAACATAACCAAATAACAATATTTTCCTCAAGTACAAACCGAAATTTCTTCCGTCAAACATCAAAACTTTACACACACACGTAAAGTAAACAACACTTTGGTTTTGCAATATGGCAACCATAGCCCAAAATGGGACTAACTTTTGCACCGCACAATATTGGCAAAACCTTAAAACCAGATTTCATTACTATCTGATTTTTTTATTCATTAAAATTAATTTGTGCTTTCTTAAGTTTGAACTAGGACATTCAGCAGGCAAGAAGCAAACCAACTCCAAGGGCAACGCTGTGATGCAAGTTATTAATCTGGTGTAAAGTTTTCCACAGATTTCAAATCCGTTGACATTTATACTCCTTTCTTTAACGGTCTAGGAGATAGAACAAAGAACTTCATAACTAAAGTTAAAACTTTTTTTTTATCCTCTGCTGGAAAATCATTTCCATGCGCAAAATAAAAATGGAAAAAATAAATTTAGAATCTGTCTCATCTTTATGCAGATGCCATTTCAAAGAAAACAATGAGAATTAAATGTTATTAAATTCATTTAAAAATGTTCCAGATTGAATTTTAAAATTTGCCTTGACCCAAATATTGCAAAAAATTCTGACTACATGCATGCCAAACCTCATTGCTGTAAGTGCCATAAAATAGTCAGGATTTTGCAGCAAGAAACAGAAACTTCCTTTTGTAATAGTAGAGATTTGAATGTATTACACATAAATCCCCAAGGGATACACTTTTTTCAAGGGTGTTGAGATTACAATTATTGAAATTAATTCAGTGCCCTGCTATTTGCATAAGCCACTAATTCTAATTTGTTTTAGCCTTTAAACCCACAACTCTAAAAACATCCAAGTCAAAAATACAAAAAATGGCCTGCTTTTGACCGATAATCTCACCATTACAGCATGGTACACACAAGCTCTTGAAAATAATTACTTATAAATAAGCTTCATTAGTGCTTTAAGTCTATGCACTTCCTTATAATTAGCAACCATGGTACTTTCCCAATTTCAGTTTAAAGTATCATTTACATAACCAAACCAATTGACACGGGAAATTTGAGGGTGAAAGGGATTTCCGAAGATTACCAGCGTCGCCAAATAAGAACCTGTTTATATGCAAGCAGCACTCCTCTGAAAGCCAGTGCTACTCAGCTCTTGGGCAATTCTTTCATAAATATCCCAGTCTCATACAGTGCCACACTTTTGTTGGATTACATATGATTCGAAAAGATTTATCAAGCTGTGCTAGACACAAGATGAAATTTGACCCAATAAAATATTTAAAAATCTACCTAGTCAAATTAAAATACATGCGGGGAATTTAAAAGTATTTCGGTTCTAAAAATATATATATCAATGTTTTGGGTACTGCAATTTCTGCAGCTTTTCGAATGTGGGTTGTAAGAGCGCTTCTTACAGCTACAAATAGTCTTTTTTTCTTGCCTCAAAAGTTATCTAAAATTTTCACAAGATCCTTTTTCTTGCCTACTTAAAATAATTTTTTGGCTGAGAATCTTTATGTTTTCGTTTCTTTATATATCTTTCATTCCTCTTGGCAAATTTGCATGGAATGTCCAAAACGTTGGAATTTAAAAGCAGCATAAAGGGTTGGGTATGTATGGGTTGACAGGGCATCTAAGGTAAGAAATATTAACAGAACAGGTACCTTAAAAGTATGTTTTGTTGAGAAGATTTGACTGTCACGACAAAATGTTATATGGATTTGGCAAATGTGTTGGTCTTCAAGCAACTCTAAAATATCTGTCAAATTGCAAATCCAATTCTGAGACAGCGTCTCGGGAGTGATTTAGAGAAAAATGAGAGGTGAAACAATAAATCCTTCTCTTATTTTTTTTTTAAATTTATGATGGATTGGATTTATTTTTAAGTTGTAATTTCCACTAACATATTACCATATTATTATTCTCCATGTTTAATTAATTTAAATTCAGGCTTAACCATACCGCCCACCATGGGGATAAAGACATCTACACTAGTACTAGTCAAACCTATACGTTTTCATTACAGCTCTATATCTGCCTTGAGAGGAACTAGTCATTGCAACGATCACTTGAACTCTAGCATATGGCCGAAGTCAGTCCACATGCCGATTGATACACTGGGGGACGCTTTCCTGTTCGCTTGAAGTAGAATATTGGGTCTCCACGTACTGCAAACACATGGATGATATAATCCCAAGAGGAGCTGAAAGCAACAGAGTGGCAAAAAGCTTCTCAAGGGGAGCCCTCACCTCCGAAAGAGGCAACCACAATGAGGGAGGGGAAAAAAGGGTAGAGGAGAGAAAAAATGAAAGGGAGATTAGATCCTCAGATACCCCAAAGTTGTGAAGCACGTACAAACCTAAAGGTATTCCTTTAGGGACATGACTAGGGTTGAAATCAACTTGTATATTTCCTCGTCTTTACCCATGTAGAAGCCGAGTAGAAAAAACCAGTTTAACACATCTTTTACCCAAGCATTAGGCTCATATAAATGATACTTTAGTTTCAAAACTGGTGACGAACGAGAGTGAGCAAACTCTGCATAAATTAGTAAAAAGCAAATATAATTTTATGAAAATGTGTAAAAGCATATTTTACTCTAGCTCAAGAGGACATACTTTGATGGAAAAGCATAACATGCACAGCAATACAAGTGGCATTTTTCACACATACGCTAAGTCAACATTTTAATTTAATGTTGATAGTTAAGTATTGTGAGCAACTATCATTCTACATAATGTTATGGAAAATAACATGCAATATAATTTTTTTTTGCATGACATTCAATACCATCCAATTTTAAGCAACAATAGTTGGTCTTCAAACATACTGGTGGGAAAACAGAAGCCTGATCATCTAACAAGTGCACAGAACACTTCCTTAGTCCTTAAAAATACTCATAGGTTACTTCTGTTGTTCACAATTGGTTTTCAGATACTGTCAAAAGGTTAAGGAGTATCATGCATTTCATGTAGATATTAGTTCTAAGATTTTAACATTATCTGAAGTAAGATGCAGTTATTCCTAGTTTTTTAAACAAGGTACTTTGACAGATTAATTTAAAGACAACCAAGATAATTGTTCACGTAACTTGACAAGCCTGCATGCAATTCTCAAGAGCCAATTAGTAATGTGGTTAGTTGACACTCAGATGTCTTACAGATTTTACCTGTTTGGCAAGGTGACAAGCACGATCAGGTGCATTCAGTATTTCAAAATAGAATACTGAAAAGTTCAAAGCCAATCCCAATCGAATGGGATGAGTTGGCTGCATTTTATTTTTACTGATATCAAATGCTTCTTGATAAGATTTCTGAGATTCATCAACAACACCTAAAAAATAAAGATCAAAATTAATGATTCATACCTGTTTAGCTAACTGGCAAGCCTTGTCCGGAGAGTTCAGTATTTCAAAATAAAATACTGAAAAGTTCAAGGCAAGCCCCAAACGTATAGGATGAGTTGGCTGCATTTTACTTTTACTGATGTCAAATGCCTCTTGGTATGCCTTCTGTGACTCTTCAACCACACCTGAGTACAAAATTCTCATTTAAAATTTAGTATTAAAATTATGAATAAAATAGGCTAGAAATCAACTAATAAGTAGCTGTTCAGAATTGGGTCATACAGCGTTTAGCATATATTGTAACAGTTAGTAAAATATACACAAAGCCTTGAAAATCTCTCCATTAGACCCGATCTATTCTTATTTAAACATGTCATAAATCAGTATCAGAAATTCACCTCGGAGCATTAAAAAAAAACCCTATAGCTCAATTTTGAAATTTCTTCAATACAACTAAACTTCTGAGATAACATTCCTTTGATCACATCTAATAGTTTGACAATAAATTTTAAATTGTTTTACTTTATATTATAATAACAAGTTGACATCTCTAAAATTTGGTCAAATAAAAAATTCCAAAATTGTTAATTTATAAAGATTTTAAAAACATGTTCCAGAACAACGTATTCATCAAGAGAAAAAACATTAGCTATTATAGAATCTTTTGACCAAAGTAATTTTTAGTAATGAATCCCTCACTGATTAGGATTTTATGTTTGGTTGACATTGAAATAGTCAACAAAAATATAATTCAGTATTCTGCAAAACTCTTACCATGAAACAGGCACAAGAGCGGGAAAAGGACAAAAAGTCTGAAAATACGTGTAAACTCAAATTTTGCCAATAAGAAAAGGGGCGCATAAAATCTTATTTCGTACAAAAAGAAAAAATATCTTGGCAATTCAGTAAATAGTATAAAATAAGTTGCATAAAGTTGGAAATACTATTTTTAAACATTAAAAAAAAAAAAGGTGCGATTTTTTTTAACAGTTGCAATTTTACCAAAACTTTGATACAAAAATGATATTAACAGGAAATAAAAACACGATGTTATACAAAAGAATAAATTAAATAAAAACTAATCTTATTAAATAGCATAAATGTTATGAAGAAAAAAAGTAGACACTAAAATAAAAATTAGCATAATTACAGCTTATCACCGATATTACCTTAAAATCGTTAAAAATATACCCAATTTAAAACAAATCAAAATCTGTTTTGGTACAGCTTGTCTACGTTTATAGCGGTGGTTACGGCATAGACGCTTTTTTTGGCGCACTTCTAGTAACGAGTAATGACAGGTTAAGGTAACCCATTTGTATTACGGATTTTAAGACAACCTGGACTAGTGGAAAATTTATAACTTTAATTTTGAATATTCTAGAAAGTTCTTTCAAAATCCATTAAACTGTCATTTGAAATAATTATTTACTCGGCGATTTAAGAAGTGCGCCAAGGGCGTTGCCATTGCTACAATCAGACTGAAGCTGTAACCCTGTTTTAAACAAAATATAACTTAATTCAGTTTAAATTAACCTATTTTCGAATATAAAATTACTTTTTTCAAAATCTCTAACCAATTTCAATCGGCTAATATTTTCCCGTAAATATTCTTATTTCTAATTTTCTCAACTTTAAACCAAATAGAACTTAAAATTAATAACCCATATTATCCAAGAAATAAATTTACTTATTAAAACAATCATAAATATTGCACTTAAAAGTAGTATAATTTTGAAAATTTCCGTTGTTAAAATAACTGCAGTCTACGTTAAAAGCGATGTCCACCGCCTTGGCGCACTTCTAAAGTCACCAAAGAAGTTTAACGGATTTTGAAAGTTCTTCCTAGAATATTCAAAAAGAAACTTGAAACTTTCCGCTTACCGAGGTTGCCATAAAAGACAAAATAACTTTATCGGTTAAATAACCAAGCATCTTATTTTTTAGCTGAAAGAAAAACAGTCCATTAAAAGCTGATGAACTTAAAATATTTCATTTATACCTTTTCCGCCGCATCATGATGTACCACGGCCGCTAGATAACAGCTCCGCTTACTTAGGAAACCGTAGCTTTTACCACGAAATTTACAGCAACAACGAACGTTAACATGTTCAAGTTCTCTAGGTTTGCCATTAGACTTATGTGCTTCTAAGGATTCTTTTTAAAGAAAAATTTGCAGACATTTCAGCTAAGGAAAATTTAGGAGTGCAATGTTGGCAAGATATCTCATTTCGCGCATTTGACGTTTATAGAAGACAAAAAGGGCAAAAGACAATTTTTTCTTAAAAAAATGATAAAAGTCAGAAATACCGACTAAAGTTGGAAGAATCTCATCCCTGTATGAAATGAGACAGTCATGGTAAATAGAGTACCATGCATTATCAATTCACCCACATTTAAAAATAATTAAAACTGTTCAAAGAAATGAAATATGCCGACTTTTGCTGGTTTAAGCCAGCATAACTGGTATAAGGTCCAACGACTAGTTATGAATAGATTATAATGAGGGCAACTTTTTTCACACGTTCTACACTGCATGTAAAGCACTAAAACCCAAATTCCTCCTACATGGGATGCATTGTAAGTGAGTTATACTTGCAACATAAATGCAACAACCTGCAACTTTTTAAATTGTAGCTTAAAATTAATTCATATGAAATTACTATTTCATTTTTTTGCCTTCTGAACCAACCCTTTGATCGCGTGTGTCTGATCTTGAGAATGCCGAAGTATTGCGGATCAAACAAGTTCATGGAAAGAAGGTGTTTGTCTTAACAGACGAAAGCGAAATAAATAGCAAGAAGTAACTTTTAACACATTTGTTGGCACTTTTGCTAACCCAAAGGAAACTTGCAGAATCGACTGCAGAATTTGCGAGGCGAGTGTCGATCATCAATATGTTGTACGCTTTGTAAATGGCATTTTAAAATATCTGAATGTTGAGGGAAAGGATTTTGTGCTTCTGCTATCCGATACAGCACATTAACATTGAAAAACTGCACCAGCCACAGTCATGTAAAGAAATTACTGGCCAAGGATCGACCATTCAGCGTTCTTCTGTATTTAAGAATGTATTATAATACTGTTGTACATGACTAAAATTGTCAATATATTTTGAATTTTCTCACTTTTAATGAGTAATTTATTTTAGAATTTAGCGTATCAAAAATAAATGCAACTTTAGGGAATGATAAATGCAACTTTTCCCATTTTTACTGCAACAAAAAAGTTGCCCTAATTATAATACACCCAAGCAGAAAAAAATATTTTTTTTGAAGAGAATGCAGAAGGTATAAATGGGTTTATGATGCAAGGGGCCAAACCCAGACAAAGCAATACTTTTACCATCATGTAAACAAACGGACCAACAACTCTCTGGTAGTTGGCAGAGGGTACAAACTCATTGAGCCACAAGACTTAAGCATTTGTTAGATACTACTTGTATCCAATATCTGTATGTTTCTTAAAGGGAACTTGTGTTTAAATTCATGCTCAATATATAATATTGGGTAACATGTATAATTTAATTTGGGGTTTCATGGCTCCCATTACAGCTGTTTATTTAGCTATTATTTTAATTAACAGGGCTCACATTATGTTGACTATTGTCTACTAATTTTTAAACTGAATTTATGTCAAACATTTGTAAAGAGGGTTGGTGTAATTTAACACAACTTTTTGACTTATGGCCCGTATAGCAAATGCACCTTGAAAATTATAAGAATCGGGCCAAGAGACACTCGTTACACCTATAACTATAACCATAGTCAAAAGGTTAACATTGCACAAAGCATTACAACAGAATGAAGTTCAAAGCTGCATTTCACTAATCAGGCACTGAAACAAAAATAATTTGCAAGAGACTCATCTTTTCCTAGCATACTGAGAGTTACCATCTGTGATTATAACTTCATTTATTGGTGATTTTAAAAGATGCTTCAGGTTGTCTAAGGGCTCGCCTCTTAATGCTGTCCACTTAACCCGAAAACAAACAATAAATTCAGTTTGAATATGCATTTTAAAATGGAAACGTTTACCTTTTAATCTCGGCAAATTAAACAATAAATAAAGAAATCTTCATGCAGGATTTGTATTTTGTTAAAATAAAAATTAAACACGCTAAAACCTTTTCTTGAAAGGACTAAAATAAGTTTATTTTGATCATTAACCTTCAGACTAAGGTCGGTACAGTAGTTTTACCTTGATAGAGAGAGCACCATGAAGGAATTCAGACTACGGTCAGTACAGCAGTTGTAACTTGGAAAGTTACAAGAATCGTACCAGTTACATTCATAGCTGTAGTCTTATGGTTAACTACATTTAGAGTAAAATATTTTGCATTGAAACCAATGCACAATGTTATCAGATTCGGGGGGGGGGGGGAACCATGCAAAAGCATTTTAAGGCCCCAAAAGATCTATATAAATAAGAATGGAGTTTGTACATTGAATATTTTCAACAATTTTACGCCTTCTATAGTTTTGGACCCATCTGATGCCATATTTGAATCTTGTGCGTTTGGTGACTGTCCCATCTGTATGTGTGTGCTGTATACACATCCACACTAATCAATTTTTTTTTACAAGACTTGCATACTGTGAGTACAAATCTTCATTTTAGTGACCGATTCGATTCTGTGTTTGCAGGCATCACATGAATTTTAATCCAGAAACTTGATTGCAATGTGCTTTATTGGATACGTCATATATTAGTTAGGAATGCAATATTAAACTTTTCTTTATTTCATGTTTAGATAAGTTTTATTCTATAGAACACAGTAAGAATACTTAAATCAACCATAATTGAGTAGTTTTGGAAAAACATGAATGTACAGGAAAAAAAACTCACTCCATTGCAATTGCACAATTTACATCAAAGAACAAAACGGAAGGTAGCAATCAAAAGGGATTAATGTTTTTTACAAATATCAATTAAAATTTGTCTTAAGGGCCTCAATCTAAATTTGCCTTCATGTTAAATTGGGTGCTTGCTCTGATAATTTCAATATAAACCCCATCTTTTATCACAAATTTGGATTATACACCAAATTTCAGGCGGATTTGATGAAAAAATAATGTAAGATGCCATAAAATTGATCAAGAAATTCCAATGAGAGAATGTATAAATGTTTGGAATTCAATCACATTATTAAATATTAATAAAGATGTGTAGTGGTTGTTGCAGGCACCTTGGTACAGAGTCCATTAAGATGGTGACAAAGTCAGAATCCATTCTGATTAAATACAAGAATCTGTTGGCAGAAATGTCTGTTTTCACTTTTTGAACAATCCTCAAAAATGGTAACAATCATCGAATTTTGCAGCCTCACTGCACTACTATAATTTGCACATAATGAGCTGGAATTTGGAATTATGTTTCAGTAACAGTTGAATCACAGGGAGTCAAAATTTGCCCACGTCTCTATTCATATATTTTTTTATGAATATTAATTTCATAATTGATAAAAAAATAGAAAATTTAGTTTGATAATTAAACTGTTAATAGATTATGTTTGGGTTTTTAAGGTAGCAAAGGATGAAAAAATAATTTCCAAGAAAAATTAATGCCTAGCAAATATTAAAAAAAAAGTGAACCACTTGATGGAACATTAGATCTAGTTTTCAAACACTTACAAAGTTGTAGAAAATACCGTCTGTACCTTCCATTTTGTTCTGTGATGTAAATTGTGCAATTCCAATAGGGTAAGTCTTTTTTTTTTTGGCTGTACATCGAGTATTATGATTACTTGGACTGCTTTTCATGTACTGCTGAAAAAGCAATTATTTTTTCAAAAATTATTCTTTGTATGGAATTTTGGTCAATACCTTGTTTATTTTGAATAATATTTTTGTTCTTTGCGTGATGTAAACGACATTTGGGACATACTATATTTTTCAACAAATGGGAATTTAAAATAAAAAGCATTAACTCTCTGCATACAAAGCCTCGAAATATCAATTTAACAGCTCGTTACGGGAAGTAGCCCAAGTGCCCAGTCATGAATACGGAAAGCGCTCGAGATTAGTTCTTGCCCTAGGAGGCGTTCCACCCCGTCACTCTACTTGACAATATCCTTTATATGGGGTCAAAACTACTCAAGAAGTTGTCCTTTAATTTTTCCTCACGTGTACTTTACCTTCACTCCCTGCTTTCAGGTTAGGTTTTTTATTTCTGTTCTCGTTAAAAAAAAAAGTCCTTTTCCAGACTGTCTAGCAAAACCAAACTGCTGACCCAAGCAGAAATAGAAGCAATTTTGTTTCAAGATAGACGAATTAGATATTTTTAAAATCGGATGATGACGATTCTCTAAAAGTACTGAGAAAGAAAACAGTGTGTTAGACAGCAGTTTATGTCAAGATAAGAAGGAATTTGAAGCACTATTTCAAATTTATAACTATATTGCTGGAAAGATGAGTAACATTCCAGTCTTACCCAACTTGATGTTTAACTCTGGTTTTGTATTATTTCAAAAAGTATTTAAAAAATACTAGCCTCAAACATGTTTTTTTAATTAGTACCATTTGTAAATTATATGATTAATCTTAAGTCACAACTATCAGGATGGAGGATAACCTAAGAATGCTATTATTTGGTTGATGTTAAACACTCTGTTTATCTTGCATTGACAGAAAATATTTTAATTTAAGTCACACACACACACAATCAAGGAAAAATTAAGTTCTAAAAACCATATATTCTATTTTCAATTTGGATGAGTCTAGTCCAAAATTGGCACCATTAAGAAAGCAGTATCAGCATCTTGCAGCTAGATGTAATCAACCATGACCACAAGAACTCCTTTGAAGGCCTGAAGAAGGGGGGAAAAGTGCTTAATGGATCAAGGTGTTTTGTTAGGAATCAAACACTCATTTTCCCAGTCCCCTGTAAGAAATGGAAAGTTTCCCGGGCGCTTTTGTAAGCAGAGGGTTAAAAGTGCACTCAAGTGGAAAAACAACGAAATCCAAATATTATAATATGTTAATTCATTTAGTAATGCTACGAGAGCAAAGATCAATATTTAGATCATCTGAAAGTTAGAAGAAAAACAATGCTTCTGTCGAACACAAGGCATGAAAAATTGGTTGGTATGGCCAGTTGAGCCAATCAAGTGAATCAGCTGGAATTTGATTTTAAACAAATAAACACCTTTTAATCAACTGGAAAAGGGTTTCTTAATACGTTTTTAAAGAAATGTATCCCTCTCACAAGAACAAACTAATATTTATCAAGATAGCAAGAAAAATGACCACTTACTGTTCTTTTGATCTCCAGTGGCAACTTCTGCTAAGTACCTGTAATAGTCACCTTTCATTTTCAGGTAAAAAACCTTGCTTTCTGCATTGCTTGCTTTTGGGATAAGGAAATTGTCTAACAAGCCCTGTAAAAACATTAAACTTGAGGCAAGAGAATTTTTTTCATTTTTACCAGATAAATATATTTTTATTGCAGAAAGTAGATCGATAAACAAATACAACTCTGTAAAAAAATTATAGGGATTAGCAAATTCAGAAAAATAGGGAAAAAAATTAATATAGCCTAGCTCTGATAAAAGTAGACAGCAAAATGATTCAGTGTTAAAGCCTTTCCACACAGTAATTAGGTAGTCTAAAAAGGAAAACATGCATTTATGTTTAGTCTACTGAGATGGTTGGCTGAGTTAAGGTTACATTCAATGAAACTATAATACAAAAATCAACTAAATCCTTGGTATTTGCTAGTAGAGCAGTTATTAACCCCTCTCCAAGTGGCACAACCCATGTCACTTGGAGGGCTTATGAACAGTTTGTGAGAATCAGACTAAATATTTTAAGTAAGATGCTAGCTGTTTGAGCATGCCACTAGGACGGTTCAATTAAAAAAGAAATATTGAAGGTCTTGTTAACGAAATGTACAAGATCCTAAAATAATTGGTTTCAATGTGAAATCAACATACTTAAGTACCATCTTAAATGTTACTTTTTCCTTATTTCAATGAAATTTAGATATAAACTTCATATAACACAAGAAATAATGTAAAATGCAAGATTCATATATTTATTTTTCGAACATGCGCCCCCCCCCCCCCAAATTACAATTCACCAGAAACTTAATAGAAAAATTTAGATCACACAAGGTAAAACATACCATAAAATCTTCAATTCCACTAGAAACCCGAACATATTTCCAATGAAACAAGCGTCTAATTGATACACTGTATATTTATTAACTCTACCTTCTAATATGCTTATAACTATGAATAACTATGACTTTCAGGTAGAAACATTTTTTGAATTTTTAGCCTATTTGAAAAACATATTCAGGCCTAGATTCTTTACATATTGCTGTACATTTCGAACTGGAACTCTTAACTAGATTTACAGCCAATTGATACTTTATGGTATATAACCAACTGACTACATGAAAGTTTGAAACAAACTAAAAGCTACATGCTGCCCCAAGCACAATTGAAACATGTATATTGCCTTTTGAGAACCCTATGTAAAACATTTCAGTAAACACAAAATAAAACCATGTTTAATACATTTTCAGTTGACGCCAAATATAGTCTTTTAACATCGCACCTCAGCAAAGAAAAGGGACAAGTCAAAAATTCAAAATTTTCATGTTATGTCATTGAAAAATATGTATGAGGTGCACCAGCATGTTATATTCTATAGAATATAATAAAAGTTACCACCATAAATACTTAAAATTTAAGAGAGAAGCTTATAATATTTCAATACAAGTTTTATAGGATCTTTTAAGTTGATGTTTCTCAAATTCTACAATTTTGAGTTGCGTCACTCTTGCCGGGGTGCGACATACATTACCCTACAATAACGGACTGGACAGCAAGACGTGATGGTATAAGTCAAAAAATACATGCTTTAACAAGGGGATGGTCCCCACTTGCTGCCATTACAATAACAACCCTTCATGGCATACTTTCAGCAAGGTTTTGATACATAGCTATGGGTATTTATGTCCATTCCTGCTGCAAGAATGTCATCAGGTCAGCGTTAGATTTTTGACGTGGTTCTCTGGCCTGTAAGCATTGCTCTAACTCGTCCCACAAATCTTCTATGGGTTTAGGTCGGGACTGAGCAGGCCAAGGAAGTAATTTTACAACCATTATCTTGATACCACTGCTCGACAGAGACTGCAACATGACATTGAGCGTTGTTCTGGAATTAACATTTGTCCATTCCATAAAATTGCCACAGCGTAGGAAAAATCCGATTATCCAGAATCTTCATGTAGACGTCATAGTTCAATTTTCCAGAACATGCAAAAGTCACAGGCCATACCAGGGTGTCAAGATTTAAATCAACGTTTGTTCACTGGTCAATTGTAAAGATCTTTTTTCGATGTGGTTATTAATTTAGGGTTTACAAAGTCTCAAAGTTGAAAAAGCGAAATTTCTTTAGCAAGAAATTTCCTGAGCAAAACACGTAAAATTTACACTCGTAAGCTGCGAGTTTTTTTAAAGAGTACCTACCTCTCAACCTAAATTTTTGCAGCGTCTAGTTTTTTTAGAAATTTCACTTTGGTTCGCGATACAATTTCTTGAAATTCCGGACATTTTTGTAACTTAAAAAAAAACTGTAATATCTATATCTTATTACTATTAGTTTTTAATTTTGAAAATATTGCAGTATACCTCAGAATGTACTTTCTTACGGTACAGTTATTTTTGAAATTTGTTAATAAATAAATTCGATGCAATCAAAAGTTGGTCACACAAATTTCGCATTTTTTAGTTCGTCTAGCATGTTTCTCACACATGCAAGGATTGCATTTTTGACTATCAGGTTTGCCAGATATCCAATTTATCGCAGCAACAATTGCCATAAAAAAAAAACGATTTATTTTTATTTGGCGAGGAAAAAGGCATGCTTTTTTCATTCTGTTCTTGGACAGTTTACCGAGAAAGTACGAAGTACAGATCTTAAGTTAGGAGATTAACACGGTTTACTTAAAATTGTAAGGGAACAAGATGCAAAAGATTTTTTACTGATGCAGCGATTAGTTTAGGGTCCATTGAGTGTTAAAGTAAAGAAAAAAGTGAAGCACTTTCGAAAGGAGTATTGGTTTGCGTAGCAATCTCAGTGGGTCGACGAGCATAAGCGAGCATGGGGCGAAGCCCTCGCTGTGACGTCATGGACAGGAAAGTCAAATCAGTATTATACGAATTATTTAGATAATTTCACTGTTCAGGAGATTCACTCTGCGAAAGGAATGTTGGTTTGCGAAGCTAACCATGGGATCTGTGAAAGGAGTGTTGGTTTGCGTAGCAATCCCCGGGGGTTGGCGAGCAGGGAGCGGAGCCCCCAGTGTTATAAAAGATTGCAACAGGCAGTTGTAACTTAGAATATGCTATACTAGGAGTCGCGCCCAGTGCTTGCGAATCCTCATTGGTTCGCTGCGCGAACCGTACTCACTCTTCTTGCATTAATGAAGACATGTGTCCTAGCAGAAAGGATTGTTTACAAAATAAGATACTCCATTTTTTTTTCAAATATAAATTTGTAGTACTGCAGAAAAGTTATACTGTACCTCTAGAATCAGAACTCTAACAATTTCGAATTCAAATGAAAACTTGGAGCAAATTTGGACTCTAAATGTGAGCGCCGCTTTGGAAATCGAATACCCAGCACGTTGTTTGTATATAAGCTACAACTTCTCGACTAATATCTATGCATTTTCAATAAAATGTCATCCAATAACACTGTATCATCAATTGAGGCACGAGACTTTGTTGTAAACAATCGTACAGTGTTGCCAAAACGCAATAACAAATAACATCTTTTTTACGTGCCACATAAGAGAATTGTATATATAGATACTGTAAACAGTAATGTAACCACACATGACATCATAAATCTAAATGCCAGGAAGAATTATGTATAAACATTCCTGATTAGCAGCACTCATAATATAAACACTTAAAGGAAGTATGCAACAGTTTGAGTCAAAATTATAAACTAAAGGGGTGACTGATTTCATTAGCTAAAAACCCCCAAGTAGGAAGTAAAGTTTTTTGAGGCAGTTGTCAGCTTATTCTTGTGATGTGCAATATATAATCAAAGAGTAGAAATATACATTTTCACACACACAGCCATTAAAATGTCAGCAGGAAGAAAGATTCAATATGAATTAAAAGTGAAAATTCATTTATTATTGCTGCTCGACAGTTTTATTATTAGAATTTACTATAGTCGGATTTTTTTTCTGTCCTCTCTATTCTACTTCTCACACTATAGCTTAGGTCTGTCTTTAATACTTACTGATAAATTTGTTAACACAATGTAATTTATTCAAGGAAAATTAAGTAGGATGTCAACTTGTGTTTTAACATTGAACAAATGTTAAGTAAATAATGATTTACCCTGTTACAAACTCAATTTTTTATTTGATAAATTTTTTATAATTATTGTAAAACAGTGCATAGGGCCTACAAAAATTTAAATTAAAAAAATATGATCGATTTTTTTACATCCTGTAAACAAGTAGTCGGATTTTATGCAAATCCGCTGGCGTCCTGTCTATTATTGTAGGGTAGTGTACATTGCAGGATGTTAAAAGCATAGTTAATGCCCCCCCCAATGCTTATAGATAAAAATACACTTAAATTAAAATTTCAATTTGCATTTATAAACAAATAAGCCAACATTTCCAAAACTTGCATGCATTTTTGATTTCCTACCTAAAGAGCCTTTTTGACAGTTAAAAAAAATTAAGTTATCAAAGGTTGTGCAGTGTTGAATGGACATAGAATGACTTCCAAATTCCATTTATATCTGAAGCTTTATTTCAAAGAAATATGTATAAAATTAATTTGTGAGTAATATCTACATTTGTACTTCAAAGAATTATGTACTCTTAAAAAATAATCCATTATTGCAGGTTATCAAGAACCCGTCAGAAAAAAAAATATGCTCCGATTGTAAACACACATCCATTATAGATTGAATGCACTTCAACAGTAGTACCAACATTGGAGTAGGGATAATTATGAAATTAAAATGGGATATTTACATGTTATGGATCGTTTTAAGTAAAATAATATGCATCATTGAATGTTCTACTTTAAAAGCAATTATGTATGTTAATTTTAAGCACAGAGAAAAGACTTCTGTATGCTTTATTAAAGTTAAATTGCCTTTAAGAAATGGGCTAAAAAAAGCATCTTACTGATATCCTATCCATTTACAACAAGATTTTTCCACTGGAACTAAGCTGGCTGTTAAGACATTAGAATATTATTTGATAAAGCTATGCCAAACACAGGGCCATATCAAGTAAACGATGAAAGCATATTGCTGAGGCATCACAGGTATGCCATCCATGTATTCACCAAACACAATGCAAGAAAAGACCCCTAGAATACTTTGGATCAAAAGATTGTACACACTTAAAGATGCACCTCGATGGCCCACTGAAACTAGGCATGTTTAACAAAGCTAAACTAGACTGCAAATTTGTCAAAAAATCTGGTAAGCCAATTTAAGCCAAATCAAGTGATATTTTTCCAGGGTGTAAAAAAAAAAAAATCATTATTACCTCTGATCATGGACCATACAAACAGCTAAACTTTATTAAGTACAACATTAACGTACAATATTTTCACACGCTTCCCACACTTGAACAATGCTTTATTGTTTGTAACAATATTATACCAACATTTGTCAAATCTTTCAAATAGATGTCAACTTGGTTTAATACTTTACTGTTTGGCAGAATCCCTGACTCGACAGATTATTAAGACCTCATACACCTCAGATTATTTGCAAGTGTCCAGTGCCAAACATTTTTTCAAAAGCCGATCAGTACTGGGTGTAGCCATTAGTGCTGAAAGTTAAAAGCATTTAACGAGTTGCGATTTTCATAGGGTGTATTTATTAAGTTTTAAAATGCAAGATTAATTGCGATTTAAATCAATGATTTGAAAAAAAAAATCTGATTTTGACCATTAGTTAAAATCTTGACATGTTCTTTTCTGCGTATTAATTTTGTTAATACAACAAAATACCCGAAAAAAGTTCCGATAGTGTCACAAAAATTTCACTGTTTTTACAATTCCCTTAATAAATGTTGCGATTAGTGATTGGTATTGATATGCAGTACCCACAATTTTTCTCTCTTCAAATTTCAACAAAGGCGAATACGATTTATTCGATCCTCAAAAGAACTCGTAATTGTGAATCTCTAAATATGACAAATGATTGCAGTTTAAGTTTTCAAAATTTACGTTTTTTGTGAAATTTGGAAATTTTCTGATCTTTACAGAATTAAAAAGTTTCAAGGTTTTGCTACCACCCTGTAAAAACTATGAAGCATATAAATTTACGTTGAAAATTAAATAACCGGCTGTCTTTGACATCCAGCTTTTAATTTCTACCCTATATTACGATGATAAACGATAAACAGTCCCGGCCCAACCTAACCATTTTACAGGGCACTTGGGATAAATAATTTTTTGACGACCACATATAAAACAGTGTTTCACAAGCAAGGGCCTGCTACTAGAAACATAACAGGCTCCCGTTAGCCAGCCTGGGTCATTTATGACAGATCACTCAAAAAATGCTCATAAGCAGAAGGATAGGTGTATTTAATGGAGTTACTCTAAAAAATCATGTTACGTTAAATTTCAACTTCATTAACAGCTGATGCTTTTGCACAGGAACAGGGATTTTGTGAGCAATTTTAAGTTTCCGATAGAGGAACAAAGCGGCTTCCAGACACATTCCTTTTTGGATTTTCCTAATTTTTAACTTATTTAACAGACCATTGTTTTACAGAAGCATATCAACAGCTAGAAAAATTTCAATGTTTGCCAGATAGAACAAAAGATTCAGACAAATTAAGGCAAAAAACAAGCTGCAAATTAAATTTTAATTTATGCTTATTTAAAAACCATTAATGTTTGAAAACTTATAAAACACAACTAAGCTCAAGTTTCACTGATCAAGACAAGTTAATATTTGTCGGCTCACTTTAGTTTCCTTTATTTTAAAAATTCTAAAATGATGGTATTTTCTTCACAGAAGTGGTACTGCTTGCTTTGCCTTCATAAACTTGAAAAACGACAAGGTTTCGAAGAGCAACCTTGGATAGCAAAGTTTCAGTTCTGAAAACATTAGTCATTCATGCACATTTTAAAAAAAACACGTTAATTACAGATGTAAAAATTCTGTAGCATGCCCTTATAAATACTTCAAACAGCATAGAACTGAACAAATTTGTACACAATTTAACGGATTATGAGGGCAAAGAAAGTACTCAGTTTGAAGTTCTCTGGTACTGAATCCCAAAAAATCTACATTCCAAGTTATATTAGGAAACCCATGAGGGCAAAGAAAGTACTCAGTTTGAAGTTCTCTGGTTTTCAGGTACTGAATCCCAAAAAATCTACATTCCAAGTTATATTAGGAAACCCATTTTACTTTTAACAACGAATTTTCTTAGTTTCAAGTGATAATACTAATTAACAGAATAATTCAGAGTAAAAAAACATCCAAAAAGCACCAACATGTAATATAAGTAACTCGACTATTTATGGAAACACATCGTACAAACCACCCATTCACGTTTTACCTTTGCTTAGAGATGTAACCAATAATTTAAGCATTCGATAAGTGTGTTAAAAGTTTGAAACAATCTTTCAAGGTAATTGAGGCCCCATTTAAGAAGTGTTGAATTGATATACATTAACCTTGTAATACTTTAAAAACATAACAGAAAGCAATGAAGTGTTGTATGCATTTTTAGTGTTCACCATTTTATAAGCAATAGGAAAACAAAGATTTTACATTATCACTTTGACATCAGTCTGTTGGACAGAAGTCAAACCAAAACAAACTTGAGGCTTGCAAACAAATTCCCATTGACAGATATAATTTAAGATTAAACAAGACAAAGATGCGTGATAATTGAAGTGGTTTTACACATTTTAAGTGCGTGCTTTTCACAGCTGCAAGTGTTAAGTTGGCCAGTGATAGCCGACTGATGTTTGTATCGAGTTTCACAACATTCAATATACCTACTATTTAACAGAATAACTACGTAGCATTTCGACAGCTTATAGAAATGACAAATATAGTAATAAATCAAGGATAATCACGATACTCACTAGTACGTCGTAGCAGATTTCTCTCAGTTCTTTTTCTACTTTTTCACGGTATTCTTTAGCCATTTGTTGCTTTTTTTCACTGCCCTCTGTTTTCTGCTCTATACTGGAAATAACCCTCCATGAGCTCCTTCGGGCACCAACGACATTTTTGTAAGCTACAGACAAAAGGTTTCGTTCTTCATTACTGAGCTCCACTCCAGTTTCCGTCACTTGTTTCATCGCCGATGCCATATCATCATAACGTTCAGCTTGTTCAGCCAACTTAGCCCGTTGCACCAATTCGTCTTTATCCATTTTGTATGTAATATTTAATTAAACACTGAAAAAAGACACAAGAATGAGATTTAACAGCAGTATTTTGGGAATAAATACGAAACCGACCGGTAAGCGACAAGGAGCAGTAACACAAAGATGGCGGAAATGGAACACGAGAAAGGTTGTGACACGACCTTCGCGCAGTTTTATATGTGAAGTGCGGCACTATCAAAATGCATTCAAAATTTCACAAAATATAAACTAACAGAAAACAAAATATGAGACAATGAAATACTCAATACTTTGTTGAAAAAGTATTTACCAGCTAATGAAGAATCCGTGCGATGTCAAGTTAATGCCGGTCGATGCTTTCTCTTTATACGGGGAAACACATGTAAGTGAAAGGACCGTGACGTCAGCCGTTGCTCGGCAACAAAAGCACGCTCGAAATTTCTGTGGGCTAAATAGGAGCAGCATTGAATTCCAGTAGAAATTTTTGATATCGAAGGGATCATTCAGTATTTATCCCTCTCTTGTGTTGATTACTTTATGTCAATCATAGGAAACAAAGAAGAATTCGTGTGAAACAAATTCATGCTCATTAAACAGGAAAATAACATAAAATCTGCACAACAAATGTCTTTTTTTCTCAACTAGTACTTTTTTTTAATCGAATTTTGAACACGCGAAATATAAAATTTTCGACTCGGAAATCTCAAAAGCATTAAGAATGGAGAACTTCCTAAAACACAAAAAAGAAAAATTAATATTTTATGCAATAGATAAAATGATTGTTTTACATTAATGCGATCAAACGATTTAAGAAATGCTAACTAAAATAATGAAATATATTTTTTAAACGATTTCTTTTTGACAATTCAAGCATTCAAATTCATTCAATCAAAGCAATTCAAATTTGAGAAATTTACTTTCCAGAAAATAAAATTTTAAGTAGTTGTTTTATAAATATTTGTCTGTTTAATGTTATCACACAAGAAAGTAGAATGCCCCTGGAGAAGCCTTTTGTTTTTGACCCAAGTTTTAGAATCACAAACTGTTCTCACATGTGGTCGGAATTCGTGCTCACTGAATATGCTACACCGCATGTCCTCACTTTGCATCTGTTATTTGAGGATGCGAAGGATACGAGACATGTAATACACACGTTTGAAGTTCCAATTAAAATGCAGCTATTTTCCCTTGATATTTTGGATCTACACATTGTCATTGCAAAATCAGTCCTTATACAGAGTAGATAAAGGATTGAACGGGTCAGTGGAGGCACCAAGTGCCAGTGTCTAAAGGAACGGTATTTTAGAAATATTTATTTAAAAGTTTCGTGACTTCTTTGAATGAATATTTTTATAATCGCTAAGCACAATTTTGTCTTGTCACAAGCATGTTTCAGTGATATGTGTGCGAATACTTTAAATCAAGCCCTCTTTAGAATACAATACTTAAAAGTCAAAATTTATCTCATCTTACCTTGTTCGCAGCAAACTCTGAAAGCGCTGTTTTCAAAATGAAACTAGAAACTTGCGGGGGGTCGAGAAAGGCATGTTTGTTTTACTCTTCTATAAAATTTGTTTCGCGTTCTAAATTTGTCAGGATTTGGAAATAGTCTGGATGTCAGAACAAAATGAGGAGAAAAAATATGAAAACAAGTCTATTCAATGATTTTTGAAGCAACCAAATCATTATCCAGTAGCACAGAAAAGCAAACCTCTCACTGGTAAAATTATGTAAGTGAAAGAAGTAAAATGTTACATAATTTTGTCTTTTATTTAATTATTTTCTTTACATGCGGGCCGTGGGAAAATTTAATTGCATCAAAGTGATCCAAATATTGGTTTCTACACTGATTCACATCAGTTTTTTAGTTTCTTGTATCGATTTCAACGTCTCCTTGTATATAACCAGAAACTGAAATTTTTGTTTTGTTAAACCTTTAAAGAAGAAAACATATAACAATTTTGCTACAGATAAATTTTTCAAACTGTATAATTCCGTTTTGGAGGTTGACATACCTTTTAATCATTTAAATTCAACAATGTTGAAGGAAGTGTTTTCGTTTGATCTCTTACCTAATTGTATTTGTGTACGTCTTTTTGTCTTACATTTTTTTAAATTATATATTTCCTATCCTCTGAAATTAGATATTTTCTGTAGAAAAACAAAAATCAAATTGTGACCGTGCATTTAAAGATTTAAAATTTTAAAACTATATTCTCGAACAGTCCAAATAGTACTAAAAACACAAGACACTCACTTGGTGACATGTATACAACTCATTTCCATAATTTTAACCTCATTCTTCCACATTTTTCTCTATGTTCCCTAGTTTTATGTAATAAAGTTTTTGGTTTAGTTCCCTTAATAAAATTTAAAATCTGTGTAAGACTGATATTTCTCACTACAAGAACTGTTAAATTGTCTTTGTTAGTTTTCCCCTGCAAGTCCGGAAATATTTATCCCATTCTTTCCTAACCCTGAATCTTACCCCCCCCCCTCCATAGGATTTCCTTCTATGACTTGATTGGACTTCAGAGCAGGCCTAACCTAATTTTTATTCTGCATGTATATTCCCAATTTGGCATCAACCAATTTAATTCTAGCCTGCACAACGGGGTGCTAACCTGGGCCCGCGTTTACATATCGATTTCAAGAAATCAAACAGACGAAAACAACCCGACACGGTCACATGTCATATTTTAAAGAAGGATCGAATTCTCAATCAAGCGCTTTATTCCACTGCTTCTGTGTAATATACATAACTAAAGTCAGCATCCTCATCTGACCTTAGGTTCAGGAGATCTACCAGTTTGAAAACGGATGGGGCCATCACTACTTAGCAGTAGGGATGCGACAGTGATGTCGATGTTCTCAAAACATCGATGTTTTTTAATAAAACATTATTGGAGATTTACTGGAGCCGAGGTTTTATAAAAAACATCGATTTATTGGAGCCGATGTTTGCTTTACATCGATGGTTTTACATCATCGATGTTTTATTTTTGAATAAAGAAAGTACCATTGTAAAACTTTAAAAAATAACCGTGCAACTACGTGTTTGTCAGTGATGGCGACATCCGTCCCATCAGAAAGAGCTTTTTCCCTTACTGGTGGGTAATGGTAATGGTAATTTTAGTTAACGTCGTACTAGAGCAACACAACGGGCTATTGACGACGCCCTTACTGGTGGGACAGCCGATTTTTGAATAACCTGGGTTCTATTTGTTTTGTGAATATGAAGAACTTAAGTAAATGAAGCAGTGCATATTGACATATCCCATACTCTTCTCTTTACGAAGAGCATTAAATATTACTAACAGAGAGGGAGCATAATGTGATCTAGCCTTCCGATAGAGAACTGCCATTCACCTCTTCGGGATACCCTACCCTAGTCTTCGAGCAATTCAAAACAGGCTCCAGTCTTCGGGTCTAGGAAAAATATTCCGTGTTCCATTCAAATTAAAAAAAAAACAGGAAGGAAACTGCTATTCCTTCTCTTGTGCAGTATAGTTGACTGAGGAAAATAATTCGCCCCCGAGTGACATCACTGTGCGCCGGAATTTCTAATCTTGTTTATCTCGTTACTTTTCATGACATCGCTCCTCTGACGCTCATTGTTCTAAACAGAAAGGAAAAATATGCTTGTTTAACTCGCTCTGCTCGGATTCATTCATAGATTTACACTCTTTTTCGGAGC
This sequence comes from Metellina segmentata, assembly GCA_947359465.1. Lineage (NCBI taxonomy): Eukaryota > Metazoa > Arthropoda > Arachnida > Araneae > Tetragnathidae > Metellina > Metellina segmentata. The sequence goes on along the minus strand of OX375873.1, from coordinate 68,298,928 downwards.
GTTATAGTATCACAAAAATTTTGAGCAAATAGAAATTTCTTTACCCGTCAATAAATTGTGTTTATTTTTGTCGTATTAGTACGTGTGAGAATTACGGAAATACCAGAAAGACGATAGATATATTTAAGGCATGTGAAGAGAGCACCTGTTAAATAATAGTAAATTGTACTTGTATAAATTATTTCTGAACTCAATGCTCCTCTCACGAATAATGTCATTCGAAGTAGAAGGAACGAACGAGCGCAATTCCGTAAAATCTCTTCCTCTCCAAGAGACGACTGACTTTCCTATCAGCTAACTACCTCAAAGGAAAGCAGTTTTTAATTTTTCAAACTAAATTTTCTCGAGACCCGAAGATTTTTACTATAGATATGTAAACTGTTGTCTTCTACTGACCCGTAATATCTCTTTGTGTTTCATTTTACGGCATATGAAAACGTAATTTACAGGAAACGGTTACTATATTACCATATTAAGTTGAAAATTTTGAAATAATATGTATCAGAGGTTAAAAAGAAAGTTTCTGCAAAACAGAGAAACATGTGTTTCATAAGTCGTTTGCAGCACTACTTAAACGTCCAGTTTGAGCTTATTCTTATTAATAGCCACTGCGTGGCCAGGCGTTAGGCCAGCACTGCATTGTCCGTGACAGTTCTTTTCGTGGGGTCAGGTGTGACCACTGCTCGCTAACCCCCGGTGATTGCTACGAATTCCCATTTGTTTTGGGTCCTAATGGGAATTCGTAGCCCATTGGATAACAGCCATCACGGCGTTGCCCTCGTTATTGTCAAATGCGGCCAAATTCGAATTGCGAAGAGATTCAATCGGTGTGACGTCACAATCTCTTGCAAAAATATAAATATTTAAAATGAAAAATTATTTATTAAAAGAAAATCAAACGTATAAGGTATCTGTCTGGTGTAAAATTATCCGTAGATTTCAAATACGTTGAAATTTGTACTTTATCTTGAACGATCGCTGAGATAGAAAAAAGCACCGAAGAACGTCAGTCCTAACTTTAATTATTTCTTTTGCACCCCTCGAATCCGTTGCTCAGGAAATCAAAGCGAATGAATCTCGAATCACACGAAGGTCATTCTTCGCGGTGGCAAAATTCGTATTAGAAAAAATGTAAAAGTTACGATTTAAAAATTATTTAAAAAAAAAATCATATTTTGAAGTACTAACGGTCTAATTTGAAATTTTCCGCAGATTTCAAATCCCTTAAAATTTGTACTCTGTCTTTTACGATCTAGGAGATAGAAAAAAGACTACATAACTCCAGTTAAAACTTTAATTTTTTTTTTGGTCCTCTGAAAAATCGCTCTTTGCAAAATGAAACGGAAACAAGGAAAATATAAATTCAGACTGTGTCATCTCTTTATGGTGTTGACATTCTAAAGAAAATAATAATAATATTGAATACCAATTAAATTAATTTTAAAATGTTCTAGATTGAATTTTAAAATTCGGGCTTCCTACAAAAATTGCAAAAAATTAGGACTACCTGTGTGCCAAATCCCATTATTGTAAGAGCCATAGATTCGTCAGGACAGTCCACACACAGACACAGACATACACTTTCTTTTATAATAGTAGAGACGACCTTGTTCAACTGATCTACAGCTCCTTTCGTGTCCAGAACTCAGGGATGTTTTTTCGTTGGTCCCGGTCTAATTAACAGGTTGACGAAATGTTGAAAAACCGACTGTTCTGATGCAAACCAAACTCGAATAAGGTTTTTTTGAAAGATCTCTTTGATACAACAAACTGATACTAACCAGTGCAAATAATTGTGAGCTTTTATTGTTAATCGATTTTTGTGTTACCTAATAACAATAATAATTTTAAATAATGCATAAATTCAAACATTTAAAAAATCTAATTTAATATTGCTTTAAAGACGACATCTGGTTGAAATAAAAATGTGTTGTAAACGGTCAAAGAGCTAAAGAATTTGAAGACAGATTCAGAAATATGCTAACCGAATATTGAAGGTTAAGTTTTCTACGCTTAACTATCACTATCCGCTGCGTGGCTAGTATGCCGTTTGCTTCGCAAACCAACACCACGGGCAACGTCATGAAGTATTAATCTGGTATAAAATTTTCCGCAGATTTCAAATCTGTTGAAGATATATTCAATTTAAAAATAATTTATTTAAAGAAAATCATATTTTTAAGCATCAATCTAAAGTGAAATTTTCCGCAGATTTCAAATCCGTTGAAATTGGCGGAATTGGAATGGGACAGGAAATGTAATATGTTTCTTCTTTTTTTTTAACGCAAAGGGCAGTTTTTATTTTATATATTTTTTTAATATTTTTTTTGGAAATAGAAAGTTTACGTGACATTACAATCTTTTGCGAAAATATAAAAGATTCCGCGTTCTGTCGGTTGAGAAAATCTTGGCAACGTTCCAAAGCCTCATTTAAAAATATTATAGATTGAATTTTAAAATTTGCCGCGACCCAAAAATTGCAGAAAATTCGGACTACCTGTTTGCCAAATCTCATTGCTTTAAGTGCCATAGAATCGTCAGGATTTTGCGGCACCAAACAAACAAACAAACACTTCCTTTTATAATAGTAGAGATTTATCATTCCTAAGTATTGAGACGGATTCATCCCAAGTGGCTTTATAAATATCCAACCCTAATGATCAGATTTACACTAAAATTGATAAAACATTTGAGTAAAATTTAAATGTGACAAAACGTTTGATAGCATAAAAGTGACTGCTAACACACGTTTGAAATTTTGGAAATAATATAAAAATAAATAAGTATATACCCTTCTCTTCTACAACTGAGATGTATGTTTATTTATAGACATTATTGTGAGCTTAATGATACTTTTAATTTGATTCTTCGACTACGGAGAAAGAATGAATTACTATTACTAACGTGTTCGGATATTTTTTAACTGATTGTAAATTTATAACACTTTGTTGTGGTGTCAGGGTAAAGTGAATTCATAAAAGTTGTTCCTTTGAAATCTGTTCCTTTGGAAAGAGAAGCGACTCTCGCGGTGATGTGTGTTTCGAAAAGAAAAGTTAGAATCAGGATAGCCAGATTTGTTAAAGAAAGCGACCAATTTTGAAATAAAAAAAGATCTCCCAAATGCGTTCAAACAATTTTTTAATATTAATTTTATCATAAAATGTAATTTTGTATCAGAGATTTTCAGTGGTAGTCTAGTTGTTTGCGCCTGGCTCATGATTCAAAAGGTTCTAGGTTCGAAACTAGGTGTAAGTGCGCATGTTGGCAGTGTTTTGGAATTCACTTTAAGGAGTAAGGCCTCAAACTAAAACAAAATCAATGGACTAAAAGCTTTGTCTCTAGAGTGCGTTATCAGGAGATTCTATTTAAAAAATTGATTTGAAATAAGACGGAACTCCTTAAAACCGAACTGATAGGAATAATTTGTCATCTGATTTTTATTAATGTTTGAACATTTCGGTGTCATTTTTGGAAGGCAAAACACACTTTTTCTGTAATTGAACGCAGGCAACATCATTTCCCCCCCCACAGGATTGCTCTGTAGTAAATGTTTTGATTGAACATATAGTATCTCTTTATTACAAATTATAAATCATGCATTTTCATTAGAATTCAAGTGTGCATGAGTTTTCAGAAATGCTCATAAACGAGTAAATTTCTGAGTACTTTTATTATTTTTCTCTTTAGTATTTTTTAAACTTTTTCAAAAACGCGTCGCTTTAAATAACGTCTATTGCAGGCTTGTCCAACCTGCGGCCCAGCAAAAAATTACAAACTTTATGACATTTCGACTAAAAAATACTATTAATAATACTACAAATGCAATTTTTGAATGCTATTAATTTATAAGCTATGAATTTTTGAATTTAATACGTTCCTTAGCAATAAAAGATTCATAAAATCATTATCAAATAATTTTATTTATTAAAAATTGTCGACCATGTGAGTAGTTACTTTTCGACAGGATACATGGTGCTCTAAGCGCTGTTATTTCCTACTTTTACCACGCAATAGATGTGAACTGGTACGACTTTGAGGGTGCCCCGGCGATGATAGGTAAAAGAAATGAACTTGTAAAATTGATAGAAGACGATGGAATTGCCTCACATAATTTACGTATCATGAAATATCACTGCATAGTACACCAAGAAAATTTATGCGCAATAGCTTTAAAGATGGATAACCTCATGCAGATTGTCATCAATGCCTTAGGTAGGCGGAAAATTTCATAAGGGTCAAGGGATTGAATCATCATCAATTCCAGAAATTCTTTAAATTTATGGTTGCTTACTATGGGGACATCATTTACTTTTCGGTAGATGGTTAAGTCGAGGAAAGATGTTGAAAATATTTTATGATTTGCGAAATAAAATCAAGTTGTTTATGGAGTCAAAAAAAAAAATTTGTGCCAGGACATGACGATGAAAAAGGGCTCACAGATTTGGAATTTTTAGTAGACTTGACTGCTCATTTAAATGAGTTAAACATGCGTCTTCAAGGGTCTTCTTTTAAAACTATAACAGCGCTCAAAAGGAAACTTAAACTATGGCAATCTTAAACAAAGCAAACAATTGTATGCCTTTCTGATACATATTGGCTTAACAAGGGCCTGTAAACAGCGAAAATTATGCAGCCCTGCTTTTAGATTTGATACAGGTTCTAAAGGAATCTAAAGAAAAAATTGATCATGTCTCTTAACTGGACTTCTCTAAGGTATATCTTCACAGATATGTATTTATGTATGTATTTTAATTTTAACGTCGCACTGTAGCAACATATATCTTTCCATAGAAATGTCCCTCTCTTCATAATCATGCCTTATTCATGTCATAGCTATTTGGAAGAACCTACATTTGTGAACAGCTATTTTCAGGGATGAAGTACACGAAAAATAAAAACTAGAACCAAAATATCTGATAAGCACGTTGAGAACTCAATGAGAATTACAACTACCATCAAAACCAAATATCGAAGCATTAGTGTCTCAAAAACAATGGGCCGCTGTAGCCCTGTTAGAAGAGTAACGGATTACCAACCGGAGGGTTGCGAGTTCGAATCCAATCAAATACCGTCGTGTACAAAGGGGGCTGGTGCACGTTAAATTTACCGTGTCCTCAAATGTCCTCACTTTATCGGAGCGTGGAAGTTTGGAGAATGGGGTGCCAGCTCAGGCGTGGCCACGTCATCTGAACGTTGTTCCGAATTACGTGGTGTTGTCATCGGATCTATCCCTTCGGGTTTGGTCAACGTTAATTAAAAATACCTACCAGTCTCAAAAACAATGTCAAGTAATTCACTAATTTCATTTTGCTGTCTTGTCTTTTACTTTTATAATAAAAAAAATCATGAATTAATGAAGTTTAATTTACTTAAGGGTGTCCGGGACACATCAGAAAAAAAAAATTTATTAATTGATTCAGAATTTTAATTTTTTTTGTAATGATTATCTATCTAACTAATAAGCAAAATCACAACACAAAAATTTTCCAAAATTTTTTTAAAAATTTAAAATTAATTTTTTTTGGAAAAAAGAGGGGTCATTTCAAATTGCTAAAACTTAAAATATTCTTGGTCAATTTTCAAAGTTCTTGCAGTAAATTATTCACAAATTTATAGACTTTATTTCTGATTCAGCAAATTTAAAAATATGAATTCAATAAAAAAATAAAAAATATTTGAATGAAAACTTCAAAACATTTTAAGGTACTTTTTTTTTTAAAAGTTATATTTTTGAAAGTAAATATTTGTTTCAAATTTGCTGAATCAAAATTAAAGTATAATGTTTGAAAAAGAAGTATTCCAAATTTCAACCCTTAAATTTTATCGGTTCTTGACTTATAACAATTTGAATACAGGACATCTTGAAAAAATGCATCATGGAGAAAAACGCATTTAAAGTTTTAAAGACTATTTTACAATTAATAAAATGTTATAATACCCTTTAAGAGCATCCAGATGAGTATCTAGTTCCCTCTTTCCTCTTAAATCATTGGTTTAGTTTGATTTTTGCAAGTTCTACCTTTTTTCTGCATAGTTTAAAGGTCTCCGTAGACTTAAATAACGTCTTTCACAGATGTTGTTGCCATGACAACAGCTGTCTGAGTGTTAGATTTTCAAATCCACGAAACACAAAATTAATTCTATCTCTTTCTAATTAAACTACAAACATGATTCAGACCTCATTTCAAGCAGAAAAACACAGACAATTTTTTAATTTATAAAAATTATTTTCGAAAATTTGACGATTTTTGTGTCCCTGACCTCCTTAAATATGTTAATTATATATTCTACTTTTTTTCTCATGAGCTATCGTTAGTGATAGTGTATTTTATGTGTGGCTAAAAACAACTCGTCTTGTTACATAATGGTCCAGGGAAGCTAAAAGGTTAGACACCCATGGTCAATTTTAAACAGAAAATGAATCGCACAAAGCAGAACTTCCGTTTTACTGACTAACTGGTATTATAACTTTTTCATCAATTATATTGTCGTTTCTGTAAGGTTTGTGATTTTTGGTTACGTTAAATTGAAAAAAAATTAGTTTGTGTTTTTATAGTTGGTTACCTAATATTTATATTTTGAAAATTCATTGAAAGATGTTTGTTACATTAATTATCGAAAATACGAGTCGTAATTTGGGGATACCTAAAGATATCTTCGTAAATTTCGCACAAGGGTCAAATTTTGGGTTATGAAAAACTGATAAAATTGGCTAAAGAAAGGCAAAAGATTGCGCAAATTTCAAAACAAATTACTAATCTTTAAAAATTTAATTTTTACAAATGAGTACCCTCTAGGTATAACTGGTATCCGTATCTGGCAGTCCGTACCTGGTAAACGTATTCAGAGGGCCATATCTAACCGGCGGGATGCGAAAACCTTTTCGGAAGTGTATCCTGTTTGAGGGCAGGTAAAAATGGCAGAAGGAGAGTTTCTGAACTGCGGAACGGTTAAACATACCATCATACCAAGTAAATCGTATCTGGTCTGCGTGCCTGATAAAAATATTTGGAGGCCCTTATCTAATCTACAGGTCATATCCAGACGGTCATATCTGGACGGTCATATCGTACGGTCATATCCAGACTGCGGGCAGTTTAAAACACCACGGAGGACCGTATCTTGTCTGCATGCATGATATTTGGTGGGTAGTATCTGGTCTACATATGCGTAAGATCACTCTATCCTCAACTACTTATTTATCTTATTCGTACGATCCTTTATCTTCAGCGTACGGTTTACTGTGGACAGGCTGGTTAAATCTCACCCTGACGAGAAAAACATCTTTTTCTCAGATAGCTAAAAATAGCAGAGAGTGAACAATTGACGGGGAAGGCAAGAAAGTTCAAATGATCGTTTATAATTGCTAATATAAACATAAATATTGCATAGAATTTTTTTAATTCTGGCTGTTTTGCTAAATAGGACAGTATTTTATGCATACAAACAAACATTAAACGACTTTTGTATACTACTTCTTTTCCCCAATGCTTACCAAATCCAAATTCGAAAGTTTTTTGGAATACGTATGAAATCACCATTTTTGTGTCTTTCACAATTCAAGGTTGACAATAATTTGGGTTATTTGTGATAAACTATATTTTTGTGAACAAAATTAAATGGACAAGTATTTAAAATAAAAAAATGTTCTGAAAAAAGAGTCGCCTTTTCAGAATTTCAGGTGATGCATTACACATATAATTTTTCTTGCTCAAAATCAATTAAGTCATCTAAATCTGGTCTTTTGAAGTAACCAAGTAAAAAAGTTTTAAAAAAAATAAAGTTAGTAAATGTGATGTGATTAGTAAGAGACAATTATTTTTTTAATTGTGAAAACATTACAGATTTTTAGAAAATTTCATCACATTTTCCTAAAAACAAAACGTTTTTAAAAATTGACGGAATCTGATTTCCTATTTTACCAATCAATTTTTTTAATATAAAACCAAAAATAAAGTAGTTTCCAACGTATAGAGTCCTTACAAATTCGAAATGGTAGGGGTATTCATTTAGCAAAGGGTGACTGATGGCTGTCCTAATTTGCTACTGAAAGATGAAGTTTACTAGTATAGATATCGGCAACAGGTAAAATTTCTGAAATTATGTTTCTAGTTTGTCAATGAGGGCACCATTATGACAAACCTTGAATACATTTCTTCAGTCATATCACGTGCAAATAATATTATGAGGATAAGGTCGGTTTCTGAAGAAACACACAGAAGATTTCTCCCATAGAGAGCAGCTCTCCAAATAGACAGACAGGTAGCAATGTTAAAAATCACGATATGATGTTTAAATCATTCTACGAATGAAATAAATCATAATAAAGACTGATTTATGGAATAGCACAATTTTCAACACAAAAATGAGTTACGTATCTATTTCTTCCACATTACTAAAAAGAAAGCTGAATACTTTTGTTGACTATTTGCTAGAATAATTAAAGAAGTACTGAATGAATGGAAAATTTAGATGGAAATTAGATATAACCAGGTACACCTTTTAGATAAATTTAGGTGCACCTAGCAAAAGACTGCAGGTGTGTGGTATCTTTTATGACATACTATATGAAGTATTTTTATTAGTTTTTAAAACAACTAAAAATACAACAATGATTGCAAAAATATAAATAGAAATTTATGAAACATTTAAGGGGGTCTGAGACTCAAAATATGAAAAAAGGTCCAATTTTTTTATTATCTTAAAAAATAATATAGATATTTCTGAATAAAATGATACCTAAATTTTTTTTTCTCCTACCATCAGTAAAACCGGAATTTGAACACTTCCGAAGTCTCTGGGCAGGGGACCCAAATGGTTTCAAAGATGCCCAAGAAACATGAAGAAAAGTACTATTGTCAACATCGAGCTACACTTAGGGAGCAAACGGTTTTAACGGTGATGAAGCCTAATAATTATACGCATTTTCGGTTTTTATATTTTTACACTAGTAATATTGAAAAATGTAATTTAATAATTCAACATCCAGTCAGGAAATATAATTTTATAGTTTGATTGAGGAAATTTTAACACTAGGGTTTCACAATAAGCTAGCTGTCGCGAATGCGATCCTGTTCTAAGTTTTGAAAAGCTTTTATGGAATTAGAAATAAAATACGGAGCAGGTGAGATGAAAGCAAACCTCCAATATAATTTCAATACTACGATCCTAACAAAATTAAATATACAAATTAGAATTCTGTTAGTTATTTCAAAAAAAGTCGCTCTTAAACATTGTCTTGCGGTTTATTTTGATTCTATACCTGTGAAGAAGTGTAATGTTCTATATATAATAAAATTATAACTTTTAATTAAGAAATCGTCTCCTTGTGTAATTCTGTGGACTTTCCTTTAGAATTCTTGAGTTTCAGTGATGTTTCGACGGTCAGGATGATTGATTCTCACCCGGGACACAAATGAGGTAGGACAATTCATATTCCTTCCGATTTGAAAGATATTGTTTCTACACAACACTAGCTAAGGGTCATTTATTGTTTCATAGTTATCTTTCCACTCGAAACCGGAATGGGATAATTTTATTTCGGATCCATTCTAGACGCATGAGAAGCAAAACATATAAGAGTTTTAGGTGGAGTGGTCGTTCACGGTAAGAAGGCGATTTGTCGCCAAATATGGTAACCTTCACCTTTTGCGGATTTTCTTCACACCTGCCGTTTTGGTTATGGCAACCCTATCTGCTGTTACGGAATTCGGCCGCCATCTTGATTTGGCGACAAAAATTAGTTGGCGACAAACGTCTTACCGTGAACGACCACTCCACCGAGTTTTATATACTGATTCTGGATTGTACGTTATTAGATTGAAACTCGGGGGCTTTACCCAATTATTGATTTTATGGGGGAAAATTAATTAAAAACAATCAATAGTTTTTCTGGAAGTATAATTAGTTTCTCGTATGGTATATTCTTTTGCATCACATATTATTAAACATTTTGAAACCTGACGGTTATGTACAGTTACATACTAAATACAATTTTCCTTCTGTTATGCAAGTTTCCTTCTGTTTCTTCTGTAGCATATATGCATAGCAAACTCATATTTTTTTCAGTTCCAAAAATTATGTATTACTTCTCTAGAGCTTCTACCTACTTTAAAATCTTAAGTATGTGGGTCGATGAAATGGTTGAAGCTGAACGGAGAGGGGAAAAGGAACATTTGTTCTTCTGGAAACCTTCCAAAATCGACCGAAGCAGATTTCAATATGCAACTGCTGCTATCTCTGACTACAGTTATCGCTGTCAGAAAGTAAAACGTAAAACTGTTACACACTGAAAAGATTGAGGGAATATTAATTACATTCTCGGTTCTTTTTTTTTTTATACTTTGTTCACGCATGAGGCCACGCCATATAGTTTGGGTCCCACAACCAATTTATATGACAGGACTATCCTGAAATAAAAAATATACATTCCAAGCACCTTTTGTTAACTTGAAGAAAAATGCAAATATTTCTATTTTACTTTGCCCAACTGACCAGCTTTATTATTTCAGCATAAGAACATGATTTATATATTTTTTAAAATCTAGATTAAAAATTGCACGTTACACTACCAAAACCCTTTTCACATTTCCCCGATTACTTCCTAGCCTTCGGATCTATGAGCCATGATGCAGAGCCCACCTACTTCCCACGAGGGGATCTATCAGATCAGCAAAATAAGTTAATTCAATGTTGGAAATCAAATCCCCCAAGTGCATCATTGAGAACTGTTTTGTGATTCTTCCTTAGGAAATACAGTAAAATGTGAAATCTTGCATCATTTTCCAATCAATTGAGGTTTTAGATTTTAGGCGTTTAGATTTTTCGACCAGTTCACCTAACTCGTCTACGCACATTGGGCACAGACAACTCACACATCGTCATCTTTCGTTGGGAGAGAATGCTGCTCTTTTTGTCATATATGTTCATTAGCTTTTACTGTTCACTTTATTTAAATTACAAGTCCTAGTTTATAGTTTGAAAGTTTTAAAAAATTCAATTTTAAACTTGCAAGATTTAATTGGGTAATAATGATATTGAATTGTTAAACCTCATATAATGCTTTTATCCGATATTTTCTTAAAAACTATTTATTATTTTCATACTTTTCACACAGTACAACATGTTGATCAACTCGTTTTTCAATTAATTTATATCCATTCGTGTACTCTTAACAGTTTGTACATATTTCATATTGTTGACCGTCGTGGTTTAAATCCTCAACAGTTAAATTGCAATTTATAGTCTATATTTTTAGTTGGTTTTTATGTTGACAAACACATCTTTTGAGTTTCCTTTCTGGCGTTTGACTTGCTATTTTTATTTTTATAATATTTCTATACCTAAATAACTTTATTAATTTATTTTGTGCTTGGCGCCGCTTATCTGTTATTATTGGATCTTACGCCATAAAACCACAGACAGCAAAAACCGTACTGTTCGTGTTGGCAAGATGATGTTCAAAAGACTGAGAGGAGAGAATAATTTTTTGTTCCACACGCGCGTCATTCCCTATCAGGTGGTCTAATTTCGAAGACAATAATACTTCGACTCACTCTATTTTGACGAAAAACTTTCACAGAATATTCCTTAGATATCTATATAAACTGCAAAGTTTTAAACCTTTACATACACTGCTGTTTGTAAAAAATGCATCATCATGAAGGAATCATCCGAATGAGATGAAATTTGCAGCAAATGTCAATTATAAGATGTTATGCAAAGTAGTAACGTTTCAGAGCCACCACGCATGCGTGGTGTGAGCAGCGCCCTCTGAACTGATGCTAAAGGCGTATAAATAGAGTGCTGTAACGGGACGTTGAAAATAGTGCATGGTTACTTTTTAGTGGCGAACGTTTAGTGAGACCTAAGTATGCCTCCACGACGAAATAGGGTGACATTTCGACAACTTACGGAGTTTGAACGCGGGAGAATCATCGACCTTCGTGAATTAGGAAATTCCTATAGCGCAATAGCAGCTCGTGTGCAGCGGAACAGTTCCACAATGATGTGCCAAACTCACCAAAGGAGATCGTCTTTCTATATTAGTCGTTGTTTTGTTCCAGGGTGAAGTTAATTAACCCTTAATTGCTGTGTAACAAACCGTCTCATAACTAGTTTGGAGGGGTCTCTCAGACCTCGCTCACTGAAGTGCGTATAAAGTTGATTAATATAATATTTTAATGGAAGATTCTTTAGATAATTATTATTTATACATTTTAAATTTAGATAATTCAATTCTTAACATGAAATACATTTTATATTACTATACAAGTTAAGTAGATTCCATGTCTCTTCAGGCTCAGTTTTCGGACCTAATTTTGCAGGACGTTTCTACCCTGGAAACTGTAAAATTATGTTGTGTTTTGGTGTTCTAACGGCACGATTAGGTTCCCCCCTTGGCATCCCATTTCCAATTATTTTTTCCGTAGAAATATTATTCTTGCGAAGACGCACTTGAAATGTCTTCATATTCATCTGTATAAATTACCAAATCCGTTTCATGTTTGCTTTCAATAATATTATCCGAAATTTCACTGTCCAAATACTCTATTTCCGACCAATTATCAACAATATCCTGAATTTCTTTTTGTGTAAGATACACAGGTCGTTTTTCAGTAAAATTTGTTGCCATTTTATACTCTGCCGAAATTCCCTACTCAAACTTAGACGATTTAATTCAACAAGAACGGTAACCCAAATGCTGTGAAGGGGGTCTAAGAGACCACGCGGGAAATGCAAATAGTGTAAAACACAAAATAGTTAGGGCAGCCAAACCAGTCTTAAAATGTGGCTTCTGTTGGACGTAGTAGGAAGGTACTGAATAGGACAGGGACCAATATTCACTTTAAGAGGTGGAAATGATCTGGAAAAAATGACTCGGGGTCTGTGAGACCCATGACAGCTGTTAAAGGTTAAAAATACCATACCATACATTCAAATTTAGGTATGTTTGGTATTTTTTATAGCTACTAGGGGGCTCTGGCCAATGCTCGCCAACCCCGGGGGATTGCTACGCAAACCAACACTCCTTTCACAGATCCCATTTGGTTTGCTTCGCAAACCAACATTCCTTTCGCAGAGTGAGTCTCCTGGACAGCGAAGCTATAATTCGTATAATCCTGATTTGACTTTCCGGTCCATGACGTCACAGCGAGGGCTTCGCACCCTGTTTGCTCACGCTCGTCGCTCCTTTAGAAAATAAATAAACTTCCATCTAAAATTTTCAAGCATGGTCAAAAAGATAAATAATCGAATAAAAATTTTGAAACATAATATTTTAGTTTTGGATACCAAATACATGAAATAAGAGCATACATTTTAGTTAAGTGTCGCACATTTCTGTAGTTTCTCAAATTTTATTTTTATACGAGCAGAATTACCGACGTTACTAGAGTTGAATTGGTTAACTAACTTCAGTTTTTGTTAATAAATTGTAATTCCTATTCATAACAGGTAACAGCTACCACACTCTAATAAAGGTGTACAAATTGTTAAATACACAATTTCACAAACGCAAATAAATGTCATAGTTTGCATTTCTGTAGAATTTAAATTTTTGTAAGAAAGACTAATAAAAAATTATAAAAACGAAATGGCTAAAAAACAAAACTCAGAAACGTTTAGTGAAAAATATTATAATTAAATAAAATTGTACAGCTGTAGAAATACAAATAAATAAACCAATGATATCCAGAATTTTTTTAAAAAATTACTAATGCAATCAAAGGCTGTTTTAAAATTAAATAAACAATGGAAGCAAAGAAAAATTTGAAACAAACCAATGAAATCGAATGATTTTAACGGATTTTGGAAGAACTTTCTAGAATATTCAAAATAAAAATTGAAAGTTACCGTGTTTGCCGAGGTTGCCATGAAAACTACAATAAACGCAAAGACAGATGGGTTATGTTAATCTACCGTAACTCGCTACTAGAAGTGCGCCCCCCCCCCAAAAAAAAAAAAAAAAAAAAAAAAACCGCCAAGGCTGTTGCCACCGCTATAAACGTAGAGTGTAGCTGTACCATTCAAAGGCTACCGGTTATATTTTAAAAGGTTTTGTTCAGAATATTTTGCTTATGGTTTATTCTATTTGTCGTCTGAACCAGATATTCCGAATTTTTATATACTTCCTGAAGTACAGGCTCAAAATAAATTAAGTATTATTGTTTAAATTCCGTAACAATAGTTTTTGGAAAAAGAATGAATTTCTCAGCAGCACTAGAAAAACAATTCAATAATCGCAATTCTCAATGTACCTTCTACTCCAAAACTTCCAAATTATAATAGTTGATTAAATACAATTACTCAGTCGTTATCGTTAAATATGAAACGTGGTTAAATATGTAAGTAAGGACATTTCAAATAATGTATTCACTAAATCAAAATGTGGTGTATCAAATATAGAATATTGCATTAAACTATGTTGAATAAATTTTATGCGATTCTTGTACAAACATACAGACACAAAATCAAATATAGAACGGGAAGACAGACATACGCAATCAATATCAGTAACTAAATGAATGTAAGTAAACTGTATACAGTTTCATGAAAATATATTCAACCATTTGGACGCAGTACGGGTGCACGCATATGGACAGACACCAAACGCGCAAGAGACGGATTTTTCATCACAAGGGGCCAAAATGGATAGAAAATTTCAAATGGGTCGAAACTATCCAATGTACAAACACTCCATTTTTATTTATATAGATTAGGTTATGGTTTTTTGTTTTTAACACTGTGTGTGTGAACCGTTATAGATTATCGGACAAAATCAGATAATTTTCAACTTAATCCTCTATCAACATTCTCTGACCAGAAACGAAATTAGAAAACATCCAATCGCAAGAACCTTAAATTAATTCTGTCTTTAACGATTTGACTGGTTGACAGGTCCAGCGCTAGAGAGAGGTGGTTGGTTGAATAAGAGCAGATCATACAACACGCTCCAAGTGTGAACTAGGGATGCGACATCGATGTCGATGTTTTCAAAACATCGATGTTTTTTAAAAAACATCGATGTATTTAACATCGATGTATTGGGGTCGATGTTTTTGTAACATCGATGTTTATACGTGTCGATGTTTTTACGCTGTCGATGTTTTATTTTTAAATAAAAAAAGTACCGTTATAAAAATTTTAAAAATAACCAAATAGCATAACTTTTATAATTAGCAAATTGAACATACTTTTAGACCAAAATTACCAAGGATGAAGGATCTGAAAAATAGGGATGCGACATCGATATTTTCTAAACATTGATGTTTTAGAAAAAAACTTCGATGTATTGGAGCCGATGTCGCATCATTAGTTGCTAAATCAGTTTTAAGAAATGGGGAAACAAGTTTAAATCCACTGTATTTTAAAAACATCGATGGTTTGAGGCGATGTATTATCAACATCAATGTTTTAATTTTGAACATCAAAGTTTCAAAACATCGATGTTTTGCGGTCGATGTCGCATCAATAATTGCTAAACCAGTTTTAAGAAATGGGGAAAAAAGTTTAAATACACTGAATTTTAAAAACATCGATGTTTTTGTGTCGATGTATTATCAACATCGATGTTTTAATTTTGAACATCGATGTTTTGCTATCGATGTCGCATCCCTAATGTGAACCTAGAGGATTTGGTTACCAGACGTCCAGAATTTGCTTGCGTTGAGACCGGATTTCAACGGGAATTTAAAAAAATGTCCATAGATTTCTTAGAAATAACCACTTCAATCCAAAAGTTGCATTATTTGAATAGTGCTGTGTACAAAACGTGTGTTAGTAGGAAACGGTAGCTCACGGTATTTTTTGGGTCGAGCGAGATTTGTTTATTTTAAAGGTATATTTTGTTTGTAATACTGTTACTTCTCGATTGTAATAATGTTTATTAGACCTTTCAATGTAATTTTTGTATTAATACAACATCAATTGAGTTTTATCTGCCCAGACTTTCCGCTTCCATTTTTAGTTTGATTATTTTATCTGGGGGAGATACTGCGACCTATGCACCAGGGCTCGAAAAGAGTCGCAGCAACCACGGCAAATGCTTAGCTTAAATCGCCGCTACGATCAACGACACTCACAGCAAGTTTTGGTGCGAGTAGGGGAAGGTGGGGCACAGTGTTACATGGGGTACGTACAGTGAATTTCATTTTAAAGTGGTAACAAAATTAGCTCCAATTTGTTTACAATCTTGTCAGCCATATTGTTTTACAGAAGTCCATGTGTT
Organism: Metellina segmentata; assembly: GCA_947359465.1. NCBI lineage: Eukaryota > Metazoa > Arthropoda > Arachnida > Araneae > Tetragnathidae > Metellina > Metellina segmentata. Next base: position 68,282,700 of record OX375873.1, on the reverse strand, counting down.
TTGGAAGAATTTGCATCATTAGTTACATTTCTGCAAGAAAATCTCTATTTTTGCATGTTAGAAGTAAAATTTTGCGTTTGTAATTAAATTATCTTTTTTCACGAGGGGTACTTATTTTATAATCAATAGTATTTTAGTAGTAAAGCTAATATTCTTTAGGCTCTGTTGAGTTTAAATGGATGATCTAAATTCACATTATGTAGTCAAAAAAATTTTGTTACAAGATACACTGACGAGCCAAAACATTATGACCATACCCACATTTTTCAATGAACTCGTCTAGATGACGTGGAGGACACTTTATTAAGTGAGAATGGTATTTAACTGCTGATGGAGAAGGTAAGTAATCATTCTTGCACTTACTTTTGCGAGTGATGGGAAAGGCTGCTGATCTAAGCGAATTTAATAGAGGGCAGATCGTAGTGGCCCGAAGACTCGGAACGAGTTTCACCGAAACTGCACGACTGGTAAGTTGTTTATGATCTGCCGTTGTTAGTATTCATGCAAAGTGGATAAATGACGGTGAAACCAGCAGTAGACGCAAAGATGTTGGTCGTCCACGCGTCATCAAAGTAAAAGGACGTTGGAGACTGTCCCGCTTGGTAAAGCAAAATCGGCGCGAGACAGTGGCTCAGCTGACAGCCCAATGCAATGCAGGTCCAAGCGCAAGTGTTTCGGAACACACAGTTCAGCGGACACTGTTGGATATGGGACTGTCAGCAGACGTCCCACTTGTGTGCCTCTGTTGACCAAGAGTCATCGTCAACTACGCCTACAGTGGGACCGGGAAAATCGCGACTGGACCATGGATGAGTGAAAAAGAGTTGCCTAGTCAGATGAATGGTTCGATTTCTCATTCATCACGTCGATGATCGTGTCAGGGTACGCCGTCTGTCAGGCGAACAGATGCTCCCCTCTTGTACAGCAGGTCATACACAGGCTGATGGTGGCCGTATTATGCTTTGGGAACATTCTCATAGGCGATTCTGGGACCCGTAGTTGTGGTAGAACGGACCATGAATGCTGCAAACTATCTGAACATCATTGCAGATCAGTTGTACCTTTACATAGCGTCTGTCTTCCCAACTGGCAATGGAATCTTCCAGCAGGACAACGCCCCATGTCACAAGGCACGGATTGTGTTGGAGTGGTTCGAATAGCATACTGATGAATTCCACTTAATGTCCTGACCATCTAACTCGCCGGATCTTTATCCGATAGAACACATTTGGGGTGTCATGGAGCGACAGCTCAGAGCTCAAACACCACCATGTCCGAATATCTCGACTTTGCGTGACCGCTACTTCGATATTTGGTACAACCTGTTTCCAGTCATGTACCAAGAACTTGTGGCATCACTGCCCAGGCGAATTGAAGCTGTTTTGCAGGCCAAAGGAGGCGCAACGCGTTATTGAGTAGGTGGTCTTAATGTTATGGCTCTTCAGTGTATGTCAGATGAGGTATAGTGTTACAGAATGTAGTGGGGCACACTGTTGCATACATAATTTGTCCAACTAACACATTACAACAAAGCATATGTTTCGCAATGTAAATTTTATTACTCTTATAGCTCTACAATCTTCATTTTAAGATTTTTAATTATAAATATGAATGATAACATAAATAAATTGGTTTCCTTTTTCTAAAACTTTTCCTTCATATAGATTTTTATTTCTTTTTTATGTGATGTTTACAATCCTTATTTACATGATTAGCAGTTTTCTTTTGTTAATTCATTCGAAACATTCACAAGCTAACAAAATTATGTCTCCGCAGGAAGTAAGATCTTTCCCTAAAGCCCCAACCCGAAAAACTTCACAAAATAGACGATGGATGAAATGTCGGATCTTGACTGAAACGTTACTTAAAAATATGATTACAGAGGAAACACTGAAGAGGAAAAAATCACAAAACACTAAAAAAAAACGAAATTCCCAAGAAACGAGCCAAAGTGAACCGGATGCATCAGCCTACCAAGATATCACCGACAGAAGATGAAGATTCACCATCTTACTTATGCTGATAGTGATAACATGTCATTTTCACAGTTGCAATCACACATTGCTGCTGACAACACCAATTAACAATGGTGATTATGTTATAGTTGAAGGACACACCTTAAAGAACATAAAATTCACTCGATTGGAAAAGTTGTGAGTCAGAAAAATGTTGATTTTGAAGTGTTGTACTTCAAAATAATTTTTCCACCTAATAAATTTTCACGAACAAATGAAGTTAATGCATTTAAAAAATCAAAAATCATTGCCAAACTTCCCCTCCAAATTCCATCAGGAAGGACTATATGAGCAAAGGAGAAATACTGATTTTCTCTGTGAATTTAACTTCCTATCAAAATCTAAAATAAGTTTACAATTTCTTTAATCTTATTTTATCATCTAATTTATAACTATAGGCTACAATTATTGCTAATGTTTTGTTTTCTCAACTGTGTAGGCCATAACAATACAGTTTGTAATAAAATTTTATTATTTCTTCTCTATATTTTCCCACACATTTAAAGCTGTTCAATTATACGTAAACTAATCAAAAGTGGTATTTTATTTTAAGCCTGCATAAGGAATCATTAGATATCAGTATATTTCGATTCAAAGGAATATTAATAAAAGCCTATATTCTTTACATTTACTGTTGCTACTATAACGTACCACTGTACCCCGACAGTGGGGCGCAGTGTTACAATGTGCAGCACTACCGAAAACATTAAATACTGGAAATAAATGTTACTCTTTTTAGTTTTAATGATATTGTAACGTCTTGGGGATGGAAACGTCTTCTGCTATATAAGATCGTTCGCAGTGGTCTCGTTTGATATATTTTTTATTTACATAAAAGAATAACCTTAACGGATTTTGGTAGGTAGTGTATACAGGCCGGTAGAGTCTATGTGATAGATTTTTACCGAATATGGTGAATTGTCCTTGACCTCGGGACACCAATTGGACTATCTAGCTCGGGTGAGCCCTTCTCCAGACTTTACTTGGGCGAGTAAATGTTTCTAGCTCGTTGGAGTTCCTCCAAAAGTTATATTTTTTCTTCTTCTCATTGCAATTATTCATTCAATAGTTTTAAAGTTCAGCGAAAAATTTGCAACTGCAATTTACCGTTATTAAATAAATTTTAGGTTTTGCCACGAGCTGAATAGTTTTTGCTGCAAGCGCTTATAAAAGTTCACAGCAATATTTGCTGCCAGCTTCAAAATCTTATCTCGAGATTTACTTTGCACCATTCCCAAGTTCAACATTAGTTGGTTTCGGCTTGCGTTTGACGGAAGAAACAATTTGTCTTGCTCTACCCTCGCCTATGTTAATCAGTTGCCTAAAATAATTGTATATTTTGGATATTGAGCATGCCAAATTATATTTTTCAGAAATAGCTGGATTTTCTATTATTTTACATTTGCTTTTTATATTCTAAGAAACGAACGTTATGAAAACGAAATCTACTATTTTATCACCAAGCGTAGCCTTTAATGATTTTACCACTTTATGTTTTGTGCTTGAAATATTTACGAACAAAAGAAATGATTCTTAAAGAGTTTGAACTGGAATTGTTGGGTAAATTATCATTGGCTACATCACCTAATCATATATTGTTGAAATTAAAATGTCTTTTTCACTCATGTTTATATCACTATTTCTACATTACATGAAACCATTTTAACTGACTACTTTTTATCTTTGACGAAACTATTTTCAATTTCCTCCACTAGACCCTTAGGTCTTCGATTCTAGATCTCTTAAACATAACTAAAATCAGCTATTAACTATTATCCTGACTATAAAAATTTAACTAATTAACACTTATGTGTTAATTAGTTTAAATTAGTTCACAGAAATATTAGTCCACATTTGTTGAAAACAACTTTAGTAACACCACATTGATGCATTCAAAACAAATATAAAGTCATCTACATTTTAGGTACCTTTCTTTTATTTAAGCAGACTTCTATTCTCATTCGAATTTCAAATCGTGGATCTAATTTTTTCATCCTGTCGATTGTGTAAATGTAGTGAAATGTATTGAGATTTGGTAAATTTTTTGTCTTTGGGGTGAACGAATAAATCTAATAATTTATTGATTTTAATATTCTTAGAAAGTAACAGGTACAAAACACAAACGGACGACTCGTAGTTCAGCATCAATCACGGTAGTCCTTCTCATTGATGATGATACTCTTATAAAGAATAAACGAATACAAATGGAAAGTAAACATCATTATTATATTAAATTTACACGAGACGATATATTGTAATAGTAGATATATGATTTTTTGAAAAGTATATACGTATTGTAAATTTTGACGAATGAAACCACACAGAAATTATAATTTACTGTAAAATAAATATAAACTTTAGTAAGGTTTTCAATGCAGAAATATTAAAAACATTCATTCAACTTATTTTTCCTAGGTAGCCTTAAGGAGATGAAAAGGGATTCGTAGATGTAGAACCACTACACACCATCCGCTAGCAAATGGCTTGGTTGAAGAGCCCCTTCGTCCCCTGGAAACTGCTATAGAGTTCCGAGTGAATGATAGTCACAGATTCTTTCAATGATTTTGCTTGCACTCAGATCAGTCCTTAAGGAAGATCTAGGATGTACGCCTGCAGAGCTGCAGTTTGGAATTACACTGCACCTTGGTCCCAACCAAGGGTGCTGGAGGTAACGTTCAATCAGCAGAACAATTGAGAGCTCACATGCAGTTGCTTCACTATCAACCACCCAAACCCAATGGTAAGGGTTCTACTTTTGTACCCAATGACCTCGCAAGTACCTCTTATATGTTTATACGCATGGATATGGTCAAACGCCCGCTTATAAACCTTATGTGCTGAGCAGGACGGACAAGATATTGTCTTGGACATAAATGACAAAAAGGTGTTTGTGGTCCATCGACATAGTCTGCATTCATCCTAAACCCTAATGAGCAGGACAGAGATCATCAGTCCAAGGTACTTCAACAGCCAAGTGTACCACCTCCAGAGCCACAGACAAACCAGTCTCCAAAAAAAACTACGCGTTGTAAACAGAGTCAAATTCCCTGCAAAGCATCGTTGACATTGTGAGGGGAGTATGCAGCTGCTATGTAATTGAACTCCAGATTACTAATCAGAAATTATGTTCTTGTTCTAAATGAATTAAAAACAAGATTGTTTCTAAAGATATTTTTCCACCAATTTAATATAAATTTTAAAGTGTTCTCGATTAAATTATAAAATTCAGGCTTCGCACTAAAATCGCAAAAAATTAGGATTACCTATATGGCCAAGTCCTATTATTGTAAGTGCCATAGATTCGTCAAGACAGTCAACACCCACACACAAATACTTTCTTTTATAATATTAGAGATTAAAAATAACTGTTGTTACACATTTTTTTTTATCAAGATTTAGTTTTATGCTGAGATGTAAGTGGATGATAAAGATGATCACAGTCTATACACAAAAATCCTTTTTATTTTCTTGGATCCCTTTTACTTTGCACTAAAATTGTCATATTTTTCTGTGTCAGTAATTTTTATGTGCAAAATTCATAGCCATTATGTTTCATATGAAATTAATATAAGTAATTTTGCATTTGCAGTGTTTCTTAAACCTTGGAATTATAACTTTATTTGATATGAACACCTATTCCAATTTCTTTATATGAAATACCAGCACGGCGTTGCCCGTGAGAGTTCTTTTCGTGGGGTTTAGGTGTGACCACTGCTCGCCAACCCCGGTGATTGCTACGCATTCCCATTTAATTGCGAAGAGATCCAATAAGCGTGACGTGTTGTCCTCAGATTTCCGGGATCAACCCCGCAGGGGATTGATCCCGGACCGTCGTCAATAGCCCGTTGTGTTGTTCTAGTACGACGTTAATTAAAAATTACCAATTACCTCGGACCTTTCCCTTATGGGATTGATGGCGGACCGTCGTCAATAGCCTGTTATGTTGCTCTAGTACGACGTTAATTAAAAATTACCAATTAAAATTTCCCGCAGATTTCAAATCTGTTGAAATTTTTACTCTATCTTTAACAATCTATGAGATAGAAATCCAATCGATGTGAAGTCATAAACTCTTGCAAAAATATAAATATTCAATTTTGGAAAATATTTATTAAAATAAAATAAAATGTATAAGGTATTGATCCCTATTTGACCCAAACACGTTTGAATCGGCAAATTTGGCATGGTTCCAAAGGTTGACGTCACACACAATCTACTTCTTTCTTCTTTTCTAGGTTAACCGAGGTCACCAGAAAAAAGGTAGGAAAGATTGGAAAATCAGTCTTTCTAAACGATTAGACCAGACGGTTATTTTCACGGAACTCGTTTCGCGCCGGCGCCTGTATTTCCCTTGAGCCTCGACCGAGCTAAGGGTGATCAGAAAGACGGAAGGTGAAAAAAAAAAAAACTGGTTCCACAGGCTGACGTATGTCGAAAATATCCAAATCGAGGTGCTTCTTCCTTCTCCGGAAGAGAAGAAAGGATGATGAAAAAAACTAATAAATTTATTTAAAAATGTTCTAAATAAAATTTTAAAATTCGGGCGCGATAGAAAAATTGCAAAAAATTCGGATTTCCTATGTGCCAATTCTCATTATTGTAAGTGCCACAGATTTGTCAGGACTGTCCACACATACACATATAGACACACACACACAAACACTTCCTATTATAATAGTAGAGAGATGTTAATGATTTTTATCCCTACTGAACCCACTTTTTAATTTGTAATGTACTGTCTGGGGAAAAAACCTTGAAACAACTTTCTTCATTCGAGCAGTTTTAGCAGTAGAGAAAATTCAAAGGTGTTTTTTTGACAGGAAATAAAGTATTAAATCTATTCACATGCATAAAATTTGCATAAGGCCAAGTTCATAATTTACAATGAGAAACCCTATTTCAACACACAATTTCGAATCTTTACCATAATTTAATTCCAGACACCAAATTTCAATTTTAGTGTCATCGTTTCTACGCTATGAGTGCAGATAGTTTGGAGCTCCTAATGGGTCAAATCAGTTTCTTAGACTTTTATGCCTATCTTCCTAAATAATATTTTTATAGCGCTGATATTTTGTACCATATTATTGTTCAAGAACACAAAAAAAAAATCCACCTAATATTTCATTTTTTAAAACAGTTTTTAGTGTGCAATAATAATTATTAAATTAATGTTTGAAAAAATTATGAATTGGAACCTTATTATATTTTGATGCGAATCGATTCAGAAGGACCACTTATAAGGACCATGCAAAATTCAGCTGATACCAATGGTTAGATTTTGCGCTACATTAAAATTTCCTCATATGGCGATTGTAGGGGGCAAACAAAAGTTTGAAAAACGTCTGATAAATCTCGGATAATAATTATTGGATCGTTTGCACTTGTATAGTAAATATAATAATGTAATTCTCAAATCGTTTGCACTTGCGTAATAAATATAATAATTCTCGAATCGCTGAAAAATACGTTTGAAATAGTGTTTAAATGTGTAGTTCGGGTAGCGATAATTAAAATTAATCTAGATCTGCAAATAGCAACGTTCTATATCAAGATGATCCCTGAAATTGACACAAGCTTTAGGATTGAATATCTCGGGATATAAAATTAGTAAAGTCATGAAATTCATATTTAGACTAATTTAACTATGCAGAATTTGATTATGGCCTCAAAACATGGTGTTTACATTAAAAATTTCGTTATTTGTGCAAAATTGGATATAAGACCTCTCCTTATGCTATTCTTTTGGATTTGAATTTGCAGAGGACATTATTCTCTATTGAATGATACCTTTGAAGTTTCTCTGCTATGAATTGTACTCGAAATAAAGGAGGCGGCTCGTTTTTTTTCCGCGACTGTTCAATATAAATACTAATTTTAAATTTATATTCCAGTTTAATTTAAAATGTATATTTGTAATATGTGATTAAATCTATACATTATAATAAAATACAACATAGTTTGAATTTTAAGCACAAAACGTCTTTTATATCTGTTTTTTAATCTTGCATTGATGATAAAAATTCAATTCAAACAAAGGTAGTTTGTGATCTCTTTTTGTTACGATTCATTTAAGTGTCTAAAAATATCACTCATATTTCTTATAAAAAATGAATGTGTACGCAAGTAATTTTATTTGTATCTTTCTTTCAATAACTATGATCATGGGATTCAATTAAAATCCCAAGCCTTTTAAATTGCAATTATGCTGATATGAAAGCCTTAGGTACAATCTTGCTTACTCTATTGCTATCACTTATCAAAACGCAAAGGAAAGCTATCGCTTTTAAAATATTTTTTATTGTATTTCATCTTTTTCAAGAGCTATACATTTTACGATAAGTTCATTTTACATGTTTATTTTTTGCCGATGACTTAGTTGATAGCTTTAATCGATTATTTCCCAAACTGTTCAGTGTTAAAATGAATTTTCATACAGTTCTCCTTGGCAGAATATTTTGTTTCATATGGAATAAAAATCCATAACACATTGCAATTTATAAAATCTCTATGTTATAAAATCACATGGTCTTGAATCCTTCAAACGTTATTCAACTCTTGTAAATATTGTTTATGATGAAGAAAGGTGAGATTACTGTTTTATGAAATCTCAATTTCGCTAAACTACGTCGATAGTTTTTGTTTAATGTAATGACTTCAATTTAATACAAATTCTTTTCGCTTTTTTGGTTGTTATAATGGACAATATGCATGATTTTCAAATTCATTTTAAAATGAAAGAGCACAAAAAACTACGTAGAAAAATGCCACTTAAACTGCAATCTGACAACATTAATTATATTTAAAACACTTTTCAAATTGCTGTGACGTCACTTTTAACGAAAAACTGCAGTCGCAGACGATTTTTGCCTGTGACGTCATAGTACATGATTTTCTCATCAAGCGTTCCTTGAACTGTGTTATCTCTATGGGTATCTTTTTAGTAGTCTTATATTTACAGATTTTTGATTAATTCAGCAATGGAAGGTTCGAAAATAGTTAAAAAGTAGAATTACAAATATTGTATTGTTCCGTTTGTGTCATAATTCAACGATTAAAACACCAAAAAAGTATTTTTTTTTGTTGTACCAAAATATGAACAAGTTCGTAGAAGATGGTGCAGCGTTATGAAAAGAGATTAAAAGAAAAACAAAAAGCTGTGTTCTACTTCTTGCTTGCATTGCTATGAAGATCATTTTTGGAAAGTTTAAAATACCAAAAATTATTTGTATTTTTAATTGTTTTTAATTAAGAATTGTGTGATTTAATCTTGTGGATAACTACTTGTGTTTTTGCTAAAACGAAAAAATATTCTTTCGGTATCAAGTCACTCATAATGCAGAATTTCTTGTTTCATGAAAAATAATTTAATAAATAAATATAGGAATACTATATATTTATAAATCAAAACTGGTTAAAAAAATATATAGAGAGCTAACATCAATAAACATTGAATTATTATACTCATGATAATTAATTTGCAGTTGGTAAAACTGTGTCATATTTCTTCTTTAAACTGAATGATAAGTATTATAGAATTCAAATTCTTGCAATTTTAATCAAATTATCACATTACCTTCTTCATGGTTTATAATGTTAGACTACCAAATGTTTTGTTCAGTATTTAATGCAGTTGCAATTCTCGCAATACGTTTCTCTACACATATTATTTTTGGATCATCTTTTAGTGCATTACGTTTTATCGCTTAAATATATTAAAAAAATTGTTGTTCATTAACAAACTTAAATAATGTTGCTAAAAAATTAATGTAGAAAATTAATTTTAAGTTAGCTTTCAAAATTCACTATTTTAATACCCCAACAATTTTAATCTACTTTAGAAATTTTTTTTTCTAATATAAAGCTCTTATTTGATATACTATTCTAATTATCTATACAAAAAAATCTGTTTCAGAATGAATTGTGTTAGTTATTAAGGAAAAGAGAACAACTATTAATATTCTATTTTCTTAAGTACTACTTTTTGATAATAGCACTACTCTTTAAAAGCAATATAAAAATACATGTTTTTTAAAAATAAATATGGTGTACAAAATATTATCATACTCTTCGCTTTTACGCCTTTCATTTGTACTCCCATAAAATTTGGATGGTTTCGCAAAAAAGAAAACATGGATATAGCATCCAATTTAGGTAGATTATCCGACTGGCCTATTACAAAGCCTTGTTCTACAATCGTCATTTTTAAAGAAGAAATCTGTATAATAATAATAATGTAAAGACTATAATTCAACACAATTATTTAAAAAATAAAATTAGTGTAAAATCAATGAAAGCAACCTGAAATAGCATGCAGCCGGCGAATGTAGCGAGAGATTTTATGTACTATGACGTCACACCAAGCTCCACCCCGTTTTCAGTCACGTGACTTCAACGCGTTTTTTAATCGCTTATTACGCTTAAATTAAACTTTTTTGAGATTTTTAAAGTTGATTTTCGGATTGTTCATGATCGAATTTGTAAAAAAAGTACCATTTTAGGACCTTTTGTGACATAGTGCATATTCCCTATTCCCGACTGAAACAATGAATAAGGTGCGAAAAAGTAGGCGCTCTTAAGTGTCCATGTCGTACGCTAAAGCTACTTATTCGAACAGTAATAAGATTTGAATCAGTTTGAATAATGTAAATGGCAGTAAACCTTATGAAAAGTAATTGAAAACATTAAGAATATACTGTCTTAAGCCCAATATTTTAACAATATAAACAGTATTATATTTCCAATTAGATTAAGCTGTAGACTATAGAATGAAAATATTATTCAGGATTCCTTCGCAGCAAAAATCAAATATTTGCAATATAATATTACAAGTTACTCCCTTGCAATATCGCCCTGTTTATAGCAGAAGACTCTGCACAATAGCAATTCAGCCGATGTAAGAGGCCTGTGATCAGATAAGGAATGTATTAGCATACAGGCAGCAAAAGGTTATCTAGTCCCGAGTACAAATAAGCAAAAATAGTATTATATATAAGAAAAATGAAGAGAGAATTTTATCCAGAACAGAGTTCGGAACCAGATGGGAAAGCGTTCTATGCGCAGTTTTCCACACCAGTATTTCTCAAGAACTGGACCTTGGCACCAATTTTACCTGACAGTAAGAGGTTCTTCTGGGATTTGGCATATTTGTTTTCAAATTATTTTTTTATGAATACATGAATTGGAAATATTTAATATTCTTAAAAAAATATCGGGAATAAATCGAAAAGATGAAACCCGAAACGCCTAAATAACATCTGCGTAGAAAATGTCAAATTTTTATTGGAAATTTCATTCGTATCTTAGTAGTCATTGATATTCGGAAATTTCAACGTACATTCCATATCATAAAATGCCCAACGAGGCTCATTTTAATTTAGCTATAGATAGATACCTATATTTTGAAAACTTTATTTCTAAAATTGACTCATAGAAATCAGTGCTTACTACTAGACTACTGTATCCACTAGATTTAATTTTCAAAGAGCTGATTCCAATAGCATAGATAACCTTAATTTTTTTTTATTTTCCAGTTAATCAGAATTTTTTATACTCTATGCACGTGATATTGGCTGATATTTAAAATAACCACCTCAAAATGACGAGAAGTTTAAACTTTCAGTGAACCTTGGATTCCTGCATCTACGTACCAATTTCCTATAAGTCAATAGAGACACTTGTCATTTTAACGCCATTGGATGGCGCGATTCAATTGGCTAGTTTACACAGATTATTTAAAAGATGCACTTTTCAAAGTTTGTGTCCTGTTTGAAAATGGATTTGGTGGAAGTGTTCAACAACAACTTGGGTCTCTTATCACGACACCGTTTACAAATTGGAAGCACGCGAAAGAAACATTTGAGAAACATGAAAAAGCACAATACACCAGATTTGTTGTTGAACAAGCTGAAAATTGGCTGAGTGAAAGTAGGTACAAAGGATATTATTCCAAATTGACGAAGAAAACGTTTATTTTAGCATTAGAAAATCAACTTTATTAATAATTATCCATAGGTAGGAAATAAATCACCAACAATTAATTATAGTACCACTACTAGTACTACTAGTAGTAAGTATTAAACGAATTGATGATGATCAGTGGGGCAATTTTTTGTAACAAATGCAACTTTTTTTCACACGTTCTACGCTTCATGTAAAGTACTAAAACCAAAATTCCTCCTACATGGGGTGTAATGTAAATGAGTTATAAACGCAATATAAATGCAACTTTCTACATAAAAGCAACCACCTGCAACTTTTTAAAATGTAGCTTAAAATTAATTTTTGAAATTACTATTTCATTTTTTGCTCTCTGAACCAACCCTTCGATCGCGTGTGTCTGATTCTTGTGAACGCCGAAGTATTGCGGTTCAAACAAGAAGTTCATGGAAAGAAGGTGTTCGTCCTAACAGACGAAAGTGAAATAAATGGTAAAAAGTAACTTTTAACATATTGGTTGGCACTCTTGATAATCCAGAGGAAACTTGCGTAATCGACTGCAGAATTTTCGAGATGAGGGTCGATTATCAATATGTTTTCGCCTTGTAAATGGCGTTTTAAAATCTCTGAATGTTGAGGGAAAGGATTTTGCGCTTCTGCTATCCGATACAGCACATTATATGACTGCGATTGGCGTAGTTTTATATGTTATAGAAATTACTAACCAAGGATCGACACCATTCAACGTTCTTCTGTATTTAAGAATGTATCATAATACTGTTGTACACGACTAAAATTGTCAATATATTTTGAATTTTTTCAATTTTTACGAATAATTTATTTTAGAATTTAGTTTATCAAAAATAAATGCAACTTTAGTGAATGATAAATGCAACTCTTTCCCGTTTTAATGCAACAAAAAAGTTGCCCTTACGATCAGTCTTACTAGTTTCCACACCAAAAAACACCAGTTTGTTTTAAATGTAGTACTTCTCTATGTATCTAAAATTAAGTAGTCTCTATCTCTAATGTCGTTGAGCAAATGTCATATAAATTGAACCTAACTTTGTCTCATACAAACATAAAAATCTAATCTTTGGCAGTTTTTGGTCAGCCTAACAAACAAGGGCTCTTAATTCTTCTTAATTGCTAAAATCAAAGTTATATAATAATGAAAATCACTTTTGAGTTTGAAAGAACGATCTAAGGAAACAAATCGTATTAATTGTGTCATCCCCATCCTAATTCTTAATGAACTGCAAATATAACCAGCGGCCGAGAAGGCCCTATCAGCTTCTACAGTAATTGGTTTAACAGTCATTTAGTAGTCGTTCATAAGAGACGAATCTTTTCCTTTGACTCCATTGGGGTGATAATTCACAGGGATTTTAAAATGGGTCACCAATGTACAGCTGCGGGTAAAAAGGCTAATAGGTTATTGGGGTATATTAAAAAGACTGTAACTTCAAGGGATAAGAATATAATCTTGCCGTTATATAAGGGTTTAGTAAGACCCCATCTAGAATATGCTGTACAATTTTGGGCTCCATATTTGAGAAAGGACATAGAATCAATTGAAAGGGTTCAGCACAGAGCTACAAAAATAATAAAGGGGCTAGCAAATTTCGATTATAATGAACGTTTAAGTAAGCTAAACATGTATACACTGGAAAGAAGAAGAAAGAGGGGGGATTTGATTCAGCTTTTCAAGTTTGTAAAACAAGGGGACACAGAGGGCTTAAATTTCAATAGGGATAACAGAACAAGGGGCCATGGGTATAAATTGAATAAGACACATTTTAATCGGGATTTAAGGAAAAACTACTACTTTAATAGGGTAATAGACAGTTGGAACGCGTTTCCAGAAAATATAGTTAATTCAAAGGGAGTGTACGAATTTAAGATACAATTGGATAGTCAGTGGGAATTGGGGAATTCATAAACAAAGGACCAGCCTTGTTGGGCTCGAACCTGTAGCTGGTCGTCAATATTTGTATTTGTATTTCATACGAAGTCGTTTCTTTCTTCAGTATTTTCTCAAAATCTGTTTCTTTTCTAAAGTTTGTCTTTTTGCCTTAGTCTTCATTTTCTTGCAGAATTTGCTTTTCTAATTCCTCTTTATTAAAAAAATATTATTGATAATTTAATTTCTTATTTTTGTTAGAATTCTCCAAACTGATGATTGAAAAATATAAAATCGATTAACTCCCAATCGATTGTTTAATAAACAATTTTACGACTTTAAAGTTGGGTTTGAATAATCGATTATTCAATTAAAAAAAATTCGGGTTTGTCGGATCCGACAGATGTTGCTGGATCCGGTAGGTAGCCAAATGATGCCGGATCCGCCGGAACGGATTGCAATCCCTAATATGAAGAAAGCAATAATTATCAGTGTGTATGTTATACAGACAGCTCTTGCGAAATATCAATTGTTCGTGAGGGCTTTATTCAATTCGTTCAAGTAGAAGACTTGTCAGCATTAGCAGCCAACATAATGGGACACCTGATTTTTCATGACTTGGATCTTGAGAGATTATAGTTGGTCAGGGCTAAGATGGTGTTACAGTAATTAGCGGCCACCTTAAAGGTGTACGCACTCTGATAAGTGAGCAGTACCCTAAGGTACACTTCGTACATTGTGCTGCACATACTCTCAATTTAGTTCTTGCCCATTCGTCAGAAGTATCTATGATAAGGAACTGTATAGAAACAGTTATTACATTAATTTCATTTTCTTTTTGACAGTCTTCCTTGCAGAACACGGCCAAAGATAACTTGTCTGAGAAAAAAAAAAGCACTCTCAGTTGGTAACTCTTTGTGAAACTAGATGGACTGGGAAACACAAGGTTGTAAACAGATTCGTAGAAATGTTTAATGCTATTGTAGAAGCACTGCATACCTAGAGAACTGTCAATTTGTTATTTCTTTTCTAATTTTAACAAGGTGTTTAGTTACACATCAAGTCTTAGTGTGGCCATTCAGACAAATAGCACAAATCTCAATCACACATGCCAAAACGTTAAAACAGTCATTGAAGCCCTGGAGGATTTCAGGCGTGATGCTAGTGATATTAGTGTTTTACAGTATTATCGAGAAACGAAGAACTTACTTGATAAAAAAGAAATAACAGCTCTTCGTCTAGTATCGAAGCAAAGTAGTAGAAGCAATGTTGCAGTCAATACCCCGAGCAGTTTTTAAAATAAATGTTTTTATCCATGTCTGGATCATGTTATAGAGGAATTGAGAGCTACTCTTTCCTCACATGCTAATGTTATAGGAAATTTGAAAATTCTAGTTCCAAGTTTCTTTATAGATGAATATTTCTTATTGTGGGTGTTTTGGAGGCTTACGACGAATGCAATGAGTTTTTCTTCCCTAATATAAAGAAATTATCTAGAACTTTTATCATAGTAACAACTGCAATCCCAAACGGACTTTTTCATCTTTAAAACGAAGCAAGACACATCCAAGAAACAGAACCGGCTAGCTGAGACTGACGGGTTTAGCTCTGATGGCAGCTTATAGGGACATCATCATTTCCTCAAAAGAAATAATTGATAAACTCGCATCTCGCCTTAAAAAGCTCAACTTGATTTTGTAGTTTTTTTAATAAACTAGGGGGCTCCACCCCCTGCTCGCTTACGCTCGCCAACCCCCGGTGATTGCTACGCACTACCATTTGTTTTGCTTTGCAAACCAACATTCCTTTCACAGATCCCATTTGGTTTGCTTCGCAAACCAACATTCCTTTAGATGAGTCAATCTCCTGCGACGGTGAAATTATCTAAATAATTCGGTCCATGACGTCACAGCGTGGGCTTTGTCCCCCTTCTCGCTAACGTTCGTCAACCCCCGGTGGATGCTACGCAATCCCGTTTGGTTTGCTTAGCAAACCAAGACTCCGTTCGCATGTGATTTCCCTTTTATTTACTTTAACACTTAATGCACCCTAAACTAATAGCCGCATCAGTAAGAAAAACCTTCTCCATCTTGTTCCTCCTCTACAATTTTAAATAAACCGTGTTAATCTCGTAATTTTCTGATTTGTAGTTTCGCGGTAAACTGTCTGAGAACAGAGTGAAAAAAGTGAGCATTTTTCCTCGACAAAAAAAAAATTGTGTCTGGTTGTTGCTACGATAAATTTGATCTGTCAAACCCGTTAGTCAGTAAATGTTACCTTCTGTTCCGTGAAGAACAGTAAA
The DNA here is from genome assembly GCA_947359465.1 of Metellina segmentata. NCBI lineage: Eukaryota > Metazoa > Arthropoda > Arachnida > Araneae > Tetragnathidae > Metellina > Metellina segmentata. Next base: position 68,266,541 of record OX375873.1, on the reverse strand, counting down.
TGCTCCGCGATCCAAAAAATACGATATTTGTGTGACCAACTTTTGATTGCATCGACTTTATTAATGAACCAATTTAAAAAATAATTTTACCGTAAGAAAGAGTGCATTCCAAGCTGTCACTTGGTATTTTCACATTTTAAAGCTAATAGAATTAAGTTATAGATATGACAGTTTTAGTTTTGTATCGGAAATTACAATCTAAAAGTTTCCAAAATTGTATGACCATCTTTTAATTGCATCGACTTTATTTATTAACCAATTAAAAAAATAATTGTACCATAAGAAAGAGTACAATCTAAGGTATTCATAGATGTTTTCAAATATAAAAATAATAGTATTAAGTATTAATTAAAAAAATAATAGTACAAGTGACAGTTTTAACAAAAAATAGCGAAAATATCCCAATATTCCGAAATTTGTATGACCAAGTTTTCAATTTCGCTCTTTTAATTTTGACACTTAATAAACTTCAAACTAATAGTCGCATCGGAAAAAAAATCTTCTTCATCGTGTTGACTGGACAATTTTAAACCAACCATGTTAATTTTTTCGGATCCGTACTTTCTCGGGAAACCGTCTAATAATCAAGCCAAACAAAATAATTTTCAATCCTGCGACAGCGGCGGCGGAAACTTTTTTTTAATATAGAGAGGTTTATTTAAAATTTTTCCTTTTGATTCTCTTTTTTAACCACATCCTATCATTACATAGTTGTGTCTGCATTACGTTTATCAGAAAAGCATATCAATTTTGTTTTACCAATACCGGGATGAGGGGGAAATAAATTGCTCAGTTACCGAACTCAACCCATGAAAAATCTATACTTACGTAGTTGTTAGGTACAAAAGGGAAGCTGTAAATTCGTTTACTTTATTTCCGCATCCGATAGAAAGTCATTTCATCTTCTTTCAGTTGTTCAATTGTTTAAGAATACTAAAGGAAATTGATAAGTGAAAATAACTTCATAGACTGGAAACAGTGCGCACGTGATAGTGACGAAGTGCACGTGAACTTCTGTTGCTCAAGTACTTTCTAAATTTATGTTTATCATTGATGTTTTACTTCAGCCACATAGCTATCGATAACAGAAAACTATGTTGATAAACTCTGACGTCAGTAATTCACTCAGGCTGTAGGAACGTTAAGTTCAAAGTTTGAGAACTGAACGAAAGTATTTTTCAGTAACTTAAATCAATGCTAATTTACGGAAATTTAACAGAAATTGTTTGCACAAAGAGCAAATAGTAATATAATGATATATGTGTGTCATCATCGCGAAATATCTTGAATAAAGCTTTGAATAATTTACATAAATTCTTTATCATGCGTATAAAATCTGAAAATACCAAGTTGAAATTGCTATTAATGTAAAATAAGTTTTTTAATAAAATATTACATAAATAACAGAGGTTATTCGGACATTTTTTGAACGATTTTGATGAGCTGTAAAAAATTATATGCCTTGAAAGAATTTTTTTTTGGCAGATGTTAAATAGTTAAAACATAATTTATTGTCTGCTGACTCAGAATTTTGTTTACTTTCAAAATGGCGTTTTGAAATAAGCAATGGATATGTTTCAGAAGAGAATTATGCTTCTTCAATTGTTCAAAAACGCTGTAAAAGACATGCTTTTTTGGTAACTAAAGGTAAAATAAGTAATATTATTAATGATAAAGGAAAAATATAAGAGTGGAAAAATACTTCCAAATACGTATTCAAAAAAAGTAAAGAATTTCTGAGACCATTTGTAAAATAAGATCTTTAATTTAAAAATAGAATCAAGTAAAAGCACTAATACTAAGTCATTAAAATGTTAGGTTTCAACTGTAAATAAAATAATTAACAGTGGTTTGAATCTTGAAGAAGGCAAAAAATACAATGTTCGTCGTATATCTCCACGACATATTGCAGAACGCAGAACTTGCTGCAGAATGTTGTATGAGGAGCATTTAGCTGGAGAAAGATGGAAAAATGTTGTGACAATAGACGAGCAGTGGGTGTATTTAAATTATTGCAATGAAAAAGAACAATTGTTATCATAAAAGAGGAGAAAAAAATCTTAAAACGCGGTTCAAAAAGAATCTAAAGAAACTTCCTCAAAGAAAATTTATGATTGTTGCCGTTCTTGCATATAAGGGAAAATTAAAAGTAAAGAGAGTAGAAAAAAAAAATGTAAAAACCAATTCTATAAAGACCATATTTTTGTGGTCAAGTAAAATAACTGGATTAGTCGAAATTTGGCAAAAATGAGATAAGTGTGTCTGTTGGAGGATTTGTCTTGGTGGCCTTAAGCGTTGTGGGTAAGTAATGTGCATTAAAAACAAGTAACAAAGAAGGCAATCAAAACAAATTATTACAAAAAGTTTATTTTCAAGAAAAGGACAAATCTTAAAAACGCGCTCCTGAAAAATAGTTTTTAGACTTATCCAGTTACCACAGATATTATCCCTAATATTCAAAAAAGAAATACCATATATCTTTAAGCACAGTGCCAACAATCAGTAGAGCTGCATCAGAATAAGGCGAGAAGTCACACATCTAAATCCACTATTAAATTCTTGGAAAAAAATGGAACAAGAAACTGGTATCAAGTCAATACACTTTACTTATATTCCTGTTAAATCTCTAGGTGCCTCACCCATGGACTTTTAAAAAGAGCATTATCGAAACGTCGACTGAAAAACATTCAAGGAATTTTTAAAATGTGGAACAAGAATGGGACAAAGTACCTTTGTTAACTCTAAAAAAGTCTATTCTCATGGAAATTAAGGTGTAGAAAGATAGCTAAGGAATATCAATTGTATTATTTAAAACACAACAATTTCATGTGAAAAAAATTATCTTCAGTCCATTAAAATCATTCAAAAATTGCTCGAACAGCCTCTGTTTATAAATACTTTGAAGATTTTGTACAGGATAGTCTTTTATGTAAGGGTGCCATTTTGGTTTGTAATAACTTCTAAATAAGACATTAGTTTATTCATTTCTTATAGATATTGTTTACTCAATTAATGACAATTTATGGAACACGACATCTGTCAAATAACCGTCTCTGGTCTGCAATTATGATTTTTTTGATCACACGATTAGTTCAATTTCTTCGCCCTTTATTTCAAGTCTGCCCTTAACAGATCACTTTTATCGGTGACAAGAAGATCCATAGCAAATTCAGGAAATACCTTTTCATCTTCGTAGAGCAACTGTTTGGTGCGCAATTTGAAATATTGTCATTATTGGACCATTCTTTTTCGAGACTAACGAAATGCGATTACTGAGCGATATTGCGTAATGCAAAATTTCTTTCTGTCCGAAATAAATAGTCATATGGATTACAGCACATGTGGTTTCAACAAGACGAAGGAACATGTCACACAACTCATACAGCTATGTGAATTCTAAGGGACGTATTTTTTGACCGAATAATGTCAAAATCTGGTGATGTTGGTTGACCCCTTCGTTCCCCTGATTTCACATAGTCGAATTTGTTTCTACAAAATAACTTAAAGGCACGAAAATCTATGCTAGGAAACCAGAACAGTTGAACAGCTTAACCATTTTAGAAAAAATTGAATCAAACAACCCGGAAATGTTCTCAAACGTAATGGAAAAAGTGGTCTAAAGACCCATATCTGCAACACAACCAGAAGCCGTTATTTGAACGATGCGCCATAAACTCTCATTAATAAAATAAATAGTTTGTGGAAAAAACTATCAAAAATATTTAGTTTAAAATTTATTCCAGAACAAAGTGGTGCCATTACATAAGAAACACCGATACTATACGAAATATTTTATTTTGAAATGTAAACGTAAAACAAAATAATGTGTTTTTCATTTGCCGTTCATTTGACAGCCGGCCATGAGCCCCCCCCCCCAAAAAAAAAAATTACACTTAATATCTATATGCTTTAATTTGGCAAAATGAGAGCCTTCAGCTGATTAATTAAAATTAAAGGAAGTTCTGGTTAAAAATGAGTGTATCACAAAAAATAACTTTCATAAATAATTTGAGTAATATATGTAACTGATAAGAATATCGGGGCCCACATGGGGCGTGTGTCGAAAATACCGTGATCCAGGAGCTATGTGGAAATATGAAGTTTTTGATAGTGTGATGTGTACTCTGTTTTCTTAAGTTTAAAAGCAAAAATATTTTCATTTTGTTAATAAATGTTCAAATCAAATAGAAAAATGTTCCCATTTCAGATTCAAATGACGAACTAACACTAGCACTCAGATTTTTATTTAACTTTGCCTTATGGTGTTTTAGCACAAAGGATGTGATATTTACGAATGTCATTTTCATAGGAGAAAGGATGGCAAGGCGATTTGGGACATTTCATGAAAAATATCTCTGTTAAGTATTATATATGAAGTTACTTGACTGTTGCTTACATCTATAATACAACCCAATGATTTAATTTGAAACCTGAAAAACAAGTGTAAGTTTTACTGATTTTAATCATCTTGTAAAGAAAGCCTCTGTATGGTTTAAAGTTCTCTCCTGTATGGTTTCTTTATACCCCCCCCCCCCCGAATTCTACAACCATTTGCTGCTTAGGAAGAACAATGACGCAAGTGAAATGTATCATGGTATTAGTAATTAATTGCACTGGAGCAACACAATGGGCTATTTGGAGTGCATCCACTTTCTCAGAAAAAGAAAACTAATACCGTGATCAATATTGAGTAAACATGTGAAAAACATTGATGGTAATGAAATTGAAGTTAATAAAATCATTATTATGTTACTTTTAAATATTGCCACGCATACAGGTATATCTTGAAATGTTACCCCAATTTTTCCATTTGTGTCGTTGTTCTTCCGGAAAGGCTTGTTAAACTACGAACTTTTGAGTAAAGTTGGTCGAAATACTTACTATGTAAACTTCCTACCTTTACAAATGTACATAAATGCCATAACTCCTTGCGCAAATTAAATACATTCTTATTCTAAAAATATAGAGTTTGAAGTAAGTTGAAACAGTGAACAAAAAAATAATAAAACATGAGTAAATTCAAACGATAAGCAAATAAGATACTATGAGAACCTAAACACTCAGTCTTCCTTCTGGTTTCTAATCTGGGAGATTTCGTCACTGGTAGAATCAATTGAATATAGATTGAAAGCGTTAATAATTATTTCTTTCTCTTTCTTCTAGAAGTATAGATATAATTTCAATGTCTGTTATGGATAAGGAATAATTTTTATCAATTATTATTAAAATAGTGTGAGAAAAATTATTCATACTACACCATACATTACACTGGTTTCCATATAAATCTTGGATAAATAAAAAAACTCGGTATAACTCAAAAGTATTCAATCAATTTCAATGAAAGTGAAAATATTTATCAAATCTAGTGCTACAGAAAGCAACAAAAACACTTGAGATAAGCCCTATACATTTTGTCAAAGACATGCAAAGACAAAGTGATAAATACACATATACAAATTGAAGGTAAAAAAAGGGTTTGGTTTCTCCCCTCAGTAATGATGCATGATCGCAAATTTCCAGGCTCTTAACGACATTGTCAATGTCGTCTGTAAACAGCAACTTACACTGTTCCCTCAAGGCATTTTGAAGCCTCTGCAAGGTACAGGGTTAAGTGGACTGAGGACAGAAATGGGCATCCATAGATTATTCCATACAAACTCAATAGAATTAAGATCGGGAAAGTATGCTGGTCAATCCATCGTAAATGTTTGAACAGTATATACCAACTATAATCTCATTTTTAAAGAACCGACAAGAAAGGCGTGTTGTGTGTTTGAAAGGGCATTGCAGAATAAACATACCGACAGTATTGTTCGTCCATACACAGATGCGGTCGAACATTATAGTCCAGAACCTCATATCTGTAGTGGTGAGCATTCACAGTTCTCCCCTTTCACTTAAAAAGATACCTCCTCAAACGAGTAAACTATCACTACCGTAACTGTCCCTTTCTTAGACATAAGAGGGTGATATCGGTTTTCCAGACAAAAGATCTTCAGATCAAAATGTGTCGAGAATCACTCTGTAAAGAAAATCTGGATTTATTCGCGAATAGAACGGACCTCCATTGATATTCACTCCAGTTGACATGCATTCGTATCCAATTTAAACGAACCTTCCTGTAACGGAATTTTAACGGCACGCACATTGCCTGTCGGCTAGCGCAGAGCCATCCCTCATGAACCTTTCTGCATACCGTAGATTGTGATTAATTATACAGTATGCAATCAAACTAGCAAAAAGCTGGGTTTTGTTAATGTTTTCTGTTTATGGGTTTGCGGATGAATATTAAATACCCTTTGTATGCGCTCTCCGGCAATGTGTGAAGAGAATTTCAATGCTTTTTTCTCTTTTCCGAATAAAAATGCGATTGAAGGAGGCTTCATAAAAGGAAGAATTCACCTCTAAGTGCTATATCTTAAAAATGGAGCAGATAAACGTGTTCACGTCAGATGAATAGCGCCGTAAAATATTTCTGTGGCAAGGACAAAATCGTGTTTTAAATGATAAAACATTTTTCCAAGAAAACCACTTTTTAATGAACGTTTTTGAAATACTGCCTCTTAAGACACTGACGTTTGGGATTTACCAATCCTTGTTTATTCCCTTACCTATACGCCACTACGTAAAATAGAAATAATTTTACAGGCTTAAATTAAGGCGGTGTAAGGAGGTTGTTCGAGTAGATAGAAAAGAAAAAAATGTGTGGTAAGGAGCACGCTTTGCACTGCAGAGCATAGTAACTTATGGTTAAACAATAAATCAGCCAAAATTTTGATAAAATTAAGGAAAAATTTTTATGCAAAGACTTTGTTTATTCTGCTACACACGTCGCAGTTTTAAGCACTTTCTGCTTCCTGGGCTACAGGTAACGGTCCTATGTCAAATCCCGAAGTGACGATTTGATCTACAAAAAATGAAACAACAAATAATTGACATTGTTTTATATTATACCATGCACTGTTAAAAGATTCTTTTAGATTGCATGCTGTACGGACCTACCATCCCAAGTAGTCTCTAATCATGCCCATCAGTGCCTCTCGCTGAAGAAAAAAAAAAGAAAAAAAAAAAACAGAACAAAACCGGTATTGAGAATTTTCATTGGTAATCTGCAAACCGTAGTCCTGCACCTATATTCTAAAAGAACATAGTAACCTTGAAAAGAGTGATCAATCGAAAAACTACTCGTTTCGTTGTGATCAATATTTTGGAGCTCAGGTACAGTGACAAAAATTAGGATTGCTTAATGGAAGTTTTCGGATGATAAATCTTATAGGAAAATTTTTATTTTTTTAAAGATCTTTTAAAAACTGTGTGTGAAATTAAGGCATTCTTCAGAAGTTTAAGTTGTAAACTCAATTTTAAATTTGAAAGAAGCAATTCATTGTGGATTCATTCTTGTCTCTCACCCTCTCTCATTCTCTCTCTCTCTTTTAATGCATTGTTTTAGGAAATAAAAAAATTCTTCAAAGGAACCATTGTCCTGAAGCTATGCGCTGAAAGTAGTATACTAACCTTGAAAAGAGTGATCAATCGAAAAATTTCCCGTGACATGTTACTTTGTGATCAATGTTTGTAAGAATTTAAGCACAATGATAAAATCAGCTTTGTTGATTTAATGTTTTAGGATATAACGCTCAATAAGATAAATATTATTTTACTATGTTAAATTATTAAAAATATGCATGACATTAAGGTTCTTTTGAAACTTAAGTAACTTAATTTGAAAAGGAGTAACTCATCAAAATATTTCTCATCTTACTGAAGTAAGAAATTCTTAAAAAGAAAAACAAAAATGTTTATAATTGTACAATCAGCGATTTTCAATCACGGCACGTCAGCGTGAATGGTGTAAATGTATGTGAGATGTTACGTAAGACACGAAGGATGTTTCACGTTATACCGCACATGTATCCACTCATTCCATGAGCAAGGAGGTCTCACATTCATTCTGGACAGACAAACATCCATACCTTAACCCAGGATTCGAACCAGGAACCTTTTGATACAAAGGCAGCATACTAAACACGAGACTGATTGGTTGACATACCCATGTAAATAACAAAAAATAAAAATATTTAATAAATAAAAGTATTTAACAAAACAAATATTTTAGAAATAAAAATATTTAATAAATAAAAATATGTAATAAAAAACAATACAAAAATATTTAATAAATAAAAATATGTAATAAAAAACAATACAAAAATATTTAATAAATAAAAATATTTAATAAATAAAAATATTTAATAAATAAAAATATTTATTAAATAAAAATATTTAATAAATAAAAATATTTAATAAATAAAAATATCTAATAAAAAATAATACAAAAATATTTAATAAATAAAAATATTTAATAAATAAATATATTTATTTAAAAAAAATATTTAATAAATAAATATATTTATTTAAAAAAAAATTTAATAAATAAATATATATTATTAAAAAAAATTTAATAAATAAAAATATTTAATAACTAAAATATTTACTAAATAAAAAATTTTAATAAATAAAAAAGTTTAATAAATTAACATATCTAATAAACATCAATATTTAATAAATAAAAATATTTAATAAATAAAAATACTTAATAAATAAAAAAATTTAATAAATAAAAATATTTAATAAATATTAATATTTAATAACTATCAATATTTAATAAACAAAAATATTTGATGAACCTAGATAAATAGTTATATGTATTATTTTCTATAACAAGCATCATAAAAAATGTTTAAAAAAATTAAAAAAATCCATTGGAGCAATAGTTGTAGGTAATTACTCTTATTTTGGCAAATCAATAATATAATACCATTTTTTGGTCGTATCTGAAAAAAAACATTATCGATTTTTATGTGCCACAAAATTTTAGTAATTAGTGCATATGTGCCCTGAGATAAATAAGAAATTTGAAAAATCGTTGCTGTATATAATAGGTAAAATCTCTTAGGTTTTTAAAATAAATTCACTTGACACCACACAATGAAGACAATTATTAATACAACCCTGCTCTTTCTCGAAAAGGAAGAGATTACCGCATTGCAGTTGGACTATTTCAGGGCAGTTCCGTGTAGAGAGCTGGTAAGGGGCAGAGGCTGAAATGAAAAAAGGACACCTGGTTTTATTTTTGGAGGAGAGGGAGGATTATTTTTATATTATTTCGCATGCACGCTCCATACATACAGTCAATCATGGCTTATAAAAAACAGTACTTTAAAATCATTTAAAAAATTTATTCAGCTATGTTTAAAAAAAATATGCTTTCTGAAAACTTTTTATCAAAGTCAAACCTACCAGTGAGTCAGTGCTAAATGTCTAAGATATCAGTTTCCAACTTACAAATCACTTATTCTAGAGTAAAGGCAGTGAATAGAGAATTTTTATAGTGTATATTCAAGGCTTTTAAGCAACAACAAAAAAAAAGACGATTTTTCGATACATATATTTTAAGAATTATGAATCTTAATGCTTCTGTATTGTGAAATAATTTCGCTTCCTTTGAAAGCTCCTTAGAACATTTTTTAACAACCTTCTACAGAAAAAATAATTTCTTCTTTTTAGTTTATTGTATTGATTTTGACATCTCCAGGTACTTTACAAGAAACTGTAAATTAATTTTGGTTAAACAGTTAAAAACGAAAGTAGGTAACAATTTTGCCACAAATAGATTTTTTAGACTAATTCTTTCTCGGAGATTGATATATTAAAAGATATTTTATAACTTATTTTATTACTTATATATAACTTATAGATATTTTATTTTTAAAAATAAAGGTTCCTTTCAAACTTGATAACAATTAAACGAAGTCAAGTCTGGGTACGAGAACCCCTTTTGCAAACCCAAAATCACAGACTGCAATTTTGCACCTTCTCCTGTTTCGGGAAGTAAGGAAATCAAACATTTGACAAATCGGGAATTGGAACTATTAGTCGTATTCCGAGGATTGATTGACAGATTCTCCTCGCATCGGGAGACACATAATTTCAATGCGGTGTCTTTGCGACGTGACGTAAAGCGAGGTCATTGCACATCACGGAAGCATGCCTCGAATCGATGGCTCCGCTCCTATCAAACCCAGCGACTCCAGACTGTCTCGACGGATCGATCTTTTTCATCTTTTCTCCCGGAAAACTTCCTTGGCAACATTCCATTTCTGAGGATTCTATCGCGCAAATCGACCAGGTTTCTCGCTCCTGCAGCTGGAATATCCCGCGACTGCGGCAGCAGGGATCCCAGAACATCTTTGCATTCCTGCACGAGCTGCATGCGGGAATTACATTCGTCCTCGTGTGTTCCTGGCTCGTTGCATTGGTGGAATCGATACGCAATTGACTCTAGGCTTTTAACCAACCGATTTCCCATGGTGGGATCTTTTAGTCCAAATTATGTGTACTATAAAAACCTCGGGAAGTAGACCTTTAAATGACAAATGTATGTTCTCCAAACAAGAATATGATTCTGTTTATGAAATATTATTCAGCGCTTCAACAACAATATAGAATTTCATTGAAGACGACATGGATGAATTCTGCAGAGCTTGTCAAAAAGACAGTATATATCATCGTCTTTGCACATGAAATACGATAAGTTAAAAATTTCAAGATATGAGTTGTTCAGCTTTTTTAAACCAAAATTTGGTGATCATTACTCTGATGAAATCAACTAAGTCACCTTTTATTTCATGAAGGTTAGATTTCTTCTTGAGATACACACTGGAGAGTAATTATTCGAGAGTATAATCTTCATCTCTCGTTTTCTTAGAATTATGTTTTTAGAATTAGTGTGTTTCACTTGTAAGCCAACGATATACTCTTAAAACAAGATTATGTTCCTTTTGAAAGATAAATAACTTTCACATCTCAACAACAAAACTGAATTTCCTTAAAAACGATGTTGTGGTGAGATCAACGAGAGATCATTAAATTATTTTCATATTTATTTTTCAGACACAGAAATGTATTTACATTTATTTACAAACACTAACTTTATTGTTTTGAGCGATTGCTTGTATGAAAGGGGTTTTAAATCGAAATAGCAAGATCCGATTTTACGTTCAGTTGTGTTCTGATTTTACTCGACATCAAAAGCAGGGACAGCGCCACTCAGCGGCGGTGGGGCTTACTCAAAACACAAATAAAATTCTTTTAAATTCTCAATAGATGACTGATGAAATTCTGACGTGTATTCAAGGAAGCAGTATCCTCAAATTTGGTCTTTTCGAGTAATTGGTTGTTACAAGCTAGGTCCCAACTAGCCCAAGAGTTAATTGTTCCTTCTCAAAAAGGTTGCATATCTCATACATTGTGGTAATATAAATATAATTAAATTATGTTTTATCGCATATTTTATGCCACGTGCTGCATACCCATCGTTTCATCGTCACAAACCACCACCACTGAAGACATCGCAAATAGATAGTTTATGTTTCTTTCTTAAAGCGAAATCATTTCGATAGCAACGTACAACGTAAATATGTTTCTTCGTCAAAAGGGGGGGGGGGGAGAAGGTATACCATTGATATCTAAACGTTTTACTCGCGTACCTAGTGAAATCTATTGATTATCGTGAACACATCTTAAATACGTGGCTGCGCTACTTGGAGTACATAAATACCCAATTCTTAACACCAAACAGCAGTATGATTACTCAACCTATTGTTGATTGAGTGGACTCTATTTTCAAGCAAAATGAGGTACCATATACTTTTTATACACATTATTTTAACAACCTTTAACCACAAATATCAAACTTGGAGATACCGACTTCTTGACTAGTACGATAAATTAAAGAGCGTTTAAGAAAAAAATAAATATCTTGCTTGCATTCCTATATATGTTTGGAGAAAGAAAATTTGCAGATCAAAAACAGTGTTGGTCATAACGAGTGCACAGAATGTTTTCGATATCAGGATTTTTCAATATTGTATAGTTCATTAGTATTAATTTACTAGTGTAAATTACATCACATTTTCAGAGATCGCTTCAAAACTGTATCATCGGTTTGAAGATTATAACCCTTTAGATTTTAAATCCATTACAAATTGCTTTGGAAGCCACAAAAGGCTTCTCACAGTTGTCTTTTCCAGATTAAAAATCTGAAAACAATGATAACATTTAGAAAAGCTTAAGAAACGTTGTAAATTATAGATATGAATTATAAAGTATTCACTCATAAATTATATTTCATCCAAGGGTATTTATAAATAAATAAAAAATGTAAATTAATTAAAAAAGAAGTGTCAATTAAATAAAAAATAAACTATTTTACGTTTTGAAAAGCAAAACCAAGTCGCAGTAACCACATACTCCTTTGCTAAACATACCATCATAATTTTAGAATTTGATACCTGAATGACTAAAAATTTCTCCTTTTTAAAATGCATGCATCAAAAACTTAAAAATTTTTAAGTAAACCACAATCCCGAATCCTTCCAAAATTTTGTGATGAATCAAAGTTGGGGAATAAATAAAATATAAGTTTTCTTGACTTTTTATCAATTTTTAACGTTTTAATTATTTAGCCTACTTTTATTTAGTTCCAAAAATATTAAAAAAAATATTTGTCCTAAGCAAAACATTTAACACTTTCCACTTTAAATTCAACGATCACTTTTTGACCACATTTCGTCCATAAAGTTATATTATCAGCTTATTACAGCTGAGACAAATTTTTATGGTGGCTGCGCTTTCAACCAAACGTCACTCAACCGAAGTTATTGTTGAATTCCACTTGCAATTTTATTAAGAAAAAACTCTTGATTAATTACGTAATACATAAAAAAAATTCTTATCATTGAATAGTCATCAAATTTGCGTGTGGGGTTAAACTAAATTAGATATTATAACTGCGATTGAAAGGTTAAATTCCAAGATTTGTTCCCTAACATTGCTGTAGTTTTTCGACTAAGATTATGCAGCATTAACGCAGTCGTTTAAAAATTTCCTGTATCATTAAAAATTTTATAAATTGTAGTCATGAAAATTTATATCAAATCCAACTTCATGACAACTTAAAAAATGCGGATTTATTACATTGGTAAAATTAAATACCGTTATTGAATGTAAAAGGTCATAATAAAAAAGCCTTTTGTAATTTTCGAAAAATAAAATTAATTTGTTTAACAATTTTGATTGAAAAGAATTTAATCGTGTAAAAGAAATTATTCTTTTTAAAAATTGGTAGTGTCGCAGTGGTTAATAACTTTATTCAGTAATTTCATGAAAAACCACACTTGAAGAACAAGTATCGTGCAGGGCATTTGTTGTGATTATATATATATATATATATATATATATATATATATATATATATATATATATATTTATATATATGTTTCCCGATTTCACTTGCTGTTGTTCCAGTGGTATGTTGTACATTCGAGAAATGATTTTTTTAAAAGTTCTGTAAAATTTATATGTATCTAATAAATTATGGCTGGTTTTACTGAGTTTTAAGGTCTAAAACGGAAAAGCTATGCCAAAGGAAAAATAAAATTCGACGCCGTAAAATTTATGAAATAAGCAGAATAGCTTAATCAGTAATAGAGTAAATTTTAAAACATGTAGGGTACGTTACTTGAAATATTTAGAACAGCAGAAAAATTAACAACATAAAAACTCTTAATAACTCAAATAAGCAAGGAAAATATGAGATAATCGTCGTCATCAACATAAAGACGTGTAGTTGTTAAAATTTTTTGATGAATTGATGTAGTTTAATTGACAAAAGATAAAAGCATTGGATATAATTTAAAAATTTGAGTATTCCCTTCCCTCCAACAAATCTGCAAATTAAAAATTTATTTCTTGAAATGTACTTGCGGTGATGCTTATAAAAACTCGACAATCAGTTAAAATATGGCGAATAACAAAAGGGACCACTCATGTGTTTCACAAAGGGGCATTATCTCCTTATAAACGCCTATGTGTTAAGCGTGTCCGATACGAAGACGAGTTAAAAGAAATCGGAGTGGTAAGTCATGCTATAGTGAAATAACTGACTGGAAACTAGAGCTTGTTACGATTCTGCATGCGCCAGTCACTGCGTCAATTGTTCCACACGATGTCCCAGCAACTTGTTGGTGATCATCGTATGGTATGTGTGTATTTGGCTGAGTCACTGCATTTCTGACTGCAGCATCAGTGAATACAATGTTTTCTTGTAGACATTGAAAGCAATTTTGACGTAGAACTACGTCTCACGGTACCATACAGATTAGTGGTGGACGTGACATAATTGTGTGACCGATTTCAACTAGCAATAACTCATGGGTTTTCTTGGGCTAGACAATAGAGCTAGTATAGTTTGATAACTCGTAGACATTTAGTGACATTTTTAGGTGGTGAGGCAAGCGGATCAGTGGCAGTTCGTGACAACACCATCACCTCAACGTGTATGGTCATTTTTTGTGCTTTGTGTCTTTGTCTTCGTTTTAAATACTTCTGAACTAAAGGTGATTGAACATTGATTTTGGTATGTAATTAATGTTTAGGTACACTGCAGACTAATAGTGTGAATTATTGAAAAAATTATAACAATAAACCATCCACTGTGTATTTTATTCCCGACCTTTTCAAGAAATAAGACTCGTTCTATCATCCGCATAGTTTTTATTTTCATTTGTATACATAAACTTCTAATGTCCAATCATACGAACAAGTCGGTTTTATGAGCACCCATGTCTTCAAATAAGTTCGAATAATCAACATTCTTCTATAGTTTAATACTTGGATGGAACGCGTTAACAGTAATGAGTAATGAAGGTACTCTAATGCTACGAACCAGTAGCTTAGCGTAATATCTGGGAATGCCGAGATTTAATCGAAAGCAAGAACAAATCTAGTTGTTTAATTTAAGACAATCTTATTTAGTCAACTAGTTCGGGGTTGTTTCTTTTCCTCAAAGATAATAAAATACAAATCAGTCTTAGCTATAAATTAAAAAGGTACCCAAAAGGTGTAATTGAGTTTAATCCTGAAAACTCTGTGCTGACCCAAGCACTTGGGGCTGTTTTGTACAAGGTCGGGAAAAACGAGAGAATACAGGAAGAAAAGGATAGAAAAATTGTCAAGGACGCATATTAACTGGACTAGATGCTAGACTCAGTTGGAACAAGGGGTTCAGGAAAAGAATCTAAAGCTGAAGGTAACTATTGCACGTGAAAAACACCGTTAACCAATTAAAGTAAGAAATCTTTACAGGCTGAAGGGATGGGACATCAGCATTCCCAGGTTGGCTTTTTGAGGTGAAACTGAACAACATTATAAATAAAAACTAACGTTGCTCAAATTTACGTTAAAAAATCTGCCGTGTTTGCTTCAAGTTTAACGATCTTTTTCTTTTTTTAATTCGGTGATGTCGGGTTTCAATGGACGTTGCACCACTGCCATGAACACATACAACATATCAGACACTGAACATCCAATAATTATTATTCTTTTACGGAAGAAAAAATTTCAGAACCAAAAAACTGCTATAAAAGGGCAGATTTCTCGAAGATAAAGTGTGTATACTCAACCTTTAAACTTAGTTATTTGAAGAATAAAGTCGAAAACCAGTTGATGTCGACATTTATACTCTTTTACTGCTTAACTTTTCCTCAGTTAAGATGACATTTCCTTTCAAATATAAATGATGCTTAAAATAGATTTAGTACTCTCTTAATACCCATTTGAGTTGAATTAAACAATGCAATGAGACACGTCAAACAATTACAACCAAGATAGAGTTTAATACGATAGCATACTCAATTAAAAATTATAGGAAAGCTTTCCCTGTTTATTTTTATTGACATGCAGACGTATTTTAAAGTATGATTGTAATAGACCTGTACCCTGTTTTTTAAGTCTCTCCAACTGTTCGTTATGCATTTCGATGTTTTCAAATAAATTCTTTGGGAAACTAAACAAAAGCACGACTTTATGCAGTTTTTATATTACCTTCAGTATTTCATAACATATAGAGTGAATCTGGTCCAGGAAAAGCTGTATTAGATCCAGGTGTCTCGTAATATTTTTTGTCAATTTGTTAGTATGCATCAAATCTGCAACTGAAGAAATGTCCAATTAGTGAGGAATATTTAAAACATTATAAACGCAGGTTCATTGAATCAAGAGGATGTTAGTTTCAGAATATTTTCCTGCCACATAAACTTTTAATTAAAAAGCATTTTCCTATAACCGCAGTCGTTCCTGACGAATTAGCTCCGCTTGTAAACCTCACTAAGTGAAACAGTGTCCGCCTACGGCGTCCAATCCAATCCAATTACTTAAAAAAAAAATTCATTATTGAACCCTTTATCAAGCACATTTTCAGAAAGTAATTTGGTGTGGGAAAACAAATTTTGGTGAGATAGAAAATAATTTCTTCTTTCTCTGGTTTCCTCGATGCCGTAGTGTTAAATGAGCATTGCGTTTAAGAATTCATCGACTGTTTTTCACAACATTGACGAATATATAGTACATATATTTTGCCTGTGATTTTCTCAGCATATGTTTCATAGTTTCACTTCATACTTCAGCATATGTTTTTTTATAGCCTTAATTCCAAAATCATTTTGTAGGTTTTGGAGGCCCGTAGGGTCTCCTGAATAAATTTTAGTCCTTATGGGCTTTTAATATTATAATTCAAAGATAAAAAGATGCAGATTCATTAGCACATAGAGATACATCGTTTATTATAATTTCAAAACCCTACAAAGAAATGAATGCGTACTACTCGAAGTGTGATGTTTCGATTTTATTAGCTTATAAACAGGGCTGTAGTGGAGGGTATACGGAGGGTCTGGTATTTCCAGCAAATTCCTTATACCCTCTGCTTTTTCTTAAAAACTACGTACAAGCTTTGCTGTTCCTAGAAAGCAACGCGCGAAACATCACGTGAAACGCAGGTAGCTATAGCAGGAAAAGAAAAGTCTCTATTTCAAGATAACACCTTGGTACATAATTATCGTACCTATTAATCAAAAGCAATTCATTCAAAGTGTTGTCGATAGAATGAGAAAAATCCAGACTTTGTTCTGTTGTTAATGAAGAAAATTGTCAATTTTTGAAGGATATATCCATGTTTGATCCAGAAAATATAAATACAGGAGATATTCGCCATAGAGAAAAGGAGGCAAAAAGGATCTGTCGACGTTTTGGTATAAATGAAATGTGCACTATTCACGTTTTCAGGAACCAATGAAAACGCCAAAGTTGTTGCAGAAAAAATAAAGCCTATTTTAAGCACAATTGAAATACATATTACCATGTTCCACGGTCGATGCGAGCGCGGTTTAGTATAATGAATAACATAGTGTAACAGATTTGAGAATATCTTTATTGATTTCAAATATTTATTAATGCAAATGAACCACCTATAAAACATTTTCAACCGGAAAAAATTTGTAAATTTTTGGTTTGCCAACCATTTTTCTTCAGTAGACAATAGATCATGAGTATGCGCTATAAAAAGAGACACAGAGATAAGCAGTTTAGAAAATGTTTTAATGAAAATGATAGAGGTAGGCCTTAACATTTTTTTTAAAGATAAATGCCAACGAAGCAGTACAAAATCATAAGAAAATTTTATTGAATCACATAAGCCCCATTTTGTTCTTTGACTTCTTGCCTTCTTTCTGGCAGCTGGATTTTTTTTTTTTAATAAATCAAAAGTCTTATTTATAAAGAAGTTATCGAGGTGCTGTTTGACAGTCTCAGCTATGTTAAAGTATGTAGTTACGGTGAGTGATCTGAGAAACAATAATTAGAGACCTGCATGACTGTACACATAAGATGCACTAAGAGCTTTTTTTATTCCGTGGTCCAAAAATCTCAGAATAGGGTCTCGAATTGTATTGATTCAACCCACTAGCCATGTAAACTAGATAAAAAGCAACAAATTTCAGTTTTCTTGGTTTTTCTTGCAAGATTCAAATTTCGGCTGTTATCTTGCTTACAGAAGATGTTTGGTTACTGGAAATGTTCCTTAAATTGTGGATTTACTTTTAAGACCAGGAGACCGCCATGACTAAATGAGATTGTCCTCTGCTCTAGCAACCTGCTTGTTATAGGCTGCGCAGGTTCGATACATCTGATTTATCATGAGTGTATGTCTCTCTTCTATGTCAGTTCAACTTTCTTTGTGCTCATGTATATCCATTTACTTGACGCTGTTTGTCGTGTTTGACGCGTTTTGACCACATATGGCCCCAGCGCTTTAAGATTCAACCAAAATTTTAAGATGAGAGACCTTGCTCTTGATGGAATCGAGGCTTGAATTTTGAGTAATTACTTGATATTCTAGCTGTCGGATAGAATGATTTTCCTCGTATCAATAGCGCCATAATATTGCTCAATCTGCATTTGAAACTATAAAATTTCACCATCTATCTTATGCAATCCCAGGATATGAAGAGAATCGGAAAGCGCAAACATTTAACCGTTGATCCGAAGGTTGCTTGCTTCTGAAATTATCAGACTAAAATAAACTGCTGAGTGTTTAAATATTCCACTGTTTTATTCAAAATATTATTTCCATCTGTTCAATGATTAAATTGCTTGATCAAGATAAATTATCTATAGAAGAGTTGTCTTTTGTTTCTTTGAAATCAAGAAAGAACAGTCTGCGAGACTACAAAAGCTTTAATTGCACATGTGTTCTCTTGGTATAATATTAACTTCCTTGTTAAAAAAGTTTTTGTACTATTTTCAATAATATAGTCCTAATCACACAACTAGGTTCTTGTTTATTTATAAACTTGTCTCTTCACACGCAGAAAAATTCTAATCATAACCGTAATTCTACTAAAGAGGCGATATTAATGAAGAGACATTTCTCGTATAACAAATGTAACACTCACTATGATCCGTGAGAAAAAAAATCATTACAATGTGCGCTCGTAACTTCTTTGTAAAGTGACGAACAAATGTTTATGTAAAAATACTAAAAGAAAGATAATCTCAAACAGAAAAATATATCGAGTCACACATCAGATTTTCATTTTTCTTTATATAGAACGGCATTGTAAAGATTTCGAATCTCCTTGTTGAATAAATTTACGCTTCATTAATCTAAGCCTGATGCTGCTGATTTACATGCTTGACTGCTCACATAAGCCGAATCAACGTGTTCCCCGATTCGAAAGAATGCAAGAGGTTCCAGAAAATACAAAATATTCATAAAAAAATTAAGCATTTAATTTTTTAAACTAGGGAATAGACGAATAAAGAGAATATACACCTCTATTTCAATATTTTTTATTTCTTTTAAGCAGATTACTCGAATGTGACTATTGATAAAGAAGCAAAATATATATAGGGGAAGTGGTTACACGTTTTTCTATTTTCAGCTGTGGCATCAAGATATGTATCTGTGTGAAGTAAACAAAGCCCTTAAAATTATCTTTGATTCCTTACATACATCTTACAAATCATTAAAACTAAAAAGAGTAACATTTATTTCCAGTATTTAATGTTTTTGGTAGTGATGTACATTGTAACACTGTGCCCCACGGACGGGGTACAGTGTTACACACTGTGCAATACAGTGTTACGTTATAATAGCAACAGTAAATATAAACAATGGGCTTTTATTAAAATTCATTTTAATTGAAATATACAGATATCTAATGATTCCTTAAGCAGGCTTAAAATAAAATAACACTTTTGATTAGTTTACGTATAATTGAACAGCTTTAAATATGAGGAAAACATTAGCAATGATTGTAGCCTACAGTTACAAAGTAGATGATCAAATAAGATTAAAGAAATTGTAAATTTATTTTAGATTTTGATAGGAAGTTAATTCCTCAGGGAAAATCATCATTCCTGCTTTTCTTATTGTCCCTCCAGATGGTATTAAGAAAGGAAGTTTGCCATTGATTTTTAATTTTTTTTTTAAATGAAAAAACTTTTTTTCTTTGTGAAAATTTATAAGTAGGAAAAATTCTTTTGATGTACAACACTTCAAAATCAACATTGTTCTGATTCACAACTTCCCCAATAGAATGAATTTTATGTTCTTTAATGTGTCCTACAACTATAAAGTAACCACCATTGTTAATTGTTGTCATCTGCAACAATGTCTGATAGCATTTCTGAAAAAGAGATGTTATCACTATCAGCATAAGATGGTGAATCTTCATTTTCTGTTGATGATATCTCGGTAGGTTTATGCCTCAGGTTCACTTTGGCTCGCTTCTTGGTAATTTCATTATTTCTAGGGTTTAGTTTTTTCTCTCTCTCTCTCTCTCTCTCTCTCTCTTCAATACTTCCTTTGTAATCATATTCTTAACTGGCGTATCAGTCAAGATACACCCGTCATCTATTTTGGCAGTTTTTCTGGGTGGGTTCTTAGAACAAGACCTTACTTCTTAAGGAGACATAATTTTGTTAGCTTGTGAATGTTTCGAATGAATTAACAAAAGAAAACTGCTTATCATGTTAAGAAAGATTGCAAACATCACATAAAAATATATGCAAACCTATAAGGAGGAAAAGCGTTAGGAAAAATTAACCTATTTATTTATGTTATCATTCATATTTATAATTGAAAATCTTAAAATGCAAAATGCAGAGCTTTAGGAGTAATAAAATTTACATTGCTAAACATATGCTTGTTTCTAATGTGTTAATTGGACAAATTACATATGTAACAGTGTACCCCGTTTCATTCTGTAACACTGTACCCCATCTGACATAGCTTGAAACAAAATTTTTTTTACATAATGTGAATTTAGATAATTTATTTTAACTCAACAGAACCTGAACACAATCAGCGCTTTACTACTAAAATATTATTAATTATAACATAAGCCCTACTTATAAATAAAGATAATTTAATTACAAACACTTTTTATACAAAACATTATTATTTTAACATGCAAAAATAGAGATTTGCTTACAGAAATGTAACTAATGATGCAAATTCTTCCAAATCACATGGACTTCTGGAAAACAAGATGGATAAAAAGATTGTAAATAAATTAGATCTAATTTTGCTACCACTTTAAAACGAAATTCACTGTAACATTGTACCCCATGTAACACTGTGCACCACTTTCTCCTACGAGTATTTTATGTTTTGAAACAGAACGGATATACCATGCTATCGTAAAACTAAAATTTAAGTTGTGATCATATAGATAAACTTTCAATATTTAAAGAAGCAGTCGAACCTGGTCTTAACGACTCCCCCCCCCCTCCGATTTTACGTTTTCATCAAACTCATTTAAGTATCATAGATCGTATTTTAATTTCCTGGTATGAACTTTTCTTATTCTTTACTTTTTTCTGGGTATAATTTTAAAAATCAACAGCATACAACTGAGACATTTAATATTTTATTCCTTTGCATACAGACAAAAACTAATGAGTTAGTCTGAATAGTAGACTTCGTAAACTTAAAGACATTATGATAAAGCTCTCAAATACACCATTGACGAGTTTGTATAATTGTTTCAAGCTTATCTGGGGAATGAATCTAATTGCTTTCTCAACCTGCTTTTTTGGTAAAATTCCAATGCATTCAAAAAATGCCTTGAAACGAATTTTACGTTACTGCAGACGATGTCCAATTGTATGTTTAGATAAGGCTGTTATGCATCACTTCCTAATTCTTCAGCTAGGGTTCTTGACGTTGCAATACGTTCCATAATAACCATGCGCAGAAGACGTATGTCTTCTAGTTCGATGATGTGTTGAGGCTGCTGCAATCGTTCACACCAATCAATTCGTCCTTTCTGCACCCACCGATTCCATATTCACATCACTGGGATTTTATTTCGTCCTACATGAGCAACGATTTCTCGAAAGGATAATCTGCAGTCACGATGAGACACAATTCTTCCTCTACCAAACACAGATACATGCTCGTATGACAGCCGTATTTTCGACGATGGATAGTTAAGCTGCCTTGTACAGGAAGTGAGAAAACACTATTCTAATACTTAAAAGTGACTATGTTCTTGCTTCTTATACTGCTTACAGGGTAAATTACAAGCACGAGTTTTTCATACACACAACAGTGCTAATCACATGCATATTCTTTCATGGTCTGAGCATAATGCAAATTTCAAGGCTATCAGATTCCTTCACAGTGTTGCATTTTCGATGGCCAGGAGTGTTATCGAAACCAAGTAAAAAAAATGACTACGTCCAAACGCATAGAATATTAGCTTCTGTAACCGATTTTACAAAAACTGTTAATGCTTTTGGAGAAAAAATACCAATGTCTTAAATTAAAAACAGTCTCGTGAGGTCAGAGTGTGGCAATAGTCACATATGAATTAATGACTATAAGTTATTTCATGATTGTTATTAGCTGATTAATAGATTAAGAGTGGCCTAACCAGCAAAAATCCGAAACTTTTATTATTACCTTTTAGTAAGACCTTTTATATGTTTTGAAACGTGCAGGTTCATGTCTTCCAAAATTTCCATATTGTTGATCACTGGAAAACAAATGTTTAGAACATAAAATCATATTTGAAGATGAATAAAATATATAAAAAATGGTGCCAAGCAAATCGCATTTATCTTCATTGGGTATGTTGGTGCGTAAGGCCACTTTTGCTGTGATAGATTCATATGTACTTGTGTTTAATAATTTTTGATAAGCATTAAATATTACACACCTTAAATACATTGCAAGGTTACGAAGCTTATTTATACATTTCTTCTATTTGTTCAACATAATGTAATTTAGATTTTAGAAATTTGATATGTGATATAATATACTCATTCAAACAATATTAATCTTTTGTTACGTAAATGTTCCTCATTATAATTTTTGTAATTAATTATTGCTCCTGCATATGAACTTATAAAATATTAATGACTTCTGCTAATGGGTCTCTAGGATGAAGTTTGGAAAGATGTTCCCTATGTTTTGATAAGACAATTTAAATACTTTCTCTTATCTATTTTCTAGATAGCAATGATTGCAGAGGGTAAGTTAAAAGGAAGAATTGACTTTTAAGCATTGTAT
Source organism: Metellina segmentata (assembly GCA_947359465.1). Taxonomy (NCBI): domain Eukaryota; kingdom Metazoa; phylum Arthropoda; class Arachnida; order Araneae; family Tetragnathidae; genus Metellina; species Metellina segmentata. The sequence goes on along the minus strand of OX375873.1, from coordinate 68,243,569 downwards.
TCTAAAGATAGAGTGCAAGCGAGCACATTCACTTCACACATGCGGAATAGGAAAATATTTGTTTGACAAGGACACTGCTTAACAATTTTCTAGAAATAACACTAATAAATATTTCTGAAATGCCCCCAGTTCAGATAATGGCGTTCGGTGCCGCCTCCTCTGTCTTTATCTCATAGCTACGCCACTGCTAATGATACACCCCTCTTCCATTCACTGATACAATTTGTATATCCAGTTCGTTTGTTTACAGTTAAATTTATTTTTTTATTATTAGGAAATTATGGTATGAATAGCAAACTTGTCTGCATACAACATTTCAATGATATACATTTCGAATACGTATGAAGTCTTACACCACAAATACGTCTAAAGGTAACGAAACTAATAATAATTTAATCTAGATACTAGTTATTATAAATAAGTAGTTTTTGTCAAGTAAAGATTTATTTTTATGATCTGTTCATTTCTTCAAGTTTCATACATTTTTCATACAATTATTCGTATATATTTATGAAGAATAAGTTGTAAGCGAATTGAATACATGATTAGTTTAAAGACTAGCTTGATGTTTGATTGTTTTAGCTTGGAAATTGTTTCCCTAACACGGCATAACTTTTAAGGAGTTCGTGTGAAAGAGCAAGTGACAATCAGAACGTAGAAGTAAATTGTAATTCTAATCTCTGAGTGCACGTGTTTACACATCGACCAAGTTGCATCATGCAAGTCATTCAAGTTGTTACGAAACACGCCTTGCAGCACAGCTGTTGCAACTAGAAAACGAACATAGTTCGTTACTTTCTCTCGAGTTTATAAGCAGTAGTATTAACAGTACAAGTACTTGTGACCAGTCTTCACATTTTTACATAAGTAAATATGATTACAGATAGGCGACCCATGAAAGAATTTACAACACTAGGGGGCTCCGCCCCCTGCTCGCTTACGCTCGCCAACCCCCGGGGATTGCTGCGCAATCCCATTTGGTTTGCTTCGCAAACCAACACTCCTTTCACAGATGTCATTTGGTTTGCTTCGCAAACCAACATTCCTTTCACAGAGTGAAACTATCTGAATAATTCGTATTATGCTGATTTCACTTTCCGGTACATGACGTCACAGCGAGGGCTTCGCGCCCTGCTCGCTTACGCTCGCCGACCCCGGGGATTGCTACGCAATCCCGTTTGGTTTGCTTTCTCAAACCAATACTTCTTTCGCAATTGATTTCACTTTTTTTTGCTTTAACACTTAATGCACCCTAAACTAATAGCCGCATCAGTAAAAAATCTTCTGTATCTTGTTCCCTGTACAATTTTAAGTAAACAGTGTTAATATCAATACGTTGTACTTTGTCGGTAAACTGTCTTGAGAACAGAGGGAAAAAAGCGAGCCTTTTTCCTCGCCAAATAAAAAGAAATCGTTTTTATGGCAATTGTTGCTACGATAAATTTGATATCTGGCAAACCCGATAGCAAAAAATGCAACCCACTGCTGTTTGCCGAACCAGCTATGCGAACTGAAAAATACGAAATTTGTGTCACCAACTTTTGATTGCATCGAATTTATTTATGAACCAATTTTAAAAATAATTGTACCGTAAGAAAGAGTACATTGTGAGGTATACTGCAATATTTTTAAAATTAAAAACTAACAGTAATACTATATAGATATGACCATTTTAGTTTTGTATCGGAAGTTACGATCTGAAAGTTCCGAAAATTGTATGACCTACTTTTAATTGCATCGATTTTGTTTATTAACCAATTTGAAAAATAATTGTACCATAAGAAAGAGTGTAATGTAGTGTATTCAGTGATGTTCTCAAATTTAAAAAATAATGTTTTTTGCCGTAGACATAACGGTTTTAACAAAACGTAGCGAAAATATCCGAAGATTCCGAATTTTGTATCACGAACTTTTGATCGCATCCAATTTAATTATTAACCGATTTCAAAAATAATAGTACCGTAAGAAAGAGTATATTCTGAGGTATACTGCGATATTTTAAAAATTAAAAACTAATAGTAATTAGATATAGATACGGCAGTTTTAAAAAAAAGTAACAAAAATGTCCCGATTTTTCCCGAATTTCAAAAAAATATTATCAAGAACCACATTTAAATTTAAAAAAAAACTCGACGAGCTGCAAAAATTTACGTTGAGAGGTACTCTTAAAAAAAACTCACGACTAAAGACTGAAATTTTGAATGTGTTTTGCTCACTCGCGGAAGAAATTTCACTTCTTCAACTTTAACACTTAATAAAACCTAAACTAATAGCCGCATCGGAAAAAAATCTTAATAATTATCCAGGGAATACGATGAAGAACAAAGCATGTTAATTTCATATTTTTCCGATCAGTACTTTCTCGGGAAACCGTCTAAGAATGGAGCTAAACAACAAAAATTTCAATTCTTCGGCGGCGGCGGCGGCGGCGGTAACTTTTTTTTAATATAGAGAGACAATAAAGTTGATGTTCAGTTCTTGAAATTATTAAGATTATTATAAACGTCATGAGGCTTAATCCATTGAATTAAACTACATTAAAATTAAAATTCGAAAACCAGGGATAGTTGAATTAACGTCTCACACAAAGGGCTATTGGCGAAGGTCCGAGATTAAGCCAGAAGGTAAAAGAATGCATAAGACTATTCTTAAACTGCGTTCTACCAAAGGATGACACTATGATCAGTTGAGTTTTCAGGGGAAGGTCAATTGACCTCCCTATTGCTTTGGAATACTAACTTTAAGCACTTTTGTATTTATTTTTTATCTCAACTGAAATGATTTTATACATGCACTGGAATACAAAATTAAAAGACACAAATTCACCATTGCTTTTACGCTATTTCCCCTCTCTGTAAATATTTGAAGATAAAATATATACATTGTTGCAAACGCTGTTTTTTGCTTGCCGAGAAATGGTGACTATGTTGGGTTTTGAAGCTAAACAATCTATATTTGCTACACGAAAGCGAACTAGACCAGGATCAACAGTTAAAAATGGATTCCAAACCATGTTTAGTCTTAGATCCTGGCCTCCGAACATCCATGCCCGATCGAAATTTGAACCCGTTGCCTGCTGAACCAAAGGTCAGTTGAATCAAGGGCCAGAGCAACAACCATTCTGCTACCAGCGACACCAAAACCTGATGGTAGATAAAAACTATATGAAATGGTTTGGGTCGTGAACAGTAACAACTACACAGCCGAATATAGAAATATTAATAAAATGTAATGACCCTATTTTTTCAGAATATTTTAAAATTAGATCATTATACGCATGGAATATATTCATGAATTGCATATGGAATAGAGATATATTTCCCCTTTCCCCTCTTTTTCATGAAACAAACAAAAAATTAACTATACCTGAATTAAAAAAAAATATTACTTGAACCGAACGTGGGTAATGGTAATGGTAATTGTAATTTTAGTTAACGTCGTACTAGAGCAACAAACCGGGCTATTGACGACGGTCCGGGATCAATCCCTTAAGGGAGTGATCCGAGGACAACACCTCGTAATTTTGAACCACGGTCAGATGACGAAGCAACACCTGCGCTGGCACCTCACTCTACAAACTTCCACACCAACCCAACGTGAGGACTTTCGGCCACGACAGATTTTAGGTGCACCAGACGCCTCTACACCATACGCTTACAAACATCCATGCCCGGACCCCGATTCGAACCAGGAATCTTCCGATCTAGAAGCTAACACCTCAACCACTACACTGGTTGGTCGGCGCACCGAACGTGGGAAAATACTCACACGCATTCTGTTTGAAAAAGATCTACACACTCAAAACCGTGCTTAATGTTCTTATGGATATATTTCTCCTTTCAGTCGCGCAAATGAATTAATAATATCGATGTATTGAAATGGAATCTGTTTTAATCCTATCAACAACTATATTTTGTTATTGTATCAAGGTCATCTCTCAAGATAGTATTTATTGTATTATTGATAACAGAATGAAATGAAAGATGGAAGGTGGCATAGTAGAGATAAGTATATTAATACGTGTAAAGAAGTAAAGATAAGTATATTAATACGCATAAAGAGGTAAAGATAAGCGATGACCAAATAATTTACAGATAGAGATCCAAAAAGGATTATCTTGCATTGAATGTTCAACGCAGTTAAAAAAAATACGTGTGATTTTTTTAAATCACACAGTAGGAGAAAAGTCATGCGAAATTCCTTGGTCCAACTTTAAAGGGAGGCAAAGTGCATCAAAATAAACTTTTGACATTAAAACGTTTTTAAATTCGCCTCGGTATGAGGGTGTTGCTATAAAAATTCTAGAAAGCAAAAAAGTGGCAAGGTTTCTCGGGTTTATATCTAGTAAACTATACTGCTGTTTGTAAAAAATTCAACAACATGAAGGAATCATCTGAATGAAATGAAATTTGCAGCAAATGTCAATTATAAGATGTTATTCAAAGTTGTAAAGTTTCAGAGCCACCACGCATGCGTGGCGTGAGTAGCGCCCTCTGAACTGATGCTAAAAACGTATAAATAGAGGGCTGTAGCAGGACGATGAAAATAGTGCATGGTTATTTTTTAGTGGCGAACGTTTAGTGAGATCTAAGTATGCCTCCACGACGAAATAAGGTGAAATTTCAACAACTTACGGAGTTTGAACGGGGGATAATCATCGGCCTTCGTGAAGGAGGATTTTCCTATCGTGCAATAGCAGCTCGTGTGCAGCGGAACAGTTCCACAGTGATGCGAGTTTGGAAGCAGTTGACCGACGAGCACCGGACAACTCGAAAAAGTGGGAATGAACGACGGAAGGTGACGTCAGCGCGCGATGATAGACACCTGGCCCACATGGCGGTGAATGACCGTACAGCTTCCTCCAGGCAGTTGGCAGCACTTTGGTCTACTGCTACAGGTGTACTAATGTCGGCTTCGTCAATTCGCCGACGTCTGCTGCACCGTGGATTGCGTGCAAGGATTCCTTTATACAGGATCCCCCTCACGCCAAACCATCGACGGCTGCGTCTGCAATGGGCTCATGAGCACAGAGCCTGACGGAGTGATTGGATACAAGTTGTCTTTTCTGATGAATCCCGCTTTAATTTGTGGTACCAAGATGGCCGTATTCGTGTTAGACGCTATGCCGGTGAACGCTGCCTTCCAGAGTGCGTTAGCGAACGCCATAGTGGCCGAACACCTGGAGTTAAGGTCTGTTGTACGACTTCGTATCATGGACAATCTCTGCTGCTACGAATTGAGGGAAAATTGACTAATGTCGAACTATGCCGTTTGTATATAGAGGGAAGAAAGCCGAGTTTATGCTTGCTGGAATACTTTGAGTGCGCCGTTGCCTGAACAGATGTATATTGACTTGAAATGGATAACTTTTAAAGATTCTCTCAGGAAAAATGCACCCCATATTAGTGCAGATACCAACGTACCCATTATACTTAACGATGATTCAATGTCGATGTTTCTCAAAACTAATGCTTTTATACAATATACAGGGTGATTCAGCTAAGCATGTACACATTTCTGGGAGGGGTAGGTTGCACAAAGACAAAGCATAATCATAAATGTAATCATCGATGTAAATACTATGTCATATGTATCTTACTTCTATCATTGGTCTTTGATAAATGAAGTTATACTTCCTTTATAACAGGGATGGCCAACCCGCGTCATGCGTGCCACAGCGTGGCACGACGGAGTTTTAACGGTGGCACGCGAAGACTTATAAAAAAATAAATAATTATTTAGAATGAAATGTTTCAAGTTATATTCAGTTTTTTTACACAGAACCTAAGTGACTGAACCTTTAAAAATGTTTATTAACAACAAAATCTAAGTTTGTACATGTGTTTTATTTATTATATTATTTTTAAAATGTACTCTACTCAGACTTACATAAAAAATGTGCTATTTGCATAAAAATCCCATAAGCAGTCTATAAATAACATTAAAAAAAATCTTTTTTAGTATGTTGGAAAAATTGGAAGTGGCACGCATAACTTTTCCCCCCAGATAGTGGCCCTCTTCCCAAAAAGGTTGGCCACCCCTGCTTTATAACCACCGAGACTTTATTCATTTACATCTTACACTTCTAATAACACATAGACGGATTCACGCCTTACGTGATTGTGGTTGTAACCCCGTACACAACTCACTCTATTTTTTTGTCAATAAATGCCTGCAACTGTTGCACGTAGGTGCTAGAGGGTACCTGTTAAAGCATATTTGCAAATCGCTCTTTTTGAAACTCCGTCAATCGCAACACGTATTCAGAACGTGTTGGAACATTACACGAATTCCAAGATGGCTGACATGAAACTCACGTATGGTGCTGCAAATCGAAAGAGAGGATGTGCTCAAGATTGTATAGTGAGCGCCTCCCCTATAAAAGATTACCGTGTCGTCGATGTCTGAGCGCTTGTACCGCCAGCTGTGTGAAACAGGAACCTCATGTAGGATTTCTTCTTTTCTTGGATGTTCAAACTTCTCGGTCGACCCTCATCATGTCTACTAACATGAAATGCTCATGTTTCAAATGACTGTCAATGCAAATGTTTGATGTTTCGGTATTCACCTATTAGGTAAGTGTTCATGAGTAGATTTTCTGTTTCCTTTGGTCGCACAATATATTAGATACATGTCAACCATCTCGTAATTTGCGTAATGTTCCATCACGTGAGGAATCCGTGATGCGATTGACTAAGTTCCACCAAGAACCATTTGCAAACAGCGCCATCTAGCACATATACACGACACTTGCAGACATGTATTCTTTGACTAAAATGTTTATTTGATGCACTTCGACATCTTTTAAAGTTTGGGCAGCCTTAAATTCTAGTGTATCGAATACAATAACGCTCCACTATTATATTCAATGAGTGACGTCAACAAAATTTCATGGGAAGATATATAATGGATACATTATACTAGAGCTGGATAATATTTGCTCAATTAAATGCCAATTAGTTGAAAAGATTATTGATTTGACCTTTTTAAAAGACTGAAATTGAGATTCTAACTCAATATACACAAAATTATTTTGAAATTAAAGAAATGACTTCGGTAAAAATATGCGCAATTATTCTACATCATCACGTGGGGTTGCATTGTAGATATGTTTGACGTTGAAAATATTAGGATGTTTGGGCGAAAGAATGAATGATCTAAATGGTATTTCTATATACGGTACCTATAAAACGTATTTGCACACAATAATTTTACTTTTTAATATTTCAGTAGTGTAACATAATTTTCTGACCTTTTTAAATTTTAAGAATTAATCACTGGTATTAAATAATCCTTTAAATAACATTGCATTGTGAACAAAACCCTGTGTGATCGGCTATTACTGATTGCAGTAAGTGACGGAGTAGTGTACATGAAAAAGAGTCAAATTAGGTTTCACTAATTAGGGGAAAGAACAAATAAAACAGTCTAGTCATATTAATGTGACCACCACCTACTTTCGACGTCAACGTGAAATAACCAATCACAAATGGCAGGTGGCAGCACATTGCAGTAGAGTGTATATAAAGGATGTCCTAGGGAATCGGAAATCATTTCAATCGTTGGCGTAATGCAGAAACGTAGCGATTTATCCGACGTCCAAAAGGGCATGATTATTGGCTTTCGGGCCAAGGGTGGAAGCATTTCGGAAACGGCTAATTTTGTGAACAGTTCGCGTGCCGCCGTGGTTAAAGTATACTGAGCATGGCAAAATGGCACTATCCAAAATCAGCGGCGTGGCACATGTGGTGCACCACGGGCTATAGATGACAGAGGCGAACGAAGGCTACGGAGATGCGTTCGGGCGAATAGACGTGCAACTGTTGAGCAACTGACCGTCCAGATGAACAAAGGGGTTATCAAGAGTGTATCCTCAACAAAGGTTCAGCGAACGTTGCTGCGCATGGGCCTCCGCAGCAGACGCCTGGTTAATGCACCTATGCTGACTGCTGTTTATCGGCGATGAAGGCTGGAATTTACACGCCAGTACCGCAACTGGACGTCCACAGAGTGACGACAGGTGGCTTTTTCCGATGAATCACGTTTTCTGCTCCATCGGACAGATGGACGTTGGCGTATACGGCGTGAAACGTCTGAAAGCAAACACCCTGCAACAATTGCCGGAAGGATCCAGGCTGGAGGGGGGAGCATTATGGTTTGGGGAATGTTTTCCTGACATTCACTGGGTGCACTCATCATTGTGGAAGGCACGATGGATCAGCAGAAGTACGCATCTGTCCTTGTGGATCATGTCCACCCCTACATGCAAAATTTTTTTCTCAGAATGATGGCCAGCAGGACATTGCGAGGTGTCATACAGCTCGCAGTGTATGTTTGTGGTTCGAAGAGCACCAGGATGAGTTTACCGTACTCCCCTGGCCAGCAAACTCGCCGAATTTAAAAACAATCGAGAATCTGCGGGACCACCTCGATTGGGTTGTTCGCGCCATGGATCCTCAACCGCGTAATCTAGCGCAGCTGGCCACGGCACTGGAGTCTGCATAGCTCAACATCCCAGTGAACACCTTCAGAAACCTAATTGACTCTCTTCCTGCACGTCTCGCAGCGGTCCGCTCTGCCAAAGGTGGTTATTCTGGCTTTTAACAGGTGGTCACATTAATGTGACTGGACTGTGTATGTTTAGAACCAAACATTTATTCAGAAAAACCAAACACAAAGAATTAACAACTAAGTCTTGATTATCACAAATATACCCCTTTGGTCATATAACTAAAAAAACTGAGTTTGAATCAGTCGACATACTATCATACTCAAACACATTATATAGTTGATCCTAGACGATTCAATGCATGGAGTCACAATATAAAACGGGTTTTACCTGGGGGAACTTAACGAGTCAAAAATAAAAATATAAAAATAAAAAAATAATAAATTTAGGTGCAAGTACTTAATTAACCGAAAAAAAGAAAGAAAGGAAAATGGGCATGCACATCGTCAGGTTCCAGGCGATGAAACAAGATTACGAAGGGAGACGCTGGATCAGGATGGGAGGCGCTGACAGCTTAGTTCCATAACGCAGGCACTCTGAAGATGGTCAATTTCCCTGTGTTGGATCTGTCCAGGCTTTCGCTTTTAGGGCAAAGGTTGGTATCTCATCCAGATAGAGTTCATCCCTCTTCGTTCATCATCCCGAGTTACAGGGTGTCCGAAAAAGATGCTCGACTCCTGGCGATGGTCAGCAACCGTTTTTCACAATCCCGAGTTACAGGGCGGCCGAAAAAGATGCTCGACTCCTGGCGTTGGTCAGCAACCGTTTTTCACAATCCCGAGTTACAGGGCGGCCGAAAAAGATGCTCGACTCCTGGAGATGGTCAGCAACCGTTTTTCATAATCCCGAGTTACAGGGCGGCCGAAAAAGATGCTCGACTCCTGGCGATGGTCAGCAACCGTTTTTCACAATCCCGAGTTACAGGGCGGCCGAAAAAGATACTCGACTCCTGGAGATGGTCAGCAACCGTTTTTCATAATCCCGAGTTACAGGGCGGCCGAAAAAGATGCTCGACTCCTGGCGATGGTCAGCAACCGTTTTTCACAATCCCGAGTTACAGGGCGGCCGAAAAAGATGCTCGACTCCTGGCGATGGTCAGCAACCGTTTTTCACAATCCCGAGTTACAGGGCGGCCGAAAAAGATGCTCGACTCCTGGCGATGGTCAGCAACCGTTTTTCACAATCCCGAGTTACAGGGCGGCCGAAAAAGATGCTCGACTCCTGGCGATGGTCAGCAACCGTTTTTCACAATCCCGAGTTACAGGGCGGCCGAAAAAGATGCTCGACTCCTGGAGATGGTCAGCAACCGTTTTTCATAATCCCGAGTTACAGGGCGGCCGAAAAAGATGCTCGACTCCTGGCGATGGTCAGCAACCGTTTTTCACAATCCCGAGTTACAGGGCGGCCGAAAAAGATGCTCGACTCCTGGCGATGGTCAGCAACCGTTTTTCACAATCCCGAGTTACAGGGCGGCCGAAAAAGATGCTCGACTCCTGGAGATGGTCAGCAACCGTTTTTCATAATCCCGAGTTACAGGGCGGCCGAAAAAGATGCTCGACTCCTGGCGATGGTCAGCAACCGTTTTTCATAATCCCGAGTTACAGGGCGGCCGAAAAAGATGCTCGACTCCTGGCGATGGTCAGCAACCGTTTTTCACAATCCCGAGTTACAGGGCGGCCGAAAAAGATGCTCGACTCCTGGAGATGGTCAGCAACCGTTTTTCATAATCCCGAGTTACAGGGCGGCCGAAAAAGATGCTCGACTCCTGGCGATGGTCAGCAACCGTTTTTCACAATCCCGAGTTACAGGGCGGCCGAAAAAGATGCTCGACTCCTGGCGATGGTCAGCAACCGTTTTTCACAATCCCGAGTTACAGGGCGGCCGAAAAAGATGCTCGACTCCTGGAGATGGTCAGCAACCGTTTTTCATAATCCCGAGTTACAGGGCGGCCGAAAAAGATGCTCGACTCCTGGCGATGGTCAGCAACCGTTTTTCATAATCCCGAGTTACAGGGCGGCCGAAAAAGATGCTCGACTCCTGGCGATGGTCAGCAACCGTTTTTCACAATCCCGAGTTACAGGGCGGCCGAAAAAGATGCTCGACTCCTGGCGATGGTCAGCAACCGTTTTTCATAATCCCGAGTTACAGGGTGGTCGAAAAAGATGCTTGACCCCTGGCGATGGTCAGCAACCGTTTTTCATAATCCCGAGTTACAGGGCGGCCGAAAAAGATGCTCGACTCCTGGCGATGGTCAGCAACCGTTTTTCATAATCCCGAGTTACAGGGCGGCCGAAAAAGATGCTCGACTCCTGGCGATGGTCAGCAACCGTTTTTCATAATCCCGAGTTACAGGGCGGCCGGAAAAGATGCTCGACTCCTGGCGATGGTCAGCAACCGTTTTTCAGAATCCCGAGTTACAGGGCGCCCGAAAAAGATGCTCGACTCCTGGCGATGGTCAGCAACCGTTTTTCAGAATCCCGAGTTACAGGGCGGCCGAAAAAGATGCTCGACTCCTGGCGATGGTCAGCAACCGTTTTTCACAATCCCGAGTTACAGGGCGGCCGAAAAAGATGCTCGACTCCTGGCGATGGTCAGCAACCGTTTTTCATAATCCCGAGTTACAGGGCGGCCGAAAAAGATGCTCGACTCCTGGCGATGGTCAGCAACCGTTTTTCAGAATCCCGAGTTACAGGGCGGCCGAAAAAGATGCTCGACTCCTGGCGATGGTCAGCAACCGTGTTTCATAATCCCGAGTTACAGGGCGGCCGAAAAAGATGCTCGACTCCTGGCGATGGTCAGCAATCGTTTTTCATAATCCCGAGTTACAGGGCGGCCGAAAAAGATGCTCGACTCCTGGCGATGGTCAGCAACCGTTTTTCATAATCCCGAGTTACAGGGCGGCCGAAAAAGATGCTCGACTCCTGGCGATGGTCAGCAACCGTTTTTCAGAATCCCGAGTTACAGGGCGGCCGAAAAAGATTCTCGACTCCTGGCGATGGTCAGCAACCGTTTTTCATAATCCCGAGTTACAGGGCGGCCGAAAAAGATGCTCGACTCCTGGCGATGGTCAGCAACCGTTTTTCAGAATCCCGAGTTACAGGGCGGCCGAAAAAGATGCTCGACTCCTGGCGATGGTCAGCAACCGTTTTTCATAATCCCGAGTTACAGGGCGGCCGAAAAAGATGCTCGACTCCTGGCGATGGTCAGCAACCGTTTTTCAGAATCCCGAGTTACAGGGCGGCCGAAAAAGATGCTCGACTCCTGGCGATGGTCAGCAACCGTTTTTCAGAATCCCGAGTTACAGGGCGGCCGAAAAAGATGCTCGACTCCTGGCGATGTTCAGCAACCGTTTTTCATAATCCCGAGTTACAGGGTGGTCGAAAAAGATGCTCGACCCCTGGCGATGGTCAGCAACCGTTTTTCATAATCCCGAGTTACAGGGCGGCCGAAAAAGATGCTCGACTCCTGGCGATGGTCAGCAACCGTTTTTCAGAATCCCGAGTTACAGGGCGGCCGAAAAAGATGCTCAACTCCTGGCGATGGTCAGCAACCGTTTTTCATAATCCCGAGTTACAGGGCGGCCGAAAAAGATGCTCGACTCCTGGCGATGTTCAGCAACCGTTTTTCATAATCCCGAGTTACAGGGCGGCCGAAAAAGATGCTCGACTCCTGGCGATGGTCAGCAACCGTTTTTCAGAATCCCGAGTTACAGGGCGGCCGAAAAAGATGCTCGACTCCTGGCGATGGTCAGCAACCGTGTTTCATAATCCCGAGTTACAGGGCGGCCGAAAAAGATGCTCGACTCCTGGCGATGGTCAGCAATCGTTTTTCATAATCCCGAGTTACAGGGCGGCCGAAAAAGATGCTCGACTCCTGGCGATGGTCAACAACCGTTTTTCATAATCCCGAGTTACAGGGCGGCCGAAAAAGATGCTCGACTCCTGGCGATGGTCAGCAACCGTTTTTCAGAATCCCGAGTTACAGGGCGGCCGAAAAAGATTCTCGACTCCTGGCGATGGTCAGCAACCGTTTTTCATAATCCCGAGTTACAGGGCGGCCGAAAAAGATGCTCGACTCCTGGCGATGGTCAGCAACCATTTTTCAGAATCCCGAGTTACAGGGCGGCCGAAAAAGATGCTCGACTCCTGGCGATGGTCAGCAACCGTTTTTCATAATCCCGAGTTACAGGGCGGCCGAAAAAGATGCTCGACTCCTGGCGATGGTCAGCAACCGTTTTTCTTAATCCCGAGTTACAGGGCGGCCGAAAAAGATGCTCGACTCCTGGCGATGGTCAGCAACCGTTTTTCAGAATCCCGAGTTACAGGGCGGCCGAAAAAGATGCTCGACTCCTGGCGATGTTCAGCAACCGTTTTTCATAATCCCGAGTTACAGGGTGGTCGAAAAAGATGCTCGACCCCTGGCGATGGTCAGCAACCGTTTTTCATAATCCCGAGTTACAGGGCGGCCGAAAAAGATGCTCGACTCCTGGCGATGGTCAGCAACCGTTTTTCAGAATCCCGAGTTACAGGGCGGCCGAAAAAGATGCTCAACTCCTGGCGATGGTCAGCAACCGTTTTTCATAATCCCGAGTTACAGGGCGGCCGAAAAAGATGCTCAACTCCTGGCGATGGTCAGCAACCGTTTTTCAGAATCCCGAGTTACAGGGCGGCCGAAAAAGATGCTCGACTCCTGGCGATGGTCAGCAACCGTTTTTCATAATCCCGAGTTACAGGGTGGTCGAAAAAGATGCTCGACCCCTGGCGATGGTCAGCAACCGTTTTTCAGAATCCCGAGTTACAGGGCGGCCGAAAAAGATGCTCAACTCCTGGCGATGGTCAGCAACCGTTTTTCAGAATCCCGAGTTACAGGGCGGCCGAAAAAGATGCTCGACTCCTGGCGATGGTCAGCAACCGTTTTTCATAATCCCGAGTTACAGGGTGGTCGAAAAAGATGCTCGACTCCTGGCGATGGTCAGCAACCGTTTTTCATAATCCCGAGTTACAGGGTGGTCGAAAAAGATGCTCGACTCCTGGCGATGGTCAGCAACCGTTTTTCATAATCCCGAGTTACAGGGTGGTCGAAAAAGATGCTCAACTCCTGGCGATGGTCAGCAACCGTTTTTCATAATCCCGAGTTACAGGGCGGCCGAAAAAGATGCTCGACTCCTGGCGATGGTCAGCAACCGTTTTTCATAATCCCGAGTTACAGGGTGGTCGAAAAAGATGCTCAACTCCTGGCGATGGTCAGCAACCGTTTTTCAGAATCCCGAGTTACAGGGCGGCCGAAAAAGATGCTCGACTCCTGGCGATGGTCAGCAACCGTTTTTCATAATCCCGAGTTACAGGGTGGTCGAAAAAGATGCTCGACTCCTGGCGATGGTCAGCAACCGTTTTTCATAATCCCGAGTTACAGGGTGGTCGAAAAAGATGCTCGACTCCTGGCGATGGTCAGCAACCGTTTTTCATAATCCCGAGTTACAGGGTGGTCGAAAAAGATGCTCAACTCCTGGCGATGGTCAGCAACCGTTTTTCATAATCCCGAGTTACAGGGCGGCCGAAAAAGATGCTCGACTCCTGGCGATGGTCAGCAACCGTTTTTCATAATCCCGAGTTACAGGGTGGTCGAAAAAGATGCTCAACTCCTGGCGATGGTCAGCAACCGTTTTTCATAATCCCGAGTTACAGGGTGGTCGAAAAAGATGCTCAACTCCTGGCGATGGTCAGCAACCGTTTTTCAGAATCCCGAGTTACAGGGCGGCCGAAAAAGATGCTCGACTCCTGGCGATGGTCAGCAACCGTTTTTCATAATCCCGAGTTACAGGGTGGTCGAAAAAGATGCTCGACCCCTGGCGATGGTCAGCAACCGTTTCCCATCAGTCCGAGTTACAGGGCGGCCGGAAAACATTCGGGAAGTCAAGCTTCACGTTCACAAGATGAATTATGAGAAAAGTCTCGAAGCATCCAATTTACCTGTGCAGTAACATTTGCAGCTTATACAGCGTTAAGTCATAAAGGACTCAAATGGGTTAAAAAATTGTAAAAAATATGTTCTGCACGGTACGCCAATTTATGGTAAGGCGTCGCAGGAAAAGCCCATCATCGAGTTAACAGACGAAGAGTCTTGAATTTATTACGATTTATATCAAGACTAGCGATCCGCCCAGTTTCACACGGGAGCAATTTTCAATCTTTGGCTAACGGCATTACCAACCAAGGATGTTCTACTTAGGTCAACTCCAGACACATTTAGTGTCTGTCTCTGAGCCTATATTAGCTTTCCATCTAGGCATATGCTCTTCTCACTTTTGCCATAGATTTATAATAATTATAGATTACTACTAGCAAAATTTTTTCCGACAAATGGTCAAAAGAATGATGAAAAACGCATTCAAATATCCGTCTAGTGGTTCTTGAGATTCAGTAATAGGTTTTCTATAAAATTAGATCATATGTTCGACTAAGTTAAGTAATTCCATTAAGGGAGACCCGTAAGGAAAAACCCAAAATTCTTATTATTCCTTTTACATAACTAATTTTTTAGTGATAATTGAGCACATATTTTAAATCAACAATCAATAAAAAATATATTAGTTTTTATTTTCAATTATATTTTATATTACGATTTTAATATGTTTTTTTAAGCCGAAATACACACTTTTTATAAAACCTACTCCTCTGTCAATTTTCATTATTTTTTTTTGAAATAAATTTTTACAATATCGTTATAGTATATGCAAAAGACATAGGGAGAGTTTTTTTTTAAATTTATTTACGAGTTTTCATAAAACAAAATACTTTACTCATTACACGTTAAATTTCTATAAAAATTTCCAATTTTTTATGTTTATTAATTTTTATAGATTTTTCTGAACTATGTATAAAAAAAAAAGCTCTCCCTGTGTCTGTTAAACAGCTATTCAAGACTTAAAAAATGTAAACAGTTTAACTATAAGTGCATATATCAAAAAGTGTAGTACTTTGAACTTTGGCAAAATTGCAAAAAAAAATATATTTTGAGATAATCGCATTTTAAGTACAGAATACAATAGAAGTTAACGAAAACAACGAACTTTTGCAAGTGCTATTTTTTTAGTAATTTCTATTACATTAAGACTATTATCAAAACAAGAGTTTTTACCGTAAACTAGTATTTATTTTTTTGAAGCCAGTTTTACCTCTGATGACAACTGAAGGATTAGTGATAATTCACTGAAAAATCATACATTTCTTGTTTAATGAACGGAATTTTTTTTTTATTGGATCAGTACTATTTTAAAATAAGTCACCACTCTATAAACCACACCTTCTTTTATCTACAGCTATTTATTTTCTGTAAACAAGCCTTTTTTGTAGTGATACGCATGCGACGAAATTTAGGGCTATTTTTTCAATGTATTTCCTTCAATGGCGTCACCACATGTTTTACATGAGGACTTGGATTTTGTCTATTAGCTTTCGCCGATTGAAAAGAAAAACCAGGAGTCTACACTTTAAGGGTATTTAAAATGTTTGGAATAATCATATGTAGATACACTATGATACAATGTTGCATAAATGGAGGTTTTCATGGAAACCGAAGCCAATGGTTGGCAGTCGATTATGTAGTTGGAAAGTCAAATAAAAGTTAAAAAGCAGCTGGTAGCAATTTCCTTTGACTCTGAAATTTTGTCCATTTGTTCTCGAATATCTGATGCATCGTTTTATCAAATAAACCAAAAAACACTTTTTGAAATTTTTTTTTTCGAAATTTGGGGTTTGAGTCTCCTTTAATCTAAACCAGTTATCTCTACTATAAAAAAGGAACTATGGCGAATCTATGGTATTTACAATAATGAAATTTGGCAAACAGGTTGTCCTTATTTTTTAGGACTTTTGTGTCCAGCCCCCGAATTTTAAAATTTAATCTAGAACATTTCAAATTAATTTATTAGTTTTTTTCACCTTTCTTTTTTTTCTTCGGAATGTATCGTCATTGAAGAAAGGCGAGGATTTTGCGATTTTCGACCGCTGACATTACAAGCGTTTTTTGTCTTTATGCCTTTCGAACCATGCCAAGTTTTCCCGATTCTAGCGTGTTTTGATTAACGTTGTTGAAAAAAACCACTTTGAGGCCTTTACGGCGCTGTTTGTAGAGTTAGTTTGCGAAGCAAACCAAATGGGAATACGTAACAATCACCGTGGGTTGGCGAGCGTCAGCGAGCAGAGGTCACACCTGACCCCACAAAAAGAACTGTCACGGGCAACTCCGAGCTGACCACGAGTGGCTAGTATTTAATATTTTAAATATGCGAATTATGTCAGAAAAAATTTTAAATGCATTTTTTGTTCGCCTTTCTGAAATCGCAAGTATTGGAAATCTACCATATTGCATTTAAGAATCATTTAAATCAGTCTAGCAGAGGGGCTTTAGTTACGGATCTTTCTAGAATAAATCGAATATTCTGCATTCTTCCGTCGGCATAAGCAAAATCTAGAACTAAACTGATAGTAAGCATTTCGCTTACCTCTAGTTCGCCGCTTGAAAATTAACGAAATTATTATCGTGTGTGAAAGGAGGTTTGGAAGTCATAAAAAAGAAGGAAAAATTTTCGAAAGGAAGAATTTATCGTTTTGTACCCTTTAAGTACCGAACAAGATCCTCTTCTTGGCTGGATCTTTTTGAACAATATCTGAACGATGTCTGGTGAGAGTGTGATATCAGGTTTTCTTTTAAGAACATTTCCAATGAAAACTAAAGTTGATAAAACTGGTGGGAGATATCATAACAGGAAACTCGTTAAGATTATTTGTCAATGCTGAAAGGGAAGAAATGAACATATAATCAGTGTTACAAATTTGTGAAGAACTTTTTAGAAGATTAGTACTTGGTAAGTGCACTTAAGATTCTGTAGTACAGGGGCCACAACTTATTTTACGGGTGGCCACATTGAGATATTCAAAGTATCAACTTATTTTTGTATTATATTCATGAAACACAACACGAATAACGAACATTGTAAATCACGTTCAGATAAAATGCTAAAATGACAATTTTATCTGTGTGCAATTTATTTCAGTCGCAAAAATTCATGCAAAATTTATTTTTATTTTTTATTTATGAAATCCTTAAAACTAAAGGCTACACAGAACCCTTTTTCAAAAAAATTTTCTACAGACAGTAACATTAAAAATATATAATGACTTTTTTTCAGCTTATATTATCAAACTGAATCAAATAAAAAAAAAAGTTAATTTAGCAAGGGCCATTATTTTAAAATTTTAAAAATTGAAATTTTAGAAGTTTTTTAAACTCTTATAAAATATTTAATTTTTAATATTTTTTAGTTATTTCAAGTGATTTATATTTCTTGGATAATTGGGAACAAAAGTTAGTATGGAATTGACCATCAGTCTCATTGTTGAATTTTAATAATTATTTTGTAGCTAAACCTGAAAAAAACATAAAAATTCAAAAATATTAACTTTGACATTTTAAAAAAAAATTACTAGACTCTCAGACCTAAATCCATACTAACTTTTACAGTACATATATATGAAAGCATCTAAAAAAAATTTCCAGACTGTATCTTGTACAGAAAAAAAGCCTCAGGGAATTAAAACATTTGCATCCACAAAAATAAAAGTCTGAGAAAAATGCATTTTAAGTTTTTGAAGTCTTAAAACAAAAAATAATAATGCTTGTAGTGCTCTAATTTTTAATATGTTATTTACCAACTTTTAAATGCACTAAAAAAACACTAATTTAACTCAATGTGATTGAATATATTTTTTTAAATTCAAAATATTATGTTTTCATATGATGGAAAACATTTGTTACGGCAGCGACAAATTATTTATCTTAATCTTAACTTAATATTTTCATACCAAATATTTATCAAATTTTGATTATAATATATTATATATAACAATCGTAACCAAATATTGGTTTTTAAACAGACATTTTTATCAATATTGGTAAGCTAGTAATGAGACTCAGAAGAGAACGCAGAACATAAACTAACAGATACGATTTTAGTAGTGAAAGTTGAAGATAATAGCCATTTCCCCTAAGGAATTGATTTTATTCAAAAATATTTTGTATTAATTGTAAGAATGTAAAATTACATCAAAACAAAAACGAATTTAACCACGCCCCCTCCTCTATGCGGTCAAATTTTGTCACTGACAACACTCAGAAAACTTCAAATATCTT
The DNA here is from genome assembly GCA_947359465.1 of Metellina segmentata. Taxonomy (NCBI): domain Eukaryota; kingdom Metazoa; phylum Arthropoda; class Arachnida; order Araneae; family Tetragnathidae; genus Metellina; species Metellina segmentata. Next base: position 68,224,869 of record OX375873.1, on the reverse strand, counting down.
TAAAACTAATTGGATATTAGATCTAGAATTTTGAAACAAGCTTCCCAACTGTATAGGCCATCGAAAAATGCAATTTTTTTGATATTTTTGTCCTTTTTAGGGTACTGTGTAGCCTTGAGGCTGCAATGTTTGAAAAAAAGGGAGAAACGTTTCTTGCCTTTGGATTACCCAGACAGATTTTAATGTGGTCATTACGTTTTTTATCAAGTGTACTTGTTTTTTAAAAATGTATATTTTCATTTTTTGTTATTTATGTCAAAATTTCAACGGATCGGATAAATCTAGACATAGGGCTGGATCGGGCCCTCGGGCCGAAGTTGATGATCCTTTCTCAAACATAACGATGATCCTTTCTCAACATAGTGCAGGTATGTTGGAGATGATCCTTTCAAACATAGAGATGATCCTTTCTCAACCATAGTGCAGGTAAAAGGAAATTAATCACAGTGGACAGAAGTTATAAGTGGGGTGCCCCAGGGATCAGTTTTGGGACCAATTTTATTTATAATTTTCATAGATGATATAGGTCAGGGGATAAAGAATAGAATCAGTATATTTGCAGATGACTTAAAAATATGGGGGACAGTGGATACCAAGTTACAGATAGAAAATTTACAAGGGGATTTTGATAAGATATCCGAATGGGCTGTAAAATGGGGTATGTCATTTAATGTAGGGAAATGTCAAGTTCTGCATATGGGTTACAGGAACAGTGGAGCCGAGTACTGTCTGCAGGGAGTAAAGGTAAAGGAGGGAGAAACAGTCAAGGATCTTGGGGTGATAATTCACAGGGATTTTAAAATGGGTCACCAATGTTCAGCTGCGGGTAAAAAGGCTAATAGGTTATTGGGGTATATTAAAAAGACTGTAACTTCAAGGGATAAGAATATAATCTTGCCGTTATATAAGGGTTTAGTAAGACCACATCTAGAATATGCTGTACAATTCTGGGCTCCATATATGAGAAAGGACATAGAATCAATTGAAAGGGTTCAGCACAGAGCAACAAAAATAATAAAGGGGCTAGAAAATTTCTACTATAATGAACGTTTAAGTAAGCTAAACATGCATACACTGTAAAGAAGAAGAAGGAGGGGGGATTTGATTCAGCTTTTCAAGTTGGTAAAACAAGGGGACACAGAGGGCTTAAATTTCAATAGGGATAACAGAACAAGGGGCCATGGGTATAAATTGAATAAGACACATTTTAATCGGGATTTAAGGAAAAACTACTACTTTAATAGGGTAATAGACAGTTGGAACGCGTTGCCTGAAAATATAGTTCATTCAAAGGGAGTGTACGAATTTAAGACACAATTGGATAGTCAGTGGGAATTGGGGAATTCATAAACAAAGGACCAGCCTTGTTGGGCTTGAGCCTGTAGCTGGTCGTCAATACTTGTATTTGTATTTGTATTTGTATAACAATTTCATCCGAAAACCAATTTGAACTTGAAAACTTGTGAGGTTTTTGCAAAATATTGGCTGGTGAAATTTGAGAGTTCAGAGATGCACATACTTTGATAAACGTTGATAAAAATGATGGAAAAGGGAAACAGAAAAAATTTTGATCGCACAACCGAATCCACTTTGCGAATCCACTTCATTTCATTTCCTGTGCGCAAAGAAAACGAAAACAATTTGTGGGCACTCGATTCCAGAGGCGTCGTTTCGGATACTGAACAAATGACAGAAAGGCGACGAACGGATATCTTGTTCTTAAACGCCCACTTCCACTTCATCACTTGCGTCTCTTTGAATGGTCCCATTCCGTTCCGAAATGAGACGAAATCATCTGTAATGCACCTTTAATTCAAAGAGGGCAACAATTCAGTGCATGCACATAACTGAAAATTTAAACGGCTTTCATTCACTTGACGAGTGTGCTCACGCCAAAGGGCGGATAAGGACTGGAATTTGGCTCTGGCATCTACAAGACCAACGGTCCACTTTCACTATCTGTGGGTTGAAATTAAAATACAATTAAGGACAGGAACTAAATAAAAAAAAGTTGAGAAATGCCCGTGTTAAAAGAGTTTAAAACAGTAATGCACTTTATATCCTAAGCATACAAGTAAAAAACGCAAATTCAAAAATTTCAACTCATGAGTTATTTTTTAGCTTAGTTAAATCACATTGTGGCGATACTTAACCTGGTCAAGTCCAATAAGTCATTTTTTCTTTGCATGAAGTTAGATTTCTTCCAGGGAAACACCCCCTTTAGTGAGTTTATTTCAGTGAGAATAATTTTTACCGCTTCGTTATGCGTTTTTTGATTTAGTGAGTTTCCTTTGTTAGTCGACGATATTTTTAAGGAATGACTAATAGTTATTGACGTAAATTGTGATTGCAAACATATTTATATTTTATGGATTAATACACTACCCTACAATAATGGAGCGGAAGCCAAAGGATTTACATAAAATCCGACTACTTGTTTGGGGGCGTTTTTCGTGGTAAGGCCTGGGACCTTTTGATGTTGTTCCTGGTAAATTGAACGCCGATGCCTACATGAACATTTTGGATAATCAGGTTCTTCATACGCTCTTTCAATTTTATGGAATAGACGAATGTTATTTCCAGGACAACAATGCTCCGTGTCATGTTGCAGATTCTGTCAAGCTAGTGGTATCAAGATATGGATGTAAAACGTATTCCCTGGCCTGCTCAGTCCCGTCCTAAACCCCATGGAACATTTATGGGACCAGTTAGAGCGACGCTTACGGACCAGGGAACCACATCCGAAATCTACAGCTGAGCTGGCGACATTCTTGCAGCAGGAATGGACACAAATACCCATAGCTGTGTATCAAAACCTTGTTGAAAGTATGCCCAGAAGGGTTGCTAGTGTCAATGAAGCACTTGGGGGACCACCCCCCTATTAAAGCATGTATTATTTCCCTTATATCATAACATCTTGCTGTCCGGTCCATTATTGTGGGGTAATGAATGCGTGTTTTTTTTCATCGGATCACTTCTGGAATGAAGTATTATTAAACGAAACCTTAAATTCATTCCATAAATTAAATGAGATTCGATGAAGATTCTAAATTTATCGGCAGTATTTTAGCATCGGCCTTTCCAGCATCCCCAGTTTCCAGATGTCAATGGATATTTGTTGAATGTATGATAGGAGTGACAAAACTTTTGTATGTGTGTGTGCGCGTTCCACAAATGGCACGAACATAACTCGGAGAACAATATTTTCGAATGTTATTTGAAAGTAGTTTATATAATTCTTAACTTAGAAAATGACTAAGTAATGAAAAGTTAATAAAATGACTGAACTGAAATAAGTTGCTTTTAACATAAATTTCTTTGCATACGTTGATCAAATAAATTCATTAAGAGTTAACTGTAATACTCTCTCACACACACACAATACTAAGTTATATTTATTAACTCGGCTAAAACGAAGCTTCGTGCCACCTCCGTCAGAACTCTTGAGGTGTGTACGGGCTTCACGAACCCGAGGTACCCTAATGTTCTATTCTTTTCCCACGGGCCTATTAATATCTCTGATACCCAGGCGATCTTTATCTCCATTCTCTCTTTTTACAATTACTTGATATTGACTGTCTGGTGTCTTGGCCAAACATGTCATTTGCGCTTAAAACCCAAAACCAGCCAATCAACCTCCGTCCATATGCGAATTTATACTTTTAGGAACTTGGGGCAAATGAGGCTGAGATGCCGCCCTCTATCTAAAACAAAATTAACGTATTTAAAACTGTGATAAAGTATTATAATATTAAAATAATTAGGTTACAATATACTAGTTAGTACGATATTAGTATTAGTCGTTCAGAAACCACACACAATGCGGTTGAATCCGAAAAAAAATTAAGAAAATTAATGTTTTTTTAATTCATTGGTTTTTAAAATGTTTGGTTTATTAATTTGATCAGAAAAGTTTATTGTCTTTTTTCAAAGGGTAGGCTTTGCAACAAAGCAAGATATGTACAGTACGTGTAAATAGAAACGTAAGAAATTTATGCAAAACAGATTGTTCAGGATTGTTCTGTTTCATCAGTTCATGTTGTAATGTAGGGAAGCGTTCGTAAATGCAACTTCAGAACTGGTGAAACGGAGGTCACATGACGGATTATTTTCTGGTTTACACATTTTTCAAAGAATTGTTTACGAACGGGGCCTCATTGTTTCCAACACATATTGAAAGAAGAAGAATTTAGTTTTTATTTCAAAGTTTATGTAAAAAAGCATAGAAAAATTGGACTTATTCAAAATGGCTTCTGAAATTATACATTACAGAAGCTATAAAAAGAAGGTCTTTCTAACAAAGAAAAAACGAAGCAACGAGTAAATCCTTTAATAACTAAAAAGAATATTACTTGCTTCATTAAAATTTAACTTAATTAAATTAACTAAAATTAAAATTAAAATTAGACAACCGAATTGGCTTATGAGCGATTCATGTCAATCCTCCTGGTGGTTATCTAGTCGAGGTATCTCGCTGTTAGCAAAACTGAGCAGATCTTGTTCTCATAAGAAAATCGGCAATATCTTGGTGACGTGATAGCTCGTCATTTGCAAACTTGGTCACATCTCGATGGACTAGATATCTCGTCGAAACCACTTGGAGGGTTAATAAATTATTGTTCATAACAGTAATCTTCAGTTGTAATTTTTATTGACTATGTATAAAAATTACCAAACCCTTTTTGTTAACAGTTGCTTTTAATGGTTGTCTAAGACTGAAGTAAGAAAAGGCCCCCCCCCCTAATTCCCGAATAGTAATACAATTGCAGGAGACTATGTAAAAGAAAGGATTGGCTTTTAAACGTTTCATTCTAAATATGAAATGTTTGAAAGCATGGCACTTGAAAACACTTCTTTTACTAGAACGAAATTGTGCTTAAAAATATGTAAAAAAATGTGTTTTTTTCCCCCTCAAGAAAATGAATGAAATGCCGCTCCTGTTGATTTCCTAAGTTACTTCTCTCATCTTTTTCACAAACTAATTTTTTAATTCAGTGGTACATATTGAATAAATATCAAAAGTATATTTAAAATTTTTAATACACTTTAAACAACCCATACTCTATATAAAAGCGAAAAAAAACAATATTAAAAAAATTCACTTCAAATTGGAAGAGGACTGCAACTCTCTGCCCTTTAAAACTCTAGATAGCTTTTTTCTTTCAATCTCCAGGTAAACACCCTATCCGAAATCTTGCACTGGAGTCGTTTCTTCTTCTAACGTCATTGAGAGGTGAAACTTCTGTATAAAAGTGATTCAAAGTACTCGCTATAGGAGGGATTTTCAGAATGAACAAACAAACCAGACGGTCTGAGAACGATTTACATATGTCGTCCAAATGCTTTCGCATGATTGATAACGGGGTTACCTTAAAATTTAGTTTATCTCCATTTTTTTTGGTGGTGGGGGGCAATGTTTTTGGTTTCACTTTAATGGGTGTTGACCAATCATTTTTGAACTCGGAATTTATTCTTTGAAATTTTTATAGGCGAAATGCTGAAATCGAATTCGAAAAATAAGCCAACTGACGTCACGTTCTTAATACGTACAGGAAACACGTAACGCCCGCAGAAACACCAACGCTACCTACATTCAACTTGACAGAAAATGCTTCTCATAAATGCCGTAATACACTAAATTTAAGATATCTCTTTGAGCTGTAGGATGAATTCAACCCTCTGCGACCCACCGCCATTTAAAACGCTAGATACGTTTTCTCTTTTGGTCGACAGGCAATTACCAATTCCGGTCTTGACGTAGAGGTTGAGTGGATGTCTTCACACGAAAGTATTTAGTGGAATGCTTATCAAACAAAGCGATAACAAAGCATCGACGATGTGATAAGATAGCTATGGCTGCTGCAAAAGCAGATATTTCAAAATCGCATAGAAACTAAAATGTAGAGATATAGGCTGTTAATTAAAAATCTGCTCTGGTTTCTGGGAACAGTTTGACCATAAATTTCTTTGATTCAAAAACCTTTGTCCTCAAAATTTCTTTGTAAAATATATTCGAAAAGTTATCGGAAAAACAATATTGAAAATAATTTCTCAAAAAAAGTTTTGTTTTCACATGGTACATTTCTGGGAAAATATTCAAGAGGACTAATCATTACTGTCTCATCGCCATTCTGTTTCCTATCTGAAATCTCATAACATTGAACAAAAACGAAATAATATCCACTGTGAATCCTTTGCATTTCTCTTGAAAAATTGAACGAAACGAACTCCATACAGTTTTTAATATGAGGTAAAATGTTATCTGTAAAACGGGAAATCATCTTCTATTTTTTATGTGGAAAACATTTAATTCCTTTATAATATAGTTAATAAAACCATACAGATAGTCAAAGTAACTATAAACAGCAGTTTAAAAATTATGTATATATATATATATATATATAATTTTTAGACTGCTGTTTATAGTTATATAAATTATGTATATATATATATATATATATATATATATATATATATATATATATATATATATATATATAAAATTTTTAGACTGCTGTTTATAGTTATATAAATTATGTATATATATAATTTTTAGACTGCTGTTTATAGTTACTTTGACTATAAACAGCAAAACTCAAAATAACTATAAACAGCAGTTTAAAAATTATATATATATATATAATTTTTAGACTGCTGTTTATAGTTACTTTGACTATAAACAGCAAAACTCAAAATAGCTATAAACAGCAGTTTAAAAATTATGTATGTATGTATATATATATATATATATATATATAATTTTTAGACTGCTGTTTATAGTTACTTTGACTACCTGTTTGATTCTTTAACTGTATTTATTGGGTTCATTTAATCCTACGTTTGGCACAGCGTGGCCTAGCTCCATACCAATCAATGAACTGTTAAACAGGGTGTTCAAACTGCGGTTCACGGGCCATATCGGATCTCGAAATACCTTTATCTTGACTGCTTCAGCAATTTTTAATTTATAAAATTTTTGTTTTGTGTATGTAACACAAAAGATCAACAAACATTATCAGAAACAAATCTTTACTTTGTTAACCAGAAAAATCACCAAGAGCGACAAAACAACTAACTACATTTTCTTTATACCATCACATTCTATGGTATGAAGCATTTAATATTTGTTGCTCCCCTGTTATGAATCCTGCGAGTTGTGGGCTGCGCAGGTTCGATTCTTGTAACGTATTCAGGGTGTATTTCTCTCCTGTATCAGTTAACCTTTCCTAATGTGTGTCCATTACTTGACGTTTTCCGTCTTGTGTTTGGCGCAACGCTTGATCAAATGTGGCACTTGCTCCTTAAAATACAACTAGTTTCAAACCCTGTTATGAAAATGACATATACTCTTAAAAATATTGCTTGTGGAATTTAATAGTTAATGTATTCTTCACACACACACACACACACACACACACACACACACACACACACACACACACACACACACACACACACACACACACACACACACACACACACACACACACACACACACACACACACACACACACACACACACACACACACACACACACACACACACACACACACACACACACACACACATTCATCTATAAAAATTAAATCACTTATTGAATTACATTGCTTCTACTCAATGCTTTTATCGACGTAGGTAAAGTTATTTCGTGAAATGACTTGTAAAAACATTTGCAAATATGAATTTTAAACGCGATAATGTATCAATTACTTAAAAAATGGTTTTTATGATATCCATGCGTAAGGTTTGAAATGAAGGAAATGAGTCACAAGTGTTTGAGATTTCGTATTTTGGAAAGCGAAGTATGTTTGTCCCAGCTAATTTCAGATGTTTTCTTCAGATAGTTGGGATGCCGTCTTTAACGTAACACAAGTCAAAAAGAAAGACACGATTTCAGTTAGCAAAAATGAGTTTTCATCGAATGAATCACGCAGATATTAATCCATGTAGAAATTCGAAAACAATGAAACGGAGTCACAAGAATTATTTTACTGATCATATTCCCTTGAGATAAAACGAGACACATTAGGGAAAAAAAAAACTAGCTTTAAAGCAGAATTAATTCAGTGTTTGAGACGAGTGTTGCCAACATATATTTTCTATTTTCTCTAGGTATATCACTTGAATTCGAATAATGCGACTTCACGGTTCCATAAATTACTAGAATCTTTTGATATTGACAAACGATTAATTCATGATTGACCAATATTAAACTATTTTAATAAAAAAAAGGGACAAAATTAATATTTTTATTAAAGGAAAAAAAAAGCACTGTCTCGTTTAAAATAGTAAGACCAGCCAATATTCCCAGACACCTAAATGTTTTTGCAATTTTCAGTGAAAGAAATGGGTAATTCTGATTCACACTGTTCTAAGAACGGGGTAATTCCGTGGAATGGTTCTAAATAAATTATTCAGGAACTGGGCCATTTTCCTCCCCCCGGAGCTCCACTCCACCGCCGGCGACAGGGGCTACAGCAAGGTGTCGCAGACCGCAATTTGTGAGGATTCTTAGGAGATCCAGATCTGAAAGTGAAGCGATTTGTGTCTGCCGTCCGGAGCTCGTATTCGCTTCACTTCCCGCAATGCATTCATTACACGCCTCATTCATTGCAGCTGAAACATCGCATGCGTAGGGTGGTGCTCAGTTCCGTAGGAATTGCACGCTTTGTGAGTTCACCTTTTTTCCATCGCGATCAATGAGTGGAACACGGTGAGTCAGCGACGGAGAGCGCATTGCTTGCCACACAATTCGGGCCTCTTTTTTTTTTTTTATTGCCCAGTCTCCTTTTCTCATCGCGGTGATTCCGCTGAGTGACTGGTGCGGAAACAGACTCTTCCATGTTGCGCACTACGCCATTATTCGGAGAACGTATTACTGATATCGCGATTGTTTGTTTATTGTTAGAAATCAACGGATGCTAATCAAGTCATGTAATATTTAAAAGAAGCAGTCACGGTTGAAGTGGTATAAGGCTAAAAAGATTATTTATTTATGCCAGGGGCGTCAAATCCCATGTGTCGGAACACTTCACCCTCTCAAATATTTTTAAGGTTGGGGTCCGGTCCCCTAAAATATGAAAGGCAAGTTCCCACATATTGAATAAAAAAAAACATAATGGCCTTAGCCTTTAATATCTACAACAGAAAAATTCTTCGGTTCATTTCAGAAACTTTAATATTTTTAATTACAATTAAATTTGAAAAATTATTAACTTAAATTGTTCATAAAAGGATACAGTTTTTGTTAATTTTTATCTAGCTGATGAATCTGTTTTCAATCAATTATTACCAAAGGGTAATGTTGTGTCCGATCAAACCAATAGATGGTCCAATCTGCTCGTTTTCACGTTGTTTTGTGAACAAAAATAAATAAATTAATTAAATTTACTGTATGCTCTCAAGTCTTTCATGCCAGTTCACTTTCAAATTTCTGCCCCGTGTGGAATTTTCTATGTAGCCATCTGCCCCTGGTGGGGACCGCCGTGGTTACCGTCCACTGCGTTAGCAACCTACGAGTTGTAGGCGGCGCAGGTTCGATTCCTGGCAGGTGCATTCCTCCCTGAGTGTATTTTTCTTCTGTGTCAGCAAATATTCGACTGTGTATGTTAATGACTTGATATTGCAGTGTATCTGGCACAGCATGGTCAAATATAGCCCTTGTGTCATAAAATCCCCCAAACCAACCAATCCCGGGTTCATAAGTTCAAGCAACAATTTTAAATTCAATTAAGTAATAAGTTCTGAAACAAAACCTGGACATAAAAAAGAAATGGGACTCCCGAAGTGAAAAAAAGGCAGTATTCTGTTGAAAATTTAACTCCTAAAACTAAGTGTGGATTTTGAGATATTTTGCTCTATGGACTTCCAATGGATACACTTATTTAAGACTGACCCGTAAATGCAAAAATCGGAACTATTCTTTGCTCAGATAACCAAATTACAAATTAACGGTTTAGTTTACCTGATTTCTTAAAAACTAAAGACGATTTTCAATTTTGTCCTACAATTTCAGAAGCTTTAAATTAAAGTAGTTTTTCGATTTTCGACAATTCTTTGAGAAATTTCGGCAAATTTTGCTACTTGCACATATTTTAATAACTATATAACCACAAAAGTTATTCCAATACCTCTGTGTGGAAAGCGGCAATGGATATTACCTTATGGTGTCAATAATTTACTGTGTGTGTTGGAATAGAATATTTATTTTACTTTTTCTTTAGATCGAAATTTTATTTTCTCGGTTACTACAAAGGTTCCTCAGCAGTGAAATTATTCCGTTAAATGACAAGTAATATATTTTGTGTTTCGAATGTTTCACAACCAAACATTTATAAAACGTCATTTATGATTTGAACAAACACTAAAAGGCAATATTTTCTTCAAAAGAAATTGAAAAATAAAAAGTTTTTTCTTCTGGTTCTTTCGATCACATTTTTAAAATTTTGAAACACTTTTGACTTTTTTTTCAAGCGGAAAAAAAAATCGTATGGGTCGTTTTGTATCGGAAACGAAAACGCAAACCATCCCCAAACAATCTGTCAGGTATAAAATATTACATGCATCGTAGACATTCACATTCCGAAATTCTCAACACAGTAGATTCAGACGAACATAAGAGAGAGCTGCAAATCTTTATTGATCCAGAAAAACTAAAACTAAAAAAGGCGGTATGAGATCAATAAATAAATCGCTCAGCTCAAGTCGCTAACTTTTAAAGTTCCGATCATGCGTTCGAGCCAGTAATCTTAATTGACGAGTAATCAGGAGAGAGAAATTCCATTTTAATTCCACAGATCCGTTTTTTAATGAACTCCTGAAAAGTGTTGGAGCGAGACTAATTTTTAGACGCTTCCAAAATCCTCAGCTGCAATGTCTGGTAAGATATCTGGCTGTGACCTCGGCGCTGGGCCAACGCCCGCCTCGCTTTCTTTTGCTGCAGTTCCTTGTATGGATATGACGTGTTGTTACTACAAAATTACGTCATGGGAGATGTGAAGTGTTATTGGTAGGATCGGAGTTCTGAAGATCGTAAGAAGCCACACCCATGACGTAACATCCTTTCATAAAACTTACTTAAATTTCAAACACATGGAAGCGCGCTTTTCAGTAGAGTATGATTCAGAAAGATAAAGTGTTCATAAAAGCACTTGTGGCAATTCATTTTCGAACACAAGTTTGGAACTGCAGACTTCAATTATGGATTTTAACTCACACACAAAATGAACCAAAATTTTATAAAATTGCAATTGCAAAAATTAGAATGCAAAGTGCGTTGTTCGGTTTGTCCAAGAAATTCTTAATTTCTAAAATCGTGAATATGAGTTGCATAAAATACTATACAATTTTCTAATATTTGATTTATGTCTCTCGGTGGAAAGAAAACGATGTTCGAAGAGTGTTGGGGTTTTTAAGGAGCCAAGCAGCGCTAAATGTGAGAAAAAGTAAAATAATGGACGTACACATTCGAGGAAAGTTGTTTGCTGTCACAAATGAGAGAAACAAGGAGATAAATCGAACCTACGCCGCCTACAACTCCCAAGTAGCTAGCACAGTGGGTAAATCCAGTCACGACGTCCCCGAAGGTTCGAGGAAAGGTAGCTTTATCTGTTACAGCATATTCATCGATTTTTTACTTTCATTAAACATCAGAAACATATGTAAAGTAAAACTAGATGGCTACATCTCCAAGATACGTGATTTCAATGCATTACAAACAAATTCCGTTATAAATGCGCAGCAAACGTTAATGTTATACTTCTTAGGACCCAAAGACAGTCTCTTCTAACACATACCTCAATTTTAATCTGTAGGTCAACGTTTTCAAATACCTAGATCCAACAAATTTGTTAAAACAATTTACAATCACGTATATAGAATCTCTCTATATTAAAAAAAAGTTACCGCCGCCGCCGCCGCCGCCGCCGAAGAATTGAAATTTTTGTTGTTTAGCTCCATTCTTAGACGGTTTCCCGAGAAAGTACTGATCGGAAAAATATGAAATTAACATGCTTTGTTCTTCATCGTATTCCCTGGATAATTATTAAGATTTTTTTCCGATGCGGCTATTAGTTTAGGTTTTATTAAGTGTTAAAGTTGAAGAAGTGAAATTTCTTCCGCGAGTGAGCAAAACACATTCAAAATTTCAGTCTTTAGTCGTGAGTTTTTTTTTAAGAGTACCTCTCAACGTAAATTTTTGCAGCTCGTCGAGTTTTTTTTTAAATTTAAATGTGGTTCTTGATAATATTTTTTTGAAATTCGGGAAAAATCGGGACATTTTTGTTATTTTTTTTTAAAACTGCCGTATCTATATCTAATTACTATTAGTTTTTAATTTTTAAAATATCGCAGTATACCTCAGAATATACTCTTTCTTACGGTACTATTATTTTTGAAATCGGTTAATAATTAAATTGGATGCGATCAAAAGTTCGTGATACAAAATTCGGAATCTTCGGATATTTTCGCTACGTTTTGTTAAAACCGTTATGTCTACGGCAAAAACCATTATTTTTTAAATTTGAGAACATCACTGAATACACTACATTACACTCTTTCTTATGGTACAATTATTTTTCAAATTGGTTAATAAACAAAATCGATGCAATTAAAAGTAGGTCATACAATTTTCGGAACTTTCAGATCGTAACTTCCGATACAAAACTAAAATGGTCATATCTATATAGTATTACTGTTAGTTTTTAATTTTAAAAATATTGCAGTATACCTCACAATGTACTCTTTCTTACGGTACAATTATTTTTAAAATTGGTTCATAAATAAATTCGATGCAATCAAAAGTTGGTGACACAAATTTCGTATTTTTCAGTTCGCATAGCTGGTTCGGCAAACAGCAGTGGGTTGCATTTTCTACTATCGGGTTTGCCAGATATCAAATTTATCGTAGCAACAATTGCCATAAAAACGATTTCTTTTTATTTGGCGAGGAAAAAGGCTCGCTTTTTTCCCTCTGTTCTCAAGACAGTTTACCGACAAAGTACAATGTATTGATATTAACACTGTTTACTTAAAATTGTACAGGGAACAAGATACAGAAGATTTTTTACTGATGCGGCTATTAGTTTAGGGTGCATTAAGTGTTAAAGCAAAAAAAAGTGAAATCAATTGCGAAAGAAGTATTGGTTTGAGAAAGCAAACCAAACGGGATTGCGTAGCAATCCCCGGGGTCGGCGAGCGTAAGCGAGCAGGGCGCGAAGCCCTCGCTGTGACGTCATGTACCGGAAAGTGAAATCAGCATAATACGAATTATTCAGATAGTTTCACTCTGTGAAAGGAATGTTGGTTTGCGAAGCAAACCAAATGACATCTGTGAAAGGAGTGTTGGTTTGCGAAGCAAACCAAATGGGATTGCGCAGCAATCCCCGGGGGTTGGCGAGCGTAAGCGAGCAGGGGGCGGAGCCCCCTAGTTTATTAAAAAAGTAAAAAAAATGTCAAAATTAATCTGTTATCTGGATATTACGCGGGAAAAGAATAATGCTAAAACACAGAAAAATTTCTGACACTAAGGAATTCAGTTAAACAATCTAACCAACAAATTGCTTTTTTGACGTAAAATTTGGATGTATTTAAGAGATTTTTTTTATGTGGTAAAGTTTTTTAGGGGTTCATCGGTTGTATTCTCGAAAGTGTTTGTATTATCCTATTTTTAAGTGTAAAAATTGAAAAAAAAAAAAAAAATATATCCAATAATTTGTACTTCTAAAAATATGTGTACTATATGACCTAAAAATAATTTAACCGTGTGTTAAAAGCAAGGGAAGAAGATAAGGATAGCATTCTTAACGGAACTATTTAACGGAAAATTTGAGACCGCGCAGCGGTGTAGAACCCGTTCCAGATTCGATAAAAGTTGCGTCGATCACAAATCACGTGGGCGACTCAAAATTGCTTGTTGGATATACACATATTTTAAAATAGATCATGATGTACAGTGGTGTAGTCATAAAGTAAGCAGTGTCGGAACGCTCTGACTTGGGTGGAATTGTTAGGAGGGGGGAGTGCAGGACAGAATGGAGCGGGTTAGAAAGGGTAAGCTGGGGATCACAATGATATATTTTTTTTGCATTTTTAATTTCAAGGAGATATTTTACAATTTTTGTTCTTCTTTCTCGTGAAAAAAAAAGCACTACCGGAACGTCGTTCCGGCTCCACTACACCCCTGACGTAATAAAGGTATTTCCTTTACCCGGAGTAACATAAAGTCAATTTTCTTTTATAAAGAAAATTCTCATCAAAACAAGAGTGGCGAAAGCATTTAATCATTAAAAAAAATAGGAATCTACGCTCGTGGGCAAGTTTTTTGTTAAAGAATCAAGTTATAATGATAAAGGAATTCGAATTTAGTCATTGTTTTTCTGTTAAACTTGGTCATTGGGACTTTACTAAAGAACACGTTTAAGCTGAAAAGGCAAAAAGTTAATACTATGGCAGATAAAACGCAATACATTATACCATAGATTTCTAGTGATTCAAGAATTAAACCTTTCTGCATTCAAATAAGCATAAATTCAAAGCTTACATTGAAAGAAAACAAAATCATTTCTTGTTTAGAAATGATTTTCTTGAATATAAATAATTTCGTCCTCCGAATCTGCATTAATAAAAAATTCTTAAAATTTAAACTTATTAGCTGAGTTAATTTTTAGAGATTGTAATTGACCTAATTGATCGGTATAATCATAAGAACGTAATTAGAGGTTGATTTTTCTATCTCAGCGTTCAGGATTGTCTTCAATTAAAAGATTTTTAAAATTTTATAAAAATCCTCAAAAAAAAAAAAAAAAAAAAAAAAACTCGCATAGTCCTGCAGTTTTTACACAATTTTTTTTTTATTAACTGAAGATTTATTTAAGTAAAATAATTTTATTAAAATACAATGGCCTTTAACACTCTTATGAATTAGTCAACATATACTGAAAAAAATTTTTAGGTTGAAAATCACAAGGAATATATAAAACCTATTAACTTATAAAGCAAATAAAAGAAAATGAAACAAAATATATTAGCCCAAGAATAGTTAATTATAAAATAAAAAAATAATGCAAAATAATTACATTTCAAAATTTATAACCATATTTATTAACTATCCAATTATATTGAAATACCAAATTTAATGTGGACAAATATTATTAGAACACAATGGTTGAAAAAGCTCCAGATTCTTTGAAAGAATTTGGATTTCAAGTCCGAATATATACTCTTGTATTGTTTAGGGATTTACTTTAATATTGATTAAAAAAACATAAACTTTCTCTTGCCATGGAATCTCAGTGGATAATTTACTACAAACACGGAACTAAGGATTACCATTCCATCAAACTGAACTAAACTGTATAAAAACATAGTTTATTTGTATCAAAGCTCAATTAGCCCTAGCCCTTGCTGTAGTAATCATTGTAGATGTTTCAGTATGATTTGCCACTGCTATGCATGGCAAGTGTCTCTTATCTTTTTGACATAGTCATAGGAGCTACGGATACCTCATGATGATGGACGAATAGAATCTTTTTTATATTGCCTCAATAATTGTACTAGTGTTTCTCGCAATATGTGTGCAGCAATATCACAATACAACAAACTAACCCTGTTATCAACACAATTCTTCCTTTAAAACTCTGTCAACTCTTCACAGTGTAGTCTCATTTTGTACTAGCGAAGCACAATACTAATCGAATTCATTGAAATAGTGTCAGAAATTTTCTTTTTGACCCTTTTATATCTTCCGAGTAACATATTCCATCACATGAGCCTATATTGTGATCATATCTACTCTACTTGCATATCCAGTGGAGATTTTAATATAATTTGCATTTACCATGATAAACTACTTGTTTGTCAATTTCCAGTCAATCCAATTCTTTCCTGGTGTTGTATATTCAATAAACAGTGAGATTAAGATATGTGTTTTGAAAAATATTTTCCTATAAAACAGATTTGTAATTTTGTTACTGTTTTCATCAAAATAATTCAACAGAGAAGATTGAAAAACTTCTATGAGGTTTTTATTATGGAAATAATAGGAAATGATGTTTACAAAATCTAGCCTGTTCTGTACAAGGTAATTTCCTTAGAAATGATAAGGGTCAAAATTGTAAAGCAATGCACATATAGTGAATACACTTAGATTTAAGTAATTTTTTATCACTGACTTTTTAAAATGCACATTTGTATTTATTTTTCTATATTCAATTAAATGTATAGAAGCAGAAACTGAAAAAAATTACATTCATAATTCTTATTGAACATAAAAGAGAATGCATCTGGAATGTTATGACAAAGACCTAATCCCTTAATCATATTTATTTCATGATCACATCTGATACACATGTGTGATTTCTCATATATCTACTTATCGAAAACATCTAAGCTAAACAGAAACATAGTCAGAGTACAAGTAAAATATTGTTTACAGAACTGAATAAGTGAAAATTTTAACTAAGATTCTAATTTTCTAGAGTATTGTGTATTAGAAAAATACATTTTCATGAAAATATCAAAAGTACAAAACTGTTGCTTGTTTTATGTTAAATCGTCTATGATTTTATACCTAGGAATTTGACAAATACAATTGAATATTCAAAACTTTTAACTATATATAAAAAATAAAATTAATTTAATATAATACGAAATAGAAAAAGTTCAATCAATTATTCACTAATTGAATTCCTATTAAAATCTATATTCTGATAATTATTCTTAGCTAAAATCATAGAAAACTAGCTATGGTCTTTCAGTGTACTCAAAGGGATTTTAAAGTGTACCCAAACACTGTAAATAGGATTGATAATAAACATTCTTTATAGACATAAAGCATTGTGAAAAGGGGCTGAAGATATGAAGATGGATATTTTGTAAACGTGTAATCAAATGAAAAGATTCATACATTCTAGTCATCAATGACTGTAATCCAGTCACTAGTTACAGCAAATTTGTAGACACAATTTTATATACAAAAAATTCAGCATGATCTGGGAGTTTTAGAAAAAGAATAACATATTTCAAAGAAAGCAAAAATTATTTACAACTAATTTTTTCAACAAATAAATAAAACACTTATATTATAGTCAAAATGATTAAATAAATAGCATAAGGTTATACTTTTTGGTGAAAATTCGTTCAACATATGAAACCTGATTACTGCTTTGACATATTGATTTTGTTTAGTATTTTATGAATTATAATAAAACAAATTTATAGATTTAATATCCATGTAATAATTCAGTTCATTGGATGGTGAAAGTCCTCAACTACCATATCGATTTAAATATACATTATTCCCATACAGTCCATTAAGGTACGGTAGAATTTCAGGTACCAATGAAGAACAATTCTCACTTTATATAATTCCCATACCGTCCATTAGGGTATGATAGAATTTCAGGTAACAATGAAGAACAATTCTCACTTTAAAAAATCATAACTAAAAGTACCAGTCACTATGTAAAACCGAAAACTTTGTGAATGTTTTTTAATTTCAGAAATACTGATACAGAATTTTTACAAACATTTTTGTTGCATGAAATAATTTATTAAATAAAGTACAACCATGCATCTTAACTTCAGTAGTATTGTGTTAAACAGATATGGATGAATGTAAATTTATTTATAACTACACAATTTACATGTTATTTTTGTCGTTATAATGACAAACTCATGATCATAAAATAATATAAATAATTGAATTAAAACACCCAAGAACTTTTTACAAAAATTCAATATGCCACAAAATTGAAAGTGATTATTAAGTTAATGAAACTTGTCTAAGAGCTGAAAAAAATTACACATACAATACTTTATCTGAATGAAGAAATTTTGCACTGTATTCATGTTACTTTTATTTTTGTGTAAACGAATTTTATAACAAGTAATGAGAAAAAGAGAAATTGTTCCAAATGGGTTACTGATTCAACTGGTGAAATGGGTAATCTAATAATTTTTAACATATCTAAGTGACTGAAGGTTTAATGAAATTATGTACTTGAATTGAGAGGTTCATGGTATTAATGCAAATTAGTAAATAATGCACTAGGAAAAATTATGAATACTTTTAAAAAGTTTGATTCCCTTTAAAACCTCAAAGCTTATTTTAAACAATCAAAATTAATTTTCAAATAAACATCAATTGAAATTTGAAAATAAAAAAGTACTATGAAGAGATATGTAACATTGTAAAGCTTAAACAGCAAAATACATTAAATTACAAGGTACAAATAAAAATGTAAGGTAATTTGTCTTAGAATTGCACACAAACTACGGATATCAGAATAAATTTAAATCAAAACTTTTTTGCAATGATATTAGTTACACTAGAGGACATGGTTCGAGGTTTTTGCCTTCCTTCAAATCCATGAAATTGATGAGTTTTCCAGATATAGATAAATCTTTAATACATCCAACAAAGGAAGAGCTGAAGTAACCAAAAGTTTCTTCTTCAATATCTAAACCATTAGGGAAACCACCTATTTGGAGTAGAAACACATCAATTAGATTATCAATCACATTATGATTTCAAGTAATCTTCAATGGAGAATGTGGCATATAGTTTGATCATTATTGGGTACACGAAATCAAGTTCACTTTTCAGTAATTTACCAAATTTTGAAACTTAAAAATAAACCAGACTTTTTAATAACAATGGTGTCTTTTGAATGAAAAACATTGGACCAATTATTATTGCTTTAACCAAACATTTGCTAAAGCCAAAAATTTTGCAACCCTTTTTACCAAACAATTTAATTATGGCACTTAGCAATAAAAAATAATACCCAAAAAGATTTAAATGAGTATTTCTTGAAATTAATAGTGGACAGTATAAAACTAAACTGTTGAAATGAAGTAAATCTTATGCAATTACACACAACTGTGCCAATCTTACACAACTTTGATTGAAAATTGATGGCTGAAACAATGAAGCAAGACATTAGAATAATTCTTTTGGTCTAGTTTAAATCCAAATGTTTCAAACGATTATAATACAGTTACAGCCAAGTATTCAATATTGAGAAACAACACACTTAAAAAATTCAAGGGATATATTACCAAAATAATAACTGCCATCTGTATTCAGTTCATAAAATGAACCAGAGACTTTACTTGAGTAAGCTTGTCCATCAAGATACATATTTAGCAGTTTATTGTTTCTGAAAAGAAACAAAATATTTTAATCCAACCTGAAATAAAACGAACAGTTGTTGCACAGAGTTGTTAATTTAGTTGCTCCAATTTAAAGAATATCTTCAAAAGTAGAGAAAAACCTCAAAACATTACAGCCCTTTAATTAACATCAACTTAAGATTATTGTATGCATTGAATATTTTTTATAGCAATATACATTTGAAATTACTATTTTGATTGAGAAAACAATGTGCACTGAAAAGTTATCAATTTCAAAACAAGTACAGTAATAAGCAAGGCATGTTAATTTAAATAGCAATTTTTACTTAAAAATTTAATTTCTTTTTTTCCCATTAAATTTAATAATATTGAAAATGAAGTAACCTGGGAGAAACAGCATGATACAAATCAGTTTAAAAATTTGATTCTACTCAGTAACCCCCAAGATTTATTTATTTTTTTAAAATTAACACTAACTCGTTTCCCTACAGTGAAGACATTAATCGTAATCAGGGGTGAAAACAGTCAAAATGTAAAAAGAGGAAAATATATGCAGCGTTACTTTAAACTGCAAAAATATCTGAATAAGAATACTATATTTGTGTACAGAACATTGGTGCAGCCAGAAATTTTTTCTGAGCAGGGTTGGCAAATTTTTAGTTTGATAAAACACTATTAAAAACACTAAAAAAAATTGTTTTTGAAGTAGGAAGGTCAACCCATAACCTCCCATGGCTGCGCTACTAGTACAGAATATGTGTGTATGTTAAGCATGTATTTTTGCCTATTATTTAGCTTAAAAGCTCTACAAAGTCCACTATAAACAATGAAATTTGTCTTTGGAAAAGGGGGAGGGGGCACTTTACGCCTAAACTCAAATTTTGTAAAAGAGAAAAAATATCTTGGCAATTCTGTAAACAGTATAAATAAGTTGCATGAAGTTGAAAATGTTATTTTTATGAATATTTTTGAACATCTCACCAATGGTGAGATTTTTTTTTAAGAGTTGCAATTTTTCCAAAACCTTGATACAAAAATGAAATAACAGGAAATAAAAATGATATGTTACAAAAGAACAAATAAAATTTGTGCTATTTAATAAAAATAGTATTTCTGCATAACGGTTATTGCGGATTTTAATACAACCTGGGCAAGTGGAAAGTTTAAAAATTTTTATTTCGAATATTCCAGAAAGTTCTTTTAAATTCCGTTAAACTGTCGTTTGATTTCATTGGTTCAATTGAAATAATTCTTTCCTTGGCGACTTAAGTGCGCCAAAGGCAGGCTGTTGCCACCGTTATAAACGTAGACTGAAGCTGTACCCCTGTGATAAAAAATAAAACTTATTCAGTTCAAATTTACAACCTATTTTCGAATATAAAATATTTTTTTTCTTCAAAATCTCTAATATCGCTATATTTTTCCGTAAATATTCTTATTTTCTAAACAATTCAACTTTAAATCAAATAAAACTTAAAATTAATAACTTGTATTATCCAAAAAACAAAAAAAAAAAAATTTAACTTATTAAAACAATCATAAATATAGCCCTTAAAAGAAGCATCATTTTGAAAATTTCGGTTGCAAAATATAGCTGCAGTCTATGTTTAAAACGGTGGCCGCCGCCTTGGCGCACTTCTAAAGTCGACAAAGAAAGTTTTAACGGATTTTGAAAGTACTTTCTAGAATATTCAAAATGAAAATTTAAACTTTCCGCTTGCCGGAGGTTGCCATAAAAAACGAAATAACTAGTTTTCTAGACTAATTTTCTAGTTGAAAGAAAAATCACATTAAAAGCTGATCAACTTAAAATATTTCATTTATACCTTTTCCGCCGCATCATGACGTTTCACGGCCGCTAGATAACAGCTCCGCTTTTTTAGGAAAGCGTAGCTTTACCTATGAAATATTAGTCCAAGAGCTGATGACGAATTTGGGGAAGGTATTTTAGGCACTATGAAATTGTAAAATAGTAGTTTTTCAATGGTAGTTGAATAGGGAATCGAAAGTCGGGAAAGGCGTTTGGGGTTATTTCGCTACTGCGCAGCATATGACACTTGCAAAAAATTAATCTCACGGAGTATCCTTTAGGCACTTAGAAATTTTTTTAATCTCTTATTTTAGCATTTATAGAATCCAGAAATAAAAATCCCAGACTGGTTAGACGGTTTTAAAGTATAACCCGACTGTCTCGAACTTGTATTATAATAAACGCAAAAAATATTCTTTAGGCACTTTGAAATTTTTATAGCATGTTTATTAATTAGTATTGAAAGTATGTGCAAAAAGCCAGACTAATACGACGGTTTTAAATAACAACCCGACGCAAATAAAAATATTACATAAGTATCGGCTGGATGCCGACAGCTGCCAGGGCCCTAGCTCGCCGGTCTGTGTGATTAGTTGCTGAGGAACCACATAACTCGAGTTTAGCGTGCAGCTGAGGCTGCTTACAAAGCATTTTGGAGGAGTTTATTTATTTTCACACAAATGTGACCACGCTGCAAATTATTTTGAGTTTATTGTTATACTGTTTTTTGAGGTTTTTTAATTACAGTTGTGTTATTAACATTATAAGTATTAACATATGCATACATAGTAATAATTATTATAGTGACAGTAATTGTTTTACCTTCAAATAAATTCTGCCTATAGATAAATTGATGATTTAATTGATTTAATAATAGTAACTTTTCTAATATTTGGAAATTTATTATCCAGAGGACCTTTCTTTAGATAAAAACCAATTTAGACATAACTGATTTTCTCGACTTAAAATTTATGTTTCGTGTGACAAAGCTGACATTAAAGAAAGTAATTCTTGAAACGATGAAAGAAAGTAAAAAAATTACCCAAGAACTTGGCGAACTTAGTATAAGTGTGACATATGATTTAGCTATTGCCAAAGTTGCGATGCAAATTCAATCAATACAGGAACCATTGCACAACAATTTATTTATTCATTTAGGCGCGTTCATTTTTATGTTTGCTTATTTCAAAGCTATTGGGAAATTTATTAATGGTTGCGGATTAATGAATGTTGCTGTTGATTGTGAGTTGTTAGCTAGTGGATTTGTTGAATCATTCCTCACGGGCAAACATTCCAATCGATGCAAAAGATTGCACCCATTAATGGCACTGGGGTTAGAAATTATGAACTTTAAATTATATCTCGAAAAAGGAGAATTCACAATTGGGGACGAGTTACGTTCGAAACTTTTGCAATTTAATAAGGGTATTATGTCTTTCACGACTGTATTGGAAAACCAAGATATGTCGGAGCTTATGACCTCTTATCTTGCACATAGAGAAGCCTCTCTGAATGGATCATTTATAAAAACAGCACAATTTTATATGACTTATATATACCTAATTAACTATTATCACATGTTAAGCCGTAGTATCAGAACAGGAGATTTTGCACTATTTAAATACAACTTGCCAAAAATGTCTAATCTATTTTTTTTTTAAACCAGCCGAATTATGCTCGTTGGTTGGTTAAATATCACGACAACTTAATGAAAAATGAAGAAACTCATCCTGAAATTACAGAAGCTATGGAAAAATCATATTTAGGAATCCAGAGAACTGATAAATCTTTTTCAAGACAGCCAATCGATCTGACTCTGGAACAAACTATCAATGATGCTGCTGCAAAAAGATTAGTCTGTGTCATAAATTTTACAAATTCCATCTCAGCTCGTCAACGTTGTAAGAGCCAAGAAATCCGATTTACTGTTATATCATTTACATATGAAACTACTGGGCTACAAAAGAAACAGGACGTAATAACCGATTTGCAAGAGCATAATATCAAGAGAGATACCAAATCGTTAAAAACTTTTATTGGAGGATTTTCAAAGTTTATGGATTTATTCGATCAAATATTAACCAAAGTTTACTTTTCAATATTTCTAATAGAAAAGCAGCTTAAAAAAAAGTGGAAAATTTTTTATTGAGAGAGATTTGAAAAATCCAACTACAAGAGTACGCATTATGCATATTTCTGCTGAAACTATAAAAAAAGGAATAAAAGTGGTAATAATGAACAAGAAATACGGACGCAACATGATTTGTTTGGAAGTATGCTGGGCATATCAATGGATTACAATGTCGATTTTGAGAAGTATTTTATGTTATTCAATTATACCGATTCAAATCTCTTTATGCCATTTCTATAGGACCATTTGCAAAACCAAAAAGTCAGCAATAGTAGAAGTTTTTGAAAAAAATCACAAACCTGGAAACATACCTAAAGATTTTGATATCGTAATAGTTGATGGTTTCCATCTTTTACATACCATGAGTGATATGCCAGTGACATTCGCGGCAACATTTCCAAAAAAATTATGAAAACTCTAACAGCGACCAAAGCTTTACGTGTTGACATAATTTTTGATCAGTATTTTTTCTCATCGAATAAAAATTACGAATGTGCACTACGGAATGAATTAAACAGCATGGATTTTAAAATTACCGGTCCAATGCAAGTACGTCCAACAAATTTCAGTAAAGAGATAAAAAAACATTAAATTCAAGCAGGCTCTCGTAAGATTTTTAATAGACCACTGGACTACACCAGAAATGGCGCCATTTATTGGTAACACAAACATTAATTTAAGTTATGACCAGTCTTACTCTTACAGATTGAAAATGATACGGTAATTATGGTAAAAAATGATGAATTGTCTTGTGACGATCACAAAGTAGCAGACACAAAAATTGCACATAATGCGTGTAAAATTAATAATGATTTTGTCACTAGCGTCCTAATTAAATCTTGCAATACATATTTTTTAATTATGATGTTCGGCAATATGGATCATCTTCAGTCTAACAGTCTGACAATACTCATGGTGTATCATGGACCATCAGTGTGTTCCAGCTTGCATGGGTTTCATGCCATTACGGGTTGCGATTACAACACTTCTTTTTCAAAAAAGGAAAGAATAAGTCATATTAAAATCTAACGGAGATTATCAAAAAGCTTTTACCGATCTTGGAGCAGCCCATGTGTCAGGTTTGCGATACGAATGTTTTCGGTATTAGAAAAATTTGTCTGTGAAATTTATGGCTTCAAAAATTTAACCGATATTAATACTGCTAGATTCCATAAATTTTGTTCAACATATAAAGCTCATAACGCTAATTAACCGTTCAAAAACTTCTTGAAAATCTACGATGCATCAAATTTACCTTTTTCGGAAGAAAAAAAAAAGCGGAAATCCGCGAAAACGCGGAAAATTTTCACCCCTGTGTAATTGTTTTGGTTGGGATGCAGTGATGTCAACTGGGAGAAATTATTTGCTTCATATATAAATGTTTAAGAGATCTTAATTTTGTGTAGACGAATTATTACCAATATTAGTATAAATGAAATATTATCTCATGCTGGCAAGAGGGCTGGGTCTTAACCATAAAATATTAGGACTAAAAAAGTTGTGGGTCCCTAGAAATTTCTGACTGGTTTACTCTCTCTCATATTGTATATTTATCCTTTATATCTTAGGATCCTGGGATCTACCATACAAATTATAAAGAGTTCCAAGGAATCGAGCATGCTTGGTGTAAGTGTTATTTTTTTTAAAAACAAATTAGTGCCTTTTTTGGAAATATTTCTCTTCTGTTTGGGAGACACAAGAGGTTTGATACCCTAGGAGTTCAAGTCAGTGTTGGGCAGGGCTGTACTAAGATATTTGGTACCCATGGGTTATTAACAATAATGCGTCCCTTTTCATAAGAAAATAAAAAGGAAGGGAAGCGGGGTGACTGGTGAAGTTTTAGAACTAGAAAAAGTCAACATATTACCAATAAACAAATAAAAATATAAATTCATACAAAACTCAAATAACCTATATGAACAAAAACAAGTTTTTCACAAAAAACAGAAGTAATATGTTTCAAATATTTTTTTTTTCCTAGCCTTTTCTTTGGCAAACTGGTTAATATCAGACGTATTTAAATAATTAAATAAATCACTCTCTATGGACAAAATACTTAAATCATTTTCTGATAGTTTATCCATAACATGTATTTATGTCAAATTCGATATTAGCGTCAAAATTCAACTTTTGCCAACATATTTTCGACGTACTGTTTTTCTTTTGCGTAATTATTTGTAGCCGAACAATTTTATATCCTTTTGGCGCTAGCGTATTTTTTTTTAATTACCCATCTTGATGTTGACGTGGCAAAAAAAATTGTATCAAAACTTTGCAGAAAACTCTCCAACTAAAAAATATAAATCTCTCCAATTAAATTGAAAGAATGTGCTGCACATGGCATGTAAATAGCAAGATTAGTTTTTAGATTTAATGGACGCCGTTGGATGCTTGGACGTCGCTGTATATACCCAACATATTGGAGACATTATCATAAGATTGTTGTCTACAATCTTACAAATTAATATCTAAATAAGATAATAGCTTTAAAATGCAATCAATGTGCTCTTATGGACAGTATTTTCTAAAAATTCTTGAAACCCTTCCATGGGAGTGCCATTTTTATTGACATATCAAGCTACAAAAGTTAATTGGTCCACATGGGAAATATCAGACATCGAGTCTACAATAATGAAGTAATACTTTTCTTCTTTTAATTCCGAGATAATAAAACTTCTAACATTGCTCTACCCAACATTTTGACAAACACTTCACAAATATTTGCTGATAAATAAAAGACATGCCCAGTACCTTTAATTGCAAATTAAATAAATGTTGTAAGATAGGATCAAAATTTGCTAAAAGTTCTATGGGCCCTAAATAATTTCTATTGCATTTATCACCCACAGTTTGGTTGCCTCCCCTAAAAGCCATGTCACTTAACCATGGTTAAAAATTACGTGGTGTTGTCCTCGATCTTTCCCGTTGGGATTTATCACGGAGCGTTGCCAACAGCCAGTTGTGTTGTTCCAGTATGATATTAATTAAAATACCTACCTACCTATCCCTAAAAGCCAAGTCCCTTAAACTTAAAAATTTGATTACTTCGACAGTACATTCTAAAATATTTTTTTGCCACTGTTATAATTGAATAATTTTTGAAATATTCACATTTATTTGTAGATCGGTTAACAAGTACACAAGTGTTTTCGTTATGCAGGGCAGAATTTTCACGCCCCAAAATGTTTTCAGTTTCCAATCATTGAACCTTGTACTAAATCAATACTCGCACTACCAAATAGTTTGCATGGGATACAATAAACTTTTCCTGAAGAATTTGAGTATGAAAGCCAGTTTTGTTTTTGTTGTAATCCGTTTAGTAAATGTGTAATATTGTTTTCGTAGCATACCTGCTCTGCGATTTGTAGACCATTTTAGATGCATTGAAGTCCAGTTTTTGAATATCTCTATCTATGTTTGATATATGTTCTTTATCATATCTATAAGTTTTTCTTTGCTTAATTTTCCCCATAATACAGGATCATCAGAATTAACACTCAGCATAATATTAGCTTTATCTTCATTTAAATGTACCTACTCTTTCCTGATGTTCTGTCCATGACTGTTGGATGTCTTGTTGCTCCTGCTCTTCCTGTTGTTGTGTGTGTGTATCTTCTTTATCTTTCTCATTTGTGTGTGTGTGTGTAATTGTTGGGCATTATTATCATACTGTTGTTGATTTTCTCTTTTGCTTGTACGTGTTGCTGACATCGTAATTTACGCAGAACGTGTTTAGTCATTTATATGAAAGAAATTTGTTAATGTAGGCATTTTTCCCAGAAAAGCTTTTTGCCTTGCTTCTTTCTTTTGCTTTAATTTGCGATTGTCGAAGCCAGATAACTTTTTCGTTTGTGTTCAATGGTTAGTCTCGTCTTCAAGAAATAATAGAAACAATAGAATATTTTAAAATTAACGCTAGGAAGTAAAGATTAACTTACCAGTTACTGTAGAAATTAAAAATATAATACAGGGGGATTCATAAGTATGCATACAGTTTCCAGATGCTGTAAAACAGGAACAGTTTAAGACACGGCCCCCAAATACAAACTGTTAGCTAGGTATACACTCATAAAGTTTGTGTCCCCCTCCCTAACAAAGTGACATAAGCGATAGCGTGCTTGTCACATGACTAGTCAGTGCAAATGGCTGCGTCTGCAGTGGAGAAGGCGTTTTGTGTTCTTGAATTGAGCAAAACGGAATCTGTCACCATTGTGCAACAGTATTTTCGATCACGATTTTGAAAAGAACCTCTAACCAGAAAATTCATTTACGATTAGTTTGAAAAATTTGAAACTACAGGCTATTTATGCAAAGTTCCAAAGCCAGGACGACAGAGTGCATTGGCAGATGTCATCAAAAACTTTATTCATCGAATTGGATGGTGCACCATCACAATTGTCAGGTGACATGTGAAATTACCTCTATTATATCTTCTTCACCGATGGATTGGATGAAAAGCCGACTACAACATCCCACTAACCCAATGACCAACCCAGATGCTCTGAATTAACACCATGTGACTTTTTCTTTGGGACTACGTGAAGGATAACGTATGTAGTCCTTCTCTTCCTGTTGATCTAGCTGAGTTGAAAAGCGTATCACATCCACTATCACTGCATCTGCTTCAGAAACCCTAACACGCGTCCGGGCAGAAATGGGTAACCGGTTCGAAGTGTGTAGTGTGACTAAGGGTACACACATAGAACATCTGTGACTGTCTCTAAAAGAACTTGAAACATTCACTTACACTTCTGTTGCAGGTAACTTAAAATATCTTACATAGTCACTGTTATATAGTACGTTGAAAATGTATACTTACTTATGAATCACCCTGTATTATATTATTAAAGCATCAATACACTGAAATTGATTGATGAAAACCAGACTAGAAGAATATGTTGAATTTCAGAATGAAGGTAAGAGCATCTTTTCTGGTTTGCAGTAAAGACAAGTCTGCCATGCCTGTAATGTGTATATCTAATTGTAGTCAAGTGCATTGGCGCAGTGCCCGTGCTGGTCTCCAGACGTCAAAATGATTTGAGTGCACTCAAAATTGCCACTTCAAAAGGTTGGCGCATCAGGGCTATAGCCCATTTAGCCCAGTGGTTAGAATGGCCCTGGTGTTGGGATGACAATGACCACTGATCAACAAATATTGTTCCTTTTGCTTGCTTAAAAAAAGCAACACTTGCAAATCTGCTTATCAACACATGCTGTTTAATATATAATGAGACCAATCTATACCAAGTACAAAATATTTTCAGGCAATTTCGATACACTTTTCCCATGGAAGGAAGGTTAGACTAAATTAATGCCCTTTCAAGAAAGAATTTGCCATTTTTGAAAAAGGAATCTGGAATTCCTTTACCCTCAGACATGTTTAACATAAATCAATACTATCTAATAACTGCACTGAGATTTACATACCTCATATCTAACAAGTTTAAACAAATAAAAAAAAAATGAATTAAAATGATAAAAATACAATTTAATAAAAAAAAAATCTCATTTAAATCAAATAACTGATTAAAAAATTTCAGAAAGAATCATGATATTTTCACATCCGGTCTCGGATATCTCTTTTGGAATGGAGGAAACTCATTTGGATTTCAATGTTTGTGTAGAAGACTAGAAAGCCATCCATAAAATCTTTCCACCTTTGGTACTACTGTATTTAAAGCAAGAATATTCTCAACTTAAATATATCAGTTTGACTTAACTTACAGTTTTTACACTTGTAGAAAATATACTGCTATTTACATGTCTAAGTTTGTTTAAACAAAAAAAGCAACTAAATATAATTAAAGATATAAAGACCTGATTGAAAAAAATCTGATGAAAACGAAATAAATCCGATTTTAATGATTAGAAAAAAAATCATGATTTTGCATTCCATGATAATAGGAGAGGAAATTGGTTTTTGTTCTAAAGAGGATACAATAGCTTGCAACTGCATACAAGGTTGATGCAACATTAATATTGTATCCTGTATATATTTGACAATCTGAATTTTTTTAAACGTAACAATCTTAAAACAAGTAAAATTTGTTTTTATCAGAATATTAAACACAAAACCTCTCAGGCATTCACGCTGTGAAAAAACAGCTCCATAACAAGATCTACAGTGTAGGAGGGATAAAAATATGCAAGTAGAAAAACATAAACCAAAAAATTTAAGCTGATATTGAAGAATGACATTTCAAATTATGATACACTATAAAGCAATTGAAACGTATGAACTTTATTTGCAAGCTATGAAATTTATCTTAATAAAGCAATAAAATTAATTTTAAAAAGCAATGAATAATTGTTTTGACTATACAGCATTTTCTTAACAATTTAAAACATTGATGATTGTATTTACCTATAACGTGATTTTTCTTACCTATAACATAACTTCACTTGAGCATAAAATTAAGTTCTTTGTATCAGTTTCAAAATATGTTTTTGGTTTTGAAGATAAAATGGTTTATAGTTAACAAGGTTTTATATATGAAAACTTTTCATTTGCAACATCAAAGACTATTCTTAGAGCTTCATATTCCCTTTCAGCATTTTATTCTTATCATCTCACTATATAATCTAATGTTAAAAATCAGAATATTTATGAGCCATTATGTACTGTAATATTAAGATGTATAAAAATGAGAAATTAAAAATTTACTAGTATTAATTATAATTAAAAATATTAGTTAAACATTCGAAGAAATGAAGCATTCAAAATAATAGCCTCGCTAAGTTGTAGTCATCATGGGATTAAGAAAATTTAACACACCTGTCAATGTGAACATGATGCCATGAATTCAGGCTAGGTTGAATGGTATCTGTTATGATTTCATTTCTTGATAGCCAGCCTAAATTCCAAACTAAATGCAGATGATTGTTACTAAAACCAATTCCAAGATAGTCACCATCTTCTGAATATATCTGAAATATAGCCAAATTAAATTGCTAATATTTGTAATTTTCAGATAATTACATATAGCCAATCTCTCCTCCAACATCAATTTAAAGCAATATTTTTTAATTAAACATTTTTCACTTCTACTTAATTTATAAGGATTTAAAAATGTCTTTGTTTCTAAACTTTTTATTATACACTGTTATGTTCAAATAAATATATTTTCATTACAAAATTGCTAAAGAGGCATGGAAAACAAAACTATTTAATAAGAAAATTGTTTTAAAATACCTAAAATATAAAAACTGTAAAATGCATGGTTCTGAAGATAAATTATTTAGATTATACAGAAATTTATGAAGCAGAGTAAGATAATGAAAAACAAGTCTTAGCACTTCATTAAAAGTGAAAAATAAAATATCTTTGTTAATAGGTATTCAGCATGAATAAACCAACATTACAAATGAGCTAAAGATATTGCGCAATAAAACAAAAAGAAAATGCTTTCAATTCAGATACACCACAAAATAGAAAAATATAATTTACAGAGAAATGAGACAAAATATGAGTCTTTTAAAGTAAGAACAGAATGAAACTAGGATTGATAAATTTTGCATGAATCCAGTATGCTATTAAAAATCTAGCCCTTTTATTATCCTTAGGATTCAGCTACCATGAAACGAAAATATTTTTTAATTAAAAACTTGATAAGTATGACGTACTTTAAAAGGAAAGGTGTACATCACATTTTAACTAACTAAATATTTTCAACTTGTCTAAAAATTTTATAGATACTAGATTTATATTTATTTTTAGGAATAGTAAATGTGAATATTTGATTTATTATTTAAGTAAACACATAAGTGGTACCTTGCCATTCCAAAGTAAAAGACCGGAAGCTTCATTTGAAGAATAATTGAAAGAAATACTAGTTTTTGTCAAGTCTGTATGTTTATATGATGAATCCTGATACAGCAAATAACTTGCTCCAGTGAAATATGCACTTGAAACGTTGACACCTAATTAAAATTCCAATATTTTATGAGAAGTAAAAGAACAATTTTTAAAGCATGGAAGATAAAAGTCTAAACTATAGTTTAAAACAAGGCATAGAAAATGTACATCTGTAGATGATTTTGAAAAAAGTGTTGTTCTTAAAAAATAACATAAGTAATGTTAAAACTAAAATAATCATATTTCTGTCATATTTTAAAAACAAGTCATATGATTACCTGCTTCACACTTATCACCTTGCCAACCAATTGGACAAATGCATCGATGATCTGATTTTCCGTCTGGTACACAAGTAGAGCCATGAAGACAACTGTGTTGCCAGCATTGAGTAGGTACTTCACACATCTTACCCTTAAATGTCTTATAACAGAATATTAGAAAAAGAAAACTTAATTTTTCTATAGAGAATAACTGACATAATAAAATGGAATTTTTTTATAAAACTGATAAAAATTAGGGCAGCTTTCCATTGTGTAATTATGGAAATTGATTAAAAGAAAAATATAATGTTGCTCTCCAGAGAGGTAATAGAATGTTTTTGAGATATAGATCAAAATATGCTGTAAGCTTCACAAACTAATAGTACTAATAGTTGAAAATAATTGCCTATTTTGTTGAAAGACACATATTTCAGAATTTTAAGAACTTTGTTCAGGCAAAAAAAAAAAAAAAAAAAAGACGGATTTCTAAATGAGATGCTTTTAGACTAAAAACAAAATATCATTTTAAATTCTTTAAGAAATGACATGTGCATTATGTTGCAATGGTAAACATTGATTAAATCAATGAGTTTAACATGAGAAATTTAGAACACATGAATGGGATTATTTGTGTTAAGTTAAAAGGCTTAATGTTACTTACTTCAGGACACATACAAGAAAACCCATCTTCTTTTGGAATACAAGTACCATAATTTTTGCAGGTATTATACCCACAAGAAGTTCCATCACAGTCTTCAATATTTCGACCACTCATAGCATCTGCTTTCCCCCAAAAAAATTTATAAAGTTTAGTAATCTATCAAATTATACACAAAATAGAATATATATCATATTCAAGTATAACTACAAGAAGTCCATACATTAATAAGATTAATCAAATTTAAAACCAGTTTAAAAGTTTTTAAAACAAATGTTAAAAAGTGCTATTTTTCTTATCAGATGTAGCAAATTCCCTTTTGAGAGAACATTAGTTCAAGTTTATCCAACTTTTCCATGAATACAAATGTAAAAATGAACTGAAACCGCCATGTCCAATATAAGGACCGGTCTATGTAAAACTCTGCCTTTGTTGATAAACAGATTTGTGAGTAATGTGTTTGTTGAGAGCAAAAATAGATATATTTGTTGTCACTATCATCCGAACACGTAAACCAACACCTAGGGTCCCAAACCTTCTGTGTTCCCCAAATGGAAACGGTAATTATTTCCAATGAGAAACCAAATAAATCATGTAAAAAGATTTACACCAAGCATCCCCTACAGTCCAACACCCTGGGAACCCTTTAAATTTTTTGTGAAAAAGCCCAGTTTTCCAAACACAAGGAATAAATATTACAAATGCAGGGTGATTTGATCAATTCGGTTCCATTATCAAAAGGGAGGTGAAGAGTTCTAGGGACCCAATCTCCTTACATCCTAATACTTTTATATTTAGGGCCAGGACCCCTTCAAAAATAAATGAAGGATAAATATTACAAGTATGCTGATAGCATAGGTTTTTTATAGGATGTTTTGTATAAACTAAATAAAGCTCCAAAACACTTAAGAATAAAGTGGAATTTTACTAAGTACTCGCAATAATTTCTCATGTTGAGATGCAGTGTTGCCAAGTTAGTGCTACTGTATCACAATCAAATTATTTTCCATTTAAATGTTTCTGAAATAGATTGAAATACATTGTCTCATTTGTATCCCTGACCCTTAATAGCAAATTTCAGTTAAATATACTAATTAGAGAACTTTTGTATTTACAAATTTAACATGCACAGATTTAGTATGTATACAAAAATTAATTTGTGGATCACTTCGATTAGTTGGGACTAGTATCCTGAATTCAGAATCAGGAAACACAAATCAGTGCAAGTTTGATACTTGAACAAAAGGCAATTTTTTAATTGAAAAGCAGAAGGAACATTTAGTTAAACTACTCCTCATTCCTTCTCAAATAAGTCTTCTAGCATACTCAATACCATATACTTAGCTCAACACAAAATATTTACTGTATTCTTGTTACTAATAATTATTTTCACAACTTATAAAATAGAGTAATTAAAAGTACCATAAGCATTTAACTCCATCAATCTAGTGTTAACTGATAATAGGCGTATGCAACCCCTATAATAGGCAGGAACAGTTTCTACGGCTTCTTTGGGAAGTGAAGAAAGATCTGGAATACCTCCTATAGATAAAATAAAAAGTTTTGTAAAAATTTGAAAAATAATGGTACATATGAAAGTAACACTGTTTGAATATTTATGTCTTGGGTTTCAAACAATTCTGTAGGTTACCAAAAAGCGCAGTGTAGTCATTTTTAAAGTCACAATATGATAGAATTTTTCTTATTTTATCAAACTAACTACAAAAATAACTTTATCAACATCATTAATATCTTCGTAATGTCTTTATAAAATGCTATTGGGTCATCCGGAAAATTCTGCGGTTTTCAAATCGAAGCGCGCTTTGTTATTATAATTTTGCTACCGCTGATAAGGAGTGACCTTGATTGAAGCAGATGTGTAAATTCGGTCTAAAATGCTTTCATTACATAATTCTAGCGAGTGTTGTGTCATAATATTTGTTTTAAGGCAGTGCTAAGGATGGAGAACCATAAAGTTCATTTCCGTCATATTATGCTCTTTTATATTAAGAAAGAAAAAAATGCTAGTCAGACAGCTCGTAAAATGTGTGCTGATTATGGACAAAGTGCTGTATATGGACAAAGTGCTGTTTCTGATGATACACTTCGAAGTTGTTTTGATAAATTTCAGCCTCGAAGATGATGCTCGCTCTGGACGATCATCCTCTGTAAACGAGGACCTATTATAAGATGCTATAGCTGAAAATCCACGTTACACAGTTCAGGAACAATCACAGAGATTAAATATTCCAAAAAGTACAGTTCAGTATCATCTGAAGAAGATTGGGTGAGTAAACCCGCTACAATGTATAGGTACCCTATACTTTAACACAGAATATGCTTGCTTGAATTTCGGCATGATTCATTGCTGAAATGAAATGAAAAAGCCCTTTTTTTTAAACGGCTCATTACTGAAGATGAGAAGTGGATACTATACAATAATGTTACAAGGAAAATATCATGGGGTAAGCCAAATGAACCATCCCAAGTAACATCAAGAGTGGGACTGCATTACAGTGCATTACAGCAGATCCCAAAAGTAAAGATTTGTGTATGGTGGGCCTACAAAGGAATTGTTTATTATAATTTGTTGCCATCAAATTAGACAATAAATTCGGAAAAATACTGTTCTTAAAAGGCAGTATTAAAAGCAGAAATCGAAGCAAAGCATCCAGAACTCACTAATCATTGAAGCGTTGTCTACCAGCATGACAATGTGCGGCCCCACATTTCTCTGAATGTCTGACAAAGACTTATTGAGTATAGGTGAGATGTTTTATGTCATCCCCCGATATCCACCAGACCTTGCCCCTCAGACTTCAAAATTCTCTGAACGGCCTGGAGTTCAATTCATAGGAGATTGTCAAAACAGCACCTTGATAACTTCTTTAAAAATAAGCCTAATGATATTTTACAAAAAAGAATTTTCCAGCTGCGAGAAGATTGGGAAAAAGTCATAGATCAAAATGGTGCAAAAGTGATTCAATTATATTTTTTTCGTTGGTATTTATCATAAAAAACATGCAGAACTATCCGGGTGACCCAATACATACAGGGTTTTACTCTTTTCTTGTTCACAACATCCAAAGTACCTCATTTTGAAATTTTTTCAGTACTTTTAAGAAATTATTTTAGTAAATAATGAAGAACACAGTACACTTGAAAAGTTTTTCAGATAAAAGAAATAAATATGCAGGATACTTAAAATGCAAGACAAAGCCTAGTATAACATGTAAGATTTGTATATTGCTCATTCAGAGATCCATTTAAAATGAACGATCCCAATACCTTAAAAACAATAATAATCCCAATACCTTTTTATGCTATTCTATTCAACAATGAAATGGGCATGAGAAATTATTTTCTGGATATCAATGTGCAATAAATATCAAAATTATAGAAATTATTTACCAAGGTAAAAATCTGTGCTAACATCAAGGATTTCCATTCCTGGCGGTGATATAGAAGTCACTTCTTCATCACCTTCTAGTTTCAAATATGCAGCTCTTCTATATCTACCAAATTCGACAGTTTGCCATGAATCTAAATAAATAGAAAAAGAGATGCATAAACTTCATTAATGAATTTCTCTAAAATTGAAGTGTCAAAAAAAAAAAAAAACATACACAAATAAAGTAGTGAAAACAGTTGTAATAACTAATATTGCTGCAGACAGAGAGAGGTTCTAGTAATGAGTTTCCATACTTCAGTCCAGTGTCCAGAACATCCAGCAAAACATGCGCAATGAAGAAAAGTCATGATCAATGCAAATATTTTAGTATCATTCAGAGGTAAATTTGCAAGAGAAGAACACCAACTTTATGTATTAAATGAGCAACCCTCAAGGCAAATCTGTAAGGGAATGCTATGGTCGACTTTGGGAAACTCAAATTAAGAAATGGGAAACTTTTAATAACACATTTTACAAGTTAACAGCTGTGAATGTACTAAGATTAAATTAATCATACCAATAACGATGTAAAATTTTGTTGAAATCTAAATTAGGTGAAGTCCAATTTATTACTTGTTTTTCTTTGAGGATATTAAATTACAAACCTGTATTTTAAAGTAGACAATGCAGAACATAAATATTTATTTGTATCTTCCCCCTTCAGCAATTAATAGAAATAAGTACAACACAGTATTAGTACAAAGTGTCAAAGTATCACAGATATAAAGGAGAAATTTGTTTGTCTGAAGCAGCAAAAACTCTTGAACGCTGAGCTCTGGAATCATGAAATGGTACAGCTTATTTTGTTTGGAATTTCTAAATCAACATAACTATTTTCAGCTTGCTACATCACTCTCTTAGAACAGAAGAAAAATTTAATACAGAATAATATGGGAGAAGGGTACCAATTTTTAAGCAACACATAACATTAAAAGCTGTCCTGAGCAGTGCAATCAGAAGAGGAAAGAGAACAAGGACTACAGCAGACAATGTCAAAAAGCTGTAAGATGACACAATGAAACTACTGTAGAAACAAAGGAATGACAAGGCAGTCTGCCTCTGAAGTAGCGAAAATGTTGGCAAAGGTGGTAGTATAGTTTTATAAAAATGAAGGGAACTTAAAAAAATGAAGTATTTTAACAGGGCTGGTCTTATAAGTGCACTGCTGCATTATTTTTGGTAGTAAAAATAGATATCGATAATTTATAGAAGATTTAGTTTTAACTTTAATATTTTTTTGTAAACGATATTTAAAGCTTTACATTTAGAGAACCACAAAACCTGTGTTGAAAATGTTTTTTTTCAGCATTGTATAAAAAGTATCACTTTTTAAAGATATAAACATACTTTTCTCTATTTTCTGGAAAGAATTCAACACTACAGTGGAGCTCGGATCTGTACCCAAGTTGAATCTGAGCTGAACAGACCCAGCTACAAGAGATAAGGATACGAAATCCCGACTCAATTCATTCAGATGCTGAGCAGCATAGAAGAGCATTCCGTCTTCAGATAGAGGCTTGAAGCTGATCAGAACATCCATACTATGTCGGACATTGACAGATCGTGTCGAAAGATATGAACTAGTACCATCAAAGAGTGGATCACTCACTGAAATATCTGTCAAGATGGAAAAATTGGAATTGAGTAAAACAAAATTTGAAGATTTGATAAAATTATTGTTGATCATAAAAAATCTTACTTTTCTCACAATGTTCCCCACTTCGTCCCAAAGGACAGTCACAACGATATCCTTCCTTTATAGGAACACATATTGAGGTACTGTGACATTGATGATTACCCACAGAACATGGGGTTTTCCTTTGAGTGCATAAAGCACCAACCCATCCATCTGCACAGTTACATCTGTGGAGATTAAATGATCAATGTTAGCTTATTTCACAAAATTAGCTTTTAAATAATAGTATATATGAACATTATATGATTTAAAGATATACCTGCATGAGTGGCATAATTCAAAAGTAACATAACATGCCATTATTGTACCCACTTTTATTATCATCAAAATTTCTCATATGTCATCTCTATTATTATAAGAGGAAGTGTTTGTCTGTTTTCTGTGATCAAAGTCCTGATGAATCTACGGCACTTACAATAATGAGATTCTCAACTAGATAACTCAATCTAGAACATTTTAAAATGAATTTAATGGAATTTAATTATTATTGTTTTCCCTAGAATGGCAACACCATAAAGATATGACAGTTTAAAAATTTATTTTTTTCTGTGTTTCCGTTTCATTTTGCAAGGAACAATTTTTTATTGGACGAAAAAAAAAAAATAAAGTTTTTACTGGAGTTATGTAGTTTTTTTACTGTCTCCTAGATCTTTAAAGATATAGTAAAAATTTCAGCAGATTTGAAATCTGTGGAAAATTTTACATTAGATCAATACCTAAAAATGAGATGACAAATAATTTTTTAACTGTAACTTTTATATTTTTTCCCATATGAATTTGACCTTGATTGTGTTCGAGAAAGACAGATTCCATATCCTGTTCTCAAAAAATTCCAGTGAAGGAAAGCAAAACAAATTTTTTTTTTTGACTGTCATCATTTAGTTGGTTTTTGTAAATTTGAGGTTGTAAAAGATAGATTGAAAATTTCAACGGAATTGAAATCTGCAGAAAATTTTACTCTACATACCTTAACCTTATACATACCCTAGAACAGGGCTCGAAATACCCGGGTGCACAGGTGCACATGAAAATAAAATTGTGCACCTAGTTTTTTCCCACTAGGCGCACCTAATTTAAAAACTTAGGTGCACCTTGTGCATCTGTATTAAAAAATATATTTCGAGGCCTGCCCTAGAAACGTTATACATTTGATTTTTTTTTAATAAATAATTTTTCAATTAAATATTAATATTTTCGCATGAGATTATGACTTCATGTTGATTGGATCTCTTTGAAATTTGAATTTGGCTGCATTTGACAATGCCGTGATGGCTGTTATCCAATAGGTTATGAATTCCCTTTTGAAAACAAATGAGGATTCGTAGCAATCACAGGGGTTAGCGAGCAGTGGTTACACCTGACACACTGTCACGGGCAACACCGTGCTGGCCACCCAGTGGCAAGTAATTAATATTAACTAACAGATCCGCACATAGTATTTGCGCTAAGCTTTCTTAGTTACTTATATTTATTGACAGTAAAATATACTTCCTCACATTTCATATATCTTGTATCAATCCATTTACACTCATGTCCATAAATTAAGGATAATTCAGAATCACATGGAAATCGAACTCTAAAGTAAATATTTCATCTGTAGAATTATCGCACACATCTTCAAGAAATCCAAATTACAGGAAGCCATCAGAAGACGCTGATAGTACGTCACAATGACGAGAGTGTAAGAGAGGTGTATATATGGAATGGTAGCAAAGAAGCAAAATTGTTCACCAGTGTTCTGTAAGCCGAGTGCCACAACTAAAAAGTTATGGCACAGACGACCCATGTTGATGATTTTTAATGTGGTAGAATTATTGGAATCCTGGAATGTGTGCATTCTCAGACGGAAATTTCAGTGGAACTTGGATCGCCTAAAGTGTCATCTCTAGTCTTTAGCAATGATTCCAAAATGATGGAAATATCAGTAGACATTACAGTACAGGTCGCCACCGAGTTACCGGTATTTGTTAGTAACTGCAAAAAGAAGCAGACGGAGCACAGCATCCGACCTTTCTCACTAGCTATCATCAGCCATGAGTACGAAAATTTCAAGGCAAACTGTTTACAGACGTTTGGAACATGTTGGTCTATATGCTCGCAGGCCTGTCAGATTTGTTCCGCTCACGGCAACTCACTGTCGCCAGCGGTTAGCCTGGAGTAGAGTACATGCAATGTGGACATCATCACAGTGGGCTCGTGAGATGATTTGCGACGAGTCCAGGTTTAGCTTGCAGTCTGATTCACGGCGGACGTTCATATGGAGAACGCCAGGTACCAACTACCACCAAGACAACATATTGAACGACACCGTTACAGTGGTGCAAGTTTGCTTGTTTGTTGTAGAATTATACTGGGCTCCAGAACAAATTTACATGTTCAAATCGGAACCATGAGAGGCCAAATTTATGGGAACATCATTCTGGAACGACATGTACGTATGTTTAGGGGTGCCATGAGCACAGAATTTGTGTGACTCAAATAAATTGACATTCTCACCTGACTTAAATCCGATAGAGCATGTGTGGGACAGGCTTGGCCGACGAGTTGCAGCCTGTCAACCACCTCCTACATGTGTACCGGAACTTTGTAGAGCATAGCTTGCTGAGTGGAGTGATCTTCCCCAAGATCAGCTGTATAATTTGATCCTCAGCATGCCTAGTCGTTGTACAGACTGTATTTCATTGTCTGGTAGACATATAATGTATTAACCATCATACCAACCATATCATGTTAAGGTTTTTGTAAACTCAATATTTTTTTAAATTGCTCCAGTGAGCAAAAATCGTAGTTTTTATGAATGGTATCATACATACACCATCTTTTTTGTTCTTTACCTTTTGTTTAATAAATGGGCTT
Organism: Metellina segmentata; assembly: GCA_947359465.1. Classification (NCBI taxonomy): domain Eukaryota; kingdom Metazoa; phylum Arthropoda; class Arachnida; order Araneae; family Tetragnathidae; genus Metellina; species Metellina segmentata. Next base: position 68,185,017 of record OX375873.1, on the reverse strand, counting down.
TATGAATAAGTCATGTTTGTTTTGTTTCTGAATTTTTATTTGCCTGAGCTGGTATTATCCTTAATTTATGGACATGAGTGCATAATGAATATAGCATCCATTCTCACGAAAGTGAATTTTATACTTGAAATGACATAAAATCATCCAGAAGTATGTAACAGCATTTAATTTAATTTTAATGATATTAAGACTTATTTCCAATAAAATGCATGGAAAAATGCACACTTCACTCATGTTATCACAATCATATTATGAAAGTCTTTCATTTCTTTCACTTGTTCAAAGACAGTTCATCTTTTTTTGGATCTCAACCTATTTTAGTTCTTGGTTACTGTTATCAGACTATGGAAGAATTTCATTAGAGTGGTGTATTTTTGCCATGTAATTTTAGCAATATAATGCAGATCCATTGGTCAAATCAAGCATATTTAAACTGAATGGATGATCCACCAACAGTCAATTTTATATTGCTTAGGTGTTGTTGCCACTCGACAATAAACAAATAACATTCATTCCTGTGTCATGTATGTCAATTTCTGTTCATGTCATGTATATATTCCTATATAAAGTACAAAGTCTAAAATCCGGAATCCTCCTGACCTCGGCCAAAGATTCAGAGATTTTGGACTATTTGCATTTTTGTCAAAAAAAAACCCCTTACCCCTCACAAGAAATTTGCGATTCGAATAGTAAAATAGCAGATATATAAATAAGAATAATTAAAAAAAAAATGAAAAAAAAAAAACCCCAACCTTTTTTAATACAATGCAACAAATTTTACTTACAAATCTTCAAATTATTCTGCATGTATTTACTCTAAACATGTACGTTATTTTGTGTTGTTTCATCAATTAGGTCCAGGTTTAACTCCTTATCCTTTAAAAATTGTCAGAAAGATGTAAAAAAGTGAGAAAAACAAAAAACTCTGGTTAGTAAAATGTCTGGATTTTGGACAATTCTGGGTATGGGACTTTGTATATATATACATATATATATATATATACATATATATATATATACAGATGGAGGACAAAATAATATGAACACCTGTGAAAAAGTCTGACGTATTTCACACCTGCAGTACAGGCGCACCACCTGCAACAGAAGTCTGCCACCGAGTGGGCGTGTAGAGGAAGGTATCAGTCTCTCAACAGCAGTCACCTGCGTTGCATGCGTCTATCGAACTGTCTGTGATAAGTTGAAATGTCAGACCTGTTAGAGTTCCAAAGAGGAATGATTGTTGGAGCACGTTTAGGTGGAGCATCGGTTACGGAAACAGCAAACCTTTTGGGGTTTGCAAGGAGTACGGTATTAGCCGTTATGACAGCGTACACGAAAGAGGGTAAGACAACATCTCCAAAGCACAACAGTGGCCGAAAGTCAATGCTTGCTGATAGGGATAGACGGGTCTTGAAGCGCATAGTAGCCCGAAAGCACATCCAAAATGAACAGTCATCTCCAGGACCCCGTTTCAACAAAAACTGTCAAAAGGGAACTTCATACTGTGAACATTTATGGCAGAGTGGCAATTCGTAAACCCTTGGTGACAGCAACTAATGCTTTCAAGCAACGCCAATGGTGCAGAGATCACAAAAACTGTTCCCCACAGCAGTGGCAACAGGTAATATGATCAGATGAATCATCATTCACCCTATTTCCGACGACCAGACGCGTTTATGTCTGGAGAACGCCCCAAGAAGCGTTTAATCCTGAATGCCTCTTGTCGACTGTGAAGCATGGGGGTGGCTCCATTATGGTATGGGGTGCGATATCTTGGCACGGTCTTGGGCCACTTGTTATTCTGCATGAGAGGATCACATCCAATCACTATCTAAGCATTCTAGGGGATCATGTCCATCCTTTTGTCTAGATTGTATTCCCTGGAGAGCAACCGCTTTTTCAAGACGACAACACCCCTATCCACACTGCTAGGTGTGTTCAAGAATGGTTCGAAGAGCATGACGATAAAGTTGAACATATCGCCTGGCCCCCACAGTCTCCGGACTTGAATATTATTGAACATTTATGGGAATATTTGGAATGGCTTAATATTCTTTTAAGTATTGTGCATGACCTTTATGCATCTATCTCACGTCGCATTAAACCTGTACTTCAGTCAAAGGGTGGTCCAACCCCCTATTAATAAAGATTTTCCATTATTTCACAGGTGTTCGTATTATTTTGTCCACCTGTATATATAAATATATATATATATATATATATATATATATATATATATGTAGAATCGGAAATCGCTTCTCTCGAGGAATCATGTCCATGACCTCAATACACAGCAATATGAGTGCTTGCACGTGTGAGGCTCCAGAAGCTAACGCAAATGAGCGGTTTCATGAAACCTATAAATGTGTGTTATCCCTGAATACGGGACGATTCTTATGCTGGAAGCTGAGTGCTTCAGTCGAGCAGATTCGCTCGTTATTGTCCGCGGGTGGCGTTCCCGTGATGACATTGTAATCCAGAAATTATGTTTGATATATTTCATTGTATATAATTCACAATCATTTAGAAGTAAAATTTAACAAAGTTTAATCGTGTTGTTCCGACTATTTAATCATACCCCACCGAGCCAATACTACAAATGGGGTGTCCGCCCGGGATGTGGCCTCGAGAGAGAAAATTTTCTGAGGAATAAGTGCGTTACTGGAGTTTTGCTTGGAGAAAATTTACCGTGGAGCAAAGTACGTTTTCGGACATTTGCTTGGAGCCTGTGCTGACGGTTGTCGTTTTGCTGGCATCGCTGAAGAAAGGGTTCTTTGTCCAGTGTACGCGGTGGTTCGTCATTCAAGCGGGTGTATTCTCTGTTCAAGTTTGTGCGCGTGTGTTTGTTCAAGTTTGTGGTGCGCGTGTGTTCGTTCAAGTTTGTGCGCATGTGTTCGCTCAAGTTTCTGCGCGTTTCTTCGTTCCAGTCTGTGCGCGTTTCGTCGTGTTCAAGTGTGCGTTGGCGTACGTATTTTAGAAAAAGTATTACGTGTTTTTTGAATGGGAAGAGTGATTTTTCCCCCTGTGATTATTCGTAGCTCTGTTGTGTTGATTTGTGATTGTGGTTAAGGTTTGTTTTTTAAAGACTCAGAAATCTAGTTCAAAGAATTCAATGAAAGATGTATTAAATAATAATTCCAGATGAGTGGAAAAAATATATTAGGAGTCTTTTTAAAAGAGTAAGTGCCTTCTTAATTTTCTTACATGTGTAAAAATTAGTACAAGAACCATGGCCTTTTTGGCAAGATCTCGCAAATGTGATCTAATTGTACTTGTGGAGGAATTAAATTTAGCTCTCCCAGTAAATGCGAAAGTAGTCCAGCTAACCGATTTAATAGTAAAGGATACTAATTACAATGAGGAACTGGTTAAGGGTCTGCTCGCGAGAATTACCAGTGAACGAGAAGAACGTGAGGAATCGAATGAAAGGAAATTAGAGGAAAAAGAGAAAAGGGATTTTGAAATTAAGAAAATGGAGCTTGAATTAGCTTTGGCCAAAAGCAAAGATTCACCGATAATAACAAACACTACTAAAGATCCAAATTTACTAAAATTAATGAACAGATATGAAATGCAAAATGATATTAGTGTTTACTTAAGTCTTTTCGAGAGACAAATTAAGCGAATGTCAATCGCTAAAGAGAATTGGGTAACTTATTTATTAGGGTTATTGCCTCTGGAAATTGTTAATGTCGTATCTCGAGAACCGAAGATTCACTCCAACGACTATGATTATATCAAAAAAGTATTGTTGAATCGTTTCCGTTTAACTCCCGAACAGTTTCGTCAAAAATTTTTCGGCCATCGGAAAGAAAATTCGATTTCTTGGCGCGACTTCGCGTTTGAGATAAATAGTTTTTTGGAAGAGTGGATCACCGGGTTAGAAATCTTAACTTTCGATAACTTAAAAGAGCTTCTTGTAGTTGACAAAATTCGACGAAAACTTCCTACTGATATCAGAGAACACTTTGTAGATGACTTGCCCAAACTAGTAAAAATAGACGATTTAATAAACAAGTTAGATGACTATGAGTCTGCGCGAAATAACCTAAAGAGTGCGTTTAGTCCTAAATATTCTAGTCCCGATACAAGAAAGTCTTTTGCCCAAGGCAATGAGAGTAACAGATATAACAGCCGTAATACTAATAATAGAGTCCCAAATAATTTTTCACAGAATCGAACACAAGAGAGGAAAGATTTCTATAACGCGTTGAAACCTCAAGATCACATACAGGGTAACTACAAAAATTTGAAGTGTTATACATGTGGTGAATTTTCACATAAATCTGTGCATTGTCCCCGTAAGAAAGACGGTCGCGTGTGTTTTCGGTGTGCCGCCCCAGGTCACAAATCTGACGTTTGCCCAATGAAAGATGCTAAAACAGCTTGTAGTAATAGCTCCAGTTCTAATAAAATAATGAAAAGTATAAAAATTAAGGGTGAAACTGCGGATGCATTGATTAATTCCGGAAGTGAAGTGTGCATGGCCAGTTATAATTTTTATGTTGTCCTAGGATGTCCAGAACTGTCAAAAAATTCTATAATGTTGTCTGGCATTAGTGGGAGTACAGTTTCCCCACTAGGCTTTTTCAATGCTAATATTATGGTTCATGATTTTGTGGTAAAAATGGACTTTTATGTGTTGAAAGATTTAAACAATGCTATAATTCTAGGCCATAATTTTTTGAATAAGTTAAATTTTGTGATAAATGAACATGGTTTTTCAGTTGCGGGAATTAGACAAAATTGTGTTAGTGAAAATAATATTGTTGTTAATTATGTGTATGTTAATCAGGTTAGTCAACAAACCGCAACGAAAGACAATTTCTCACCTAATGCAATGAGTAATGTGACCGCCCCCATAGAGGAAAAATACGATAGTCACAACAAAGTGAGACTCTCTATCTCCGATAGTCTAAACATTTCACCGGCTGCAGACAGTTATTGTAAAAATACTCGAGACTATAAAATAAAAGCAACTGTCGAGAATGGAGGAAAATTGGTATACTTAGCAGAGACGGCTAATTGCGTCACTTTAAATGAGCTTGATGTTAGTCATGTGTTGGACAATAACAATAGAAAAACGTATAATAAACAACGAAAGAAAGCCAACACCTATAAACCAGGAGACTTGGTTGCAATACAAAAAACTCAATTCGGAACTGGAATGAAATTACGTCCTAAATTTCTTGGCCCTTATCAGGTGACCAAAGTAAAGAACAACGATAGGTACGATGTTCAAAAAGTTGGGTGCCATGAAGGCCCAACCCAAACTTCAAGTGCAGCTGACTTTATGAAACTGTGGACTGTCACATAAATTTCATTTATTAAATTTAATTGAATATTTTCATTTGATATCATTTTAATATTTAAAAAAAGTATTGTGTTTCATTTAGTAGCATTGTGTTTAAAAAGTATTGTGTTTCATTTAGTAACATTGTGTTTAAAAAGTATTGTTTCATCAATTTATGTTTATAGTATAGTAGAAAATATTTGTTTTTGTGTATTTTAGTATTTTTCATGTAATTGAGGTCTGCTGGTTTTTGATGAGGTCATGAGGCTTGGTGAAGTCTGTGAGGACACAGGACTAGCAGGAGGGCCGAGTGTAGAATCGGAAATCGCTTCTCGCGAGGAATCATGTCCATGACCTCAATACACAGCAATATGAGTGCTTGCACGTGTGAGGCTCCAGAAGCTAACGCAAATGAGCGGTTTCACGAAACCTATAAATGTGTGTTATCCCTGAATACGGGACGATTCTTATGCTGGAAGCTGAGTGCTTCAGTCGAGCAGATTCGCTCGTTATTGTCCGCGGGTGGCGTTCCCGTGATGACATTGTAATCCAGAAATTATGTTTGATATATTTCATTGTATATAATTCACAATCATTTAGAAGTAAAATTTAACAAAGTTTAATCGTGTTGTTCCGACTATTTAATCATACCCCACCGAGCCAATACTACATATATATATATATAACATTGCTCATACTTAACATTTGAGGTACTTTTCAATTTCCCTATCATGTGATTAACTTTGCTAATTCTTATGCTGTGTTCTTCAAGAATAAACCCTACTATATTTCCTCAACCATCATATATATTAATGTTAGAAATAAATCCAAACCACTTAGAAATTACACTGTGATTAGTGTGCCTCTTGTCCAATAAATAACTTGTAGGGTCAACAAATTAATTAAAAATGTTTTAATTATATAAATCTAACTTTTTAAATAAATTTTTTTTTGCATACCCTGAAAACTTAATAAATTATGAATAACTAGAATATCTCCTTTAGAGGGTACTTACTCGAAAGTAGAACCCACATCAATGCAAGTACCTCCATTAGCACACTGTATTAGTTGACATTCAGTAGTGCTACATTGTTGAATATTACGCCCATCAACAATAGGCTGAATGGATCGAAATACAGCTCCAGGACTATTCCTCAGCTCTGCTCCAAAAATGCAACCTGAAAATAATAAAAACCATGTAAAATAAAAATTTATAGTTATAGCAACATATTTTTAAAAATTATCTTGCAAAATGTTATGCATGCAAATGTGTATATGTATAAAATAAATTTTAAACTAGGATATTATATAGGAAAGAGCTTACTCAGCAACTAAAGCTCTGTAAGCACATATATTCCACATAAATAACCGTAGTAAATATTTTCTCTCTTGTATTGTCTAATTTAAATCTAGGCATTTCAATAAAGTTTATTGTGTGAGTACACTAACTTGTACCTTTGAAACCAGTGAAATCGTGAAGCTCATCTGGAAGTAAACTGAAATTATAGCTAGGATGTCCACCAATGTAAAGTGCTGCTGGGGTATTTAAAGCTGTTAATTGACCAGAAGCTAATCCAACAACTTTATTTTGGGAATCGACCTCCATCCAACAATATCGTCTATGTCGACCAATTAGTACAGAATGTACAGAAGTATTTTGACTGATTGAGTTGATACTTTTTAAAATTCTAGTTCCTAAAATACAATATAATATAAAATTAATTTTTTAATTAAAACAGAGTTGGATAATTCTTCAAAAATTCAATTAAAAGACACCCTTGATTGCATATATATAAATAGAAAGAAATGCTTACCTGAACCAAGATTAAAGACATAAATTATGTGCCCAGAATCCATTCCAATTGCAAGAAAATCCTTAGCAAGATGAAAAGCATCTGGAAGACATTTATTATTTGCCTTTTAAAAAAAAATATTAATATCCCTTTACTTCACAGGATAAAGGTGAAAAAGGAACTAGACAGTATCATTTAGCAACTAAGAGGTATAATTATCATCGTCTATTGGTTTATCCAATTTTGGAATCTTGAATCATAAAACCCATGCCAACCAACCATTTTTTACATAGAGGTACCCATTCACAGTTTTTAAAGTCATTAGGTACACTGAAACCCTTTGTTGTATCATGCAATCTGTTAATGCAGCAGACAAAATCGTTTTGGTTACTTTAGAATTGACAGCTCTGGTTACTTGTTTTATACTATTATCTTAATTTTTTTTTTTTGTGATTCTGTAGAATTTAATGCCAAACAGGAGTGTAGTTAATCATTGTAACTCGTAAGGTAAGAAAAATGTAAATGACCTTTATTTGAAGCATTTATTTAGATAATCCTGATGGGCAAAAAAATGCAGACAATAAATTACCCTTAGTGAACAGTGTGCACAACCAGCAGCAATAGGCACAAATGATTTAATAAATAGGTTTGTTAACTGTCCTTAGTTCTACTTTTTCATAAAAAGATTCAGTGCCACTTCTAATACCAATTACAGAAAGAACCAGGAGTCAAAGCGTCACAAGAGTCAGTACTGAATTTCTTGATTGAGCAGTTGACAATCAGCTCATTAGTTAACCCTTATATGCAGAACAACTTTCCCTTTAGAGGTAGCTAAAATTATTAAGAGCCTTTGGTGAGAACATTAGATTTAAAGGTTATCATGCATGTCAGTTCCTTTGTTAAGGCAAAACTGAATTGGTAAGAGATATGGATGTCTCAAAAGTATGGATGAGAAGGATGTTAAATCTATTTTTAAATATTCTATAAAAATGCTTAATTTAAAGTATTATAAAGATATTTTTATTTTTAATAAGTTGTTTTTGGTCTTAGCTATATTCTGTTTTTTTTTTTTTTTTTTGTCCTGTCCCCTGAATAGCATGATATATCAAGGGAGCTAATACACATTTACTCACAAAAGAATTATTTTTAGGTGATGGATATTTCAATTGTTTATAATTCTTCATCACAGCGATAGCTCAAGGGACTTTGGAATTATGTAGCATTGTATGCGAACAGTTTCCTGAATATTATATATTTTTTTCTAAAACTTTCTTTCGAATCCTGCAGTTGTCATGCTCAGTAAATTTTGAAGAACACTGTTTTTAAAAATTTGTTACACAAAAATAAACTGATTACAGTTTAAACTATCTACCACAGAGATTTGGATAAAAATAAAATTTAATTTGAACAAAACCTTTTTTACTCATTTGTGTCAACTGAATGCAATTTATGACAAAATATAATTCAATGCTACAAGCATCTACCAGTTCAGTACTTTTAACTGAAGTTGGCATATCGTGCTTCAGGCAATCATCTTTATAACAACTACCCACAGTTGTCCATACACGAATCTAAATTTGTATATGCGCTGCTACAAGTTGCTCTGTACTCTAGTTAATCATGGTTCACCACTAATGGGATGAGAATAATACAAAATTTACAATAGATAATGTACAAACGTTTTTATGGATAATATAAATTTGTAGAGCCTTTGAATTTAAAATTTTGTGCAGTACTTTTTATCAGCCTTATTTTACTGGATAGTTTAATTTATAAAATGTTAACAAAAATGCATAAATAGTCAGTATGATAATTCAATGCTTTAAAAATTACTTTAGAGTTAAAAAAACAATTAGAAATATATATTTATATAAAGCAGTGTTTAACATACATATCCTGAATATTATTAAAAAAAAATCTAATAACTAGAACAAGAGTTTTATATTCTAAAATCCATACTAGAATAAATGTTTGCATTTTGTAAACTTAGATAAAATAGGTTTTACTTACCCAGTTGACCATTGAACAAAAGTAGAGACTTGTGATGTATATCTACTACAGTGAACATGAGTCGAATCTCCAAATGATAATGATAATCTGAGAACAACTGATATTGCAAATAAGATGAATACCCCATGACATCACCATACAATGATGGACGAGATATGCTCAAATCTAGAGGAAAGGAGTTTGTAATAATTCACTCAGTATTGTTACACATCATGACATTTTACTACATCAATAAATTAACCTTTACGCTATTACTCATACTGCAATAGAAACATCGCAGGATATAAGAACTGGTAGTAAGTTGTGGAATAAAGGTTAATAAATATATATGCATATAAAACTTAGTTATAAAAATCTTTCAAAAGATTATTAATAATCATAAAGCAGAGTTATGAATTCAATGGAATATTTCTTAAAGAACTTAGCAATTTCTTTCAATGAAACAATTTCTTGACAGCATTATAAAGGAAGTAAAGTATGAGAAGTCTTCAACTTAATTAAATTCTGAGCAGAGGGTAAGATGGAAAAGTGAGAAAAAAAAATTATTTAAACTCATGGACTAGCTAATCTGTTTTTGAACAGGTTATTATCCAAATTTGTAAATAATCTACAATAAAAAACATATAGCTATCATAAAAAGTCAATTTGAAGTATTTAAAAAAAACCCTGTATTTTTTAGTTAATTAAAAATTTTTTATATGTATGTTTATTTAAAATTTTCTTTACAAAAAGTTATATAGTAAATATTTTTTTTTCTTGAAAACAATCATAACATTTGTTAGATAGAGAAATAGAAGAATGAGAAAAGGAACCTTGCTTGATAAGTGAATGGATACATGTGCTAGAGCTAATCTTATTACAGAAAGTTAGAAAATGCATTTAGGATAAAATGAGAGAAATTACAAAGTAAAGAGAAATTTTAAAATGGGGAATGCATACCTTGTTCACAGTTCTTCCCATGCTTTCCATAAGGACAAATGCATAAATAGCCAGAATCTAAGCTGGGAAGGCATGTACTACCATGCTCACAAGGGTTAGCATAACAAGTTTTATGCTCACAAAAAGGACCAGCAAATCCATCTTGACACTCACAATTCCAATGATCATCAAAGCTAAATGCATTGAATAATACATTATTAACCAGGGTGTGCCGATTTAAAGCAGCTTGATTTAAAGCGAGTGATTTTTATTTAAAAATATCATTGATTTAAATCACAATTTCAAATATTTTTTTTGTTACGTTTAATATTGAAAATGAAATAACTGAACAAGATGCAAGTTATTTTATTCAAATAAGTTAAGAACTTCATTCATACTGAGTTCACTCCAAAATTTTATTGAAAATATCCTCCCATCAAAGACATTAAATAACAGCATTTGTGCTGATTGGACCAGACAAGTTTTCCATCTTGGGCAGTTGACCAATAGGTGTCACCAACAGGCCAGCTCATCACTGTTGGTTTTGTTTTAAATATTTCATATGACTATAAATCACACATGGCCAATTCTAAACCATTCATCATATGATGGGTGAAGATGCTCAAAATATATTCACTCAAATTATTAAAATTGTTTTAACTTGCTTTCTTTCTTAAGATGTTCTAGTTACTTAATATTAGTACTGTAGTCCATGAAAAATATAAAGACATTGACAATGACAAGATTTTCTGAAGTATCACAAATGCATTTCAAATCTGTACATGAGACATTAGATAAATTGACAATTTTAATAGTTAAATTTGGTTTTATAAAATATATTGGTTAATTTTGATTTCAATTAATTAGGAAAATCCCTTAGAATTCTTTACACTGATAGAATGACTTAATTGAATGAAAAATTGTTTTAACTTGCTTTCTTTCTTAAGATGTTCTAGTTACTTAATATTAGTGCTGTAGTCCATGAAAAATATAAAGACACTGACAATGACAAGATTTTCTGAAGTATCACAAATGCATTTCAAATCTGTACATAAGACATTAGGTAAATTGACAATTTTAATAGTTAAATTTTGTTTTATAAAATATATTGGTTAATTTTTATTTCAATTAATTAGGAAAATCACTTAGAATTCTGTACACTGCTAGTTATGACTATTCAATATTTGTGGAATTGAAATTTGGAGTGTAAAAGTTAATTCACTCATCTCATAATTGAGCAAGTATGTTGATAAAAGATTATAGGTTGAAGCAGAAATCTATTGGAATTGATAAATATTTTATTTTAAGCTAAAAATTCTATTGAATTTGTATGTTCTGTGGGATGCTATAACACTTGTTCTATGCTGCACATAGAGAAAACATTCATTTTTTGTTTTATGTATAAACTCTTTTTGTGTTGTTTCAAATATACTTATAAAACTCTTTCAGTGTTCATAAAATTTGAAAAATAGACACATTTGATTTCAAATTTATGTATTTTGATGTTGTTTCAATTTTTATTGTTAACAAAAAATAACAATTTTTTCACCTATAAGTTATTTTTGAGAGCTAAAAATTATCGAGGAGTAGGAATTTTTTAGATGTGTTTCTTTTATTTCATTTTCAATTGGTGACATGATTTTTTGTCTGGAATGGATTAATTATTTTATAACAAAATAATTGAGGTTTTCAAAGCATTGAAATCATATAAAATAACCATCTAATTAAAAAAATTTCCGAAATTTGAATGACTTAAAAAATATACAATATGGTGTCGGTGGGATCCGGCAAACTCATTTATCAAAAAATTCACATCACTGGTTATGGGTTAAACTCAAAGTAAACTAAACCGCTTGAGAACCAGATGGAAAAACATTGATCCATGTGCTTGGCATTTGGGGCATTGTTCTATTCACTCTATCATGTGATTTACTTTGCTAATTCATATGTCATGTTTTATCTTTCAAAAATTACCCTGCTATATTAATGTTTTACATAAAAATATAAATGCTTAAATAAATCAAAACTATCTAGAAGCTGCACTGTAATTTGCAATTTTCATGTCAAATAAATTTAAACTTGTATGGGCAATAAATTAATTAAAATCCTAAAATCTGATGTAAATAAAAAAAATAATATCATTTAAACAAATAAATCCAATGTGTTTGATTAAAAATCATGATTTTTGTCTAGTTTTATAAATTTTACTTAGCATTGAGCACATTTAAGCTTTTCTTTTAAGGAGACTGCTTGTGTGTACTTTTATAATATGATGCCAACATAAAATACATTTTTAATAATAATATTAAAATCCACTCCATTTTACCTTCTGCAAGTTGCACCATTTAAACAGGGATTGCGATAACAGGCACTGCTATAACATTCTGTAATTCCAACACCAATTTCAGCATCTTGAACCAGTTCTTTTTCTTCTCCATTGATCTACAACTCATAGAATAAAATATTTATGTGAGTAAAACATATTGGATTTCATTCAATTTTGTTTCACTTCACATGAATCCACTTCAAAAATAATAAGTTATGAACGACTTATATACTTAATTGAAAAAGGAGAAAGTCTAATCAAGCATTTCAATAAATGCTAACAGTCACATAGCTTCATCCCATAAAATTCAAGGATGTCTTTTGCACAACACAGAAAAAAAAATCCATAAAAAGTTGACCGAAGCAACAAGTTAGCACTTTTAGTCATCAAAGACTGAAACCTTAAAAAATGTCAGTTTAAAAACCTGCCTTTTTTTAAACTCAAAGGAAATACTTACTTGGAGGAAGATAACACAACCAGCTAAAGAGGGAACTCTGTGTATGTCTGGTACAGAGCTTTTCAAAGATAGAGGAACTCCACCAATATAAATGTGTCTGTAGTCAAATCTTGGGAAAATAACAAATTGTTGACCACTCATAGGAGCTGTACCATTAACCAGTAAGCCAACATTGCAAGACGCATTTTTAACATGAGCAATGTCAGGTGTCCATGATGCCCTAAAATTTTTTTTGATTTGTTAGATGAATAGGGGAAACATTAATAAGATTCTATTTCATTTTAAGTTTGGGGACAGGAGGATAAAACACTATAGCCTAATAACAGGGTTCAATTATATAGTTTTATCAATCAGTATACTGCATAACAATATGAAAAGCCAAGCTAATATTGCAGAAACAAAACACTTAGTTCTTTTAAAAATGAATTAGATTCAGTTTGTCCACTCGTATAGTAATTCAATACAGTCCTTTATGCGAGTCAAATTGTTTACATCACACATGGCAATCACATTGAATTTGTCCTACATGTAAACATCAGATTATTATACAGAATTGTATTGCATTATGGCCTTTCCTTAAAACACATATGACTATATGTCAACATATATTGGTTGTGAAAGAATCCTAGAACACATTCTATTGGCCAAGAAGTCTAAAACTTTTTTTTTAAATATCGCTTTTCATCAATATATGTAACTAATTCAACTTGAGTAATGCCATGCATTTTTGCAAGTAACTCAAATAAACAAAATTATTTTAAAAGATTAGTAACGAGAGAGAAAAGATGAAAAATCTTGACAAATTATGTATTTAAGAGTATAATGGCTTTGAAATAATTACTAAACAAGGCTAAGTAAATTATGATAAGAGGATTTTCAGCAATTGAGGACAGATTTATAACACAGTAAGAAATTATACAAAAACATTTTAGAACAAATTAAATTAGAGGTTAATACAGAATTTAAAAAAATTCAGCATTAAAATAATGAAAGCATTTATGCACAGAGAAAATAATTTTTAATACCCATATACTTACGAAATTGAAATAGAAGTAAAATAACTGTTATTTACAGATGCATGTGTCTCCATGAAAATTGTAGTTTGATGACCACATGAAAATCTGAATTTGAGCAATCCATTTTCAATATAGAGCATTAGAAAAGAACCACCATTGGCAGCTTCCATAAATAAAATTGTTCCTTCAGGGGCAGATGTTTTGAAACTTATATCTAAGTCCAAACCTTTTTCGGGATCAATTGTAGGAAGAGCATGCTTCAGGTATGAAAGTTTGTGAAATTGTGGTATAAGTAAATATGTTTCTCGCTCACAATTTAGTCCAGCATACAGCAGTGGGCACACACACTATCAAAACACACATGGTAAGGAAAAAAGTCCCATTAGCAAGCAAATTTTTTTAAACATTAACAAAGTATTAAAAATATTTAAAATTTACACTTTTCAGACTTAATGCTTTTATTTAAAATGTATAAGAACAACACTTATATGAGCAGTTCATGAAATGAAATACATACATGAAAATGAGTAACGTGGTTAAAGAAAACTTAATCCAAATTACATTGATTTAATTATATTTGTTCTTATAGTTGTAAAACATTTAAGAGAAATATTAAAACTACAAAAAAATATTTTAAATACTGTGACCCTTTGCTATATTGCACATTCAGTGGCATTACTCTTTTTTACTTCTCCATAATAAATGTTACATCAGTAACTTAAGATGTAATATTTCTTGAAAAAGGATTAAAACTTGAAATCAAAAGCATTTATTTAAAATGTAATGTGTTAATTTTTGTTCTTAAACTTCTAAAAAAAATGTAACACAATCAAAGAAACTATTTAATCCTCCCTCTCGGTACATCACAATTATTTTCTAAGTATAACAATATATAAGAGTTTTTGATTTTACTATTAAACAATTCATAATAAATTTAATAAAAACAAAATTTTTTTAACACACTTCACATTTTGTCTCAGCATCTTCAACGTCAAGTAAAAGGTTAGGTGTTCCCCCATTTTGGCAGTGTAAATCCTTACAATAGTCAGGAAGACTTCGACCAGAAGCATCTGATGGAAAAACAGGCAAAATTAAGAAATTCATAATACTCTGCTTGAATATTTATAGAAATAATAAAAAAAAAGAGACAAATAATTCATCATGAACTGAGCTATTGAAAAAAATATATTTTCTTAGAAAATCACAAATAATATTTAATAAAAGCTCATGATCCGAAAATTAAAAGTATTTATAGCAAAGGTATACTGTAGGTAACTGATTGTATCAAAAATACTTATGAATGTATCATTGTAATTTATGTCATAAAAATATTTTAATAAATTTGAATAAAAAATGATATTTTAATCTAAGTTTCTATTCTAAGCTACCATATGTGCATCTAAAAAAAGTAAAATTAAACGAAAAAAGGTCTTTTACGTGAACCCTTTTGCAAATTTATTACTTTAGTAAGCAAATGTGGATTTTATTCAGAACTTAGATATACATCACAAACAATCCCGTTATTGAAAATTGTGTGAACAAGAAGCTTTATTTTAAATTAGAAGTTTAATTTTAAATGGTTTTTAAAACAATAAAAGATATTTGCTAACACTATTAATAGATTAAGAGTGAATGGGAATCAACTTTTGTTCCGAGGCTTAACCTTTAGACTACGACTGTTGCAACAGTTGGACATAGTGATTTTTCCTTTCTCGAGCCGCTCAGTACAGATCCTGTGATATGAATTTATCAACCTTTTAAGTGAATGCTGACATTGATCACCATTTACGAGCTGTCAGCAACTGACCTTAAAGACGGCCCATTCTTTTGCTCAGCCCCCTGTCAATCCTTGTGTGAACTCTTTGGGAAAGGCAGGAAGTCATGCTGGTGATATCTCTCTAAAGCCAAATGATATGCCAAGAAGTACAAAAAAGCATTTATGGTAGCGCTTTTACTCATTCAATGCTACTCTTAATACGACTGCAATTACGCTAGTATAACACCAAATACTTTCACTGCAAACAAAATTTACTGTAATTTGTCTTTATTTTAACCACCACAATCACCCTTGCATTCCTTCTTGTCAACTGATAACTTCTGAGTATGCAGGAAATATTATGTTATACCTTCCTTTATCATTGGTTAAATGGCTTAAACATACTGACAGTAATCTGATTCAAGGTGGCACAAATGATTCTCGCACTGACTATTGAAGCAGTTGTTATTTGCAATTGTTAAAACACTACTCATGATGAAATGGTTACAGCACTTTTATTTTTTACAACCATTTGGTTTTTAAAATATTTCGATGGATTTTATCTTCTGCATTCAGTTGGTCTAATTAACTAAAGTGTTACAAGAAGTGTGATCAGAGTAAATCAAATCAAACTGCTTTCTGTAATAAATATTACTCACTAGTTAGTTCATATTCCATTCATAAACTTAATTTACATTGTATGAGGTACAAAGTAATTTAAACTTTTTTAATATGTAGGACAGTTTTTGTGCAAGCTTAGACCTTGTCTTTTTTTATTGTTGCCTGTTTTGTAATTGTAAAGTAGTATTGTAGTGTATTTGAATAAGTGTGATGCTAAAATCAAATATACACTACTATTTGTGAAAATTGCAACACCATGAAGGAATCATGACAATTAAACAAAACTTGCAGGAAATGCAAAACAGGTTAGGATATGCGAATGATTAGAATTACAAAGTGATCATGATCAAGAAACACCTTCTAAACTTCCAAGTGAGCAGTGTATAAAAAGCACTGTACACGTGCGTTGAATTGTGTGTATCTGGACTTTCGTATTTTGAAATTGCCACTAGCACTGGGCGTAATGCCACAATAGTGCTGCATGTGTGGAAGAGATAGACCATGGAGAACCGGACAAGTCAAAATCACTCATCTTCTCAAATGATGATAAGATCACTCATTTTCTCAAATGAGTCCCGCTACAATCTGGACTATAACAATGGACGTGCTTGTCAGACACTACAGAGGTGAACGTCTTCTCCCCGAGTGTCTTATTCAGCGCCATATTAGACGAACGGCTGGTGTTATAGTCTAGGCAGTTACTGGAATCATGAGTGATCTCGCCTACTCCAAATTGTGGGGACCCTGTACAGCAGGCGCTACATCAGAGAAGCTGTGGAGCCTGAGGTCTTACCCCTCCTCCAACACATTCCCTGAGCTGTATTTCAGCATAATGCCTGTCTACATGTTGCTCGGAATGTACAAGCCTTCTTCAGAGCTTGATAGGTTCCACTTCTTCCATGTTCCCCCTTGAGCAAGTCTGGGATTACATTGGTTGGCAACTTTCTTGTACTGCTCATCGGGCAGAGAGTATGGCTGAACTTTGGCATCAGATAGAGGCCATCTGGAATGCTATTCCTCAGCATGACATTCAGAATCTGTGGCGGCTGCACAAGATATTGACTTTCTGCATTATTTTTGTTTTATTACTCTGTAAATGTAATCATTTATTTATATCATTATAGTAATACGTGGAATACATTTAATTTATTTCTGATTATTCTTTTATAGTGTTGTATTTTTCACAAACTGGTGTATTTAATTCAAAAAAACTACTTGACCGTATCAAAATCAGTTATTGTATACTAATATAAGTAAAACAAATGGAGTATGCATTTGCAACTTTCCAGACATCTATAAACGATTTTTAATCTAAACCTCAAACAGTTTCTTGTACAAAGCATCAACTGAGGATGTAAAGAGCACAAATGATTGAAAGAAAACCCAAGAGGTGATTCAAACAACCATTCTCCTGATTTCCATTGAGTGGCATTGGAACAACACTACGAAAGGAAAATGCGCTTGGTGGTCAGTCATAAAAGTCATTTACGACTCTCTTGCTCAAGTTCTGTAGGGGGAAGGAAGTCAGGCGAAATCTGCCCTTCTGAGACATAGGTAATAAAATATGGATGCCATAGTCTAAAGGTTAAGTTAACACACATAATAAAAATTAAAAAAAAAATAGCTTTAATAAAAAGAAATTCACACACACACAAAAAAAGATAGTACTTGAGTATTCAAAATTTTTTTATAGTTAAATAAAATTTGCATGAATATTTTTACAACCATAACATTAGGAAAAACAGCAGAAATGTTTTTAATACCTGTATTCATAGATTGTAATGTTATTAAATCCTTGGATACATTTTCTAAGTGACTGGCAGTAAAATCAGGTATAAATTGTGTTTGAGTGTTCAAAATTTCATAAGTCTGGATATCACTTAAGCTTGATATTGGTGAGTATAAGTCATATAAATTCCTATTATCATTCATAAAATGCAAGGTAGGGAGCATTTCATTAGAGTATATAGATGATATAAATGTTGGGTTGAGTATAAACGTTTCTGTTTTGAACAACATGGAGACATAGCTTTCAGTAAGATTGGTCTCAATAGTTTCAAACAAATGATGCTGTTTGGTTAACATAAATTCATTATTTAAAGCATATAAAGGGTCCGTATGAGTTATTAAAAGCCCTCCATGAATTTCAGATGCTTTAGAAATCGATGAAACTTCTAATGGGTATAAATATGCACTTAAGGTTGTTGGCAAAATTTGTAATGGCTCAGTAGGAAAGGTGGTTTCACTGGTTGATAAAAATATATGATTTGTTTGAATGTATGAAAATGAATGCGATGATAGAATAACAGGGATCTTCATATGTGAAGAAATGCAGTCATTCCCCATACAAATAAAGGTTTCATTGCATGTTGAACCTAAAATAACAGATAAAAGTTAAAAAAGATAGATGCATAAAATAACATTCACACAATACAGACAAAAGCCTTTTTAAAAATGTAACAATGATTCAGCTTTTACATGTACGCTTCCAAAGATAAAGACTTAATTTTAAACCTTTTCTTGATAAAAAAAATCATCATTCAAGATGAAATTCGCAGTTATCATTAGGTTAAATTGTTTGGGGGACACTTTATATGTGGAAAGTGATAATGGGAAAGTAAAATTTATGTTTCTTTTGATGTGCAAATTCATAGCTGTTCAAACCATACTTCATGGAATATTTGCACTTCATGTTCACTAAAAATTTACTTATGAACAACCATTATAAATAATTAATTATTCAGATAAATTACTTAAAAAATATTAATGAACAACAAATGCACAATACAGTTATTGAAAACATTAATTCCAAAGTTTCTATAGATTTAGTTTTTTAAATATAATTATCACACTACTCTGATAATTCAATGATATAGTTCTTTAAGTAAACTGATGTTTTATTGTATATGTTAGCAATCAGATAGGGAATGTAAGATAAGTAAATTAAAGAAAAGAAAACAATTAAATAAATATTTACTCATTACTCATTAGTAGATAACTTTAAAAGTACTAAGAACAAAGAAAACTAAATCACCTAAATATCCTGCTGGACAAATACAGGAATACCCATCTACATCATCAACACATGTTGCACCATTTTCACACGATGGCTCTGGAATACATTCATTATACTGCAGCTCACAAAACTTTCCATGATAATCAGGGACACAAAAGCAAGTTATGTTTCTTTGTAGATCTTGGTCATCTGATGAGCCTAAGAGACATAAGCCACCATTGCAAATGCTTCTTTCACAAATCTCTACTTCAGTTTCACATGTTTTACCAGTCCAACCTACAAAGTTAAATATATAAAATGTGAGTAAAATGAAATATGTAGATGTACAACGGAAATCAAATACACGAATTAAGTTTAATTAGAATGATTGCATATCCAAAAAGGTTTAGTAACATACAGAATCTACACTTTATAATACAGAATCTATGCTTTCAATATATTTGCTTTTAATCATGGTGTATAATGTATAATATGTAATCATCCCTTGTGTTCTATACACAGGGGATGATTAATTTTTCTTCAAATTTTTTCCAGTAGTAAGTGTTTATCAAGGGAGTTAAAAGAACAATGTTTCATTTCTTTATGCATCACTACAGAAGAAATCAAGTGATCGGTAGATACATACCTGATAACAAGATAATTAGATAGTAAGAATACCCAACAAAAATTCATAAGTATCTTGTAAATATACTCAGCCTTCTCCCATTTTTGATACTGGGCTTTATCAATTCCTTGAAAGTGATTTACTTTATGTCAGATAGCATTATCAGAAGGTGGCTAAATTCAATACTCAGTTCTGTATCAACATAATAATAAGAAGAATTTATTTAGAAAAGCTAAAGTATGCAAGTCATTTTCTATTAATTAGATATCATCTTAAACATGACAATTTATTTATTTTTACACCTGAATATTAATCTCGGTTCAAGTAAGTTTGAGAAAGCTGAGATTTTATTTATTTGGGCTCAAAAGTATCATCAGAAATGACATAGGATCACAAATGAAAAGAAAAATAACTGCCGCTAATCAATGTTTTTTTGAAATTTCAGAATTACTTGAAGTCAGGTATGAAAAAAAGAACTAAAGTTACTAAAATACTAAGTTTTAACTAAATCGGTGCTCTTTTATACCTCAAAAACTCATGTGTCGAATTGGACTTTGTTGAAAATACCCTGTAGAACTTTTGAAAGAGATTTTCATTAGCATTTTTTGGTGGCATACAAACAAATGGAATGTGTCAAAGGAAGTTTAATTTCAAGGTATGCTATCAAGTTATACTGATTGTATAACAAAGTACGAGATATTGTTAAATATATAAAAATATAGAGAATGATATGTGATGGCATACAATATAAATATATGAAAAAATATTTCTGTTCAGGCCAATTGATAGGTAGGTTTTTTAATTAATGTCACACTGGAGCAATACAGTGGGCTATTGCCGATGGTCCGGGGTTAATCACCAAGGGAAATATCTGAGGAGAACACCGTGTAATTTTGAACCATGGTCAGATGAACAAGGTAATACTTTAGCTGGCACCCCACTCTCCAAACTTCCACACCATACCAATATGAGGATATTTGAAAGCACAACAGATTTAATGTGCACCAGCCCCTTGTACACGTTGGTCATTTGTTTGGATTCAAACTGTCAACCTTCTTTTTACCTAGTGCGGTCCCAGGCCAATTGGAGTTAGGCCTAGAGGAAGACCAAAGATGGATTGACTGAATAGACAAGGAATTAGGCAATTGCAAACAAAGTAGGATTATTGTCAATAACAAGTCAAAATGGAACAGAATTATCAAGACAAAGACCTACATTGGGCTCTCAAGTCAATGAAGTAGATATCTTAAGTAGATCTACTTAAAAAGAGAGTGAATAAAAGGAATTATAAATTCATCTTAATAAGCTGCATGCTATTTCCATGATTTTTACACAGGCAGTATGTCTCTTTTTCAGGAAATATAGCATTGTTAAATGAACACTCATTAGTAAAAAGGCCTATTTTCTCTGCATACCTTTGGCACATTGCAAGGCAAATAATTTCTAATAAAGACATCACCCACAGGAAAATGAAGTTTTTACAGAATCATGCATTCTATATTCGACTTTCAGTATTGCTGAGGATTTATTGGAACACAGATATTTCAGAGTTCTTTTAAACCGTTTTCCTTTCTAAATACTTTTCTAGCAGTCACTGCTGATATCAAGATTATTCAAACAACATGTCTCTCCCTTGAAGAGATGATTGTCAATACTAATGAAGCAGTCAGCTTGTTCAACTTGACAAGGATTTGAACTTGAGGTGAACATTGCCTACATGGCAGATAGACGATGGCATATTCTCAATTCCAACATATCACGGATGTTATTCTTCACCCAGACTTCAGGAAGGAAACCTAAAAATTATGATGGGCATGAAATTCTTCAGCAAAGGGACATGGTATACCATATATTTAAGCAAAACTACATCCTTTTTGATAAACTAGCTTAAACTTTCATTTCATGTAAATGATTCTTTTGCTCCGGGTCCTTCTGTGTCCACAATTGCCTCTTCCAACTTCAGCAAAAGGTTCATGTAATATCAATCACACAGTGCACATTACTCAGTACACCACAGCCACGTTTTCTAAAAAACATTTCATTTAAAAATTTATTTTGCATTGTAGATTTGATGACAATAGAAGGGAGTAGGTGTAAGACATCGTCATACATTGCCAATTGTGAAGCAGGCAATGCATGCCTAAATCTCCATAAGTGCTTACAGGTGTCCACATCAAAACACTTGAAAGCCTCAAAACTAGACGATTTGTATCTGAGCTTGAGCTGAGCTTCAGTCAATAAAAAAAAATGGCAGAATTCATCAGATGATAAAATTAACCAACTGAGTTCTTGTGATTGTAGCTCAAAATTCTGTTTTCCTGAGCTCAGGTGGTAGTGGTTCAAAATAATTCTCAAGGCCTAAGTATTTTTTTATACCACTTAGATTCATAAAAGTCTTCTACTCAAACAAGAAAAAACAATTGTGAAATAATTAATATTTTAGATATAGTGGAAAATATATTACCAAAAGGACAAAGGCAGCTAAATTCCGGTTCTCCAACACATTTTCCTCCTCTTTCACATGGACAAGTTGGTAGTTCACATTGTTCTCCATAGAAATTAGGAAGGCAACTTTAATAAAAAATGTTCAGATTTTAGAGGAAGACATGCTTTAACCATTCTTAAAGAATCATGAAAAATTATTAAAGCTAAGCCAACAGTTTTGATCATTAGTTTAATTTATATGAAACATGTATACATTAACTTCCTCAAGTGCATTGTTTGCAAACACTTATGCTTTAAAATAACATAAGGGAACTTATATGTTATACCATAAGTAAAATATTACTATTATTGACATTAAAAGTTACTTATTATAATTAAAAATTACCATGGAAAGTTGTTACTGCTGTACATTTCAGTGGCTTTATAATTGATTTGACCACATTAAACAGTTGCTGTTGAGGGTGCTAACTAGATTCCCAATACCCTAACTACTTGGAGGCTTCATAATTCCCCTTAACACAAGGAAATAACATATTTTGTGTTTTTTTAAGTGCTGGTAGTGCATCAAAGATTTAACAGAGCACGTATAAAAGCATGCTAGAGATATTCGCTGTCAAAGTGCAACATATAAGAAATAACCACCACTCCCATGCTATGCTTGTGATTTTATGCCACCCTTTCCTTGCTCCTACGACTACAGCCAGAACAGCAGTTGCACTTTGATCGCGCCAAGAAGGAATTTAGACAACGGCCAGTACAGCAGCTCTACCCTGAGTTATAAGAACCATGTCAAGAAAGAATCACATCAGTTATATCTACAGTCGTGCCGACAAACCGATATGGTGTTAGCCTCTTAATTGGAAGGTTCCTGGTTCGAATCTGGGGTCAAGGCATGGATGTTTGCAAGTATATGATGTAGAGGTGGCTGGTGCACCTTAAATCTGTTGAGGTCGAAATTCCTCACATTGGGTTGGTGTGGAAGTTTGGAAAGTGGGGTGCCAGCTCAGATGTTGCCACGTCATCTGAATGTGGTTCAAAATTACGTGGCAATGCACCGAATGGCTTAGGCTGGGACGGTGGTAACTAGTTGAATATCTATAGCAGTAGACAAAAGGTTAACTTCCATACAGCTCAATTGTCTCCTCCCTAGGTCTGCTATTCAGTTTCATAGTGATTTGTTAAGTCATATACAAAAAAAATCAGCTTTATAATCTTTGACCACAAGGCCTATGTCTATTTCATTTAAATATGACATATATTTCATAATTTAGATTTAACTTCAGTTCCAAACATTTAAAGCTAGTTCATTAGTTATTGGTTGATTAGTTGAGTGTTTTTGGCTGTTGGCCATTTCTGGTATATAAGGCCAAGCATATAAACACAACAAAGCATCAAGTAAAAAATTTCATGAAAGGGCAAAAAAAGTAGAATTGGGAAATAGAGTATAGTAGGATGAAAGCAGAAAAAGATCCCTTGGGTATCCTGGGTGTGTGACCCTGTTTTTTACTTTGCCATTAAGCCTTGTAGGAAAAGAAAAAAAACACTAGATTACCTCTGGTCTACGAAACTCGTACATACCTACAGGATATGTGCGTCTGAGGTTTCATTAAATATTATTTTATTTTTAATACACAAAGGCAAGCACAAACTTTTTGATGAATTTTTTAGAACAATAAAGCTGAAAAACTGGCTGAGAAACTCTTTTTAAATAAAACTCAACTGAAAAAAATTAGAAAAGTCAAAGCACTTACTGTAAAAAATTATATTGATTGTTGAAATAATCATGCATTTTAGTTTGTTTGGATTAAAATGTGTGAAACAATTAAACTATAAGCCTCCAAATAACTCATTTTATATGATATAGTGCTTCTTACAAATTCTGGGAAATAAAGTAGCAATTTTTTATGTTAAAATTGTAGCACAAATGTCAATCCAGTTTTCAATATATTTAAAATGCTTAAAACTTTTAATCAAGAAATAGCTGAAACTGTTACTATTTTGTCTGTTTCCTGCATGAAGTTACAATTTTATCCCAATCTAGAATTTCATTGAAGTTAGAGTAGATGATAAAGAGAGTAAAATTTCCCTTGTGTAAACATGTTTTAGTCATAAATTGAACACTAAATTATTACCTGCAACTGGATGTGTTGCTTGGACCCAAAACACATGTACCTCCATTTTTGCACAGATCATTTTCAATAGCACAAACATTATAGTAATGTTCACAATTGATGCCTAGAAAAGCAAAAGTCAAGTGAAGAAATATTTCAACAGGGTTTCAGCAACAAATTATTATGTATACATATCAAATATACATGGAATAGATTGATTGCATTATTTGAATTTTGCAGCATTATTTATTATTTTTGGCCCACTTAATTCTATCTTGGTAAGTTGGAAAACTTTTGAACCACTGGGCAAAATATAATTGCACATGAAACAAGGAGATATCTCAACCTTAAATATTGATGAATTAGTTGTTTATTTCTCTCTGAATTTTAATTACATGACACAACCTTCTTTCACAAGGTTGACAGTAATTCAAGCATTAGTTTGGCAATGATGATATGTGTTAAATTTGCAGTACATAAAGTTTGTTACAACCTATACCAATATTAATCAACATTTATGGTGCTAAGATGATGTTTGAGATTCAAATAGCTCCATGGGCATCCATGTACAAGCAGAATGAACCAAATATGTTGAACACATATTGAGATTAGCATAAAATATATTTAGATATAGGGAAAATAATGAAATATCTTTCAATTTTGTAATTCGAAGTTTTCTAATAAAGGATGGGTTAAATATTAAAAACAAAATTGTCAAAATACCAAACAATAGTTTGTTTAAAAGTCATAAATTACATTGGTAATAATGCTAGTAGTAGAGAAGAAAGAACATATATATACCTTTCTTATGATACAATTATTTTTGAAAATGGTTAACAAATAAATTCAATGCAATCGAAAGTTGGTGATTCGAATTTCATATTTTTTAGATTGCGGAGCGATTGTGTTCATACTTCTTCACAGAAATAAAGGTTACATTATCTGACTAACGGGTTTGCCAAATGACCTTGAAACTCGCTGTGACGTCATGCTCATTTTTTCTCTCGATACTCAGACGGTTTGCAGATTAAGTACAGATCAGAAAGTTACGAGATTAACATGGTTTATTCAATATTGTACAGGGAACAAGATGGAGATGTTTTTTTTTACTGATACTGCTATTAGTCTAGGATGCATTAAGTGTTAAAGTAAAAAAAAAAAAAAAAAAACGAAATCACTTGCGAAGGGAGTGTTGTTTGCAAGGCAAACCCAATGATATTACATAGCAATCACTGTGGGTTGGCAAGCATTAGCATACAGGGGGCGGAGCCCTTGCTGTGACGTCATGGACTGTAAAGTCAAATCAAGTTTATATGAATTATTAAGATAGTTTCACCATCGCAGGAGATTGACTTTGCAAAAGGTGTGTTGGTTTTGGTAGCAATCCACGGGGGTTGGGGAGCGTAGGCAAGCAGGGAGGGGAGCCCCCTAGAGTATAATACAAATAAAGTTTTGATCCAGAAAAGTGCCTTTATCTTGATCCATTACCAAATGTTATAATCCTTCACCCTAATTATGATGCTAAATTAGAATGCATCAACAAAATTGTAGCTTTTACAACTATAAAAAAGTATGTGTTATTTTTGTTTGCTCTATACTTTGGCCACTTTATTATGACCAACCCGTCAATATGTCGTTGGGCCTCCTTTTGCATTTAATACAGCGTTGATTCTTCTTGGAATGGACTCTACGAGATGTTGATACGTCGTTTGTGAAATCTGAGATCATGCTTGGAAGAATGGCACTTTCCAATAGTGTGAGATTGGATAGTTGTGAATGTCTGATGTCTCTTTCAACTTATCTCACAAATGCTCAATATGATTGAATTCTGGGGATTATGAGGGCCACATGAACAAAGTGACCTCTCTTTCATATTTTTCAAACCAATCCTGAACAATACCAGCCCTATGGCATTGGCAGGACGCATTATCCTGTTAAAAGTACCCATCACCTTTGTAATAAACCATCAGCATTACAAGATGCTCTTCGTCAGCAATGATGTTTAGGTATGATGTCTGATTCAGACTTCCATGCTCACCAAATAAAGGGTCCAAAGCTTGCCATGAAAACATTCCCCTAACCATCACATTTCCTCCTCCAGGTTGAAGGGTTGTACTTGTAGGAATGCACACAGAATCCATGCTTTTATGCTGTTTCTTTCAAACTCTAACTCACACATTTGAGTGGTGTAACTTAAAATGGGATTCATCAAACCATATTACGTTTTTCCAATTATCCATTGTCCAATCCTTGTCTTTCAGAGCAAATTTGAGACGTTTTATCTTGTTTGTTGCAGAGAGCAACAGTGTTCACATAGGTCTTCGGCTTCCATAGCCCGTACGATGCAAGGTACAGTGAACAGGGCACTCAGAAATACTTTGAGACAATCCTTGATTAAAATCTGCTGCACTGTAACCATTCTGTTCTCTTCTGCAATTCGAGTGCCTCTCTGTTCTGCCCAATTATTCACCACTCAGTGACTACCACAATTTGCACGTTCAGACAGTTTTTTGCCTGGTGAATTTGCAGGTCTTCGGCTTCCATAGCCCGTACGATGCAAGGTACAGTGAACAGGGCACTCAGAAATACTTTGAGACAATCCTTGATTAAAATCTGCTGCACTGTAACCATTCTGTTCTCTTCTGCAATTCGAGTGCCTCTCTGTTCTGCCCAATTATTCACCACTCAGTGACTACCACAATTTGCACGTTCAGACAGTTTTTTGCCTGACATTCCAGTCTTGATACACTTTTACTACAGCTGCTTGTGATCATTTCACAAATACGGCAGTGTCGCTAATACTCGCTCAATGCCTCTGAGCTTCTACTATCATCCCACATTCAAAGTCTGCCAAATCACATTTTCCCCCATATATTCACAAACAATTCACCTATACTACTGTCTCAGAAACTCAGCTTTCTTCTTTTATACTACCTTAGCCCTCTAGCAGAAACATTGTGATGCAATAGGTTATTTAATTAAAACTGTCCGGTGGTCATAATAAAGTGGCAGCTCAGTGTATGCTACAGTATATTCCAATTATACTTAATGTTTGACTGAAGCAGCAAAATCTTAAAATAACAGCATAGGCGAAAAACATCTCTAGCCATATCTGTAGTCAAAAGGGAAATAACTGGATAAGTTTTAAAACTACTTTTCAGGAGCATGTTTTTAAGGTTTGCCCTTTTCTTGTAAATTGAGTTTTAGTAATAATTTATTTTGATTGCATTCTTTGTTATTCTTTTTTCATGCACATTACTTCTCCACAACACATAAGGCCCCAAGACAAATCATCCAGCAGATGCACTTATCTCATTTTCCCCAATTTTGAATTATCCAGTTATTCCCCTTGACCACATATATGGTTTGAGACACATTATGAGAGTATATATGAAGAACATAGAACTACATATCTCACCAGCAAGTATCATATTAATTTACAGGGTGTCTACTAAATTTCTGTAGGTTCATTTAGGGACTTTTTCGGTACATTATGGGGACATTTTAGATGATTATGTGAGTCAGTTAGATGCAATTATGTTTTAAAATCACACTTTCTTTATTGCTTAGTCTAATCTCGAGAAAAGAGGACTAGTATCAAATGTCAGTTTTAATGTTAGCTGTTTTCTACATAAAATTTTAAAAATAAAGACAAACCATAAATCATGTCAAAGTAGATGAACATTAAACAAATACTCTATACTATATTCATTCTTTTTGTTTTCTGAATACTTGAAATTTTAAGGCAAAAATCAACAATTTAAAAACATTTCGTAATGTAAATTTTTTGTTTTTATATTTTGCATCAAATGAAGTTGGTAAAAAAAATTATGTATCAATTTGTGTATTTAAAGGAATTGTTTCCAAATGTGTTTGGATTGGGGGAGTTACACCATTTTCATTTTCTATTCAGTTTGCATTATTTGTAATTTTCTTATTTTCCCTTGTTTGAGTTCAGCTGCAGCCACCTTTTGTTTTAGCCTTAATTTTTATTTCTTCCTTCCATAAATGGATGCTTTCTGATAAAATAAAGAGGAGATAAATTTTCGGTACAAAATTTATGATTTCGGTGCCAGTTTTCCCGTTTTCGGCATATTTTCGGGACATTCAGGACTAGTAGACACCCTGATTTAGCATTAGATAGAACTGAAACTGAAGCTCGTATTAACTAAACACCATACAACTACAATGATGTCCAAAAGTTAGGTTCTTAAAACAGTGAAAACAAAAAGTTAATACAAACAGATCAGAAGATATTTACATGCAGATTATTCACATACCTACAAAGCAATTTCTGTGTATGAAAATTTTATCAGATAACAGCAATTTTTTTTATGTACCTGTATATCCTAGAGGACAGTGGCATATATAGTCATTAATTAAATCTTCACACAAGCCATCATTCAAACAGGGATCAGACAGACATTCATTAATATCAGTTTCACATGTTGAACCTAGAAAGAAAGTTTAATAAATTCAGAATCAATATCTTACTACATATAACAGTGTAGCTTCAAATATTTTCAGGACTTTTGTTTCTGAAACCATTAAATAAATCTAAAAAGGTATTGTTCATAAATACTAGCATATAAAATTACATAAAAATAAATTTGTTAACATGTGAGCATATAATTCATTCTACACAGTGAAAAGATGTTTTGATTTGAGCAATGAGTGATCAATAAATTGCTATCCTTTTGGAAAATATTCTATAAAACACCAAATGATTCCGAAAAGTTACATTTTCTCAAAGAAAATGTTTGAGTGGCTTGATATTTGAAAACTGATGATTATATGACAAGGTATCTATTATACTGTATTGGATGGTCAATGAATCTTAAAATGAGAATGTTAAATATGATTAGGAAACTGCGAGAACAATTCAGATTTCAATCAGAAATTGTGTTTCATGCAATTCTTAAGGTGATCTCAATATGAACACAATCAACACATTGTTCCTAAAAATCTCCATATGAACCAGTATGAGTTAACAACAACATTAATTGCATTGATGCAGTTGATAATGCTGGAATATACAAATACTTTCACATAACTAACTATGGCAATACATCAGGTCATAACACATCCCAGGTGCCAGGTTATCTAGATTTTCTGTTTCTGTAAAAAATGTTTATTTTTAATGAAAAAAAAAATGACTGTTTTAGGCCAAAGAATGTTAAAAATAGAGCAAAATGTGTATGTATACAGTAAAAATGTTATTTTGTATTGCTTCAGTTACATTTTAATAGCATATTATTTACTGTGCCTGTGTGTGTAGTGACTTCTGCGATATACAGAGCGTTCGAAAAAACATTAGTATGATATGTATTGCAAGGGTCCTAGCTCCTAAAAAATTGTTCTGGCTCCTAAATTTTTTTATTTTTGTCATCCCCTGCAATACATGCATCACTTTTTGAAGAACCATTGTATGTAATTTAATAAGTGTTTGGATGAAATGAAAAAATAAATTAAATGGAAGCAATCCATAGTGACTATTTTTAAATTAGCATCAAAATGTTTTTTTTTTCTGTTTCAAAGTAATTTTTTGTCACAGCAGTGGTAAAAATAAGGCAAAAATGGAAAAAAATCAGTAAAAATGGAAGGATGCTCTTAAAAGTTATTTAAGTGGGAAATATATTTAAAAATTGAAATCGAATAAATAATTTCTTTAATTTATTTCAGTTTCACAATCTAAGAATTTCTCTTGTGCAGAGACAGCGTGACATTTCAAGCTCATAAATCTGGTTAAAACAAATTAAAATGTTCAGTTTTGAAGAATTGCTAAATCAATGATGAGAAAGAATATATGAATAAAATAAAATTGAATGAATAGGTCAAAAGGAGATATTTTTATCATTGTTTGGTAAGAATAATTTCTGTTGTCATAACTTGTACCTATAGTTAACAAATTTATTCCATATGTAATTCATAAACTTTATTTACAACAATATGATAAATTTAAGATCTACCATGGTATTAATTTCAGAGTGACAGTTAGAAAATTTATTTCTACCTATGCATTAAAACAAATTTAAGATTTTTCTGCAGGAATTTCATTAATATTAATGTTTTTTGAAAAATTACCACAAAATATAGTTACTTAACTCTGAAATAAAGATAAAAATATTCAAAATTACTTTTAGAGTTTAAATAATTACAATAAAAATGTACACACATCATGAATTATTTTTGTCTATTAAAACATAATAAATCTCTATTTTTGCTAAGCCAGATTTTGCCAACTCTAATTAGAATGATAATCAATATTTCCTGCTATTAATTCAAATGAAAAAAGAGGTAATACAAGTAATGTTAATAAACAATGATTAAAAAATACCAGTGTATCCTTGATTACAAATACATGTGAAGTCATCCACACCATCAATGCAAGAGCCTCCATTGGTGCAAGGTTCACTTCGGCAATCATCATAATTAGTTTGGCAGTTTAATCCTGTGTAGCCATTTTGACAAAAGCATTGGTGTCCACCTGATGCAGTTTCTATACAGACTCCGTGAATACATGGTTGTAATACACAAGGACCTGGTAAATCTGCTTTTGAAATTTGAAACTCGGGTGCATTTGCTCCAGTCAATGACAGATATAACCAAGCAGCTAAAGCTTGATAGAGAAAATAAATCATTTTGTGAAGCTAGTGGCATTATTATTTTGTTCTGTAGTTTGATTAGGGAGCTCAGTTCAGATTTCCAAAAATGCAATGGCCTGGTTCATCCATGAGGTATGGAATCTACAAAATAATTAAAATATATGTAACTAATATTATTTTGATTTCACAAACAGACGATTTTGCAAGCTCATCTTAACGAATTCATAAAAAGTATACTTGATTAAAAAAGATTTAAAATAATTTTAGAAAATATTTACACTTAGAGATAAAAATTTATATTTTCCAAACTTTTTCAATATTACAACTGCTTGACTTATCGGACAGTAAAAAATGAATTTAAAAATTTCAGCTAATGAAAGTTCTTTTTATAACCTGTCCAATTTTTAATTTTACTAAGTTTCACAAAATATATTGTCATGACTTTTATACTCAAGCTCCCAAATTCATTACAAAGTTAGATAAACAAATATCATCTCTTATAATTCATATAATAGATTACTTCAATTTAAAAGGAACAAATTTCACTGTTGCTTTATATCCAAACACATATTTTCAGAGGAAGTGAACTTTTAAAAGAAACTATGAGTGCATTGAAGTCATATCATAAGTTAACTGAACATGCAATCATACATATTGCTAGAATATAAAGATAATAAATATTAAATCCTATACAAATTGATCTGTTTCAATTCCACAACCACATGAGGTTTTGAAAACCAACTTCAAATGAAGGACATTGGACCAGATACATTTTAACAAATTCATAACTTTGATCACTAAAAGTTCACTACAAAAGCAAATTAATTACAATGTGAAAATTCAGTGCTATTTCGAGCTAATATTTCCTTCAAATCCATTCATACCATATATAAGACATTGCATTTTTCGCATATTTTGTGA
This sequence comes from Metellina segmentata, assembly GCA_947359465.1. Classification (NCBI taxonomy): domain Eukaryota; kingdom Metazoa; phylum Arthropoda; class Arachnida; order Araneae; family Tetragnathidae; genus Metellina; species Metellina segmentata. Next base: position 68,153,125 of record OX375873.1, on the reverse strand, counting down.
AATGAATGTAAGTAATAACGACAGTAAGCGATAATTTAATAAAATCTGAACTTCTGTTTTCCCGGTAGTTGCCATGACTACAGAAAAAGCAACAAAACATGAAACGGCGACCATGATATTAGAAGATGCTGAGTTGTTTCTTTCCTGATTACAGCAATTTTTTTTATTTAATCGATTTATAATTTTTCCGAGGCTTCACCACAGCCTTTGTGATTGTTGGTGGATAGATTTTTTTTGTGACACAAAGGCCGGTCCCTGACTTCAAGAATAAGACATTTTGGTTACAAAATGCAGAAAAAAAACGAAATATGCACGCGTGTTCAATTATCCGCTGATCCCAATTGCTTTTATTGACATTTTTCTTTCGGTTTATAAGGGCGAATAACTTTTGACTCGAACAATCTATGAAAGAGTGCGTCATCGCCGTTCCCTTCGGATGTTGATCGAACAGTCACCAACAGTCTGTTGTGTGGCTCCATTGCGACGTTAAATCAAATACTTACTATGAAAGAGTTCAGGTGTTGACCTCGTCATTTGAACTTGGTTCAACATTACGATATGCTGTCCTCTAATCTTTCTCTTCAGGATTGATCCCGAACCGTCCCCAATCGCCCGTTGTGTTCCACCAGTGTGACGTTAATTTATTTACCTACCTTTGAAAGTTTTTCAATACAAACAACCAACCAATCTGAAAGTGAAGATTCTGTTTCCGCCACTCAATAGCGCTCCCACTATACATAACGAGGTTTGAAATGCAGTTTATCGACATATTGGTGACATTTAATATAATTTGTGTTGTCTATTCAATAGGGCAACTTTTTGTAACAAATGCAACTTTTTTTCACACGTTCTACGCTGCATGTAAAGTACTAAAAACAAAATTCCTTCTACATGGGGTGTATTGTAAGTGAATTATAACCGCTACATAAATGCAACTTTCTGCATAAATTCAACTTTTTGAATAAATGCAACCACCTGCAACTTTTTAAAATGTAGCTTAAAGTTATTTAATATGAAATTACTATTTCATTTTTTGCCATCTGAACCAACCCTTCGATCGCGTGTGTCTGATCTTGCGAACGCTGAAGTATTGCGAATCAAACAGGTTCATGGAAAGAAGGGGTTCGTCCAAACAGACGAAAGTGAAATAAATGGCAAGAAGTAATTTTTAACGCATTGGTTGGCACTCTTGATAATCCAGAGGAAACTTGCGTAATCGACAGCAGAGTTGGCGAGGTGAATACAAATACAAATACAAATACAAATATTGACGACCAGCTACAGGCTCAAGCCCAACAAGGCTGGTCCTTTGTTTATGAATTCTGCAATTCCCACTGACAATGCAATTGTGTCTTAAATTCGTACACTCCCTTTGAATTAACTATATTTTCTGGCAACGCGTTCCAACTGTCTATTACCCTATTAAAGTAGTAGTTTTTCCTTAAATCCCGATTAAAATGTGTCTTATTCAATTTATACCCATGGCCCCTTGTTCTGTTATCCCTATTGAAATTTAAGCCCTCTGTGTCCCCTTGTTTTACAAACTTGAAAAGCTGAATCAAATCCCCCCTCCTTCTTCTTCTTTCCAGTGTATACATGTTTAGCTTACTTAAACGTTCATTATAGTCGAAATTTGCTAGCCCCTTTATTATTTTTGTAGCTCTGTGCTGAACCCTTTCAATTGATTCTATGTCTTTTCTCATATATGGAGCCCAGAATTGTACAGCATATTCTAGATGTGGTCTTACTAAACCCTTATATAATGGCAAGATTATATTCTTATCCCTTGAAGTTACAGTCTTTTTAATATACCCCAATAACCTATTAGCCTTTTTACCCGCAGCTGAACATTGGTGACTTATTTGTCAATCATCAATATGTTGTTCGCCTTGTAAATGACGTTTTAAAATCTCTGAATGTTGAGCGAAAGGATTTTACGCTTCTGTTATCCGATACAGCACATTATATGACTGCGGCTGGCGCAGTTTTTCAATGTTAAAGAAATTACCATGAAAGTAGGAAGATTATCTTTAATACTTCCATGGAAATTACTGGCCAAGGATAGACCATTCAGTGTTCTTCTGTGTTGTAAAATGTATTATAATACTGTTGTACACGACTAAAATTGTAAATATATTTTGAATTTTTTCATTCTTTAAGAATAATTTATTTTAGAATTTAGTGTATCAAAAAAAATGCAATTTTATTTCCAGAAATGCAACTTTAGGGAATGATAAATGCAACTTTTCCCATTTTTACTGCAACAAAAAAGTTGCCCTACTATTAAATTAACCTGTTCGGAATTCATTATTTGGTATCTATTCGCGACGGTGCTGAAATCCCATCCGAAAAACAAGTGATGTCATGTTCGAAGTACTTAGGTGAAATTTGTAGCAGAATCACTACTGTCATTTACATTTAGCTTGATAAAAATGCCTTTCATATGTTTTTACGCTCTATTTAATCTATTATTGCCCATTGAGTTGTGAAAATTTCAGTCTGTACACTATTCTTGTCAATTGCGTCTCTTTTTGAAATTACATGATATTGTGAAGTTGTACAACTTCACAATAACTAGTGCCTGCAGTTCCTTTAACTTCTCATAAATTGTTCTGCCCTTTCGTTATCCAAAATTCCCAATTCTGCACATCTCCACGGTCAACTGTCTTGATAACTCGAGAGCCCTGTCCCCGAGTGCAAGTGCTTGGTAGTGGCTATGTAAAAAAACACTAATGTACTGCTCAAATGTTCAGAAGTTAGAAGCATGTTTAAGCATACAGAGCAAAAGTTAAAAAGCCAGTTCAAATGATTAACCTAAAAAATTTGTAGATTTAACTGCACATCTGACATATTCGTACTAACACTAAGTTCATGGATTTTAGGTTCATCTTTAGAATGTGAATCATATTGAGTAGAATTCTCTGCGTCGATAATATCGCTATGAAGTACAACCTTCTTTTACAAATAGAAATGCGTGTTCTCTGCTTCTCACCATTGAATTTTATAAATCTAAAATTTGGTGGCATTCCGATATTTTATTAGAGCTGCCAAGGCTTCTAAACAGTGAAATTTTCTACTTTCCCCGTGCTTCAATAGAAACTGACATCCCGTCGATATAATAAACAGTCATTATGCAGGATTTAGTCTATTATTCTACCCTCTTTTGCCAAAGACTGCCTCAAGTTTTAAGACAGCCTTCAAAGGTTCAACAGTTTAGTGCATTTGAGCCTTTTTTACTTACTTATAGGATTAAAAATGATTGGGGGAAGAAACAACAGCGAATACAGTTGGCATAAGATTGTTGAAAGCTAAGCATTATTTTTGTCTCCATAACTTCAATATAATATAGACATCCCCACATCTAATTCTTGAAAAACGAACTAAAGGTAGGCACAGTTATTTAATATGGCACTTCTGTCCAGTTTTATTGTTTAAGTCTACTTTTATTTTCTGGGTTTAGTTTATTTTATGGTTAGACTGCTCTGCGGTCATTTTTGCATTAATAGGTCTAATTAGATCTTCATGTTCTAGGTCTTAATATTGAAAACTTACGATTGTAAGATACTTACTTTTGAAAATTAGGTCAAAATAAATTGATAGGAACTTAATTTTCATTGTATGAGGTACAACTTAATTTAAACTTTTTAATAAGTATGATAGCTTTTGTGCAAGCTTTAACCATGTCTTTTTACTATCGTCACCTATTTTGTCAATTGCGTATGCGAATAGTGTGATACTAAAATCAATTATACTTATTTTTTAAAGTTTCCATTTAGAAGAGAAATTTTTCCATTAATTCGTCTAATGAATAGTTCGTAATTGAAGTCAAGTTTTCAAAGTGAGGATTTATTTCGTTTAAATTAATGGAACTTGTCATAAGATTTTATGGTATTCTTTAAAAATAACTTACTTTTTCAATTATATATATATATATATATATATATATAATTTCAAGAACACAAGAATTTCTAAAAAAAATGTAACAAAAGTCTTAAAAAATAATAAAAAATGAAGAAATGTTGGTGGATCAGGGCGTCATCAGGGAGGAGCCTGACCCAAACAACATAAAATGGTGTTTTCTACATATGAACAGCATTAGGCTGAAAAAATTGCTCATACACTCCCCCAAACACCACCAAAAATCAAGTAAAACAAAAACAAAACAAAATACCAAAACAGAGCAGGAACAGAACGAAATGAAACCCGAAGCCGCAGCTGGGATATCATCAACAACAAGCCTAAAAATTGCCACCAAATGCCATCAATTACACAGTCTAACTTATATGCTAACATCATACCTCCGATGCAACAAGTCCAAAAAAAAAATAATAATAATATGAAAATCCCCAGTCCCTTATCAAAAATATATTCATAAATAGTAAAAAAATAAAATTGAAAAGCAATTCCCATGGCTTTGGGGAAATTACGAAAAATAATTATTCATGTGTTGTGTAGGTGTTGATATTAATAAATCTTTCAAAAATATTTTTAAAGAATGAATACGGGTATTTGTTATTGAGAAGTGTGTTTTTTAGATATTTACATTGTAATAAAAAGTTAGCATCAGAATTACAAATTTTTTTGAAACGTACCAATTGACCAGCTATCGTGTTGTAGTATATTCTTTTAGAGATATTGGAGTCCCAAAATATTAATTTAATGACTGTTGTAACATATATGTTTTAAGCACCCAACTGTTGGTTTCGAAAGAGACCAATAGATGGCGCCTGGGAGGTTCCTCCTCCAATGCGCAGTTAAGTTGCGCAGATGTATTTTTCAAGGGAGCCCCGGATGTACGAAAAGTGAAGTGTGATGTGACTAGGGATGTTACTAACAGTGATTTGACAGTAACAGTTCTAACTGTGACTGCTACTGACGAATATCTGTGATTCAAAACTGTGATTGTGATTCAAACTGTGAATGAATCTGATTGGTTGACTGCAAAGTATCTCTAGTCACTCGTAGCAACGGAATGCTTTTATTTATGTGTTGAATATTTTCAATAATACGATTTCGTCGAAGGAATACATAGCTAAGTCGGTAACGTCGTGGCCTTACAGTGCTCTAGTTTACAGTTCGAACCCCAGTATTTTTTTCATCCAGATTAACTGGAATATATTTAATAAAACGCACAACTGCCACTCAATAAACCTTCAATTATAAAATGAATTTTTCATTTTTATTCTGCCACTATCAGCCGTTTTTTATTTTTAGCCCGTAATTCATTTTTTAAAGGTACTTTTTCTCCTCAATAATTAATATTGGTGACTAAGATGGTTTCAACTATATCGAAATTTTCATATAAATTAAACTTTATAATTAATTAAACATTAAAATCAAGAGATATACACTAGAATGCGTGATCATTTTACTTCTAATTGAATTCAAATTATGGATTTTTAATCTTTAAATAAATATATATAATTGACAAACCTATTTTTTATCTTTAAATCCGTTTCACTAAATAACCTTTATCCAAAATATTTGTTTGTTGAAGAAAAATGTTTTCATCGTAGTATGTGTAGCAAGACAATTTCCTTACATTTGATAATCTGACAATTTCAAAACATTAAGTAATTTTTCTAAATCTCTAGTAACATTCGAATTAATTTGTATTGTTGTATTCGTGGTGGTGCAAAGACACAACAATTTTATTTGAGACGAAGTAAACACAAAACGAACAACAGCAGAAAAGTCAAACCTTACTGTGAAAAATCTGTAGCTTTTGACTTGATTCAACAATTTCTGTCCAATACTTTAGTTTATAAATCATACAATTTTTACAAAATATTAACTAAAATGTGGAGTAGTTCAGTTTCTACACAACACTGGAGTGACCACGTATTATTGTCAACGGTCCGGGATCCACCCCGAAGACAAAAGATGATGATATTCTCTTTGGTAGCACTTTAAAATTGATAAGCTGAGTAAAAGTATATAATTTATCTCTAAGGCAAACAGGGAATATTCTAATGAGTAACATTCTCATTTGTTTTGAAAACAGTCTGACAAGGAATTCCAGAGAATCAGTGTTTACAAACAACAAATTATACGCTTTAAAAATTAAACATTCAGTCATCAAAATCTTTTGTACTTGCATTACGATATTTCAGAATGCATTCTTTACCGCTGTAAACATTGTTGTGTTGATCCTCCCTCTGAAACGGTTTCATCTTAAGAGACAAACTTTAAAGAAGGCAGAAACTCGTAAAACGTATTCTAATCACTAGCGAAATGAAATAAATATCTCCCCCCCTTCCTCCCCCTCCTGTGATTTCGACTCATTCAAGTTATACTTTCAGAAGCACATAATTCATTTTTTAGAATTAAAAACAATTTACAAGAGGTTAAACAGAACAATTTTAATTATAAACAAACCAAAAAAAATAAAAACAAGTTCTAGTCATATTACTCTATATAAAAAAACAACAAAATAAATAATCAGTGATAGTTTAAGAATGAACAAAAAATTATTTAAAACAGAATTTAAAATGTTTTTATATGCACTCTCCTTAAAACTGTCGAGATTCTTTTTTTCTTTAGAAAAAGGCGCGGGAATCTGGTGAGTCATAAAGCAACATATTACCTTCTTAAACATCCGGTTAAAAATCCTCCAGAGAAATCCCAATCCGTCACAGACCAACTGGCACCGCTACCACATAACCAAAACTCAGTCACAGCTTTCACTGCTACCGAATCACCGATCCCGGTCGCAATCACCGATCACAGTAACAGTATCAATATCAGCCAAGGTATCAGCTAAGGTATCAGCCAAGGTATCAGCTTAGCGATATCAGTTTAGTAACTGTTACCGAATCACTGATACCAAATCACTGATACTGAATCACTGATACCGAATCACTGATACCGAATCACTGTTACCCAATCACTGTTACCCAATCACTGATATTTTGATATTTGAGTAACAGGTATGAACTGTGATTCACAAGTATCTGTGATTGAGTAGCAGTTCTGTGATTTGCTTAACATCCCTAGATGTGACGCTTTGATGTGTAAAAGACGCGATCCGACTCAGTCGCGGCTTTCATGTATATAGAGTCAATGATTGCTGTTAATAAATCGCAGTAATTACGACCAGGCAGTCCTGTCGATTTATTTTAATCCACCACCCACACACATATTCGTAAGTTGCCCGGCGCTCGAGTTGAATAATGCTGCAAAAGGTTCCTTCAGCCCAGCCGAGCACTTACATTGGCGCCCAACCAGTGGCCGGATTGATGAATTGACGGAAATGGTGCCTGGAAATCGCTGGTAGTGTTCCGCAGAAGCAACACTTTACAGTCTGGAGATCGCGGCAAATCGGGAAAAGCGTTCGCTTGGATTTGCCTACACGTGGAATTGACGGGAAGCGGTCGCTTGGAGTCGTCGCACGTGGAAAGAGAGCCATTCTACAGGAAAGTGATAATCCGGAACATCGTCTTTCTTGGACCCAGATAAGAAATTTGATTGATTTTTCAAGTTGTCTAACTTTGTGAATTTAGTGTAATTCAAGTTTCGATTTAACTTTAACTTGTATAACTTTGTAAAGTTAGTGTGTTTCAAGTTTCGATTTAACTTCAACTTGAAAATTTATCGATTTAGAGTGATTCAAGTTTCGATTTAACTTCAGCTTGAAGAAATTTATCGATTTAGTGTGATTCAAGTTTTGATTTAACTTCAACTTGCATAAATTGGTAATTAGAAGTGCTGCATCGCATATGAATCGGAATTGGTTTTGAATTATATGAGTTAAAATTGCTTCATGATATATGAGAGACTAGGGAGTAAGATTTATAGTGTTAATATTTTTGTGTTCTCTCTTTAATTAGAAATGCTGCATCGCATAGGAATCTCAATTATTGTGTTTCAAGTTTCGATTTAACTTCAGCTTGAAAAACTTTATCGATTTAGTGTGATTCAAGTTTCGATTTAACTTCAACTTGCATAAATTGGTAATTAGAAAAGCTGCATCGCATATGAATCGGAATTCGTTTTGAATTATTTGAGTTAAAATTGCTTCATGATATATGAGAGACTAGGGAGTAAGATTTATAGTGTTAATATTTTTGTGTTCTCTCTTTAATTAGAAATGCTGCATCGCATATGAATCTCAATTATTTTGAATTATATGAGTTATAATGGTTACATGATATATGAGGCTAAGGTATAAGATTTAGTGCATATGTATTGTGTGTTCTATCTTTTTAGGGTACAAGATTTAGTGCTAGTATTGTGTGTTCTCTTTTAGAGTATAGGATTTATTGCATATATTTTGTCGTTCATATATATTGTATGAAATCTAGTACTTTCGTTTAGTCATTTAAAAATCTATTTTCAAAATTCATTGTAAGAGGAACCTCTAATTGGTTAAAAGCTGGTTTTGAAAACAAAAATGACATTTTTGGCTAAAGGTAGACGGGAGGATCTTAGGATCCTAGCAGAGGAACTAGGGGAGGTCTTAAGAGAAAATCTAAAAATCTTTGAGCTAAAGGATATTATTGTCAATTCAGAGCATTATGAAGAAACATTCGCAAAAGAACTCCTGAAAACAATCATAGAGAACAGAGAATCTGAAAGGGAAAGAACTTTTGAACTGGAGAAATCCGAAAAGGAAAGAACTTGTGAACTGAAGAAAGCCGAAAAGGAAAGAACTTTTGAACTGGAGAAAGCCGAAAAGGAAAGAACTTTTGAACTGGAGAAAGCCGAAAAGGAAAGAACTTTTGAACTGGAAAAAACCGAAAAGGAAAGAGCTTTTGAACTGGAGAAAGCCGAAAAGGAAAGAGTTTTTGAACTCGAAAAGATAAAGTTGCAACTTGAAGCTCAGTCTGTGAATTTGACCACAGAAACTGGGCTCGAAAGGGAAAGTGAAAACCCTAAATGGGAATTGAGAAAACTAATTCCTAGCTTCAACCCAAAAGATGACGATATGGGTCTCTTCCTTAACATTTTTGAAAGACAGTTAAAGTTCATAAATGTACCAGAGGATCAGTGGGTGGCTTATCTGATAGGAGCCCTACCACCAGATGTAGCTAAACTGATTGCAAGAGAGCCAGAAGAGGAGTCTAGAGATTACAGATACATCAGGGAAATGCTTCTGAAACGTTACAAACTCAGTGCCGAAAAATTCAGGCAGTTGTTCTCTCAACATAAAAAGACACATGAGAGCACCTGGAGAGATTTTTACTTCGAGCTGAGGACTTATTTTGAGGGATGGCTATCTGAACTGCACATCCAGGATTTTGATCAACTCAAGGATCTAATAATATCTGACCAGATGAAGAGGAAAACCCCTCCAGAAGTTAAAGAACATTTCCTTGATGAGTGGGCCGACTGCACTTCCCCTAAGGAACTTGCAGAAAAACTAGAGTCGTTCGACAATTTGCGAAGTAATATGAAGAAGGACCCTAATCCTGATTTCAAGAAGAGAGTTTTCAATAAACATAAGGATGAAGTTTCCAGAATGGGAAATTCGAAGAACCAGTTTTATCAGAAAAGGTTTGAAAGGCCGAGGCAAGAAACGAACCAAGAGGAGCGACCTGCTATAAGATGCTATGGATGTAATGAACCAGGTTATATAAAAGCCCGATGCCCAAAGTGTAATCCATCTGTGCAGAATAACCCGGCTCGAATTGGTTGCGTCCAACTACATTCTAGTACAGCTGAGTCATCTCCAGTTGCAGTGCTGAGAGTGAGCATCAATGGAATATGTGAAACAGCATGTGCTGACTCTGGAGCGAGTCACTCCATCGCTGGTGAAGCACTGTACTACCTCTTGCGAGAGCAGGGAGCGGAATTTATTTCTACTCAGCATATCCCTCGCGGATGGACACAAGTCGGAAATGACAGTTTACACTACCCTTGTGACCGTGGAGCTTGAAGGAAGATTCTTTTCAACCACTTTGATTGCATTACCCGAAGCCAAAGAAAACCGAACACTTTTGGGAACGGATTTTTTGAAGATATCTGGCGTAGTTCTAAATATAAAAGAAGGAGACTGGTTTTTCGGCGATAGTCCTCGCCACAAATACCCATTTGCAGAACAAATGAAATCTGTGTCATCTAAGAAATTCGGAAACGAGATTAAAATTAATTCGTGTTCACTTCGAGAGGTGGAAGGCCTTGCCCTTACGTCAACTCAGCGTGAAACGATGAACTGTCTCCTTAACGAGTATGAAAGGTCTTTTCATCCAGGGGGAGAGGCTACCCCTTTCATTGAACACTGGATAGACACTATGGACCATCCACCTGTTGCAGTACCTCCGTACAGAGTTTCCCCAGAAAAGAAAAGTATAATGAAAAACGAGATAGAGAGAATGTTGGAAGAAGGCATAATTGAGGACTGCGAGTCACCATATGCGGCTCCTGTGGTTCTGATCCCAAAACCAAATGGAACCTACAGATTTTGCGTTGATTATCGCAAACTGAATGCCATTACGAAGACTGATACCTATCCTCTTCCACTCATTGACGACTTGCTCCACGAAGCCAAGCATACATCCTACATGTCAACGATTGACTTGCGAGCGGGTTACCATCAAGTTAACGTGGCAGTTACAGACCGTGACAAGACTGCTTTCACCTGTCCATTTGGCTCTTACCGTTTTATCAGGATGCCTTTCGGGCTGAAAAACGCACCAGCAACCTTCCAAAGACAAGACCAGAGAAAAGCCTGTGCGGATAAGGGAAGAAGTTCAGGACCGAGCTTTTCTCCGGGCGATTCTGTTTGGGTGACACTCCACCCTGTTAGTAATGCCAAAAAGAAACGAACAAGCAAGTTCATGCCTCGGAGGGACGGTCCCTATGTCATTCTCACTCAGCGATCACCTACTACTTATCAAATTGCCAATCCAGACTCTCCTGAAGTCTCAATGGGAGTTTATCACGCATCGGCTTTAAGACCTTGCCTTGATTCCGATGCTCGGCCTTTGGCGCCCTTACGAAAGCGTGGGCGTCCAAAGCGAAAGCGTGGGCGTCTAAAGCGAAAGCATGCTGGTTCCTTGCCGGGACGTCGGCGAAACCAGAGGGGGAGTATGTAACATATATGTTTTAAGCACCCAACTGTTGGTTTCGAAAGAGACCAATAGATGGCGCCTGGGAGGTTCCTCCTCCAATGCGCAGTTAAGTTGCGCAGATGTATTTTTCAAGGGAGCCCCGGATGTACGAAAAGTGAAGTGTGATGTGACGCTTTGATGTGTAAAAGACGCGATCCGACTCAGTCGCGGCTTTCATGTATATAGAGTCAATGATTGCTGTTAATAAATCGCAGTAATTACGACCAGGCAGTCCTGTCGATTTATTTTAATCCACCACCCACACACATATTCGTAAGTTGCCCGGCGCTCGAGTTGAATAATGCTGCAAAAGGTTCCTTCAGCCCAGCCGAGCATTTACACTGTAAATTTAAAATCGCTGCGTTTATCATATACATTAATGTCAACTTTGCCGGATGAAACAGAAATTTTTATGTCTAGAAAATCAGAATTATTGTTATCCAGTACAGCGCTTGCATGGGTAGTTTCGAGTTTCGGTTTCTGGTTAATGCACCCCGGCTGTTTGGTTATTTTTTGTTATTTTGTGTGTGTTATGTTATTTTATGTTGTTATTATATATATATATATATATATATATATATATATATATATATATATATATATATATATATATATATATATATATATATATACTAGGGGGCCTGCCCTCTGCTCGCTAACGCTCGCCAACCCCCGGAGGATTGCTTCGCAATCCTCATTGGTTCGCTGCGCGAACCTATGCACCTATGCACCAAAAAAATGTTTTTCAAATCTAAATTTGCTGTATTACAGACAAAAATATATACAGTATCTCTAAAATCAGAATTCAAATGAAAACTTTGTGCAAATTTTGACTCGAAATGGGAGCGTTGCTTTGGAAATTGAATACCCAGCATGTTGTTTGTGTGTACATTTTCCCAGCACTCAAACGACCCACACTTTTTCATTGAGTTTGTTGCCGAAAGTTGTAGTGCAAGCATCTTGTTGAACTATAATTGTTGGCCCTGAAAAGAACCGTTTTTTTAATGGCCCTGAAAAGATCCTCCGCTTTCTTTGATTTCTATTATAAACTAACTGCAACAGCTCATTAAAATTTCCTTTTTTTTTCAATAAAATTTCATCCGATAACGCTATAAATTCAATCGATGCACGAGACTTCGCGATAAACAAACAAACCGTACAGTGTTGCCAAAACGCGATTACAAATAACGTCTTTTTTGCGTGCCACGTAAGAGAATTATATATATATATATATATATATATATATATATATATATATATATATATATATATATATATATATATATATATATATATATATATATATATATATTGACAATTTTAGTCGTGTATAATACATACTGAAATACAGAAGAACGTTGAATGGCAATTCTTGGCCAGTAATTTCTTTAACATTGAAAAACTGTGCCAGCCGTTGTCATATTATGTGCTGTATCGAATAGTAGAAAAGCAAAATCCTTTCGCTCAACATTCAGAGATTTTAAAACGTCATCTACAAGGCGAACAACATATTGATGATCGACATTTACTTCGCAAACTCTGCAAACGATTACGCAAGTTTCCTCAGGATTATAAAGAGTGACAACCAATGTGTTAAAGTACTTCTTGCTATTTTTTTCTCTTTCGTCTTAGGACAAACACCTTCTTACCATGAACTTATTTGATCCGCAATACTTCAGCGTTCGCAAGATCAGACACACGTGATTGAAGGGCTGATTCAGAGAGCAAAAAATGAAATAGTAATTTGATATTTATTAATTTTAAGCTGTATTTTAAAAAGTTGTAGGTGGTTGCATTTATGCAAAAAGTTTCATTTATAACTCACTTACTATACATCCTATGTAAGAGGAATTTTGGTTTTAGTACTTTACATGCAGCGTAGAAAGCATAAAAAAAGTTGCATTTGTTGCAAAAAGTTACCCTAGTTATGATTATACTTAATCATTGATTACTGATTGTCTTCAGCGTTATATACTATTTATTAGTGCTTTTGTGTCAGAAAATGTTTTTTGCTTCTACACGTAACAGGAACTCCACACATTTGTAATTAGTCTTTTAATTTTTTGCTAAATAATTTAAGTGAGTTAATGACTTGAAATCATCCTTATTAAGCGAGAAATACTAAATCCAAGAATTACTGATATCTTTCATTAAGATAAGTTCTTGATCTTTCTCAAATGATTCCTGCTGTTTCCACAATGTTGAATGATGATAAAAAGATGGGAACAGTTATTTACACATGCTAATACTTATGTTCTTGATAATGTCACTAAAATTAATTCTTTTCCCCCTTACTAGACCAATGACTTTCACTTAAATAATTTTATTGGGTTTTCTTAAATTTAACTTTTATTAGACCGGCATAAACATTATTCAAAGCAAGAACATACATTTTTTTACCGATTTATGTTATCGCGCTGTTTATTTAGTTACTTTCATTGTTTATTTATTAAGTGTATAAAAAATAAATGTTTACATTTCTGTAAAAATTAATTATTGTACATTCTTGTTTTACTTTTCAGAAGGTCTTTCTGGTAGATTATCCTGTCTCCAAGTGCATCGACTTTTCGGGAATTTCACACTGATCTGTTTGTCTTTGATAGCTAGCATGAGTGTGTTGGTTATTTATAACATTAACTTTCATCTCGATGAAAAAAAAAGGCATTGATTCCTACAAATAGCTGTTTTTGATTGTATTCTATCCATTAGGCTAGGCATCCACTTGCGTTTTCTAGTCGCAGCGACCAAAACATCGCTGTCGGAGAAAGTCTACAAAGTACACATACTGTGATAGATAAATTAGATTAAATAATTTTTTTAATCCTCTAATTCAAGTTTCTATCTTTGCGATCGTTGAAGATAGAGTGAAAATTTCAACTGATTTTAAATCAACGTAAATTCTACGCCAGATCGATACCAAAAACCGATAAAAAAAAATTATTATTAATTATTTACCATTTGATTATTTAACTATAAATTAAATAGTTAATAAGAAAATCGCATTTAAGTTGTCGATCTGGTGTAAAATTTCCACAGATTTCAAATCCGTTGAAATTTTCACTCTATCTTCAACGATCGCAAAGATAGAAACGTGAATTTGGGGAATAAAAAATGTAATGTATAAGAAAAGCTGACCTTGGAAAACGCGCGACTAAACTATCGTAAGTGGGTGCACGTTCATGTATGTCTGTGTGATTCATTGGGTAGAACGGCAATCGTGTCGCAGATGAAATAGGACCGGTTGCAACGTTTTAATCGCTGCGATTGTTTAATCGCAAGTGTGTGCACTTGTATTTGAAACAATGAGTTTTATTTTTGCGACTGAAAAATCGCGCGACTAGAAATCACAAGTCGCCTACCCCCCCTTCCCATTAGCATTATTCTACATCAAATTCAGCGAAGTCCATGGAATGGCTAAATGATTAAATGCGTGATGATCTTTTTGATATTGTTTGGAACGACATTCTTAAGAGATAAGCAAATTAATAGAAACTAGGGGGCCCGCCCCCTGCTCGCAAACGCTCGCCAACCCCCGGAGGATTGTTTCGCAATTCTCATTGGTTCGCTGCGCGAACCTATGCTCGCTTCGCTCGCATCAATGAAGACATGTGTCCTAGCAGAAGGGATTGATTACAAAATATATTCCAAAAAATATTTTTCAAATCTAAATTTGTTGTTACATAAAAGATATATACAGTACCTCTGGAATCAGAATTTAGATGAAAACTTTGAGCAAATTTTTACTCGCAATGTGAGCGCTGCTTTTGAAATTGAATACCCAGCATGTTGTTTGTGTGTACATTTCCCCAGTACTCGAGCCACCCATACACTTTTTGACTGAGTTTCTTGTCGAAAGTTGTAGTGCACGCGTCTTGTTGTACTATAATTGTTAGCCTTGAAAAGGACCGTTTTTTAAATAGCCCTGAAAAGATCCTCCGCTTTCTTAGATTTCTATTACGAACCGCAACAGCTCGTCTAAAATTTATTTTTTTCAATAAAATTTCATCCGATAACGCTATAGATTCAAATGACTCGCGAGGCTCCTAGTAAACAAACAATCGCAGAATGTTGCCAAAACGCGGTAACAAATAACGTCTTTTTTGCGTGCCACGTAAGAGAAATATATATAGAGATATACATATGAGGTAATTTATTGCTATGGATATTATGTCTAAAAAGTGATCTTCAGAGAACTGAAGAGAAATTTAGTGCATATGTACCAAAGCGAAACTCACGTCTTACTAGGAAATTATTAGGGTAGGGAAATGAACCACACAATTCCTCATAAAGTATTTACCTAGTCCGTGTAATTGCTGGATTTAGATATTAACTCGCGCCTCTCCCAGTATCTTCACTCCCGACTCAATACCAAGTTAAATGATAGACCTCAGTAACTGCAATAGTAGACAAGTCCCTCCTAAAAATCAAATATGTATTCCAACTATAGTACGGCTTCTAGGAGAAGGCCGTTGACCTTGGATCATTCGACTTATGAAAAAAGGTGTGAAAGCGAATTTTTAAGGCTACAATATTGCAAAAGTATGAATGGCAATAGCCGTGGATGTATTCCCACTTGTGAACTGGGTGTCACTGCTATCGCTTTCGGCACTGAACGATACACTTATAACCAGATGACGCCAGTTGTAAAAACGCTTCGTTTAAATTACCACCAGTGTCCTAATTCAATTAACAGACTCGTTCAAAATTAAGTAACTCGATTGCCACTCGTGAGACTATACGCAGAGTTTTTAAGGCCCGTTGCACACATCCGATTTTTCAATGTGCGGCGACGAAGCCCAACTATGCACACATAACCGTGAAATGACGCTAGTACTCATTTCGTTTCCGATGTAAATATATGGAAGAAAACGTGTTTATTTCGCTTACTTGGTGTACGAAAAAATATTTCTTGAAACAAAATAGACGTTACTGGATACATCTATTCATTGATCTCTCCGCTCGTTTGAAAACAAGGTACTTGAGACCGGAGAAGCGTGTGTGGCGACCTTGCTGCGAGCTGCGGTGCCGTGGGGAACTGCGTTAGAAATTGCACGCAAGTTGGACGTGCGTCGCCGCAACGGAACGGATGTATGTGTGCACTACTCTATTTGATTTAATGTATCTCAGACCGCACTTGCGTTGCCGAAGCTGCGCCGTACGATGAAAAACCGGATGTGTGCACCGGGCCTAACTCTTACAATATGTATAAATATTGCTATTTTTGTTATCCTTTCTGATGCAAAAAAAACAAAAAACATTGAAAATTTAACACATACAATAGAAAACTTATTTATATTTCCTGGATTCGATTCCCATAGTACAATACCTGCGACATTTTTCAATGTGGGGGCTATTTACATACGGCAACAGGACGTGAAAAGTATAAGTCTTCTCTTAAAAACTTATATAAGTAACATTTTTAGTTAACCCAGTATGAACATACTTGGCGCAGAAGAAGGAAGAAGCGTTTGGCCTTATCTCTTAGTTGAGAGTTCGGACTTTTCATAGAAAAGTACTATATCCTCTGTTACAATCATGCCTCGTTGAAGGGATCAGAATGTTTGTATTTAAAAAGTGGTTTTGATATTATTGCCGAAGTGTGTCGTAGACCAGACATAAAAATATTTTCCCCAGTTATAAACCAGAAGGCATGAATTCGTGACTGGAACAAGGATTAGAGCTATTAATTAAAAAAGAGGTGGTGGATTTAATTTTCGTTAATCTTTAGTGAATTTAAAAAAATAGCAATGATTTAAAAAACCTCACCAAAATGAAGAATTTTAGGCTATTTTGCTTAAAAAGATAACATTTGTCGCCACGGTTGAAAAATAGCAAAAATCGTCTTTTAGTCGCCTGTTATACATTTTATTTATTTTGCAATTTTTACCACCTACTTTTGACACGAGGATCGAAACATATATTATTTTACAAGCAAAAAGAAAAATTCAAAGTGGAAACACTCTCACTTTTAAAAAATCTAAATTCATGATAACAAAAGTAGCCCATAGAATGAATGCACTACGGAATTTTCTCATACGTTCTCGAATTTTTCTCCTTTATTTATATGTGATACTAAAATCACCTTGATTTTAATTACCCTGTACTTTGGAAAAAGGCATTATAAAGTATAGATATGAACAACGAAGAAAGCGACGCGTTGTTATAAGTTGTAACCTCGAATTTAGTTTCGTAACACTTTTTTCAGAGTAGTATCATTCATTCCATGGAGATAGATAGATAGATAGAAAGAGAGAGAGAGAGAAGATAAGCGATAAACGACTACAGTCTGAAACGAATGCTTTTATTAGGTACATTTAAGAGTAAAATAAAATCCTTTTTAAGATAAAAGTTCCTTTAAATTTCAGTACCAAAGTTTTAAATATTTAAACAATGAAGCTATAAAAACAATATATTAACACAATGATGATATGTATCTAACTACATTTCATGATAATCTATTGCTTTTTTGGAAATAGCAATTTAAAATAAATGAAAAAGTACTTTAAACGGGAAATTTCATTATTACGACAAATGCACAATACCATGATAAACGAGATATACTGTGACGAATAAAATATTTGAACAAGTTTCTTTAACACAATAACTTTATTGCTAATAAATCATAGTTGTGAGTTTTTTTCATAAAATAAACATTTTACAATATCAAGCATCTTAATTAAACTAGTTGTTAGGAAGCTAATAGTAACCTAAAAAGATTTCAAAATTTCAAGGGGAGAAAACTATTTGAACATTCTAAGAAACACTGCAAAATTATATAAACAAATGCTAAAATTTAGTAAAAAGCTATCACAGCTAGTAACCTTCATATTGACTCAACAAGCTTTTTCATAAAATTGGATGCCTATTGACTTAAAAGAATTCCTTTAATAATCGAATCATTAAAATAATTCTTTTGAACCAATGGAAAAATCTTGCATCCGATTTCAAGAAGAAGTTTATTAAATTCAAAAGAATTGTTTTAAATTAATTTTTACCTAAAAATTTATGCTGTCGTACTTTTTGATCTAAGCAGTGCCAGAAGTTCTAAGTTCGGTTGAGATCAGAGGATTAAGGAGGTGTTTCCCATCTACTGAGGAATTTTGTGCAATAGCCATTCAAGTGTTTGATCATTGTCTTGCTGGAGGCGGTAATCATTTATAAGTCTTAATTTTAATGCTTTGTCATATAATTTAGGTCCACATATCTTCGTGGTACGTTATGAGGTCCACTTCAAGTCATATACATCACTATACCAGAATACTTCATCGTGTTTCAATGTTAGCAACACATTTTTGGGAATTGCGGCGTTCCCGACTTTTCCTCCAAACTGTCTCTTTTTCGCAGTCAAATCTAAACAAGTCGAATTTACTTTTGTCACTAAATATTATGATTTCCGAAAATTTTCAAAAATTTATTAGCATATATGTTAGCAAACTCTATCCCGTTTCACTTATTTTTGTCACAGATATAAGGCTTTTCCCTAGCACTTCTAAGCTTTCAACCAAGTTATGTATATAATTTCTTATAGAAAAGGGTGTAACATAAACATTATAACATGATGAAATATCATTTGCTGGTTCATTGTCTTCTAATAAAATTTCTTTTCTTCTGATTGACCTCTAAACGAATCTGCAATGTATCTGAAATTTTGAAAGGGCTTTGGGTTATTTGGATCTTTTGCTACTTTAAATTTTTCCAGTTGATTTGTATTTCGTAAGTACGTAAAAAACAATTGGTACATTTAACTTTAAATAGTTTAATTTAGAGAAAAGCGCAACCATTTTTTTTTCCAAGCGGACGATTTTTTAAAGTTTCTGTAGACAGCTCATTCTTTTCCCGCACATTCCATTGATCATCCAAATTTTAAACTTCGATTGCGTTTTCTTAAAATAAATTTACACCACATATCTCACACACAAATTTCACATTATACCAGGCAATTATAATTTAAGCGTCTATCACTGTCAGTTCAATTATTTTTTTCTTTCAGCAAAATGTGCATAGTTTCTTTTTGTTTCAAATTAATTTCTTGGTGGTTTCTTTTAATTTCTTAAGCTAGTAGCGATGAAATGTGTTTTCTCAAACACTAATTTTTGGTTTAATTTATTAATAGTAAAATTATTAATTAAAAATGCTCTGTTGAA
Organism: Metellina segmentata; assembly: GCA_947359465.1. NCBI lineage: Eukaryota > Metazoa > Arthropoda > Arachnida > Araneae > Tetragnathidae > Metellina > Metellina segmentata. The sequence continues at coordinate 68,133,930 of OX375873.1, read as the reverse complement.
GTACTGAATCTTGTTGGCCACGTACAATATACAGTTCTGATTAATCTATCAAAAGATAATATGGTGCTATGAAGGGACTAACACTACATGCAATCTTTCTTATTGGACAAAATTTTTCCAAACATTTAGATTTCAAGTGCCACTTACTGGACATCAAATTTTTCTTCTGGAGTTTCTGTTTCATTTTTCGTCAACTTAAAATAACTATGGAGTACAACAGTGAAAATATTTGCTCTTTGCCAAGAACACACAATATGTGATCTCTCATTCTCGCGCAAGTTTGTAGTGGACATGCTCGAAGCATAACGCATGAGAGAGTGAGAATTCTATAACTTTCGGTTCTACGTGTTGTGGTTGTCACGTAAGAAATACATAGTTATTTTTCTAATTCTTGGAGTCTAATAGAAAACCAACATAAACGCCACAATGGTGACTACCTACCTGACTATTTGGACGAGATACGGGTGTTCTTACAAAACGATTCAGTTTGACCAGCAGATAAAAGAATTTCAATACAAAACGGTAAACTGATTTGGAATTCTATTCTGATACGGACTGCGTGTCCTTTGAACTTTCGATTTCGGATCATCAACAACTCGCCTGGTTTCACAACTTTCATTCATCCTATTTTGATCTTCCTTTGGATTCCTATCATGGCGGATACAAATGCTAAAAAAATACCTCCGTATAATTTCGACCATCCCTCTTTGTGGTTTATAATATGTGATAGCAACAGGGAGTTTGAGACATCAAAACTTGTTACCAAAGCAGAACCAAATTTAATTACGGTGTTTCGCATTCGCCTTCCGAAGTTGCCTCAATCATCAGAGACGTAAAACAAATCCGTGCAAAGACGATCTGTTCCTCCATGTGAAAACGGAGCTCATCAAATACCACGGGGGAACTATCGCATCAGGAAATAAAACTGCTTTCTGGAGAGCAGCTCGACGATTGCAAGCCTACAAAGCTGTTAGGAGCCACGAGTAGTCGCTTCTTCTACAATTACCATCTTCGGTTCAAACTATTCTTGCTGTCATCACAGATCTTTCTCTGGACAAAGCTGTTTAAATAGCGAATCGTGTTATTGAAGTCACAATCTTTCCAATAAAAGTAAAGTAAGTAGATAAGTGAAAAAAAACAACCACAATAAGTCAAAAAGAAAAGTGAAGAGACGAGGTACACATTTTAAACTTCTTTAATGAGTGAAATGTTCAATTTGCGACTTCACAACTTTCAACTGCTTCTAAGTTAGAAGATGGATATTTTGATTGGTTACACGAGAACAGCTTTATCAGGTTAAAAATTTTTAAGCACGAGAGAAAACTCCATTCACTCACTGAGTTAACAACTATAACAACCAGTAAAAAACAATACTTTTTTCAATGATTTATATTTATACCATACATACAGAAACTTGTAGCAAAGGGTGCCTCAGGTGAGGAGGCAAATGACCTTGGGGAAATTAGAAAATTGCAAGACCGTATAAACTTTTGAGCGGCAGAAGCCTTATTCGGAATAGTAATTTCACTCGACGGGAACTCAGCAAATCTAAAATTAAACCGTTTGGAAATTGTTGATACCATTATAAATATGGTCAAAAAACAAAAAAAAAATGTGTTTCCCTTGTAATTTTGTAAAAAAACAAGAATGCCTTGAGTAAAAGTGACCAGAGCCTTGTCGAAGCATTCATGTCGCCTTTTTGTGTGTGACAGACGCACTAATGAAAATTTTTTGATTGATATAGGATTTGCGATGTTTCTACTATTACTCCATCTAAATTACAAAGACGAAGCAATCTTCATATAACCTTTTGTGTGATCAACACTTCTCTTATTCACATCCATACCACCAAAATCCTATCTTTAGACCTTGGTCTCCGGTGTTCATAAAATATATCGATTCTCAAAGAAATATTAGTTTTCATTGTAAATTATGCACAGTTCATTTTCATTCCATTAAAGCTGTATCAGAAGATATAATTTATCACAAACTGTTAATGAAACGCTCTGAAATAACTTATTCACCACGTACTAATCAAGAGATTAAAAACTATGTAGTTAATTATATTCAAACTACTGGTCCTCTTGTAACTGCCAAACCACACAGTCGTGCACAGTTCCAGTTCCAGTTATTTGGAGGCACACTTCCCTCCGTGTCACCGCTTGCTGGGATATATCGGATTTTGCTACAAGAGCGAGGAAGGTCCCCGTGTGTGAAAACAGAGAAGAACAGACCCCTGACGCTCAGCTCGAAATATCCATTGACGCCTTGATAGGCTAAGCCAGGACGTGAACGTGATCGATCCAATGGAATCGATGGACTAGAAGTCTGTAGAGACAAGCTCTGAAACCTTAAAGTTCCTTCTTCAAATTGTCCTTTCGGACGGTGAATCTTCTTTGAGCTTGTAAGACCGTTAGAAGTATTAACCTGTGTCTGCCTTGGCCAAAGAGCCACAGCGCATACATCTTTGGGCTGATGATGTTTAGCCTAATTCGGCAATGGCACTAGTACATCTCTTCATAATGCATTTATCCCTTTGGACGGTTAATGTTCATTCAGCTTCACCACACCTTTCAGAGACATTATCCTGTGTCTGCCTCCACCAACCGAGCTGCAGCGCATCCATCTGCTCGATGGTTGTGGATCTTGGGCTTAGATGGTTTTGCCTAGTCGGCAGTGGTACAAGTACAGCAAGTTATACATTGGGCTTCCCTGCAGGCCTTCAGCTAGGGCCTTCTCATGCCAACAGTCAACGCTTCACCGCACTACAGTTTATTAAATACCTACTAACTTGCCTTGAGCAGAGAGGATGCGTGAGTGTTTTGGAGAGTTATTGTATTTGACTGTTGCTTATTGCTAAAGAGGAATTTCAATGCAGGATTGATCGCTGTCACATGTGTTCTTCCAAAAGCAACTACTCAATTTCATTACATATGGTACCTAAACAAGACATCCCTGAGTAGAGACCATTAGGAGACTGTAGCATTAATGATAATTATGGCAAACCCAATATCTTAGACTACTTCTGAACTCCATAGAACTAAAATTTTTTCGCCCATAGATCTCATTAAAACGTGTCATCAAATTTTTATAAATCTTGAGGATAATTCATGAGTGGTAACAAAACACCCTTCGGTTTATTTGAGAGCTTAAGCATGCAATTTAGTCTCTATGTAATGCAGCTTCAATTTTCCAGATATTTATAAATCAAGTAATTCAAAAACCCCAGTTCGTTTAGGCTTTTGTTGATGAAATATTAATGGCTTCACGATTATCAGAAAAGAATATCGAATATATAAAATGTTAATTTAAACGATTACAACATTATGGTCTTATCTTAAAACCATCAAATGCGTTTTCAGAGCCATTGATTCCCTCCATTCCCTCCCATTGAGATGTTTAAGTTTAAAAGTTTCCCAGAATTGGGTAGAATGCATCAACAATTTTCCAAAGCCAACCACTATCGCACGATTAAGGCGTTAAATTGGATTATTTAATTTTTCTACTTGTGCCCAAACATCTAAGATATTAGTCCTTTAAATAAATTCTTGGAAGATATCAAAAATAAAAGAAATCGAAACGAATTACAGTAACAAAACCTTATGAGCAAGTTCAATGGACTGATAAAACAGAGCAATCTTTTTCGGATGCTAAACACTCTTTAGCAGCTGCAACTATTCTACGACTTCCTATACCTGGAGCGAAGTTGAGCGTCAACGAGCAGAGCTCAAGCGATTCCGATACTGTCGCTACTCTAATGCTACTGAATCGAGATGTCTGGGAACCCACTTCATTTCTACCTCTCAAGCTTTCCAAAAGACAACTGAACTGGTCCACTTACTGAGAGCTATTAGCAATATGTACATCTTTCAAACGCTTCAGGCAAATGAAGGCCGTGATTTAATCATTTTCACTGATCAAAAGCCTTTGATTTAAGCCTTCAAGCAGAAGGCAGATAAGTTCACCAAGACAACTCCGTTATTTGGACTACATCTCCCAATTTTCAACAGATGTCAACATTAAAAGGCACTAACAACGCCGTGGCTGATGCGTTGTTCCGCATAGAAGTAAGACTATCTTTTCCTTTCCATTAAAATTTCAAGAATTTGCTTTGGCCCAATTGAGAACTACAGGCTATACTAACCAAGAACTACACTTCACTTATTTTGCAAAAAAGCATTTTCCAATCGATAATTTGGAACAAATTAGCGATTGGAAAATGCTTTTTTTCGCGATATGTGCGATCGATATGTATACCAGACAACCTCGACCATGTCTCCCACAATCATATCGACAAATTACATTTAATCAATTTCATGAACTCTCCCATCCAGGATTCTCTGTTACCAAAAAGTTGATAACTTCTCGATATGGTTGGCCTACAATGAACAAATGGATTAAAGAGCACGCACACTGTGGTATTCCTTGCCAAGGTCTAAATTCTATCACCCCACTAAAATTCCACTTGGAATATTCGCTCTACGGGATTCTCGATTAGCCTATATGCATCTGGATTTCCTTGGAACAGTCTAACAACATTTGACTGTCAACGTTAGGGCCTCACGATACCTGATCGCTTCACTCGCTGACCTGAAGTAATACTAACTACTGACATGACTTCAAAAACTGTTTGCCGAGCACTATTAAGTGGTCTATATTCGGTTGTCCAACAACAATAACAACAGATCAGGACAAAAATTTCGAATAAAACCTCTAGATAGCTTATTAAAGTGCTTGGAACCAACCAAATCTATTTCGCAGCATATAGATCTCAATCTAATGGGTTATTAGAACGGTTCCATCGACATCTAAAAAGTGTATTTAAATGCCATGAACATAGTAAATGGACCGAGGTACTGCCGAATGTGTTGATAGGATTACGATCTGTGATAAAAAACGATATTAATTCTACTTGTGCTGAGCTCATTTACGGAACAACCATTTGACATATTGTGTAGCGAACAAGTTTCTGCAGCAACTTTTTCATCTTATGTAAATCAACTTCCCTTGATGCGTACTTCAAATCCTATCGCAACATCCAAACATTGTGATGATTCTATCTATATTCATCCCTCCTTGGAAACAAGGTCTCGTGTATTTTTACGTGTGGACTGTCACAAATCTCCATCGTTTCAGTCCCATTCCGGTCACATCCTGTTCTTGATAGCTCGAAAAAAGAACTGTTGGATTATTGTGAATGACAAAACAGTTTCTGTCAAGTTAGTTAGAGTAAAACCTGCTCATATTTTGCGTGACGATGATAACATCAATTTATCTTCGCTTTCAAAATCTAGAGTCCAGGAAAACTGTTCAACCTCTCACAAGAAGTGGAATATCAGTACATTTCCCCAAAAGGCTGATTGAATACAATTAACGTTCATTTGTACATATAAACGATTACCCTTGTATATTTGTGTTTACGCATTCATTTTTGATTCTTTACTTTTTCTTCTCAAAATGTTTTGCTAAAAATATTTAATGAGTAATATTCAACAGCAAATGTGCACATTTTTCATAAAATTGTGTTGTTTTATTTTTATTTATACATTTCTTTTTTTATGATAGCATATCGTATTCCTCATTAACTGGAGGAATAATCTGTGGAGAATACGCAATGCGAATCTGGGCTCTCTGCTAAGAACATATGATATATGATCTATTTCATGCGCAAGTATGTAATGCGCATGCGTGAAACATAACTCACGATAGACCTCAAAAAATGCTATGAGTGGATTGTTCTACTTTTCCCCCTTACTTTTTTTCTTCTAATTCTTAGACTTAAAATACACCCACCACATATACCACAAGTAGATATGCACTCCGCAAAAATAGAAAAATGGAAAAACAAATGCCTAAAATTTTGTGTCGACAATTTTGATAACTCGTCATTTTGATATAATAAAGAAAAAACCGCAAAAAATGTAAAGTGTTTTAGAAAACCCCAGTTTTCAAAAATAAAATGAGTTGCATGTTGACTTAAAATTAGTCAATGAACTCTACAACTTGATTAATCTCTGTTGTTGTTGCTAATACTTTAAAACAAGCCATAGTCAAAATTATACTAGTCTGGTAGAAAAGTGTTAAATATGCAAAAAACGTACTTGAGAATGGTTCTGTATTCTAATCCTAAACTTAAATCGAAAATTTAACTTAAAAGATATTAAAAAAGTGTTTAGTATTTCATTAAACTGTTTAAAAGATAAAGAGAACTCATAATAGTTACAATTTGAAATCTATCGGCCGAAAAGTTAAGGGATTATTAATGAACAGCAATTTCATAGAGCAATTGTTTCTTTAGGCATCTTATAATATTCTAGATCTTTCGAATGTTTGTTGAAATTGTATTCACTGTCACTGGTTTTTCAGATCAAGGTCACAAGATATCTCAAACGAAGCTTGTTTTCGTAAACTGACCTCCATGCACAAGCTCTGTGAATTTAATTTTTATTATGAGCTTGTAAATGGCTACTAGCGTATTTGTAAACGTTGTGTCTTGAAATATTAATTAAGAAAGCCAAGAGATATGATAAAGGGAATGCATTTATACTATGCACGTGTAAACTGTAATTACGATATGGAATATGGTGAAAAATTTATCTGGAATTTTAAATAATCGTAGCAGTGTAAAAAGTGAGTTGATCAGTGTGTTCTTTATAGTTTTGTATTGCCCTTAGTTTATTAATAAATGTTTAAAATGCGTTCGTCCACATGGATGTGTGCAACCATAAAATTAATCTACGACGATTTAATGCAATCTTACTGATACTCTGATCATCCGATAAGTGAATAGAGAGTCTTCATCCCAAGGTGAATTAGGAAACGACTCGGGGACCACGCAATATCTCTGACACATTGCTTCTCTTTTAAATATGAAAATGCTGTGTCAATAGCATGAAAAGAACCCATATGAATAACGTGAATTAGGTGATAACAATTGGCATTATGCTTCAGAAACCAATGTTAAGAACTGGAAGATACGGGTTACTAATGGCAATTTTGATTCAGATTTGAGCAGTTTTTGTAAAAATAATTCTGAGGCCTCTGAATTGGATGTTGAAGAGACGAATTGCCTCTCTAGATTATACCTGGAAATGTAACTATTTACCAGCCTCATATTTGAAAGCGTTAAAAGTAAGAAGTGCAATTTTAGACAAATAAACCTCCTTATATATAAGCTAAATAGGAACCATAATCAACCTATTCTATTTTCTCAAAAACATTCTTTTAGCTATCTTTGCCAAAAGTGCGCAATTTTTTCAGCATCATGGAAAACAGTAGAGTATGGGAAAAGTTGCCTAACGAATGAATTTAAAGAATATTCGAAACAAATTAACTAAAAATCAGACTCATTCGTTCAGCAAACTATCTCTATGGGCAGCCTTATTATTAGTAACGTTATTCAACCAATTCTTTTCCATACTCAAAAAATAAAAAATAAACTAAACTTAACTTTGAGTTACCAAGTTTTAAGATGTTTTAAACATACGTGAATTTCGAAAATGGGTTTTCACAAAACACTGTATTTTTGAACAAGACATTTTAAAAAGAAGTTAAACTGAAAATGCACATTTTTTTGCGGTGTAGTGTGAATTGAATTTTTAAGTTGAAAGATTGCAGTGTTCCTAACTTTTGCAATCGTTAGATTATAAACCACTCCTCACCATTTTTATCATTTATCCATACAAATTAATCAGTTTTTATCATTTTATCATTATACGTTACTACCTCCTTTAATATACACTGCTGTGCGTTCATTAAAAATTACACAGCAACCAGATCTTCAGTTGCAACAGTGAAATTCATTTAAGCGATGACATATGGTACAATACATAGTAAATGATTAAATTAAAGAAATGTAAGTAAAAAAACACGTTAACATCAGTAATTTGTGTTCCCTTTAGCACTTATAACTGCTTGCTCACGGCGGGAAATAAACAGATAAAGATTCTGAATAACAGTGACATTTTGTTTCACACTAAATACGCATTTACATCCGTCAGTTGTGATTGTGGATCAATTTTAGAGCAATTTTTTCCACAAGTGTTCGAACAAATCGAGAGTGAACAGGCAAAGAACGAAGAGGTACTTATTTGTCACACAAGAAATTTTGGATAATTCGTGTGACATGCCTGTTGGACAATGAGGACGAGCATTGCCCTGTTGAAAGATATTTCCAGAAGGAACCTGTATGAATGGTAGGGTTTTTGGTTCCAAGACTTTTGTGATGTACACAGGGCTAAAAATATGTATAAGGCGAAAGCGTGAATGAAATTATGTAACACACTCCAAACTATTACTATTGAAGCAGGGTCACTATGACGCTCTGCAATGCACCCTTCCATATACCATTCCCTACTGTAACTACAAGCAAGGAGCGGGCTGTAATGGGTAACTAGATTGTATCTAGACTCATCAGAAAATACGATTCACCTGCACCAGAATTCCAGTGTTTTCAGTCTTGGCACCTTGAAGTCCCTGACGTCTGTGGTAAAGGTTTAATTGAAGTCGCAGTAAGGATGCCGAGCTACGAGCCCTCGCTGCCGCAATAATTAGCGAGCACTGCTGACAGACATTAACTAATGTATCACCCTCCTCTATTGTTGTAGAAGTCGCTGTACGACTGGCTACCGCCATACGCAGGCTCTTATTTTCTCTTTCGGACATAATCAGAGGTGCTCCATATATTTCACGAGAACGAGTAGAACTTTCTTCTTACAAGAAATTTCTTGGCTTGGATAATCTTACGGCAAAATCATAGCAATGTAATCTATTTTCACGTTTAGTGCCTGTTTGTGTGTGTGTGCCCACATTACGTTACCGGATATATTTTCATGAAACATTGTATGTTTGGAATGCTCACAGGAAATCATTGACTGAACTTCACAGTGTTAGTCTGTATGTTTTCCCATTTTATGTCTGTGTGTTTGTAAGTTTGTGCAAATGCAAAATTTTTTTTTATATCTTTAAAAAAAATATATGTTTTTAATAAAACATATAGTTTCGAAAATAAATTATTTAGCATTCATATGTTTGCCTTTTTGTGCATGTTTATCTCTAAAACACTTGATCCCATACCTAAACACTATCTTTCATCATACTTGAAAAAAACCTTGACCTGGCTGTGTTCGAAAAGCTGAGATGTAAATTGGTCACTGGGATTAAGACTCACATATTTTTTTTACCAGTGTTGCTGGAAAAGCAATTTTTTCCAAAACCTTATTTTTACATAAATGAAATTGTAATACTTTTTTCTTTATTTGTCGTTCGTCTTTTCTTATTTTATAAGTTATTTGGATGTATAAATAACTTTAGAATAGTTGGGGTAGATGATATAAAGATAATAAAAATATTATTTTCGCTTAGCTTATTACGGTTGTAATGTATAGTAGTTACAGTATTTTATTTGTTATGAATTAGCAAAATTACCCACCGTTGCTTTGGTTGAATCCGTTAATTGTAGCTCTCGTAGAAAAATAAAAACGTCAGTTAATGAGTAAGAAAAATAATTTTTTACAACGTTTCGACATTTTTATAATTTCTACAGTTCAATTTGGATCCAAATCGTACCAACATACATACACAAAAAGTGCCAAAAGTCATGGGATACCTCCTAATATCGTGTGAGACCTCCTTTTGCCCGGCGAAATGTAGCAACTCGACGTGGCATTGACTCAACAACTCGTCGGAAGTCCCCTGAAGAAATATTGAGCCATGCTGCCTCTACAGCCGTCCATAATTGCGAAAGTGTTGCCGGTGCAGGATTTTGTACACGATGACCTTTCGATCATGTCTCATATATGTTCGATGGTATTCATGTCTGGTTATCTAGGTGACAAAATAATTCGTTGGAATTGTACAGAATGTTCCTCGAACCAATCACTAACGATTTTGGCCGGTGACATGCCATCCTGGAAAATTCCATCGTTGTTTGGGTACATGAAGTCCATGAATCGCTGCAAATGGTCTCCAAGTAGCTGAACATAAACATTTCCAGTCAATGATTGGTTCAGTTTGACCAGAAGACCCAGTTCATGCCATGTAAAAACACCCACACTATTATGGAGCCACCATCAGCCTGTACAGTGTATTGTTGACAATTTGGGTCCATGACCTCGTGGGATCTGAGCCACACCCGAACCCTCCCATCAGCTTTTAACAACTGATATACTCGTGACTCATTTGACAAAGCAACGTTTTTACAGTCATCTAGGGTCCAACCCAGGTTCACGAGCCCAGCAGAGGCGCTGCAGTCGATGGCGTGTTGTTAGTAAGAGCACTCGAGTCAGTTTTCTGCTGCCATATCCGATCAACGCTAAATTTAGCTGCACTGTCCTAACGGATACGTCTGTCGTACGCCTCACATTGGTTGTTGTGGTTATTTGACGCAGTGTTGCTTGTCTTTTAACACTGACTACTGTACGCACACGTCTCTGGTCTCGGTCATTAAGTAGTCGCGGTCGGCCACTGCGTTGTCCTTGGTGGGAGGTAATGCCTGAAATTATATTTTTCTCGGCACACTCTTGACACTGTGGATCGAGGAATGCTGAATTCTCTAACAATTTCCGAAATTGAATGACCCGAGCGTCTAGATCCAACTAGCATTCCGCGTTCAAATTCCGTTAATTCCCGTCGTGCGGCCATAATCCCGTCAGAAAACTTTCACATGAATCACTTGAGTACTAACGAAAGCCCTGACAATGCACTGCCCATTTATACATTTCTTATGCGATGCTACTGTCTTCTGTAAATTTGCTTATTACTATCCTATAACTTTTGGCACTTCAGTGTATGTCCATATAATGCACTGCAAATATATTTCACATTTGTTGCAAGTGACTTCTACAAAAGTCGATTTTGAGATTGGGAGTTATGAGTGACCCTTCTTAAGATTGATTTCTGTTTAATTGTCGTAACTCAAATGGTAAACATGACGAATATGTGAAGAACAGTTTGTCTTAACGAATATGATGTTGCCCTCACAGTTTTACCAAATTTGTGACTTTTGACACAATTGCACTATGGATGCCCCGAATCTACATCATCATAAATAAATATGAAAAAATATTTAAGGTCAAAAGAGATATTCATCACTATGATTTTTAAAGTAAATACATTTTTTCTTGAAAATCCCATTTAGTGGTACGCGTGAAATAGTACAGAACTTGTCTTAAAATTGAATGTCTTTAGTACAGAGAAAACAAAGATCACCAACTACCATTAAAAAAAACCGATTCGTTGATTTTACAGCTAACCATTTTATACCTCAAAATGAAATAAAATTAATCAAAAATATAAAGCAGTATTTGAATTCTCATTGGGGTGTTAATTCTTATTTCGAAGTTGCACACATTAATAATGTTACAATTAACTTCTGAGCGTCCGCTGCAGTTGTATTCCGTTAAATTATTCAAAGTAGGGATGCGACATCGATGTCGATGTTTTCAAAACATTGATGCTTTATAAAAACATCGATGTATTTACCATCGATTTATTGGAGCTTATGTTTGTTCAACATTGATGTTTTAACATTGTCGATGTTATACGTTGTCGATGTTTCATTATTGAATGAATAAAGCACCATAGTAAAAATTAAGAAAAATAACCTTGCAACTAAGTATTTTTCAGTGATGAAGAGTTTTTTCCCTAACTGGTGGGATACTTAGCGAAAAAAGAAGTCGGATTAAGGTTGCGAAAGTTAGCAAACTTCTTTTGTTTACAAACTGTAAGTAACAAATATTCGGGTATATAATAATTATAGGCCCCAATATTTTTTATTGATAGTAAATAAAAAATAAGTCTGTTATGTTCCTCCCCCCATAAGTTGATAAATAATTAAAAATAACTTCCAATAACAATTGTTATGTACCTACCTGATTAAACTTATAGTTAGTAGTAACTATGTCAAATTTTTGCAATTATTATTTTCTTTTATATTATTTATTTTGAAAAATAAAAGATTTGTTAATTGTTCTTATTAATTTTTTTGACTTTGTTTTGACAGTTAAAAAGTATCTTAGTTATAAATTAATAAACACAGCAAATGACAAATTTTTCATTTTGAATCAATTTATTAATTACTAGCAAAATACCCGACCTTACTCGGTTTGAATTGGTTTACTCTAAATTGAAGAGGTAATCAAAATATATAATGAACACCTTTAGCCATCTTTATAATTTCTACAGCGTTCTTTGGAGACAAATCCTACACATGCATATCCATTCATGTAATACATTTCACATCCAACGTACCCTTACTGTATGACAAAGCTACAAATTGACGAAAGGTGACACTAAGGTTACTACTACAAAAGACGATTTTGAGGGAGATTTAAAATTCCCTTTCTTAAGTTCTTTTCATGTTCAACTCAATTAATAAAAATTACGATTTACGGCGAGTGCTCTCGCACTTATAGTCAACAAAACAAAATTTTTTTACTTGTGGCACTCTTGCATCCGGTATGTGACATAATGAAATTTTGCAATCTTCTCCTCTCATTATGATAACGAATTTTTTAATCTTTGAAAAGTTCTAAATTTTTTAAACATTATTATTCTTTTAATAACGGCATTATTCTTTCAATAACGGTATCATTCTTTCAACAGCGGCATTTTTCTTTTAATAACGGCATTATTCTTTAAATAACGTCATTATTCTTTCAATAATGGAATAACTACACTTAAAATGTACTGAAAATTTATTCCGACTTACCTGCCTTTTTTATGTCGAATACTTTATGGTGGTGTTGCGTGTGATGAGAAGGAAAACACACTTATTAAAAGAATAAATATTTAAAACAGAAAACAGCGAAATAAAACAAAATAAAAGATGTCGGAAAAAATTGTTCTAAGATATTAATTTGTGATTCATTTTTATCTCTTGATCTCGCACAGTTGCCACAACTTACAACTAAAAGTGCACAAAATTTAGAAATGTGAAATTAATTCAGAGCAAAAGAAACAGAAAATATCACTGCTCGCGCGATATTGTTCATTCCCATTCGTTGAAAAATATCGTCTGTCCCAAATATTCGGATATCGTTTTCATTGCGCAAAGAACAAAAATAAGACTCGAAATAAATGAATTATCAGAGCTAAAATTCCATAAAAAAAATAATTTTTTGAAGAATAATTACTTTTTCAGCAGTACTGATAGAGCAATCAAAGTAATCGTAATATTCAATATACATTCCAATTTTTCCAAAACTACCAAATTATGGTTGATTTAAGTATACTTACTCAGGTGTTTTAGCATGAAACTCAACTAAATATAACAATAAAAAATTGTTTAATATTGCATTCACTAAACTAATAGATAATGTATAAAATAAAATACAATGCAATCAAATATCTAGAATACAATTCACGTGACGACTACACAAACACACAAACACAAAATCGAACATAGAACAGAAAGACGGACAGACAGACTTTCGCAACCAATTCCACTCACTAAATGAAGATAAGTACTGACTGTATGCAAATTTCCATGACAATATATTAAACCGCGTGGACATGTATAGGGCACATACATACATACAGACAGACAGACAGATGGACAGACAGACACCAAACGCGAAAAAGGCGGATTTGGCATCAGAAGGGTCCAAAACGGATAGAAAACTTGAAATGGGTCGAAAATATTGAATGTACAAACAAACACTGAATTCTTATTTATATAGATTTAATAACAGCTGTATTCAATGAGCAAGAGACATGATTTGGAACAGGAATGTGGTTATTTTCAAGAACTGATGAACTCTTGAGTCCTATTTGAATTCAACGTTAAATGGCTCGTCGAACGAAGTAAAGTAAGATTTTATAGTGAACTGTGTTTTTATCTGATAAGATTAGTGTTAAGAATATGTGAACTTAGGGATGAATAAGGTTCTGGATAATGTTGAACGAACGTATTTTGTTGAAAAGAAACTATTCTTTACAATCTATAGAACTTTTTTTTTCTATAAAAATCTACACCGCTTGACCAATTTACACCAAATTTGGTACAGTTATACAAAAGAACACAGTGGAAAACATTATCACTACTATCCTGTATTCAGACCAATATGTAGCGCTTACGACCATAAAAATTGGCCCACAGGAAGTCTTAAGCGGAGCCGGAACACAGTTTTCTATTTTTTTTGCTAATAAAGATATTTATTTGAAAATTTTAAAGAAGACATAGCATCTAATTTGCAAATAGAAAAAAAAATTAACTTTATAACAGTCAAAAATTTTTTAAAATTTAAAATTTTTCAAAAAAGTGACTAAGTTTACTTTTGATAATAACTTGAGAAATTACTTATGAAAAGACACAGTATTAACATTTTCTAAAAGCAGGTAATATATTTAAAAATTTGTCCTGACAGTTTTTTAATACACGCATATGAAAAAATATTAAAAATTTTTTAATTAAAAATGAGCATTTTTTGAATTTATAATTTATAAAAACACTTATATTTTGAAACATATCAATAATTTTTAAAATTCCTGAAGACAAATCACTTAAATATGTATGAAGAATATGCATATCAAATTTCATACAATTATCTTGAATAGATTTTGAGATATATCTTTTTAAAGTTGGGAAAAGTGAAAAAATCAATCATGGAGAAAAATCACTTTAAAGTTTCACTATTGAAAATCAGTTACAAAAGTGAAATTTTAGTACCTTTGAAACCTCCGGGTACGTAAGCAAATCTATTACTGTCTTTAGATCTTTGATTAAGGTTTATTTTAGCTTATAGTTCCTTTCTATGATACAATTTGTATGCAACTGTACTTTTGTTATCAGCTTTTCGGATAGGTTGACATATTTTTCGTTTCAAAACTTTAAAAAAAAAAAAAAAAAAAACAGCTGTCACAAAAATATTTTGTTTATATCTTTGGTTTTACTCAAGATAAAATCATAAAATTGGTGTCAAACGAAAGAGAATTAAATTACAAATTTTTAGAGAAAAAAAAACATAAAAAGGACTTTTTGAAGGTTTTTTTTTGTGTCCCGGCCCCCCTTTAAAAGTGCCTCCTGGAAGCCCTAATTTTAAAATCTAAAGTTTGTTTTACTGTTATAAATGAATATTGACAAGGAAACAAGTTCTACGGGAAACTTAATACGCGGAAATGTCTATTTGAGCATTACTAAATTTCATAAATCTTTAATCATATTGCATTTTTCTATGTAAGAAAAGTGATTATTCTAATTCACTTTCAATCAACATTTAAAATCTAAAGTTTGTTTTATTGTCATAAATGAAGATTGATAGTAAATATAAAGTATAAAAGTCTATTTGAGCATTATTAAACTTCATAAATCTCAGATCATATAGCATTTTTATATGTAGGAAAAGTGATTATACTAATTCACTTTTTATCAACATTTAACCATTTCAACCCGAGCAACGCCGGTTATTCAGCTAGTTCTGTATAAAATTAATTGAGAACAATGTTTTCTCTTTTCGAAAACAGTAACAGTTAATAGATTTTGTCTATGATGAAGAAATTAATGTTTCTATAATTTCGTCAGTGCCGCAACTTGAAACTTGGAACTAAAAATACATGCTTGTTTTAAAAGTAATGTCTTGAAAAGCGTTTTAAATAAATTTATCGCCGGTCTCTTAAAATATGATGATGGAATTCATAATTATAAGTGTAGTGGACTCTAAGAATGTAAAAAGAATGTCTTATTTATTTATCAAGTCATGTCTTTCTTTCCGAGTAAATAAAATGGTTCGAGATGGAGTTCGGAGCATTTAACCGACATTTATATTTTTGTGAAGGCGAAATTATATCGATTCATTTTCAATCTAGACTGAGCTAATTCAACTCGACCACTAAATAATTCTACTAGTTTTTAATAAATATTAAATAATATAATTTTCACAATACATTATTATTTTATTAGCCTACAACAAAATTATAAAAAAATGACATTGCTGCATTTATGTGTAAATAATTAAATTATTTTAATTTTAAGAATGACAGACCTGCGTTTTTAATTTTAATAAGATAATTTTTTGTTCGTGATTGACTGGTGTGATTGCTTTTAACCGTTTCTTATACTTAAACAAAACTACTCTTAACAGGTTTGAAAGTAATTATTTATAACATATCTATACAAACATATTTTAACGTATTCGCCATCGTTACAAGGATAGTAGTAGAAATGAAAGGCACTGGCTTCATTGTGGCCTTACGCGAGAGGAGGCATTCGACTCATAATAATCTGTATTTTTTTTAAATCCTTCAATCGAAGACTGCGCATAATAGCAATTACAATGCATTGGTGTAGTAACGATCTCAGAAGGTAGCCAACACTAAAAAAGTTAATTGATGAGTAGATATTGATTTTAACGATCGCCCCTTCCGTATACACGCCTCCCACCGAACACGTGCACCAAAAGCGAACCGAGGGATCAAGTGAGGGTGTGGAAAAGCACATCTATTGTTTAATCTTCCACTGGCCACCTGTAACGGGGAGAAAGAAGAGAAGTTCTTCAATGCCCTTTACATAGGGGCGATTAGCAGTGAGGGACGCAGACGTGTGCGAGGGCTGTTCTAAGGTCGACTCCTCTTCCCTCCAGACCGGCGCAAAAGAATACTGCGCTGATCGTTTGGCTTAGGAGCGAGCGAGAGAGAAAAACCGAAAAAGAGCGACAGAACGAGTATGCGTGCAAAAATGGCAGACGAGAGAGATTCCCTTCGGATCTTCAGATGAAGAACAGGGATTAAAAAATTCCAGCTAGCTATACCGTGCCGTGGAAATGGAGAGGTGACGATACGGCAGGTGAAGTATCGAATCTGCGGAAATTCCCGTTCCAATGTTGTACCGGGACTACGTTTCGAGAGGAGTGGTGGAGTAACGGTGGCGGCTTTCCTCATACGGAGCTGGAACAATATGGCTTCTACTGGTGCTAAGCCTAATGCAAGGGCCACAGAAAATCCCAGTCCCACGACAGAAGGTCCTCCCGAGGTGGTGCAGCAAGGGCATTTTTTCAGCAAAAAAACTTTCCACAAACCGACCTACTGTCACCACTGTACAGATATGCTGTGGGGGTTAATAGGTCAAGGTCTCATATGCGAAGGTGAGCCATCTTTCCATTCTTGCTTTTAGATGTTTGTTATGCTTGTTTATTCCAAAACAATCAGATTTCATGGAATGAGCAAACATCTACGAGTCTCAATTGGTAAGATCTTGGTATACCCAAGAATGATCTATATATTTGTTTAGAATGATTTTTATAAAACCCTCTTCAAGAGTTAGATAAATTCAATTCTTTTAAAAACACTTCAAGGAGGCTTCACATTTTTATTTTGCAATATATGCTATTATTTGAAAGGTATACTTGTAAAGAATATATCTATTATTTACAGAAGAAAAAGTTATTAATTTGTGTTTTCAGTTACGTTATTTAGTTTTAGTTTTGGGAAAAGAAAATTGTACTGAAAAGTTAAAGAGAATGGAGGAACTAATTGGCATGGGCAAACATTGTTCCATTTATCGTGTTTTTATAAATTTAACACATTTCTGTAAAATATCTACACTGAAACTATAACGTTCAATATATACATGATGATGAAATATGAACAAAATTGGAAACAATAAAATTAACTCGATTCTGTAGTGTTTAAAAGAATTCATCTGTGGTTTTTTAAAAGAAACAGGGGGAAAGTTTTTTTTTATTTTCGTTTTTCACATATTTGGGATGAAAATTCTAGTGTGTTGTTGATTTTATAAAATGGCAACTATTGATAAAGTGCATGATTATTTGAGAAATTGAATTATAAAAATTGATTGTAAAATATAAATCCAATTCTAAATCACAGTGTGTGAAAATATTACATACACAATCCTTGTTTTACTACTTCTCTCAAACAGAATTCATAACATACAAACATTTTTACTATCAAGATTCAAATGAAAAGTTTTCAGTGTTAATAATTTGGGTAGAATTTAAATGAAATTGAGTTTTCAAGTTTGTATCAAGAGTTTTTCAATATAATATGATGTAACAAAAAGTATGAGTAAAAAATATTCCATTAAAGCACCATTATGTGTTTTGAGATTCTAAAATTGCTAAAGATCTCTTACCATTTTACATAAAATAATAAATACAAATTTTAGTTAGGACTAACTTTGTAAGTTTAAGTATAGCAAAGATAACATTATAGAATCAAGAATCAAAATATATAATCTACAACGTTTGCACCAAATGGTTCAAAAGTATTTTAAAGGTATTTTACTGAACTTTAAGTAAAATTAAGTTTTAATACAGCTTGCTTCATAATTATCTTCAATTTTAAACTTTTTTATCCAATAATAAGGAACTAGTTCTTGTCATATTGATGTTACAGATAGGTTGTAATAATAGATATTCCATAGAATGCATCCTATAAAATAAAAGAATTAATATTCATCTATCACATTTTCGCTTCACATGTGTGTGTGAAGGATGAAACAGCGCGATGTCGGTTTACGAAGAGATAAGGGTGAACCAAAATGAGTTTAATTGTAGCTGGATTATTTAGAATCATTATGTGAATGTATGAATAACGACGTACGGGTAATCAAAATTTTTTAACATTATGATGTGTATTCTTTTATTTATTGCAAACTCAGAGAGAGAGAGATATGTATTGAGAGTTTGCATAACTCAGTAAGAAAAAGGTGTTATTTAAAAAAAGTTTACCAGCAAAGGGAGTTATGATGAGGAGTTTCTTAAAGTACCAAATTTAAAATATGCTTTAAATAAAAGTAGTCTACTTAAATTAGTGCTTTTTCAATTAAAAGTTAGATTTTATAGAGCAACATTTTGACTGTGATATAAACAAATAAAATCTAGCAGCCTTGGCAATGAAAACAACAGCAAATTTTCAAGATATGCTTGAATTTTGGTTGAGAAATAATCTATGTTTCCTTGAATTGTAAATTTATAATTATTGCACAGTTTTGCAGTTTAGTTTTTCCGCGTATTTTACGAAATAATATTGTACAGCCTAAATATGAAATCCTAGATAGAACTAAAGATTATACTAAAGTTTAAAATATTGGGCAATAAAATTGCACAAGTTCAAACAAAGTTTTGGTAAGAATTTAAAATTGGAGAGAGTTAATATTTATTTATTTACATTACAAATAAACCTATTCATAGCAAACTGTAAAATCACGTAATTGAAATAGTTTTAAGTCCCATAAACTTGGAAAAACGCATTCCAATATAGAATTTTTTTTTTAATTCGATTTTTCGTGATAAAAATCATATGATGCTTATAGAACGACTACGTCATTTTAAAACCTTTATAGCAAAGTGATGTAAATCGAGATAACGAAGAATACGTGAAAGCTCTAGCGTTGTTTTGTTTTAATAGTCTTTTCGGTTTACAGTTTAAGGTTGATTCTGACTATTCGGTCATCACCAAGCCGTTAAAAATTGCTCATAATACATATAGAATCATAGCTCAACTACCAAAAGGATTTTTGTTGCAATTATTATAAAGATTCGTAAATTTTATTCAGATTTTAGGTAGTCGAAAGAAGGAGAATTTTCAACCAATCAGATTGAACGAGAAAAGGGGAGTATTCATCCCCAGTTCATTAGTTAGTTTAACCCTAGGAGGGGTTTTCACGCATATATCCGTTCTGCAACCTGCAGTCGCCCCTCTATGACTTTTAACCAGTTCTGATTTCCTTGACCAATAGAATATTTCCTACAATTCTTTCAACCAATTGATGTAGTTCTTTAGTTATTATGTGTTCTATGGGGAAAAGTCAATTTTACATTACTCGAAAACCTCCAGACGCTTAGAGGATTAAGGGTCGTGGTCAAATATAATATTTTGAAAAGGCGAGAACCGGGAGGTGTTCCAAACTTATTAGACTGGGAATTTATTAAATAAACTACAAATACAAGTGATTAGATTAAAAGATAGCTCTTCAATTTTAAATTTCCAAGGAAAATGTTTTTCTAATATAAACATATTAGCTATCCCAAATTTAATAAATAATTACAAAGCTAATTTCAAGAAACCTTTTTTAAGAGAATGGGAATGAAAAAAAACTGAAAGATTATTTTGATTTTTAAATAGTTTGACCCGATTTCTTAAAATACGTTTGGTGAATTTGTTGACACCAGAAATTATTTAATTTTGTCCAAAACCATAATTTTAATGTTAGGATAAACGATTCACTGATTGAAGTTATAAAGTTTTAATATAAATTAAAATGTTAAAATTCTTGAATAAAAACATAAAGTATCTAAATATTAAATAGATGTCAGAGAGTAGAAAATCTGGTAGCATATAATTAAAAAGTATGCATAGGTAATTTGTTAAATTGAACCAGTTTTATCAAGGGATGAAGTCTCGATAGGTTTGTCCTTAAATTGAAGTAATGAGCTTGCTCAATAGAATCAAGGTCTTAAATATATTTGCTTGATTAAATGACAAAAATTAAAAAATAAAACTTGTCCCACGGGAGAATTTTTGTGCAAATAGTTATTTAAAAACAAACTATTTGCATTTGAGTATCTAGATAACTGGAGATTTATTGCGAATATCGATACAGATGTGATACAAATTTTGTTCTTAGTTGTCAAGCGAGAAAGGTAAACTAAAAAGGTAGTCACAGCTTAGGTAATTATTAAGAGATTAGAAAAATCAAGATGTAATATTGTATAGTTAGGATTTTATCATTATGATCTCTTAATGAAAGGGAAATTATAGAGCGATGGTTATTTTACTAATCGTTTTATTTCTTGGTTAAGTAAAATATATATGCAGCGAAGCATTGTAGCTCCTACGTTCTAATTCTTAAGAAACCCCAGAAAATTAAAAATAAGAGAGAATATTATAAAAAAAAATTTCTAGTTATACAAGATAACTAAATTTGTTTAAAAATATATTTTAAAACAAATTTTACTATGGAGAATGGAATTACCTTCTAAATTAAGAATACTTTAGCCGAAATAAAAATATTTTATCATGAATACCCTCTAAAACTTCTTTTAAAACGACTGAATACGAATATAAAAACATTGGAGAAGAATTTGGATTTCAACAATTTATATTGATACATAAGTAAAATTCTACGACACAGAACATTAAACTTACTTCAGAGAACGGCTACCTGATTCCGCCGGAGCAAGACCTCTACTAAGCTTGTTCTGTTAATTGGCCAAACTCGTAGGTGGCGTTTGAGACCCTACTGCCTAAAGTGATCAATCTCAGCAGAGCGTTGTTTCCAGAATTACGAGGGCAATCACCCATAAAGTCTCTCACGCGAGCTGTTGCCTTTAATTTCCCCAAGAACTACAGCAGCGATTTCTTCTGATCATTCCGAACAAGAACGAAACGAGTGCGTGTCATCGCAGTTGTACCAGAGTGGGGGGATCTTAGTGACACGGTGAAGATGAGGTCCCCTTTCACCATTTGCAAACTTACTTTAGAACTTCTCTGTCGCATATGCTTCTAATCTCAATACTAATGGCGAATTTCCACTCCTGTCACGCAGAATGGCTGCACTCTTTGTTCGAAAGGGCGGAGCACGATTAATGTGGATCCAACAAGGGATCCAATCTTTGTACGCAATAAAGGGAATGTAAGTAATCTATTATCTGAATAGGGTCGATAGGTTCAATAACCCACTCATGATAACATGTATTAAGCCTTAACCGTGTAACACGGATGAGAGAAATTGATATATCTTTTATGGGTTTTCTTGATGGCTTCGCGTGACAACGGAAGTTTCCGTTGTTTTAATTGCGAAATCGGTTGCTTACCAAGGATTTAAGGTAATAGATATAAAGAATATTCTAAATTCACGGAAGCTGGAAAGTTTTTAAAA
The DNA here is from genome assembly GCA_947359465.1 of Metellina segmentata. NCBI lineage: Eukaryota > Metazoa > Arthropoda > Arachnida > Araneae > Tetragnathidae > Metellina > Metellina segmentata. The sequence continues at coordinate 68,112,095 of OX375873.1, read as the reverse complement.
TTAGAAGCATTCCTTAAATAAGTGCAAACGTAAATTAAAAAGTAATGCTCAAAATTGCTCCGATATTAGGATACTTAATAAAATAATTTAAGTGGTTTAGAACAGGCTGAGTAATTTAGAAAAACGAATTTGTATTTTATGTTCGGAGGATTGTTAGAATCTATTTCGCGTTCCAGATAATATAAATTTTATACTGAAATTGAATCGGTGAGTGCAGGAACCGAATGGGTCCCATTTTTCAAATTTAATAAAAGTGGGAGCAGAAACCACATGTCAGTGACTTGTGGTTTTTGATCCAACTTATGTTCTCACAGCCTTTTACTTACTAACTGAATCCATGGACCAATGTGTGATTTCTTCACACATTACGTTCAAAACCCAGACAAGACCATTTATGCAATAAAGTCAGTTCCCAAAATTTTTGGCCTCGATTTTATGCACACACCGATTCAATTTTATTTAAGCTCATCAAATAATTATTCTATCACACACAGTAATGCTTATAATAAACATAACACTAAAAGGATTTCCATTCAATTATTATCTTGGCATTGTTCTAAAAATTAAAGATAAAATAGACCTTTTAGAGTTAATTCCACAAATTTAGGACGATATATCAAGATTTAAATTTGATGATCACGTATATATGTTGCCTTTCGCAAGTCAAACGTGTACTCGATAAATATACTTGATAACAAACATAAAAAAGTAGTTTCCGGTAAAATAAATCAATAAAATGTCATGAAACTTATTAAAAGTATAAATTTAATAAAATATTAACAAGCGAAAAGTCGAATAAAGCAAATTGTACATAAGTATAGCTTAAATATTATAAGTAGCAGTTTGTTCATACGAAAAATGGGTTTGAAGTGATCATGTTTAGAAATAAACAGAAAAGAATCAACCTGAAAATTTATATTCAATGGAAAGGTTGTAAATTTATTTAAACTGCAAAGAAGGTGATTTCAATGCTGAATATATACGCGAATAAACATTTTAATTTTATTATTGTAAACAAACTTGACTCCTTTTACATTTTTAGTAGTTTCGACAAAAATGTTCTCTATTGTTACTTAACATTGTTTGACACTTTATTTAAATAAAACATGTAATAATTCTAGCAGTTGGTTTTGTGCACACAAAAAATAATACTTGAAATCTAATAAACTACATCTTAAAAACATAAATATAATTTAAACGAAACACTAAAAAATGCTATTGAATATTTCAGTGTGAAAACAAAACTCTCAGTAAAAGGTGTATACATTTTAAATTTCTACGTATTGATGCTCCCGCCAAATTATAGGTTAAACGTATTATATAAATACTCTCCCCTTTAAATCTCATTTCCCCTTTTCACTGTGAGTGGACTTTTCTTACCAATGCCGTAGGCGCAGGCAACTGGATTCTGTTTTGGTCACCTCTTCCGCAATCAATAAGCTCATTCACTACCACAGCGTCATTCATGATAAAGAAGGGCGGATAAAGCGCACGATACATACCTTTTCTATATTTAAACTTTCACAAAAATAATGTGCTTAAGAGCACTAAATATTGTTCTTGACTAAGTTTAAGACGATTAAGTTTAAAAAAAAGAAAAAAAGCCCCCCCCCCGTGTCTTTACAGTTATACTTAACAGTATATATAATGATTATTATTGATTGGTTACACATGAAATTCACAGTTATGTTATGTTTCAGGAATATTGTTATATTACCTCTAGAGAAATGCTCTGACGGATTGCTTTTCTTCATAAATTTAGACACAACCGTTTAGTTTAAAGTTGCTGGTCGTAAACGCCTTTAATCTAGGAATTTAAAAAATCAATGGAAAATATATTATATTTCTGATACAGAAATCTGTATAAATCCAGAAACAATATTTTAATAAGTTTGCAGCGTCTTGCAATGCATAGTTCATCAAGAGTTCATAAACAAAATTCTGAGCGTTAAGACTTAGATTGGTAGCAGTTATTTAGTTAACATCGCACCGGAGAAACACAGTGGGCTATTGGCGACCGTCCGGGATCGAACCCGCAGGGAAAGATCCGACGATAATACCAAATAATTTGAACCACTATCAGATGGACTAGGTCACACCTGAGCTACGGTAAGATAAATACAGGTCAAAATGCTTTATAAACCTGCCATTTAACCTGAAATATGTGAACTTATGACAAGTGGAGAAATACAGCAAACCCAAATTCCGGTTTACATAATTACAGCTGAAAACGTCACAAGAATATTTCAGCAAAGCCTCAACTAATGAAATAATATTCGAAGCAAAATTATCAAATTTCAACAACAAATAAGCGAAATGATCAGATTTCAACAACAAATAATTGACTATCAAATTTTATTTGATTAAAGAGCAATTAATTTTTATTCCACATTAGCAGATATCGAAATTGTTTTCTGCTTTGTGAAGTATATATACTTATATTGTGATGCATTTTTGGTTATCGAATATTCTTCACAGGTAGGCGTTTTTCCGGACAATGCTTCATTATTGTGGAGAAAGTTGTTTTACGTGTACGTTAAGCTTCTCCACTACACTTGCATTGGTTATAAAGGGATGTAACTTTTATTGTTTAACTTTTTTTATAAACATGATTATAAATTAATTCAATTTTATCGGTAAATAAAGGTTAACGTTTTGGAATAAAAAGTTTCTGAAAAGGTTTATATTTCTATTGCTATATTCTTCCAGACGAGTACTACAATTTTATCTAAAAAGTTAGGTGTGCTAATTTAAATATTATCAAATACGTTTTATTTTGTCAAATAAACCTTTAAAAAGAATCAAAATGCCCTTTCAAAATTAACGCACTTATTTAAACACGTTTCCTTCTTATCTTTTATTGAGTGCATGTATAAAATGCACTCTATAAGCAACTTAATGTATAAAATACTTCATGCATTTAACTCTAGGAATAATTTATAGTAGGTAGATGGATAAATTTAATACATTTTAACTTTAGAACAATATTTGTTAAGGAATAAAATTATTATAAAAGGTGACGTTTTAATAAACAGTTAATATTTAAATTGAACTCAAATTACAGCATATCATCTTTGATATTCGCTTCTTCGAATTTGCACTTTCATACTCATTTTGTGTTAATTAAAATTTCCATATTATTTTTTTTTGTTCTGTAATGTTTAATATGATACTGCAATGATTTATAATTCAATAGTAAGATGTTTTTGTCATCATGTACTGTTATTTGTCAATGAATCATAGACGAATGGTTCAAGTAAAAGTTTTAAAATCTTTATAAAGTAATTTTATTTTTATTAACGCATTTACGAAAGGCATTTTTCTTAAAGTAAGACTTAAGTGCTTTCTGAAAGTGTTCTTGACAAAAGAAGTGGATTCTTTTTCTGTGCTTTCAGATTGAAGCTGGAATATATTATCGAAGGGACAAATTGAAAATCAATAAACTGTAAAAAGGATATTGCAATTTTTAATGGAATGTAATTACCACGTATGGGGATGTTTTTCAGTTGTCCTTTCAAGTCGGCCATTTAGATTCAAAATTATGATTAACCCAGACCTTGGGTGAAAATCGATGCTTTTTCTTTCATTTTTTGTTTTTGATAAAATTGGTATGATGCATTTAAATAGAAAATACCAATCTTAGAGAATATTTTCAAATAGATGGTGTACATTGAGACATTTTATGACTTTGATTTTAAATTTAATACCAAATGTGTATAATTGATTTTGTGATTATATTTTGCTCAAAGTTGTCTTTATTTCAAAGTAATTTCTGTAGAATTGACTTTTAGAAGTAAGCAAATCTTGTACAATAACGTAGTATGATGAAAAATAATGACAGTGAGTAGTATACATGTAATTGGCTTGTAATCATATCATAAACTCTTGTAGTTGTGTTTAATAATGTTTATGTATCCCTTATTGCTTTAACAAAAAGTGTATTGTTACACCATTATTTGGATAATATAATGTTACTTAAAAATTAACTAGTTGCATTTCACTGCTTTTAAATTATTAAATTTTTATGACAAAAAGCTGCAGAAATTGAGCTACTACCAATTGTTAACAATAAATCATCAATGAATAAAAAAAAGAGTTACTTTTTTAAAGATATTAGTGATACTTTCATGTGTTTTAAGTATCATAAGTTACGCATTTTTATGTGTAAGACCAAAATCTATTAAAAAAATTAAGATCACTTAAGGTATGTTGCAAATAGGATGCTTAGTTACCATAGCTCTATACGTATTTACTTCATTGATGAAATATGTAGTATTTCATGGAGATGGTGGTTTTCACGGAAAATTATTCGATCTTTACGGCAAAATATGTTCCATGTTTAGAATGCATAGCCATGATCTGTAATGTAAAAGATAGATAAAATATACGTTATAGGATTCGACATATTTGTGAAAGCAAATTCGATATAAAATGTTCATACTTGAAAGGAATAAATCACAAGCTTCTTTTATAGCTAAATTCGATTTCGAGGACATAGGTTTTGCTTATTTCAAAATATCCTTTTTTTGAACTTCCTTTCAAGTTGTGAAAAGAAATTTGGAATTCCTTTTTAAAGTTGAGTCAGGAATTCGTGTCATCAGAAATGTATTTCGACACGATTTCAAACCAGGTTTGAAAATGGAAACTCAACGCATTAAAATCCCATTTAGCCTTGCAGTTTTTAAAATTTCATGTAAATTTGAACTAATGAAATAGGAAATCAATTGTTAAGCTTGACGTAAAATGTGGGATTCAAATAAAGAATATTGAAATCCTGTGAATCATTTATAGCATTTTTTGATACAGCGATGAGTAATAAGAACGGTTCGAAAAAATGTATTCAAAAATAGGTATTATACCTTATTTATTTAATGATTAATTTAGATATCAAGACAAAAAGGATACAATACGATGGAGCAAAAATGCATCAATTACATTTTGCCTTAACATATTCTCATACCGTGAAAACATAATAAGAAATTAAACACAATTTTTTTAATTTACCTTTTTACCTTCATCTCATTAACAGTTATGAACAACAATAAAATCTGTATGTTATTTAAGGCAGATTGCAGCATCATGTGCAAAGCATTTGACACTAATTCTGGATCTGGATTTGGTTTTGTATTTTTTCTGTATATGAGTATGGCTTTAAAAAAAAAATTTTGGTGTCTGTCAATTTAAAGATACTTAAGATAACATCAAACTTTCTTGTAATAGAGCAAATTAAAAAAAAATGATATACTTATGTCAAAATTAAAGAAACGTTGCTTTGTAAATGTAGAATTGAAAAAAAAAACACACATATAACCTACGCAATGAGGTGTAACATGAGAAGTTCTATTAATTTTACATCCACTTTTTATTTCAATGCTCAGATCTTCGTGTAGAATACAATATTAAAATATTTGTGTGCGTACTATTTGGTATCATAAGATGTGTGTGTGTGTGTTTTCATTAAAAAAACAACAATCGCTTTAAATTAATCTATGCTGTAAATTTACTGATTTAAAAAGAGAAAGTTTGAAAAATTATGATGAAATTATGAAAACACTCTTAGAATCACATGCAATTTAGAATTATATGGTTTGTTGTCAACAAAATTTTAAGAATTGGTATGTAGCTTATTTTACATGCTAAATATGTCACAAAACAGCTGAATTAATAAGGAAATTGTTTAGACAAGTTAAAAATTAATTTTATGCATTGAAATATAATGTATTTGTGTTATCAGATATTTAGTTTTCGATACTTAATGTTTGTTTATGAATTCTTTTACTTATTACAGTGTGTAACTTCGTAGTTCATGAAAGGTGTCTCAAAACAGTGGTTTCTCCGTGTTCAACAATTACTCCAAGTATAATTAAAGTAAGAATTTTTAGAAATTTCGTCCTTTTGGTGTTTCCCTTCCCTTAAAACTTTCAAATTCCTTACCAATTAAAATATTTTTGATACATATCGTCATGCTAATTAGCGAAAGTCGTAACTCCTATGCGTTTACGAGTTTTGGTAATTAGCATGACGATATGGGACAACGTAACAGTAGCTTGTAAGAATCAGCGAATTAGAAGATATTTAGAATGGGAAATGCAGAGAGAACATAATTTAAATTAAGAACACTCCCTGGGAATTTGAGAAAATGTTTTTATTGTTATATATTTCCTCTTGACTTCAAAAATTTAAAAGATATAAAAATTATAAAAAAAAATATTTTATTTAAAAAGAATACGATATTTACTCTACTTAGAACTTCCATTAAGGAACGTTTTAAAATACTTTAAATGATTGATTTAATTTAATTCATGAGATTATGGTATTTATATATTAAGATATAGTAGACCCTTTAATATTGTGAGTTAGTGTTAACATGTATTTTCAGCTGCCCAAAAGTTTCAGGTTTGCGTTTAAATTGTATATTTTATTCATTTATTAAATTTATTTTTACAATGTTTCTTTAACATAATATTTTTCTCTATTAAATACACGTTTAACGTGAAAACTTAAAAAAAGAGAAAATAGACTATCCATTATAGGTTTTATTACCACCTCGAGCATTGATAAAGGCTTTGTACCGCTTTTTAATGTAAAAAAAATAAGGTTTTGTATGTGTTCCTGCGAACTTAGCCATATTTTAGAGCCTCTGACATCAAGATTAAAAAATTTGAATATAACTTAGCTTTTTAACTGAGCCATCATCGGTTAATCAAATTACCACAGTCTGTATCGCTTAATTTTGAGTTTGTAATATTTAAAAATAACGGTTTTCCTTAAGTATTTTTCGCCAGTGTACTTTTATGTAGCTTTATTCACTGTTTTTTTTAAGATGAATTTTTCAATTAATGAACATAGGGTAAATAAATATTTTTTTGCCAACAGAATCCTGTTCCTCATTGCTGGAGTGAACCGGGCCACTTAAAAAGGAGATTCTGTAATGTATGTAGGAAGCGAATAGAAGACAGTTTAGCCGTCAGATGTGAAGGTACTTATAATTAATTTACGTTTTATTTGCAGTGAAGTACAAAAATACTTAGTGGGAAAAAATGAATGTCATTTTTTACTACTGTTGTCCATTTTTCTATATATGACTATTATTCATCTTTAAAAGTGTGAGCTCTTAAGTGATATTTGTGATGTAACTAAAGATTTGTTTTCAGTTTGTGATTATTCTGTCCATGTTGAATGTCAAGATTTTGGAGTTGCGGATTGCAAAGAATGTGCAACCTATGTGCCAAGTCGGGATCCTGTAAGTAGGTTTTATAACTTCAGAAATGCATATCAGATTTACAATGATGAGAGTAATTTCACTTGCAGCATTTCTCTAATTTTGTGGAATAGGATACGATAGTAAAACAATGATATGAATTATTGCAGATAGACAATAGTATAGAGGGTGTTCAATATTAGTTATCAATAATACACATTTTTAATTTGAGATCTATTAGTTTAGCAAGAGCGTATTTGAAATATATTAGTTTTATAGATGGTGATTGTGCACTATAACTGTAATTCACGTTTATAATGCTTTATAAGCGTACATTGCATTTACAACATTATAAAAGGCACATATCATGTCTTTACTTTAAACAGATGAGGATTTAACTGTTATTATTTTAAACATTAAAAAATCAAAAGATTTTACCCTATTTTTTTGCCATATCTTTTAATTTTTAATATTACTTTAATAGCACTTCAAATATAAAAAAAAAATGAAAGTTGAGTTTTAAAAATAACTTGAGCAGAAATATACATATCTAAAAGCATTTTTAAATAGACAGTTCCAAAAACGAGTTCTAATAAAGATATTAGGATATTTATTACGAAATATATTTTCCTATGTAAATAAAATAAAAACTATGCTACTAGTAGAGTTGTTATTTTTGAAGTGTTTTCATTCATTAAAAATCACTCTTCAGTAAAACGAAGTGGTTTATTTTTCAGTCTACCCTGACACAAACGCACCATTGGAGAGAAGGCAACTTAATCGCTAATTCGAAGTGCCAATTATGTAAGAAAACTTGCTGGTCTGCAGAGTGCTTAGCCGGCATGAGATGCGAATGGTGTAATATCACAGTAAGTTTCTTTCACGAAACTAACAACTAGCTTTGTTAAAATAATGCTTTAGTTTCAGTGATTGAAATCTAACTATTAAAAGATGAAAATACAAGAATTTATATAATCTCTACTGTATTGGCCGGTCATACTTTTCAACTTATCCTCTATGCAGCCTTTCAGACACGATAGAAACCAATCTCTATAGTTGCCCCATCTTAATGACGCTACAGCGAATAATACCGGTGACAGAGTTACACAGCGTACTTGTGTTTCAATACTGTAGTAAGTTTCAGATGAAGATTTGTGACAAATAGGCATAAGACTGGAGTAAAATAAAAAGCGTAAACTTATTTCTTCTAAATTCTTTGATTATCAGAATTTGCTGTGACATGTACAATTGGATTTTGGTATAAAACCTGAATTAAAAAATATTTTCTATTGAAAGAAACGTGGAAAAAAAAACACGCTAATTTTAAATATAAATACAAATAGTATATTATAAGAAGTACATTAATATTTAAATACACTTTATAACCCAAAAAATCGACTCACCAAGAAATAGTTGTCCAGGAATTGAGGCGGTCTCGATCAACTTGAAACGCCGCTGGCTGGGACGTAGTCTTTCGTGACGAGTCCTGCTTCCAACTGTGTCCTGACGACAACCGCAGACATGTCTGGACAAGTCCAGGGCATCGTGGGGATCTTGCCCTTACTATCATACGCCACACATGCCCTCATTTCTGGCACACTTACAGCACAGTGATACGTAGAAGACATTCCACGACCGGTTGTGTTACCGTTCCTTTTGAGACACCCCGGACGTACTTTTCAGCAAGGGCCAACACCAATCAATATTGTGGGAGATCAAAAACAATAAAAGAATTAATATCTACAGCGACATTCTAATCTCAATTCAGGCACTTAAATCTCATACTAACAAATCGTTTTATTTATTATCAGTTAAAAATCAATACCTCATTATTGTACTATTTTCGGCCTTAGTTGGGTGCGTGCACACGTGAGGACGATGGGTAATGAGCTCGCTGAGGGCTACGCTAAGCTGGCCTCGTCTTGCGGACAGATTGTTAAGGTGCCTGTCCCTCTTTCATACGTTAATCGACAAATCTTGCACTTCAAAGTACAGGAATGGCAAAGTTATTACAGTTCCTCTGAAAAAGGTCTTAGATTGAGGGAATTCCTGCCCAAGGTCAATTGTAAAACTTTGATTTTTGATAGGCATCTCGTCCGGTTCCTTACTGATCATGGTCCGTTTATGAAGTACCTTCACCGATTCAAACTTAAAAATGGTGACTTGTGTAGTTGCAGAGAAATCGGTGACCCAGACCATTATCTTTTTAGCTGCAGACATGCAATTAACTATCATCTTGGTAGACCAACCGTTGCAAACAAACCGGTGTGGCTCAATTTGGTACTTCACAATGAGATCTCCAGGTAAAGGATCCGGAAATGCGCCATGATGACGGCGGATGTGGCTGGCGAGATGACCTGAGTCTGGTGGTGTTGGTTCCTTCCCCCTTTTATTCTTTTATATTTTTCTGTAAGAACCTTTGACTAGGTCAAGTTCATTTTAATATTCTCTTTATTAAGAGAATATTAAAATATATTTTAAGAGTTTTAACTGTTGTGTTGTGATACTGTTCTTTTATGAGCCAGTGATTGTGACATCCCTTTTATGTATATGTCTTGTATTTCCATCAATTACTTTTAGTAATCAAATCCTGTTTCCCATCTTTAGTGCTATGTGTTCTAATTTGGTGTTCGGGCCATTGTCCCCTTGTCTGTTGAGAATTTTAATAGATTTCGTCGGTAGGTACGGGGTCCTCGGGATCTACCTGTGAACTGGAAGTCCCCTCCCTTCACATGACTTTAAACCTTAAGAGGTGAGTCGGGAGGAGGTTGAACAAGAAAATGCCCGGCCACACATGGCACGTGTTGCTATGAATTGTTTTCAAGCTTTTCCAACACTTCTTAGGCCAGTTAAGTCTGCTGATATCTCTCCCTTAGAGCACATTTATGACGTTATGGGAAGGCGATTGAAACCATCCCGGAAATAAATAATTCAATTGTTCTGAAATTTTAATCGTTTGTTTTTCTATGTATGTTCTTCACATCCACAAATTTTTATCGTAATCGAGCAAACTCCTTCTTGGTCCGTCGCTTTTTTTTATGTCATAGCATGTATTTGAAAATGTTGTATATAGGGCCGACTTAGACAAATGCTATAGTCATGGAAAAATGTTCCTGTAAAACAGTTTCATAGTATATAGAGTTGGGTGGCACTTTAAAAGTTAAAGGTAATAACACATTGCGTACACAGCAATACGACTATGATAACTTGGGGTTTGAATCAAGTGGTTTTGAACAAGTATATATTTTAAATCAAGCGACAGGCTAACCCTAACCTACCTAACCCCCATCAACACACACCCGTGCATAGTGTCGTGAGACCACTTGTGCCAGTTTAAATAAATATGGTTGGAATGAATAGAGCATGTCACCGAGGTGATATGTCTATCCAGAATGTTACAGACCTTTACTTTTATACATTATTTCATATGTACACAATAACTACATATATATCATCATACTAGGTTACATTCTATACGTACAAGCAAGGGTAAAAGCAGAGTGTTTTTAGTCTATAAGAAAGCACTTCTACAGTTGGGATCTGTAGCGAAGATTCCAGTTCAGAGTTCATCGTTTGGATTCGAAAGCAAAATTATGGCAAATAATATAATCAACCATAACGATTCTTCTCCTAGCGAGCTGAGTACAGATCTACATATGAACCCGCTCATGGTCATTTATCTTCTTATAAGAGCCACACTGTATTAAAAAAGCTTTGATATGTAAAGCAAATGTTCTTATTCCTTTTTCTTATGAAATATCACTCAACCTCTGAGAGGCTCACACACTTAATTCCACCTTGCAACCTAGTCTTCCATATATGACTTATTTTTTATCTTCTTGACTAATTAAAACTTTCCAAAGTGTTCTATTGTAAGAAAAGGATCAAAAGAATCTTTCCAAAAGATTCTCTTATATGGAAAGGAGAGACCAATGGAATTTTTCCAAAGGATTATTTTCTAACTAAAGAAACAAGAAAATCCCTACAATTGATTAATTTCTCGGAAATATCTTGATCCTCAGGGGGTTAAACTGTCCAAAAATGAAAAATTTCCCATTCCACTTCAAGTGATGTGCATATGACTTGTTGTTGCAGGCTCATCCGTCGTGCTATAGAAGCCTTCCCGTCGAGTGTACCTTTGGCTGTCTGGAAAGCATCATGTTGCCCCCAGCTTGTGTTAGCATCCCTCGAACAGATGTTCCCTTAGAGACTATTATAGGGGGACAGATGAAACGACGAGACACTATCTCACGTGAGTCCGCGCTCTATTATCATCACTGTAAGACATTTTTTCATTAGCCCTTCTATATCACTTTTCTCTATATTCCTTAAATGCACAACACTATACGAACCCTATTTCAGTATCTTAAATGAAATGTTTTAATATTTAAGTAAAAACACAAGGAATTCAATTACAGAAAAATCTATTGAATTGAGATAAAAATTATCAATAAATTAAAATGCAGACTAATTGTAATTTGGAGGTAACTGTCTTAATTGTAATTAACTGCATGAAAATTGGATATGTAACAGGAGAAGTAATGCAGCATCAATGTATAGTAACTAATGTGTGGCGCTTACTTAGGTTGATGCAAATGCATAACAATGTAACATCTGTTGATTTCCAGCTAAGAATTCATGTGTAAAAGTAAAATATTTTGTGGAACTTCTTTATTTCAGGTTTTTGAGATTTAATTTCCCAGTAGAATTACGCTGTAGAGCTTTAGAGAAACTCGAAGAACAGTAAAGGCAGATTTAGCAAATTGAATAAACTTTTATAGTTTTTTTTGCCAAAATCAGTGAACTCACTTCCTTAGAACAGAACCACATTACTTCTGATTCTGACCTAGGTCCTAGAGATTTATTGCAAATCCAATAGGTGTGGCTAATCACACAATGATTTGAAACCCCAATCACTTTGTATAGAAATTTCCTTTTCCCTCCCTTCTAGAGACCTTCTCTTTGCAGGTAAGGAAACAGACAAATAATTTCCTTAAAAGTTGTGGAAAAACCTTCTTGTTTTGGAATTGGTGTAGATATAGAAAGAGAAAGAATTGTCTCTTATCGCACTGTTTTCTCGTTTGAAAAAGCTGTATGCATACACATGCATTTTTGTAGTTATTAAGTTTCCTCTATGCATATTTTTCATTTCCTCGTCATTTAGAAATTTGAACGTATTTAGAGGACTTTTTTTTATATCATAATTGGATATTATCCCGTCACACTACATTTGTGACTTTTCTGAAAATATATAAAATGCATCCACTTTCAAAAATTACTCCACATTTAAAATGAAATCGATAATTTCTGTAAATTATTCTTTCTTGCTTTAAAAATCATGAATTTTAATGGAGAAATTCATGCTCATTTCTCGTTATTACTATAAATGTTTTTGTCAGCGTTAAAAAAGAAACACAAAAGTGACTGGTCCCAAGGACCAGTGCATACGAAAATATACTGGTTCCGTGCCATCATAGTTGGTCCGCTCTTCAAGTAGAAAATTAATTTAGTTAATAGTGGGTCAATTCATGGCATAAAATTTCCACTCGTCATTGGAGAGCGAAATTTGTACTTTGCCAAATAAAAGTTCTATTAAATTGTAGATATATTTTTATTAGCTTCAAGTCTCTAAGGAATTATAATTGCCCTACTCTCAGAAATCGGACGAGCCGGCCATCGCAAGAAAAATTGTGTGATAAACCATATGGTCAAGCGCTCCCCCCCCTCCCACAAAAAGCAAGACCGAAATAGCTCCGCAGTGCACTTTCGTGTAGGATTTGCAAATGATTCAACAGGCGCCGATAAATTGTGTTTGCAATTTGAAGGTAGAAACCAGAAACGACTCCAGTATATGCTGGTACGAACTTCCAAATTCGCGATCACTTGACCGAAATAAATTTTGACAGCTTGCCAAAAGTAAGGTTTGGGAGTTTAAAACTTATTTTAAATGAAAACACATGTACTCGCTTTCTCATAGCTACTGGTCCCGCGGAAAACCCAGATTTTTAATCTCCTGGTCCGATTGTACTTTTAAAGGTCTCGGACCAGCGGACCACCAATGATTTTGAACGCTGGTTTTTGTTTAAATAGAAAACATTTGAAGCCACAGAGAATAACTATGCATAACTATGCTCTCTTTGAAACAGTAATGATAGTTCAAATCCTAGTACAGCAAAGTATTCTTAAAATCTTACCTTTAAATTTTAAAAGTAATCGAGTCGACATTGTAATATGATCTAAAAAAAAACCCCAAATAGAATTACCCCATTATTAATGTACACCACAAGCAAAAAAACCCAATCATTTTTGTCTTGTTTAGTAGTAATCCTGGTGACTGTCTTACTCATACTACACCTTGCCCAACCTCGGCTGCGACGTCAGGCCGTTTCATCAGTGCTGAGGGTCAGACCCGTTCCCGTATCTAGAATGGCCTTGGAAGGATCCTGACCGTCCCAATAGTCCGCTATGTTGCTCCAATGCAATTTTAATTTACTACCTATCTAAATAATATAATAATATTAAAACTTAACCTTTCCTTTTAAACTTAAACTTTACCTTTCACATGTAAAAATATAAAATAAACGTTAAATACGCATTAACAATTTGTATAAAAGCAGAATGAAAATTAACGATACAAACAAAAGGACGGGAAAATAAGTGTCTTATTGCAATGGATTTTAACGTATACGTAAAAACCTGTTGCAATATGGCAAGGTATTAAAATATCAAAAAAAATTATTAATTTTTTTCAGAGAGGTATAATTTGTTTGGGAACCTGAGTGATAAACATAGTTTAAATTTTATTAAATCCATGTTATTTAAGTTTCTTTAGAAATAATTGTCTATTGTTAATATAAAGGTATTTTTGTATTTCATATTGTATTTTATGTATCTTTTTTTATATCAAACTAGGAGACTCGTGCATAACACCTACGCTAAACTTTCGTAATAGCTTATGTTTATACACAGTCCAGTCACATTAATATGACCACCACCTACTTTCGACGTCAACGTGAAATAACCAATCACAAAGGCAGGTGGCAGCACATTGCAGTGGAGTGTGTATAAAGGATGTCCTAGGGCATCTGACAGCATTTCAATCGTTGGCGTAATGCAGAAACGTAGCGATTTATCCGACGTCCAAAAGGGCATGATTATTGGCTTTCGGGTCAAGGGTAGAAGCATTTCGGAAACGGCTAATTTTGTGAACTGTTCGCGTGCCGCCGTGGTAAAAGTATACCGTGCATGGCAAAATGGCAGTATCCAAAATCAGCGGCGTGGCACATGTGTTGCACCACGGGCTATAGATGACAGAGGCGATCGAAGGCTACGGAGATGCGTTCGGACGAATAGACGTACAACTGTTGAGCAACTGACCGCCCAGATGAACCAAGGGGCTGCCAAGAGTGTATCCTCAACAACGGTTCAGCGAACGTTGCTGCGCATGGGCCTCCTCAGCAGACGCCTGGTTGATGCACCTATGCTGATTGCTGTTCATCGACGACGAAGGCTGGAATTTGCAAGCCAATACTGCAACTGAACGTCCACAGAGTGGCATCACGTTTTATGCTCCATCGGACAGATGGACATTGGCGTATACGACGTGAAACGTCTGAAAGCAACACCCTGCAACAATTGCCGAAAGGATCCAGGCTATAGGAGGGAGCATTATGGTTTGGGAAATGTTTTCCTGGCATTCACTGGGTGCACTCATCATTGTGGAAGGCACGATGGATCAGCACAAGTACGCATCTATCCTTGCGGAAAATGTCCACCCCTACATGAGAATTAGTTTTCCTCAGAATGATGGCATCTACCAGCAGGACAATGCGAGGTGTCATACAGCTCGCAGTGTATGTGCGTGGTTCGAAGAGCACCGGGATGAGTTTACCGTACTCACCTGGCCAGCAAACTCACAGGATTTAAAATGCACTGGATACCCAATCGAGAATCTGTGGGACCACCTCGATCGGGTTGTTCGCGCCATGGATCCTCAACCGCGTAATCTAGCGCAGCTGGCCACGGCACTGGAGTCGGCATGGCGTAACATCCTAGTGAACACCTTCAGAAACCTAACTGACTATCTTTATTGCACGTCTCGCAGTGGTCCGCTCTGCCAAAGGTGTTTATTCTGGCTTTTGACAGGTGGTCACATTAATGTGACTGGACTGTGTATATATGTCAAAGTGTAGTTACTCACATTTCATATCTTATTTAAATCTATTTATAATGATATAGCATCGATATATTCACATTGCATGGATCCAAACGCAGCAAAATTCTATTCTTTGAATATATATATATATATATATATATATATATATATATATATATATATATATTCTTCATATTTTCAATACTTCTTAGTCCTGTTACGTCAATTAACATCTGAATTTATTTTCATTTCAATTTAAGCTCGTTTCTATTTTCAAAATCCATACGGTATTTTTTAGCAACATTATGCAGCTCTACAGTTCAAATCAAGCAATTTAAACTAAGGGTCAAATTATCGAATGAATTCCATTGGGATCGATTTTATATTGTTTATATCCTTTGTTTCCATTCGACACTAAACAAATAAAGTCAATTTATGTGTTTCGTATGTTAATGAAATGTATATAAAGAGATATAATTCTTGAAAATTTTATAAACGTATTACATAACACAACTTAAAATTGTGTTAATTTACAAAATTCTAGATTAATGTTATGCACTATACATTTTAAATACAAATAAGATTCAGAATTATAATAGCTGTAAGGAATTTTTGAAGGATATTATCACAATTGAATCCGTACTTCAGTTTTCATATTGCCATATATTACTTTATTACTTATAATTTAAGTTTGATAATCGCGTGGTTGAGGATGAGAAATGAGAGAGTGATGTAAAAACTATAAATGTGATTTTATTACTGCCATAATTTTTAATGACTTTCCCAGATAAATTTAAATGTATTAAAATTGAAAGGAGGCAAAGCGTGGATTGGAAAAATAAAATTGAAAAGCAAAAGCTGCAAAATTGCAATAGAGTTCATGGTTAAGTTATAAAATTGATAGTTAGTCAAGTTATAGATCCCTATGCAAATCACTAGCCGATTTAAAACTAAAATTGAAGCATGTGTAAAGGAAGCTATATAATTTAAATTATTAAATGTTGAACAAATTATACACCTAAATATGTAACTGTATCAGGAAACTACAATCACCCTTCAAATATAAATACCAAACATGTCCTTTATCTCATTCGAATTGACTTACAAGCATAGATGAATTTTGACTATTCAAAAGAGCAGATGAATGCTTAAAAATAACTTTAGTACTGTAAGATGATGTTTTAATAATAAATAAAGAGACAATACTTTTAATTGATTTCTTATCACTTCCATATATATTAGTTTTTGTAGTATGGATATTAAAAGGGTGATGTGTATGTTCAAATAGCAAAATTTTTTTATCTGTTAAAAATAATAAACCATAAAAAGGAACAAACGGTTTACATTGTACTATTTTAATAAGTATGCTTTTTTAAATATAAAAATACACTTGGTTCATTCATTCACAGCATGTTTTACCTGTTAAAGTATTTCTTTCAGAATTGCTTTACAATAGTTTTGCTTGTTTTTAGCTCGAAGTATTTCTGAAGAGTTTAGTTCGTCGATGGATCTCAGAACCAGAGATTACGAAGACGGTTCTCAAAAAGATGAAGGTAATAAAAATTTTGAAATGAGTAAACACAGTGTAATTTACTTATTTAGCATTAATTAGAAACTAGAGTAAAATTAAGAGTCGGTACATCAGTTTTACATGCCAATTAATATTGTTGGTCAAAATTGCATATTCAACTGATCCAATTCAGTGTTACCTGACTTTATAGTTATCGATAAACATATTCTAAATTTTTATTAGTTTATGTATAAAATTCTAAAAACTAAAATCTGAAATATTTAAATTACATTTCTTAATTTATAACAGAATTTAATTTTAAAAATTGTTATACCAATTACGTTTTTATAATATTAAATGTAAGACGCATAACGATTTGTTTGTTTTTACTTTAGAACATTTCTTATTAATATATGCGTATGCAAAATTTATTCAAATTTAAAAGCGAGTTTCCATTTGCAGAGATTTAAATATAAATTTTGTATACAATTCTAATATGTATTTTCTTTAGAAACCATCAAAGTGTTTGACGGAAATGGGTGCTTGAAAAGTAGAATGTTTAGGACAATCACTACGCCAAGAAATGCTACAATTTATCAGATAATTGTAAGTAAAACTTTTAAATACATATCGCACCCTGGCAAAAAAAAAAAAGCGACACAACTCAAAAAAGAAAAATTTTGATGTTATGTGATTGAAAAATACGTATGAGGTACTATTCTATAGAAGCTAACATCATAAATACTTACTTAAAAGTTAAAAGAAGCTTATACGTTTTCATTATAAGTTTTATAGTATCCTTTAAGTTAATGTTCCCCAAATTCTGCAATTTTGAGTTGTTTCACTTTTGTTGTTAGGGTACACTAAGGTACTCCTAATAATTTTCTACTTCTATATTACAATGGGTGAAATCAATTTACGATTCTATAAAATCTTTTAATTTCCAAATTTATGTTGGCCATATAATTATTTCAATCCAAAGCATACAATAAAATTTTATAAATTAACAAATTACGTTAGACGAGCTTGGCCATTTTCGGATCTTGAGCCATAAGCCCAACCAAGCGTCATATATGAATAAATATAGTGTAAAGTTCATTCCGCTCTCATTGCGTAAAATACCATGCATCAAAATTTGAATAACTTATTTATAATATAGAACTGTAAAAGCATCACTAGATCACAAATTTATAAAATACATATGATTTCACGTAATAAGGTTATGAACAAGATATATATAATCTGGTTTGAATGTTCAAACTCAAATTTGTTAGAGCTCCCAGATGAACATTTATATGATATTAGTGTAGAATGTTTAACTGTGTAATAAACTTCAGATTGAAGATAATAATTAAAAAGTTTGCTGTTATTTTGTCAGGACTAGCTGTTTTAGCATAGAATTCGAATTCATTACTAATTTCTAGTTCAAAAATGTTTTGAATGGAAACCTTACACTTAAGAACTTCATATTCCCATATAGTATATAGTGTCCTAAAAGTTCCCGTACAGACGATTCGTGAATTTACTATGCAAAACGAATAAACTTTAAAACAATTATTTTTATGCTAATGGTGAAAAAAACTTTTAACATAACGAAGGAAAATATTTGAACTTACATTTTTACAACTAGCCACTTCGAGGCCAGCACGGCATTGCCCGTGAAAGTTCTTTTCGTGGGGTAAGGTGTGACCACTGCTTGCTAACCCCGGTTATTGCTCCTAATTTCCATTTGGTTCGCTACGCCAACCAAACGGGAATTCATAGTCTATTAGATAATAGCCACCACGGGCAACGCTCATTGTCAAATGCGGCCACATTCGAATTGCAGAGATCCAATCGTCGTAAAGTCACAATCTCTTGCGAAAATATAAATATTTAGTTGAAAAATTATTTATTAATAGAAAATCAAATGTATAAGGTGTCTATTTGATGTAAAAGTTTCTGCAGAATTCAAATCCTTTGAAATTTTTTATCCATCTTTAACGATTCCGATTTTATATATATAAAAAAAAACAATGCCAGTTAAATTTAAAAAAAAATTATTTTGCCTTCCTTCGCTGGAAGCGTTTGAGCGCAGGATATGGAATCTGATTTCTCGATCGCGAATGTCATATGGGGAAAATATAAAAGTTACGATTTAAAAATTATTTATTTAAAGAAAATCATATTTTTAGGTAGCGATCTGATGTGAAATATTCCGCAGATTTTAAATCAGTTAATTTTTTTCTCTAACTAGGAGATAGAAAAAAAGAACTACATAACGCCAGTTAAAACTTTTTATTTGTTTTGTTCTTCGTCTGAAAGCGTTGCTCGGAAAATCAAACGGAAACACCGAAAAGACATATTTAGAATCTGTCATATCGTTATGGTGTTGCTGTTCAAAGGAAGATAATAATAATTAAATTCCATTAAATTAATTTTAAAATGTTCTAGATTGAATTTTATAGTAAATGCTTCTCACAAAATTTGCAAAAGATTCTTACTACCTTTGTGGCCAAGTCCCATTATTGTAAGTGCCATAGATTCGTCAGGACACTGCGTACACATAGACATACAAACAAGCACTTCCTTTTATAATAGTAGAAATGTTCAAAATGTCCGCTCTTTTCTTGGATGCAAAGCACATATTTTTAGAAACGCGTTTCAAGATGCTGGGAGAGACTTCTTGTATTCTTTGAGTAATGACAATTTTCAGATCATCTATTGTTTGGGGATTATGTTCATAAACTTTTTTCTTTAAATATCCCCACAGAAAAAGGTTAGGGATGCTCAGATCAGAGACACGAAGTGGTCAAAAATGTTTTGAGAAGAGTCGATCGCCAAAAAAAATAAAATCTTGAAGCATGCCCATGGTTTTATAACTTGTATGGCTAGGTGCACCGTCTTGTTCGAACCAAGAATATAGTTCATTCATTTCTAATAATGAAACAAATTGTTGGATTTCTCTGTATACACTGCCATCAACAATTGGTTTGAAAAACAGAAGCCCAAGAATCCTTTTCTGTGTTACGGCACACCAAAAGCCAATTTTTTCAGAATGTTAAGTTTTTTGCATCAATGAATGAGGATTTGTCGTCGCCCAAATGCGGGAGGTTTGAGTGTTCACTTAACAGCTTAAATGAAACCATGCCTTATCGGAGAAAAATATTTTGTCCAAAATGTTGATATTGTTGCTAATAAATTTTCGGAACCATCTGAAATGATAAAGCCGTTTCTCATGGTCTGGAGACTTTACCTCCTATAACATTTTTACACGATAAGCACGAAAATACAAAGCTCTTAAAGCCTGTGTCGATCCATGTGATGTGCCTGTTTGTTGCGACAAACGTCTCACGGATTGATGAGGAGATTGTAATATCCTCCGTTGAGTTTCTTGCACAAAGTCTGGTGTAACGACTTTTGGTATTCCTTTCCTGTGTTTGCCTTACACCGAACCTGTCACATGAAATCGCAGAACGAGTTGATATAGAGTATATTTACTCGGTATTACATCATTTGGATTCATGTCGCCAAAATCATTTATATCCTTCATATAATTTTCATTCAAAATAGCGTAATTTTCTGAATGCGTGATAAACTCATCTTGCAATGAAGAACAAAATGACATGGAACTTTACTATCGCACAATTGACGCGAAAAAAGCTAAACGATAAAAATTAAATAATGGATAAAACCATAAACAGACGATAAAATTCAATAATTAAAAAAAAACACGGTGAAATAATTTTTTAAAGTTGGAATACGGAAACTTTTAGGACACTCTGTTAGTTGCTTTAAGTATTTTCATGTTTCAGAGAATATGCCCAAACTATATATATGAGGATTTGCTTATGTTTCCATTTATTTCAGTATGTATTAAAACCACAACGTGATATTCTGAATCTGATTATTTAATCAACGCTTAACGCCAATTTTAATAACCACAAATCAAGGATATAGTGACTTTTTCTTTGTGTGTGCCCCAAAACAAACAAGATTCGAAAAGATGTAATCAATACATAACCTGCAATATTATTCTGACCTACAAAGTGATGCAAACTAAAATAAAATTCATAATATAATAAGTTATACAAAAGTGCCGATCTCTTGTGAACACGGTATATTTATTCGTTGTTTTATTTAGAGAACTTGAACCTACGGTTGTGGATAATTACATTATGGTGTCTTTAGACTCTAAGACCCGGTGCACACATCCAGTTTTTCAATGTGCGGCGCCGCTGTCGCAACGGAAGTGCGGTCTGAGATACATTAGATCTAATGAAGTAGTGCACACATGCCTCCGGTGCCGCTGCCGCGACGCACGTCCAACTTGCGAGCAATTTGCAGCACACGCGTCTCCGTTTTGAAGTACCTTGTTTTCATAAATAAATGGAATATAAATAATAAATGGTTGTATTCAATAACGTCTATTTAGTTTCGAAATACACTTTTTTTTGCACCAAGAAAGCGAAATAAACACGTTTGTTTCGATAGAATATTTATCACATATGGCGCGAAATGAGTAGTTGCGTCATTTCACGGTTATGTGTGTATAATTGGGCTTCTCTGCCGCAGCGGCGACGCACGTTGAAAAACCGTATGTGTACACCGGGCCTTAGGGAGAAAGGTTCTAAACATTTGAGCTTCAAAATAAAGTGTTTCCGAAGATTTCTAGTTCACTAATTGTATTGATATTGAGGAAAATATACTTTGACAAAGTACCTCGTGAGGCATTTCTGTTTAAATTGGAAAGGCTGGGGATTCAGGGAAAAACATTGACATGGATAAAGAATTGGTTACTGGGTAGAAAGCAGAGAGTGCAGGTAAAAGGAAATTATTCACATTGGACAGAAGTTATAAGTGGGGTGCCTCAGGGATCAGTTTTGGGACCAATTTTATTTATAATTTTCATAGATGATATAGGTCAAGGAATTAAGAATAGAATCAGTATATTTGCAGATGACTTAAAAATATGGGGGACAGTGGATACCAAGTTACAGATAGAGAATTTACAAGGGGATTTTGATAAGATATCCGAATGGGCTGTAAAATGGGGTATGTCATTTAATATAGGGAAATGTCAAGTTCTGCATATGGGTTACAGGAACATTGGGGCCGAGTACTGTCTGCAGGGAGTAAAGGTAAAGGAGGGAGAAACAGTCAAGGAACTTTGGGTGATAATTCGCAGGGATTTAAAATGGGTCACCAGTGTTCAGCTGCGGGTAAAAAGGCTAATAGGTTATTGGGGTATATTAAAAAGACTATTACTTTAAGGGATAAGAATATAATCTTGCCGTTATATAAGGGTTTAGTAAGACCACATCTAGAATATGCTGTACAATTCTGGGCTCCATATATGAGAAAGGATATAGAATTAATTGAAAGGGTTCAGCACAGAGTTTCAAAAATAATAAAGAGGATAACAAATCTCGACTACAATGAACGTTTAAGTAAGCTAAACATGTATACACTGGAAAGAAGAAGAAGGAGGGGGATTTGATTCAGCTTTTCAAGTTGGTAAAACAAGGGGACACATAGGGCTTAAATTTCAATAGGAATAACATAACAATTGGCCATATATATAAATTGAATAACACACATTTTAATCGGGATTTAAGGAAAAACTACTACTTTAATAGGGTAATAGACAGTTGGAACGCGTTGCCAGAAAAAATAGTTAATTCAAAGGGAGTGTACGAATTTAAGATACAATTGGATAGCCAGTGGGAATTGGGGAATTCATTAACAAAGGACCAGCCTTGTTGGGCTTGAGTCTGTAGCTGGTCGTCAATATTTGTATTTGTATTTGAAAAAGTACATATTTATCAGTTATTTAAATGTAGAATGTATAACATTTAAAAATATAATTCAAACGTGCATGTGTAAGCAGAATTATTACGTAAATTCTATCTTCATTTTTTTCAGGCAGCTTCTTTAAGAGCATTTCATGTGTATGATGATCTGAGGTTGTATTTTGTGACAGACGCATACGGTAAGCTGGATAAAATTGAAAGCTCATAGATATATTTGGAGTACATTCTGGGTAATTTAAACTACTGTGCTTTTCATACTACAGATTCTAACGAGAAAGAAATGGAAGGCCCTTCACCAATCCAAAACTTAACTCGAAGAGATGGCAGGGTAGCGATATTTCTTAGGTTTCGCTCTCCCGATCCAGAATTCGGTTACATCAAAGTTTATCCAGGAAAGTTAGGGTAAGAAAAAAACATCAAAATTAAACTTTTCAAAATTTATATTTTAATGCTTTGTGCCTTTAAAAGTTTGTGCGAATTTCTACTGATTAATTAAGCCAAAATAAAAAATTCCCTAGTATTTGATTTCTATACTTTACTCGTATTTTTTCATTAGTAGTATTATTTAATATAAATACTTTTAATTAAATAATTTTTAAAATGTTCTATTTCAGAGAAAGTATCACAACCTGAAAGATTGTTTTATATGCGGCGAAACACTATAAACATAAGCATAAGAATATAGGCTGTAAATAAATTATTTTCATTAAAAGTTTTACATCAATTCAATGGTTCATATCAAATTGCATACAAGTTATATTTTCTATTCAAAATATCACAATTTCCCCACCGTTTCAAAACCATACCAACGTTTAAAACAAGAAACTCAATTTCAAATCATTCATTTGGACTCTATCGTTTTTGGATTATATATAAGTAGAGAAATTGTGAAGCATCTAATGTTAAATTAGTTTTATGGAATTTTATTCATATCTCATAATTAGCTAATGGATTACCTGTCAAACGCTTGGCCAATTGTAAATAAACATATCGTACCCCGGCAAAAAAAGTGACACAACTAAAAAAATAGAAATTTTGATGTTATGTCATTGAAAAATATGTATGAGATGCCCCAGCGTGTTATATTACTATTCTATAGAATATAATAGAAGTTACCACCATAACTACTTACCTAAAATTTAAAATAAGCTTATGCTATTTCAATATAAGTTTTATAGTATCCTTTAAGTTGATGTTTTTCTCAAATTCTGCAATTTTGAGTTATGTCACTTTTTTTGCCAGGTTCGATATGTAATCATATTTATCGGCTGAACATTTTTATTTTAAGAATCTGAACAAAATTTACGCCCTGTTTATTTTTAAGCACTATTTCAGTATAAAATAGTAATTATGAAATTAGTATCCGATAAAATAGTGAATAGCAACCTTCATATCATTCATAATAATCGATATAGAAATATTTCTATATGACAATGCAGCTCTTTTCATAAGAGCTATTAGTCAGTTCTTTCGGCAAATATGGCGAATATTTAATTTTTTGAAAAATTATCTGGATTAAAGATATGAAATTTTGCAAAAGTTAAATAATACCTCTAAAAATTTATATTGATGTTAACAAGTACTTGTGCTAGTGAATAGTCTATTAAAACTAGATTTAAAGTCTTATATTGATGAGAGACTCATTTGTGATGAAATTTAAAGGAATGTCGATGGGCACCAAGTCATATCTGTGACGAGTGATGATGAAGTAAATGATGTAATGGAAAGAGCGTTGGAAAAATTTGGACTCGATCCATCAGATGTCACGAGATACAGACTTAGTGAAGTGTCTTTAGATAGAGGATGTAAGTATATATCGATATTTTATCTTAAAATCATGGCACTAAAATTTTGTGCATAAAAGAAAACAAACGAAATGCATGTATTGTGAGGCATGCCAAAATTTCAAGTTTCTAAGAAACGCAACAAGTTTTTTAATAAATCATAAAATGCATAGTTATAATTATCTTTAAAAAATTATCAAAATATTATTTAAGTATGTCAAATTCTCTAAAAGTAACATTTTAATATATTTTATATAATTAATTAGCTACATTCCATTTTGAACATATTGTCCTTTTTTAGAATTTTATTTTTAGAGCAATTTCGGATTACGTAAATAACATATTATTTAAAATGTATTCCTATTCTGAATTTAAAGCAATTTTTTATTAATATTTATAGTAAAATGGAATATTTAAGAATTCATTTTAAAGTTTGCATAAGCGAAAGTCGAAAATGTTTTCAAACGTTATATATCACTGGATTTTTATAACCAATTATAAAATTCCTACATTAAATCAAACACTCGAATAATTTTAATTATTTACTTAAGTGCCTATCATGATAATTTTTTTTTGGTTAGACGAAAATAAAACTGCAGAATACCGCTTGATCATTAAGATAATAATTTAGTTTTAAAATTGCGATTTAAAACCAAAAAAATAAAATTAATTGTTAAAAAATATTAAAAAAATTTAATCAAACATGATTTAGGGAATAAATTGATATGGTAAATAAACTAAAGATTATTAAGCAATAAAACTTTTTGTACTTTATATGGTAGTCATTTTAGATATTATAAAAATGTTTCTAAACCATTCCATGAGGTATTCACAGGTATAAATTTTATATCTCTACAAATATAAAAAGTTTAAAATTAAATAGAAAAGTATTTCGACATTATGAAACATTATTGCTTTAATTTCTTAGCCGTTCATGAAAGACCTATGGATAATCAAGAAAGCCCTTGGGAACTTATTAAAAACATAGCAAGGGTAAGTACATATGTATAAACCTTATCAAATTGTCCTTAAAACATTAATAGAACATAAAATAAGTATGACACAATGGACTTCGAATATTACCATCAAAATCGAATTTCCCAGGAAATACTCTAAACATACTATTATATGAAATGAATAATGAAAGAAAAGTATTACATTTAAATGTGTACAAATAGTTGAGAATTCTGAACATAGAGAGGCCCTTTCATGTTTAATATGGAAATTGACCCTTTGATTATGATACAGACTAGGTTCTGTTAATTCAGCATCTCAAATAGGTGATACAGGGATGCAGAAGACAATAGTTACTGTTACTGAAAAGAAAAACTTCCTGTAGTTTCTAAAATGTAATGTGCAAGCTTAGTAGGAGAACGGCAGTTTCTTCTCCAGGGAATTCAAAATGTTTGATAAGATCAAAATCTGGGTTGTAACCTGAGCACTCTATCTGTTAAATACTTGCAGATAAGACATTCACTTTGATAATAAAAGAAGGGATTTGTTCAAAGAAAAAGTCTAAACCGGACCATAAAATAAGTTCAATGGAAGTTTTCCCACTGCTTGTCAATTCAACCTCAAATGAGAAGCTACTCCACGTCGACATACTGCAACGAACAAACGTATCATGAGGTTACTGGTCTGTCATCACGTTTCTTATTCTTTGCCTTTTACAATTTACGCGTTGACAATCCGATTGAAGAGCGAATCTTGATTCAGGCTTTACAGAACATTAAACCATGATTCTTGGGACTAAATTACATTAATATGATGTAAACGATCCCTTCTGGACTTGTAATGCAACAGGTAACACATTTTTGTAATGGATTTACAAATCTAAAATGCATCTAATAGACTCATCTATATCCGTGGTTGTCATTTTGTCAATATAAGTCGGGGAAGGAGAATCCTCGCCCTAACCTCAACCTCCTAACTGTTAACTAATCACATCGCAGCCCACGCGATCATCTCCAGAGAAGAAAGAACGGTGTCTGTGGATGAAGACGTTCGTGTGGGACCCCCTCGTTCTAATTGGGTCTTTCTGTCTCCCAGAAGGCATAATAATAATAATAATAATAATAATAATAATAATAATAATAATAATAATAATAATAATAATAATAATAATAATAATATATATATATATATATATATATATATATATATATATATATATATATATATATATATATATATATATATATATATATATATATATAAACTGGTAATTATAAGATTTAGTAACCCTAAAGAGTTCGAAAACAGATCTTTTGGTGATCATTTAGCAGGTCGGGTATCGAGTCTACATACAATAAAGAATAAAATGATACACAGAAAAGATGGGGAGATGAGTAAGAAACTATTATTCAGCTTCTAGTCCTGCGGTTTGTAGAGTAAATAAAATTTCACAAATTCTATTTTATTTATAATTTCCTATTAATATTTGTAAGACTGATGTGTGTAACAGAGAATGTCATGACAATTCAAATATTATGATCGGCTACACATCATTACTTATAATGTTTCTATAACTATTTATTTATACCAGGAATCGATTAGGCAGAAAGAATTGACAAGATTTTGTTTACGTCAAAAAGAAGATTTACAGAGTTCGTCAGTAGCCCTTTTCGTAGGAAACCTTCCACCTAATTTATCACAAAGACAGTACGAAATGCTTCTTTTAGAGATGTTAGGAAAACGTAAGTATATTATAAGTTCTTCTATCAATGTTACATTAATAATTTATTTTAATTTACGCTCATTGCAGATCAACATCACAGCATGTGACAACATCCAGTAAACGAACCCAAAATCGAAAGAGGAGGAGGAATAGGATACGCTTTGGAACTACAGAAACTTCGAGTTTTAATCTTGTATTTCGTTTGAATGCTTTTGGTTTTTTCCCTCTTTCTAAATTCGTATTTAACTATACATTATATAAAATAAATTAAGGCCACCGATTTACAGGCAGTTTTACCCTCCAAGTGATTTCGGCGAGATATCTCATCCATCAAAGTCTGACCAACTTTGCTAATAACGAGTTATTTCGACCATCAAGATCTGGTCAGTTTTGCTAATTACGAGATATCTTGTCGAGACAACCACCAGAAGGGTTAATCTATCACTGTCTGTAAAAATATGTTTATGCATCTTTATAGTTGAAGAAATGAACTTAGTTGTTTAATAAATGCAAAAAAAATCCAATGTTTTACATTCTAAATTGTTACTAGTTTCCTTTATGATAAATCCTTTCCTTTATAGTAATTCTCCCTTTTCTCAATTTCATAGAAGATACTAAACCATACACAATCAGAAAATATCTAAGTTTTATGATTACAACATTAATTTGAGAACTTTACTTGCTTAGTTAGAACATGCTTGAACACTTGAATCGATGGTAATGACTTACGCAGCAAAAATTCTATACAAGTTAACTAATAAGAAGTGGAGAATATGATATTGAATTCTAAATTAAGTGTCGTCATTTAAAAATTAGTAAACAATTCAACTTTATAAGGATGTACAAAAGAATAAAAATTTCATAATATCCGATAAAAGATCTTAAATTAAGTTAGTTGAAACTAATAAATCTCGATCAAATATAGCAGTTAGTATTTTAGAGAAAGATACTACTGCGATCTATTTTAGCATAGTAAAACAATTATTCCTCATTATTTCAATTTTAAGACACAAATACATTTTTGATTGGCATGCTTTTCCATGTAAGAATTATTGCATTGATTGGAAGTAATTTAACTTAAAAAGTAAAATAATTTTTAGTATTATAGTTCAATTATTAACCATAGTTTTGTTTTACAGCGTATAGATTCAGAGACCTTGGTCCAATTTACTATGAGTATGGATCTTTAATAATTTCTTACGACAACGCAGATATAGCTGTCAAATGCTTCTATATGCTTAGAGAGACCATTTACGACGATAAAAACCTTCTAGTACTCCTCCTGCCAAATCTCCTGCCAGATATGGTGCCCCGTGGAATCAGGGTAAGCAAGATATCGAAACTTTTTTAACGAAATACTTTGAAGGTTATTTCTATAAAATCCTTTGAAACTGGCTTAGACAATTGCAATACGCGAAGACCATTAGAAGATTTTTTTCTTCCATTTATAAAATGTATAAAAGTAAAATAACGTTTAAATCTATTGGGTCGTTAACCTTTTGAAGGTCAGTGATGTCTCACATCCACAGAAGCCTCATGATTAGGAATGTCAATATTAGATAGACTAAAGCTTACATGAATATATTCTAGAATTTTATATTTTGATATCAAATGAGATACTCTAAATGTGCAGTGAGAATTTAGGACTCATTTCCCCTTAAGCAAAACTAAAAAACTAAATTTCCATTATGTGCATTAATCCTCTAGACACCACGAGATTTTAAAGTAATGTAGTATTTATTTTACCCCATACCACATGATGACTAAATAATACAGAGGCTATTCACACATTTTTTAGACGATTTTGGTTAGCGGTAATAAAAAATCGTTTGCTGCAAAAGAAATAATTGCGATTGTCCTATGTTTTTAAAAGTCAAAATTATCGTCTGCGGCTTGAGAGGTTTGTTTTCATTGAAAATGGCGTTTTTAACGAAGCAGTGGTTCGAAGGCTATATTTATGCTCTTTCCGAAGAGAAATATTCATATTCCGTTAGCCATAAACGATGTGAAAGTCATGGTTTTGTGATATCTAAGGCGTCGATAGGTAATATCGTCAACAAGAAAGGAAAAAACGTCAAATTGGAGCCTCAAGTGGGACGAAAATTCCAAACAAGTATACAAGGAAGAAACGGACATCTTCAACTATTGCAAAGGTACGTTGTTTAGTGTTAAAAGAAAATCCCCCTTGTCAAAGGACAGTTGCAAAATCATTAAAATATTCGGTGTCCACTGTAAACAAAATGATAAACGTTGATTGAAATCTTACGAAAGCGAAAAAATGCAACGTGCATCGTCTTTCTCCAAAGCATATCGCTTAACGCAGGACACGCTAACGAATTCTATATGAGAAACACTTATCCACAGAAAAATGGAAAACAATTGTCACAATAGATGAATCATGGGTGTATTTAAATGATTGCAGCAAAAAAAAAAGAACCATTTATTGTCATAAAAGGGGAGAAAAAAATTTAAGTACATGGTTCACAGAATCGAAAGAAAGTTTTTCTCAGGGATTCATGATTGTTGCTGGTTTTTCATATAGTGACAAGTTAAAAATAAAGATAGTGGAAAAAAATGTCAAGATTAACTCCAAATACTATCAGGAACATATTTTATCGCCAATGTTTCTGAATGAAATACAATCGCTTTACCCACAGTGCCATCAATCTGTGGAGCTCCATCAAGACAAAGCTAGCAGTCACACATCAAAATCCACTGTACATTTCCTAAAAGAAATGGAACAAAAAACCGGTATCAAGGCCATACCCTTCACTGATATCCCTACTAAATCTCCCGATGTATTACCTATGGATTTTTGTGCTTTCGGACTTTTAAAATCTGCATTATCCAAACGTCGTCCCACAACCCTTACAGGACTCTGGAAAGCTATTCAGGAGGAATGGGATAAAATACCTCTACTGACACTTTAAAAGGCATTATGATCCTGGAAATTATGATGTCGAAAGATAGTTCAGAATAGAACATTTAAAACACAAGAATTTTATGTAATTTAGTTTTGTGAATACAATATACATTGTCTAAAAAATGTGTGAACAGCCTCTGTATTGATAGAAAGAATCTTAGGAAACATTCTAGTGGTTAAGAAAGTAAAGGCTTGAAGTCGTTCAATAAAGACTGAAGTTACAGAATGAATATATGAGATTGAACCCAAGGCCAAATTTCTTATCCAGAAAATATTTATTAGCATTGTTTAGACTTTAAACGGGTTAACTTCTGAATTTCATGAAAAATTTCCATTTCAAAAATATCGAATCAGTATGAGACTTTAGAACAAAAGCAAAACCTAAAATCGCAAGAATATTTATCGTTTGACTCTTATGATAAAAATTTTAATAGAAATTAACGAAATGAAATAAAAATGAAATCTTTATTAGGAATTTATTTAAGTTGAAATTGAATGAAACGAAAAACCACCCAGATCGTAATGTATCCAACTGAATTGTTTTTGGTTGAAGAAATGAATATCTGTTTTTAGAGTAAATTAAATTAATATTTTGAGTTGTAATTTCCTAAATTTATGATTCAACCCGTTGGGTACATTTGACGACTGAGACTCGTCATGCACTTGTTTTGCCTAAGTTACGGACGACGAGTCTATTTCGTCATTCAAACTAGGACAAAATTAAACATGTACATTCTTGTTCACGGCAAGAGTGATTGGTGTTACGAGACTCTCCTTGAATCAAATTATTCAATCGTTCTCTACAAAAATACACTTTACTTAATCTGACTCTATAGATAGAAATATTTACAGAGCTGTGTTGTCAGACATTCTTTTTTAAAGAACGTAGATCAGAAGCTGTGCGATCTCTCTCATACTGTTGCCATTCTCTCTTATCAAACGAAACTATACAAAACTATAGCACTAACTAGTGTGCAAACGATAATACGAAAATATAATAGTAACTAATAGGCAAACGATAATCCGAACTACTTTCAAATAAATCTGTACCCAAATGGTTAAAAGGCTTACTCTCTGGTTGCTCCTACACAAAAATATGTTAGTTTCCCCATTAATGCCGATGACCGAAGATATCATTGCTCGGGCTCTGAGTAAGAAGTTACTTTTTTAAAATGTCAACTATACTGTCTAGTAAATTTTGTCCGCCGTACGATATAAGAAATATGTAAGCTTAAAAGGGGGCACAGTACTTTTAACACCTTAAAAAAATCGATTTTCCAATTTTGATCTATTTAAATACTTTAAAATGCTCTGATTCTGGTAAAAAAAAAACGCATGAAAAAATTCGCATTCGTTAATTTGTAATTAGAATTTTTCGAACACAACTATTTTTATTTTCACCTGTTCGTTGGCCATGCTAAAAATACCAATTTCAACTTTAATTGGATTTATCTCAGAATGGTAATTGTCAAGCTTGCGCGCACTATAACTCTGCAACTAATAAATGTAGACTCCTCAAATTTTGAATGAAAATAGTTTACCAAAAGGGCTTTAAAATGAAACCAAAATTTTACTCAATAGCTAAAAATATATTAAAATGTTTTGATATAGTATGAGCGAAAATTTGGAAAAAATTAATGAATTGAAATATTAATTGATTATTTTATATTTATGTGTTACTTAACTACTATTGTTTGGTTCTAATTCAATACAAAAGCATTGTGTTACTCATATAAGCCATTATTTTTTTAGAAAATGCACATGATGACTCAGAATGTTACGCACAAGTTATGCTTGTAAAAAAGTATGTTAAAAATGACACGTAAATTCTTGTAAAATATTATTTAATTTTCAAAAATCCAACCAATTTTTCTGCATTGTGTAGTATAAAGTATAAATAAATTCTGCAAAATTTTTATTTTGATACATATAAAACTTTTGGTGATACAGTTAACGGAAATAAGTCTATTTTACCTGCTGATTTGTATGCTTTAAGGTACTGTGCCCCCATACTAAACAGTTTTACTCGGCACATTTTGATGTAGTTATAGAAGAAAGAGGATATACATGGTACCTGTATAATAAGTGTTAAATGTGTACGTGTCAAGTATGTGTTCAATTTTTCTAAGTAACATTGCCTAAAAATATACTTGATATTTTGAACTCTTTTAGCCGCTTCTCGTCTTTGTGAATGTAAAAAGCGGTGGATGCCAAGGGATGGAACTAATATCCTCTTTCAGGCGACTTCTCAACCCGTACCAAGTCTATGACCTTGAAAATGGTGGACCTTTACCTGGGTAAGGTTACTGATTACATTTCACATGTAGACCACGAATTTTCAAACTATTATACCCTCTATGAGAACAGACAAAAAATGTTTATCTAAACCTTTTACTACATTTTCGAACAGAATAAGAAGACTTTCTCTTTCTTACCTACCAATTGAAAACCTTGATGTCTATCAATTAAAAAAGTTAGTTTTTACAGTTTGAAATTGCGTAAAACTCTATTTTCACATTTTCATAACATTAAATACGGAGTTTATGCTAGTATTAAAGGATAGTTTTACAATTTAAAATATTACTTGACTACATTTATGTACATAAGTATAGGTAATGTATTCTGTTAGTAATGATTGTATGGATGTAAGAAATTAATTTTTTAGCGCATTTTACATTACCTTACATTAATTATTTCTAAATCAGAAATCAATTTCTAACCAATTATAAATTGCATTGGTTTCGATAAAATGACTTGATTCCTATCAAAGTACTTAGTCTTGCTATTTCGTTTGATGTTGTAAACATATTGTTGTTTTATAAATAGCATTAAAATTTCACCATCCATCTCAATTGTAACCATTATATACAGGGTGTTTCAGTGAACCGTTTCAGAACTTCTAAGAGGGGTAGGGTACATCCTGACGAACCAAAATCATATACCAATGGGCAGTCAGAAATGCTTTCCTGACGCGGTAGATGGCGTTGTGCGAAAATCCCGAGCTTTCGTGTAGGGAATCTTCATTTCGCACAAGAACGCCAAGTTAGTAGGATGGATGATTACACGATCGCAGAGTTAGCCGATATGCATTTGGCGTACGGGGCTGCAAATTGTAATGGGCCAGCCGCACAGCGTTTGTACGCGGAACGATATCCGACGAGGCGTATCCCCAGTCATAATTTCTTTGCAAGACTGCACCAGAGGTTTGCTGAGACAGGTTCATTAGAAAGAGCTGACAGGGACAGGGTAAGAACAGCACGGACTGCAGACGTCGAACAGAATGTGCTGCAGCATGTACAGGGGAATCCAAGAACGAGTACACGAAGTGTAGCAAACGCAGTCGGGGTTTCCCATTGCAGCGTCTGGAGGATTCTCCGAGAAGAAGACATGCATCCGTTTCACGTGCAGCGTGTCCAGACACAGCAACCGGAGGATTATGCACCTCGTATTGCTTTCGCACAGTGGTACCTTGGAAAATGTGCTACAAATCCCCTTTTTCCTGCTGAAGTGTTGTTTTCCGATGAGGCATCCTTTACAAGGGAAGGAATTTTCAACACGCATAACGATCATATCTGGGCGGTCGAGAACCCGCACGCAATACGACGTCGTGCAGCACAGATTCGATTTTCGGTCAATGTATGGGCCGGTATTATGGGAGATCACCTCATCGGACCTTACCTGTTACCGTCTCGTCTAACCGGACCTAACTACTTGCTCTTTCTGCAGCAAGTATTGCCACAACTTTTGAGAGATGAACAGATTTCTGCATCGACGCAACAGACAATGTGGTTCCAACACGATGGAGCCCCTGCCCATTATAGCGGAAATGTTCGTAACTACCTGGATGTCACATTTGGTCAGCAGTGGATCGGACTTGGTAGTCCTGTGCGTTGGCTTGCTCGGTCACCCGACCTATCATGTCTTGATTTTTATTTCTGGGGTCATCTGAAATCGCTAGTTTATGACACCCCTGTTGACAATGTTGAGGAGCTGGTTGCAAGAATTGCAGTAGCTGCCGGAGAAATTCGAGATATGCCTGGAGTATTCCAGAATGTTCGGATGTCCATGCGTCGGAGATATGAGGCGTGCATTGTAGCCCGTGGAAGAAACTTCGAACACTTACTTTAATCCATGTACCTTTTGCTTCTTTTCATGTATTATTAAAACGATTTCTCTCTTTTCTTTACGGTGCTTCTGTGTACAACACCGCTTCAGGAAAGCATTTCCGACCCCACCTTGCTATATGATTTCGAGTTGTCAGGATGTACCCTACCCCTCTTAGAAGTTCTGAAACGGTTCACTGAAACACCCTGTATAGGCTATTTAGATTTAGATTTAGATGATATATTTATAAAATATATTTGTTTTAAGTAATAATTTTGTCACACCGAGGCTTCAAACTTTGTTAAGAGTTTCGATAACTTATAAATGTTGAATTCGATAACTGTACTGAACTATATTTGTAACTCAATGAAAGTAAAGAAAATAATTTTAAACATGAAAGTGATTATTTTATAGCTACATCGTGATGATTATAACTAAGCGTTTACGTCATACACGACTTATTGAACTTACTTCAAACGGAATACTATAAAGTACATAGAGAAATAATGTATATTGAATATAAAAATACAAAAAAACAGTTAATCTTATTCATGAAATATTTTTAGCCTTTCTGATAGTTGATGTTAATGATTTGTTTCTCTAGTTTATATGTATTTCGTCACATACGAGATTACAAGATTCTGGTATGTGGCGGTGACGGTACCGTTGGTTGGGTGCTACAGTGCCTGGACAATGTCGGCCAAGATTCAGAATGCCAATCCCCTCCATGCGCTATATTACCTCTGGGAACCGGAAATGACCTAGCTCGAGTGTTGAGGTGGGGTCCGGGATACACTGGAGGTGAAGAGCCTTTGACCATTTTGAAAGATGTTATTGATGCAGAAGAAATCAGATTAGATAGGTAAGAGAAAACCGAATTTCAATACCATCTTTGTTAACAGCCTTTACTCTAGATTCCAAGTTTAACCTTTGTTTTACATTTAAAAGCTTAAAAAGTAATCAACAAATATATTAAAAATTAACCCAGTCAATGGTCATTCTATCATTGTTAGATCCAAAATAAAACACGAGTCGAAAACTCAAGCTTATAATCATATTTTTAATCAGTTTTATGAATGTTGCCCATATTTGTAATTGGGCCCTTCCAGGCTACGGGCTTGAACTGAAAATGTGAGTGGTTTAAACTTGAGTTTTCCCACTGGTGTTTTTCATATCTTTATAAATAGTTTTTGATGTTTATACAATTAATTACCATTTTAGCTAAAATTTTAAACTTTATTCTAAAAGCCGGTAATCTCAGAAAATTAACTGGCACGTATTAAAATATTTGGGGCTTCATACTAGGTGGACTGTGGTGTTTCACGTGGATGAGAAAGACAAAGATATTTGTCCAAACCCATCATCTAGTTCAGAAGACAACACCGCCATATTTGTGATGAATAACTACTTTGGAATAGGAATAGATGCATCACTCTGCCTAGATTTCCATAATGCCAGAGAAGAAAATCCTAACAAGTTCAACAGCAGGTGTGCACGTTTTCAATGTTTTTGAGTTCATTTCTTTCGTTGCTCACGTAAAGCTGTGTGATATGATCAACTTTTCGAAATTTAATTTTTGATGCTTAGTTAATTCAAGTAATGCAAAGGATTTGAAGAGCAGTCAAAATAAATATATCACATACCAGTAAACATAAATTTGTATTTTACCTTTTTATGTAGATTCGCTTTGCATGTATTTTTTTACAGAAAAATACGTATACTTAGACTTTTAAAATATAAAAATAACCTATCTTGCTATGCTACTTGAAATATTAACACAATCAGGTTGGTCAATAATCACTCCCCTATCTGACCTTCTTACCATTGAGGAGAAATAAGGATAGAGAGCGCATCCCCATTCAATATGTCCGGAAAGCTGCTGTACGAGTATCTTCATGTTTTTAGCCCACAATTAAACCATACTTTGCTTCATATCACCATGTAATTCACTATGAAAACAATCTTGGCGATACCATCGCCAACGTAATGTAAACACAATCGGGCTTTCACCTTTTTACCAAATAAGCACAATAATAAATGAATTGTAATTATTTTGTAATAAATACGGCCTTTTTGATTAAATTGACAATTACGATTTAAAGTATTTGCTGTACGGTTTTGCGTATTTTCAACCATTATTTCATAAAAGCAAAGTTTCTTAGCATACCAATATTTGCTACTTTGTTGACTTAAAATGTTTTCAAAGTAACTTAGATAAAAAAAAAAAAAAACAGTGATGCAAAAAAGAAATTTTAGTGTGATATTAAGGATTTTAGAGTTTTGTGAATAATGAAAATGTTTTGATTTTAAAATTTGTAATTTTTAGCTCCCTTGAAAACCAACAGAAAGAATACATAATTAAATTTAAACTATAATATTTTCACTGTGAATAAATTTTACGTCTTTGGGACAAGCGTTTGTCAACACATATACAGGGAGATATTGATTTTTTAAAAATGACTCAGATAAATAAGTTTAAACGAACAAAAATATTCTATACACTAACAAAAGCACTTAATTTTTATTTACAAAGATTACATAAGGGCAGTTCCATAAAACAAGACATTCAAGAGAAAATGTTTCAAAACCTTTTATCTCAGCTTTTTTTTAGACTTTTTTCCAACGGTTTAAAGTACAGAAAAACAAAAAAAGCAAGGATACAAATTAAATTAGGAAATTATTACTAATATGTACAGAAAACCACCGTCTTAATGCGAAAAAATACAGAAGAAAAACCAAAGAAAATGCCACTGTAAAAACGCAACACACATTTTAATTATATTAGAATGCTAATTTTAATTAAACAAATACTTGTATTTTAAATAATCAGATAAGGAAAACTAGTGAAATTTCTAAAAAGTTATCCATTAGTTTCTATTTCTATTCTAAAAAGGTGATGTATTTGAATGAAACCACCTGCTTTACTTAAAAAATTGATTCCTTACAAAATGATTGTTTTTACATTTTGAAATTTAACGCAAAAGTACCCATGTATTGTTTCAACACAAGTAGAATATAAATCGAATAAAACAATCTCTGCAAATCAAAATTCAAATAAACAGATATCAGGAGCGATCACTCACTTGTAATAGTCTATCAACATTATTAATCTCAAATAAGCTAACTGCACAATCTGCATACAGAAACTACCAACACCTTATATAAAAACGCAACATTCGTTTTCTCTTTCGGAAGTCGCCAAGATTCGCCAATCTGCATTTTTGCGTATAACCGAAAGATATTCATTTTTTTCGCAAAATGAATAATTTTAAGGATTTCAAAACATTTTTGATCATCTTACAAACATTCAAATTGTTCTCATGAACACAAATAATGGAAAAAATTGTTCACAATAAGGAATAAACGTAGATTATTACTATGATGTAATTCAACGAAACTCTTTAAAAATGCCTTAAATACTAAGAAAACAGCAGAAAACAACATAACACACATGTGAAATGAGTAGGTTGACCCTTTAGTTACTCTCTACATGCAATTGTATGCAAAACAACATGCAACCATTTTTTTTACTAAATTTTTTGCCTTCAACGCGATAATTTGCCGGCACAAATCTAAATCCCACAGAGAACGTTCTCAGAATCGAGGAAGCGTTCGTGCGTCATGTGGTCTTAATTAGTTTTATTTGGACAACCACCTGGCAAACTATGCGCTCTCTACCTTTACCGCTTCTCTCAGCTTTGTACCCTGTGGCGGGGGAAATGAGACACATTTCGGGCATACGCTGGCCTGATTAACAGCTGTAATTTCAGTTCTAATCAACCGGTCTAGGTGAGTGTGTGTTTAAATTGAAGAAAATGGCGAGATCTACAATTCCATTTGATTAGTTGACAGTTGAAACCTTTTGGGAAAATAATGATAGTGAAAAGTGATCTGTCGAATATTTCACTATGATATAAAATATCACACTAAAGTTAAATTTTGGCGTAGTAAATGTAAACAGGTTAAACGAGCAGTTCAAACGAATAAAATGTTACCAAGAAGTTTAAACAAGTGTGGATAGATCTATAGTTTACCGAATACGCAAGAAGAAGCAGGCCGAACAGGTACGCTTACGCGGCGAAGTCATTGGACCATTTAAAGAGCTGCCACAAGCTGAATAGTCAGTGGTGTAGCGATCTACTGAAACAGCTTCACAACTTGCCTTCTCATCAACCTAGAGTATGACAAGACCTTCATATCGAATCCCGAGGACGGCAATACTTCGTAGCCGGGTCAGTCTACATACAGCCCAACGCACCCATACACGAGATCAGGATGTTTATCTTCTATGTGTCACGCCCATACGTCGAAGCCATAATGCGGCTTGTCCCAGAATGAGGTTTTGGCATGTGCGAGGGTTTTACTTACAAATGATCTTTTCTAGTATTTCTAAGTTTAAAAATCCTTAAATATTGCGTTTAAACTTTCAAAATAATTTTGAAATGATTATAAAATCAAATTTAATTTTGTTGAAAACGAAACAAAGTCACGTGATCCGGAAACAGGCTGCCATTGGATGGGATGGCATTGCGCATAGCTGAGCTTTTGTTTACATCTCTCATCTATGCTCCCTGTACACTCGCAATCGCTCTTGTATGAAATCAACACGTGTCTATATTGATTCGCAAATTTATTTCATAAGCAGCAGTAAATAAGATAGTAACTGTTTATAAAAAGTACTTCATGAACCAACAAATCACTAGCACAAAAATCGTCTCTCCTCATAGCTTTTAACTAAGCTTTCCTTTTCCCAGGATCTCTCGGAACGTAAAAAAATAATTTTTCTGGCGTTTTCACTTTTGTACTTTTACATCCAGGTACTATACAGTATTTATATGTAGAAAATTTGTTCTCCTTGTAATCTTCTAGATAAAAACGTTATGCAGAATGAAGCAAGCTAAACACACACGGCGAAAACGAATGTAAACAACCATAGCAACGCCGGCGCAGTGGGCAACTATGCGCTGTGACGTCACAGAGCAGCCATTACGAAATTCCTGTTTTTCCCGCCAATACCGGAAGCGAAATTTAAAAACTAATATCTCGGGGAATAGTTTTCCAATTTCGATAATATATACGTCATTTTTCATGAATTTTCATCCTCTAACATAATAAAATTGAAACAAAAAAGGTGAAAATACCTCATTCAAAGTTAACAAGGATGTACCATAATGACCATCAGGGACTTACATCACCATCAACAAGGATCTCAGCATCACATAGTTCTTAAAAGAAGAGCTGAACCTCGACTACATACCTACTCACATCGCCCACCACGCTTGTAAACGCCAGCATCGACCTTACCTTTGCCAGGAATAACAGTATCGACACCATGCGTTTGTCTGGTACTTTAAGCTCAGACCCGTCATCCATGAGGTCGCCATAGGATACTAAGCAGTATACGCGCTCTCATACCACTGTAATGTATCCACCAATACTTGCTAAATAAATAAATGTCAAACAAATACCCGCCTTCATTCCACCAGAGACCCACTTACCAGGTATACCGCCCGATATTATTCACGAACCAAACCTTACGTTACAGTAGGAACTGTGTCTACTCGCATTTTTGAAGATCTGTATTATCCTTGAGAGTTAATAATGTCTGTATATCAATTGTTGCTACTATTTCTTTTATGACAAAGCAAGTACCCATAATTAGTAACAGCTTAGCAACGGTATCAACATTTAGCAGTAGCAAATTTTGTAACTTTTATTGTGTTGATTAATAACTTCTTTATTTAATATCAGGTTCCATAACAAAGGCGTATACGTCAAAATGGGCTTACGAAAAATGGTGAGTCGACGAACATGGAGGGATTTTCACAAAGAGATACGGCTGGAAGTAGACAACAGGGTCATAGACTTACCTCCTGTGGAGGGAATTATCATTCTTAATATTCTCAGGTATCTGGTTTGATAGATTTTAACTTTTGATTATTTTAGAACTTTAAGTATTAATTGTAATATTTTTTAAATAACAGAATTTAAATATTCTCTTAATTAAGAAAAAGCATTTATGTTAGTTCAATATTGGGATATCAGCTACTATGAGTATTGACGGCAAGATTTCAAATAAATTAAATATTTACTTAAGTTAACAAAAAATTGTTGGATATAGATTGTGTAATAAATATTACAAGCTAGCATCATTTCATAAAAAAAATGAATTTTCTGTGCTCCATTGTTAATTGTAAATAACATATTTGATCCACAATTTAGTTTTGAAATCAACATGTTTAGAAAACAGAAATTTAATGTTCTAAAAGATTAAAAGTAACTTCAAAGCTAAGCAAAGCAATGATTAAAATAAATTTGAACAATAAG
This sequence comes from Metellina segmentata, assembly GCA_947359465.1. Taxonomy (NCBI): domain Eukaryota; kingdom Metazoa; phylum Arthropoda; class Arachnida; order Araneae; family Tetragnathidae; genus Metellina; species Metellina segmentata. The sequence continues at coordinate 68,071,622 of OX375873.1, read as the reverse complement.
GTTAAACTAAAATAAATTAACCTTAATGTAGATACATGTGTATTATTGCACATTTCTCTAAAATATGGATTATATTACTTACTAGACATTACATGGCCAGCACGGCGCCCGTGCTGGCCATGTAATACGAGAACTGTCACGTTGCCCGTGACAGTTCTTTTCGTGGGGTCATGTGTAACCACTGCTCGCTGAAGCTCTCCAACCCCCGGTTGATTGCTAAGTATTCCCATTTGGTTTGCTTTGCAAACGAACCACAGACAACACCATGATGGCCTTGAAATGGCTATTATTAACAACATAAATCAAAACATGCTAGAATGGGAATATTTTGCATGCTTTCAAAGGCATTAGCACGAAACACGCTTGTGATGTCAGCGGTCGAAAATCACAAAAAATTAGGACTACCTGTGTGCCAAATTTCATTGTTGTAAGTGCCATAGATTCGTCAGGACACTGATTATAGAGAAACAGATACACAGAGAAACACTTACTTTTAGAATAGTAGAGTTTAAAAACATATTCATTCAAGTTTAAATGAATATGTGAAATGATGAGATGACATAAAATGATGAGATGATAAATGAATGAGATGACATAAAATGAAAATTTTGAAATGTTTAACATTTTGTTAATCGAACTGAAAGTTTATATTATATCGGTTTACAAGTAAAATAAACTGTCGCAAATTTCAAATATGATTTTATTTTAGCTCTTTTAAGACCAAAATGTATGGATATTTATGATTAAGTTATTTTTCTTTGTATTGAGACTATATTCCTTCTTGATAAACACACTTAGAGAACATACTTGAGAAACACCATAAATGTACATTATTTATAGTAATTTTATTAATAAGTTGCAAAAGAATCATTATCAAAGTGAAATTCTGAATGATTGACGAATTAAGTAAAGGCAAAGTGTTATAAGTAATTTTTTAAATGCTGGAATTGCAATTCTCACATTCCTTGAAAATATAAATTTTGTGTGCTTCGTTTTCTCGTAACTGTGTTTTTTTTTTTTACTTTGTGTATTTCACCAGTAAACCTACTATATTCAGTAGATAGATTCTATTTTCGGCACAACGTACATAAGTAAAAATGAAATAGAATTCAAAAATATCTATAACTAAAGTAACATAGAATTACAGTCTAAAACAAATTTCTTCCTTGCAGCTGGGGTTCAGGTGCCAATCCATGGGGTCCCGAGAAAGAGGACCAGTTTGCCAAACCCACCCACTACGACGGTATGCTGGAGGTGGTGGGTGTAACAGGAGTAGTGCATATGGGACAGATTCAGAGTGGGCTTAGAAGTGCCATTCGCATCGCACAAGGAGGGCACGTAAGTACATTGCACTTCCCATGAAGACATTTGTACGCTAAAATAGTCTCATAACAGCCACCGGCCATGGCTTTGTGAGTTTGCCCAATGCGTTAGAAATCTGTTCAAATCTCTCAGCTTACACGGGTGTATTTTTTTTATTTTTTTTTATCACTAAAACTTAATACTGATGCCTATTTTTATTACTTTTATTTGTCTGTCTAGTGTTGAGCGTAGCTTGGAAAAATATGATCTTTGCATCTATTAGTAGAATGAAATTCCAAGTCAATTGATATGACATTAACTATATCTCTACAGCCGAGGTTATTTCATAAGTCAAAAACTTTCTTATACCATAATTTATTTGAGGTAACATAAAACTGCAAATGATATGTATAAAAAATTGTATAAAATATTTCCCTTTCTGATTCCAGTTACGCATCAAACTATTCACAGAAATGCCTGTTCAGGTAGATGGAGAACCATGGATCCAAGCTTCAGGAGAGGTAGTGGTACTCCGGTCCGCACTTAAGGTAAATTTCCCATATCAAAGTATTTTTTGTTTAGCCTGAGTGTTACATTGAAGTATCTCAGCATTGTTTTGTCAAATATGCATGGATGTACGCTGTTCTTTTCCCAAGCAAACTCACAACTATTTGCATATAATGCATTCTCTCACTAATCAGAAACTTCACTAACTGCACATAAATTTAACCTAAACATATTTCTTGATTTTTGGATTCCCTAACCTATGATAAAATATCCTTTACGTATTTGCATGCGAAAAGTATCACATTTAAACTGTCGGAATGAAAGCACTTAGCACTTGCAAAAAATACCCCAGAATTGTTGTGGCTGACGTTACATAGATGTGCTGATAAATATTACCGTTTCCTTAAAAGAAGGGAGAGATTTGAATTCGAGATAGTTCCAAATGAATGTTTGCTCATAAATGTACTATTAATATAATTATCTCTAAATACGATTAAATGCATGTTTGTGGTTCCCTTTTCAAAGTAATAAACAATACAGATTGCTCTAATAAACATGGATTTATTTTATTCATTTGAAGATAAAGGCTAAAAAACAGACTGCTCTTGTAAACATGGATTTATTTTATTCATTCGAAGAGAAAGGCTAAACTAAAAACCCAGTTACGTAATATGTTCGTAAATCAAAGTATTTTGCATTAAAAAAAAGTGAATTGCAAAATGTGAGCTTTTCGGGTCAGGCATACAATAAAATATTTAGTATAAACTATCACACACATACATGTTAGTCTTTACTAGTTTAACAACGCTTAGCTTTCACAAGTTCTGACCCAATTTCAAACTTAAACCTGGTCTTGGTTTATGCCTACGGTAAAATCGCCATTTGAACGTGGGTATAAAGCATACAGTTATTAACGCTGAACAGTTATACTTCAAAAATTAAGAACTCGTTTCGAAATCCGATAACACTTTCTTAGGAGGATTATCATTATTATCTTACAAAGGACTACAAATTATACGGTTATTATTAGTAACAAAATAATTTAAATACAACTTAAATGTTTTAAAATAATTTTGTTGATTTCTTTTTAAGTCATTTTATTTTTTGCAAATATTTAGATAGTAAAATATAATGTTTCACAAATCTGTTCAGGCCAAACCATTTTAACCATCCCAAATGTTCAAAACTTTCAAATATGGAATTTATTTTTGTTCATTTAGAAATGTTTTTGTATTCTTGACTAAATAGTGTGTTCATTCTTTGATAAGATAAATAAAGATCGTCGGTAGAAATGCAGAGCTAAGAGCCAGAAGTGTTAACATTTATCTGTTATTATTCGATTTCAACTGGATATAACAAGAGACGTTATTTATATTAAAAAGAAGTAGCTCCATTTTCAGTAAAGCTAGATATATAATATGAATAAGCGGAGAAACTTTAGAAAAACCTGATCCGCACTTCAAAAAAATTACAATTATTCGTTTGACGAAGACATTTTGCAATTACAATGCAACACTTGTTTATATCACATTACTAGTCTAAGGTATACTTAACTATATTATTCATGGTTAAAAAATAAAATTCTCAATTTTTAAACATAAATATTTATTACAATCTTAAAATCATTCAGTAAAAAAATTGATGATTTACGCATGTCTGTATTGATGATTACAAATGGAAGAATTGAAAATAATATTTTATATCAAAATAACTTTTTATTTTACATACAGAAGAAAAATATTTTTTTAATTTCATTCATATTTCTTAATAAAATCTCTATTGTAATTTAATTTAGGGATTAAATTTCTTAAATTTTAGTTTTTCAGAAACTCAGAAAAATAACATCGAATTTAATATAAAAACTGTGAAAACATTTACACCTCAGTTTTTCGTTTTTATATGAAACTTTAAAAGTAGCGAATCGAATTCTCTAATATCAAGACTTAATATCCATATAATACGTGTATTTATTTCCTAAATAGCTAGTTATTAAGTTTTCATATTTAGCTAAAATATAATTCTGAGTTCTAACAAAGTTTGGGCAAGGTATGTTTATAGTATCTCAGACTCAAATTTAAACAGCTAGATCTGAATTAGCTCTAATTATCAATAATCTAATCAGCTCGTGTACAGCATAAACTGACTGTAAAGAAACAAATCAACCTTGAGTAAAAATGAAAACCTTAAAATAATTTTTTTTTTGTACCTGCATAAAATGCCTTTTTAAATAATATATGCACTAAAAACAAAAACATACTAAAGTAATAAAATAATAAAGTAAGTGTACAATGTAAGCAATGATGCTAAATTCCTTTGTAATGAATACAGCTAAAATGCTTTATGTTTTGTTATTAAAAACATAAAACTTTGCTCTCTCTAGATACACAATAAACTTATTTAAAACTTTTATAATGCATTTAAAACAGTAAGTTCTTATTATGTTTAATTTGATGGTATGTAAAACAATGCCTTGAAATTAGTTTACATTTTAGATCTAATCTCACAATACTTTGCGTGAAACAACCTTTTGATCATGAAAACTTATTAATTTATCCAAATTTCCTTCAAGTTAAAGAGAATTAAGGATTGATTACGTACAGAAATTCTTAAAAAAATGATTTTAAACATTTCTAATTAATCACGTTTTATAACTTATACAAAATCTAGAGTTACTATGAAATTTCATTCAACTTTTCCTACGAAACTATATATACTATATTCACTTACTATATTTTTGTATAACTTTGAAAACTGAACTCACAAGATGTCGTCTAATTCCAGTAGAACGTTTAAAAATATTGCATGTGCAGAATGTAAAACGATTGCATGAATGAAAGTACATCCTAATTGCACTAAGGCACAATACAAATCAACGGTATACAGAATTAGGAATTTCTGTAACGATTACTAATGGTTTTTACACACAGATAATATATTTCATGAGGACAAAATAAATATATTTTTGTAATAACATGATTTTATGTACCCAGTTCGGATAAAATGCATGTTATTATGACGCAGCTATGAATATTTTTCTTCTCTACTTATGAAGCATATAAAATAATTAAACGTAACTTTAAAATAAAGAGTATCTAAATCATTTGATGCAATATATCCAGTGTGACATGATCATTAAAAATTTTAAGCAATATTTTTGAACGATTCAAGAAGCATGACTATGGTCTGCACCGATTTATTCTAATTCTAACAAGACAATGTCCAATGTTAGAATGCTTAGTTCTAAATTTTACCTCCTCTATAAACAGACTCATTAACATTATAATTCTTTCAAGATCTTCGTAAACCATTTTAAAGACCATTTACTTGAAAATTTCTGAAATAATTAGGACTCTTTTCCCTTCCATATTGTTCTTCATTATTTGGATGACTCCAAAGACCTAAATATTTGGCAGGTAGGATTTCTCGATATTGGTACATCCTACACAAGTTTCAGAAACCTACTTTTCAATTAATCTAGAAATTCAAATCACCTTTACAAATCTAATATTAATGCATCTACGCTCATAAAAGGGATTATTATACACAACATGACAAATATCACAATTAGTTTTTAAAAAAATAAGTAGAATGATATGATAGTGTTGTTTTGAGATTTATCTGTGTCACCACAATCATGCATTTTGCGTAATTGCCTTTTAGTATTAAAATTTCCCACTAGCTAAATGCTGCATATCAGATGAAGAATAGTTTATTTTGTCGTTATAGATTTGTACATATGGAATCATTGATAAAATTCAAATCCTTAAATACTTTGTAAGATGTTGATGACTCTATCCTCAGCTTTCAAGTAAGAGCTAAGAAAAACATTAGGTTTTTCTACATTTTGCTGATTTTAATTTTGTAAATGTTAGGGAACTTGGCCTAAGTTACAACATATCGTTGAAACAAATTGATCCCCCAGATTCGCAATTCTGAATATGTAGAGCATGAAAAACGACTGACATATCTATTTGTATTCCACAATGCCTGATAGCTTGATGTTTTGGTCATACCTAGAATGCTCGTCGCAGCATGAGACTAACGTCGCGACATCTTCTATATCTTAACCAATTTCCTTTAATAACTTAAAGCCGACACCCTTTTACAGGCCACCATGCTACGCAAAATTAAAATGAAACGAAGGAACACAGAACCAGTCTTGGGTCCAGGGAGCAGCGAAAAATCCTCCACAGACGAATGATGACTACCAAGAACTTGATGATATCTAGTATAGACCACTTTGCGAACAGGGACTTCACACCCTTTGACAAGGATAAAAAGCAACATGATGATGAATTTCAGAAAAAAAAGCTCAGAATATACTAAATAAATCTCTCCAGCCAGAGTTGAGACCACTTTAGCGGCTTTGAGTCAGTCTATGCTCTCATATGAGTAACATTCATATTCCTTTCACTTTCTTGTAAACTCTTGAGAGAGGAAAGTGAACAGAACGTTATATGCACTTCAGTTGTTGAGTACACAACATGTTTTTGAAAAGCGAATTTTGTGTGTACATAAAGTTTTGTCACATTAATGATTCTAATCTAGTCAGTGGTTACACTTTTGTACTTGTATTTCTGCACACTTCGAAAACGTGCTATATGGTTGAAAAGTCGTATTTTGTGATTAATATATATACTGCAAACCAGCTGCTTGTGTGTCTACAGAGAAAATTTATACTTGAAACCTCGAATCACAATTGATACAAAACAAAATTGAGCCAATTCTGGAAAATAATAATAATTTTAGTGTGTTAAAGCCTAAATAAGGTGAATTGTTCTAGTTTATTAACAATTTTTAGTTAATTTAAATGTTAATTATTTAATAATGTGCAACTAGTTAAAACTCTAAACACTCGAAATTTAAGTAAAATAGAATGACGCTTTAAGCAAAAATACATACAAATATTAATCTACTTAAAATTTTGGTGTTATGCATTAATATAAGATAAGAATACTGAGACGAATGTTAGAAATTCTTAGAATTAAGTATTTTCTCATTTGGGATGAGAGAGATACTCTTATGTTTACCAAAATAAATATTTAAATTGAAAACAACCCAGCTGTTTACTTAAAAACTTTTTTGTGCTTTACCTACTAATTAAAATAAAATGCTATAACAGTTTCGCCTAAAACCATTAATATATGTTAGGATTGAAGGTTAAAATTTGAAAATCATTCTAAACGTGTAAGATGAAAAGTGGATCTGGGTTTAAGATGTTTGGTATTGCATAACACTGAATGTCTGTGTTTCTTTCGCAAAGGCCACCATGTTAAAGAAGAGCAAAGGGAAAATGAAGAGGCGAAATACAGAACCTAGCATGGTGGTGTCCCCGTTGGAAATAAATCAAGATGTGCCAAGTAGTTCTGGACCATTTTAAGGCATATTCACACAAGAGTAGTGAAATTAACAAAACACAGAGTACACTGCAGCTTGGTGTGTAGGCCACTAACTAATGATTTCATGGTTACTTGTTGACATGAGTTATATGCTTATGGGGTTTACCATCTGTATAGAAATCTGGTTGTAAGGTAGTAAAAATTATAAGCAAATTTGTTATAAACATGTGATTGGAATAAAACCTGCAAGAAGAGGGTTTTCCGGCATATCAATAAAGATATAAAAATGTTAGCAGGTGGAAATGCATGGGCATGTAAATTAATGTTAATTAAATTTATGTATCAGTAATACTGAAAGCCTTTTAGAAAAATTCTGGATGTGAAAAAGAAAGCGGAAATATATTTTCATAAACATGTTGATGTAACATAATAATCTATAGAATTTGAGATGATTTATTGTTATTTTTAATCTATAAAAACATCTCAATTACAAAAGCAAATGTTTTTGTTGGAGCTTTCTGTAATTACAATTATTGATGTATATTGTTTTTATGACACCTTTATCGTTGTTGAAAATTGTCCACTCAATGTAAATGAATTATTGAATGCAAATTGGCATAAAATGTATGGGATTACAATGTCATAAAGTGTTGAAAAATCAAAAAGTAAATTTTTTGTCAAATGAAAAAAAAAACTAAGACAACTTTGAGGGTGTAAAATATTTCACAAACTGTTAAATATAACAATTAAGAAGAGATATCTGTGCTGTTTTGCACAAGTAAGTGAATGCTGGTGCACAACAGTGGTACCATATGCATGTAGGTATCCTAAAGCATAAAGACACACAAATGAAAGGCACTTTCCAGATACACTTATTCCATGTGTATCAGTACCAAATACACCTCCAGTTTACTTTAAAAAAATCAAGAAAGTACATATTTTGTATTAAAAAAAAAATTTCATTCACACCTTCAAAGCACCGCATGACTACATTCTCTATCTGAATAATTCAGCCATGGGTTTTGCATGACACCTACAAATAATTATACTGATATTAATTAAAAAATAGTTTTGTGTAATTGAATTTATTAAAATAGTTTTAATGATAAATAATTCTTTGATTTCCTTTCTTGAAAATTAGATTTATTATTTGGATAATTAAGCAAAATTATCAGAAAATTTAAGATAAATTTTCAGAAGAAAGTTATCTTGGTATATATTATATTAATGGTAAATTATAATAGAAAACAAAAATAAATTTCGTTCTGTTGTTGAAACAGTGATTTTGGACTGTTTAATAAGAATGCAGTGTTAAGATTCACAACTAAAGTACTAAAATTTGGCTAAAGACAGTTAAGAATCACTATATATGCTGCCAAATTTAGCCTCAAGAAATTCTACTTTTTTTCTACATTAATATTGTTCATCGAAACGACGAATTTAATTTGTATTATACACATTATAATAAAATATAACTTCCAAATTTAACTTTTGCATCATCAAATAAGTGTATATTAAACTCACGAAATAGAAAGATATTTTTAAAAAAATTAAAAAACTGCCATTAAAATTATCTATTTTCAAAATTTTATACCAAAATGTTAGTGAGAACTGAACAAGCTAAGGATATAAAATGACAAGAAAGCAATAAAATAAGTTTTATTATTTTGTTAGAAAATATGGTAATTATCCCATAATGTTATAATTTCTTCATGCTATTTGTAAAATATTTAAAAATTCCTCATTGGTTCAGATATTAGTACTCAGTCGAAATAAATTATATTTTCTCATAGTTCCATATACAACAAATAATATTTGTTTTTATTGGTAGATGTTTTTATCTAGCTGGAAAAACGTATCTAAATTTATACTTTCAAAAGATAGCTACCCATAATTATTGTAAGAATCAACAAAAAGACAGTTATATTTCTCCAGATTCTTTTACAGTATATCACTTACATAATTTATGCTCAAAGGGAAATCCCGGAATATGTGTGCTAATAATAATATATTGTTTATAAAATATTCTTAAAACGACTGAAATTGGTATAACCTATTCAAAATTACTATTGATTTAATTGTATACACAAACATTCCCAAGTTCATATTAAGTAAATTTGAATTCAGTAATACTTTTGTAGATCTTAAAAGTAGGAGTTTTAAAATTTTGTTTTCATATTTTTCATTTTAATGATGAATCAGTTCTAAAATAATTTTAAAATTCTAGATTTCAGTCAAATCACTGTAACAAGTAAAAGAGCAGGTTATCTTAAAAAAGATTAAAAACAGCGAACGATTTCGTATTTTCATAGCGATGATACTTCAATATGAACATGAATCAATATCCACATTGAAGCAGGAGACTAAAACATATTTTCAAAAAATTACAGTCTGGTTGATCACAGCAGTATTTCTATAATACTGGAGCTCCATAACCATTCACTCAGTGCCAGTTATGTGACTGGTGGGAAATAATGAAAGCCCAATTGTTAATGTTAAAAGTGTTTCCACAATGAGGTCATCTGTGTCTAGTCCTTGGTAAATGTCATCACTATCGTCTCACCCCTAGTTCTTATATTCTCTGATCTACAAACTGAGCCACAGCTAATTAAACTGCATGCTACAAATCGCGAGTATATCCTGCAGAGAAACTATCACCAACAAATGAACAGAGTAAAAGGAAAGGCAAAATAAACTTTATCTTTAGCTTTGCTTTTGCATACGCTATGTACTTTATATAGGGTACACAGCACAATTCCAGATAAAATAATATTAACAACCACTTAAAAATTAATGCATGTCAACTTAGTGTACTAGTGCTCTAAAAATTGCAAATACTTTTGAAAAAAAGATAGAAACGAAACCTTTTGAATTTTGATTCTTTACGACAAATTCTCTTTATAAGGTTTTCACCATAAAATTTAGCATTCCAGATTGTTTATTTTCTACCATCTTAAGAGTATTCGTATTTTAACTTTAAATTTTGAGTTGTCTCTTTTATTTGTATAGTTGACTTCTAAAACAGTTCATATCGAATCTTTAAGCAAGTACTAAATTTTAGTGACAGTATGGCAATATATAGCTTTAATTGAAAAATTACAGGTACATTATATAATTATGCTGAAAACATAAAAATATGGACTCACAACAATAGATTGAACACATTACCCATTTGTAAACAGCAGATCTTACCTTTGGCTCAGCTGTAGTAATTTTGTGGTGGGTTGCAGGTATGTACTCACTGAACAAATTTTTTTAGAATCTCATTTAGAATAAGAAATGAATAATGCAAAACGGTAGTTAAATGTTTATAAATTGATGGTTATCTGTACATGTATCTGATGTAATATTGTATATATTTCTTGTACATACTTTAGTATAGTAAAACAATATTTGTAAGATAGAAATTATAATAGCTACAAAATTAAATAAGTTATAGCTTGTAACTAGAATTTATAATAAAAGCCAAATTGTGAAATACTGAAATAAAATGAAGTTATTGTTATAAGGTTCAATTTGTAGATATCTGTAATTGAATAGATTACATTGTTTAGACACAACTGACAGTAGAAAACAATGCTGTATCATTGCTATTTGTCGGAAAAGTAAAATTATGGGGAATTTTATAAGTCTTTTAACGTGAATTTAAAGTAGAAACAAAAATTTATCATAAATGGGAAATTTATTGAAATAATTGAAGTAAATATCCCATTGTAATTAATTAAATTATGATATCGTATGAAATTATTGTTATCATGTTATTCTGTAAGAGCTGTGTTGCGTGTAGAATACGTTTATGAGCTGCAGAATGCATAGTGGGAAATCCAAACATAGAACACAGATAAATAACATTGTTAGAAATCATCCAGGTGTTTTGTATGTTAAGATTGATATAAAAAGTGTTTTGTAAAAATTAAACTTTCATTAAAGATCAGATATCTTTAGATGAGATTAAATATTATTATTATTAATTTGGCTTCAGAGACGAAAATAAGAGTTTCTATAATGGGTTATTTAGTGACGACAAACATCTGAGAAGCGTATGTGCATGAGATATTGAAGTTTTTTAGGGTTAGTATATCAATATAGCGGTTGTTGTAAAATTTTTAATTATTATTAATAGAATTTAAAAAATTCAAACAAAATACAAATGTTCACATCATTGACTTTTCACAAGATCAAAGAATCTACGGCCATCTTAAAAATTCACTCTTTACATGATTTAGTTCTCAAAATGGCGACGATGTAAACTTTAAAAATAAGCTTACAAGTCAAGTATGTTTAAAAGTAGCGATGTGTATTAGGTGTCATACATATCAGACCGTATCGTCTTTAATGAAATGCTTCTCTATTCACGAAGGGATGGGGCCTGATTAGTTGATATTTAATGGTAAAAAAGATAAAATCCACAAACTTACAAAAACGAAAAACGATTTTTCTTGCGATGTTTTTGAAATGAATTTGTTGAGCACAAATTTCACTTTTCATTAAAACTTTTTAACTAAAAAAGAAAATCTAACTTACAAAAAAAATGGGCAAAATTAAATTTCTAAGGGCGTAAAATTAAAAATAAATGAACACTTTAGGCAATCTGAAATATTATGGAATTAATCTCACATTGAAAGCATTCTAAAAAAATATTTTTACATGACACTTCTTGATATCAATTGCTTAATAATTTGATTACTGTACCGGCATGTACAAAAAAAAGGATTTATTCATGAAGTTCATTGAAATATACTGTCACAAATTTAATATGTTGTTTGGACACTTAAAGATTAGATTTCTGCATTGCTATGTGAATGTACAGTAATGCCACCGTTAAAATATTTTTTGTATTACCTTTGTAAAAATGTTTATAAATGTTGTTACATCAAAAAAAGCAAATTGCTGAAACTAAAACAATTTAGTACTGTTGAACTTGAAACTTTTTCATACATCAATGTAAAAAGAATGAAAATAACTACTTGTGTTAAGCGAAAAAGAATCACGTACAAGTGATTTTGCTTCATAATAAAAACAGTAAAGAAATATTTAATAAGCAGCTGAATTTGTAAATATTACATAAAAACAAATATTTCACCCATTCACAAACATAGATAAATCATGATTTAAAATTAGATGGAGCAAAAGAGATGGCAAATCTATTTTTAATGTACCAAAATCTTGTAAAAAATAATTTAAATGTTTTTATAAAATTACTTTTATAATGAATTTCAAGAAATGTAAATTTAATGGAGCATTTATCTTGCACAAGTAGTCAAATGCAAAGTAATTGAATTAAAAAATACATAAAATTTCTCTTTTTTAAACATGATCACACACACAATTTTGATTATCCACTGTAAATGATATCAATACAATGTGATGTTTACCTGCAATCCTGCCACAGTGAAAGGCAGCTGCAACTATTGTGTGTCTTACAATTTCAAAACTATTTCACCTCATTTAATGTACTGCTCACTTTTCATAAAATGTAAAAATAGTATAAACAATCAATTATTTATGATTTCTATAGGTTTAATGGCTTCTTGTGTTTTGACTCTAAATGTGGTGTTAAATTTAAAACTCATTTTATTACCTTTTGAAGCATGCCTTTTTTCAGATATATTTAACTGTTATTCATTTAGAAGTATTCTCAATGAGATTTTGCATGCAAGAACATAGAAAAGTTCCTGAAGCAACTTGTAAGATGGGCTGACCAGTTTGTGTTTGACAGTATGTATTGGATACAAATTGCATGGTTATAATATAGTGATAATGAAACTTTGAAGAATGGTTTTATTATTATTAATAAAGCGTGTAAAAAGATTTGATGATTTCATATTGGACACAGGTTGCGATTAAAAATGTTGCTATATAGATTTTCCACATAAGAGACAATGATTAAGTCATGAAAAGTAACTAATGAGGCAAACTTTATAATGAAATGAGAGACGGACATTCAATTTCTAATCAAAATAAAAAGTGTGTGGAAAGGACAATAGGCGAGATATGTAAATGAGAAGTAATGTAAGAATTACTATGTTTCAATAACAATATCTTCAACTGTAATTTACGAAGGAAAAAACTAGCATTTCTTTAAAAACTTGTAAATCCCGGCATAAGTACTACTTGAAGGAAATGATAAATAAAGTAATTTTCTATTCTTTGAGCCTCAAACATCAAATTTGAAGAACATCAGAAAATATTGAACTTATTAAAAATGTAAGTTGTTTTTATTGCTCAGCGTAAAAAATTCGTACTTTAATGTAACATATTTATCCTTTCAAATTTAAAATTCAAAGATTCTTCTTAGATTGCAAGTTTATAATAATTATTTACCCCTTCTGCTATTCTTTGATCTTAGAATTTTCCAGTTCACAAATAAATTATAAATACTTCGCAAACTGCATGTTTCACAAATGAATAATAGAATTTAAAGTCTTATATACATTATTTTTTTTTAAATCTTCAATATTCTTGCACAAAAGTTTATTCAAAAATACTTTTATAACGCAGCATTTCTAAAATTTAAACACTATCCCCTTAAAAGAAATAAAGTTACGAGAAAACCAAGGTTTTTCCGGCACATATAATCTACTTAAATTTAGTTCAAAAAATAAGTATATAATTATTTACCAAGCTTTAAATTTAAAAGATCTGCGAATGAATAGAATCTGTCGCAGTCTTAGATGTGGAAAATTCATAAACATTATATGTTTAAGCACCTTATATTTAAAAGGTAAACGGAATAAAATCAGATAAGAGCAAAGATATCGTGTACAGCAACATTTGTTCGAGCAGGATTAATTAGATCTTAAAGATTACGAATTCATACAAAATGACTTTAAGATTGAACAATTGGATTTATTCACAAGTGGATGAAGTATAATTTATACTTTTAAGTCTCATACACTACGTATAGTATTTACAGAGACAATCTTGTATAATTGAGCGTACAAAGTCGAACTTACCTTATTAGGTACCTACACATCTACAAGAGACTATCTTTGACTGCATTTCAGAAATCACCCTCTTCTATTGTGACTGTTGAGAGACATTAAAACAAGAAAATGGGCTGAGCCATTAAGCAGTGAAAAGATAAATTGAGAATGACCATTAGGAAATTCAATGCCCAGAAGAAATAATTCATTTGCTTACATTATTTCATTATAATCGTTTTACTATAATTATTAATCACCAATCCTAAGTCTCTTCGCCACGTGAAATATATAAACTTTAACATGATTATGGATCGAAAGGGAGAAGAGTTTAATAATCAATTTCTGGAACCACAGCTAAAAATTAAAATAGAATTTATATATTTCACTGTTTTTGTGTTTACAAGAGTTTTCGATGAGGAGTTTTTTAATGCAGCCCACAATACATAGTCTTGTTTCGTTTTCCTTGCATCTGGAACAAATTGCCCATACTTGAATGTTCCTTTCCCCACTTAGCTGGAATAAATTGGATAATGTCTACCAACTAAACACATGTGATTAGACAAAGCCTTTTTTTCTCCACCTTTTGTTCTTTTACATGGTATAAATAGTAGTAATATTTCTGATATCAAACTGCCCAAAATCAAGATGCGTTTTGTGTTTTGCTGAAAGCTTTTTATGTACCTAATCCACTTAGTGCAGGAATACTTTCTTATAAATTATTATCATTCTTTTCTGGATACATTTGTATTCTTTTATACATTCTTCATGCTCTGTTAACCCCACCCATCGTGTTATTATACGCTAAAACAGTTTCACCAGGATATCACCTCGACTCATTAAAAATCAGTACCTCATCTACCCGGTAAAAAAGAATCAATTCATGGGTAATTTTTTGAAAATCCTATGGAAATGTTTTTATTAAGAGTATACTTTTCTTACACTATCGACTGTCATTGCTGTAAGCCGATCACGAAGTTGTGGAAACATAAAAAAAATCATCTATAGTCACACAGCGTATGTGTGATTACCAGGTAAAATTGGTAAAAACAATTTAAATAGTCTGGAAACTGCATTTGAATGTACTGAAAAATATTTTATTGACCTGTATAATTATTTTCGGAAAATACAGACATTGAAAAGAGATTCATTATGCGTATTGAAATTCATCCCCAATCTGGACTTCTTCAAAGGAGTATACATAGGAGTAAAAATTTAAGAGATAAACGGTAAAAATATTTATTTTAGAAGTAGATAATGAAATAGCACGAAAATGCCTGGTCTTGAAATACTTAATGAAAATAAAGGTTTTAAATCTTCTTGTGTAACTAATAATATCTCAAAGACGTGGTAGGATGTTTAAAACACTCTTAGCTCTGGTTATAGACGCTTTTACCAAATACTAAGAAAGCATTTACAATATTTCTATTTAATTGATGTTACAAAGACAGAAATTCCAATGAAAAATGGCAGACCACAGGATAAGAAACAGGCAGAGGACAGAAACTGGATAGAATCAATTATAGCATCCAATGAATTAAATATACCTCAAGTCGTCCAATGTAGAGTGAGATCAGTTTGAAATTGCCGCTAAGTATGCTGTCCATGAGCCACCAGCACATCACAAGGTCATTTGAAAGACTCAACAGAATAAAGAAAAAGGCAAATGCCTCAAAACTGATGACTCAAATACAAGTACTTACTCATTCACAGGAACGCGTATAATTCCGTTTGCTAGACAAAAGTGGCTAATTTCAAAAACTGGGAGAGCAAGTTAGAAGTGGTATATGAATGCATGGAGACTTACAGTGGTTAATAAAAATACTAGAATCACCTTTTCAAAATAACAGTTTCACATTTAATAATCAGTTATTAAAAAATTGCAATGTTTTCTGTTTATTTTTTGAGATTTGCTTTTGTTTGCAAATTTTAAATCAATAGTTGACAACATTGTTGGTTTTACGATCTGTTACTTATATCTGCCACCCACTTTAAAACATATTTAGAAAATTTCTCTTTTTGACTGTGGCTATAATAATTGGATCACACACTGTAGATAGAACTAGAGATCAATAAAATGCGTGTGGAACTCAGTTTTCGTCGTAGATAAATCTAGATTTTGTTTGGAGAGCGATATTTACCTTTATAGTTACTAGGAGAGAGCCGTCGAAGACGAGAAATAGAAGAATATACTATCCATTCTAGAAGGATATTAATCGCTGAACCAGTCAATGGGGTCCGTGAAGCATATTTGACCCTAGAAATACACAAGTTTAAAGTTCGATGAATTATGGTTTGGAGTACCATAACATCATGCAGGCTTTCATAGCTTTTAAGGGTATTTCAGGAACTGCTTAGAAGTATAAATACGCGATACTAAATAAAAGTCTTCCATTTTAGAAAAGTTGCCGGCAAAGAATTCTTAAGGGACAATTACTAATGAAATCATCGTGCATAAGTTGAGGTTTAACTCACTTTGTATGCTTGGAAAGTTATGATATCCAAGGAATGGAGTAGCGTGTCTAGTCCTTGGATTTAAAACTAATTAAATGTGTAGGACATTTTAAGACGTACGAGTAATAGATTTTTTCCAACAAAATCTTTTCATAACACAGGGGAACAATTTTGAACATATTTTTTTGTTGAATTCGATTTTTCAGTTGTTTTAGAGTTAAATAGGCATGCTGATTTCAAAACAGTAGTTAATTTTCTTCTACCAAGTCAAGTTTTTTCTTTACACCACGACACCATTTTTTCATGTGACCAGTCTCCGCGAGATCATAGGATATTTTTAATGTTTGGTAAAAAGACTTTTCTATTTGTATGAACACATTTTAACATGCAGTAACTAAACATAGCCTTTGTATGAATAAAACTATTCTTTGTAAACAGTATATTTGGTAAGTTTTCCCTTTATTTTTCTTTATAAGCACATTTTGTATGACTTTTGAGACAAAGAGAGGGTATTCTGTAGCTTAAAAAGTTGACATGATAGACAAAAACTGCGGTTATTTTTGGATCCAGAGGCCAAAAGTTAGTCAAAAATAAGTCTCAGATCTAAGGCAACGAAATTGCTGTTCCCCAGTGAAATCATTGCAAATTCTGTGTTTTAGTAAGGATTAATCACAAATTAGTATTTTTCGTTGGAATCTCTATAGTTGTTATTTAATCATTTGACATATATATTGTTTCATTATCTTTGTTCTAGTGTATAAGAAGTGTGACAGTTTCAAAGATTCCTTAGATTTTATAAGTCTTAACAAGGCAAAGAGTGTGCAAACTTCCTGACATTGTCTAGAACTCCTGTGAAATTTAATCTTGCTGAATAACAAACTTTCATAATCAAAACCGGGTCTATTTCAATAGAATTAGCACATTTTTAAACTTGAAGAGAATTTCTTGAAATATTGACCATATTTTAAGTTACTTCTAATACGAATAAGTTCTTTATTTATTATGAGTTCTTTGATTATTAATAAAGATATTTCCGTAAAAATTAGTTTCTGAGTTCTTTATTTATTATGAGTTCTTTATTTTTTAATAAAGATGTTTCCGTAAAAATTGGTTTCTTTCTAGACTTCGTCCTTTCTTTCACTGCAGCGACATCTGTTGTACATTCTTGTATCTATTTGTTTCTGAGAAAAGGTCAACCATTCGGTAAAAAATTTCAGATATGAAGATTCATTCGGTCTAAAACACAACTTTACTCTGTGATGTTCTAGCAAGTGGAAATATTGAGAGAGGATTACCATTTTCGCAATAGGTCTTCATTTCCTAGCGTTTATGAAATAGCACTAATTCATTCCTCCTTACATAACTCTCAGATCGTACAGAAAAATAGTTATAAACAAATGCATCACTTTCAATAACATCTCCTATTCTGATTATGGAATCCCATGAATTAGTTTCTGTTTACTGAAAGAAGCTACAGATTAAGAACATCAATCATTGAAAGATGAAAAAACAATCGAATTAGAAAGGAAAATGCTAACTATCGCTTAGGCTTACGTAAACCTGAAGAACCTGCTGCCATCTTTTGGCAGCATCAGGAATGTATTTTGGCAAATTGCGATTTTGTTTCCAATTTTTAATGTACATAAAATTTATCTCTCTTGACCTGGGATATCAATTCTTTAAAGAATAAAGATGCACGAATTAAGTTTGTAGGTGAGAGATTAACTAGATTCTCTCAAACTGATGTAAAAAATACTAACGATATAATATTTCCTACTTTAGTGAACATGTGGGTTAAAATCATGGTCTCTAATTATGGATGTTCGTAGCAGATAGGCATGCACTTTAAATCACTAATCCAGGTCTAATTAACTCTGTTGAACAAAAGATGACACTGATGTGATAAACCAAATGAAATTTTTATAATCATTTCAGCTTCCTAAATAATTTTTATTAACAATTTTACAGTCACCATTTTCTGTAGTAAACAAGGTTTCCGTAACAAGATGACTACAAATGTTTCTCTGTGTAATCGTGTATGATAACAACAGATGGGTGATTAAGGAATTACCTACGAAACGTGAAATTGCATAACAAAACAATTTCTCTTAAACAAACAAATTTTTCTTAAACAAACACAGAAACATAATTTCATGTTAGGTATTAAGGGACCAAATTACAAGAGATATTTATAAAGATTTTTACACTTAACTGTCTGCAATAATAAAAATATCCGAATGACCAAAAGGTTTGAAGTATCTAGATTATTTTAGTAAGGTTTTCTTATGTTGTGTAGGTTTTTGTATTTTATAAACATGAATTAAGCAAAGAAAAATTATTTGAAATGCGTTCTGTCCTGGCTGTTCCTCAGAGTTTCTGTAATTCTGAAATCATGTTAAAATCCTTTCTAATTTCCATATAGACCACTTTTGTTTACCCCAAATTTACTATAAACTTTGTTGTATGCTGAAGAATACCCATAACCCACAGTCTTCAAAAAGGTATTTCTTAAGGTTGGTGAGTGGTGGTGGTGGTGGTGGGGGCGAATAATGATGTCATCACTATGGCTGCCGCGCAAACTTGTGACACTTTACTTAAACGAACCTAGCTCCTCAACGAAGCGTCGTAGAGTAGCATTGTATTTTTTTTAAATTACTCGTAATTAAATAACCATTGTTTTTATAATAACAATTTAGTTCCCAAGTGTAATAGTTTTCCTGATATTTAGCCCCAAATGTACATTTTACGAGTTCTTCTGTTTCATAGTGAATGTTTAATGCCCAACAACTCTTAAACCGATAAAACAATAAAAAATAGGCAATATTTAAAATGTTTGCTAAGACTGTGGGGATTTTAAAAATACCATAAACATGGCTATGGATGCATAACGAGGTAGTAAATGACGGTTATTATCTTACTCTTGAAGCCAAGAACTGCTTGACCAGCCCGCTGTGGCGGGGATCTTGAGAGTTAACACCTCTCTGATATATTAGTTTGGAGTTGCAATGCAATATAATCACAAACAAAGACTGAATAACAAGGAAATAAAATAAATAATTTTTATGTATATTTCGTCTATTGTATTGTGCGTATCTTCATAGTAGTACTTATGGACCTCTAAAATATATTTTGATAGTTACTCTAACGTAATATTTATCTGATAATTAACTAAATCTAAAACTAATGCTAAATCTTACAATAGATGTCAAATTGAAAAAAAATGCTTTAAACATAAACAATTTAAAATTAGCACTTGCGGTCTTGTTTAAGTAGTTTTTTTTTATAATCTACCGTCTTTATAACTCATCATCGGAGTCTGTGTCACTATCACTGCTTTTTAAAGCAACTTGATCCATGTGCAGAAGTATCGTCATTTTCAGGCGGAATAATGCCAGGTGGCATATAGGCCCTTCATACCACTTAACCTGGTATTTCCTGTTTTCTAAGTTCCATCCATAACAGGTTGGGTCAATGTTTTCCAGAGGTTTACAGAGGTTTGCACGTTTCCACATCCAAGATACAGCATTGCTCCGCTTAACTTTTTGTTTCTGCTTTTGAAAGAGGAAGAGTAGGATCAACAGGTATAAGTTTTGTCAACGGTTTACTTGTTAGCAGAGCCTGTTTTAAAATTTTTGCATCGCACTTCTGATACATACCACACACAAATGTATCTACACCAATCAGCAAGGATTCACCCCCCAAGACGGATTCTCCTAATTTAGCCAGATTTTTTTGATGAGCCATGCTCTTTTTGTGAGAAAATTAAAAGGTTTTATTTTACCTTGTCTGGTAAAAGCAGCAGTGTAATCTGAAACAGTTAAGGCGTGAAAGCCTGGCAGGCCGTCAGCTATTTCGCTTCCTATTTCTTTTGCTATTTTTGAGACGTTAATATATCTTCTAGAGTTTGAATATACACCACATTCAAACCATAAGTGTGCATTCTTTAAGTTCTCTTGGTGACAGATAATTAACACAAAAATAACCGAATCGTTTGCTCGCACCAAAACATTTTTCTCTTCACCATTTCGAGTCGTGTGTGTAATATACCAAATTATCCTCGTATCTACTTCATTGTGTTGGCAGGCAAATTCATTCGCCTCATTTACGTTCATGTTGGTGCCTATACATGAGTACATGTAACAAATCTGTTCTACAGCAACAAATAACTTTTTATTGCCTAGCAAGTGACGATATTTGGAAGACCTCCATTCTTTGCATAAAAACTTTGTTAAAGATGTCTTGAACGATTCACTTCGTAGAGCCACTGAAGACTTTTTTGGAGTTTTTGTTCAGGTCCAAACTTATTTTATTTCAGTCACTAGTGTTTTAGCATTACGTATGTCATGTTCCGTATCCTTGATAGTTGGAGTGCCATAGACGTCAAACACTAAGTGAATTTCTCTGGCTTCTCCTTTACAGATTAATCCTAGAATGTTGTTGGCAAGAGCTCCATAGTTATCTAGGAATTGAATTGTGTGCATAATGAACATAGCATCAAAGACTATTGTGTCCACAGTAAGTGGAGCAGATACGATATCTTCTTTTTGAAGCTCTTCCAACCTATGCATCAGTTTTGATTTGCATGTTTTATTCAGTGAGCTATCCATCTGTCCAAGAGCTAGGGGAACTGGGCTAAGAGGATAGGCCAAAACACCCCTCATATCACACTTCTGTTCAGAGGCAATATTGGTCTTGCAAAAAGATCACGCGTGCATTTTACGACATGGAGCTTTTAATCTAAATCCTTGGATAGTTTTAGAAGCACACACAAATGCACAGTTCAAAGCAATTCTTCTTGGTATTGGAAGTTCAACATTTCTTGGATCACTAACATACAACGTCTTAAAATTTTCAAAGGCCTCTTGAAGTACCTTTGAAGTATGCACCAAGTAGATCTTTACTTACTTTATCGTCCACAACATGCCCATTGGATATGTTTCTAAAAGAAGTTTCTCTGTCCATTTCTTCAAAAGGATCTGAAAAGCTCTTGAGTGAAGATATTACACACCCAACATCTTTGTTGTCTTTTTGATCCGACTTTCTTGAAGGTCCTGTTTAGAATCTGGTTTCCTGGATACATTACTGCCTTCTAATAAACGTGTTACAATTTTGTTCCGTAATGATCTAGTTTTCAAACACCTAGCCCTAGCTGAATCAGAGCTGGCAAATGCTGTAATATTAATCATGCATCCATCCATACAAAATTAAAAATTTTAAGCAGATTATTACCCTTATCAAGATAAAAATTTCATATTGCAGTATTTTCCTAAATATATTACTGACACAGAATGTTTCTTTCGATTTGACTAATTTCGGTAAAACGTATTAATATTGCCAGTGTAACAACTTTAAATTTTCTTAGATTGCAAAAAAGTTAAAATATATATTAGATACAATAGCCACCTCTCCTGTTGCATATGCATAGAGGTGATGAGCCACTCATTCTGTTTTTATACTTTGTGTATACTTTTGTAGTGAAAAGAGTGGCAACAAGAAGATCGGAAACAAGTAAAAAATAGAACTGTTCGCATTTTTGTTTGGATTGAGAGTTTTTGAATTGAGCGGTGAATATAAATAGTTAAGATATGTACATAAAATATAAATAACATATTGAAGAAATTCTTGTCGGTTAATTCATGAGAGCCGTCTCATTCTATTATAAGAAATGAGTGTAATTATAGTTAGCTATCTTTTAGCGAAATTTTTGGCGCTCCCTGGTGGGCGGCTTGATTGGAACGACTACAAGAAGCTAGAATAAGGTAGGAGAGTATTTATTATTTTCCATTTTGAAGATTAAATACATGAAGATTTGATGTTATTTTGAAACCTGAATGGTATTTTAGGTCATACCAAATTATTGTTCTAAATATATAAAGTTTTGGAAGTTTTGAATAAACAAATAAGATAGTAGAAATGGAAATAATAAAAAGAAACAAAACCGCTCAAAGAGCTTCATTTTTAAGGCCTATAATAAATTAGAAAGCGCATTAACTGACGATAACGTCGAACATGACGAAATAGAAATGTCTAAGTTTACTGAAACAAAAGGCAGACACTTTAGAAATAACTCATAACAGTTATTTAGATAGTTTAGAAGATGAAACGGACTTTGAAACCGAATTTATTACGGTTGAAGAGTATCGAGAAAAGGCTCTAAGAATTCGTATAAAAGCTAAACGTGTGTTAGATAACTTTAAAAAGATTCTGAGAAAAAACGAAACTGTTAGCCCCGGAAATGGCTGTCAGTTAAGAGACGATGGTGTTCCGAAAACATTATGTCAACGACTCCCCGAAGTGGAACTTTATAAATTTGGTGGAGACTTAAAAGATTGGTTAACATTTTGGAACCAATTTAAAAATATACATGAAAACGTAAATTTAACTAACGCAGATAAATATCATTATTTAGTTCAATCGACGAAAGTAAAATCAGAAGCTAGAGACATAGTAGAATCTTTTCCTGTGACGAATGAAAACTATGCTTTAGCCGTTGAAAGTTTAAAAGAAAGATATGGCAGAAAATATTTATTAATATATTTTTATATTAGAGAACTGTTCGCATTTTCGTTTTTATTGAGAGTTTTCCATTTTAGATTACTTCCATTTCAGATTGAAATAATTAAGATGATCGGGCAATGGACGCCCCTAATCACTGCTCGGAGGGCTTGAGAGACATTTCATCTTAAAAATGTTCTTTCTCTATTCAAACACTTATCTAGATACCATGTGATCTTTCGTATCATTTATACTTACTATATTAAGATTTAGCATTAGTTAATTAGCTGGTAAATATTACAATAGAGTTATTATTAAAACATATTTTAAATCCATAGGTACTACTATGAAGACACTTACAATACAATAGACACAATACACATAAACATTTGTTATTTAGTCTTTGTTTGTGATTATAATACATTACAACTCCATACTAATACATCAGAGAGGTCAGTGTTAACTCTCAAGATCCCCACCACAGCTGTCTGGTCAGGCAGTTCTTGGCTTCAAGAGTAAGAAAATAACCGTCATTTACTATCTCGTTATGCATTCATAGCCATGTTTATGATCTTTTTAAATCCCCACAATCTTAGCAAACATTTTAAATCTTGCCAATTTTTTATTGTTTTATCGGTTTAAGAGTTGTTGGGCTTTCAACATTCACTATGAAATAGAAAAACTCGTAAAATGTACGTTTGGGGCTAAATATTAGGAAAACTATTACACTTACGAACTATATTGTTATTATATAAAACACACAATGGTTATTTAATTACGAGTAATTTAAAATAAAAGTACAATACTCTACGACGCTTCGTTGAGGAGCTAGGTTCATTTAATAAAGTGTCACACGTTTGCGCGGCAGCCATATTGATGACGTCATTACTGGGCCCCCACCACTTACCAACCTTAAGAAATACCTTTTTGAAGAATGTGGCTATGAGTATTCTCAAGCACACAACAAAGTTTATGATGAACTCGGGTAAATAAAACGTGTCCTATCTCTTGGTCTAATATTTTTAAAGAATAAATGCTGATTCTTTCATAGAGAGCTCAGGCATAGGTTAGTCAATGAATTCTCTTTCTTCCTTAAAGATGGCTCATTTGCACAGTTTCAAAAGAAATATATAGCAATCCATATAGATTTTGTTTTTTCCGTTTCTACAAAACCTATTCAGAGTAGACTGTACTGAATATTTGACAATAGAGCTATCTATTCCTAAGTTTGGTAAGTCATCTTGAGTATCAATGAACATTTCTCGGAATACATTGCATAAGCTCTGCCGTTATCTTTACTATTATAAAAGGAAGTGTTTGTGTGTGTGTGTGGACTGTCCTAATGAATCTATTGCACTTACAATAATGGGATTTGGTACACAGGTAGTCCGAATTTTTGCAATTTTGTACGAAGCCCAAATTTTAAAATTTAATCTAGAACATTTATAAATTAATTTTTAAATTGGAATTTGATTGAAAGTACGATAGGTTTTGTCATATTTTTATTTTTATGAGGAGAGTTTTGTCTTATCTCTTTTTGGTTGTAGATAGGTAGTATAGTATAGTATAGTATAGTATGCTTAGACAATTGGGATTGTGATAACTTAGGATGAGTTGAAGTGGTTCCTTACTTACTAAAGTATTAGCAAGAGGACTTCAATTGCAATAACCCTAGGTTTCCCATAAAAATGATTAAGGTGAATTCTTCAATAAAAGATCAAGAGATAAAATAATATGTTGATACGAAATGTGGTTCTCAAGATGACATTATCTGAAATTGTTTCCAGTATTGAGGAGAGTCTTTTCTTTTGATGAGGAAACCGGATTCGAACTTGGAGACCGATGAGAGTAGATTCCTTGAAATGTATTAGAAATACAATGGGGACAGTGGAAACGACGGCCACTTCCCAGTATTTAGTTATGGGGAGAAATAATAGGATTTGGCTGGTGACGTTGATGATCCAGAAACAAAAAATAGATGATTGAGAGTGGAAACAACTTCTTTATTTCCAATACGAAGAAGACTTTATGTTATTTCACCTTCACATCGGCGTGGATTCATGCAGTCATCTTTTGATGTGGTTTGAAGGGGTAGGTGCGTTGCTCAAACAAGGCAATCTCTTACATAGAGATTCCTGTCGGAGTAGGGCCTCGAAGAAGTTGATACACGTAAAAATGAAGAAGAAACCGCACCAGGACGGTGTTTCTTGGGGCCTCCACTCCTTGAAGAAATTGAAAAAAAAGGTTGGAGGTAACTGCAGGATCAATACAAAGGATTGTTGAAGAAAGAAAAGTGTCGAACAACAGGAGAGATCAGCCAGGAAGATTAGATGGTTGACAGGGATGTTCCACAGGAGGTGATTCAGATCTTTCGTTCAAAACACTTCCCTTCGTTTCTACGATCCACTTAGTTACCCCGAACAATCCAAGCAGTCGAAATTTTACGTCTTTCGACGTTGGTGAAAAGTGAGAGTCTGAGGAAAATCAAGCCAACACCTGTATTTATGGGATGAATGAAAACTGCGATTTTGTCGCCAATTATGTTGCCAAAGTTCCATTTTTGATGGTTTATCTCCATCCGAAATCCAGTCAGAAACCGCCAAGTGGCAACCCCACTTTGCGTCCTTCCTGGGTATGAATGAATGAAATTGAATAAAGTGGATTATAAAATCAATCCTTCATCATATCGACTAGAAACAACTATCAAAATAACCATAAGGTCTTAAAGCACATTTTGACAGATGTTCAGAAGCCGTACGATCAAAATTGATGAAGTTAATTACCCTTTTGATAATTGGATCTATGAATGAAAGTTGGCAAGGGGTTGACCCCTAAATTTGCCCACTTTTTCTCGGAATCGGCCGTCTCTTCGACCGTTGTGGGAAGAAGGAATGCAAGGGGATTCCAGCCTGTAGCGCTGTACTTTTCCGTTGGGAGAACGAGTGAGTTTCAGAAAGCGTTCTTTTCGGTGAGTTCAGGGGGTGAATCCATGAAAATTGGTGTTGTCTGTGTAATTTTTAGGTTCGGTGTAGGTGCGGTGATGATTATGAATGTAACGTTTTCAATTAACGTTACAGGTTTGCCGAGCGGAACGTAAAACGAGCTCCTTTCTACCGGCCCCTAAGGATGTTCCACCCCGCATCATCTACTTGTCAAAGCTGTCCACGGTACCGAGAAGAGAAAGTATGGAAGTACGGAAAAGTGACCTATAACCAGCTCTTTTCTACCGGAACCCTAAGGCCCCGTTCCACTCCGCCTTATCTACATGCCAAAGCCGTCGACGGTTTTCGCAAGATTGTGACGTCACGCCATTTGGATCTCTTCGCAATTCGAATTTGGCCGCATTTGACAACGCCGTGATGTCTGTTATTCAATAGTCTACGAATTCCCATTTGGTTTTGTCACACCTGACCCCACGAAAAGAACTGTCACGAACAACGCCGTGCTAGCCACGCAGTGGCTAATTTTATAATATTTAGCTGGGTTACCTGATGGTGTATGCTATGGTTTCTGAGTATACGGATGACTTTATTTTGATCTATGTAGTTTCCGGCACATCAATCATTAGAATATTTTCTCTCCTTATAAACTAGAATTGCAACTAGTTATCAAGGATTGATTTTGATCTTTTCTTCACATATTTGTACGTTTTATCACATCTAAGGAAGGTCGTTTCTTTGTCTTCCATTTCATTGTTGGTTATCTCAAGAACAGAATCCAAATTTGTAATTAAATTTTTTCAGCAAACTTGTTCCTTATAATTTCGGAACAAATTGGAAATTTCCTGCCCTCTAAATCTCACATTTGGAGTATCCTGTCCAATTTTAGAAAAGCTCGAATAAAAATATTTAACATTTGTCAATGAAAATCCCCTGAAATTGTTCTAATCTGAAGTAACAACTATCAATTCTACGATGAAAGCACAGTTTTGTTTCATATAAGGAAATGGAATCGATTCCGTTGACTTAACCTCAGAGGATTTAGGAACTTCACTATACTGTGTTGACTTATGAGCTTAAGAAAACTATATTTTCTGAAAATAATAATTCCATTTGACCGAGATCTCCTGAGTTTTGCTTTGATGTTACTTCATTTCAGAGTTTTATACCCTTTTGAGAATTCTACGAGGATCCTATATTTAGTTTCGACTGTTAATTCGTGCATCTCACACTCATAATCACTAACAGATTGAAATACAAGTGTATTATGTCTTAGACCTTAATCAATATTTCCGTAGTCAGAGGTTTAAACTGTTTTGATACCTCCATTATTATTATAATAAAGTCAAAGTGACTTTGGAATCGTCTCATTAGGATTTGAAATATGGACTTCAAAAATAATAAAAGAAATTAAGTTCGATGTAAACTGGATCAAAACAGTCGTTATGTCCACTTCAACAGCAAGGAATCAAACTTGAAGGTCAATTCTCCAACTACGGGGTTGAAAAAATATCTTCGTGTTTGTATTTAAGTTTTCTCCCACATCAGTTTACTGGTTAGTTCAATGAATGGGAAAAGAACACTTTCTGTGATGGTATTATAATTAAGGGAAATATATTTGGAAAAAGTTACTATTGGTGTGTATGTTATATGCAGATATTATGATTTTTACTCAGAAACCGTTTCTTTTATAGGCAAATAGTGTTAATTGTTGGTAAGGAAATTCATTTTTTACCATTGACTTACTTTTTGGAAACTTCACAAATTATCGCTTTTGAGAAAACAATTTTATTTTCAAATAATATTTAAAGTCTTATATTGTTAGAAAACAAAACTTTAGACTTTTTATTTATTAATAATTCTTTAATTTATTTGTTATTATTTATACATAAATCAATCCTACTTTGAAAAGACAACAAAATTATAAACACTATTTCTCTGTAATCTATTAACGGTCATTTTAAATTATAGAAACAAAAGAAATAATATATATCTTGAGACTCAGCTTAGAATGTTATCACATTGTCAAAATAAACTAATACCTTATTTGTAAAATTGAATTCAAAATATTAGATGTGAAAAGCTGAACGTTGTTTCGCATACCTATAGAACGTCGAAGAGTGAGTACCGTTTATCCAACAGTGCAGTCCTGTGCGTTATATACAATCACAAAAGGTGTTAAGATCTCCACACTCATGATTCCGCATCCCCACATATTACCGGTTGCATCATTGACATACACTTTCTATAGAGTTTCACAAACACCCGGGGAGGGGGGGGCGGTAAATGTATGGCAGGTCCATAGAACGTCTGTGGAGGTTGAATTAGTTTGAGTATTCAAATTCAGACAAGATAAACAATTATTAGAATCCTGTAATCATTTGGATCATCCAGTAACACGGTTATTTTCAAAGCTTTTTGCACCGTGCAATATTTTAAAACAGTTCTAAACATTTTTTGAGGAGAAAGTTTCCTAAATTCAGAAAATTATATAGTACATTTTTATTAAGTAAACAAATGCTAAAAGGATTTGAGACATTGGATGTGTTTCTGATTATATCATTTTCTTAAATTATTACTTTGAAATCTTTAAATTATTTTATTATTTTTTAAATTTATGATCCAATTTGCTAATTTCAATTTCATTTATGGACAACAATTATCACAGGAATCAAGATAGTTTTACAAATTTAAAGTTTTGATTTTAGAGAAATTCATGTGAAAAATTTGAATAAAATATTACAAAAATTCTGAGTAAGGAAAGTACAAAATTCGTGTTTCAGAGGAAATTTACAGCACAAACTCTTCAAAACGAGATCTTTAAAAATAAGAGAGCAACATTTTCGGCATCGGCTCTCACCTCATGAAGAGCAAACGCTTCCCAATAGTGGTTCTCGCCAATCGGAAAAGTGCTCATGGAGGAATCTTCGAGCAGCTCTTCCATTTGTATTGGAAGCCCCATACGGTAGATGGATGACAGTCACCTCGTTATTCGTGTATTCTTTATTGCATGTAAAATTCGCTTTGACAAAAAAGGCGCGCGCGCGCGAAGTTTAATAAAAATAACAATTTGAAAACACACTTAACGTTGTCTATAACTTGAAGACATACGTTCTTTGATAAGCAATATTTATTTCGAAGCATTCTATTCCACTATAAAGTTTAACCAAGAAATTTCGAATCATCTTGTATACTTCAATCCGTACTTTCACTTGGATGAAATTTTCTCCTTTCACGAGGAAACATTCGTCATAGAGCACGTCATACAGTCGTCCTCTGGACACGCATCATGAATATAGTCACATGGATTGAACTGAGAGTCAATATTACCAAAAGTGGAATGGTGTTGCGATGTTCAAGCTGTGGTCACTATGTCAATTCCAGGTCTATTACGTCTTCACAAGCGTCACTATTTCAATAGAAATATCCGAGTCCTTCTCTGGAACATAGTAAATTTTGTGAAGGTTGCAGATGGATCTAGGTAGGGGTGCGAAATAAACAACAAAACATAGATGTTTAAAATTAAAACATCGATGTTGATAATACATCGCCCTCAAACCATCGATGTTTTTAAACATCGGCGTATTTAAACTCCCCCACCCCCATTTCTTAAAACTGGTTTAACAACACCTCAAACATTAATGTTCGCCGGGGGGGGGAGATTTAATTTGTCTTTTAGCGTGTTTATTAATTTAAAAGTAAGAATTTTTTTTAATTGTCAAAACAAAGACAAAGAAATTAATAAGAACAATTAACAAATCTTTTATTTTAAAATTGAATAACATAAAAGAAAATAATATTTACAACAATTTGACATAGGTACTACTAACTATAAGTATAAATAGGTAGGTAGATAACAATAATTATTGTTAGGTATTATAAATTATGTATCAACTTATGGGGGAAAACACAGCAAACTTATTTTTTATTTACTGTAAATAAAAAAATACTGGGGCTTATAAATATTGTAGGCTTTAATATATTTATTATTTTACAGTCTGTAAGAAAAAAAGTTTGTTAACTTTCTCCACCATTAAGCCGACTTCTTTTTTCACCAGTTATGGAAAAAACTATTTCTTGATGGGACAGAAGTAGCCATCACTGACAAATACATAGTTGCACGGTAATTTTTTTAATTTTTACTAAGGAGTTTTTTTTATTCAAAACTAAAACATCGACTACGTAAAAACATCGATGTTTTACAAGCATTGGCTCCAAAAAATCGATGGTAAAGACAACAATGTTTTTATAAAACATCGATATCTTGAAAACATCGACATGGATGTAGCATCCCTACTTTTTAGACCCTTCACCCTTGGCCACTTTGGTCTAAAAGTATGTTCAATTTACTGTTTATTAGAATTATGCTACTTAGTTATTTTTTTTTTAATTTTTATAGTGGTAGGGGAAGACGGGGTACAATGAAACACAATTTACTAATTATTTTTTCCTATCCACAATTTTGCATGCACAAAAATATAATTAATGCATACTTTTAATCTTGTATTTTCCCCATTTAAATAAATTTTTATTAGGTTCTAAACAATATCGTTATGCTTGTAAAATAACAAAAAGTAAATGTCTCAAAGTGTTTCATTGTACCCCGTATGGCGGGGTACAATGAAACACATACTGGGGTACAATGAAACACTCCAAATGATGCAAGCAATTTTCACCCTATATAGTTTATTTTAGTCACATTCAACTTCATTTAAATTTATGATTTCTCCAACAGAATATATTTCCTTGTTTCAGTTCACCCTCATTGATTAAAACAATCATTTATACAGATACTGCTTGTGACACACTGTTATGTGTGGATATCTCATTCTTAGTACTTCAGTGATCATCTGGAGCTGGAAAATAATCCGGATCATCGTTATCTTCAGAATCTGTAGGAGGCAGAGTTTGTTTTGAAAACAATCCCTTCTTAGTTTTTTTCCCCCTTTTTACTTTCTAATTGCTTAACCAGAGCATTTTTTACTTGTGTGGTTAGAACTAAACTCTTTTTTTTTCTGTTTCCTACTCTTACTTTTCTTGGACCAACCTTGGGATAAGGTTTTATCTCTTGAGGATAAATGTATTTCCTCGTAGGTTTAGAGCTAGTGCATGATGTATGAACATTTGCTGATCAACCTGCAGTCGGTGATTCTGATTTACTTATGGCAAGATCCACCACTTCTGATTCTTGGGTTTTGTCTGTCTGGTCTTCAATTTCATGAGTAACTGATGAGCTGAGTAGCTCATCAGTTTCATTAATCTGACCATGGGAATAATTTTCAGTAGGACAAGGCCTATCTGACACATACGAACACAAATAATCTTCTTCAATAAACATTTCTCTATTGAAAGGCTATATTCCAGTTGCTGAAAAACCTTTTGTAATATTTTGTGGAGTGATAAGAAAATAAGCAGTGCTAAGCAAAGAAGATATCTCATAGATAGAGATTGTACGACCTGGATTACACAGCATCCAATCATTTGCAGCTAGATTGAAGAAATTTTTAAGTGACTTGAACACAGTTTTGTCTAAAGGCGGCTGCAATTTGTTACTGGTATGGGGGTCAGGGTTACAACAACAATTCCGTTATCTTTAGTAAAATTTAGACTGGAAATTGTAATATGTGATTCATGATAGTCCATTATTAGTAGAACTGGATTTTCTTTCGTTCAGCATGTATGTGCCTGGAAATCTGTTAGAACATTAAGAAAAATATCTCCATTCATCCAACCCGATTTTGTTGCATCACCCGCAGTCCCACGTGGAGCTCCATTCAACATGCAAAATTTACTCTAGGAAATACTAAATAATGGGGTATAGAATTTCCAGAAGCATTAATAAATCTACACACAAGAACACCCCTTTCACCAGAAGTTAATTGACCTATTTGTTTTTGGCCCCTTTGACTGAGAACTTTAGGAGGATTGTGAACTGTAGTAAGTGCAGTTTACGTCTATGAAATAAATAAACTATTCTTAAATGTTTTTGAATATAAAAAATCTAACTTACTATTAAAATCTGTACTTTTTTAAAAGGAAAAAAAAACAGTTTAATTTTGCATGCTTTCGAAATGATTACTGTTTTGATTTGGTGTTGCCTTCTCCTATTAATGTTAGGTGTTGCCATTTCCTTAGTAAAAGTGTTTTATTTAGATGAATGACAACCAGTAATATGTTATTTTATATCAGTGATATTATATTTACCATTGATATATTACTTCAAGTAAATGCATTCACCCGGGGCACATTGAAACATGTTTCATTGTACCCCATCTGCAAGTGTTTCATTGTACCCCGTACTGAGGTTACTAAATAAAAAAAAATTTCAAGCTTCTAATATTTTTTTTTTAATTTTGGTTTTGGAGGTATGAAGACAACAACATAACAATGTCACAAAGATAACAATGTATAGAAAAAATAATTATTACATATAACAACGAGGAAAAAGAAACAAAATTACTTTTAGTAATGAAACTTACTTTTAATGGTGAAAAACCAATAATCTTCTATTGCTAATGTTGTAGAAGTGCGAATGTATCCAAATCACATCAGTAATTGGAACTTATAGTTGTATAACATATATATAAATTGCAACTTTCGGTGACAAATTGTACTGATTTTAGAAGTAATGTTTCATTGTACCCCTTGTTTCATTGTACCCCGTCTTCCCCTACTTATTTCATTTAAAAATAAAACATAGACAAGTATTAGGTCATCCAGAAAGTTCTGCGCTTTTTCAAATCGAAGCTAGCATTGTTATTATTATTTTGATACCAATGATAAGGAGTGACCTTGATTGAAGCAGATGTGTAAATTCGGTCTTTTTTGCTTACACTGCATAATTATATCATGTGTTGTGGCATAATTTTAGTTTCACTGCAGTGCTAAGAGTGGAGAACGATTAAGTTTATTTTCGTCATATTATGCTATTTTATTTTAAGAAAGGAAACAATGCAAATCAGACTGCTCGTAAAATGTGTGCTGTATCACTACCTCCTAGATTATAAACCTTCTGACTGATAAGCAAACCTTATATGACGTCACCATCAAAAGGTATACAATTATTGTCTTGTTTGAATTGAATGCTGAAGCCTTCCGAGCGAGCGTTTCATCAGTGGATTTGTTAAAAATAGTTCAAATTATATATATCGTTTGTACATTAGTTATTGTTACATTTCCGTATTATCGTTTGCACATTAATTACTGTTACATTTTCGTATTATTGTTTGAACACTAGTTACTATTATATTTTCGTGTAATTCCAAAAAAGAATGCCTGATACGGCAGCTGTGTAAATATTTCTATTTGTATAGTCAGATAGAATAAAGTGTATTTTGCAGAGAACGATTGAAGAATTTTATTCAAGAATCTCGTAATAGGATTATCGTGATTAAATTTTACACTCGCAGTTGCTAAGAAAGGGAGAAAAAGGTATGTTGATTTAATTTTTTAATATACTTTAAGTAATTAAAACCAATGAAATATTTGTTAGGTTACGAAATTCTTTTCGAATCACCAAAGGCCCAGCATCTGTGATTATCCTGTTTTATTCTCCTTTGGTTATGGTAATTATTCAGCAAGTTTAATAATATATCGTGTTATAATGGTATCCAACGATTCACAAACATAACTTTATTGAACTAAGCCTAACGTGCTCTTTTGGTTAAATCAAAATCTGTACACTACAAATATCTATAGAGCAGCATTTTTCAGATTTTATGGTTCATTATGGTTATATTACTCGGTTATTGTTATCAAACTCTGGGAGTCAAAGTAATTACAACACGCGGATTCTACTGTAAAATATACTGATGTATAAAAGTGTTTAGATGCGTTTATGAAGCCATATTGATTCCACATATTGAGGTCACAGATAATGACACAGAATCAATGTCTGATAACATTCCTTTAATCACATATCTAGCTGGTTATTGTTGTCATTCAGCTGTAAAAGGATTAAATGTGAAAGTTGTAGTGGCAATTTAATTATTGAAAAACCACTAATTATTCATTCAGGCTTTCAGCACATCCATAAATGTGACTGAGGTGGATTAAAGTATCCAGCTGAGGATGCTGTAAATGTCATAGTGCATAATTTTATTGTTCTGCAAAAATTAATTAGGAGATAATTTGAAAGTGAATTTTTTAAAGTATCAAACCAACGCCTGTTTGTTTTGCGTGCTACTCAGGAAGTACTGATATCCAAGGAAATAAGTATTACACCATGCGAGCGGCATTCATCAACTAAAATTATGAAGTTGCTTTTACGATCAGCTACAAATACACCTTTGAAAAACTATTGTAGGTCCAAAAATGACAAGATGATCAAATTACCAAATAAAGGAAAACTCGAAACAATAACACAGGATGAATAGTAAAATTGTGTTTAATCCAGGGTTGCACATTTTCAATTTTATCTCTGGCTTTCCCTTTAAGGATGTCTAATGTGATTCACCCGAGTCTCTTCCTGGTTTTTTAATTGCCCAGTCAACCTCTTCACTAAGACCTTCGGACACATTCATTCCTATTTATGCATCTTCGGTTAGTTCGTCATTTCACTTACATAATGTACCATAAAAATGTTTTAATAAAAGTTAGAATTTTGTTAGATGGCTTGTCTACAATAGCATTCATATTTAAACTTAGGCATCATTAAACAAAATGAAAGCATCTTAATTTTTCTTTCTATCGTGTACATATTTATATACGTTTTTGTATTTTATTAACCAGTAATTTGCTATTACATATATTGTTAGATTCCTTGTCTACAATAGCATTCATATTTAAACTTAGGCATCAGTAAAAAAAATGAAAGCATCTTAATTTTTCTTTCTATCGTGTACATATTTATATACGTTTTTGTATTTTATTAACCAGTAGTTTGCTTTTTTATGTATTGTAGATTCCTTGTCTACAACAGCATTCATATTTAAACTTAGACATCAGTGAAGAAAAGGAAAGCATCTTAATTTTTCTTTCTATTGTGTATATAATTATATACGCTTTTGTATTTTATTAACAAATAATTTGCTGTTATATCTATTCAACAACTGTAATAGGCTTCAAGAGTCTAATTATAGAATTGCCTCGAATTTAAAGCATAAAAAATTTGTTGTATGCTTTGTATGTACATTTTGTGTATGTAAATTTGTGCTTTTTCTATGTACCCAAATACTGAGTTTGTATATTAGTAAAAGTAATTTTCCATGGAAATGGATATTTATTGGAGTATTTTTCTTAGTTTTAATAACCTTTAACAAGTGCTGTTTTTGTTTAGAACCCTTCAATTGTATACCCCGATACACTCTGCTTTTTTAGCAGACAATCTCATTTTCAAAGGTTTTCTGAATTTGCGATTCGACGAAGACTTTTGCCCTTCTCCTGGTGACGTCATAAACTAGACAGAAGGCTTTATTATCTAGGAGGTAGTGGCTGTATATGGATATAGTGCTGTTTCTGAGGCCACAATTCGAAGGTGGTTTGCTAAATTTCAGCGTGAAAATTTCAACCTCGAAGGTGATGCCCGCTTAACATCGAGAGGGGGATTTTATCCAAAAAAAAGTAATGCTTTCTGTATGGTGGGGCTACAAATGCATTGTTTATTATGAATTGTCACAAAATCATACAGTAAATTCGGAAATATACTGTTCTCAAATGGCAGTATTAAAAGCAAAAATCGAAGAAAAGAGTTCAGAACTGACCAACAGTCGAGGTGTTGTCTTCCAGCATGACAATGCCGGACCACACATTTCGCTGAATGTCAAACAAAGACTTATTGAGTACGGCTGGGATGTTTTGTGTCATCCCCTATATTCACTAGACACTGTACCCTCAGATTTTCACCTTTTCAGGTCACTTCAAAATTCTTTGAACGGTCTGGAGTTCAATTCTTTGGAGACTTTCAAACAGCACTTTGATAACTTCTTTACAAATAAGCCTAATGATTTCTTTGAAAGAGGAATTTTCTAGATGCCAGAAAGAAAGAAATCGATGTGTTTTTTATAAAACATCGATGTTTTGAAAACATTGACATCGCATCCCTACTCCTAGGTAGAATTGCATCCAAATGGAGAAAACACAACGGGCTTTTGGCGATGTTACGGTATTAATCCTAAAGGGAAAGATCAGAGGATAACAGTGGTTCAAAACACCTCGCAGTTTTGAACCATATGACTAGGTCAACACCTGAGCTGGAACCCCACTCTCCAAACTTCCACACTGCTTCAACGTGGTTACAGATTTCAGAAGTGAGACTTTTAATACCAACCCTCTCTGATTGAATTAGTAACGTATGACATCCTAATTCACTTTGTTTCCTTCTTCTTCTCTTACATTTAGTGTAAAGATTTCTTCTTATTTTACCCTTCAAAAATTAATTTCGAGTCGAAATTGAAGTAGCATAGTTAAGGTCAGCTCGATTTTCTAGCACAAATGTTAGTTTTATCCAATAGGGTTGGGTGAAGTTAGTACGTACCATTAATGCTCCCATTTGTAACTGCAACATCGTATAAAAATTCTATATTTTCAGATAACTAAGGAATTTTAATTCTTCGTTTTTCTTCCTCATTAATTAACTGAATGTAGAAAAATGCTAAAAGCCGACAAGTATTGCAAGGTTTCAAAGAATCTTGTGTAAAAAAAGTAATATATATATATATATATATATATATATATACATATATATATATACATATATATATATATATATATATATATATATATATATATATATATATATATATATATATATATATATATATATATATATATATATATATATATATATATATATATATATATATATATATATATTAGGGTGTCCCTTATTTTTCAAAGTTTTTATTTTCTAACGCATAGGTTCTAGTTTTGTTCATTTGACCCTAAAACACTCGAAAATTAAAATTTTATCTTATTTGGAGCACTGCGACCCGTGCCGACTTGCATGGAAACATGTTCGTACAAGTAGCGTCGCAGGTACCACGTGTGCTCCGTGCTTGCTAGGTCAATTAAAGGCGGGTTTTTCTAGCAGACAGGTTCTAGAGCAGTCAAATGCGTCATACTACCACCAGAATTTAGTTCAAATAACCGATCACATGACTGACTGGTACAGTTGATGCGCTTCTTAGTAAAACATAAACACGCAGTGTTGATATAAGTTGTGAATTCCTGTTGGAGCGGTTATTGGTAATTTGTAATTAACGTTGTACGCGCGCGCGCGCGAGAGCAATACAAAGGGCTATTGACGACGGTCCGGGATCAATCCCTTAAGTGAAAAATCAGAGGACATCACCTCGTAATTTTGAACCACGGTCAGATGACGTAGCAACACTTGAGCTGGCACCCAACTATCCAAACTTCCACGCCAACTTAACGTGAGGATTTTCGGCCACGACAGATTTAAAATGCACCAGCCGCCTCTACACTATACGCTTACAAACATGCATACCCGGACACGGATTCGAACCAGGAACCTTCCGATCTAGAGGCTAACACCTTTACCACTATACTGGTAGAGGAATTCGAGACGTTGGACTTGAATCTCTTCGTGCGGCGTTTCTAGTTTGACTCTTAAAAAACTGGGCTTTGCTCTCGGTTTGTCGGGTAATTAACGCGCATTGTTTTACATTTCGAAGATGTCAATGGAACTGAGAAGCAGTAAAAAAAAACATTTTCTTGGTTGGTGAGGTGAGTCATTGAGAAAGGTTAGAGCGAAATCCATAAAATACGATTTTCAGAATAACGTGCACGAAGTAGCTACCGTTTATTACGATGGAAAATTGTTACCAGGCCTGGATGTGTGAAGTTCTAAAGAAGAACGCCTGTCGATCCCTATTTCATTTGGAGAGAAGGTGCAATTTCTTGCAGTACAAAAACTGGACAGCTCTTCCGGCAAAGATGAAGCTAAAGCAGTTTCAAACGCACTTAAAGAATGGAACCTCAATGATAAAGTACAAATAATGTGGTGTGATACGAAGCATCTAATACAGACCGATTGAATGGAGCTTGTGAGCTTTTAGAACAAAAAATCTTGAAAGAGAATTGTTACTCTTTGCTTGCCATCATCATGTTTTATGAACAGGTTCGGAAAAGTGTATTTTAATCAAAGATCCAAGTCGCAAGCAGTCCCGATATTCCACCACTGATTAAAAAGTTCAGAGACAACTAGAAAAACATTAATCCTAATGCTATCGAAGCATGCACAGAGTTTGCCAAACAGCATCTTTTTGACCCGACCATTAACGGATTGGTGACGTTTTTTAACCATGAACTGCCAAAATCCATTATACATGACGATTATCGGGTATCGGGTATCTATCTGTTAATTTCTTGAGAGGAGATAACGAGGGTAAAATTAAAATCAGACCTCCTGGCGAACTGCATGCAGCACGATGGATGGCAAAAGCTATTTACTCTTTGAAAATATGTTTGCTGCAGTATCAGTTCAAAATGAGCTTTGAGGACAAACGAGCGTTGCAAGATGTTTGTTTATTCATAGTGACAGTTTATGTGATGCCCTGGCTTGGATGCAGTTTGACGATGAAGACGCCGAATCAAGATTTGCGTTTTTTAAAGACGTTAAAAGAGTATGAAACAGTTGATTGTTGACAAATTGATTTTCAAAGCTACCCTGAGCAAGTTACACCAGTGGTATTTATCAGAGAAAATAGCCGTGATATCACTCTTTGATGCTATACTTTATAAACAAACCAAGGCGAATATTATAACGAACTTACTAAGAGAAAGTTAATATGACAATATATTATATATGAAAGTATATACGTTTGTTCCATTGAAGGAAGAGATGTCTGTATCTTTATACGATGAGAGTTTTGTTTGATCTGTTATTTTAAATTCTGTTAATTTTCTTATCATACCAAGTTCTCTTATTCTTTCAGGGAAATCAATGAGTGATTTCGTATCCATCATTTGTTTTCGTGATTAAAAGTTGACAACAGCTTCCTCCAAGAAAACGTATCTTCGTGGGAAGAAAATGCAGCCTTTGTGGAAGCTAAAAATAAGATTTTTAACTTAAAAGCAGTAAATGACACATCTGAAAGAGCTGTTAAGCTAATGCAAGCCTTCCATGGTTTAAATACCGCAGAAGAAGAACAGAAACAGTTCTTATTACGCTGTGTGCAAGAACATATTAAGATGTATCCAGACTGTAAAAGAGATACCTTAAAATAAAAGTATCCTGAATAATTATGTGTAACTTTATTTTATAATAATTAAAGGCATTACTTAAATTTGTCTTTTAATCAATATTTACCTAAGATATATGCATAGTTGCGATGACCTCTAGCTACATATTAAGATCTGTTCAAAAATGTGTATTTCCATAAACTTTGGGGCCCTGTCGGCACGGGTTAACATTAACGTAGGAAGTTAAAATTTTATATTTAAGTAAGGCTTAGTATAATAAAAAGAATTAAAGGGTATGCGTTTTGATAACTGCAAAAAAAAATATTTCGACCATATAAGGGACACCCTTATTATATTATATTCAAAAATTAAATAAATAATTAATTAAATATTTTGTATTCAAAAACATTTAAGAATAGTTTATTTATTTCATACACCTTAGCTGCACTTACTACAGTTCACAATCTAATAAAGTTCTCAGTCAAAAGGGCCAAAAAAATAGGCCAATTAATTTCTGGTAAAAGGGGTGTTCTTGTTACTATGTGTGTGGATTTATTAATGCTTCTGAAAATTCTATACCCCATTATTTAGTATTTCCTAGAGTAAATTTCAAGTTTTGCATGTTGAATGGAGCTCCGTCTGGGACTGCAGGTGATGCAACAAAATCGGGATGGATGAATGGAGATATTTTTGTTAATGTTCTAACACATTTCCAGGCACATACACGCTGTTCGAAAGAAAATCCAGCTGTACTAATAATTGACAATCACGAATCACATATTACGATTTCCAGTCTAAATTTTACGAAAGATAATGAAATTGTTGTTGCAACCCTGCCTTCACATACCAGTAACAAATTGCAGCCTTTAGACAAAACTGTGTTCAAGTCACTTAAAAAGTTCTTCAATCTAGCTGCAAATGATTGGATGCTGTGTAATCCAGATCGTACAATCTCTATCTATGAATATCTTTTTTGCTTAGCACTGCTTATTGTAAGTCTTTCACTCCACAAAATATTACAAAAGTTTTTTCAGCGACTGGAATATGGCCTTTCAATAGAGAAATGTTTTGTGAAGAAGATTATTTGTGTTCGTACGTGTCAGTTCGTACGTCTTGTCCTACTGAAAATTATTTCCATGGTCAGATCAATGAAACTGAAGACCAGACATACAAAACCCAAGAATCAGAAGAGGTGGATCTTGCCATTAGTAGATCAGAATCGCCGACTGCAGGTTCTTCAGTAACTGTTCATGCACTATCTCTAAACCTGTGAGGAAATACATTTCTCCTCAAGAGATTAAACCTTACCTCAAGGCTGGTCCAAGAAAAGAAGTAAGAGTAGGAAAACAGAAAAAAAAGAGTCTTGTCCTAACCACGCAAGTAAAAAATGCTCTTGATAAACAATTAAAAAGTAAAAAGGGGGAATAAAAATAAGAAGGCATTGTTTTCAAAACAAACTACCTCCTACAGACTCAGAAGATGACGATGATCTAGATTATTTTCCAGCTCCAGCTGATCACCAAAGTACAGAGAATGAGATATCCACACATAACATGTGTGACACAAGCAGTATCTGTATAAATGATTGTTTCAATCAATGAGGGATAACTGAAATGTAAGGAAATATATTCTGTTGAAAAATTATAAATGTAAATGAAGTCAAATGTGACTAAAATAAACTATATAGGGTGAAAATTGCTTGCATCATTTGGAGTGTTTCATTGTACCCCAGTATGTGTTTCATTGTAAACCGGCATACGGGATACAATGAAACAATGTGAGACATTTACTTTTTGTTATTTTTCAAGCATAAGGATATTGTTTAGAACCTAATAAAAATTTATTTAGATGGGGAAAATACAAGACTAAAAGTATGCATTAATTATATTATTGTGCATGCAAAATTGGGGATAGGAAAAAATAATTAGTAAAATTTGTTTCATTGTACCCCGTCTTCCCCTACACACACATACATAACATAAAATATACAAAATAACATAACACACACAAAATAACAAAAAATAACCAAACAGCCGGGGTGCATTAACCAGAAACCGAAACTCGAAACTACCCATGCAAGCGCGCTGAAACTGCAGACATAGCATGGTAAGCAATATAATTTCAAGAAAACAAGAATTTCCAAAAAAATGTAACAAAAGTCTTAAAAAATGAAGAAATATTGGTGGATCAGGGCGTCATCAGGGAGGAGCCTGACCCAAACAACATAAAATGGTGTTTTCTACATATGAGCAGCATTAGACTGAAAAAATTGCTCATACACTCCCCCAAACACCACCAAAAAGCAAGTAAAACAAAAACAAAAACAAAACAGAGCAGGAACAAAACGAAATCGAAGCAGCAGCAGGGAGATCAACAACAACAAGCCTAAAAATTACCACCAAATGCCATCAATTACACAATCTAACAACATCCTAACACCATACTTCCGATGCAACGAGTCCATAAAAAGCATAAAATAAAGTTGTTTGGGTCAGG
Organism: Metellina segmentata; assembly: GCA_947359465.1. Taxonomy (NCBI): domain Eukaryota; kingdom Metazoa; phylum Arthropoda; class Arachnida; order Araneae; family Tetragnathidae; genus Metellina; species Metellina segmentata. The sequence goes on along the minus strand of OX375873.1, from coordinate 68,030,024 downwards.
CTCCTCCCTGATGACGCGCTAATCCACCAACATTTCTTCATTTTTTAAGACTTTTGTAACATTTTTTTGGAATATATATATATATATACACACACTAGCAAAATACCCGACCTTACTCGGTTTGAATTGGTTTACTCTAGATTGAAGATATAATCAAAATATATAATGACTTACGTTTTTCGTAGAATAAAGTAATATTTTAACACCTTTCAACAACTTCTACCACTTAGCCACTTAGTTTGGATACAAATCCTACACATGCATAACCATATAGTATGTAATATAATTCACATACATCACACCTTGCTGTAAGACAAAGCTACAAAATGACGAAAGGTGGCATTGAGGTTACTACAACAAAAGACGATTTTGAGGGAAATTAGGAATTCCTTAAGTTCTTTTCATGTTCAATTCAAGTAATAAAAACGACTATTTACGGCAAGGGCTATCACGCTCATAGTCAACAAAACAATATTTTTTACTTGTGGCACTCTTGCATCCAGTATGCGACATTGTGGAATTCGCAATCTTCTCTTGTCATTATGACAAAGGATATTTTAATGTTTGAATTGTTCTAGTTCAGATTTTTTAAACATTATTATTCTTTCAATATCGGTATTATTCTTTCAATAGTGGCATAATTGCACTTAAAATGTGCTTTATTCTGAATTACCTGCCACTTTAAGTGGAATACTTTGTCGTGGTGTCGCTTGTGATGAAAAAGAAACACAATTTATTAAAATAATAAATATTTAAAACAGAAAACAAAAGAAAACAGCGACATAAAACAAAATAAAAGGTGTAAAGAAAAAGTTCTAAAGATATTAATTTGTGATTCCTTTAGGTCTCTTAATCTCCCAGTTGCCACAACTTACAACTAAAAAGTGCACAAATTTTAGAAATGCGAAATTAATTCAGAGCGAAAGAAACACGAGTTTCCGTTTTATTCCCGTTCGTTGAAAAATATCGTCTGTCCCAAATATTCGGAAATCGTTTACATTGCGCAAAGAAAAAAAACCAACCTCGAAATAAATGAAGTATCAAAACTAAACTTCCATTAAAAAAATATATATATTTTTTAAAATTATTGTTTTTTAGCAGTACTGGTAAAGCAAATAAAAGTAATCGTAGTACTCAATATATATTCCAATTATTCCAAAACTACCTAATTATGGTTGATTTAAGTATACTCAATCACGTGTTTTAGCATGAAACTCAACTAAACATAACAATAAAGAAATGTTTGACATTGCATTCACTGGAATAATAGATAATGTATAAAATAAAATACATTGCAATAAAATATGTGGAATAAAATTCATGTGATGCCTACACAAACACACAAACACAAAATCGAACATAGAACAGAAAGACGGACAGACAGACTTTCGCAACCGTTTTTTCGCTCACTAAATGAAGATAAGTAGTCATTGTATGCAAATTTTCATGAAAATAAATTAAATTTTATGGACGTGTATAGGGCACATACATTCATACAGACAGACAAATGGACAGACAGATAGACAGACAGACAGACAGATGGACAGACAGACAGACACCAAACGCCAAAGAGGCGGATTTGGCATCAAAAGGGTCCAAAACGGATAGAAAACTTGAAATGGGTCGAAAATATTGAATGTACAAACAAACACTTCATTCTTATTTATATAGATATACTAGCAAAATACCCGACCTTGCTCGGTTTGAATTGGTTTACTCTAAATTAAAGAGATAATCAAAATATATAATGGCTTACGTTTTTTGTAGAATAAAATCTTATTTGAATACCTTTCACCGTCTTTATAATTTGTACAACTTACTTTGGACACAAATCCTACACATGCCTATCCATTGATGTTATATATTTCACATACATCGCACCCTTGCTGTATGACAAAGCTACAAAATAACGAAAGGTGACACTAAGGTTACTACTACAAAAGACGATTTTGAGGAAGATTTGGAATTCCCTTTCTTAAGTTCTTTTCATGTTCAACTCAACTAATAAAAATTATGATTTACGGCGAGTGCTCTCGCACTCATAGTCAACAAAACAATATCTTTTTACTTGTGGCACTCTTGTATCCGGTATGTGACATAGTGAAATTTTGCAATCTTCTCCTGTCATTATGATAACGAAATTTTTAATGTTTAAAAAGTTCTAGTTCGTATTTTTTTAACATTATTATTCTTTCTACAACGGCATTATTCTTTCAATAATGGCATAACTACACTTAAAATTTATTCTGACTTACCTGCCATTGTTATGACGAATACTTTGTGGTGGTGTTGCGTGTGATGAGAAGGAAAACACATTTTTTAAAATAATAAATATTTAAAACAGAAAACAGCGAAATCAAACCAAATAAAAGATGTCGGAAAAAATTGTTCTAAAGATATTAATTTGTGATTTATTTTTATCTCTTGATCTCGCACAGTTGCCACTACTTACAACGAAAAGCGTACAAAATTTAGAAATGTGAAATAAATTCAGAGCGAAAGAAACAGAACATTTCACTGCTCGCGCGATCTTGTTCATTCTCGTTTCGTTGAAAAATATCGTCTGTCCCAAATATTCGGAAAACGTTTTCATTGCGCAAAGAACAAAAATAAGACTCGAAATAAATGAAATATCAAAGCTGAAATTCCACAAAAAAAATTAAAGAATAATTAATTTTTAGCAGTACTGGTAAAGTAATCGTAATATTCAATACTAGCAAAATACCCGACCTTACTCGGTTTGAATTGGTTTACTCTAGATTGAAGAGATAATCAAAATATATAATGACTTACGTTTTTTGTAGAGTAAAAATTTATTTTAATACCTTTCGCCATCTTTATATTTTCTACAACTTACTTTGGACACAAAACCTACACATGCATATCCATTAATGTAATACATTTCACATACATCGCACAATTGCTGCATGACAAAGCTACAAAATGACGAAAGGTGATACTAAGGTTACTACTATAAAAGACGATTTATAGGAAGATTTGGAATTCCCTTTCTTAAGTTCTTTTCATGTTCAACTCGATTATTAAAAATTACGATTTACGGCGAGTGCTCTCGCACTCATAGTCAACAAAACAATATTTTTTACTTGTGGCACTCTTGCATCCGGTATATAACATTGTGAAATTTTGCAATCTTCTCCTGTCATTATTACAACGAATTTTTTAATGTTGAAAAAAGTTCTAGTTTGGATTTTTAAACATTACTATTCTTTCAATAACGGCATTATTCTTTCAATAATGGCATAACTACACTTAAAATTTACTGAAAATTTATACTGACTTACCTAACATTTTTAAGTCTAATACTTTGTGGTGCTGTTGCGTGTGATGAGAAGGAAAACAGATTTATTAAAATAATAAATATTTAAAACAGGAAACAGCAAAATAAAACAAAATAAAAGATGTCGCAAAAAATTGTTCTAACGATATTAATTTGTCATTCAATTTTATCTCTTGATCTCGCACAGTTGCCACAACTTACAACTATTAGTGTACAAAATTTAGAAATGTGAAATTAATTCAGAGCGAATGAACCAGAAAAAATATCACTGCTCACGCGATCTTGTTCATTCTCGTTTCGTTAAAAAATATCGTCTGTCCCAAATATTCGGAAATCGTTTTCATTGCGCAAAGAAAAAAAATAAGACTCGAAATAAATTAAGTATCAGAGCTAAAATTTCACCATAAAATTTTTTTTTGAAAAGTAATTGGTTTTCAGCATTACTGGTAAAGCAAATGAAAGTAATCGTAATATTCAAACTACATTCCAATTTTTCGAAAACTATCAAATTGTGGCTGATTTAAGTATACTTACTCAGGTGTTTTAGCATGAAACTCTTCTAAATATAACAATAAAAAAATGTTTAATATTGCATTCACTAAACTAATAAATAAGGTATAAAATAAAACACATTGCTATCAAATATCTAGAATACAATTTATGTGATGTGTACACAAACACACAAACACAAAATCGAGCATAGAACAGAAAGACGGACAGACAGACTTTCGCAACCAATGCCACTAACTAAATGAAGATAAGTACTCACTGTATGCAAATTTCCATGAAAATATCTTAAACCGCGTGGACGTGTATAGGGCACAACATACATACATACAGACAGACAGACACAAAACGAGAAAAGGGCGGATTCGGCATCAGAAGGGTCCAAAACGGATAGAAAATTTGAAATGGGTCGAAAATATTGAATGTACAAACAAACACTTCATTCTTATTTATATAGATACATTCCAATTTTTCCAAAACTACCAAATTATGGTTGATTTAAGTATACTTACTCAGGTGTTTTAGCATGAACCTCAACTAAATATAACAACAAAGAAATGTTTAATACTGCATTCACTAAACTAATATATAGTGCATAAAATAAAACACATTGCAATCAAATATCTGGAATAAAGTTCATGTGATGCCTGCACACACATACAAACACAAAATTGAACGTAGAACGGTGAGACGGATAGACAGACTTTCGCAACCAATTCCACTCACTAAATGAAGATAAGTACTCACTGTATGCAAATTTCCATTAAAATATATTAAACCGTGTGTACGTGTATAGGGCACATACATACATACATACAGACAGACAGACACCAAACGTTTTAAATACGTAAATTCGTCTTATGTTTCGAAAGAAGATTACATATAATACTATGATTAGCAGCTGCAATTAGAAAGTTTATTGCAATTCATTGAAATCAGCCAGAGAAAAATAATTTTTTCAAATAAATCCATTGTTATAGCATTTTCTAAAACCTGAAAAAAAATTAACTTGCCTCTTTTGGGAAACATTAACCATAAATGAAGAAAATGCGAGGAAACAAAACTTTATTTCAGAAAATCTAAGATTTTCTTCTGACCAAGGTTTGCTGTTGTATTTGAGAGTAAATAATTTTGAAGTTGGAGAATATTTGTAAAGATAAAGTCCGGCACATTGCTTTGTGACGAAATAAATGTCCGCATTGTCTTCTAACTTGCTATGGCTTCTGAAGAAGCGACATTGCGCACATCATCTCCAACCACAGCCTCTTCATCTTCACTACTTTCATTGGCCTCATCTTAGCTGTCTTTAATGGATTGGGTGATGTTTGCTTCGGTTAGTTCATAACATGTTGAAACGTTGTCCTCCCCCACCCCCATCTACACTGAGATAATTTTTCAAATTTACGTCGTCAGGAACCGAAGTTTTATTTTTTGAAGCGTTCCAAATTTTCTCTAACTCAGATTGCTGAATGTCATGCGTATTTGATTCATCTTTCAAGTCGGCTTCTTCTGAAATTGAATTGGCGTCTTTGGCTGTTGTTGCATATGTTTCCAACAGTTTGTTACTGCTGATTGACTGATGTCTTCCCAATATCCACATACCCATTCCTTCACGTAGCATTTTCTTTGGATATTTTTCTCCAAATCGCTTAGAAATTGACGTAACAAAAAGGTTCTGTAGCGTGATTTTACAGCTCTGATGATGCCTTGGTCAAGAAGCTGAAGTTTTGCCATGCAATTAGGCGGGAAATTCGGTTACGACAGTGACAAATTTCTGCTTGTTTCTTAGAAAACCAGTCTTTATTTTGGAAGCTGGTTTCAGCCCGACTAAAACGAAATTCATTGAATCTAAAGAAACTGCATGCTTGTTATCAGTTGAGGGAACCATAAAAGGAAAACATATTTTTGCCTGTACAAATAGTTCGTCGTATCGGGATTTTCAAAAATCGATCATTTCGTTACATTGAGATTCATTTAACATTGTTTTAATTGCTTTTCGGATGGGGCTTCCATGACTTTCGTAATAACGGGATTTTTCGCTGTATCGGTATTCGTTGTAACGGCATCTTACTGTATAACTATGAGATTTAAAAGAACATACACTCTATAACAAAAAAATCGACGCACCAAGAAGGAGTTGTCCGATGGAGACAAAAAATTGGTGGATAGGAAAATTATGTACAAAATAGAAAATGATTAAAATTTCAGAACAATTGAATGATTTATTTCAGAGCTACAGTAACGAGCTCAATAAGGTGTTGACCCGCTTCTAGCCTGGATGCAAGCTGCCACACGGCGTGGCATAGACCGATAAAGCTCCCGGATGGTCTCATGCGGTATTTCTTGCCAAATTTGCTCCACTTGTCGGACTACGTCATCAACATTCTCTACCGGATGCAGTCGCCTACCCATCGTATCCCAGACATACTCGATGGGTGAGAGATCTGGTGATATGGCTGGCCAAGGAAGTGTTTGACAAACTTGAAGACAGTTCATAGCAACACGTGCCGTATGTGGTCTGGCATTGTCTTGCTGAAAAATAAGCCCAGGGTACTGCGAAAGGAACGGTAGCAAAACAGGTCTCAGTATGTCGTCAGCGTACCGCTGTGCAGTAAGTGTTCCTCTAATGACGACCAAAGGGGTCCGGCTTTCAAGGGAAATGGCACCCCAGACCATAACTCCTTGTTGAGGGCCCGTGTGGCGTGCAAAAGTGAAAGCAGGACAGGGCGTTTCCAGACACGTCTTCGATGATCGTCAGAACACAGTTGGAAGCAGGATTCGTCGCTAAAGACTATACGTCCCCAGTCAGCATCATTCCAGCCTGATCGAGCCAAGCACCACTGTAATCTGGCTCGACAGTGTGCAGGCGTGAGTGGCAGGTGGCGTAACAGTCGGTACGAGCGTAGATTTCGCTCTCTCAGCCGTCTGTGAATGGTCATGGTGAACACTCGTGTGTGGGTCGCACGACTGGTGGTCGATGGCGATGAATCAGGCGCTGTGACAGCTGATCTGACAATCACTCTGTCCTCGCTATCTGTTGTGGCCCTACGTCGACCGCTACCATCATGACGCTGAAATCTGCCACTGTCCACCCACTCTTACCAGCATCTTCTAATCGCCGTATCGCTTCGACTCACATGACGAGCGATTCTCCGATTTGCCCAACCTGCCTCTTTCAATCCAATGATACGATCTCTTTCAAACTCTGAAAATTCCTCGTAATGAGCTCGAATCCTGCGGCGAGGAATTTTTTCAGTAGTTGAAAGGTATCCTAAATCGCAATGCAGCAGAAATTCTTAACAACAGTTCAAAAACAACTCCTTATATACATCTGCTGGATGCGCAGTTCCGGTGCTCTGGAGATCGCATTATTCATTCATTGGACACCACATTTGAATCATTTGCATATTTGGTCAAAACATTTTTGCATACGAAATTTCAAAGCAATCGGATGATTCCTTCTTGTTGCGTCGATTTTTTTTGTGATAGATTGTATATTATTACTGAATACAAAATTTGTTAATTATTCGTATACAAGCCTAAGAAGATTATATTATCTTAATTTATCTTCATCCAGAGTAAATAATTTTGTTGAGCGAATAAAATTAGGGGATAAATAAGTTTATTCAGAGCTTCTGAAGGACGACACTCAAAGTGCATGCAAGTTTTATAATTGCAGCACTTTGTTCTGATTAGAAAGCATGGGTACCATGCTATTCAGAGTACACCAACTTGCTTAGAGTTTTAATAAGTTGTGCAATGCACTTAGTATAATAAAATATATTTTGTTGTTCTAGTTACAAACCAAGATTTTTTAAAACGAATATGATGATATTGTATTTTGTTCTTTCTTCTCTAATAACATGATTCCAAATGTTTTTTTATTTTAATTGCTAACACCTATGTAGAGGTAAACTTTTAACATTATAATTTATTGGAAAATTCAAACACACATGGTTACAGGATTTTTCATGCAGTTTAAAAGCATTTATTTCTAATTTCATTGGCGTAGAATTTCTTCATTGCACTAATTATGACTATAAGAATGACACTTGCGCCTTTTTTTATTTCTGTCTAATTATATTTTCAATTGCATTCTAATCAAGGTTATTACTAAGTGATGTTTGTTAAGCATAAATACATGCCATGTTTCTAAAATTTCTATATATTTTAGTGAAAAAGTCGAAAAATCATTTATTTCTCAAGTTTTTCAACTGCTGATTATTCAAGAAAGAATATCAATAGCATAATATAGTTCAATAGTTCAATAATATAATAATTGCAGGTCTTGGACCGTCGAACATTCACATGCAAATTTGGAGTGGGTAAGAGATTCTCTAAGAGGTTAATATCGAATTGAGAATAAAAAAAAATTCGATGTGTATGGCTCTCCTTTCGTTGTTGGGAAGACATTTAATCGCAACATTAACCAGGATATGTTGCAGATCTTTTTTTGTGTGCCGCAACTGGTTCCTGAATGGAATTATCTACACTTTGTCTTCCAACATATAGGTCATCATCTGACCGTAGTTCCAAATAACGTGGTGTTGTCTTTGGATCTTTCCCTTAGGGGATTGATCCCGGACCATCGTCAATAACCCGTTGTGTTGCTCCAGTGCAACGTTAATTAAAAAATAACCAAATTCCAACATATACGGCATCACCCCATTTTGCAAAGTGTCCGTGACCACCCTTATGAAACTTTCTCAAGTAAGGTGGATAGAAAGAGATTCAACCAAATATTTGGATCTAAATTCATTTGATCTCACACTTCTTGATATTTGTGAATGGATTTTTAAACAAAGATGTACAAATTTAAGATCAAGAGCACTAATAAACTTAAGTAGCGGATTACAGCTGCGGTGACTAAGGTACACACCTGATACCTAAGGAAAATTTTCTCCATGCTACCACTGAAAGTTTGAGGATTTTTGTTTTGATTTTCAAGTTGGAAATGCATTAACGTTTATTGTTATAATGCGTTGTATTCCTTTTTAACACAAAAGAGGTATTAAAATGTTTCTTCACAGAAATAAACTGCTTCTTTAGAAACACCCTGTATACTGATCAAGCAGAAATGCTACAGCACAGCAACATTATGTATTCTGTGAAAAATTAGCTGTTGAGAATTGATAGAAACAAATATAATGGATAGGTGATAAACTAGAAGAGAGAGAGAGAAAGTAGAAAATACGTTTCATGTTCTTTCAAACTCGGAGAACCGTAGACATCAAATACCTTTGATGGACATCTTTGAGTATGAGTATCTCCTAAAGCAAAACAAAATATACATTTTGAAGGGGAAAGGTGATTTGTTCCCTTAGTCTGACTTGACTTTATGCATGATAATGAATAAAACATGAAACTCGGAAAACTTGTGAAGATTCTTTTTTTTACCTTCTGCTCTTGGGACATTTCAACTTGTTTCTTACAATTTTGTTTTCATGCTGTCATTGGAAAAGCAAGTCAACATAAAATCAGGGTTTTTTTTATCCTGCAAATGCGAGTTTTTTATTTTGTAACACTATCACTATACATTTAAAAAACAACACAACCGTTGAATTAATTTTTATTTGCACATTGCGTGCTGTGACTGAAAACTTTCTAATTGCTGTAAAGCTGGTTTCACAAAATTTTAATACTGCGGAGTGATAACTTTTTGTAATAATTTTTCCCGGTTACCCAACAAAACGTTTTGTTTGTAAAATTAACTTCTCTCTAGTGATCTGGACTAACTTTTGATTCTATCAGATTGTTAATAATAAAAAACTCGAGTGTGGTTAAACCCTATTGAACTTAACAAAGTTAATAATCTCAATAAATAGCTGAACATTTATTTTCTTACTAAAGAAAATAAAAAAATAGTATAAATGTAAAATATCCATAGGTTAATATGAAATATAATGTAAGTTGGTAACATGGAAAAACTTAGTTTAAAATGTTTTGCGATACATAGCATATTCTTATAAGGTAAGTACGTATTAAGGAACATTAAGTAATTTGGAACACCGTAATGTCCAGGTAGGTAACTATCAAAATATATCGGAATTTGTATGAAATATTTTGGTGTTAGAAGATAGTATCCATATTATGTTTTGAGTCAATTCGTTTTTTAAATAGATATACTTCATATTTCGAGATTATGAAAATATATTAGACACCTCTAAAAATCCTATTATTTAAAAGAAAATAAGTTGAACATAATGTGTTTTCAAGTTAAATCTTACGTATTCCCACGTTATGCATCACAATAAAAATAACACAATAAATAAATGTTGAAATAAAAAAAATGTTACAAAAAATTAATGTATCACTTAAGTTTAAAGTTTTTATTACTTGATTTATCATAAAACACATTTTTTGTGAATATTTAATACAATTTTTTGGTTTAGTTTAAGTTTTCTTAAAATAAGTGTAATTTATCAGTCGAAACACATGCATAGGAACAAATACAAGTTTTAAAGATAAAATTTTTGTGCAAAATAAATTTTAAGTAAACAAATTCAATGTGGGTTTGGATTGGACTACATTCTAGTCCCACTCTCACACACCTGTGGTCTCTGCAAGTCTCCGAGTCAAGAACATCACTTATCTATGATATTGATATCAACAGATGAAGAACTGATCATCGTTATTTCAGGCCACTCAGTGTCTGAATGTGACATGAAGGGGTATGCACACTCGGCCTTATTGGTTAAGGTTAGGTCGTTTATTATTAGAAATTCAATGACACTTCCATTCCGAGATCTTCGAAATTATATCCCAACATGGTACACTATGCATCTCTTATGGTTAGAAATTTGTCAATATTTAGGCTTATATTCATTTCATTAATTAGATACTCTGTCAATATGAGGTTGAAAATAACCTCTTTCAAAATTTAATATAAATTTGTGTTGATCAAACTTTCCGCAATTTGTCTTTAAACTAGTAATTTAAAATTTTAATGCAGATAATTACTATACAGTTTTAATTTATCGAAGCTAACAGTGGATGATCAATCGGATATCTTTCCACCATGTAGGCATTTGAAATATGTAAAAACTCTAATCTTACTTTTACAAAAGCGTTACATAGAGTTGTAGAAAGAATATTACACTAGAAGTTCCAGTTGTGCGTCTCAGCAGGAAACTTAGAAAGATTACCAAACAGGGTTAACTGCGTATGGAATGGTGCTGTGGCCGAGAGACGTGGCATGGAATGGCAGTTTCTCATATAAAGACACAAATTCCGCTTCTGACATAGGGCATATAATCATTGCATTAGTGAGAGTGTATCTATTCTAAGTTTATTGTCAATAGGTGATAGCTGTAACCTTTAGTGCAATTGTGTGGGCCATCAGTTATGACAAACGAACTTCTCTAGTAATGGTACGTGGTAGTTTTACAGCACTGAGTGATATGTCCAGTAGATCCTACAACATGTTGTTCTGCTCTTCGTGTAACGTACTCATGAATCTATTTACCAGCTAGATGCACCTGATGCCTCTCGCAGGAGTGCCTTTGTGGTTTGAAACCTTTCTGTATCCAGAGAGATCCCCAGATCTGTCTAACATCGAGAATATCTCGATTATGCTAGGCCGTCAATTGTACCATCCCTCCCAGGAATAAAATGAATCTGGAACATCATTGTCAGAATGCTTGGTAACATTTGTTCCAAGGTAGCATAAGAAAGTGACTACAAGCCACGTCGTATTCAGGAAAGTTTACAACTTTCTAAATTTATGAATTTTTTTTATGTAATTCTACAATAATAATAAGTATTCTACATTTTATTTCACAATAATTTCTTTATCTCTTCATGTGTAGCACACATGCTAAATTTCATTCCGATTAAACACTGACTTTAGGGTGTTGTTTCTATTGCTTTGGCAGAAAGTGTGTGTGTGTGTGTGTGTGTGTGTGTGTGTGTGTGTGTGTGTGTGTGTGTGTGTGTGTGTGTGTGTGTGTGTGTGTGTGTGTGTGTGTGTGTGTGTGTGTGTCGTGCTTATATTGATTTGTCGGTGTATTGTCATTTTCGCTACATGAGGGATAGTTAGCAGGAACCCGTTAAGTTGCTAGGAATTCAAATTATAATTCCAACGATATTTGAATAAATTATATTGCTGATTATGGGGGTATTTGAAGCAATTTTTTTTAAAGTAACAAGAAAGGACTCTTCTAGCTTAGTACACACAATTCCTTTTGTCTTTGTCAGTAAGAGACCTTTTGACAGGAAAAAGTGAGCTATCTTCATTATGATAAGGTAGTATGGAGTTTAATGGATTAAATGGAATCATTTTCTACTGTTTACACAGCGTAATTGTACTTGGAAGAAAGGGATGTGGGACAGATGACCCACGTTTTTTACCTTTTTTAGGATGCCCCGAGGTGGAAAAAACGAAAAAAGAAGTTAAGGAAAGATACGAAAGCAAAAGATTTCTTGTACTTGGATATTTATTCAAAGAGACGGTCTTCTAGTATAGTAGAAAAGTAGAATGTGCAGTAGGTCACATCAATTTTTTTGACTTACAACATTAAAAAGTAAGAGATTTATATAAACTAGTAACATGACTTGAACATTCAAAAGTGATTTTGATTACTTTATTAGAATTTAGTTTTACTTGGTAAATAACTACTTAAAAATAAAGATTTCTCATCTTATAAAAATTATATAATTTATTATTAAACTATATAATTAAATTATTAAACTGTTAAATTATTAAATTATACCGTGCAATGTTTGCAGCTTCAGAGTGCTTACTTGGCTAGTTTTGACTTTCGTTTTCTAATTAAATACCCATGTTGTTTAGTTTTATGCTTTTTAATGTTTTAGGTGTTTTTGTTATACTTATATATACACTGAAGTGCCAAAAGTCATGAGATACCTCCAAATATCGTGTGGGACCTACTTTTGCCTGGCGAAGTGTATCAACTTGACGTTGGCATTGACTCAACAAGTCGTTGGAAGTCCCCGGAAGAAATATTCAGTCATGCTGCCTCTGCACCCATCCATAATTGCGAAAGCGTTACCGGTGCAGTATTTTGTGCACAAACGTACATTTCAATCATGTCCCTTATATGTTCGATATGATTCATGTGATTTTGGCATGGTTACATGGCATCGGTGACGTGACATTTTAGGGTACGTAAAGCACACGAATGGTTGCAAATGGTCTCCAAGTAGCAACATAACCATTTCCAGTCAATAATTGGTTCAGTTTCATCAGAGGACCCATTCCATGCCTTGTAAAAACAGACACCACACCATTATGGAGCCACCACCAGCTTGCACAGTGCTCTGTTGACAACTTGGGTCCATGGCCTCGTGGGGTCAGCGGCACACTCGAACCCTACCCTCCCTTCAGCTTTTAACAACTGAAATCGTGACTCATCAGACAAGGCAACGTTTTTACAGTCATCTAGGGTCCAACCGATATATGTTCACGAGCCCAACAGAGGTGCTGCAGTCGATGGCGTGTTGTCAGTAAGGGCACTCGAGTCGGTCTACTGCTTCCATAACCCGTCAACTCCAAATTTCGCTGCACTGTCCTCACAGACACGTGTCGTACGTCTAACATTGACTGTTGATGTTACTTGACGAGTCTTGCTTGTCTGTTAACACTGAATACTCTACGTACACGTCGCTGGTCGTCTCGGTCATTAAGTAGACGTGGTTGGCCACTGTGTTGTCCATGGTGGTAGGTAATACCTGAAATTATATTTCATCTGCACACTCTTGACTCTGTGGATCGAGGAATGTTTAATTCCCTAACGTTTTCCAAAATGGAATTTCCCATGCGTCTAGCTACAAACAGCATTTCGCGTTTAAATTCTGTCAATTCCTGTCGTGCGGCCATAATCGCGTCAGAAAACTTTTCACATGAATCACTTGAAAACAATTTAAAGCCCCGACAACGCACTGCCTATTTATACATTTCTTATGCGATGCTACTGCCATCTGTATGTTTGCATATTGCTCACATAACTTTTGGCACTTCAGTGTATGTGTGTTTGAGGGTTTTCTCTTAGAATTAAGATCATTGTTAACTATCGAGAAGCCGTCTTTTGACTTTTAATTGCCATAATACCTGTGTGTTCTTCCCATTACGTATTTGTATTCGACATTGACGTTTTATGGTTTTTGAAGCATTTTAACCACTTAAAAAAGCTATCTTGTATTATTTAGAAACTTGTTATGGGAAAAGGAAATTCGGATTACTTCCGAATTTTGTATGACAAACTTTTGATCGTATCGAATTTATTTATTAACCAATTTAAAAAATAATTGTACCGTAAGAAAGAGTACATTCTAAGGTATACTGCGATGTTTCCAAATTAAAAACTAATAGTAATAAGAAATAAATATGACAGTTAAAAAAAAAGTAACAAAAACTCCCGATTTTTCCCGAATTTCAAAAAAAAAATATTATTTGGAATCAAATTGAAATTAAAAAAAAAAAAAACTCGACTAGCTACAAAAATTCCCGTTGAGAGGTACTTTAAAAAAAATCAAGACTGAAGACTGAAAATTTGTACGTCTTTTACTCACTCGCGTTAGAAATTTTGCCTGTTGAATTTTGACACTTAATAAACCCTAAACTAATAGCCGCATCGGAAAAAAAATCTTTATAATTGTCCAGGGAGCACGATGAAGAACAAACCATGTCAATTTCGTAATTTTCTGATCCGTACTTTCTAGGGCAACCGCCTGAGAATAGAGCTAAACAACACAGTTTTCATTCCTGCTGCAGCGGTAACTTGTTTTTAATATCGAGAGATTTCAGAGGGTGTTGCATTTTTTAAAGTCACCGCTATATAATTTTTACTTACAAACTTAAAGTAACTGTTTCTTAGAAATCCATGATTCTATGCATGTAAATATAATTTTGGATCCGTTTATCTCTCTTTCGTTTTACATTGTTCTATAGGGGTTCAAGTACTTAACATAACTTAAATAGTACTTAGAGAGCGGCAGGTAATAAGAATATACATAACTTCCTAATTTGTTTTCATAATGTCTTACTTAAAAATATTAATTACTTCCCATTGTTTTGATTAAAATGTGAGTTATTTTGAACTTGGTTTTTCTGGTTGAATTATGTATATATGCACATATGTTAAATGCTCTTCTTTCATCATCAAAACAGAGTGAAATTGATCCCTCGAAGTCTTTAAACATTTCAATTCTATCTCTTACTGGTAGTTTGTTATTGTAACCCCAAACCATAAAATACTCCATTGGAAAAAAATGGTTTCAAGCATTTTTTTAACGTTCCCGATGGAATTGTTTTTACAATTTTTGCCATGAAAGCTTTCTTCGAAAAGTCAAAACGCATAAAACTGCCACGGGGAAAATAGAATAGAATGAATTCACACACAGAAATTGTAGAAAACAAATGATTCTAGAGGCTTTAGACATTCTTAGAAGTTTTTATCAATTATTTTCAGAAAATAATTTACAGTAAATCGGGTAAAATTAATTTGATTACCTAGTTAGTTTATCTTTTTTTTCTACTATTGAAACTGTATTCATTTTTTTATTCGTTTTGATACTTGATTTATCTTTCAGAATTTCTCTCTACCCAGATCCCAAATAAACCAATCTCACACGAATTTTATATGCAAATTACAACACATGGAACTGACTAAATTTGAGTAAAATATAATAAAAAATGTTCAGTTTCAAAGAAATTTTCAAGGGAATAATACGGAATTCGTCTTGAACCCCTATAGAACACTGTAAAACGAAAGAGAGATACATGGGTCCAAAATTATATTTACATGCATAGAATCATGGATTTCTAAGAAACAATGAACTATAATTTTATGAATTTGACTGGAATGAGACATAACATCATACACATAAATACAAAGGGAAAAAAATTGAGAACACTGCATCTGATATAAAATTGTAGCATGAAACCATAAAAATGGCAATTATATGTGACAAGGAGAGTTCGGAAAAAATGAATAACTCAGAAAAAAAGAGGCTTATGAATTTAATATGGAATGTGTACGCCCCTGACTTGCACACACATATCGCAACGTGATTTCATGCAGGAAATAATGTTGTCAATTATATATTGGGGAATTAAGTTACTATCCTACAGTAATGTGGTTATCAGGTTATTTATATCTCTAGGAGGAGAATGTCTCCGTGCTACTGCTTTTCCAAGGTAGTTCCATAAGTTCTCTATCGGGTTCAGATCGGGAGATTTTGCTGACCACGGTATCCGTTCAATGACCTCATTTTCAAGGAACTCGTCAAAGTGGATTGCTCGATGAGGACGAGCATTATCGTCCATAAATAAAAAATCAGAGCCATATCCACCTCTGAAATGTCTTACATAACGTTCTAAGACCTCATCCAGATATTTCTGGCTGGTTAACGATGCATTGCTGTAGACTCCAGTTCTGATGTTCTTTGGCACCAATTAAAGCTATCCCTCATGTGATGTGAAGACAGTGAAACACGTACCCTTGGCTTTCTGGCATAAAGACTTTTTTCACTAAGCCTTCTGTATACAATTTGCCGTGGCGGCTGGAAGCTCTGAACTTAACTGCCGAACAGTAGACTTCCTGTAACGAAGGGCATTTATTGCCATATATATTGATCTTGAGAAGCAGTTTTTATACGTTTAAGACCTTGTCAAGGCTTCCTTATAACAGTTCCAGAGTTCTGAAATTGTTTCTATAGCGCAGGGACTGTCTTTCTTGAAATATTCACACATCTCGCTGCTTCCATGATTGTCTGGCCTGCTTCTAAATGGCCGATAATGCGCCACTGTACAAATTCTTCCAAATCATACTTCGAAACCATAACAAACCGTTTCGATTCCTTACACACTGAAATAAAACTCTGTATTACAGAAATTCACTTAGATATTCACTTCGCGCAAAGCTCTTGGTTTTCACCGTCGGATGACGTAATGCCTTGATTTGCATATCAGAAACCGTTTGAACACTTTTGATTTGATAGTTCTAATTAGACTTATTTTTCACACATTCCCTGCAATAATGGATTACATCGATTGGGTATTTCATGGAATATAATTATTTTTGGGTATATGAAGACAATTTGGACATCAATGTATATCGACGAAGAATGTTTATGGGTATACGATGATCAATTTAGAGGAATAGGGTACAGCTCAAATGTGATATTGCTATTTCTATCTGATACCGAAAAGGTGGATACTTAAACTCACAAGCATCTATCCGTTCTGCCACCACAAGAATCTTTCTAGTGCGGTTATTTAATCGTTTTATGTGCTGTAGGGAAATTTTTTTTTCAAAACTTGGAAATTTTGACGCGCTCAGAGGGTAAAGAAAGGTACTGTAACGAAAATAAACAAGCCATTACATTTCTGTGACAAGTGAAAAGACACTATCAAAACTTGGAATGAAATAATGACCATTTCTTTTTTTATGAACCAAATGATGACCCAAATCACTCAGTATATCAACAAAGACTTAAGTTCTTAAGGAGGGAATAACTAACTTTTTACTTAAAATATCTTTATCCTCAACTTCAGTAAAGGGTAATTCCGGAGAATCGAGTATTACTAAAGCAAGATTTGTATCGCTCAGTACCATTTTGTACAGAATAAACCCAAAGGAAGATACTGGTATCCATAGGTAAAACAAAAATATAAACGTTTTGCGATTGGTGACTAAATTGCCAATGACCTCAAAAAGACTTTGGGATCTATGCGATGAAAAACAACTTATTTTTCATCTGCAAAAAGTCACATCTTGCCAACAAACCAAGCCACACTCATCAGAGGCACATTACTAGTTTGTAATGAACGAAGTGTTTGGTGGGGGGATGCAACATTTACATAGATTAAATTGAGATTTATTGTTTAATTTAGTACAGGAATTCAAAATGTCGAAATTTATAGTATAACCAAAAATCATAAAGACACATTGAAACCGTATCAGAAAAGATACGAGACAATTAATAATAAAACGAGGTGCCATTAACTCCATCTGATATGAACAGAGGCTATTCGTGGAGGGAATGTCTGTACGAGTACATCAAAGGATTGAAGAGTGGTGCCTATGCAGTTAGATAGTTTGGAATGTATCGAAAAAAGTACTATCGTCATAGAAGGATGACCACAGCATATTCACATCTGACGTCAACGAAAACAACGACAGGAGCAACATATCAAGAAGAGCACTATGTAAGTACTAATGGGTACAGCTACACTCTACGTTTATGAGTGATGGCAACGTCTTGGCGATTTTTTTTGGCGCGCTTCTAGTAGCGAGTTACGATAAATTAAGGCAACCCATCTTTCGTTACGTTTGTTGTGGTTTTCATGGCAACCTCGGCAAACGGAAACTTTCAGTTTTCATTTTGAATATTCTAGAAAGTTCTTCCAAAATCCGTTAAAGTCGTTTGATTTCATTGATTCGTTTGAAATTTTTTCTTTCCTCCCATTGGTTATTTTGTTTTTAAAAATTTCCTTTGATTGCATTGGTCCTTTTAAATCGTTTTGGGTGATACCATTGGTCCATTTATTTGTATTTTGACAGTTGTGGAATTTTTATTTTATTATAATAGTTTTCTTGAAAGGATAAAGAGTTTTTTTTTTTTACCATTTTCGTATTCATTATTTTTTTACGAAAGAATTCTGACGTTATCAGGTTGTATTATTTCTTGCTTTTGTTTTCTTTTGTAAATCTTTTTCTTTTTCAACATGCCCACTGTATTTAGTGTAATTGATAATTTTCACGGTATTCTTACCCAACATTTGTAGTTTAGTTTCTCTGCTGGTTCACAAATATGTTTTGATATGTGCTTAAACTTACTACTTTTTGTGAAAGTTTTTAAAAAATATACTTTTTAAAACTTTCTGAAATGTATTTAAAAAGTGTGTTGTAAAAAGAAAAAAATTTGCGACAGAAAAAGAGTTAAGAAATAATTATTTCTTGGCGACTTTAGAAATGCGCCAAAAATATCGCCAAGGCCGTTGCCATTGCTCATAAACGTAGAGTGTAGCTGTACCTACTAATGATTACAAGAAATATAGAAATATTAATAGGTGTATAAAAATAAATTGTTCCCTCTACTAATACATATATATACCAAACAAAAAACTCGGATAAGAACAGAGTTGGTAGAGTAACCATCAACCAACGAAGTTATTGTCTGTACTGGCAGTTACGCACTTGCTACAGATGTCTTATTTGTCGACATTCATTGCATCGCTCTGCACCACCTATTCGACGCTTTCGGATGTAGTTGGCGACATGTGCACGGTAGGAATGTCACTAAACGGCAAGAAGACACTTCTCATCGCCGTCTACATTCATTTGCGTGAGTCGCTTAAAGTTTTCAAAAGTTTTAATCATTAGACTAAGCTTGGTGTTTATAAAGCTAAACCTGTGCGTCTACTTGACTACTTTGTTGATCGCTTTCTATCTAGTTTCATATACTGGTTACGCCAAATTGCACAAGATAATTATTTTTTATTTCAATCTTGTTGCGACTAAAAATGAAAATGAGGCGCTCTTCACGTTTATGAAGAATCACATGGTTTAGACTAGAAAAGCGACATCGATGTCGATGTTTTCAAAACATCGATGTTTTATAAAAAACATCGGAGCCGATGTTTTTGTAACATCGATGTTTACACCTGTCGATGCTTTTACGTTGTCGATGTTTTATTTTTAAGTGAAAAAAAATACTGTTATAAAAATTTTAAAAATAACCAAGTAGCATAATTTTTATAATCAGTAAATTGAACATACTTTTATACCAGTGGCCAAGGGCGAAGGGTCTGAAAAGTAGGGATGCGACATCGATGTTAATGTTTTCAAAGCATCGATGTATTTACCATCTATTTATTGGAGCCGATGTTTGTTTAACATCGGTGTTTTCACATTGTCGATGTTTTTACGTTGTCGATGTTTTATTTTTGAATAAAACAAGTTCCGTTGCAAAAATTAAGAAAAATAACCGTCCAACTAAGTATTTATCAGTGATGGGGACATCCGTTCCAGAAAGAGTTTTTTTTCCCTAACTGGTGGGATAGTTAGTGAAAAAAGAAGTCGACTTAAGATGGAGAATGTTAACAAACTTATTTTTTTTTACAAACTTTAAATAACAAATATTGGGCATATAATAATTATAGGCCCCAATATTTTTTATTTACAGTAAATAAAAAATAAGTTTGTTATGTTCCCCCCCTCTATAAGTTGATAAATAATTAATAATATCTAACAATAAGTATTGTTATGTACCTACCTAATTATACTTACAGTTGGTAGTACCTATGTCAAATTGTTGTGAATTTTATTTATTTTTTATATTATTCATTTTGAAAATAAAAGAAAACTTGTTTTGAGACAGTTAAAAAAATCTTAGTTTTAAATTAATAAAGACGGCAAATGACAAATTAAATCTTCCCTGAGAATATTAATGTTTGTGGTTACTATACCAGATTTAAGAAACTGGGGAGGGCAAGTTTAAATATGCTGATGTTTAAAAGCATCGATGTTTGTTGGTCGATGTATTATCATATCTGTTTCAAAACATCAATGTTTTGTTGTCGATGTCGCATTCCTAATTTAGACTTGATATACTGTGTCGTAAAAATATTAGGTGGTTCTTGTTTGAATTTGATGTTTGCATGTTACCAAAATGTAAGATTTCTCCCATCAAATATCTCTTAATGATTTGTAGAAATAATAAATTGTTTAAAAAATATTGTTTTATGTGTTAATATTTTAAAGACAAGATTTATTCTACGTTGCGGATGTACCTCCGGTACAGCCCTCGAATTATTTACTTCTCATTCTTAGATGTCTGGTTGATGCTTGGTACTTTCTCTGTTGGAAGGTTAGGAGTCAAAATGATATAGATTTAAAAAATGAATTAAATTCAAATTAAAGTGTTTTTAAGCAATACTTGAACCACAACACCAACATGAACCACAGCATGAAATTACTTTTGAAGACATTAAAGTAAATTAAGTAGCCGAAATCCCTTAACATAGCCTATTAGATTTATGTATGTAGACTGACAATATCAACCACACTTATACTCTAAAAAGTGTTTCTTTAAATTAAGAAACTGCAAATGAATACCCACGTTTCCATTACCAGGTTTTCTAAATTGTTCCTTCGCTTACAACTATTCAGGAATAATTAAATTAAAATCAAAGTTGGATGTATCACTCTCGTACTCCTTTAAACCTCAACAAGAATATCAAATCCCTGACCAACTGATTGGAATATGTAATATGTATGCATACGAAAACAAAACGTAATAAGATAGGCGTTTTACATACTAGTATTCGTTCTTCATATGTATTAAAGGATATCTATAAAAGTGTATAAAAAATGTGAAATATAAAAATATATAACATAAAATAATGTGATATAATAATGATTTGGAATATGTAATATGTATGCAAACGAAAACGAAACGTAATAAGATAGGTGTTTTACATACTAGTACCCGTTCTTCATATATATTAAAGGATATCTATAAAAGTATATAAAAAATGTATAATATAAAAATATATAACATAAAGTAATGTGATAAAATAAATATAAGTAAAGGGCAAATAATATAAAAGTGAGATTTGAATTGCATTTTCAGTAGTATTTTAAAAAACAAAGTATTAAACGGCACATCATCTTAATATAACTGGGACAAAATTTGCTTTCTAAACACTTTGCCACTGCGTGGTTAGTCCGGTGTTGTCCGTGCCAGTTGCTTTTGCGGGAAGATTTTATTTTTTTAATTAATACTCTTATAAAATAGTCAATTTTTTATAATTGTTGGATACTTAGAATTAAATGCTAGCTAGTATTTATAAAATTTTTTTCTTTGTTGGACTTCAATAAGGATTTTTGTATCAGAACACTGGAAAAACCTTGAAAATTCTAAATCTATACACTTTGACATTAAAAAAAATTATATTATTAAGACACAAAATACTAGCTAATATTTAAAGTATATATATTTACAAGTGTATACGAAAACTTTCAATACTCTACCTTGAACAGAACAAAAACCTTAGGGAATAGAAAACAGTTACTATCACCAAAATAAAAGTCTGAGAAAAATGCATTTTAAGTTTTTAAAGACATATATCAAAACTTTTTAATACTTGCAGAGCTCTAATTTTTTAATATATTATTTTTCAGCTTCTTACGTATACTTAAACAAATTTTTAATTCAATATGAACACAATAGGTTTTTCTTTTATTCAAAATATTTTTGTCTTTCATGTAATTGAAAATATGGTTAACGCAAAAAAAAAACAGACATTTTAGTTGATTAGATTAAACATTCTCAAAAAAAAGTTTTAAAGCGCAATGCAATAATTCAAAATATTATTAATTATATTAAAAATGACCGGCTTTATATAAATACCTTTAAAATTTTTTAATTTTTTTAAATTTTTAATTTTTTTTTTCACATTTAAGTATACGCAGTTTTGCAAGTTTAATTTTTCACTGTGCAATTTTATATTTTACATACATTGACGTATTTTGAACATTGGTTCTCCTACTGTCAGTTAACAAAGAAAAGTGTTTTGATGTCAAACTAAACTGAGAGATGAAAGGTCTCAAGTGTTTTCTACGTACAACAATTATATTTCGAAACTAATCCGTTACGAAAGCTGTCAAATTTGAGCCTGACATCTCTCAGAAAACTTCAAATATCACAAAAACTAAATTGAGTTCAGGTCTAAAATTTTGAGCATAGCTTTCTAACCGTATGGGCCACAGAAATATGTAAAAAAAGTCATTTTGGTCATTTTTAGAGTACTGTGATGCCTTAAAATTTTCATTCTGTCTTTAACGATGGTTGATATAGCACAAAGCACTGAAACACGCCAGTGATAACATGAATAATTTCTTTTGTTTCACAATCGAATCCGTTTCTCAGGAAATCAAAATGAATGAAACTCGAATCAAATGACGGTCATTCGAATCTGTTCTCTCTCATTCGAGACGGTAGGTGAAAAAAACTTGGCATGGTTCCAAACGCTGACGTCAATAGTGACGTGGGGGCGAAAAGTCTAAATTTTGATGCTTCTTCATTTTCGAAAGTAGAAAAAACGGTTAAAAAATATTAAATTAATTTTAAAATGTTCAAGATTTAATTTTAAAATTCGCCGTGACCCTAAAATTGCAAAATATTTGGATTACCTGTGTGCCAAATCCATAACTGTGCCATAGATTCGTCAAGACTTTGCGTGCAAGAAACAAAAAACAAACAGACAGACAATCACTTCCTTTTATAATATTAGAGATACCATTTGAACTTATTACAATAAAATTTGCATTTGGAGAAGGAATATAAATCTTTAGATTTTTGAAGAACATAGGTATTTTGCGAATTTATTTTAATGGCCATTTTAAAAACTTCTCATGAAATATGCAATAAAAATTTTTTTAAATAAAAGGAAGAAAGGAAATAAGATATTCTAAAGATTTTAGATTAGAGATCATTAGAAATTATTGATACCACCAAACTCTGGATTCGAAGTTTAATTAATTTAAGCACTTGAGTTTAGTAATTAGTTGAATTAATTAGTTGTTGACATCTACGATTTTTTATTACCTTAATATTTAAAGTTAATTTATTTTCTCCTAAGTCTTTCTAATCTTCACTGGCTTTGATCTCTTGACAAGCATTTCAAGTAGCTAGAATTTTTAAGACAGTTGCTATCCTATAAACATACTACTCTTTTTGAAGCTTAATTCTTTTGCAGTATAGTTGGAAGAAATTAAATGCCTGGAAAAAGATGAAATATTTAAAAATACTTCAGATGCCATCAAATGTGCGTTATTCAATAAAAAAAAGCACCATTCCTTCAACATGAAGTTTATGGCAACAAGCGATAATGTTAAACTTTTTATTTGACATGAAAGAAAGAGAGAGAGAGAGGTAGAGAAAGTATGTTCTGTAGAGTTTAACGTCATTTACAGTATCTGAAATGACTATTTTTAAGTAAATATTTTTGCATATTTTGTTCACTCAATATGCAAAAATATTTATTTTAAAATAAGGATAGGGAATAATTGAAAAGGACAGGGAAATGATAGAACTTTTTTAAAATAAATTTGGTATAGCAAACACAAAATTTCTTAATTCTTTGAGATATAAATTTCATTTAAAATTTTTAAACTGTAACGTGTTAGCAAAAGTTTTGTGAAAATCCTCTTTCAGAAAGTGTGTTACGTGGAAATAATTTATAAATCAACTTTTCACTTAATTTGTAAGATACATTTCTCTATGTATTTACTTTATCACTTGGGGATAATCGTATAATATATATTTAAGTATTAAATTAGTAAATATTTTGTTTTATAATCTAATGAACACAGATTTCAAGAACCAAACATTCTCAGAGAATCAGCATGAAAATTAATTCAAAATCCTCTTTTTTTGGAAGTATGAACTCGGAATTTCTTTTACTTATATGACTATTATGTGTCCCCAAGCATTTTGACTATTTTCCTTATTTTAAGAACATTCATCTGTTACTAAACTTAACGCATGTGAATAAAGTTGAACAGTATTGAAGATAGAATGAAATCAGTAGTTCGAAATCAAATATTCCTCTCATAGTAGCACAAAAGTTAATTTCCTTCCTTCCATCAATTCATTTCCAAAAGAGAATAATTGGAAGCAAGCATGACTGATTAGTCCTTGGATTGTGCAATTAAAAGTAAAAGCTACTACTACTTTAATGTCTAAATATAATTAAAATAAAGGCATAGTTTTGATTATTAGATGAATTTGCCTTTAATTAAACCAATTCTGAAAGCTCCTTTTTAATCTTTTAGTTACGAACTTGATATAATTTCGAGATTCTTTTCTGCGATACATATAATGCTGTTAACATTAGAACAATATAATTTCAAAATTTCATAAACAAAATTTAAAAGTTACAATTTATATACTTTAAGGACTTTTCTCTTTTTCTTGAGTTAAAAAACTCGAAATTATAATTAACTTAAGATTAAATACAGAAACCCATGCATGATCAGAGCTTTATAATACAATCGTTAAATTTACACTTGATATCATAATTTCATATTGAGGAAATCGTTCACTTATAAAAAGCATAAAGGGAAATGCTACCTTTCTTCCCTTCCATTTTTTTTAATGCAAAAAAGAAAATATCTTAGTTTAGTAAAAATCTTTTTTAATAATTTGCAAGTATGTATGTATTCAATCCATAAATGGTGGAAAGCGATTCAAGTAGAAAATTTTGAAAAAGAGTGAATAGATCGGAAACAGTTAATAAGTTAGTAACTTTTACTTCAATGAAGAAAAAAAAAAACAAGAAAAATACATTATTTCAGCATGGGTCAAGAAGTTTCAAAAATTGCAAATAAAATTAAGAGAATTACTTTTATAAAACGTCAAACAGTTTAAATCCAAAGGTAGAATTTACTTGATTTAGCACCCAAATTAAAATTAGAAGCCTCTCTGAAATTATTTTTTGAAATTAAAACACAGAGACATTTTTTCGGTAGTAAATGTAAAAATGTATGACACGTGAATCAAATTTTAAATAATTAAATAGAGTGTGATATATTCAACACCAAAAATTAGTAGACTAAAGACGGCTACTAAAAATACTTTTAATTTAGACACAACATTATATCTAATGAAGTTAAATTCTTTAGTTTACTTTTTTAACACACATTATGTCATACTGAAAAATATTACAAGTTAACTAGAATATTTAGAAGTCAGAACATTATCATTCATTGTATACGTACCTCGAGTATAAATTTTCAAAACATATTCTAAAATATTTTAGAACAATATAGTCAATGGCAGAAAGGGAATACATTTTGATACCAGCAAATGCCATAAACTCTACTGGAATTTGCGTGTCTGAGTGAAGGAGTTAAAAATAGATCCAGGCTGTTTATTTCGTGTCTAAGGAAATTAATCAGCATGCTGCCAAGATAATTGGTCATAAAGAGTCAGTTATTATTGGATGCTCAAGCAAAACTGGTTTTACTGAGCGGTAACGCTGTGATTGCGGACACTTGTAAATATGTTTTTCCGCAATTATTGTAATCAAGGAAAAGATGAATTTGCGAAGAGTGGGGTTTTGATTGCTCTCGTGTCGGAGGAAAGGGAATGACTAGAAATTTAATACTTCATGTAATACTTATGTTTATGGAGAAATAATGATAAAAAATTGGAAATTAAAAACATCATTGATATGTTTTATGCTGCTAGTTAATGGTAGATAGAAATCAAAATTATGGTAAATCGACAAACGAAAGTTTTCATAAAAGCTATCTGACTGTCATTTTACTTTAACATTCTTTAATTTATCACACACTGTAAGAAAACCATTTAAACATTTTATCTAAGTATTTTGCACATCACCTTTTTAGAAAGTGATAGTTTATACGGCTTTTTAGAACAATTATCAGGATAGTTCAAACAAAAACGGACTACTACAAATATTATTCAAACGCAAAAATGATTTGTATTTTCACTGGTAACATATTTTTAAAATTTTTAAAAAGTGAACGGAGTTAGGAAAAATAAGCCTATGTTGTTCAAAATTCAAATGTATTATATTCTCACTTTTAATTATGTTTTTATAATTACTAAGGTTCTCTGAACTTGTGGTTGAAACCATAATGGATATAATTTAATTCTGCAGTGAATGCTTCATATTTTTCTTATAATGTAGCATTAAAAATGAACTTGGTATCCTTGATTTCCTAGATTATTTTGCCATCTGACCATGGTTCAAAATTGCGAGGCGTTTTCCTTGGATCGTTTCGTTTGGGATTGATCCCGGATCGTCACCAATAGCCCGCCATGTTGCTCCTGTGTGACGTTAATTAATTACCTACGTACCTGGATTATTTTTATATATTCATTTAGGTTATTATTCATTTTAGGTTAGTTCCATTTATTTAGTATTTGTTTTTACTAAGGAAAATAATAATTTATAAATTATAATTTGTTATTTACGAATATAAGATACAATTTAATTTCAGAACAAAGTTATCTATCAGGAAAACATTTCCTGGTTTCTGATTTTGAATGGCAATACAATGTGAAAATATATTTCTCTGTTTGCAAATATATTGTCTTTAGAAAGACACTTAACTGTAATATATACTTTTCATAAAAGAACTATTTTATTCAAATAATGAAAAACTGTAATAAATTTAAGGATTTTATTGCGACTAAAATTTATACTATACCTTACAAGTTGTAACACTTTACGCATCAAAATATTACTTAGCAGCATATTTAATAACTTTTCTTTCATACAAATAGAATATTATGAACTCTAAAATAATAGCTTCCTGTAATTAATATACCTACTTTAAACTAAACTTGTTACTCATACCTAAATTTAGTTGTTTCAGACTTCGAAGAATTCGTGAATTTTTTTTTATTTCTCTGTCAATCTCCTTCTTGCTTTCTGAAAATTAAAGGAATAAATGCATAGATTTAAAAAACTCCACTGGTATGTAAAATAAGATTATACAATAGACGTCTTTTTCGAAGAAACTCAAGTATAGAGAAAAATACTTTAAAAGGAATTCAAAATTTGTTCTTAAATATTTGGACTGGAATCATATCGGAGTTTGTTAAGATGAGCACTGACAATATATTCTAATCTAATATTTTAGGTTTCTTGAAACCTTGAATACTTCTGAGCTTATAAACAGCTTTGTACCATTCAAATCTATACTATTGGGAGTTTCCGTAATTTTAGGCTGCTTTCAATTTTTGCTATTTATTTAAAAACAAAATTGGTGTCTAAATATATTTGATAAATATAGATTAATATAGATCTTTATTTTCCTTTCTTCATACATATCGGTAAAAAATTAACACTAAAAAGGCTCTTTGAGAAAAGAAGGTCGCGTTATATATATGATGTTTCATCAAAATAGTAAGATGCAATGAATAATATATTTTAATTTTAATTTTTGATTCTTTTTTGAACATAGTAATGTTACACATCAAGTAATAAATGTACAGTTAAATTAAATCTTTTACAAAATAATGTAATAAAAAACATATTTTCTCATTTATCTCTTTGAAGGAATTGACTAAAATATAAAAATATATTCAAAAGACAGCACAGATCTTTTTGGATTTCCATTACTAAATAATTACTACCCCCTGTTTATTGAAAGTTGAAATAAAAAGTACATCATTTGAATTTACGAATTTGATATCAACTATAAAAATCCAGCAAATATGTGACATCAAATGGGTTTAATGAACTTAGTTAAAGACATTTTTATAGAAATCAAATTATTTTTCCCAGTATAAGTATGCTTAAAATTCATTTATCATAAATTGATGGATAAAATTCTGTTTTTTGAATAACCATTAAATCTTAATTTTATTTTCGACAGACACGTAAACAATCTTCAAAGATTTATCAGATGGAATTCTCAAAACAATCAGATATTTTAAGGACTACAAGGAACAAATAATAAGATCTTAAGGAATGTTTATTTAATTTCAAATGCTCTTTAATCAAAATGCACTTTGCAGGCATTAGTTATCTGAGGACATTTAAAGTTGTCACATATAAGAATATTGATTAAGCACAACGATAATGCGTGGGAGTATGGATAGTATAAAAGTATTTTCTGATTAAAATTAAGCAAAGCAGCAAATAATTGCATTATGAAACTGTATGCAATATAACGCCACTTACAAGTGAAACACATCAAGTATAAAAACATATTTCTGAGAAAACAAAATGGGAAATTGGACTTCCAATGATTTACTTACTATTTGCGTTTCTAAAGAAATCTATATCTCATGTAAAGAATAAACGACTTAGTGGACTTCTACACCTGTCTAAAGACTCACATATTCTGATCTACAAAAACCCATGCTTGAAAATTTAATTTGGTGTTTTACTTGTAAATCGACGATGTATTAAAATAATTGTAATGACTAAACACATTATATTGAAAATATGATCGTGATACTGGTAAAATGTCATTACCAACAATAAATACTTTTTCGCTGATTAAAACAAAGTGGTTCAATTTTTATTGAAACCGACACAGAGCAGAATTTATATGATGAATCCTTTTGCAAAAGTTATTTCTGACAATAAATCACATTCAAGAGGGAAATGATAAATGGCTTGAATATTCTTATAGTGCACAAGAAATATACTATTAGTAAGTAAACAAAAAAGCAATTCTCAGTGCAATTTCAACTGAGAAAGTACGAAAAATGTTTGAAGTTCTCACATTGGGTTTTCTGGGATAGAGTACTAAACGGCTGTTATCAAGATAGGCATTTTAATGTAGATGGGAAACGTGGTTATAGCACCTTTGAACATTTCCCAGCGTAATGTTGCATTTCGTTATATATATATATTCATTAAAATTCCTTGTAATATAAATACGTCCAGCTAGCTAATTAGTTAAATTAGTGCCTTAATTAGTTTTCATTGGTGTATTTCAAACCGTACTTTTTATTTAAAAAAATATAAATGTGTGTATATGTTTATACAGTGAATTTTTTATGATTTCTTGATTTGGGTTGCAAGATGTGATGAGTTCAATATTTTATGAAATGAAGTATAAGAGGGGATTTCGTTTTTGCTAGTTTCTATTTGGCTCAATATTCGAATTCCAGTCCAGGCATGGATGTTCCTTGTGATTCGAAATTCACTTTAACCCTCTCAACGTCATATTTCCAAGCCAGCAATTAATTTTATCCTTCAAAACTCGTGACTAAATAACCACATCGATCAATTGAAATAATCTTAGGAAGGATTCTCTTGGTCAAAAAGGTGTTAGAACCCATGCAGGTTTCCAAATGATTATATGCATATGAACTCCTTTAAAAGGTTAAGAAGTAGGTCCTGGTCTAATAAGCCTTTTTGTAACTAAAAGCTCACCGTTAGAGTACATATCTACAAAATATTTATATGAAATAATTTAGTTATCAATTCTAACAAACCATCTTACGTGTCTAAAACAGTCTCCAAAGGAAGGAAAATGGATTCTCAAAGTTTGAAATGCTTTCTTAAGTTATTTGTAACATAAGTTTCTCCTTGACTTTTAAAATTGTTTGATTCAAAAACTTCTTAAGTCGTGACCACGAAATATTGCTAAAGGAAAAAGAAATTTGTCGTGAGCCAATATTTAATTGCATACTTCAGTCAAGTTATGGCCTAATAACTGGGCTGGTTGTTAAGGTGTTAGCCTCTAGATCGGAAGGTTCCTAGTTCGAATCCGGGTCAGAGCATGGATGCTTGTAAGCGTATGGTGTAGATGTAAATGATGCACCTTAAATCTGTCGTGGCTGGAAATAACTCACGTTGTGTTGGTGTCGAAGTTTGAAGAGTAGGGTGCCAGCTCAGGCGTTGCTTCGTCATCGTACTGTGGTTTAAAATTATGTGGTGCTGTCTCCGTATATTTACCTTAGAGTATCGATCCCGGACCGTCGTTAATATCTCATTGTGTTGCTAGAACGACGTTAATTAAAAATTACCAATTACTGTTATCAGTTAAGTAATAAAGAAATCCCTCCGATAAAAGAGCATGTTTTGTGTATGCACACAGTTTTACCAAGTTTCTTAACTTATTAAATATAGTACA
This sequence comes from Metellina segmentata, assembly GCA_947359465.1. Classification (NCBI taxonomy): domain Eukaryota; kingdom Metazoa; phylum Arthropoda; class Arachnida; order Araneae; family Tetragnathidae; genus Metellina; species Metellina segmentata. The sequence continues at coordinate 67,999,619 of OX375873.1, read as the reverse complement.
TTTACAAAAAATTAAAAAGTGCACTCTCTTTTGCAAGAAGGATAACAAAGGAATATTTGCTTAGGGATTTAATTTCGCTGTCCGTCATCCGACCGAGATTCAAAATTTAGTGGTGTTGTCCTTGGATATTTCCCTTTGGAGGTTGATCTCGGACTGTCATCAATAGCCCGATGTTTTGCTCTATTGTTCGTGGATTGAAAAATATTAATAGACAGGACTGCTTTAGAAATTTCTCAAAGTTATCCATCATAAAACAACTCATCACAAAATTATTAAAACTCAAGGTAGAAAAACTGGAATAGTTGGGAACAGGAAATTAATTAGTTATATTTTGTTTTATTTATACTATAGCAAAATAAGAAGTCAAGCAGATATTTTTGAAAAGAACATCTTTCAGCTGCTCTAAATGTTTACAATTTGGTTGAAAGAAATTGAATTGTATTCCCCACTTTTATTATTTCATTAAAAATCTGTATTGTATTTTTCTCTTTAGCAAAAGATGAAATACCTCAAAGTAGCTAGGCACTGATTCCGCACTGGTTTAGTTATACATTAAAAAGCGATATATTTTTCAATAGTTTTAGTCAAAAAATTTATTAAGGAAAAAAGAGCTTTCAACTAACACAACCAGTTCTGTTAAACCACAATAAAAGATCTTACATGTATTTTAAAACACGCAGAAAAATTACCTATAGCTCAAATAAATATTTTCTCTTTTATATAGGGTCTAAGGGATACTTTTATGATATTTTAGCTAATTAATCAAATGTAAGAACCACGGTAGCTCAGTTAGTAGAGCGTCGGGCTCGCATAGGAAGGGTTGTGGGTTCTGTCCTCGACGGAGCCTGCAATTCTGATGGTTGCGAGATCGGCGCTTCGACCTGGCTAAAGACCGTCGTGTTCATTAATGGTGACAGGGGCACGTTAAATAGGTCGTGGTCACAAAGTGCCCCATGTTCTCATACCAAATCAATACCTCTGGGGGTACCTGATCAGGGGGTTATCGGCCTCTGATTGGGATCTAAATTATGTTATGTGTGAGTGAATGGATGTGTGAAAGGGACCTTCCTGTAAAACGGATGTGTCATATATGAAGAAGTCCAAACCTCCGGGGCAATGGCACCCCCAATTGGGCCATATATAGCCCGCACGACAACAACAACAATTAAATGTAAAACCGAATGAAACTGAGTTTCAACGTCATCTTTAATATATTTACTCGCAATTCTCATTCTTCTACAGATGGGGCGATATTAAACATTTTTGACCAGTAAGTAATAATACTTAAAATACATATTTCAGTTTATTTTATTCTAACCAGTAAGTATTGACCAGTAAGTAATAATACTTAAAATACATATTTCAGTTTATTTTATTCTGCTTTTATATCTCCCCTTAATTGATATCCGTATGATGCTTGTTGGTTTACCACCAATTCGATAAAACGGAAAACGTTTTTTTTTTTTTTTTTTTTTTTCCCAAGCTAACAATAAACTACATTTTTAGGTAACCCCTATATCTATCAGTCGCGATCATTTGGACAGCAGAAGTAAAATCTTCGCAGACCATCTGATTTGTTTGCTTAAAGTGAAATTCCCCTCACAGATATCGTTGTCTAAAAACACAGTATCCGATGTAGTACTTATACGAGAATTCTCATTTATAATTGACCGTTATATATGTCTAAAACACTGCGATTTTAAAAATGCAAGCAAAAAGGTAAAATCTAAACTCTAAAAAACCCACCAGGTTCACCGCAAAGCTCGAGTAATACTAAAATAAACCCACTCGACTGATTTCTTTTCCGTGTTTATGGCGGATGTTGCTGAACTTTAGGAAACCAGTCGAAGTTTAGTAGAATTCACGAGAAGCTAGTCTGAAGTTTACTGCATTACGTTAGAAAAGAAAGACAAAGATTTGCACTGAAGCAGTAAACGTAAAACACGAGTATGTTTGTTTTGAACAGCACTTATGAGATTTAAAAAAAAATTCTGTCTTTGATTAATCGATAAAAATGACTTTATTGATCTTGTCGTTTACTCAAACCGAGAGAGTTATTATCTTAACATATTGTAAAACTCTTTGAAGATGATATAAATGGAACACAAGAAAATTGATTTTTACACAGTTTTAAGAAAGAAGAACTGGAAACATATGAGATCTGATTTAACATGCAGATTCAAGTCCATCAGCTTTGCCTAATGATGTCGAGAAGCACATCAATTATAAGGATCATCCTGTTAAGGGCAGGAGTGTACGTTTGTTACGAAGAGGAAATGTTCATATCTCACGCATAGCCGAAAACGCATGTTGTCCGTTATGCCCTCCTCTAATTTATTTAGAGGACTGGGCTTTCAATGAGATCTCCACCCTTCCCGTATCTTCATCCTCTCTAGTTTACTTATTTTAAGTGCGGGGGATCTCGTTTCATTGATCTTCCATCGCGCTTCCACCATTATCATCTGGAAGAGATAATGCCCTCCATAAACTGTAAGCATTTGTAGTGATTCTGCACTTTGTGTTGAGTTGGGGCTTTCGTGATGAAAGCGATCGTCATGCATCGGAAATGTTGTTTTTCACCGGAAAGATTGTGGTCTGATTAATATAGTCTTGCTTTGATTTAAATTATTATAGGACTTCTGTGAAACATGGTATTTTAATAGCAAAATGTTACGCATAATGAACCTAACTTACTTGTCTAATACGATAATATTATAGAATTTCAGTGAAAGATGGTATTTTAGTAGAAAAATGCTACGCATGATGAACCTAACTTACTTGTCTAATACGATAACATAATTTGATTTTGAAAGATTGTGGTCTGATTAATATAGTCTTGTTTTGATTTGAATTATTATAGTACTCCAGTGAAAGTGGTATTCTAATAGAAAGATGTTACGCATGATGAACCTAACTTACTTGTCTAATACGATAACATAATTTGATTTTGAAAGATTGTTGTCTGATTAATGCATTATTTTCTTTATTTAAATTATTACAGGACTTCAGTGAAATATACAATGTTTTAATAGAAAAATGTTAAGCTTGATGAACCTAATTTGCTTGTCAAATCCGACAACAGAATTTGATTTGAAAATTCGTTTTTTAATAAATAAATTTGAGCTATTTTTTCTATAACAGTGGATTTAAAATTTTAAAACATGTAAACTACTAATTTCACTGGTTTATCGTATTTCTTAACTAAGAAAAATTACGGATTTTCAAAAGTGTATCAATAGTACTAAGAAGTATCTCTCAATAACATGTTTTTCACTATCAATCTTCTAATGCTATGATAATTGATTATTATTAATTTTTAATTTTTTCATGTTAAAGAAACTTATTAAATAAAATTTTCAATCTACATTACAGCTAAAATATCTTTCCATATCAATTATTTGTACTTTATCGAATGTGTTTCAATTTAAGATTAGCTTTTATTAATTGCAATGTTACACATCTATTGAAAACTAAATTTATAAGTAAATTATTTAAACACCAATACAGACGAGAAGATGTTATTCATGACATCAGAATCTTTATTTTTAACCAAGCAGCACTTTTAATTAATGTGCTTCAAAAAAGTCAATTTAGGTCAATATGTATCTAATAAGACAGGATAATTTCCGACTTAAACTAAAATCGGTTATTTACAATTATATTACTCGAACATTTATAAAAAGCTTAATAAGGCAAAAGTTAAATTACCTTTATGTCACAAAATGTGTACCGTATATTAAGAAAACATTTTATAAAAATATCATGAGGCATGCTAATTTTATTACAATAATTGCAAGGTAAAACAAGGTTGTTAGATATTAAATTATCTTGAATGATAAATTTACAAGACTCGTTTTTTAATATGCTGACATGTTTAGTTGATATATTACTAAAGTTTTCAAAGTTTAACAAATGTAATTAACGTGAACAATTACTGAATTGTCTTATGTAATTAGGACTGTAGGTAGGTATCCTAGAAAGTTATGCATGACCTCTTCCGCATAGTTTGTAGTGTATATATTTCCATTTACAGAAGGTCTAAAATAAGATTCATGAAGGACTAATTTCACGAAAATGTCCTCCTAAATTTGTGGCTCTCTATTGTGCAGAAATCAAGGTTTGTACACAAATAAATTGCAAGACTAGTTAATTTATCAGAAAATTTCACCTTGCTTGTTTTAGGACACTTATAAATCCTTGAGATTTAAATTTTAAGTGCAGTGGTGAAACAAATGATACTGGAATGCTAAAATTTTATTTCATACGCTAAAGCAGAGATTTGCTGAAAAGATGAAAATTATTTCTTACATAGGAAGGGATTTAAGACATAAAAATCAATGTTTCATCAATAGATAAATTTTTCAAAAGAACCTAGTTTGTGCAGTCTTATCTGATTAGCTGTGAGAAACTTTCAGCAATTGTAAAATTTAAGACTGTAGGTCTATATAAAAAGTTTGCTTTCATAAATAAAAAATATATATTTTTAGCATTTTTTACACAAGTAACTGGTTAGGATAGTGAAGTTGTTTAGGAGTCGCACTGCGCAATACAAAAATCATAATTCATATTTTAAACACCTAGGTGAAGGTAAATTCCTTATTTACTTCATTAGACACAAAATAAATATTCATTGTAAGTTCAAAATACGATTTCGGCTTACATTAAGATGTTTAAACACAATCTTTTTACTGCTAGATTTTCCTATTTCCATTCTCTGGAACCTGAAATTTATTCTGTGATTTTCAAGGAAACTTTTTGTACATAAAAAATATTCGAGGTAAATAGAATGATATATAGTACCCGTAAACGCATGTTTTGTTAGTTTGAACTAATGGTCCGATCAATCTCACACAGTATTAATTTGCGCAGCCATTTGAATAATAAGCAAGGATTTTGAAATTTGACATCCGTTTTTTTTTCTACTGTGATGGTTTCTATTAGAAAATAACGGAAAATTTCTGAGGTTTTATTCACTGACTCTTAAATACACAAGCTTTTATCTAAAAAGTACAATTGTTTTGTTAAAAATTACTCACAGAAAGATCATGTAGACAAATATATATTTTTAAGTTTATATTTATTGGCTTAACAGAAAATTTGCCGAATTACCAACACAATAAATAAATTAAAAAAAAAACAATCGAAATTTTAAAGAAAATTGGAGTTAGTAACTTTGTAATCCTGTATTCATGATATTAATGGTTTACATGAAAAGAGTTTGGTAATGCTGAAAAATGGATTTTTCATTCGTGGCTTTCCATGTTAAGATGAAATAAATTGGCTAAAAGGTAAATCTAAAATCATTTTAGATTATTTGCTAGGTTTCATATTATAAGAGAATTTTTCAAGTACTCTAAACCTTAAATAATCCATAAATATTTTCTAACAATTTCATAGAAACATTTACTTTCAATGTATAAAAGTTCAAAATTACGTAAAATGAATGTTTTATAAATTTAAGCATTAATTTTTTAAATGCAATTTTTATATGCAAAACAAAAATAATCAGTCCGACGACAATGTTCAAATTATGAAGAGGATTAAATAACGAATTAAAAAATACAAGTTGTTACAGAATATTTTCAAAAAATGTGCTTAAAAATTATTACTATTAATTAATTAATTAATGTAACAAATTTAATTATTTTAAAGTGTGTGTGTATTTAAAACCCTAACTTATTACAAAAATATGTGCTCGAAATTGTGAGACATAAAACAACGAAGCTATTAAGATATGAAAGTAACACGTGGAAAAACGAACTTTTACGTTTGTAAATTAACTAAAAAGATATTTCTATTGTAGGCCAAGTCTCTTGAAAATTTACTTTGTATTGTTATTACGCTTTAAAAAATAGGCAATACTTGTCATAATGTTATATTTTTTCTCATTACACATTATTTTTTGATAATACGCATCCTTGAAAATGAGTAAGAAATAATTTGAGGTTTAAATTGTATTAAAATGGGTAACAAATATGCAGTTAAGCTAGAATAAACCAATAACTGAATAAAGAATTTAACAGAGCCAAATTAGGAAAATTTAAAACTATATAGTTACTAAAATAAGTATGTTCTCTTTAACCCATTAACACCCGAATTACTTCTGCTCAAAATATTTTCATGATTACCTCAAATCTATGTAATTATGACCCTCGGAATGAAAAAAAACCTAAAATTCAATCAATTTGTGATTTAGTTTTAAAATTACAGCCCGTCCTCATTTGAGGACGCTGGGCGTTCCGGTGAAAAAAAAATCAAGAAATTCAGTGATGTCAGAATATTCGAAAACAACATGTAATAGATGTAAAAACGGATTAGTTACAGTATTCTATTAAATTTTAAGGTAAGATTAATTTTAAACTGCTATTTACTTAACATTTAATGACAATTTATCACAAACGGAGTAATGTTCAACGCTATAGTTTCAGTTTTGTGCGAACTATGACAGTTGATAAAAAGGACAGTTTTTTATGCAGAATAACGGAGATCAAGATGCACATATATGATATATAAACAAAATACATACAAATTTACATAAAATATGTATCAAATCTTTAGCTCGGAATGATATTTGGGGAACAAGGAATGCAGAATTAATATTTCAGAATTTGTTGCCAAAGTAACAGACTTATTGTCGTTCCATCTAACTATTAAAATTTAATTTTCCTTACCAAATTTATGCTCATAAAACTCTCTTGCTTCTTTTTCTATTTCTTTCCGATATTTTAGAGGACATCTTGCCATTCTGTTGTCTCTTATAGTGCCACAATTTTAGTTTTTGAACACAATTTTAGTTTTTGAACACAATTCTAGTCACAGAGGAATTTGGATCTTCAGAATTTTTGATTTCAGCTGTTTCTGCAATATTACGTAGTTGAGCTAAAGCTGTACTTTCATCGTTAAAATCCTCTTCATCAGTAATCTCATCAACGTTAGGTTTAATTCCGATTATGTCAGTTTCAATCAACAGTTTTCAGAAGGTGTTCGGAAATTAAATATTCATGAGCTTCTGCAATCGTTAAGAACCTACGAGCCATTATAATTACTTATACTTTGTTTTGCTTTAGAAAAGTAATGACTATTTACCACATAAAAATCGAAATAATTTTTAATTCAATTACTACACGAAAAAATACAAAAATTATAATGACTTGAAATTTGTATAAAAGTTGGCTGTAACGCCCAGCGTCCTCAATTGAGGACAGCAAAATTGGATGTCATTTTTAAAAACGAAATTTTTTTCAAAAGAAATTAATTTTCTATTATAAGTTTATATAGTACTCTAATTTGAAATACTAGTAAAAATAAAACGTTTTACCTAGAATTTAGGCGATGTAGCTAGACAGAAAGCAAATGCAAGTGTGAGACATGAAAAAACATGAAATGGCGATCCATATCACGGAGTTCTAAACAACCACATATAATTGGTAATTTGTGGGATTCTTTCTGGTAATACCATCTACCGTCGTGCAGAACAAACAATCGTTTCCGGAAAATGTAAATATTCTATACGCTCTTTTATCCACTGTCCTCAAATGAGGACGCTGGGCGTTAATGGGTTAACAGGGAAAATCGAGGGTAAAAAGAAGTAAAAAAGTAAATACCTACTACCAAATGTGTAAAATTGTAGAAAAGTATTGGCAAATGGGCTTAAAATAGATAAATATAGGTCATTACAAAATACACCAAAATTATATACATAGATGTATTATATATATGCATACAGTAGGCACATGTATATAAAGAGTAAGCCATATTTACTGTCTAACTGGATGTAAATATTTTGATGATATTGTATTACACTTTACGACAACGGTTTTAGGGATATACATACTCATATATATGCACATGCAGCATTTTTCCTCTAAAATTTATTACTCTAAAAAAAATTCCTGATAGAGGAAAATAAAATATTTTTAAAAGTAAAACAATTTTAACAATCTTTGTTCTGAAGAACTTCGTTGCTGCAATATTAGGACTAGTTGTATTGTTATATTGGATCAATTAATACTTTATTTGAGTAAATTCCTCTCAGAAATAAAAGTTAGCAATTTTCCTGTAAAATGATATTAGCTATTTAAATTTTACATTACATTACAAAAAGTGTACAATTGTTAGGTAGTACAAAATTACATCCGTTAAAAGTATTTAACAGCATACCACTATTGTTGATTTATGATAAATGGATAGCGTTTATCTTTCATTATATTGGAAACAATGCGTTTACACTCATTAATAAATATTTAGAATTGGAAAACAAAATAATAAACAGAATATTATATTAGAATTATTAAACAGAATATAATTGTCAAAACAGAATAATATAAAAGTATATGTATATAAAATTATGTATTTATTTCTGCAAATTCAATTTCATTAGACAAAATGAGAAAAACAGTACACTAGACAAGCAATAGAGAGTGCTAAAAGCGATCATGGAAACAATTACTTCGAATGAACAAGATATTTCGCATTAAATATGCTAAATGAATGAAATATTTAAAAATAGTTTTTAAAAATACCACTTCAACGAAGAATTATACCTGATTGTATTAAATGTGTTCGTTAACTAGTATTTCCTTTAATTTTATGCAATTAACTCGATACGTTAATCCTTTACATTAAATCTTTATAAAAGAAAAAAACGAGTTAAAAAACACTGTTTGAACATTTTGTAATGAGTAAAATTTAAAAACTAATGAGTTAGTTTGCTCTAACTTTAAGATGTTTAAAAAAAAATTTAAAATAAATACTGAAATTTAATGGATTTTTAATTATAATCTGTCTTAACAGTTGATTGAAAAATACATCTTCGTTATTTTGTATAATTTATTTTATCTATATAAAGATAAAGGTATGTAAAGAGTTTTCTAGGTGTTCAGAAAGACTAATGCTATCATATGTACTTGACAGTAACTTCAGTATCAGAAAGTCACTTCAATTCAGTAATAGACAAAATATTATAAAGGTTTTCTATTTTAACAAAACAATTTCGCTACATAAATTTGTGATAAATTTGAATTATATCTACACATGTATATAATATATTTTCAATGTATCTATATACATAATTTCTGTGATAAACATTAGAAGTACGTATTATTTTAAGTTCAGGATGGCTTGAAAAAAAATTCCTACACATGAAAAATATTCATTTTAACTATTGATGCATAAAAACTTATTTTAACTTTCTTTCCTTTCACTTGTGTTACGTTTTAAAAGTTTCTAAAAATATTATTAACAAAAATTTTAGCTTTATGTAATTGGTGTGTCACTGTATTGCCATTATTTGCTACACGAACGCTATTTACGGGTACGTACGACTTAAAAATGAATTCTGAAATGCTACAAACATTCCTGTCCAGAAGGAGATTCAAACATAGTCTAAAAACACGAGGGCTAGAGGTAACTTTGAATGTAAACAAATTTCAAGAAAATTTTAAATTTTACGTCATTTTATCAAGTATATTATATTAACATGTAGTTTCTCATTTTGGCATTCTCATGTCATTGGTTTAGAAGTGAAACAATGAATCGAAAAACAGTTATTTTAAAACAAAAGTGAAAATTCAACTACCTATGCTTTACCGACGTGTCTAACTTTTTGAAATCTAACTTTCATACAAAACAAATTGCCTTAGTTCACTTCACAATCTAAATATCTACGTTTTGATTTAGAAAAACTAAAAAAGCTCGTATTTGAACATTTTTGCTTGATGTTTCATTATTCAGAGGATATGCTGATTCTTGTCAAATTGTATAAGGCAGGAAGAGAGAGTTTTTAGATTTTTAAAGAAATCTTTTTAAATGAAACATTACTAGAAGTGAAGGACTAATAGATAACTAAAGTGCTGATTTCTGCATATTTCCCCTTAAACGTGAATATCCAGAAAAAGGAAATATGGTGCTATAACACAGCTAGCAATATCACCACGATTGAATTACATAATCAGGCTATCCCTTCATTACTATTTAGGTGAGATTCAGTCATAAATATCCATAAGATTTGGTAATAAACATATATACATCATAGTTTAATGAATGAAAATCCTCTCGCGACCCCCAAAATGCGCACGCACCCTATTTCCACCCACGTGATATTTTGTCGACCAATGGCATCGCGGAAAGATGTTGAGCAAACTCCACAAAACCTGGATCCTAGAACAGAAAGCCTGTTGCCTCAATACAGAGAGCAAGATAAATACCTGAAGTACATTTCCCGTGGCAGGAAGTTCTCTTGGAACATTCTCTCTCTTTCTCCCTCGGTCCTCACTCACGAAAGCTTTCGGTGGAAAAGTTCCGCACGCACGAAACTCTTCTCTTTTAGGGTATGTATGAGTTTTGCAAGTTTTTTCGCTATTTGTCAGGGCTTGTTTTTATAAAACTTTTGATATGACATATCTTTTAAAAATATCGATCATGTTATTTAGATTATTCTAGTGTTTTGTCACACATTCATTTTTACGTTAGTATGATGAAAAAGATACAATGTAATACCCACAAAAATTGTGTAACAATAGCAAAAAATTAATCAATTCCTTCTCCTTACACTGCATGGCAATTGCGATTCGTGGGAAATAGAGTCGAGTTTTAACATAAGTGCATTGACTATAAAAGTTTATCCGTTTTGTCTTTTCATGTTCATAAGCTCTGTTTAAGGTATATAGCTGAAATTTGTTTTGTTTTTTAATATTCTATAGAGTTTTATACCTTTTTTCCGTTTTAACGGAACTTTTTTTTTTAACTCTTTAGTATAAGGTACTGCTTTGTCAATGTGCGATACAGCTTTAAATCGGGGTTTTGACTTATCTATTCAAATTTTCACATTTTAGATGTACTTAATGTAATTGTATCCAAACAAATTTAGGAATTTTCGAAAATAAGTGAGTTATAATTTTTAACATTGAAGGTAAGCGATAATAACATAAGAGTGAATTCAGCACTTCATAAAATATTTACATATTGATTACATTATGCTTCATTCTGAAACTTTTATTTGTATACTCTTCTGCTCAAGAACTTCATAGTAGTTGTTTAGTATGCCTATATGAAGTTCTGCTAAAACGGTAAAAAACTGTGTTCATTTTTTAGTTATTCAAATAGTAGAATCATATGGTTTTATTACTTAAGAACTTATGAAATGAAGTTGTGCGTTAAACATGAAATGTGTAACACAATTTGAAAGCAAACCTTATTTCACAAAACAAATTATCGTTACAATTGATTCCTTCTAATAAAGGAAATAATAAATATTTTAAATTTATCTTCCACAAAATACCTTATTGCATAAAAATATTATTAAAAAAAATTATTATTAGTACAGTCTATTCATGATTTAAATAAATATGGTTTTGTTTAAATTAAACCAACTACATGTACACATCGCTCTTCTGATTTATTGAAGAAAGTTGTATTTGGAAGGACGATACAATATTCTCATTTTAATTTTTTTTCAGTTTTCTCATTTGCGTGTGTCATTGAGATAAATTTTAAAATACATTGATTTTTCTAGCTATTTTCGTTTATGAATAGAAATAGAACTTATTACAAAGTATTCAGTTGTAGTCAAAAGAACAATTTTTCTTCACTAATAAAGTAGGAGCAGCTTTTAGTTAAAAAAAAAAAGGAACCGGAAGCATTCAAGGCTCAATTTTAAACTTCAGTTGAGAAAATGTAATTAAACTCATTTTTTGCAAGACATGTATCATACAAATACCCAACAAGAAACACCGAGTTGTTAATTATTAAAGTATAGCGAAGTTCTAAAGCCGTGTATTACATAAAGGTTAAAAATAGTCAACTTGACAAGTTTTTGAATTTCAACCCAGGATTATCTGTTCGTAAATGGATATAACATACATGTGTAGCTTTTAAGCATATTTATAAGAATGTTAATGTTAGTTTGGAAGACTCATCCGTATATAATTGGGATGATGTTTATTACAATTAAGCATTTGTAGGAGAATAAGATAACTATTATTTTATTATTATAAAATGAATTACATTTTGAATATTGTAGAGTATGAATAAAACTAACAAATAAAAAGTACAATAAAAAATATAGAAACATTTAATTACTATTAACATAATATATTTATGTAAATTAGTATGATGAGTGTTATGTAGTCATTTATAACATACCACATACTATGAATAGATTTTTAGTTTTCCAATTTATAAAAATGTGTTTGGATATGAAATCAACATTATCAACTTTCACGGAGATACCCTAACATAATAATAGTAGATAATCTTATCCCATTAGTCGACTTTGCCCTTCACAGGGGTTCCAGAGTATATATCCGCTCTGCAATTTTAAATATTTCGTGCATGACCTCTGAACAGTTTTAACCTTCTTGACCAATATAATCTTTTCTATTATTCTTCATCAAATAAATATGGTTATTTAGTCCTGTGTCGCGCAGGGAAAAGCTTCTTTATTACTAGGAAATATCATGAAGCTCACAGATTTAATACTTGCATTGCAAAGTTAAAAGTATATTTTAGCATTGTATAAAAAGCATAATTTGTGAATAAAAATCCCGGGTAGCTTAGTGTAAGAAGCTTAAAAACTCCGATGATTACTCTTTAGCAACTTTTTTATACCGATGAAATTCAATTTTCAGAGTTTTACTAAGTACCATTTGAATTGTATGTACAACATATAAAATAAATCCCAATCACAAATTAGTTTCAAAGTAGTATGAATTAAAAATTTATTAGAAGATCTCATAAAAAATATATTTATTCAGAAAAATATTGATCAAAGTGGAAAGTCAATTAAATCAATTGAAATATTTTTTAAGAATTTGCTCAGATTCCAACGGCTTAATCTTCACTTCACTTTCTTTCGCGATGGAAAGGCGTTTTTATTACGGTACTGGTATAATCTAAAAAATAAAAATAATTAATTTAATATGTAGCATTCATGTGAAAAAAAAAACCTTTTAAATGCCTTCAATTATTTGAAATAAAATAATATTTTTCAATTCGTAGATATTCTATTATCGCATCGTTATCTAAAACTCAAAATTACCAATACCCTTAAATAATGAAAAATCAGGAACCAAAACTTTTACTTAAATTTATAAGGGATGAAAATAAATGTATAGAAGATTGCTTTGATGTATTAGATAAATTACCGCTTAACAAAAACTATATTTTATTACGGAAGTTTTAATAATTCATTTATATTTATACAAAACTTATCTAAATTGTCTTACGTATCGTACCACATTGATAAATTAAAACTTTCTGACATCAACTTTTAAAGCTAGTATAATAACCATGGTAATTTTAGTTTACATAATTATATCTCAAATTAATATTAATATCAAAACTAATTGTCTACACAAAATTTACTATAAAGCGCTAAGTAAAATTTTTTCAAGCAAAGTGTAAAATGTATAATAACGCTTAAATTAAAAAATTCTTTTAGGTTACTCGTTTAGCAAAAAATACCCCAAGAGCGACAGTCCAATCTGTTTAATTCAACTGAAAAGCGTACTTAAAGTACTATTTAAGAGCTTATTTAAAGTTGAAATATTTTTAAGTTTACTTTTGTTGTGCTACAGTTTTTTATTGTTGTCCTGCATTTATTTTTGATGGTATGCGTGGGTAAATTCTACCCTTAAAGAATGAAAGTATTTAGCTTAGACAAATCAGCTATTGAAAATACATTTTTATCACTTTAAATTATTTAGGTAGACTGCATTAAAGCATTTTCCTGATGCAGTGAAAAGTAATTGTACATTTTAAATTTTCTTATCGCAATTTTCACATTTCTTACATAAATGTTATGTATGTCCTCTCTTATCCTAACAGTGGGTCACTGTGGCTCAGTGGGTTTTGCACACCTGTGAGTTGTAGGCACCTCGGGTTCGATTCCTCCCAGAATGTATATATCTTTCTTCAATGTTAGTAAAACTTTACTTTTGTGTACGTCTATTCACTTGACATTGTTCGGCAAATCTTAGCCAAATGTGGATCTTGTACCATAAGAAATCCAACTAGCCAATGACTGTTTATATTCTGTTTTAATGCTCTTGTGATATCAAGTTCCAACTTGTTTTTTACAAACTTCCCCATTCGAACAGGCGTAAAATTTAATAAAATATTTTTAAGGTGGTTGATTCCATGTATCATGGAACATCATCTCTGCAGTTTAATAAAAATTCAATGAAAAATCCATATACTTCATAGACATTCTTTTTTTTGTAAGGATAAGGAGAATCAAACAGACTTTTGCGTGCTAGAAAACAAAATACTTTTTTGTATATATGCGTTATGTGTACCTTTGATATGTCACATACATATGTTGTGTCACCCTTTTATGAACAATGAATAACATGTTAAATCACTCTTTGACACTTAAATATTCTGCAACATTTTAAATTAACAAAAATATCTCTCTCAATTTTATTTTAATATTTCCAATTTTAAAGTGTAAAGGTTTATTAGTGCTCCTTACTTTGAAGGACTTATAAATAAGATTTGTTTTGCTCTTTGATTTCAAATGTCTTCATTTTCGAAATGCATATTTTTTGATCAGCTTCAAACCTCTGAGCGTTGTGTGACTTTTTAGTAGTGTATTGTTGCTCTTTACTTAAGCATACTTAATAGCTAAATAATTACATCTATTAGTTGAAAGGATCCTTTGAAGGATTCTTTCAGCTTATAGGGTCGAAAACTGTTTTCAAATCATGCCCTAAGAATGATATTTAATAATGGAAATTAAACAAATGCATCTCAATTTTAAAAAAAACGAAGTGTGTGTGTATAACTTACATGATAACGAAGTTTAAAAAATTGGCAAAAGAATCAATCTTTTATGAATGAATTTGCTCGGTAATTAGTTTAACAAGTCATACGAAGCAGTACATGCAAACCATTTAATTCACTAAAAGCACATAATGTATAGGAATCGTATATTAATGGTAAATTTGACGCAAGAAAATAGAACTCCAACATTTCTCATTAAATTCGCTTTGTTCAAAATGAAAATCATGCATTGGGATTCTATTTGAATTTAATGATCAAAATAATTAGTTCCTTTGAGATATTCTGGATTGAATATCAAACTTAACTTGATTTACGGTAAACCTCACCTTCCAATGGTTTCGATATAATTAGCTTTTCAGCCTTACATCACAAAAGGAAACGTATTCGAAAGATGTATTTTGAATAAAATCAAGGGAATAAATGTTTCTTACATCTATTTTTCTTTTATAACTATAATATGCATTCAAAGAAAATATTCATATACATTATGTATATTAAATTCTTTTTAAAATATACAATCATAAAGATACATATACCGCGTCTTAAAAGTTTAGTCACTAACAATATTACTTTTTATCATTGAGATAAGTAGCCACATGCATATAAAAATATATTTCTAGTAAAAAATTATTCTATATTTCGGCATGTATCAATATTATTGACTCCTTTTACTATTACCGCACGTCATTCTCATTTTCTAAATTATTCAGTTAAATATTTTGTGACTTATTTATATCCCATCATGTATTAGCAGTTTATAAAAAACCAGAAAACGTATGCATACGGAGTTTGTTCACCATAACTACAGTAATATGATTGGGTCAAAATTACGGCCAAATTCAGAACGATTGTTTCTTTCGCCTCTACCGCTGTTTGTAGAATGTTTTCATGAGATAACAACTCGAAGAACTTGACTTGCTGACATTTATGTAGAAAATGTAAAAAAACTGGAAATCGCAGCATATCACTTTCAATTTCATAAAAACATTTGAATAAGCAAAACCACAACAATTCAAATTAATTTTTATAAATATAAAGCAACCACAAGCCTCCTGGGTGTGATAGAAGTATAAAAGAGACTGTCATTCTTATGATTCAGGAATCCTACGTCCTTGATAAAAATAAAATGTAAGAATTCCAAGACTATAAGGCTATTGTATATCCATCAATAAAATCGGCATAATTGTACCATAGAATAACATAAAACTCCAGCTCTCCTCTCTAAGAAATAAAACTGTTTAGCCATGAAAATTAACATTTCATCAGGGCCTATCACTGTCCTCTCGGCGTACACCACCACAGGAAAATACTAAAAAAAGGGACGGGGCTGTGTCTTGACACGGCCGCTAGGTTTAAGGCGTGGAATTCGTCAGTAGGCCATATGGTGATTGAGAGTGATAGAAATTACCACTCGTACTACACTGTTTTAATTTCGCACCAAATGTTCGTCGCTTCTCACATGTATCGCAATTGGTGCACTCGCTGTTGATGTAAAAGTTTGTGGTTCATTACTGATCTCTATGGGTTGAACTGTATCATTCAATCATAAAATGTTTGTGTAAACAGATATGCTATTTTCCTTCAAACTGAGCGATGTAGGTATTTGGAGCACTCATATAAGGCATTTGTTCACCTTAAAGGCGCGACGCCTATACTTTCA
Source organism: Metellina segmentata (assembly GCA_947359465.1). Lineage (NCBI taxonomy): Eukaryota > Metazoa > Arthropoda > Arachnida > Araneae > Tetragnathidae > Metellina > Metellina segmentata. The sequence goes on along the minus strand of OX375873.1, from coordinate 67,983,178 downwards.
AGATCTTCCTCCTAGCCCGTTGACACTCAGAAACAGATTTCCGAATCTTCTTGGATTCCCCATCCTTCGATTTTTCTTCCTGTTGACGTTTTCTATAATTATTTCGGTGTTTATTATGCGTATAATTGGCCATTTTGAAAATATTACGATTTTCCACACTTAGAATTCCGATATCTAAATTAATATTAAATATTTGAGTTTTATTTCTACTATCATTTAAAGGCGCAAAGAAACGAAACACATTACACCTCAGACATCGTGCTCGCACAAAGGAGGCAGGAGCTAGACTAAATTATATGAGTGGCGCGACGCATCAACTTTGAAGTGCCTTCGCCAAGCCCATTCACGCTCAGCATTGGATATCCGGACCTTATCTTGGGTTCCCCATCCCTCGATCTTTCTTCCTGTTGATGTTTTCTATATTTCTTTCGGTGTTTATTATGCGTATATTTGGCCATTTTTAAAATATTACGATTTTCCACACTTAGAATTCCGTTACCTAAATTAATATTAAATATTTGAGTTTTATTTCTACTATTATTTATAAGGCGCAAAGAAAAGAAACACATTGCACCTCAGACATCGTGCTCGCACAAAGGAGGCAGGAGCTAGACTAAATTATGTGAGTGGCGCGACGCCTCAACTTTGAAGTGCCTTCGCCAAGCCCATTCACGCTCAGCGTTGGATATCCGGACCTTATCTTGGATTCCCCATCCCTCGATCTTTCTTCCTGTTGACGTTTTCTATACATCTTTCGGTGTTTATTATGCGTATATTTGGCCATTTAAAAAATATTACGATTTTACACACTTAGAATTCCGATACCTAAATTAATATTAAATATTTTAGTTTTATTTCTACTATTATTTATAAAGCGCAAAGAGACGAAACAAATTACACCTCAGACGTCGTGCTCGCACAAAGGAGGCAGGAGCTAGACTAAATTATGTGAGTGGCGCGACGCCTCAACTTTGAAGTGCCTTCGCCAAGCCCATTCACGCTCAGCGTTGGATATCCGGACCTTATCTTGGATTCCCCATCCCTCGATCTTTCTTCCTGTTGACGTTTTCTATACATCTTTCGGTGTTTATTATGCGTATATTTGGCCATTTAAAAAATATTACGATTTTACACACTTAGAATTCCGATACCTAAATTAATATTAAATATTTTAGTTTTATTTCTACTATTATTTATAAAGCGCAAAGAGACGAAACAAATTACACCTCAGACGTCGTGCTCGCACAAAGGAGGCAGGAGCTAGACTAAATTATGTCAGTGGCGCGACGCCTCAACTTTGAAGTGCCCTCGCCAAGCCCATTGACACTCAGCATTGGATATCCGAACTTTTTCTTGGATTCTCCATCTCTCAATCTTTCTTACTGTTGACGTTTCTGTAGTTTTGTTTGTGTTTATTATGCATATATTTGAAACTTTTGAAAAAATTTCGAAATTTTCACATTTTGAAGTTTGATATCTAAACACATATTGATTCTTTTAATTTTATTTCTATTATTATTTATAAAGCAGAAAGAGACGACAAAAAAATTTGGCACAAACGTCGTGTTCACACAATGGAGCTAGACTAAATTAATGTGAACGCACTTTCTTGACTCGAATGAGCTCTACGATTGCATCAGCCAATGACGTCAGCACAAGATCAATGAGCTTTTATAACATTCTTTGTTTAATGCCCTTTTGAACACGATATCGTTCATTTCTGTATAATTTTTTCTTTTCAAATTATTAAATTTTTTTGTGACCCTCAAAAATTAAGCGTGGTACCCCGGTTTCGAAAGGTAAGACTTATTCCGCGTCAAAACATAATACACACAAGAACTCAAAATCATTAGCAGACTTTAATGCTCACACAATTATCTGGGGTTATGGTACAAATGATTCAAGAAAATACAGACTATAGACTTTTCTGCTTAATTCAATCATCTTATTCTAAACAATAGACACCATATAAACTTATTAATTCCATGACAGAATAGGCTGGCATGATCTCATAATGGTTATTCATCCAGAACTTGCTGACATCTGCTACTGGACAATTCTGGACAACGAAACCTTCAGTGACCACCGCTATGAAAAAAAACAGTGTTAAATAGGGACTGTTTTCATATCTCTGTGCTGTTAACTCATTTCAACAACTTTTTATAGTTAATGTGTTAACATATACAATTTTTTAAAACTTATATGTGTTGTGTATATGCATATGCGTATGTGTATATGTATGTATGTATGGATGTTTGTATATATACATGTATATTTTTGTTTATATTTCTATGAACAATGCTTAGAAAATTATGCAGAATTACTCTTATATCTCTTTAAATCGTAAAAATTCTCCTAGTAAATAACTTTTGTCAATAAGAAAGAAAAAGTAAATCCTGGAGTCAATTTGCAGAAATTGCTGCGATTATGACGAGGTTGTTGATTTGAATGGTTCTGTCTAAATAGGTGAAGTGATTCACCTAGTTTGCTATGCCCATTTCCGAAGTTGCTTTATCCAATTGGTTAAACACTATTTGGCTCTAGGTACATGTTCGTTTCACCTAATCATCTATTTGTGTAAGATATATGATACAGTATAGTTCAATTCAAAAGAGCTGAAATACTGGAGCTTCACTTAGGTATTTTTAAAGCTTGTTCGAATATTTATTTTTGCTTTAGAAGATGTCTTATTCAACCAAAAGATTCTAAAAAATTAGATAGAAATAGAATTAATTTCTTGTCAAATTCTTGAACTTTAAACTGTGTGTGTTGCATTTATAAATAATTGAAATGATCTTTTTGATCCTATGTTCGCAAAGGATCGAAATGCTCAAACAATCTAAAATTAATATATCTTGAAAAAAAAAATTGGAACTGTTTATCTGGGAAGAGAGCGGATGGTATAAGATACATTTTTCTGTGATAAAGTTTAACAAACGTATTTATTCTTATATTGATATGACTATTGCTTTTTTTTTAATTTCAAAATAATATAAAACACTAATGGACAAGACTTATAAAAGAAAGAGTATTAAAGTCTGATAGGGAATAACATCAGCGTTCGATCACTAGAGTTTTGAATAATATCTAATCTCTGAAAGGAGATGAAATTTAAATAAAAGATGTAAGTTTTTAAAAGAGGATAGTACTTAGGCTAAAATTTAATTAATTAAAATTGAAAGGGTACTTTCAAAGTAGGAACATCTTTAAAATGTATTCCTTTTCAGACTAATTTTGTTCTCAAACTGCTTCATCCTATAGCAGAATATGCACATGATAAGCGTTTCTTTCTATTACAACTTTCATTGAATTAGAGTGGTTTGGACAGCAAAAATCAACGAATTTTGATATTGGTTCTTTTCTTTCTAAACTACAGATATAGTATTTCGTAAGAGAAGAGAAACGCTGTTGAAAGAAATGAACGACAGGTTTGTATACACGTAGTACCGTCTCATTACTCTCAAGTAATAAAAGTCAATCAACGTATTAAGTGCAGCAGTGTTTGCCTTTGTGTTGTTTACCTTGAGAAAAGGGTTGTTAAATTGTTTGCGGATAGTAATCTTCTGCTTACAAGATGTTACGATTCAAGACAAATTTAGTGCATATAAGATTGGTAATAGAAGAATGTGTAATTCCCCGACCTGAAAACATAAAATTATTTAACACTGTGACTACAAAAATATGAAATTCTAAATTATACCATATAAGACGTAAAGGAAATAAGATACTTTTCTGAAATCCTTCTGTGAATGAACATAAGATGCATAATGTCCAAAAGGGGTAAAGCGTACGACAAACTGAATGATTCACACCATTATACAGAGGCTGTCTGCATATTTTTTTAGACGATTTTGGTTAGTGGTAATAAAAAATTGTTTGCTGCAAAAGAAATAATTGCTGTTGTACTATGTTTTTAAAAGTCAAAATTATCGTCTGCGGCTTGAGAGGTTTGTTTTTATTCAAAATGGCGTTTTTAACGAAGCAATGGTTCGAAGGCTATATTTATGCTCTTTCCGAAGAGAAATATTCCTATTCCGTTATCCAAAAACGATGTGAGGGTCATGGTTTTGTGATATCTAAAACGTCGATAGGTAATATCGTCAACAAGAAAGGAAACAAACGTCAAATTCGAGACTCAAGTGGGACAAAAATTCCAAACAAGTATCCAAGGAAGAAAAGGACATCTTCGACTATTGCAAAGGTACGTTGTTTAATGTTAAAAGAAAATCCCCCTAGTCAAAGGACAGTTCAAAATCATTAAAATGCTCGGTGTCTACTGTAAACAAAATGATAAACGTTGATTTAAATATTAAGAAAGCGAAAAAACGCAATGTGCATCGTCTTTCTCCTAAGCATATCGCTGAACGCAGGACACGCTGCCGAATTCTATATGAAAAACACTTATTCAAGGAAAAATGGAAAACAATTGTCACAATAGATGAATCATGGGTGTATTTAAATGATTGCAGCAAAAAATAGCCATTTATTGTCATAAAAAGGGGAGAAAAAAATTTAAGTACATGGTTCACAGAATCGAAAGAAAGTTTTTCTCAGGGATTCATGATTGTTGCTGGTTTTCATATAATGGCAAAATAAAAATAAAGAGAGTGAAAAAAAATGTCAAGATTAACTTCAAATACTATCAGGAAAAAATTTATCGCCAATTTTTTTGAATGAAATACCATCGCTTTACCCACAGTGCCATCAATCTGTGGAGCTCCATCAAGACAAAACTAGCAGTTACACATCAAAATCCACTGTAATTTTCCTAAAAGAAATGGAACAAAAAACCGGTATCAAAGCCATACCCTTCACTGATATGCTTACTAAATCTCTCGATGTATCACCTATGGATTTTTGTGCTTTCGGACTTTAAAAATCTGCATTATCCAAACGTCCTCCCACAACCCTTACAGGACTCTGGAAAGCTGTTCAGGAGGAATGGGATAGAATACCTCTTCTGACACTTCAAAAGGCATTATTATCCTGGAAATTACGGTGTCGAAAGATAGTTCAGAATAAGGGCTATCAAATAGAACATTTAGAACACAAGAATTTTATGTAATTTAGTTTTGTGAATACAATTTACATTGTCTAAAAAATGTGTGAACAGCCTCTGTATAACCTGCAATCGTCCTTACGTGACTTCTACCCACTTTTGACCTCCCCTTAACCAATAGAATTATGATTAATTCAACCAAAATATAGGTGGGGTTATGTAATCATCACACAGTTGTGGGGGGAAAGCATTACTAAATTACTCGATAATCTTCAGCTCAATGGCACGCAGTCCTTGAAATCCGCATACATTTAGCCAAGACAATGTAACCTATACTGATATAAGAGAATTTAAATTATGTAATAAAACTTTGTGAATACTTCAATTAGAAACATGTTACGTTTTATTTGACTAATAAGACACAGAAAGCTCTTTTTAATTTGAATGTTTTTAGATGGCTTGTGATGTAAAGCCCTTATTAAGGAATTTAATGATGAATAAAAATTTGTTTACCTTATAAATGACCCCTTGTGGTGAAATATCAATAATGTGTATCACATCTAAATAATTTGAAAATGTTTTCTAACGGAAACTGTGTTTCTATAGCAGAAAGTTTGTAATCATTATTACCATAACCTTATTCTGAATCTTCCTGTATAAAAACTAGAACAATAAAGCGGATTGTACAAAGATTTAATCCCCATGAAGTACTAAATTAAAATACATATTTTTACATTTGCTCTTGTTTAGCAGCGTAAATAATTCTTATTTAATATTTTGAATAAACTATTCGACCGTAAGTTTCTGCAAGCGAACTCCCTTTTAGCAGTTCTAAGCAAGTATTAATGTGAATAAAATCGGTAGCTAAAAAAATAATATGTTTTATTCTCCAATGTTCGCGTTAGTAACAGATGGTGTTTTAAAATATATTGCCATTTTGTAGAACACCAATTGAGAAATATTTGCTTCAATGCATTGTAAACTGTTAAAATGATGCAGTAAAACAATTATCAACGGAAGATTCAAATTGTGACTTGTTCAGAATTTACTTCCGTACCTTGTAATACATTTATCCATTTCATAAAAATTCAGTTCTACAAACAAAGCATTGCAAATCATTAAAGTACAAAAATCTTTTTTACCAATGAACATAAAATTTTAAGTCAATTTTATGATCCCTTGAGAATTGTGTCTAACCATTCTAATTATCAAGCCATTAATTTGTACCATTAACGAATGCTAACCGCTAATTTTTAGGCAATGTACCATTCTTAACTTTTTGGATACGTAAAAGACTTATTCACTGGATACGCTTATTACCTATCTTTAGATGATTAGTCATTAAGAGACTAGGTATGGAAGAGAATAAACATAGAAGTATAGTTAAATTGGAGATACAAATTACTATGGTTTGATAAAATGTTGATGTTGCGTAATTTATAATTCTTAAGATTTAAAATATTTCACTAATATGGATTTTGGAAAATTTGTTATACAATATCGTTTACCTGTAAAATATTATCTTGTGACTCAAATAGACTTTACACTAGTTAAAAATATCTATAATATGAAAGAAACTTTTAAACCTTTTAAATATAGTGTTATGAATAAACACCTGAATAATTTGGTCAGAATTTATTAGCATGTACTTTATGTATCAATAAGTGACCGTGTGGTGACGAACCAAAAAACTTATTACTATATGTGTAGTTTTTCAATTCCTAATAATTTTTAAATCCGATAAATTGTCCCTACGGAGGTAAAAATCATGGTATACAAAATTAATCCGATAACCCTTGATGTATTATTTTTGTGTTTCTTACATTTTAAAACCTTAAATAGAATTGCATTTAGAATATTCTACTAAATGATTGCTCAGGAAAGAAATAAGCGATATATGTGTTTTGAGAGGATATAATTTCATTGAATCTACAGCCATCATAAGGAATGCTAAAATGTTCAATTTATTTTTCAAAACGTTTTATTCTGTAAATTACATTTATTTTGATTGAAACTAATAGAAGTGTCTAACAAAAATTCTCTTTCTGGAATTTTTTCACCAAAAATTAAAATGAATGGTCTATGATTTTACTTAATAAAATGGGAAATTATGTTTCAAGTTTGAGCGAAAATGCACCATAAAGGAAAAGTGCATTAGACTAGACATTGAACTTATTTAAATTTCGAATAAAGAACTCATTTGAATCTATTTTTGTTTAAATAAGAATCTACTAACATAAGTTTGTGATGCACAAATTTTAGAATGATGTAACTGATGAAATGAACGAATAACATAGTTTAAATTATGTGCAGCATCATATAAGAAACAAAATAATTTTTTTTCAAGCGTAATTAATTTAATGTTGAAGAAAGGGGACTTTTTCACAAGAATGTAAGAAACGTGCTTTCAACAAAAAAATAATGAAAGTAAGAATTTTTATTAGATTTTTGGCCATGTTTTACATTGTTATAACCAGTTATAATCAAGTTGTTTGTGTTGTACGGTACTTGTGTATTTGTATTAACTCAATCTATATATTCTAGAAGCATAACCGAGAAATTTTGCAGTTTACTAAGTTAGATTGCTCATTGGCTTATAGAAATAATTGATTGCACTCTTTTAGTATACAAATAAATAAGCGCAAAACCATGTTTTAAACATAAATACCATTTACCATTGTTAACGTTGTTGTTGATTGCCACTTATAATTTAAATTATAAAATTTACTTTTAGTTATCTCAGTCGGAGCCTTTCGTATATTTATCTGCGTTTTCCAATAAATACTTTATTCTTGAGATTTTAAGCACTCATTCATTTTTTAATTTATGTGGCAGCAACATTTCTATTAATTTAAAATCTGACATCTTAATAATTGTTGGTAAACAAAGACGAAAAATAGTTACAAAATATTACAAAGAGAAAAAGGATGTGTTAAATGATGAAACTAAACAGGTAGGGATGGTTATTTTTGATACAATATTTTTCCTTTGAAAAGTTAGGGACGCGTTAGCCTGGTTGGAAGAGTAACGGACTAGCACTCGGTGGGGTTGCGAGTTCGAATCCAACCAAAGACCGTCTGTCCTGTACAAAGGGTGTTGGTGCACGCAAAATCTATCGCTAACTCAAATTTCATCTCTTTGGAGTTATGTAGAAGTTCGGAAAATTGAGTGCTTGATCAGGTATGACCTCGTTATCTGACCGTGGTTCAAAATTACGTGGTGTTGTCCTACGATCTTTCTCATCGGGTTTGATCACAGATCGTTGCCAATAGCCGGCTCCAGTAAGTCGTTAATTAACTACCTATCTACCTTTAAAACTTAAATACGTCCACACGGGAAAATTAATAGTAATGCTAATCATATTTTTCTTTTAAACTCAAATAATCACGCAAACCTAAGTGGTCTAAAGTAGAAACTCATTAACTGACAAAATAATTTTTTTGCTGCTCAGTTGTTCAAAGACTAAAAACTAGTAAAAATAAGAATAGTAAGTACATTTGAATGGTGTTATATACAATATAAGGACAAAAGTATTTGAACAATGCATGTTTTTCCCAGAAAAAGTTTTTCATTAATCTATTAAGAACGGGTAGGCTCCTTTTTTGCTTGTATTACAGCTGCAACACGACGAGACATACTTTCCACAAGTTCTATGAAAGTCTGGGACAGAATAGTTTGCCATGCCTCTTGCAAGGCTGCGTGAAGAGATCGCTGTGAAGAAGGGTGCGCATGACGGTTTTATACTCGTCCCTCTAGATTGTCCCACAAATGCTCGATGAGATTAAGATCGGGGCTCTTAACGGGTCAGTCATGCAAATTCACCTTATTTTCAGAAAACTAGTCCAGCACCCGTTTTGCAGAGTGACATTAATCTCGATCCTGTTGGAAGAAACAACCATCATCGCCGTATTATTGCCATAGTGTAGGTAAGGCCAAAATATCCAGAACGTCGAGGTACACGTCAGCCCTCCTAGTACCAGGTAAATAAAGCAATAGGCCGAGTCCTAACCAGGTAAACAACCCCACATTAAGATGAATCCTCCTCCGTATTTCTGCCCTGTCCAAATACTTTCGTCTGTATGTGTCCATATGCCATCCCATATGCTAAGTACATGTCAGTTCCTAAGTATTTGTGAAATGACACAAGTGACCAGAACGATGTTAATGTCAAAAAAATACGATGGATTTATACCAATTACAATATGATTATTTCTAATTATCATGAATATACGCATATTGTTTCTCCGAAAAAATATCAGTTTATAAGTTTCTGCTCTAAGACAACGATCCAAGTAAGAAACTTCGATTTAAATAAAATTCGTTCTCCATTACTATCAAATTACTTTGTTTTCAGTAAGCAGCCTTCATCATTATGTGGGAAAAAATGTATTATTCTGATAGAATATTGAAGTTCTAAAAATTATAGTTAACATTCATTGAGTAGAAAAATACACGATTGTGTAGTGACAAACCCAAACCATAGTGAATCTTCTAGAACTACTTTGGGTCAGGTAGACAAAAAGAAATGGCGACGTGCATATCTTTATTTAAAAATTTTTCAAATATTTAACTATATTTCGTCACTGTCACTCTCGTGGTTTAAAGTTTTTCTCTAGTTTGTGACATAACTTAAAGTAGAAGCGATTTCAATATATTCCTGAGAAATCCTCTGATATCTACTGCCACTCTTGTGGGTTTGTTTACCAAGAATCAATCTTCTTTATAAGCACAGAAGTGAATTTTCAAGGTAAGAAATGAGTTTCCAGTAAATATTAGGAAGAGGAATTGTATTTTCTTTATTTATTTCCGTGAAGATGGTTAGTCTCCGCAGCCACGAGGGAGACAGGGGCTACTTTAATAATCCCTCACGTGCATTTCCAGTAATCCCTGTGAGTTTTTACTCTCTCATCTCCTTCTCATATCGTGGCATTAGCATTCTTCTTTTCCCTCCAAAGGAAGACATTTTGAAAAGAAAATACCTCCCTGAATATTGTGTGCGCGCATTTATGAAATAGAGCAATTTTAAGTTCATGATATGTCACGTGATGAAAGGCGGCTGGGGAGCTCAAGGAAATATCTGATCTAATTTTCCGCTTTTGCATTGAAGGGAATGCTTTATACGCAAGGATACACGATACTTGACTCCGACGATCTTCAATTTCAATAAAGGTTATTCAATAACTGAATAACCTTTCCCCTTTTTTCTGTGTGCCTTTTCAGGATTCCTTTATGGAACGTGTAGCAGGCGTTTTTCAGACTGACTTTACCGGAACAGAAAAAGTTAAATCAAAATCAAATGCAATCGGTTATTTAATGGGTATGATATATTATATCATCGTGCTCATAAAGGTAACCATGAATTATTCCGATTTATAAAAGCATTCTACAAGAAGAAAATTTGATTCTGGGGTGCTCATTTTTTGTCTTTTAGATAATTACTGTTTCGAAATAAGGAGCAATAGTGCTAGATGTGCTTTTCGAATTAGAGAGATCCTGAGTAACAGTTGAATGGATGGCCAAAATATTTCATTCATTCATAGAAGAATTCCGTTTCATCCTGTGTCTTTGAATAAGTAAAGGTTGGCATTAAAAATTAGTAAAATATCTTGTTTCCAGAACTCAATATCTTCGGCAAGAGCAGAAACCCCTTAGCTAATATCAGTTTGGAAACACTAAACGCTTATTTTCAGGATGATGAGAATTTTTGTATTCTGTTTCGAAGATATATAACACTACCAAAATGCTCAGAAATACAAATTTTCTTTAACAAATATTTTAGTCTATAAATAGCCGTACAGATAAAAATATTTGTCACTGATTTTCTGCTCCGCAGCCGATAGTGAAAAAGCGCGTATTATAAATACCGCATTATATCTACAGGTCATTATCGAAACCCATTGGAATTTGCACGAAACACTGTGTTAGAAGAAGGCCCCACATTCTATTTCGAGCATCAATCGAGAATCCATTTATGTTTTTTTTTAAATAAAACAAAATTTAGAGGTGATTAAAGTATTTTAGAGGCTCTTTTAAAAAGCATATTATTTTATAGGTAATACTATTACATATATTTTTATTGAGTGATTTATGAGACACGTTTGTCTATGAATAGTCAATACTAGTTGATTGATAAGTTTGTTCCATAAAAAGTATAACTTTCCCATTGAAGCACATGTACATGTAATATGGAACATCTCAAATGTACCCAATATGGGACATGATCCATATTGAGTACACTATCCCTATTATAAAATATATTATGAAAAAAAATTACGAAATGAGTATTTTTAATTAATGGAAAATTTAACTAAGGGGCATTTTGACCCCAGCTCGGAGAATCTATTTTAGCCGAAATACCAAAACTATTGACAATTTCAAAACGCAATTCAGTAGTTTTTCTGTGGGCTCAACAAGTGTATCCACACATTGCCTTTCAGAAATGGAGATTGTACAACATATTATTTAATTACAATATACTATGTAGTATTGTATTCACATAAGGAAGCTCAAGCTGTATTTGAAAAAAATAATGATTAGATGAAATATGATTGCTGATGTGCTGTTTAAGATCGGACAAAGAAATTCGAAATACATAAATGGTAAATTCATTAATTTTAGGCCTACATTGCCTGAGATTTTGGTATGCAAAGCTGGTTGAACGTAGCAATAATATGGATCATAGTGATAACTATTTACTTTTCTTGGTTTGAGAAAGAAAGATTTATTATGAGAATGTCATATCGAAAATATTCCCAACATTTTCTAATGTTTAAAAGAATACAGAAACCACGAACGGTATTTGTTTCTTTTACTTAAGAATTAATTAAGAATGCATTTCTGTATACAAAATAATTTTGTAATGTAATGTGATATATTCTTAAGGTGTTCGATATTACATACCATTTTTACAAATAGATTGTTCTAACTTTTTCTTACTAACTTTAGCAAACTCAAAAAGGTATGTACCTTAATAAGTCACCCCTCATACTTACTTATTCATTCAAAAAATCTATTCCCCTATTTTTTAAAATATTAAAATACTGATTTCTATATTTACAAGCCTTTACACTTCTAACATATATGGAAGAGTGCAAAATGTTTTAATTGATAATTCTACTACCTGATTTCACGATACCATCATCTTGACTAGGAAAGAACATATTTTTTATGTTAACTGAACAACTCACAAAGCTGAAAGTGTATTCAATTGAGAAAGAGAGAATATGCACTTCATATCCTTCTATTAAACTATTTCAAGATATTCAGGTCAGGAGATAAGTACATAATATTATACTAAGATAATAATTTTCCTAATACTGCTTATAATCGAGTGAAGTATTAGTTTGAAAATTCTGAACTCTAACTTTTTACACATTCTCCCAGTCGTAAATTTTTCAAATACAAAATAATTCTTTTATCTATCAAATTATAAACAGATTTCAGAACTTCCTGTGCATTACCTCTTTGTTCTTTTAGGTATTTTAGGGCATTTTATTTTTCTCACTCGTAGGAGTTTGTATTCATTATATAATAGATTAATCAAACGACCTTTACGGCATTCATTCAAGTAAAGTTCAAAATGACATAAATATGAAAAGAATATATCCTTTAACGATGGCAATGAAATAATTTTGGGTACAATATATTTTCTTTTTATGTATGTGTATGTTATGTATGTGTATATCTTGAAATGTTACTACTTTAGAAGAGTGTAAAAAGTTCATTCAGTTTAATTGCATATGAAAACATCGTTCCATTCATATTTTGGTTTCAGAAAGAAATTTGTCCTTAGACAATTCAAAGTCTATTTCGATTCGCATGTGATTCCCCTTTAAAAATTCTGACATACGACTTTAGACAACAGGAATTGGAACATTAAATTACTTTGGGGACTTACGGATTTTCCCTCCATTTCTCTTTCCAAAAGGACTTCTTAGAAATCTCTCTGGGGAATAGATATAGCCGGTACGTCAAAACGTCGGAGGACTTAGAGTGTTTCTCACATGATTTCTGATTATTTATTTTGATAAGTCTTAAGATGGTAAAAATCCAATATAATATGTTTTAACATTTATTTCTTTTTAGAATGAAAAAGCTAACGCTACTACACTTTCACAAGAGCTACTTTCTTTCTTATATACACCAACGAAAAATCTTTAAGACCTGTGTGTTTTTTATGCGTTCTATTCGTTATTTTCTTATTGACTATCCAAACAGGAAATTCCCATGGAATCCTTTTTGCCGCAATGTTAAATAGGGTTTTAAAATGTATAATAATATTTATACTGATACTATTAAAAATTCAACGCTAAGAAATACTTGAATTACAGCAAAAAAAATTCGTTTGAACTATGATAATTGTTACAATGCATTTGTGTGTCCATCTTTAGCATTTATAACTGCTTTCACACATTAGTTGCTAAGTATTCTGAATAGTTGTCTGTGAAATGTGTAACTTCAAGTGTAACTGAATTTGATGATACATAGATAAATTTTCAAACAAGCATATCCTACATGACCGAGCATTAAAAGGAAAAAGAGGTACTTGGTGGTCACAGAAGAAACTTAAGGATAAACACTGCCCTTTTGAAAAGTAGCTAAACAGAGGATCTTCACGATAGGCAAAACATCGTGTTCCAAGATATCTGTGATGTGTACTACTCTGACTTCTGAAACTGCCTGCTCTGCGTATAAGGCGAGAACGTGAATGAAATGAAATAACCATTACACTTGGATGACCGATCACAATGACTCTCCACAGTTCACCCCTTCATATGCCATTCCCCACTGTATCTGGGAACAAGAATCTGGCAGTAATAGAGATCACGGGATTATATCTCTATAGACTTGTCAGAAAAACTTGTATTACGAATTCCAGTATATTTGCTCTCAAGTACCATTGAAACCTCGAATGTTTATGGTATAGGGTTGAAGGAAAGTCCAGCTACTAGCCCTAGATGTAGTAATCATCTTTATTTCTTCAAAAAACTGAACAGAAGATAGAGAAACAACGCTGTATCTTGCTTGCGAAATAGTATGGCCATTATTAGATTCAGTTGAAAAATCTTATTTCAGAATATTTACGGTAGTTTTTTTTATCCAATTTCTATTAGTCCTGTGCATTTTTTTATATTTTCCTTTTTGGTGGGAGATATGTAACAATATTTAGGATCACCGTACGATTTTACATTGAGTTTTCTTCGCATTGAATGCGTAATATATCGCATAGTTAAAAGGAATCATAAAAGAGAACCCGATCATCCTGTTGGGTCACTATACAAGCCAATCTAATCAAACTCTATCACAAACTTGAAGATTATAATTTTTCTAAGAAAGAGGAAAATTAAATCCGAAGTACATTATTACATTGTGTTGCATTGTTTAGCAACTAATTTATTTTTTAATTTAGAATCATGATACTTATGAATATTACAGTTACTATAATACAGGCTTGTGTCTCCATTACTCCAAGTAGATTGTATTTTAAACATGGCTCCTGTGAGTTTAACATAAATATGTGTTCGTGATGGGGCAGAAAGAGAGCGATGTAGTGATTGATTCAATTAAGAAAAAGATAACACCTTAAGATGATTTTCTTCTGTTTCTGCGGAAAGTAAATAAACACAATTGGTATGTTTTAAATATTCAATATAAGTAAGAATTGAAAAATTGGTTTGAAATAATTACATATTAGTTTGTTACACACGTTTGAATAAAACAACATGGGTCAAATCATATAAATGTAGTAGCAAATCCAGATTTGATAGAAATTAATTCTTAGTTCATTTAATTCAGTTATTTGTGTTTCTTTAAAAAATTATTTGATTTAAGAATTAATTGCCAATTTTTCTGGGCAATTTTTCTCAAACAATCTTCAGTGAATGGTGTTATACACATGTTTAATTTTAATAATAATAAATTAAATATTTGTTACAAGAACAATAATTTTTTTTAAATAGAATTCGTGAGACGGACCCGTTTTGAGAACTTGAAAAATAATGTAATCTTTATAACCAATGTGGTCTTAAAGCAAAAGAGACTAGAATTTGTTTCAATTTTATAGACAGTATTATCCTGTAAAACGACTATGTCTTTTCCTGAATGTGTCCCTGGAGTATATAATTCTGTCAAGACACTATATATGTATATCTTATTAAAACAGCCCTTTTACGTTTTTTATTTAAACTGTTAAAGAATTTCTGAAAAACTTCGAAGCACTGTTATCTATTACAATTCGAAAGTTAAAACATAGGACTTTTTAAAGGATTTTGTTTTCCTCAAGAGTAGTATCAAGACATTAAAATGTCTCATTATTAGGAGATAAAGATAAAAAGGATTTTTTGTCAGATTTGGTTATCATATCTTGTTCATAAATTAATCGTTTGAATAACAAAGCTTTATCAGATAAACTTATCTGTGAGTTGTAACTTATTACAGTTGAAGAATATTTGCTTCTTGGTAAAAAATGTAAGTATTATTTTATCATAGATGCACACATTAGTTTATTAGTAGTGCTAATCTAATTTCTATAACCAACCGACATTTATTGGCTAAACTCAGTTCTAACATAGAATAGTTTTTGGTCAATAAGTTTTCTAGAGAACATGGCATCCATATGTGCCTTTTCTCTCACGGTTCTCAAGAGGAATGATCGTCTGCAAAAGAAGATCTCTCGAGTAATCCACATTAACGAATGTCTTCTGCAGAAAGGAAGTATGATCGATTTGCACAAAGAAAATGCGAGTTTTTACAGATCAAAGGAATAAAGGGAGAGAGTATTAGTTGCAACATTTCGATTGTTCTCATTCAGGGTATTGAAAAGTGAGACATAAGGGAGGCGTTTATTTCGTGTTTCAGATACATATAATAGGCTTTCTTGTTGTTACGGTACTAAAGATTGACTCCAGGTTTAGCTTGAGCTTCATTATAAACATTGCCTAGTGTGTTGAGTTTTTTACCATTTGAATAACTCTTTCTTGTTTTCAGAGAAGCTTGAGATAGAGTGGGATTTTCGATATAAATAAGTAAACTAGACGGTCTGCAAAGATTTTACTTCGACTCTCGAGATGCTCTCGCATGATAAACATTAGGGTTATTTTAAAATGTAGTTTATCGCCGTTTTGGCAACATTTGGCGTTAAATCTAATCGGCGTTGTCCAATAAACTTTCATATATCAATTCGGAATATATTTTAAAGAATTTTTCTTAGTGAAGTGTTGCAATCGAATTCAAAAAACAAATGACTCACGTTCAGAATACGTTAAAAAACACGTATTGTAATAATGGGGTCGTCGTGGCTCAGTGGGTATGTCCTCTACTCAAGCAACCTTCGAGTTGTAGGCGACATAAGTTAGTTTTATTCCTGTCAGGTTCCTTGCTCCCTGGGTATATTTCGCTCTTCTGTGTAAAACTTTAATTGTGTGTCTCTTACTTATGTCTTGTGTTTGGCACAGCATGGCTATATATGGACCTTGCACCATAAAACTCCCCAATGCCAACAAACCGAACACATACTACTGTCACCTATATTTAGCTTGACCGATATGCCTCTTATACTTGTTGAATCAATGAATACATTATAGATAAAAGCAGCTAATGTAGATTATGCTTGTAGGTTTTAGTAACGAAAGGATTAAACGTTTAATCAGTCGAAGTTTATTCAACCTACAATTTATGAACTGATTAAATTTTAAAAAGAACTTTATGTATTTATACCGCTTTAATTGTAAGATAAGAAAAACATATTTGCAAGTTTAATTTTAAAATAAAAGAAAATCTTTCAGACTCTAATACTTAAGGAAAGACTAAAACTTAATTTGAAGATTAATGACGCAAAAGGTTGAAATAAACTACAGGTATAAAATAATAACGAATAATACCCTTGGATTTTGACGTAAAGATAAAAGCAAAAATATTCTCTCTATGATATTCTAAATTTATGCACCAAAGGCGTTGTAAAAATAAAAGATTCCGAAAATCTGAAAAAAAAATTACGTTATAATTAAAACAAAAGAATCACAGGTCAAGATAAATGTCTGCTTAAAGCAGGCCAAGATAACAAACTTTTGCCAAACTTAAAGTAAAGATTTTTAAGAAAAGCAAGTTACTTCCGGAAAATCATTTAAGAGAAATTCAAAATGAGTTAGATGATTAAATATGAAACAATAAATAATAAAAAATCACAGCATTCTTGAAACTATAGCAATCACTTACTAAATTGCGATTTGGTTATATATATTTCCTTTTATAAGAATACATACATTTATTCGTTGATATACTTTAAATTGTAAACGAGCATTCATTTATGTTACTATAATAATATTAGATATGTGTTACAAACAGATTTGCTGTTATATTAATTTAATTTTACAAGACCAACACAATCCCAATAAAAATTTAACACGAAAAAAGATACGCTACTAATTTCAACATAAATGCATTAAAATAATGTAATGCAATTCTGCAATTGAATAATTATCAGATGAAGGAAAGGAAATATCTAATTGTTTGATTGAAATAAAGACATGTTACACTATCGATATATTTCTTGAAAGTACAGAAAAAAATGTCAATGGTAAATTTAATTTTATATGGGTATGAATCACAAATATTGTTCTAAAGCAGTAACTTGGTTAGCCAATTTTTTTATAAATAATCATTTAAGAAAAATATTTTTTGTTCTAAACTTTCGAATGGAATTATTCGTACGCAAAAGTTTTGTTGTATTATGAGTTCATTAAGAAAATTCTACTTGTCTGTGTGGATGCATATGTATAATGAAGTTCTTTCATGTAAATCTAAAGTATTTTCTCTGAAAAAAATTGCGAAAAGCTAAGATTGAAACCATCATTTGTAAGTAAATCCATAATTATCGTATATTTAACCTGGCATAGTAAAAAATGTGATAGGATACCGTTGTTCCTTATGACTGAATAAATGATGTTCTTAAGATATTTTTTTAAGTTACAGCCATAAGACTTTCCTGAATTTTAATGATCAAAAATGGGCAAATTTTTAATAAGATCCCGTGAGGTCTTTTTGTTCATAAACAAAAAGAAGGAATTTGCATCCGATCACCATGATCTTTGTATTTAAGATCTTCTTAATCTTGACAATATTTTTTAAAGCTGAAATAAGTAGCTTAAAAAAAGGTGTCTGATTTAAGAAAGATCTCTTCTATAACAAGACTGGTAGATATTCATTCTTCAAACTGTAGAATGTTTTACGTACCAATGACGTTTTTTAAAAGTACCTACGGGTCGTTCCATGTAATGGAACAGGACAAGATATAATATTTTTATTTTCCCTCTTGTTTAATGCGTATAGAAATTTTAATTATTTTGACAATTTTTATTTTGCGTGTGTTGTTTTTTAAAAGCATTTAAATAAATTAAATTTAAAGAAAATACTGAGCATGACGGAAGGAACATGCGAAATGTCAAAATTTTGACAAAAGATAAAGGAAGCTCAATTTATCCGAATTGAAGTGAATGAAAAATCTAGTTTTTCATCATAGAATATATGAATAAACTAAATCCACAGATAGAATGTCATGAGTTGCAAACTGATATGCGTCATACCATGTGTATGAATGAAATATTCTCCAAAACATTACTAAAATTTATAATTTAAGGACATATTTATACAATTGATTAGTGGAACATTCATTTAATTTACTATATTAGTAAACTAGTAGGTAATTTCCCCTATTCTTATAAATGAGATTTTAAATTGATCACGATAAACTGACAGAATTTTACTACGTATTCTGTTACATCTTTCTTTTTTCAAAGCTTACGACAGCGTACGTTTCGAGCGTAACAAACGATTTTACAATATTTTACAAAATCTTATTTACAATATTGTACGAATTTTATTTACAATATTGTACGAATTTTATTTACAATATTGTGCGAATATACAATACCTTAGGTACATCTCTTATCATAAATATTTGTTTAGCTTTCTCGCCTGTTAAATCACAAAACTTCGCTTCATTTTCTTTGACTGAGACTTCCTATGCATGAAGGTTTATGGGAATAATGCTATTACATACTTGGAAGAATATTAGACAGCGTTTAAACGCTTTAAATTACATTGTCTAAAGGCTATTTTGCTATAGGTACATTTTCCTTTCAGCGAAAACTAAATTATTGGTTTTTAAATTGTTTATGGTGGGAAGCACAGCTGTAGAATGATTTGCATCCGCAATTTTATGTTTTATACTTAATATAACAGTCCCTACTTCGAACTTTACCTCACCATATACTTTACTTTTACCATAACAAAAAAGTTCACATTAAACTCAGTTTAGTTTCCTCCAAAATAAATACAGTTTCACAAATTATATCTCTGCTTAAACTTTAAAACAAACTCAACCTTAAAATGTATTCATATCAAAGGGGTGTAGAAAATTCAGGAAATTAAGCAAGAATACGTTATGCGTTAAAAGAATGCATTTAAGAATATTATAGAGCTCAGCATATATTTTTAAACTTTTAAAAATATCTGAAGATATTAAAGCTATTCCTGAGAATGCAATCAATTGTTGGTATTCCTTTTCTTGGACAAATGGTAGAGCTCACAGTAGAAGCTTAATCCTGGTTTTTAGGTGTAGAACTTAAGAAATTTCTATAAACGTTTTGTATGAAATCATTTGTAATTTCTATGGCGTTTCTCTAAAAAGTTTAGCTTCTTTACTGCGGTTTTTTTAATATTGTTTAACTTCCCAACTCAAATGTCTGTATTTTTCTTTCTTAGTCAAATTCCTCTGTATTTCTCTATATTATCGTTTTTTCCATATCTATCTCTCTGCAACTATTTTTCTATGTTTCATTACTTTTGCTTTGAAACTGAAACAAAAATGCAAAGCACAAAAGTGCAGATCTTTTTGATTTTTTCGCCTTTGACAAAATAGATTATTATTTTGAAAGTTGTAAGCAATCAAAATTGTCATTTATCAAAAATCTATTACTGTTATAAAGGTAACTTCAAATTTTAAAAACGAACATTTTATGCATTTTAATAGGGACTTACTCTGAAATGTATGTTTTTAAGCAGTAAGATTGAAAAGTTCCTACTTTGTGATGGATGGGAAACTTTATAATCCCCCAAATGAATTCTTCAAAAGGATTTTTTATCTAAAAAAGTTAATGGAGTTATATACATTTATAAAATAAATTCATACAAAGTTTAAAATAATTTTCACCACAGTATAAACAAAAAAAAAAGCTGCGTGAGAAGCTGGAATTATTGTTCTCATACCATCACAACAGAACCATCTGCCAATTGGTTTTAAGAGCCGTACTTTATATTGCATAAAATGTAGCAAAATTCAGTTTTGCAAATTTCGTTGTGTTATATTTGCTTCTAAACATCCCAAAATTGATAGCAATAACATTATTTAAAAAATCAATGATATATTGATGCTTCATTGGAACGGCCCTTATATTTCTTAGAGATATCTCTATTCAATTTCTAGATACCTGGTTTGAAGGAAGTTAATGATTTTTTTATCCATCCAGTCATCAAATAATCACATATTGCAACTCTTATTATTCCAACTGAGTAAACCAATTCTCAAAGTTACAATATTCAAAGTCACACTCAGCTGCTAAAACCAATATTTTCAATATTCATGAAAACAATCATCGATTTTATCCATTGTTGCTTGGTCTATATGGTGATTGAATCATCACAATATATTTGGTATGATATGAATTCTTACAAAACATGCTTTATTTAAGAGGTGATGCTTTTGGATCCTTATATTCTTATTTTTATGATGATTAGGAAATTGGACGATCATTTCAGAAGAGAGCGCATAAAGCAGGTATTTCTTGCCAATAGCTGTTCATTAAGTTCAATAAAGAATGATCATAATTTTATAAAAAGGTGATTAACATAATCAAGAAAAATAAAATTCATATTGAATGTGTAGCGGGATAAGTGGAGAAGATATAGCGCAAATTTCACGGTCCTGACGTCATTTCTGAGGTCTTGGCAGACGGTCGAAAATGCCTTTACTTTCGAACCTGTCAAAAAATGGCTTCCAGCATGTGTTTGAAGACAGGAAAAGAGGTGGGATAACTGCATTGCATGTAATGGAGAGTATTTTGAGAAACACCATAAAAATTTGGTGGATTAGTACAGGAAATTATGTTTTATTAATTTATGATCATTCTTTTTTGAACAGACCTCGTATATATCTTTATGTAGGATTTTCACTATAAATATAGATCTGCATATCTCAACTCATCATTTAGGTTATGCTCACGTCAGTAATTGGAAAAAATTTGCATGCAGTATTTAACTTTTAGTATTTAAAAAAGACACAAACCCCAAATTTGGAGAAAAAAAAATTTTAAGTGGTTTTTTTTTGTTTTGTTTATTGAATAAAACGATGCATCCTGTATTCAAGAACAAATGAGCAAAATTTCAGAGTCGGAGGAAATTGCTAACAACTGATTTTTAACTTTTATTTGACCTTCCAACTACATAAACGACTGCCAACCATTCGCTTGGGTTTACATGAAAACCTCCATTTACGCAACATTATATCATAGTGTATCTACACCGACGACTATCCCAAACATTTTAAATACCCTTAAGGTGCAGGCTCGTGGTTTTTTCTATCAATCGGGGAAAGCTAAAGGACAAAATCCAGGTCCTCATGTAAATCATGTGGTGACGCCATTGAAGGAAACACATTGAAAAAATAACGCTAAATTTCGTCGCATGCGTATCAATACAAAAAAGGTTCGTTTACAGAAAAAAATAGCTGTAGAAAAAAAGAAGGTGTGGTTTTCCAGTGGTGGTTTATTTTAAAATAGTACTGATTCAATAAAATATTTTATTTTCAGTTCATTAAACAAGAAGTGAACAATTTTTCAGTGAATCATCACAAATCACTCAGTTGTCATCAAAGACAAAACTGGCTTTAAAAAGTATATATGAGTTTAGGGTAAAAACTCTTGTTTTGATAAGAGTCTTAACCCCTCTTTGCATAATGATAGAAATTTCCATCATAACATTGAATGCCCAAAAATTATTTAAAAGAACAAGTTCACTTTAAGTTGATCGTGTCTGGATACCTTTTTAATGTCCATTGCATAAAAAAAAACATAGCTGTCAAAAATAAGCAAGTGTCACTATCAGTAAAACGAGCTTGAAGTTGTCATTCCGCTGTTTGTTGTAGTTGCAATAAACGTATAATTTCGTTTTTAATTTTGTTTTATTATATTTGAGTTTCTATTGCTGAAAAAGTGAAAAGGAGTGGAAGAAAGGTTTGTAACATGTGTTTCTGTTATTTTTAGAGCAATTTCTGAAAACGTTTGCGTTTAATTTAAAAAATACCACATGATACCATCATATTGTTTTTTGCTAAATTTATACTATAAATATATACTAAGATTTTTTTAACCATTTTTCCTTTAATTTTGAACATGAATTATATCACCTTGATTTATTTCACCAATAAAGAAGAAATCATGCAAAGAAGGGTTATTGTAATAGAAATTACTGAAACAAATAGTACTTTCAAAAAGTAAGTTGTTTTCGTTAACTTCTGTTGTATTTTGTACTTAAAATGCGATTATCTCAAAATCAGTTTTTTGCAACTTTGCAAAAGTTAAAAGTACTAAGACGTTTTGATAAATGCACTTAGAGTTAAACTATTTACATTTTTTAGGTCTTGAATAATTATTTAACAGACACAGGGAGAGCTTTTTTGTATGAATAATTCAGATAATTTTATAAAAATTAATACACATAAAAAATTGGATCTTTTTATAGAAATTTAACACTTAGCGAGTAAAATATTTTTTTAATGACAACTCGTAGTTAAATTTTTAAAAATCTCCCCTAGGTCTTTTGCATATGCTATAACAATATTGAAAAATTTTATTTCATACAAAAGTATTGAAAATTGACAGAGGAGTAGGGTTTATAAAAGTCACTATCGGCTGAAGAAACATATTAAAATCGTAAGATAAAATATAATTGCAAATAAAAACTACATTTTTTTTCTTGATTCTTGCTTGAAAATATGTGCTTAATTATCACTAACAAATAGGTTATGTAAAATGAATAAGAATTTTGGGTTTTTCCTTACGGGTCTCCCTTAAACCAAACAGTTATGGTAACATCGTGGTTAAATAAGAAAACAGTTTGTAACAACGTAATATAGTGACATTATGAAGAGGAATAAAGAACAAGGGATCCAGATATTTAAAAGAAGTTTTTTACTAGATTTTTAAACAAAAAAGAATTAAAACTTTCTTATGTGAGATTCAGGGTTTGAGAAAAATATTTTAAAGTAAAATGTTATTTTTCTGAGACTATTATAAACACAAATGTCGATTCAATAAATCTGCAGTACGACTATATTGTTGCATATTACTTTTAACATAGGATAAGTCAATCACAAGTGATATAGAACTCTGCATTCAGAGAAATTATACTTTATTTTTTAAAATTTCCATAATTCAAATTTACAAATTACACCTGTAATAAATTCATAACTCATAAACTGAAAAGCAGACACTTGTTTAATGACTATCTCTCATTGCAGTAAATAACAGTTATTTTCAACTGACTTAGGGGACAGTTCTGACTACTAATCCAAAGACCATTCACAGTCAGAACTCTTTTCTGAATATCTACCGAATTTAGCAATTACGCATTTAACACATTCTTTCTATTTCTCAACGTGTATTCTAGGTTTATTTCGACACGTTTAGATGATATTTAATTCAATTTTATTACTTCGTTTCACGTTCCGTTCACACAACATTAAACAACACATGTCACTTCAGCCGAGAGTTAAATGTGATGAAACATTTAATGAAGATATAATGAGAGAAGGTATTTAACATTTTAAATAGAAAGTTACTTCTGGTATTAACTGTGCTCGTCAGTTTCTGTTCATAACTAATTTATAGTACCGGTATTAAAAAAGCATTTATTATACATGGCTTCTTTGAGTCATGTGTTTAGCATTAAACCAAGTAGAAGTATTGAGCGAGGAAGGCGAAAAGCGCCCCTCTCAAGAATACTCTTAAGAAATCACTCTAAATTTACACGACTTGTTGAATGGCCATTAAAATGTCTGGAATTCCTATGTTTTCGCAATCCAGTTTCCGAGAGCCTTTTGATAAATAAACTACCTCTTTAAGAAAACAGGTCGACAAGCGTAGCAATGTCATATCACTTAGTTTGAAATAGAATTCGACCTCACAAGTTTTAAGTTATATACATTAGGGTGGACCGAAAAAACTCAACATTTTTTTTTTCATATTGTAATACCGCGGAAAAGTTGCGAATTTGGGAGACTAAAATGGGGTAAAAACGAAATAAAATTAGCTTATGTCTTCCGGTCGCGCATGTGCTCTAAAATTTGCCAATTTATGGGCGAAGTTAGGCATGGTTTACCTTGACAGCAGAGTCGTTCTGATAAAACCCTCCCTAGACTCAGTTCCGGAAACTTTTCCTGAGGCTTCTGTCACGAGTTGCACACATCGTTCAATTGCTTGTGTGTGAACTGGGAATGTCTTGAATGTCATATCCCTATTAGGGACTGAGTCCCTTTGAATATGAGATTTAATCTCATCGTCACTGATATCTTTTGATAGTGGGGGAGAATATAAATCACAGTCCATCCAGTTAATTATTTCCGACTAGTCTTGAGCCTTGAAATTGAGTTTTGGCGGCATGAATTTCTGATAGTTATTCTCTTCTTATCACACTGTCTCGCCTTTAGAATTTGTCGAAGTCCGAGCTCTCTTATGTGTTTTGTATTATCTTGTGTCATGGCTAACATTAAATGTTCTGGATGAGTAAAAAAGCCATTTCGTTCGATCACAGGGTCGACAATGTTACGTAAATCTTCAGGCAGGTAACTTGAAGATTGCATTGATTGCTATACAAGTTTTGATCCCACTGTAAAGTATTTACTCGTTTTAATTCTAAACCACATTGTCATGTATGACTTCAAAATAAATACAACTATTTCTTGAAGTTCAGGTATGGGACTTTCTTCACTTAAGTACAATCTGAGAGTTCGATTTGCTGTTGTCGACCACTTCGAGTGTAACAAGGGACCAGGAACTCGTACAGCCAAATCCTCTTTACAGTTTCCCGACTTTATTGCCATGGAAATATCGAATGTATATTGCTGATCCTTACTTAGTATACTTCTGTCTATTGTGGGATCTGACAGCCAAATACTCTTTGAGCCAATCACTGGACGTTTTTCGCAGCCACTTAGCTTTTCTCCGATTGACCCTCTGAAAGATTTCGGACCCGTTGATTTACCGTCTAGGCATTGAGACACATGCCGGAACGGCAGTTCTTTGAAATGGAGAAGCCAAACAGTCCATTGTAAAGGTTTCCCTTAATGTATTTCGATTCGGCGAATCAGACCATTTTCCCAACCTGTATCAATAGCAGTGCTATTACATCCTATGACAACTAATTTTTCAAGAGAAATACCACGACCAGACAGATAAGAAGTTACAATACTTCAGAACATCCAGAAGTTATAGTAACATGGCCGATGAAGACTGAACCAGGTTCTTGAATTAGCGATTTTTGCTCCTCCTTTTTTACTCTACGGAACCTTTTCGAATGAGCTAGTTCTACCACTAACTTGTCGTCCTTCCTTCCATCCAAATAGAGACCTTGTAGTGGAAGTTTCGTCATATTTACTACACAATTCAGCCCTAACAATTTCTTTTTCTCTTCTTATTTTGTTTTTGTCTACAACATGGGAGACGTCAGAATCGGTAATTAATCCAACATCGTGCAAAACACTTGATGCCATTGCAGCGGCAGCGCGATTAGAAACTCCTTAAAGATCGCCCTGTAAAACAGTAGATTTTAACTGAATTCTCATCTGCCAATTACACTCATTGCCATAACAATTTGCGCACCAAGAAATAATTGTCGGATCGTAACGAAACTTCGCATGAAGGTATATATCGGCCAGATATACAAATGATTAGAAATGCCGCGTGATTGCGCATTGCGTAATGCCACTAGAGGGCGTTGAACTTCGTTCTCCTTGAAGTATAAAACAGGTAATCAGAGCTTGTTTGAGTGTACTTAATCTTTTGCAAAGGAAACGCTGAAGTAGACATGCCGTTACGCCGCCATCGAAGACAATATCAGCAGCTGTCAGAGTTCGAGAGCAGAAGAATCATCGCTATGATGTAAGCTGGGTGGTCAGCTCGGCGAGTAGCTCGTCAAATAGGCCGTTCTGATTTTACTGTGAGCAGATGTTGGGACCAGTGGACAGAAGAGACGTCATTTACAATGCGACCAGGCTCAGGGCGCCCTCGACAGACCAGTCGTCAAGTAGACCGTCTTATCAAACGAAACGCCAACTGCCTCATTGGCCGCTATCCAGACACAGGCAGCACCTTCACTACGGGCCCCTGTGTCTTCCCGAATCATCGCAAGGCGCATGGGTGAAGGACATTTGGTATCGCGGCGCACATTACGTGTGCTGCCAATGACACCCATCCACCGACGCCTCCGTGTGGAGTGGACGACGGGATTGGACTGCAACGGAATGGAAACAGGTCGTCTTCAGCGACGAATCTAGATTCCATTTGAGCAGTGATGACAATAGTGTTCGTGTGTGGAGGCCCCGTGGTGAACGCCTCAATCCTGCCTTCGATTTACAGCTACACAATGACAGCCCAGCGGTACGTCCATAACATCCTTCATCCACAAGTGATGCCACTCATGGCAGGGCTTCCAGGAGCCATTTTTCAACAAGACAATGCTAAGCCACACACAGCAAAAATGTCACAAGACTGCCTCCGCCACATTACCACCCTTTCTTGGCCTGCTCGATCCCCAGATTTCTCACCAATCTAGCATATCTGGGATCATTTGGGGTCAAGTTGGACACCTTACGAGTTTGGTCGAACTAGAGGCGCGTTTACAGCAACTGTGGAACGAGATATCTCACGACGTCAAACGGAACTTGTATGCCTCAATTCCCATATCATATCGCATCGTGCATTCGCACTAGAGGGGGTCCAACAGAGTACCAAAACTTCCGATCATTTGTACTTTTTTCTGCAATAAATGATCCTTGTTCTTTGATTTTCTAATCACTTACTTATATCAAAGTAGTACTTACATGTGTAAAATTTCGTTTCATTTTGACGACTTTTTCTTGGTGCGCAAATTTTTATGGCAATGAGTGTACTATTAGAGGAAACTTTTTTTGGCACTTTAAAATCTGGGTTGGTATCGCTATCTTTACTAACAGTAAGTTGTTAGTAGTTGCATGTTGTTATTATTATTTTTTCTTTGAACTGTGATTTACCTTTATTTGTAATTATTTTCAAAATTTCATTAATTTTGAAGCCAATGCGCAAACGGAAGATGTTGATGGATATAAATAATATTTAAACATTATTTTCTGTGGTTCCAATACATAAGAATTTGAGCTATTACATACGGGAAGAGGCTAATTTAAAAATATTAAAAATTATCGTAGAAATGTGATTTTATCCAAATTTTGGCAAACTTTAGAGCACATGCGCGACCGGAAGATAATATAAGTTTTTTAAAGTAAGCGTTTAAAGAATATAAACCTATTTTATTTCTTTTTTTAACCCTTTTTAATCTTTCAAATTCGCATCTTTTACGCGGTATTACGACTTGAAAAAAAATTAGCTTTTTCGGCCCAGCCTAATAAACATGCGTGTGTTCATGTGTACATGTTCAACGACTATTTTAATCTAGTTTGCTTGATGTTGTTACAAAAGTTTTGAATAAATTCAGAGATAATGTTTAAATGTTTCCTGGTTTTGTATTCTGAATTTCAACTATTCACGTGCAAAGTTCTCTTTTTGTGACAAAGTTAAAATGCTGTAAAAATTTATAAACGTTTCTCAAATAATAAAAAAAAATCGAAATCCTTCTTGATTTCAATACAGTAATACCCTTCCTCGACCTACTCGAACTACGATTCTATGATCGATGGAAGTTGTACTCCAACCTACACGAATTCGACTTAAGCATTTTTCGTCGATCTCACCTATGGCATAAACTTTATAATAAGGTAATATATTTCTAAGTATTTTGTTTACTCTACAATGTATATTTGCATCGTTCTATGGAACTGAAACTGTTTTGAAATACTATGTGACTAAGAATAATTTTAGCATGATTTAAAATGGCGAATACAGTAAAATTCAATTATAAGGAACAATGTGTATTTTCAAATTTAAGGCTATCTAAAGATTACTCAAGTAATTTACGCGTGTCGTAATCTTTTTATAAGATATTAACTTTTACAATTACATAATCTTTAATTTAGTTCAAGTAATAAGTTTAATTTCGTAAAAAAATATTAGAAATCATGATTTCTTTTTACGAGAATGTATTGCTTGGAACGTATTCAATTTTGAGCGGAAAAGCAGTTTCCATCCCCAAAGTTATCAAGAGGATTCTTCGTGTGGGGAAAATATATCTGTTTAGATTGGATTTGTCAGACATGTTAGGAAAAAGACAGAAGTATAAGGATATACTGTTCAACTCCCTGTGGAAAGCCATGGCGAAACAAGATTCAGACATTTATTTTAATCTTGGAAACAGCATAGAAGTGAAAAAAGTAATACACAGACATGAAACAAAGACGTTTTTAGAATAGAATTTGAATTTCAAAGTAAACTACACTAAAAAATTTTGTTTTCATCAGAATTCTTTGGAAACGTAGTGTTTTTTAAAATCAGAAAATAAGTAAAAACAAAGGAAATACAATCTACCAAATTTCCGTGTACTAATTCTTAGTTAGAAAATTTTTTATGCCTTTTCATTAATGAAGTTAATTTTGAACATACTTTTTTAAAAGTAGAGTATTCTTAATGTCTTTCAAAATTTCAATTGATTTATGGCATCGATCTTTATGGGTAGTGTTATAAATTTGCTGCCTTAATAGTAACGCACAATTTATTTCTTTAACATTGTATTTATTGAGCAATATCAAATGTAGCTAGCCATAAGAAATTTGATTCTTTGAAAAAAAAATGAGAATAAGTTCATTTTTATAATACACCTGGAAAAATAGTGCTATATTTTCTATTTAGTATGAAAAAGATGATTACGTTTACCTACCTTGCTTAATTTGTTAAAATGATGTTTACAGAAATCAAATTTAACAATTGTTTCCTTCACTAAAACGTTTTCATTCATTTTCTATTTGTAAGAACATACTAAGTATATTTTAGGTTATATTTACATAAATTTATTTATTTATAAAATTTTAGTCAATTCAATTTACATTTCTGACACCTACTAGATTAATTAAAGAATAAATAATATTTCGCTGGAAACAACTTGTAGGTGCTTCATTAACGTATTGCTTTAAGGAAAGATAAGTTCCATAAAAAAATTACTGAAGAAGGAATTCGAAGTATATGAATTACTTAGAATGTAATTTATTGGCTATGCACGGTATCCTACTTTTCCATCATTCCATAACAGTGAGTTTTAAAGTGCAATAAAAAACTAAAAAAAATATTATTTTTTAAGTTATTAAAAAGTAATTTTTTTATGTGTAAGATTTCGTTTACAAAAAATTTTGATTATCTTCAGACGAGCCAGTTCTTCTCTTCCCTTATGCCTGTTTCATTTGTTTCAATTTATTTAAAGATAAATATTTAATATAAATATCATATTTTGTTTTAAAAAACTATTCTCTGTGACACATTGTAGACAGTGTATAATACATCTTGGGTATTAAAGGAACTCTAGCACGTGTAATGCTATGAAGACTAAACTCCAAACGTATAAAAGCTTATTCTGCATACATTTGGAACTTCTATTGTATAACTTTATACATAATTATAGAAATAAACAGATGAATATGATGAGAGTATCATCATGAGTTAAACTGAAAACTAAGCTGTTCTAAAATTTTTAATTGCATACACATTTTTAAAATTTCGGTACCATTATCTTAGGAAATGATTTATATTAATTTTATATTCCAACGGGCTTCGCATTTTTAATATTTATCCACAAAAAATAACAGAGACCAGATTGAATGAATGGTTAGCATTTTCGCTTTAAATAACTGTTCGTTATGTTTCTACCAAAGAGGTAAAATAGTAAAGATAAAGTAATTATTAGGAATAACTGAACTTTTCATTTTACGTTTATTTAAATCTAGTTCCTTCCCTTTTTATGAGGATTTTTGTGACATTTTTACTCTTATGCTTAGTTAAGATAGATTTTTTTTCGATAAAATTTTGAAAATGTAATAATTCATTATAGGCAGTGCTATTGCTTTATTTGTAGTTTTTAACACACATTGTTCATAGATGATTTGGTACTTTTCTAAGCCACAGGGTCACATTTGATAAAGTTGCGTCAAATACAAAAGGAGTTAGTAATGGATGCACATACAAAGAATGTTTTATTCTCCCAAAAGAAGAGAAGTGCACTCAAAATATTTTTACTGGATTTGTACTTGTGGTTCTTAGAATTGGAGATTGCTAGTGAAGGGGGTATATTCAACCAATTCCTAGGATTATATGACTTTGACGAGATATCTCGTCATCTAGACCTGATCAAATTTTAAAATGACGATATATTTCGTCAGCAAGATATTCCGATCTCTTATCTGATTTGCTCAGTTTTCTTCTAAAGATGAGATATAAAGTCCATCAAGATCTGGTCAGTTTTGCTAATGACGACATGCCTCGTCAAGACAACCACAAAAGGGTTAATAACTAGCAATGCCGAAAAATCAATAACTAGTTTAGAGGTTTCTGCCTTGCTAAAGACACCCATTACAACATACAGCATAAAATTGGGAAATTATCACACATAGGCTCCTTGAATATAACTTTGGCAGAACTAATCAGATGAAACAAAGCGTCTTTGTTTACACAGTGAACATTCCCTCACAGACGATGAATATGCATGCACTCTGAAAGATCAGCTAACATAACCTCCAGAGAGATCGATTCATCAATTAAGAACGATTTATGAAAATGAGAGTGTTTGTAATCTGGGGAGAACTAGAGAGGATTCTCCTTTAAAATAGAGATCTCAAGAAAGTTTTTAAAGATAATTCAAAAGGGGTCCTTAAATGAAATTTTCATTTCGTTTAAAATTGTATCTTGAATGTACTAAACTTGTCTAAAATGTGGTTGGAAATATAGTCATGAATAGTTGGAAAAGTATGCCTAAAGAAACAGAAATTTATACTTTACTGAAATTAGGAAAATGACGTTTTTTGCAGTACATACGTTTTTTAGCAACTAACTTTATGTTCGTATTCATTTGATATGTGAACTGATACGACGAAACTTGAAATGAAGAGAATAAAGAAAATAAAAATGTATCCACAATTTTTTAAGATAATGATTTCAAAATTTACAAGAAACATGCCTGAATCTGCTGGATCAAAGTAATATATATTTTCTTTCCGGATGTATTTCTAACGGAAAAAAGGGACAACAAGGAACTTAGCATTTTGAAATGTTATCAAGAAAATTCTGATCTTGAGAACTTTTTTAAATCTATGAGTGGGGGTAGAAAATAACAAACGGCAGTAAAATATTTTATTAAAATAAAATATTTTAACTTATATTTTAAATGCGAGATTGGATAAAGCATAAAACGTATTCACGTTTCAAGCTTCACTTATCTTCGCACAGAGAAACGCTTGGAATTTTAATCAACACACGTTTTGACCTAGTGCATGCGATTTACATAATATAGTCCAAAACTCAGAAAGAGACGAATCCCTAGCATTTATTATATGCAATGAAATTTGAATATTTCACAAAGCAATGAGTAATGTCTGAAGCCAATATACTGCCTCTATAGAACGTATTGCCATATTACGTAACCTTTAACGGATCGTGAAGTTTTATCGTGAGCCCAACTAAATGTAGTCATATCTGTCAACATTTCAATAATCATGGTAAATTTACGTTTGCATAATTGTCGTGAACTTTGCTAGTATGCGATAACAAATCCCTCTTCGAATGTTATATGTTTGAGAAAATCGGTAATTATGATTCATTCTAACTACTTGTTTCAGTAATTGACAGTTTGAGCTGCGTTCAAAAAAATTCTTCTGTATTGAAAGCAAATGTAAATTATTGTTTATTTCTTTTATTAATAAATGTAGTAACTTAAAAGAAATATTTAGGTACTTATATTTGAGTATTCAATCATATTGAAAATAAGAGTTGGTTTAGAGTCCAAAACATGAAACCCTCAAGTCAAACCCTCTTTAGTTTGTATTGTAAAAATACTCGGCTGTATTTTTGGTCAGCGTATAATAATGCCACAATTCCCTAAAAATTAAACCTCTTAGAAGGTGTACGTTATTGTATTTACTTTCTTGTGTATGTTTGCCACATCTCTAGACCGACACGTATTTTGGTTCCTTAAAAAGTTAGAATTGTGCTTTTATACATAAGAAGCATAAGAAGTACGGATTTTAAAAGTAATCAATTTTACTCTATCCATAGTTTAAGATACGGTTTAGCCATCTCCTTACATACTGATTAAACCCATTACTCTAAAAATTCAGTATAGCAATCGTATGATTTGCTAATTTCATATTATTTTGAAAACATGTATGTCATTAGTAGCCTTTAATTAGTATTACAAGTAACAATTGTGTATTAAAAAAACGGTACTTTAATCCAAAATTGAACAAATAATATTCAGTCTTTAATCTCGTAAAGAACATCGCTTGTAAGAATTTTTATAGTGGATATCTTAGTGCCAGCACTGTGATACTGGTTTCATACTTCTAATCATCATCTTAGCTTTATCTCATAGTTTTTATGTACCAGTACCTACTTTGATCTTTTCACTAAATTCATTCAGGTTAACTGAAAAGTGATCAAGGTGACTGTGGATTACGTTTTGCATATCATTTTGTACGAATAAACAAACTTAATATTTGAAAATCGGTGTCAGACTCATACTTTTTAAATTTACTATAGGTATAAACTGAAGGAATGTTTAAAAAGGGTTTTTTAAAAAAAAGCTAATTTATTTGATTCTCACCCCTCAAACCACTATTATAAAATATAATATTACTTATTTTTCTAGTAGATATCTTATGTGTTCATTCTAATAATTTCTGAAAGTATTCAAAGTTTTGTGCAAATTAATCTATGCATTTACTCCCAAAACTAACTTTATTAAATGAAAAATTAAGTAATACTATCCATACTTTAAATCATTACAAAAGTAGTTATAAATACGACTTTGGCAAGAGTTCCAACTGTATAAATACAGCCAAAAATTACTCAACTTCCTTGTTATAGTATTGAATATCCTCTCATAGGGTTGAAGATTGATGATTGATTTATTTGCATCGCAACTCTTTCCAGCCTTTGTAAAAATTCACACGCCAGGAAGTGATTAATGCGTGGAGCAAAATGAACTACATTGTTTCAAAGACTTATTTAAATGTATCGAGAGTATCACGTTTTGTTCTCTTTGGGAACAAGCAATCCAAATAAACGAAAGGTAAACACAGGCAAATCGGACAAATAGAATTAGCAGTCGATGAGCAAACATTCCTCTGAGAACAAACTCTCCCTAATACTACTTCTTGCTTTTCCTCTTGGCTTAGAAATGCAGTTCGGATTAGAGTGATTCAAGTTTCAATCAAAAGAATTCCCATATTCGTGATATTATTCCGTAAGAATTTCAATTCCATTACAGATTTTAGAGTAGAAGGCACCAATATCGTGTTTAGTTCTGATAAGTTGCGTTTGGAAACTAGCAGAATATTTTTCAATTATAATACCCCACTATCTAATAAACAATAGTAATAGTTTAAATAAATAATTATTTAATAAGATACTATCTTCTCAATAATTCACGACGGTGTACATGCTTTCCAAACAATAATAAGAACTAATTCGAAAACAAGCTTTAGACTTTCGTTTGATTTTCTTTCCTTGAAACTGAGTTATTTTAGAACATTTATTTGATAATTTAACCAGCAATTTTCAAAATTTAGAAGTGTTGAATGTAAAATTTTGGGAAACTGAAGCTTTTCAGTATTAAAAAATTCTGACCGAGTGTAAATTAATAAAGGTTTAAATTGATGTTCAGAGCTTGACGGTTTGCTTTAGTCACTTACAAAGCCACCTAAGACACAAAAACGTTGCAATAGCCTATATTTGTGCGCCTAAGTGGTACAAGAAAATTGTTACACCCAAAATCATGTGCACTTCTTACATTAGAAATATTTTTAGTAGAAACAATGGAAGGATGAGTATAAACTATTTGTAACTAATAAGCATGCATAAATTCTGAATTGAATGAATTTACTACTTTATCCTTTGTATCTCTTTTGACTTGAATTTCATGTAAAAAACGAGAGAATGTTGAAAAATTATCTTGTCCTGAATAGTTACTAAATAACGTCACATGATCAGTTGTTAAATTAAAAAAAAAAGAATCAAATTAAATTAATTAATTTAGATTCTTGATAATTAAACAAAATTTTATTAAACACAGCAGAAAAGGTGTATTAACATTTTTATCATTAAGTAGGATCTAGAATATATTTTTAAAATATTTTTGTTGTTAAAAAACATTGCAAAATCTAAATATCTAAAAAAAAAAGGATTTTTTCAGAGAAAAACTCTCGGATACATACTACTAGAATTTATTCAAAATGTGCCTCTCTGTGGGTAGACTTCTACAAATATTTGAGGAGCTCTCTAAATAGATTGATTTATCCAATGGTAAATATTTTTTGCGACTGAGAATTGAAAAATTACGTTTTAAGCTATTTAAGTATACATTTCGAAACCTTTCTCGATTTTCTCATAAAACTATCAGCAAAAATTAATCTAGCAGAAACAGTTAAATAACAAAGGAATAGGAATTATTAATCTCCATTTCATTTTGAGATTTAAAAAAATTTTCTACTTTCATGTAAATATTTCAGTTTTTTTACTATAGCTTTCATTTACTTTGACTTCATTTTATTTTTATCTTTCAGTACGTTCGTGTTGTAACTTCTAAACGTTTATACCTCAACATATCGTACTACAAAAGAAAGATAACCTAGAGGTACTACCTCCTCTAGGTAGCACGTAACCGTTTATATGTACTTATCTTTTTATCTTAATCTTTTTTTAGCATTTAACTGAAAGAATTATTTGGCATTGATTGTATTGAAGCAATTTAAACCAAGTAAGATAAAACAGAACGAATATTTTTCTGTATTTCTTCCTCTATCGTAGAGAGAAAAATAATAGGTTTGTGTAAGGCTTCGTAATAGATTTTTTAATACAGGTGCACCTTGTGCACCTAAGTTTTTAAATTAGGTGCACAGATTATGTTTTAGGTGCATATTTAAAAAAAACGTAAAAAAGAGCATTCATGTAATGTAAACTACTTTATTATCGGGTATGTTTGGAAATGTTACAAGTAGATTGTAAATAAAAATATTTAAACACTTTTTTATCTGCGAAAGTATTACTTACAAGTATTCAGTCATCATCAGACATTGGTGGGCAATCAGAAACGTCAACGTTTTTGGCAGATCTTTACCCATAAAGTTTAGTGTCCATCCTTCTATTTGCATTTTTCCTTCATGCAACATAGCATTTTCTGGATTAAATTTTCGTATAGTGTGTATTTAGGAATTTTAATTACGTTCCTTTTTAGCGACAGAGGTCGATACTAATATTTTGTTCAGACATCAAAATAACATAAAATAAGCTTCTTCTTTTTTATTTAACGATAGGTGCACTGCGTGCACCTAGAGGGAAAAAATTAGGTACACAATTTTATTTTCAGGTGCACAGTGCACCTGTGCACCACCCGGGTATTTCGAGCCCTAGTTTATGTAAATAATCTTGGTTAAAGTTCTCATCTTACAATTACACTTTTTAATCCATCGTTAAATTGTAACGTGGACGAATGAGTGACCATTGTAAGTATTTGTACAATTGAAAGGCTATGAGAATGAGATTGAGTCCATTATTGGATAAACATATAACTAAGATAATTAAATTGGCAAAACTCAAATTTTCAGGGGAGATTAAAAAGTGTACAACTTTAATTGTGGTGTTCATAAACTAAAGAAAAAATTCATATAATTGCTATTTTTAGCTATTTATAATCTAAGTGTAATTTATGATATTTGTTACTGTCAAAGCCCTCCATAAAATTCCAAAACATTCACACATATCTCCTTTTTACACATTTTACCTAGTGTTACACTGAAGTTACTGGGAAAATAATATAAAAATAATATATGAACAAAATTATTTACTTTTAGGAATAAAACTTCAAAAATACTTTTATAACATTATAAAAGCTAAGTTTTTACTTTAAAAACTTAAAAATGAGTATCAAATTGAAAAATAAAAATTAATCATCAACCTCACTTTTTCTGACTTCTGCACTGGTGGTTGGCCACAAAATTATAGACGAGTAAATGTTCATGTGTTGGATGTACACTCCGAGATGTACTGGAGGCATATTCCAACAACATATACCTTCTTTTCATTGAAAGGGACCTTTCCAGTCCTGTATTCTGGTTGGTCCGGCAATACCGTGAGAAGCACGTTTGGTTTCGTCAGAGTGAAAGTACTCTTAATTAAACCAGGAATGTAGGTCGAAGCTGTAACTTTATTTGGCTCGTTGATGATAATGTGGCGGACAGAAGATATCTTGAAGACTACTTTGTCATTTTTTACATTCCAGTTATAACTTTCATTAGAAATATATCCCTTCTTATAAAATGCGGATCACCTCTTTTTAAACTCCTTTACATCTTCGGTAGTAACATTTATAACATTAAATTTTCCGGGATTAGGTGATTTTCTAATGAGCTCTTCATATTCGTAAGGTGAGTAGATCCGATCAGCTTTTCGAATTCGACGTTTCACTGTCCCAAAATCCCTGTTGAAAGGGAGGAAGAAGTGACCCCTAATAGGAAAAAGTATTTAAACTTTATCAAACACTGTTAGTTCAATAAGGGCTTACTAGGAATGATTTTTATTTTGTCCGCTTCATCCGTCCGAAAAGAGAAGCAAATTTGCATGTTTTATTTTTATTTTATTCCGGTTGATGTAACTTAGTAGCAGACTTCAGACTTGTTTGGGTGTGTCAAATTGTGTATGTAGTCATAGCAAATTCCCATATTTTTCTTTTCAAAGTTAGCATCTTCCCTCATGCGCAAAGAGACGTTCTCTATATCGACGTAAAATTTTTTAACCCGACGCTTGTGAACCAGCAGCTCTGCTGCATAGCTCTTCTTGCTGTGTCACAAAGTGACCTATTCTTCAGTTTTTTCTCAAGTTCCCCGCATGTAACGCATACATCAACTTGAGGTCTTCCAAAGGAATAGTCAAAGTTTTCATTTAAATACAGACGAAAGTAGTCATATCCCAATTTTGCATTAGGATTGTCCACCTTGAATTTTTATATAGTATTTTGACACTAAATCGAGCATCTCCTTACTTTTTTTATCTCCCCGAGTAACGGGCCACTTTCGTTTCAAGATATGCCAGAAAATCACGAATTTATTTTGATGTGGCAGGGTTAATAGCATTGTAACCTGTTTTCGTTTCCCTCATATCCCTTGGACATTTTATTAAAGTTATCAGGTTGCACCGTTGAGATTCGTTAAAATCAAATGTTATTTTTTTTAATCTTTCTCCGAGAGCTTAGAGAAACAAGCCAGTATACACGCACAATCAGGGCCTGTCGATCTGCTAGCTAGAGTATTAACTGCAATTAAAATTCAGCCCATTCAGTTTTCACAATAAGCAAGAACGCGTTGGATTGATACTCATTAAAAAATATTAACTTACCAGCATGATTTACCTAGCTTGTTCCTTTAGTCCTTGCTTTCTTTGTAACATTACTTTTTGGTTCTCGATCATTTTTTTATCTTTCTGATACGTCCATCAACCACACTGCCTTCAGAAGAATCTGATTTCATTATACAAAAACGTTCAAAAGCACAACACTTTCAACCGAACTCTTCCTACTCACGAGTTGTTACATAAAAATATGTGTAGAGGGCTCTGTTAGCATAGTATGTTACTGTTCGTTTGCTCACAGTTTTTTTTTTTCACAAATATCTTTTTGACAGATGTCTTTTTTATAACCAGAAGTTATAAAAAGGTAGCATGTGCAGAACATGTCACCTTTTTACAAAGTTTCGAATATTAGACCGTCCATTTCTCCCATTTAGGTTACTTCATGGAAAAATCTTTTTACACAG
This sequence comes from Metellina segmentata, assembly GCA_947359465.1. NCBI lineage: Eukaryota > Metazoa > Arthropoda > Arachnida > Araneae > Tetragnathidae > Metellina > Metellina segmentata. The sequence continues at coordinate 67,944,917 of OX375873.1, read as the reverse complement.
TATGTGGGTCTCTGTATGATTCCGCCAATAAAATCATTTTTCGGAAAATGTCACATATCCCCTTTTTACAACTGCCGATTCATTTGGTATTAACTTAGAAAACAATTGTAGAGGGTTGAGGTCAGATTCCATTGACTTCATATGTTTCACACATGATAGGCTCTTTCTGTCAAGCTAAATGTAGGAGGTGGTAGAGTTTTGGGGGAGGAATGTGTTTTCAAAAAATATGCTACAAATGACGTCATTAGAGCATTTGGTTAACAGAAAATAAAATCTCAGTTTTCAGTCTGGTTTGTTTTTCACATTGTAAATCCCTCTCATACTTGTGCTTTAGGAACAATTTAATTAGTTCATACATTTCGTTACTCATACTACCTGCAAATTTATTATATTGATCCCTTATGCTTGAGGGCGTAGACCCAAAAAAAAACATATTAGCGATAAAGGGGATTGACCGCTTGTCTGCTTAAATTGCGATCACAAGATTTAATCAATAAGGTTGAGAGAGACCCTTCACATTTCAGTACTCATTTAATTTCATATGAACATTATAGTAATATTAATCTGGGGATGCTATGAGCTAGTCCTCACGTACAAAATATATTGAGGTTAGAAGAAGTTCGATCAGTTAGGAGTTGCAGCTCCAGTCGAGTTGTGTTTTCGACACCATTGGGTTCTTCAGCGCAATGGAAATTGTGGATAATTTCAGTCACTGCATCTATATGTTGCTGCGGATACGACAAATATTCCACTCTGTTGTCAATGACTAAAATTTTCGTTGTCAACGGGTGAAGTGTTGCCTATCTTGATATATCTTTAATAGCTTCTAACTCTCACATGTATTGAACATATCAGCATTTATGTAGTGGCTCAGTGGGTTTAGCCACTGAGTTAGCAACCTGTGAGTTGTTGGCGCAAGTTCAACTCATGTAACTTACTATGGATGTATTTCTATTTTCTGTATCAGTAAATATTTTCTGTATCAGTAAATATTTTCTAGTTTGTGTCCATATCTTTAGCTAAGCTTGTACAAAACTTGACTTTTGAGTCATAAAATCCAACTAATGATATCAGCATTGCTTTTTCGTAAATACTTAATACAAAGGTGATTTTCCCCAATCCAACTTATGATAATTTCCTTGGTTTTCCCCATATTGAAACTATAATTACCATAGTAACGATGATCAACCAAAACATTTAAATTGTGACGTTTGTCTGTAACCATTTATTATTACCCAGTGAATAAAAACAGGAAAGTACATTAATATTTAGTTTAGTTGGTTTTTAGTTTTGTGGATGCGAAAATGCAGATAGGTAACTTTTTATGAGATAGGGAAAATTATTCAGCGCTGATAGCTTGAATAAAGTAGTAAGAGTTAAAGCTTATATAACTCCATGAAGATAAAATATTTCATTTAGAAAAAATATACTACATAGAACCTAACACTTCAAAAACCTTTAAAGTCATTAATCACCATCATGTATTTATTTTTTCAGTAATTCATCAATATTATCATAAAGAGTGAATCCATCTTTTGCTAGCTGAACTTATTCCAAATTTTTACTTCTTAGATGAAAGTGTTTCACATTCTTATTTATTTTTTGTTTTTAATAACTAATATTTATACTCTGTAATTATACATTGTATGGAAGTTATGCCAGGTGCTACTGATTTGTCTGTAATAGACTTGTCAAAATTTATTGTAATGAAAATTGTAAAATTTGTTAATCTATAAAAAACGGTTTTAATTGTGCTGAGTGGGATTGCTTTCGCAACCACAAATATACCGTATGCCAATAAGCGGGACGGTAGTAAATAAATTCAAATTATACTCTGAATCGAACTATGGTTAACACACTTTTATCTTATAAATCAATAAATTGATATCTATGTAAAGTTTTCTTGTATTGATATAAATCTAAGAACTTATTGTTTCTACATCATATTGGGTCAAACTAAAATTAAATAATCCAAATTGAGACATTTTTCTACCAAATAAAGGCATCGTATTTATATAATGCTTTGTTCAGCACTGAATAATAAAATCGAAATTTAAAATTCCTTTTTGAAACTGGGGAAAGAGGATAAAACTAGTAGTATCATCATCTCTGTCGTTAAAATTGTTCATGATTTAAAATTCTAGCATAAAACTTCTTCTAAAACTAACAAAAATATTTTTTTCTGTAAACAATTTGTTGCACCTCTGATGAATTTTATCTGTAGAAAGAAAAGAAAGAAGGAGCGAGACTCAATAATCTTTACAATATTTTTGTGGAAATTTGTTTAGTGTGTGAACTTAAATACTTCAAAAGTTTCCAACCAAAGTATGTGTTAAGCAAGTCTTCATACTTGAAGTAACCTCGAATTCACTCTACAGAAACGATGAAAGCAGAAATAATTCAAGAACTAAATCTTCCCATATATTGAGAAATCAAGTAGAAATCGCCACCTGCTTGACGAATAAAATTCAATTTACTCTGACACATAAATATATACGAAATTGCCGTCCCAAACCTTGTAACTTCCCAATATGTGGGAGTCTCTACTTGCCCTTCTCGAAACTTTAAACTACTCAGTTCTTAAATTTAAGAACTTCAAAGAAATAAGTACCCCTTGTCAAAGGTTGAATCGCTGACTTTTGAAAAAGGATGTAATGTTTTTATTTATTTCGTTGTTACTTACTGATGAAATGATTTCTCAAGGGAAAGTAGGAAAGGAAGCGACAAGGCTTCTACTCTCCTTTAGGTCTATTTTCAAAGCTGAACTTTTATTCAACTTAAGTCAAAGGTGAGAGAAGTGACTTGTAACTCAGAGGATCTCGAAGTTAAGTTCAACGCGTGAAAGGCCATACTGACGAGGGGTAATGATTCATATTTCGTTATAGGAAAATATAATTCGTTATAAAATAATAATTTCGTTATAGGAAAAAATAATATTCAAAAATACTATTTTTGAACATGTGTGAAATCCTTTTTTGCACACGTCTTACTGAAGTTATATTCTTTGTGAGAGCTAAAAACTTAAACGCATCAAGTGTTTTACAAAGCGTTGGTCTCCTTAAATACTCTATACATCTCTTCACTACCAACCATATAAAATTGTTTAAAAATCAGTTTTTTTCTGATAAACATTCTATTAAACAAAAATGTCCAAATACAATGAGCTTAAATTTTTAAATAACTGAATTAAAAGCAAATTTCTTAGCACATTCTGTCTGTCAGGGTGTCTAATTATAAAAATATTCCTTAAAACTGAATTATTTATAAGAATTCAAATGTTTTCGAATTTCTTAGGCTTGGTTGTAAATGGTCCATTTCTTATTTCTTTTGCATCCATTGCTGAACAGTAAAACTCTTTACAATTAAATGTACACTTAAATCTCTTTCCTCTTAACCCTCCTCTAGCGATAATATTCTCAAGAGAGGGATCCACAAATAAGAATTCCTAAACAATTGCAATAGGAAATTTTTTTACCGTAATTGCGTTTCTAATATATCTGACAGCAAGTTACTTCACGGTTTTGGTGTCAAAATGATTCATCCTATACCAAACTCTGTTTAAATAATAAGGTATCTATAAAATGTGGATAGAAGAAAATGTTACTTCTTTCAAAATAAAACTAAAATTCGATGAATAAAAAGCAGTTTCACTATGCTCTTTCTAAGGCATGTACTTCCACAAAAAAACTAAGTATAACTAAGAAATTCACTATTATTAATGTGATTTCTTTTGTAGAATACAGATTTTGCTTTACGAAGACTATTTTTGATTAAGTTCAGTTATAACATTGATTAAAATTTTCAATTTCTAATAATTCTTTATTTATATGTTTGAGAATACTCAGCTGTATCTTTCTCGATCCAGGTTATTTAACTTCATTCCTTATTTCTTTCAGAACGTATTTTAACTAAACACTAATCTGTAAAATTTCACTTTATTTAAAGAAAGGTTAAATCATCATAATCGTAAAAATATTCATTTCTGAATCCGATTTGTTCAACTGGTAACCTAAATATTCCTTACATATTAAGTCCTCTTTTAAAGAATTTTCTTATTATTATCACTTTTTCATCACTTTATAAAAACTGGCGTGTCTTGACTGGGGAAAACTTCACATTGAGTCAGTTGTACATGTTTTGGTTTTTTGAACATTACTTCGTTTAAATTAAGTATACATTTTAAGAAAATTTAAGTACACTTCTTACAAAAACTTTCTTTGGAAACTAAATTTTCTTCCTTTTGTACCTACTTAGACAAATTACCTTGCATACAAAACAGTTACAGTATATTTAAGATAGTAAGCATTATATTAAGCAGTATCTTGAAAATAAATTCTTTTCAAAGAGCAATTAATAACAATACTTTTTGAAATTACTAGTGTGGTATACACTTGAAGAGTCTCTAATCAAAGTATTTCAACGAACAAAATATGATGAATTAACTAGCTTCAGGAAAATAAGATATTTTGACTAGATAAATTGGTAATTTTCTGACATAAATAATTGATTTCATGCTTTAAATTTCCAGAAGGAGACATTTTCCAACACAATAAAGTGCTCTATACTGTCTTGTGGATGAATTAGCTATGCTAATTAATAATCCTGTTACACGTTTATAGTTTATTACCTTGAAAGATTTGTTTAGCAAATATTTGCTCCTCTTCGTTTTATGTGTAATTATTTTCCCCTTCATCGATAAGTGTAGCTTCTTTTGCCACAACTTAAACACAAACTTTGTAAGGGACAGCGTGAGACGACTTCACTCAAAAATTAATTCTTCGGAGAAAAATGAGTATGAAAAAATAATCAAATACTTTCAATATGCATGGATTGATAAAAGGTACAAAAACTCACAGAAATACAAATAGTAATATGTCTAGAGTTATTTGTAAAAAAAATTATTACTTTATAGTGTCTATTACTTTATAGTAAGTGTCAGAGGTTTTCAAAAGTACATAAATAATTAATTCATAAATAATTGCATAAAAGGTATTTTCTTAATATATCCTATATTTTACAATACTAATACTCAGTATTGATCGCATTGAGTGAATGCTATATTAAAAGCTGCAGATAAAATTTATATTATCAATTTAACGCTAAATATATATTTGTGTGTTCAGTCTCTGTACTCTTTCCAATACTGTCTTTTATTGAAAACAGGCTGAAAGCCTTATTCAAAACGAATATTGACGTCCACGATTTAAATCAATAGAAGCTGTTGAGAGGATATTTCAGTTTAACTCACTTTTATAAAAGTTTCTTCGCACACATACATGCCTACTTGTGTAACAGGCTTAAGCGTCAGTTTTAATTCATGTTACACAAAAATAAATTAACAAATACTGAAGTTTCGTAACGCATACTTCAAGAGGGACTAACCTTTCAAGTTAGTTAAATTATATGTTCTAAGAAGGCTGTCAAAATAGGTCATATTAGAATTTGTTAAAAACTTTACATCATCTCGTAAAAAGTTTATATCATTAAGTGATGTTGGGGGAATAAAGAATTCTATAATCATAAGCAAATGTCATAATTATTTTATAACTATTTTAAATTCAAATTCAACTATTTTTATTTTACTTAACAGAACTATCCTAAGTTTATAATATTAGCTGCAACGTTTTACATTCAAGCTCTACGCTTTTAGTTGCATAACTAATGTTTCGGTTTTATTATATAAAACGGTTTACAGCTTTATACTTCAATTAAATAAAATCATGGTATTTTTTAAAATTCGCAACTTTTTTTTAACAGTTTAAACCTTTTTATTGTTAATACGAATCTTCCAACAAAAATCAATAATCATTACATTTCGAAATGAAACCCATTTTAATGATGCTTTACAAGATATATCTTACCCCTATACGTATTATATACAGAGAATCCATTATGTTAATACAGATATATGTTCAGTTTTGTTTTATTAGATTGAGAGAAAATAAAACATGGTTGTTTAATTTATAAAAAAACATCAATACTAATCGAGTGATATTAATTACCAACTATCAGAAAAAGACTTTTATTGCTTGAATAGAACTCCTTAATTTACATTAGAAATCAAACTATAAATGAGTACATAATTTGATGTAATTAAAAAAATGAACTCATTGAATATTGAGTAATCAAAGCATTTAATTAAAACGTTTTTAATGAATTATCATCATTCAAATTTTGAAAAAATAAATAAAATACCTTATAGGTGCTTAATAAGTTTTTGATGCAGAAACTTCACATTTAAAGTGCGCCTTTCAATTTTTGAGTAACATATCCATAATAAGTGTGTTTTAAAGGCATAAATATAACATTTTGAAGATCAAACAAATGTTTCATTTGGAATCTATTTAGAAGTAATTGTAAATCAAACTGTTTTTATAAAAAATAACGAATTATTTTCAAACCGACATTTTGGTGATTGCACTTCGAATGACTATTCACGTCGTATAATTATAAGAGGTTTGTTTTCTGAATTAAGTTAAATCGACTTTTTAAAAAATCCAATTAGAGAAACTTCCAACCTTTGGTCTCGAAGATAATTTTGTCCTTTTATATCTCTTTACTAGGATTTGGTCTGGATTTCGTAATTATTCATCCTATTTGAACAACTTTAATTTAAAATTTGATGAGAACTCCGAACACAAACGACATCTATTATTTTTTCTGGACACGATACCAGATAATTCTTCTTGAAGTGCTGTTTATATTTTTCAAATTGTGGTAAACTATAAGAAATAATTAAAATATAGTTGACTTTGAAGCCTTAAAAATGTACCATGTACAACAAAATAAAATTTACTATCTTTAAGATGAATGCAGTTATTCAACAATAATATGGTTTCAACTTATCTCTAAATGAAGACATATGAATATCATTCGACAACAATTAAATTATTAGTAAAATCAAATTGTTTCAGAAAGTGCATAATTAAAATATTTCATATAACTGGTCATAAATAGAAAAGGACTTGTACCAAGTTCGGAGCTGATCAGGCTTCGCATCTCATATTTTAAAATGTATTGACTTTACAATGGACAAGGATTTTTCGAAACATCTACTTTTCTTGGACTTTTTGGAGGTTTATGAACTCGTGAACTTGGTCTAATTTAAGAGACCATGTCGGAGATTAGTAACAACAACAACAACATAAATAGAAAACGTTTTAATTTTATTTAATCTTAATTAATAATAGCAAAATTTCCCTTTCATAGAATTTTTCTTTAAATATGTATATATATTAACGATTTTTGTCTCATCGTCATAATTCCAGAATTATATAAACTAAATCAAATATAACATATTATATATAATATATTACAACAGAAAAATTAAAAATTCTGTTCGAGATATTTTCAAAGTATACAAACAAACCAATGAAAATAAAGGTTTATTTTCGGTCACATTACGGAATAAGCACAGAAGGCATGTGTTAACATAAAAATACTTGCACTATATAAATTTATTTTACAGAAGAAGCCACTTATAAATAGAAGTTCAAGAAGTTCACATTTTTCTTTAAATATGACAGTGCTTATAACCTAGCATGAATAATGATACTTTATTACTTCCAAATTTTCATTTCTTTTTATATACTTTTTCAGTTTGATCGTTGCGTGTCTAAATAAAACTCTTGAAAACAACTTTATTATTCAGTAAATATGGACTTAAAAGTACACAGTTATCACAATATGATTATGCTTTAAGGAAAAATATGTGTTTCTTAAGAATCTCAAATAACTAAATAGCATCCTTATAAATTATTCTGAAATATTTAAGGATTTTTTGCTAAAAAATTCTATGGTTTTCTCAGTTTTGTCTGCGTTTTCCCTGTAGTTTTAACGGTGAATTGTGCAGGTAAATGTCAAAAAATACAACTATATAGTTCTAGTTTTATATCCCAAAGTATCTTTTCTTCCTTTCTGTTTGTGGCTAAAGCACTTCCTGAATGATAAATGCTAATGTTTCCATGCTCAGCTTTCTATAGGCAGGTAGCTTATAGATACTTTCAGCCTTCCTTTGCAAACCTATTCTACTTTACTCTCGGATATCTTCTTGAATTTGCCTCTGCTGAAACTTTCATGCAAAGCATCATCGCAACAGAAAAAAGAAGTGCATTAGGATGAAACAAAAATAGGCACGATATCCGAGATACTGTTTTCAGGGAGGCTCAGGTGAATCAAGAGTTTGCATGCCTTTTATATTTCGTGTTTTCTGGGGTTTTTTTTAGTACTTTTCTCGAATTTGAAAACTGCCCTTCCAATTCTTTTGATATTTGTACCTGTAAATGCCTCTAAACAGAAGTTCGCAATGCATGCCCTGGTAGCACTATATTTTTTTGTGTTTTTTGTTTTCAAATAAAATTAATAAAGCGATGAAACAATTCTTGTATAACATTTTATTAATTCTACTACCTACAAATAAATAAAAATAAACAAAAAATATCTCCTCTCGTAATTCACTATAAGAGGGATTTTCAGTATATACAAACAAAATAGGCTATTTGAGAAGATTTTACTTCTGCTCGTCTGATACAAACAAGGATTGCTGTCCTAAAATGTAGTTTGTGGCAGTTCTTATAACGTTTGGCATTTAATTGTTGTTGAAAAATAAACTATCATGTATCGTATTCGAAACATAGGCAAATTGACGACACGATTAGAAAAGGTACGAGAAACACCGTATCGTTGCTAAAACATTATCGCTACCTATCTTTAGATTGACCAAAATTTCTCTTATAGTTGAGGCAGACACAAATTGTACTTATAAATTACAAGCAGAAATACCCGGCTTTGTTCGGGTTGAATTAATAATATGTTGATTGAAAAGTCATCATCAATTATTTTTTATAAAAAAATGTTAGCATCATGTAAGTACGGAAAAAAAAATTTAATATCCATTTTAAGTTCTCCATCGCTTCTACAATTTACTTCGAACGCAAATATACATATATGTTGTATCCATACATATAATCCATTTCATATTCGTCCCACTTCTGAAAGTTTTTTCTTCTAATGTGAAGACAGAAGTTGATTTTGAGTTTTCTAGTGATTACGAATATTCCCGTTCATTCATTTTCAGTAAAACTACCGAATATTGGCGGATAGTCTTGCAATAAGTTTTCTATGACTATGTTTTACTTGTGCCATTCTTGCACCTAGTATGCGATATTTTCAAATTTCATCATCAATATGAGAGGATGGTAAATTAAATTGTTACGGCATTCGTGACTAATTTAGTTTGAAGCATACACAATTTTTCTTGAAAATTCAATTCAGCGGTAGGTGGAATAACGGAACTTCTGTTAGATGTATAAAAGCAGATTTGACGTTTGTCTCTTCTCTATACAAATCCACCTTTTGACCACTCTACACCACATTTGGTACACTTGTATTTTAAAACCCTGTGGGTACGATAGGCTACATATTAACCCGCGTTCTATTTGTCCAAGGGGGCTAAAAATTAGCTGCATTCGTGACTTATTTAGTTGGAAACAAACACACTTTTGCCTGAAAATTACATTCAGCGGTATTTTGAATAACGGAGCTTGTGGTAGAAATAAAGATTTTACAGCGCTTTTACAAAACGAAAAGCATTGAATTCAACGAATGATTCACATGTAGCTAAGTTGGATAAGAACAGCTTCAATGTGTTCAGCAAACAACTTCGACTTTCAGTCACTGAAAACAAAAAATTTTAATAGTTCAAAATTACTAACTGTGATATTAATCCAATATCAACAAAGTCTTGTTCTTACTTAAAATTCCCCTTTTTGTTGTTGTCGTGCGGCCCATATATGGCCCAATCGGGGGTGCCATTGCCCCGGAGGGTTGGACTTCTTCATGCATGACACATCCGTTTTACAGGAAGGTCCCTTTCACACATACATTCACTCACACATATCGTAATTTAGATCCCAATCAGAGGCCGATAATCCCCTGATCAGGTACCCCCAGAGGTATTGATTTGGTATTTGAACATGGGGGACTTTGTGACCACGACCTATTTAACGTGCCCCAGCCACCATTAGCGAACACGACGGTCTTTAGCCAGGTCCAAGCGCCGATCTCGCAACCATCAGAATTGCAGGCTCCGCTGAGGACAGAACCCACAACCCTTCTGATGCGAGCCCGACGCTCTACTGACTGAGCTACCGCGGCTCAATTCCCCTTTTTCCAACAGACAAACAGTTTTATATGGAACTCATATATATATATATATATATACATACAAAGACTTAACAAAAATTCGGCTTCGAAATAGAAAGCACGTACCTATTTAGAATGATAGATGTAGTTACTTGACTATGAAGTACAACTTTCAATAACACCGAATGAAACACTAAAAACAAATTAAATCTAATTTATTTTAATCGTCTTTCAATAAAAAGTTACATCAAAATTTTGAAATATATTTGAGCTACAACTTATGACTAACCATTTCAATTTAACGTAAAACATCTTATTTTAAAGTTACATTTTTTTAATTTACTTGTTATTTTAAAATAAGAAACTACGCGCTTTAAAAATATTTGGATGAGTATATTTTATTTATTTTATGATACAGCAATCTGCACACCATTACGTATTAAACCAAATATGAAAAGAAAGTTGGTCGAAATATACATATACCTCCAAGGAAATATCAATGTCTAGTGATAGTTTGCAGGAAATAAATAAATCATTAAAATCTAACTCCTGAATAATATTTCTGCAATAGGTAATATACCAAAAAGCATAATGCAAACGGAAACAAAATTCCAATCCCTGAAAAAAAATGCAGAATTATGAAAAAATATTTTGTTCTTACATGTTAAATTTCGACTTCCTGAATATATTCTGAAATCGAACAATTCGACAAAAGACGTTAATATTGACAAAAACAATAATGATTAATAAGCATAAAGAATCCTCAAATATTACCGCAACATCACGCTGTAAACTCAAATACCCAAACAAAGAATTCTAAATTAAATTAAAAAATGAAACATTAATTTAATTCTGACGTTGCCAGATACCGAAAAGCAAAATTACGCTTTTATGATCAATGAGTTTTTCCTTTAGGCTTTCGTGTTCCATTACAAAATGTAAGTTTTGTAAAATTAAGTGCTTTAAATATTCTTTCTTCATCAATAAAATATTTATAAATATTATTTTCATCATGGGAAGAAGTAAAAAGTTTGTTCAAACATGAATATTATAATTTCATTTGATTTAAAAAAATTGTTTTTCGTTCAACACTGGTGAAACAATCTGAGCTGCGTATAGCAATCGGTTTATACTCAATGTTATTTCTGCAGCGATTTCGAATTGCTTTTGGCTTAGGCCTCAGGTTAATTTTAAGCATCTTCCTATTCAAATTTTTTTTAAATCCTTTCTTAGTGCTCCCTTACGGTATAAGAAGAATCATCCTGCAAAATTTCAGCTTCCTAGGAGTTGTACAGTGATGAGTGAGTCAGTCAGTGAATGAGTGGTACTTGAATTTTATATACGTACTAGCAGAAATACCCGGCTTTGCTCGGGTTGAATTAATAACATAATGATTGAAAGTGATCATCAATTCTTTTTCATAAAAGAATGTTAGCATCATTTAAGTGTACGGGGAAAAAAATTTTATTCCAATTTAACTTCTCCGTCGCTTCTACAATTTACTTCGGTAATGGTAATGGTAATGGTAATTTTAGTTAACGTCGTACTAGAGCAACACAACGGGCTATTGACGACGGTCCGGGATCAGTCCCAACAATTTACTTCGGACGCAAATATGCATATATGTTGTATCCAACCATATACACCATTTCATATTCGTCACACTTCTTCTGAAGTTGATTTTAAGTTTTCGAGTGACTACGAATATTCCCGTGCATTCAATTTCAGTAAAAATGGCAAAATTTCGGTGGATAGTCCTGCATTTAGTTTTTGTATATGTTTTCATTGTGCCTTTATTTCACCTATTATGCGATATTTTCGAATTTCATCATCAATATGAGAGGATGATAAGTTAAATTGTTACAGCATTCGTTACTAATTTAGTTTGAAGCAAAAGCAATTTTTCTTGAAAATTCCATTTAGCGGCAGGTGGAATAACGGAACTTCTGTTAGATATATAAAGCAGAGTTGACGTTCGTCTGTTCTCTACACTAATCCACACATTTGGTACACTTATATTTTAAAACCCTGCGGATTTGATAGGCTACATATTAACCGACGTTCTATTTGTTCAAGTTGGCTAAAAATTTACGGCATTCGTGACTAATTTAATTTAAAGCAAACGGGCACTTTTATCAGAAAATTCCATTCAGTGGCATGTGGAATAACAGAGCTTTTGTTAGAAATACATGTCATCTGAGTAGACAAACCCAATCGATAAAATTTTTTTAATAAATATAAGGTTGATTTTACAGAGCTTTTACAAAAAAATCACTTTCAACGAACAATTCACATGCATCTAAGTTATGTAAGAACATCTTCAATAAATAGAGTAAGAAACCTCGACTTTCTTTTTCTTAAGACATAAAATTTCAATTTTTCAAAATTACTTAATGTGATATTATTCCAAGATCAACAAATTCTTGTTAAAAATTCCCTATTCTCCAACATACATACAGTTTTAAATTGAACCCTTATGGTGCTTTTTAAGATCAGAAATTTGGTTTCTAAATGGAAAGCACGTATCTATTTAGAATGATAGATGTAGTTACTTGACTATGAATTACAGCTTTCAATAACACCCATGAAACAGAAAAAAACAAACGAAATTTAGTTTATTTTAATCGTCTTTCAATGAAAAGCTATATCAAAATTTTGAAACATATTTTGAACTACAAAGTATGGCTACCAGTTTTAATTTAACGTAACCCATCTTATAAAAAGTTATTTTTGAAATTTTTCATGTCATTTTAAAATAACAAATTACACACTTAAAAAATATTTTGATTTGTAAATTTTATTTATTTATTTTTTATCTTTACACTATTACGTATTCAACCAAAGATTTAAAGAAAGTTTGTGGAAATATAAATATGCCACCACGAAAGTACCCATGTCTAGTGATGTTTTGCAGGAAATAAATAAAATCCAGCTCGTAAATAATATTTCTGGAATAGGTAATATACCGGAACACATAATGCAAACAGAAACAAAATTCCAATCCTTAAAAAAGTCAGAATTCTGAAAAAAAAATCTGTTTTAGGGTGTTCAATTTCGATTTCCTGAACATATTCTGAAGTAAAACAATTTGACGAAAAATGTGAACAATATTGATAAAGACAATGATTTATAAACTTAAAATAACACATATTTATAAAACTTGGGAATCCTCAAATATGACGGCATCCATCTCGTTTTCAATTCAAATACCCCCCCCCCCAAAAAAAAAAAATTATAAATCTAATTAAAAAATTAAACATTAATTCTGATGTTTCCAGATACCGAGTAGCACAATTACCCTTTTATGACAATGAGTTTATTGTTTGGGCTTTCCGTGCTCCATTATAAAATTTAAATAATTATAAAATTAAATATTCTTAATATTCTTTCTTCGTCAATCAAATATTTATAAATATTATTTTCATCATGGGAAGAAGTAAAAATTCAGTTCAAACATGAACATTATAATTTAATTTGTTTTAAGAAAATTGAGATGCATACAGCAATCGTTTTTTCTCAATGTTATTTGTATGTCGGTTTCAAATTGCTTTTGGCTTAGGCCTTAGGTCAATTTTAGGCCTCTTAGGATTTGAATATTTCAAAATCCTTTCTTATTGCACCCCTACGGTATAAGAAGAATCACCCTGCAAAATTTCAGCTTCCTAGGACTTGTAGTTCTTGAGATACAGTAATGAGTCAGTCAATCAGTCAGTCAGTGAGTCAATGAGTGAGTGGTATTTTAATTTTATGTATATAGATATAGATACATATGATATCAAAATCTCATAGGCCAAAATTCTCACTTTACAAATATTCAAATTCATTGGATGAATAAAAATTCAACATTAACTTCAAGATTTCTAAGCTGCCAATCACACACAATATTCTGGTAGGATAAAGAATTTGTAAATGATACATTTAAGTGTTTTGTAACTAGTATAATTTCATTCTTTAGTGTTAATCTTTTTAATGTAGCCGTTTTTAGAAAGCTAATTTTTGATCCATTAATTTAGAGTAATTTCTACTTTAAATAGTTTGGAGGCATTAATTACGAAATACATTATATTATCTATATATATAATATCTCTTACGTGGCACGCAAAAAAGACGTTATTTGTAATCGCGTTTTGGCAACATTGTATAATTGTTTGTTTATCACGAAGCCTCGCGCTTCCATTGAATTTATAGCGTTATCGGATGAAATTTTATTGGAAAAAAAATTAATTTTAGTCGAGCTGTTGCAGTTAATAATAGAAGTCAAAGAAAGCGTAGGATCTTTTCAGGGCCATTTAAAAAAAATGTCCTTTTCAGTGCCAACAATTATAGTTCAACAAGACGCTTGCACTACAACTTTCTACAACAAACTCAATAAAAAGGCGTGGTTGGCTCGAGTGCAGGGGTAAATGTACACACAAACAACATGCTGGGCATTCAATTTCCAAATCAGCGCTCACATTTCGAGCCAAATTTGCTCAATTGAATTCTGATTCCATAGGTACTGAATATATATTTTCTGAAAAACAGCAAAAAAATTTAGATTTGAAAAATATTTTTTTGGAATATCATATTTTGTAAACATTCTTTTATGCTAGGACACATGTCTTCATTGATGCGAGTGAAGCGAGCATATGTTCGCGCAGCGAACCAATGAGGATTGCGAAGCAATCCTCCGGGGGTTGGCGAGCGTCAGCGAGCAGGGGGCGGGCCCCCTAGTATTGTATATTAAATTAAGTATGCGCCAATAAAATAGTAATATTCATTAATCTAGAATAACTGAAAGAAAGAAGTGATAATTTTCGTTAGTAATTATTTCATTTTGCAATCTAAAATAATTTTCAATGTTTCAGAGAAACAAATTACTGCTATGTGTTTTTTATACGTAGTAGTGGTATCTCATTTCACAACTAACTTGCATACATATAAACATGTCTTGTAAATATATCGGAAAAAATAATCTTTTTTGCGAAAATGTTTTTCGGTCCCATAAAACATTTTAGTTACTTTATTTTTAAAGCGACTGCATCGTATACCTCTGAATGCACTTTCGTCTAAACTTACATAGTATAATTTTTTACATAAAAAAATAATGAATAATTCAAGAAATTTAAAAGATGGAAAGAGTGTGGTTTCTAATTTAAGAAAAACAAGGAAAAATAGATGAAAAACAGAACAAAGGCGTAATTTTCTTGGAATCGCATGTTCACAGTCACCGGTTAATATCTGAAATATATTTTTTTAAATCCTGAAAGTACGTGTTATTCCTTAAAGACCCAACATTTTTATCGCATTAGCGTCTTACTATACCCTCTTACAGACAATTTGAAAGTATAAAAAGGAAATAAAATATTTTTTTTAAAACTCTTGTGACAAATGATTACACGGTGATCGATTTTAACTTCTACCAACAAATGTTTAATTCACAAAAGTGTTTGGATATACTTACTTGGAAACATGTTATCGCACTAGCTAAACATTTTTTAGATCGAAAAAGGTTACTAAGAAAAGAAAAAATAAATAAATTTATAGTGCCTAGTCATAGATCACTTTTACTTTGCTTTGTTTAGAAATGATTTACTTTTCAATAAAGTAAAATTATTTTTTTGAATAAGTAAGTTTCTTTTAAAATTTATCAAAATAATCTTGTTCAAATCTGTAAGGTATACGAAAGTAAGTCGTATTTAAATGTTTTGTCCCACTAAAAATCCATGCTGTGAATTTGAAGCACATTGAAATCAATAACAAAGTTTCCACACATTTTACAATCGATTATAATATTCCCTGCAAATACCAGTTTTACAAAAAAAAAGAGATTATGAGCCATCATATTTCAAAGAAAAATCAGTTAAAAAGCAACAAGATGCTGTTATAAACACTTTAAATGTGTTTAAAAATAAGACGGCCAAACTACTGCTTCTGCACTGAGCTCACATACCAATTTCTAAAGCCATACATATCTATGAAATATTTTGTAATAAAAAATTCACTGTTACAATTTTAATAGGAGTGGACTAGAGAATAGATATTTGTGATCGATGATCGATACGTTCAATTCTATCATAAATATTTATGATCTAGTCCAAATATTGTTATTTATATTTATTTCTTGATTCTTGGTTGCGTATTTCTTCACTGCACACATAATTTATCCGTATCTTGAAAAACTTATTGTTACAACTAAAGTAAACAAAGTAAAACAAACAAAGTCTTACATTAAATGAATATACAGACACGATTGCGTTTCACATTTTCTCTTTATTCTAAAAAGACAATGTAAAAATAAGCAAAAGATTCAGAAGCATGAGTGAACTAAAACAATATAAAAATGCATGAATTTCAACATTTTTATTCATTTTCATGAGTTGATAGGTATGCATTTATGTATTTTTTTTGTTAAACTCAGAAAAACGACTTATAAAATAGTAATAGTAGTTAAACAATAAGAAAATATTAGGGACGTTATTAAAAATTAATTCATTATTTAAGTGAAATATAGATACGGCAAATATTTATACCCGAGAACATAAAGGAATCTAAAGAGTATTGGAGACCATTTTTTTCTAATTGTAACGTCAGATGGAATCAACATCTAAAACCTTCAATGTACGCTGTGGAGTTTTTTTAATGTTCATTTGAATTTTCCAGAAAAGGTATCCATAGAGTAGCAATGTTTTTTATCATCTTTGGTGAAAGATAAATTCTTTTTTCTTGTAAAAATAAATTAAGATAGATCAATTAGAATTTAAAATAAAATAAAACAGACAACACAGATGTTTATTGTGACAACTGACTACGTCTGATTTGATTCTTTGGATATTATAATCCACTAAATGAAGGTAAGTACTCACTGTGTGCGAATTTTCATGAAAATAGATTAAACCGCGTGGACGTGTGTAGGGTACATACAGTACATACAGACAGGCACTAAACGCGCAAGAGTTGGATTTGGCATCAGAAGGGTCTAAAACGGATAGAAAACTTGAAATGGGTCGAAAAAATTCAATGTACAAGCACTCCATTCTTATTTATATAGATTACGCAAGTGCAAACGATTTGAGAATTAAATTATTATATTTACAAAGAAGGTGCAAACGATCCAAGAATTATCCAAGGTTTGTCAGACGTTTTTAAGACCTGCGGTGGCCCCTAAAATCGCAATAATGAAGTAAATTTAATGTTGCTCAGAAATTAATCATCCGAATGAGCTGAGATTTCGCATGGCCATACTTAGAAATCCTTCTGAATCGATCCTCATCAAAATATAATCAAGTTCCTAATGCTAATTTTTCAAACATTAATTTAATAATTATTATTGCATATTAAAAACTATTTTTAAAATAAAGTATTGGTTGGATTTTTTTTGGGTCAGTTAACATTAACGTGATACAAGATATCAGCGCAATAGAAATATTATTTAGAAATATATGTATTAAAGGGTAAGTGTGTCCCTAAACGATCAATATTATTGTCAATGAGGCTCATTGAAGCAACCAATTGATCGTGTAGGAGGCAATTGACGCACATTGATAGAAATTTTGATGGATGGACTTTGACGGGTGTCATTGATATTTAAAATACGCAATTGTCAATCGTTCGGGCAGTAGAGTTTTTTATTCTCTAATCCAAAGTTTGTATCCTCGCGATCGTTAAAGATAGAGTAAAAATGTCAACGGATTTGAAATTTGTGGAAAATTTTACACCAGTTAGATACTTTAAATGTAAATTTCTGTTAATAAATAAGTTTTCAATTGAAACAATTTTCATAATACCAATTTAAGTAATACGAATAAGTCAAAAGTACAACACTCTGCATATAAATATATATAAATTTTATTTAATTGGGACCAATGACTATTGCAATTCTCTTTGAGCATATCAATACAAAATATTTTTTACTTAATGAGTTACTAAAACAATTATTTCGATGTCGATGGAATCATAAAATTTAACAAATTCGTCTGACTACGGACACAATGCCTTCTTTTTTTAAAGCAGAATTTCTTCGTAGCAAGCTAATACTTTTTTTATTCCTTGCTTTGTATCTATAATGCATTCTTCGTTGGATTCTATGTTTCCTAATTCAACTAGCTAAAACCCCTTCTGTAATCTGCCCGGACCGCGCAGATGGTCTTCGATATTCGGTTTTGAGTGCAGAGGATTTTAAACTGATTCCCTGAAAATCTGTCGACCCAAAGGGATCTGGGAGTCAAATCTCTATTGTAATAAAGCGTATATATAGCTTTTTTTGTAAAATAAACGCAAGCTAGTTGCAAATTAGGCGATCCACACGAGAAGTGATTGTGTCTGGGAACGAGAGTTTGTTAAACTTTTAATTGAATCATCAGGTTTAAGAAGATAATAAGTCCAAAAATCAAGTTTTTGAGAAATCAAACAAAACTGTATAAGTAGTAGAGTAGTTCTTAAACCTTACGTTCAGTTCATGGTGCTATATCTGTCTCTAGGGAATGGTTTTTGTTTCCTTATTACCACTCACGTGTAGAGCGAAGTTTAGTTACTTTAGAGTATAAAAAGTTATTTTGCCTCTTTTGGTCTTTATTCCCTTCTTAAACCTGACAATTTAATTACACTGCTGGCAACCCAAATTGCAACAACAAGAAAGACAAGAGATATCACAACAAAATTTATTTGTAGATAACATGTTGACCAAGTATCAAATGATTAAAGTTATAGACTTTTGTGAAGTGTGGTTCCTGCCAAAATCAGTAGCCAGAGTAGCCGCCATTGTTGGAGATCACCGCTGCCACACGCCTCGGCATTGTTTCAAAGAGACTTTGGATGTGTTCTTGGGGTACAGCAGATCAAGCAGCTTCCACACGTTGCCAAAGTTGATCTGATGTGGCAGCTGGGGATGTAATCTAGGTCAATCGTTGAGCAACCATGGGCCACATGTTTTCTATCGGCGAAAGATCCGGAGAGCGAGCTGGCCAGGGAAGCAATTCAATCTGGCGATTGACGAATAACCCTTGGACAATGCGTGCCACGTGTGGTCGCGCATTATCCTGTTGAAATATGGCAAGCCCTGAAGGTAAGGAAGGACAACTGGCTCCAACACCTCGGAGATGTAGCGCTGACTGTTTAAAGTACCGGCAATGCGTACTAGAGGAGTGCGAGAGTGATATCCAATACCGCCCAATACCATAATACCCGGTGCAGGACCAGTGTGGCTGTGCATAACGCAGCTGTTCAGCATCCTTTCTCCACGGTGTCTCCAGACTCGAATCCGACCATCGTGGTGTTGCAGACAGAAGCGTGACTCGTCAGTAAAGACAATTTCATTCCATTCTGCCGTTCACATCCTTCTTTCATCGCACCATTGGCGGCGAGACGTCTGTGAAGTGGTGCACTGAGGTGGATGCGATCGAACACGTCGGTCCGTCTTACCCTTCAGCATCCAACGATCACATATCCGCATTACAGTTGTTTGGTTTCGTCCAACACGACAACCGATTTCCCTGAAAGATAATCCACAATCTCGGTAGGCCACTATCCTTTCTCTGTCGAACTCGGATACTTGATCAAAAGATATCCAAGTTCGCTGATATGGTGATCGCTGTTTTCTACGAGGCAAAATTGATCGTTTTTTTGAAAAAACCACAAGAAAAACACAATTGCCGTACTTGAAATCGTCGAAATCTCCAAGCCTTAAATAGCCTTTGAAGCCTTTGAAGTGGCGCCACAGGCGCGCGTGATGTGCGTCTGCGCTGAAATTCTAATCATTTGCATACCTCACCTCCGCTAATGCATATTGTAAATTTCATATTATTTGCATGCTTCCTTCAGGGTGTTGCATTTACGGTGGCCAGCAGTGTACTTTGTATTGTGATTATCCTGAGCTGTGGAAAGTTAAGTGAATATGTAAACCAAAACAAAAGAGGTATTGCTTTGCAAAAAAAATGTTAATGTGTTAAAACAAATTAAATCAGATTATACTGAGGAAAAATAATAACAAAAAATTAATATTAAACGTACGATTCAGTATCTCGCAGAAAGTTTAGTAAATGTTAGTGAGTAAAGCGGCTTCTCAGTTTATACCACTATTTGGGCCAGCGTCTTTTCCTAATTTGTTTCTTTTGATTGCAAACAACCAAAATCAAAGCAAGAAGGCCCAAATCTGAATTTTTAAAACCATTTTAAACTCAAAAATGAAACACGTCACGCTCCTTCTAAAAACATTGAGCGAATGAGATCGACGGGTTGATTGAAGCTATATTGAAGCACCTATCAATCGAAACCGTCAATCACATTGACAGTAAAATTGATCGTCTAGGTAGCCCTTAAGAAACTGTTTTAACATTAGGAGCTCCAATCTTTATCTACTCATACCTTCGAAACGAAAAAACCTAATAATATGAAATTTGGTGTCTAAAGTGAAAGCTTGATATAGATTCGAAATTGTGTACTGAAATAGGGGATTTTCCATTGGAAATTATGAAGTTGGTGCTGAATTTAATATGATATGACGACCTCTTATGCAAATATTATGTGAATTTGAACTTATATTAAACGTTAGTTTATGTCAAAAGCAATCTTTGAATTTTCTCTACTGGTAAAATTCCTCGAATGGTGTTATGTGAATCCCGAATGAAGAGGAGTGGTTCGTTGTTTTCATAAATTAAACGTTTCACCGAAAGATGTATTATTGGTATATTGACATGGGGCAACAAACATTAAATAAAATTACTTGTTATAAAAAAGTATGAGATACATTGCCATTTTTGCTGTTTCGTTAAGGTATAATTATTATATGTATATATGAATAATATGTATTATTCTAATGAAACTATTGACATGGTGACAGAAGAACAGCGATAAATTGTGTGAAAAAGTAACACATAGAGAAAACAGAAAATCCAATGCACACTAAATTCGCTGGATTTCAAGACTTAAATCATTGAACAAACAATGTGATGCAATTAAAGTGGCTTTTCTGGAACATAACGTAAAAGATATAACTCGGCATATTTTTCCATAAAAAAACATGACTGAACACGATTCAAAATTCACAAAATACAGTTTTCTATTTTCGATCTCTTTTATTTCATTAGAAACTTTGAAATACAAAAAAAAATTTATCTCAATCCAGTATAAATAGATTAAGTCAAAGATAGATGCTATCAACTGTCTATTGTGAGTATAGATTTAAATTTGTTCTTATAATGCACACCCTACTATGTTAGTTTGGTGTATAATTTGTAATTTCTCAGAACATCACATCTACGAATCCAATTGCAAAAAATTAATATCAGTTATTTTATTCAAATTATGAAAAATTATTCCTTGATATTAAACCCATAAAAATAAGAAAGCTTCAGAAGCAGATAAAAAAACTAAATGATAAAAGCAATCATATAAGTGAGTGATTTTTATCATTTTTGACTTGGAAAACGACTTTCACCCATTGGTTATCGAAGAGCAAACTTTTTATCGTCAATTAGTATAGCATCAAGATTCGTGCTCTCTTCCGATACTACATGATATCCACTTGAAGATATTCAAACCAAGCCGGTCAGCAGAAGATTAACATGTTAAGTTACACGCAAATGTTCCGTTTGTTTCATTACAAGTTCTTTGAATGTGGGACTGCCTTACGAACATAAAATGTGCATATTGTTGAACTTACCTATAGATGCATGCAATTCTCGATTTAAATTTCATTATTCCTTTAGAGACATATTTTCTATACAGAGTGAATAAGATTTGAAAGAGCTTTGCACTTTACCCAATTGCACGATTCTTATTGAGAATTAGCAACGAAAATTCTTGATGACAAGCAATTTATGTTCTAATATTTGCTTAAGCAATGAATTATTTTGATTTAAACAAATAGTAAAAATAAATTATTTTCCTATAGTCAGTCTACTCTGTTTTTTTTTAAGTTATATCAAAAGATATGTATAATGTGATGGTTATTATGCTTAACAAAAAATTTAGATAAGACATTCTATCCAGCATTTTTATTTATTCAAATTGATAGTTCGTAATACAATACAAATATCATATATTCTAAATAGAGACGCATATCATATATTCCAAATAGAGAAGCATATCATATATTATAAATAGAGACGCATATCATATATTATAAATAGAGACTCATATCATATATTCTAAACGCGATTAACGACAAATAGACACACAGTATCAAATACACTGACAAAAACAAGCTATTACATATGAAATAAGACGTTTTTAACAAAAACATTTTAAATAATTTCAATTTAAATCTTTCTATAATTTCCCTGTGTATTGCATTCGGTTCAATAACTTAAATTGCAAGTGTAGACACAGGACAATTCCGAAGACCTCCGTTGATATTTATCTTTCGCATATCAAGATAAATACTCCCTTTTTCTGTATTGGAGTGCTGTCAAGATGTCAGTATTAAATCCTTTCAATCGTTTAGATTAAGTAAAAGAAAGTTTATTTCTGTTACAGTAAAACTATCCCAGAATGCAAGTGTTTGAGAAATCTTTATCAAGCATGCATTCACATCGTCCAAGCCCATTTTAAAAATGATAGGTTTAATTTTACTAAAAAACATCTAATCAATAACGAAACGAATTAACTTTGACTTATTTTTGAACTGCCTCTGTCAAAATTAGATCTGCAGCATCAAGCATTTCCTTAAGGTATAGAAATTTAATCAGTATTTATTTGAATCGTGTGTAAAAGAACTTGATGTTGAATAATTTGTGACATGATCAGGCTTTTATTTTTGATTAAAATGCAACTGCCAGAGTTTAATTTCTTTGGTTCTACAACGAGACTAATTTAAATAATGAAGTAAGTATTCAAATCAAATCACAGATTTTCCAGCATCGAACATGATGTAACAAATTCAAAAATAAAATAAAAGTCATTCAATATTTTTTATTTAACTAATGATTAGGGCAACTGTTTTGTTGTAGTAAGAATGGGAAAAGTTGCATTTATCGTTCCCAAAAGCTGCATTTATCGTTTTCAAAAGCTGCATTTATAGAAATAAAATTGCATTTAATTTTGATACTCTAAAATCTAAAATAAATTGTTCGCAAAATTTAAAAAAAAAATAAACAATTTATTGACAATTTTAGTCGTGTACAACAGTATTATATTACATTATTAAACACAGAAGAACGTTGATGTCGTTGAATGGCCTATCTTGGCGGATAATTTTTTTCACATTGAAAATCTGCGCTCAATTGACTGATTTTACCTGACATTGTTGCAGTAGGAAATAACGATTGGGGGGAAAATCATCTCGGGAAATTGTAGCAATAACTGTCAGGTCATTATTCTTTTCCGGTCATTTTTTAAGATACACTTTAAGGTTGCAAGGATCTTCTTAAAAATTCATCGATCTGATATCTTTATGCGCTGTCTTGATGTTGTACGCTTTCGATTCCAATTTTTCTACAAGACGAATAAAACATTCGTTGCTGCTTTTTATTTTCAGCAAACTTTTTGGCAGCTCTGGGTCACACACTGCTTTTATTACGCGACTCACTAAAATGCCGTCCTCACTGAAACCTCTTGCAATGTCCTTTACAGTGGAGGTGGTCGACGTAGTACAATGCTGACCGAAGCCATGTAGCCCAGGGTGTAAGTACTGGCTCCGGCTAATGGCTGATGGTCTGAAAAACGGCTTTTCAAAGCTTGTTTTGTACTGTGGATGCCTTAACACAAGCGATGAGATTGTCCAGATTTATGTAAAATCCGCAGACTTTTTCTGCAGTTATGAAACAAGTGTGCCACGCAAGATACTTCGAGCAATCGCGGATAAAGCACCTTGAGTGTGTTTCCAGCCGCAGTCATTTAATATGCAGTATCGGATAGCAGAAGCGCAAAATCCTTGCTCTTAACATTCAGATATTTCAAAACGTCATCTACAAGGCGAACTACATATTGATGGTCGACACTCACATCGCAAACTCTATAGTCGATTACGCAAGTTTCCTCTGGAAAGAGTGCCAACCAATATGTATAGTACTTCTTGCCATTTGTTTCACTTTCGTCTGTTAAGACGAACACCTTCTTTCTATGAACTTGTTTGATCCGCAATTCTTCGGCGTTCGCAAAATCAGACACACATGATACAAGGGTTGATTATGAGGGCAAAAAATGAAATATTAATTTTATATTAGTTAATTTTAAGCTAAATTTTAAAACGTTGCAAATGGTTGCATTTATGCAGAAAGTAGCATTTATGTTGCGGTTATAACTCACTTACAATACATCCCATGTAGGTGGAATTTTTGTTTTAGTACTTTACATGCAAGGTAGAACGTGTGAAAAAAAGTTGCATTTGTTGCAAAAAGTTGCCTTACTAGTGATCTGAAAAACGATTATTCAATAAGCTTTTGAAATAAGTAGAATATAAAATTTATTTATTTTTAAAAGCAATGTGGTTAAGTTTAACACAAAAATTTTAGTTTTAAACATAAGAATAAATAATAAAACTTTGGGATAAGTTAAAAGTAAATATTTGAAACAGGTTTATTTAAAAAAGAGTTCATGCGGTTGACGTGGCAAGCTTTTGAAAAACCTGTAATCTCATTGTTAATTTTTACAAGGTTTTAAGTTTTCCTCCATTGGTGGTGGAATCCAAGGTTTCAAATTCTTGTCATAATATTGGTTTGTGGTGTGATGTGTTTTAGAATGAAATTCACAAAATTACTTAGCAGAATAATTTTTAAGATGAAGAAATGGTCTAATACTACTTAATTAGAACTACCTTTTAAGGTTTTCAATTCTAAATATAAAAAAAAGCAGTGTTTAAAAATTGTTTTGAAAGTGTGAAGACAACACAGAAAGAAAACCACAAACAAATGAGCTTAAGCAAACTATTATATTCTCTAAAAGATTCATATTTTTTCTGTAATCCTCAAATATTTATTCAGCGCAAAGAAATAAAATAAAATGGATTCTATAAAAAACAGTTTCTTAACTGGCGATCATCATCTAACACAGAAGCATTTTAAACAAATATCCTTTACTTTTGATGATTACCTGACGAGCTATAGTGTTCCATATTACGTATACTTATTCTATGTATTTTTTATAATCACTATTGGTTCGTTTTCGAAAACAATGTAAGATTTATTCACTTTCTGAAGTAGAAAGAATTATGTTTTTTGAAGACCGAAATCTGTTTATTTTTTATTTTATAAAGAGTTTTTTAAATAATGTTTCAAACTAAGAAATTTCAATTTCTTTTTATAGAATCCAAAATTATTTTCTAACGAAACAGTTGTTTTGTAATTTACAGAATAATTACTGTATCAAATCACAAAGTTTCCGTACAAACGCAATCGATGTTATGTGTGTAAATATTATAATTTATAATAAATATGACTTGGACTTGTGTTTTTATGAATGACTATTGATTCGAGTAACTCAATACCAGGTTCTATATAATATAGAGCTAAAAAGATGTATTACTTTTTATCTTGATTATATTATAATTGTCCCTCACCATTATATCTGAGCGTGCTGGTGTTACTGTGACGTTGGTTTGAGTTCCAGGTACATACTTCTCCCAATTACAAAATATTAAGTATAGCTTTACTAATGTAGATGACTTTTCATTAGGAGAATTTTTATTTACATCTTAAAGATCTTATAGATGGGTTTTGTTTGCTTTAGTGGGCCTTTCTTTACACGTTCTTTCAAAATACATTTTAATTTTGAATCCATTTTTTTCTGCGCTTGTAAGAAACTCGTCAATACACACAAAGCCTAATCCATTTGATTAGTTAGAAAACAATCTTAAGTTTACATCCCTACGTCTATTTCCTCTCCCTTTTCGCAATCACATATGTTAAACACAAAAGACCCAAAACGTTACTTTCGTCTGCAGCTGCGAATTTGCAAGGTACGAATCTCGCATTCCATCTAACTTAATCAAGTTAATGATTCAACGGGGAAGAGTAAACAGAGTCAGTTCGAGCGTACACAAACACAGACAAGCACCGCGCCTGCAGGTGAAGGAAATATCTCCCTCATCAGAAAGCAGACATCCTTTCCACTATTCCAGATTCCTCCAATTAAAAATCGCATAACAGTCGGAAACCATGACGACCAGTGGAAGGAAATGCTGTCCGGCTATTAATTCTAATCCAGGAACTAGTATTTCAATAGGGATGACACATGCTTCTAAGGTTAGCCAGAAAGGCCTTTAAGAGGAGGGTCCCCTTAATTACAAGTTGGACGGAAAATCTTATTAGTGTTTTCCAACAACTTTTGTCGCTTTTGTGAGAGCAGTTATTCGGTAATATCTATTTATTATAGATCGAAACAGGAGTACATGACAGGAGGTTTTATTTAGGCGAGGTGTGATCGGAATTCTATACGCTAGTGTCAGTTGCATGTCACTGGTAGCCATGGCTCTCTTCGTGCTCTTTTTTTATATTCTTTGGACATTAATTCTACAGATTCGCAAAAAAATGCATTCTTATTTGCAAGCAACCTAATTATGGAATAGACAGAAATTGTTATCTGTAACTGTTATATTACAGCAAATATTAACTAGCCGAATTACCCGGCGTTACTTGGGTTGAATTGGTTAACTGAAGAATAAAATCGTTATTAGGGGTACAATCACTATTCTTTTGATGTGAATGCGTCTTCAAAACTAGATCAGTACTAGGTGGCCCGAATGAACTGTTGAGGAATGACGAAACAATAAGCATCGAGTGTGATATAATAACTTCTATATCATCAACGCTAACCAAACTTAGTGTCTTTCCATAACTTAAGGAACAAAGACTTTTATGGATTTTGAGTTTGCACGCCGTGATAAGCGTGGAGGGAGAGTTGTTGTTTGGGGGATTTTCCGCTGCACTGGGTAAACTCCAAATCAGTGCCACTAGAAATTTCAAAATTTTAGAACTCCAAAATTGATCTTAACAAAATCGAATACAAAGATTTGACGATTTAAGACTTCAGAAGTGAAATTAAATACAGTAATGGTTATGAAACTTTGAATCTCCGTTGAAAAACCTTAAAATTTTCATAATGTTGGCATATAATAGAATACCAAATAAATACTATGCGCTAACAAGACATTTTCACATAAGACCATGCAGCCGTGCTCCGACATAGCCTACCCGACGTGTTTTCTTAGAAAAATGCATGTATGTTCGAAGTATTTGGAAAATAATTTTTTTAGATACAGTTTCAGAATTTTAGACTTTCTACAATATTTATATTGGTACTTTATTTAAATATGATTGGATGTTCTCAACAAATACTTTTTGCAATAACGATATTTCTTTAAATTTTCATTTAGGGCACGTGCAATAACAAAAACTTGTTTTAAGATTACATTTCTTCAGTAAAAAGCAAAAGTAACCTACCCCGGGAGCAGAAAATGCTTAAAACTGTCACGTACGTCGCAGAACAAACAAAGTCTTTGCAGAACAATTTTTCCTTAATTTTATCAAAATTGTAGCCGATTTTTTTATCATTCATAAGTCACAATGTTCTGCATTGCAAGGCCCGCTTCTTGACACACCTTTTTTTCTTTTCTAGCTACGGACCTATCTCTGTATACCACCCAAATTACCACAAACACTTTATTAATAACACATCTTCTCTGTCAATGACAAAATATATTTAACTTCAAAAGTTATCGACATAATTTCAAATTCTAAAAGTATACCTTGGTTTTAAACAAGAAAGTTAACTAATTTGGATGTGTGTTTTATTATAAATATGTAATACATATTTAGCCAATAATTGTATTTTACGTCTGTTTTGATTTTACTGCAGTTTTCAAAATTCGAACAAAATGACTACGGAACAATTGCAATTGCTTGGAATATTGCAAAATAATTGGAGTATTGCAAAATACTGAATTTAATTCTGCCCCTGAGCCTATAATCATTTTTCAAATAATAGAATGTCGATTTGACAGTTTTTTAAAATGCAATCTGAATGGAAACTGTAGAAAAGTGCATTCCTCCAATATTAATTTCGCCCTTAGAAAATTACGCCGTAAACAGAATTTAAGTCATTTACAGTTAGGTAGTCAGTAACAATTTAATTACGCAACTATTTTCTCTAAGGACGTTTCTTATTGCAATTATCTTAAGAGAAAGATTTTATATGTACTGTGCAATGCGCGTACTGTGCAACATCGTACATATAAATTCAAAAGCAAAATCATGAAAACCTAAAGCAGTTTGTGATATTTTTTCAGGCACATTTACATTGGGATATTGAAGTAAATTGAAACTAAAGAAGAAAATTCTATTCATTACATTAAGAATTGACTGAATTACATCTTTCAATTTTATAGGTTTCAGTCACAAATTTCATATTAAAAGCGTTTAATACTGGAGCTATTAAAATAACTCAATTTAATTAAACATCTAAAACCAACACGATACAATTTGTGCTAGTAAAACCTAAAGATATTTTCAATCACAGAAACTAAATACTTTTAAATGTCCCACAGGGATATTATTTATCTTAATTGTGTGTGTTGTCAATTTGTAGTATCGATAACACGATTTCTGATTGCCTGGAAAGAGTAAAAATTGATTACGCATGTAACCAATACTACCTGACAAAAATCAAATGAATGATTGATTTAATAATGCAATGTATTGCAAGTAAACCCAATCAAATCTATGCATGTGAATTTATAACTCTTCAGAACAGACGCTGCAGATCTTTTATAATCCATTGATCCTGTATTTCCAGTCGTCCTCGACTATAAATTAACTTATTCAATATGCAAAGATATCTTTACGTTTTGACAACTTTCAAATTTACAAGCGCCGCGATTTGAATAAAATTAGTTTTAATCCTGTCTCAAGTAAAGAGCTTATGCGTGTAATTAGGAGAACGAACTTCGTATTGCTAATCCATTGTCAACCTATCTTCAACAGAATGAAGATTGCAACCAATGTGCAGGGAAGGATTTAATGGATAAGTCGTGTTAGTTTCTAAGCCATATGAAAAATTTGAATTTTAAAGAAGTGTCACTCGAACATTAGTGAATTAATAGGGATATTCACTCGCGTATTTTAACAACTATTAAAAATTCGTATTCAAGTGCAGAGTAACTTTAATGAGGATAAAATCAGGAATATTCATAATAATTATTTTAGTTAATAGGAAACTTGGGTACACATGTGTTAAGACGGAAAAGTGGGAAAAAATGGAGCATAATTTTAAATTAACTTCCCTGACTTTTAAATGTTTATTTCAAAATATTATTTTAATCTCTAATTTTGTTTAATATGTTTCTTTTACTAAACCCAAACAAATTTCACTCAATGGTTTCTTTTTAAGTTAATATTTAATCTTAATATATTTAATATAATAATATTTATCTTAATTTATAATTAATTTTATACAATATATAATTAATTTTAATATTTAGTAATATTTAATTTATTTTAATTACTATTTGAAAGTTACTATTAGGTTAATATTATTTATATGAATTAATACATTATAAATTAACAAATTATGAATAGTAATCTCATAAATTCAGGGAAAAGGGAAATCAATTTGGTTTTTTTTTTGTATGACATTACAAAATTTCAGGTTTTTCTTTCAAATAGAAGTTAGTAATTTTTATTTGTACCAAAATGGCTAAAAATAGCGTATGTTAAATTTAATATTAAAAAACAGATAATTTTTTGCCCATAGTCGATAAAAAGTTATTGTTAATAGGTTTCCATTATATATGAATCTTACTTTTCGTTAGTTTTTATATATGAATTTCATAACTAATATTAGTTTTGTAAAATTTCATATTCAGAGTCAATATTGGGTACTGTCATTAAAAATTATGAAAGTTATGAGTAATTTAACATGAAAAACGTCTCTTAACAAAATTTTACGTTTATGTATTTCTAGAAAACACACACAATATTCCGTACTGTTATTTTTGAGTTTGCTTGATTCTGAATAGCCTACGATTTAATAAGAGTGTGAATGTTACGATGACTATGATTTAATAAGAGTTATGATCGGTATTCATGTTGGTTTTAGTTACAGAATAAAGTTTATTATACTAGTATATATGTATGTATATGAAATCTTTATTAAATCAGCTACCCGTCAGCTAACTGTAGAATTTCGAGAAATAATTTATTGTGCTGTTAGTTCTAATATTAAAAAATGCAAAATAAGATTTTTAAATTACTAGTTCAATTTAAAAGAAATATGAGTGCAAAAAGTAAATTTCACTGAAACACGTTGAAAATCTAAAGCAACTACTAAAAAAAACTTGATCTCACACTGGCCTCACCAATGATACACTACAAATCTGCTCAAGTCCCCGTACCATTTACAACCCAGGCATGTTATAAGAAATGGCAGGCTTCATGGGGAAGGCTTTCATGAAGTAATGCAAATCTGCGAATTCACCTGATTTCGTATTCTATTCATAGTAATAGTGCATTTATATACATGCATACTTTTGAGATCTGTAGATATTAACTGCATCAATCAACAAAAGCGTCAACTCTTTTGTGATCTGAATTGATTTCTTGTTAAAATTATGGTTAATCAAAATCTTTGTGCGCATCCAGCATGGGTGTGTTTTTCCGTTGTTCCTTTTTGCGGTAATAACTAATTTTGTAAACTAAATCTTCTTGAACTTTAAATAGTCCTTCGTTTATAGATTAAGCTGTTTAAATTAACTATTTTGTCCCAATTCCTCCGTCATGACAGGTTATAAAATACTTCTGTTTTGAAACGGATTCTTGCTGTCAACTTATCAATTCTTATTTTAATGCCATTTTGTCAAAATTGTAAAATGTAAATAGTAATTTTTGTTAATAAATATAATTGTTTTCTAAAATAAGTCTTCTACCTGCGACAACCCCTAGACATAAGAAAACCGACCCACTAACCTCATATATAAATAAATGTATATAAAATATATATATGTGTGTGTGTGAGTGTGTTACTATGCCTTTTGATAGATAAAGACAAAGTTTGATAGAAAAAACATTTAATTGAACATAAAAGGACTAAATATAACAGGAATGGATATAGAATGACTAAACAGTACTAAACATAGAAACGCGTCATCACAAAAAATTCGTCTTTCGTATCTGGAATCATCGCGCGGCAGCGATCTCATACGGCGGGCATTTTTCACTACAGTCACAGTTAATGATCGGGCGGGCGATGATATAATTCGGCAGGAGTTACAGTTACAGTTCGGTGGGAGAACAGTTAATACGAGGATTATCCTTCCTCGACACTCGGCAATTCTGACAGGTCATGTCCTCCTGACAGCAAGGAACCTGAAAATCCAAAAGAGAAAAAAAAAGGGTTCGTAACTGCAACATAGAGCAAAAGGCTCTAGAACGTCGTTTGTTGCTGAAGTGGTGATTGAGCGTTGCTGCTCGTCTTCAGAGCACTCCATCACCCGTCGTAAGGCTGTGAAAAAGGTCGTCATAACAGCTCTGGTTGTCGTCGTTAGTCATCTGGACGTCATCGTTCGCCGTGTGGATGTTGTCTTCTGTGAACAAAAGTTTGAGAATTAAAACAAACTGTTATGATTTGTAACGCGTCTTTGGGATTAAGCTGTTGGACAAGCTTTTATGTTGTCGTCCGCCGTCGATGTGATGAGAGGACCTTCATGATATCCTATCTTCTTCACGTCTTATCGGTCACCTGGCTTCAAGGCAGTGACCTCGTAGGGGCCGAAGAATCGTGGTTGCAGTTTGAGACCACTACCAAATTGAGTGAGTTGAATGGCAACTCTGTCCACCTACACTGTAGGTTTTGGTCGGCTTGTGGCGTGTGTCATATTATTTTATGGAACGTGCTTGCAGATTTGCAATGTTGTTACCCGCTTGCTCACGTAAGCATTGTCTTATCTTGTGTAGGGATTGCTTGTATTCAGCGTCCAAAAGTGCACTGATGTTGATATCATCGAACATATGCATTTTTGTCCCAATCATGAGTTTAAATGGGGAAAGCATGGTGATGTAAGAAGTAGTTTTGTTGATAACTCGTTGTACTGCACTTACTTGTTTTAACCATTTGGTTGGTTCCACTATGGGCAGTTTTGTTAGAATATGATGCAATCTGATAAGAAGTGTCCAAAAGAATTGCATGAAAAACATTTAGGACCTCTAGATTTGTTAACACAATTTGAACTCTTATGTCCCTTAATTCCACAATTAAAACAGATTATGTCTTTCGGAAGGCCTTTGAAAAATTTGCGATCAAACTTTCTATAGGATTTGTAACTTTCATGTTTTAGTTTAGAAACTTCTAAAGTTTTGTTTGCGTTCGTAGTCGAAAAAGTGTTTTCATAAATTTTCAACTTTTCCTTGAATTTACTTACTGTTTTACAACCATATATCATTATCTTATTGGATGTGGAATCTGGGATACCATGAATTACATAATAAAAAATAGAAGAAATATCTACTTGACCTCGTGAACCTATCTCCCTCATAGCGATTAAATAGTCACTTAAAGATTCATTTGATTTCATATGTCTATGGTGCACCATTTGATGTAAATCATCACTATTAAGTTTCGATGAGAATTCTTCCAACAAATGTTCTTTTAAAATTTCCCATGTCACGATACCACAAAGAGAATGCACAAATCTTTCAGCTGAACCCCGTTAAACATTTTTTCGTGAATACAATTTTATGTATGTCATTTGTAATGTCATTAAGTGTAAAAGTTCTTCAAGATCTTGTATAAAAATTTAAATGGCATATGAATCAGATGATCCATTAAAACACTTTACACAGTTAGCAAGGTCTCGAAATGATAAATTTAAACCAATACCACAATGTTGTTTTGGTAGAGTTTCGGTTTGTGTTCGACATTCCATTTGCGAAAAAAAATTATCATTCACAGAAGCTTTCGTTTGTAAAAATTAGCTTGCTGCCAAAATATTTTCGATGGAGGGTGTGGAGTGGAACTTTACCCTTACATAAGCGAAGTGAGCACTTCCGTTTCAGAATCGGAACTATATTCGCTGAGCTGTGAATGGAAACATCTTTTAACGCAGCATAAATATTTTTGAAACATTGCTCTGCGTCCGGTGAAAGTTCGACAGAAAGCAGATTGCAAGCAATTATAAAGTCTTACAAAGTAAAAGAATCAAATACACGGGCTTTTAATTCTTCAAATTTAAGTTCAGCATCAAATCCTTCAAAATTTCTAATTCTGTTTCAATTGCCTCGATCGCCAGCGTAGCCGAATATGAATTCGCGCAGCAATTTTACTTTTTGTGTGGAAGTAGAATGGCAAAAGTTTTGAAATATGTGGTACATCGCTCAGCTTCATAGTCAAATCCATTTTATATTAACAATACTTCTTTTTGTTAAACTATGAAATATTTCCGGAAATCAAGCATCAATTTGTAAGAACAGTTTTGATTTAGTACTCATGTGTTGTCACGTAGTCCATCAATCCAATGTAATGGTAATCCAAACACTCAATAGCATGGAATTTAAATAATTTCACCATAGTTTTGTATCAAACAACTGGTTCACTACGGTAGTGTCCAAGAATGAAATTGAAATGTCCGTCGTACTCATCTTAACTCACCTTTCGTTTTCTTATTGGTGTCTGGAGTATTAAGTTAATTTCACGGCTCAACGGGCAAGAGCGCCCATGTTACTATGCCTTTTGGTAGATAAAGACACAGTTTGAAAGAAAAAAATATTAATTGAACATAATAGGACTAAACATAGCAGAACTGGACATAAAAGGACTAAACAGAAGTACTAAACATAGAAACGCGTAACATCACAAAATATTCGTCTTCGTCTTTCATCTATGGAATCATAGCGCGGCAGCGAACTCATTCGGCGCGGTTTTTTCACTATTACAGTCACAGTTAATAATCGCGCGGGCGGCGATCTAATTCGGCAGAAGTTACAGTTACAATTCGGTAGGAGAACTGTTAATACGAGGATTATCCTTCCTCGATATATATATAGACGTGAAACTCTTATTATCAAGATGAGTCAACTCAATTGTTGAAGATGGCATTTGATATAAAGTATATAGCAAAAATTATCATTATTTATAGTTTTGATGTCTTAATTTTACAGCTGAGCACATTACTTTCTTTTCTCGTTTAATTAAAAACATGATTATGACATTGAAGGTCCAAGACTTGAGAGATTAGAGTGCATCCTATTCTAAGTAAGCCTTCTATGAAGAAAGGAAAATATTTTGCAGCTGATTATGCAAATGTGACAACAGACTTTGAGGAACACCCGCTGTAGGAGGAAAATGTATTCCATAAATAATAGCTTAATATACGAACCTTGAAAGAAGTTTAGAGACTGAATCTGGAGTGATGAAGTGATGCAGAGAAAAGAATTCAGAAGCTTTTATTCCTAGCCCTCTTCAACCAACAAAAATTCCTATATTAGGAGTTCTAAAAAGGTTTTATTTGTTTTATCCAAGGTTGTAATATTGAAAGCTTGAATACAACATTGATCCATTTTTATTTGATTTCTCTTATTCATTGTTAATGAGACTTGACATACTGATATTTTGAGTGACCGGTAAAGTTAAAGTAGGCCAAATATGTTTGGAATGAAGGTTTTAAGAGTTATGAAAATAAGGTTTATAAGGCCTGCTATAAAGTCATGCCCTGTGATACGCACAATACCTTATTACGGCTAGGAAAAGTAATAGGAAAATCTAAAGTTAAAAGAGACCACACGTTTCCATTACTGAGTTCTCTCTGTTTTAAAAACTAAGTGAGATGAGATTTTAAATATCTTAAAGTTCTTCTCATAATTTTTTTGAGAAAAATATTTTACTGATGAAAACATTTTTAAATGAAAGTACGCTCGCATTTAAAACACTTTTTTTTAAATATTGAATCCAATTTGTGTTGCATGATACAATATGGATTGTTATTATACTTACCACATTATGTCCCACAAATTAATCATGGACGTATAAATCAGAAACATCTTACTACAGTAGCTGTAATTCGTAACCGAAGTACTCTTTTTAGAATAAATCATAAGCGCAAAGAAGCAAGGCTGATTGCGGAAAGACTCTATAGAATCTATTTGGTCTTTGGTATCTAGCACTAATAAAAATGTAATACCACTTCCTAGAACACAATGCAATGAACGAAACCGGGTCAATGGAGTCAAACGAAGCTTTTGAATCTTATTACAAATTTTTAACAAACCCATCGTCTTTATGACATAAAGAGGGATACGATAACCACAAAGCATATTTGGCAATTAATAAATCATGCACCTTATTAAAAGGATCGTTTTGAGAGTATGAATGAATTATTATTAGTTTGCAAACCAAATAATGGAACTCAAGTATCATAAGTGGTGCTTATTATATTGTTAGATACTAGTTTGATGAAAATAAGGATTTAAAAACAATTAAAAAAATTTACGTAATAAGAGCAATGCTCTCTATAAAAGTTAAATAATTTATTTTCTCCAAAGCTACATTAAAATGTTTCTAAGAATGGAGAAATACTTAAACATTTGGTGTACCAGATTAAAATACTGCTCAGAATTTAATGAAAAAGTAACATGTAATTCTCTGAAGGGCAACAGTTTTTAGTTAATGTGTTAAAAATAGATTTACTTTCATGAAAAAATAAAATAATTGAAATATATTACCCAATTCCTATTAATTGTTCATTAGATAAATCAATTACACATTGAGAAGCTGTCTAAAATTCTACCCATGTAATTAAAAGATCAATCATCCTAAATCAGAATCTTATTAGTACACATGTGTACTAATAAGACCCATTCATATTTCATTAATACCATATCTTTACTCCAAATTCTTTTATTAAGCATTTAATGTAAAAGTAGAGATATGCGTCAAAGATTACATGGCAATTTCCAAAAATGTTACATAAATTAGTTTCAAATTGAAAATTTTCAATGCAATGAACCTCTTTGAACATTCGTTTTTGTAAAATTATGATGAATGAAATCTGAGTAGTTCCCCCCCCCCATCTTCTAGAGAGTAACGGTCATATTGATTGATATAATCTCAGACCCCACCCTATCATCCTTGGTTTTAAAAACAAAAAAGTACTTACTAAAACAATTTTTTTTTCACATTCTAAATATTCTTCCAAATCACATTGTTGTGTCACAAATCCTCAACGCCTCCACGTTTTCCAATGTTTAAAAACATGGTACCTTTCGAAATTCTTTTCGTGTTCATAAAATCCTTTCATGGCAATTAATCAAAATGTCCATTTGCGTGTCAAAATTTGCCATACCCTGTTCACGGCAAAAAATATAGCTCAGCAATTTAGCGATAAAAAGGGTGTGGAGTGGTTCTTGGTGATCACTTTCATGCATAAACGTTGGCTCTGTTTGAATGGCTAAAAGACAATTTCTATAACCCGATGCCTCTCGCATAATTGATTAGATATCTCTAAACGTGTATGTAGGTTAATGCCCTTTGAACGATTAACTTTATCACATAATACGATGTCACGATAGTATTTCGTTCATCAGATGTCCCCTGAAAATAACAGGACGTATTGCTAACATTTAATACCACTTTTCTTTATGATGAATGGATTGCGCTACATTTATGTTGAATGAAGCTCTCAATGATCTTTCCTCATACAAAGCATGGAAAAGAAAAAAATTATATTCATCTTTTAAAATATTTGAACTATTTTAAGACGAATCCATGTTTTAATTACTTCTTAGATAAAAATATGAACATGGTTTTTAACTTTACCATTAATACACACTTTTCCCAAGTTCAATATTTACATGTATTATAGAAATTAAATGTATTTAATTATTTATCAAGACGTAATTTACAATAGAATGTGTTGTATAGCTATTTAAATGTAATATGCAGATAAAAACCTTCCTACACTAGTGCAATTTTAAAGATTATCTTTCGATAGGGAATAGCATATTAACATTCATATGCATGAAATTATGAAATGATTGTCTTTGAATCATATTATGCCTAAAATTTATAATTTAAGTTAACAGCATCATATTTTGACGCATATTTCAAATCTATACTGAAATGTAAACTTATGTTACAATTTTAAACTCATTTGATCCAGTTGTTTCCGAATTATGAGCATTGAAAGTTTATAGCTCCAAATGTTAAATTATATTTTATCCTAAATTAGCAAAATACTCTACCTTACTCTGGTTGAATTGGGTAACTATAGATTGAAAGTGATCAGAAAAATAATAACTGTCCTCTTTCGTATAAATATGCCAAATCATTACATGTAAAATAATTTATTTTTAGCACCTTTTCCACAGTTTTATAAATTTTATAACCTAATTTAGACATATATCCTATACATGTATGTCCATCTATGTAATACATTTCACATATATCGCACCCCTGCTAAAGGTACAAACTGACGAAAGTTGACAAGTACTAAAGTAACTACTAAAAAAGACGATTTGAGTGAGAATTAGAAATACTTAGTTTGTTTTCCAAAGCGAATACGAAAATTCCGTTTTGTGACACGCGCAATAATAAAATAACTTGTTTTAAGGTATCCAAACACGTTGAAAATGTCATTTTTGACCAAACATTCCAAAAAGGGTTTTTATCTTATTTGATAAAGTATTTATTTGACTTTCCAAAATATATTTGATTTTTTCTCTAATTAAATTAATTGCAGAGATATTTAGATTTTAATCAAGGCGGGGGAAACCGGAAGTAGGTATGAAATAGATTTTTCATGTACCAAATTTGAAGGTTTTGAAAAATTTCTTTCAAATTTCATATATGATTATCATTTTTACAAAATTATTAATAACTATTTTAAATATTTATAGACCAATGCTATTTTTTAATTACACTAAACATAAAAATATCATTAAAATGTTTTAATACCACATTTAAGAAAAGGGTCTTGAACGTGTTCGGCAACCTTAAAATTGAATATCTTCATTACAGACAAAGCAAAGGTAACCTATTAACATTTTTAACGTTAAATTGAATCGTAAAAAAAGCCATCTTGATTTTATGTTGCTATGAGAAAAAACTTATGATATTCCAAAAGTACTAGTTGGGATATTTTTAACATTAACGTTCTTTCAATAATGGCAAAGTTTCAG
Source organism: Metellina segmentata (assembly GCA_947359465.1). Classification (NCBI taxonomy): domain Eukaryota; kingdom Metazoa; phylum Arthropoda; class Arachnida; order Araneae; family Tetragnathidae; genus Metellina; species Metellina segmentata. Next base: position 67,906,701 of record OX375873.1, on the reverse strand, counting down.
ATAAAAATGTCTTTAGTCTAATTTACCTGACGCTTTAAATCAAATACACTATGGTGCTGTACTTATTATGAAAAGGAAAAAAAATTTATTAAAATAAAAAATATTCTAAACAAAAAAACAGAGAATTAAAACAAAATAAAAGTTAGCGTGAAAAAGGTTATTCCAAAGATACAAATTCGTGATTTTTTTTTTTTGCTCTGTTACCACAAGTTACAATTAAAATTTAGACTAAATTTTATAATACGAAATTAATTCCAAGCAAAAGAAAAAGAAAATATCACTTCACGCGTGCGCGTGGCAAACAAACACGAGTTTCCGTTACGTTATATTCCAAATAATCAGAAATAGTTTATATTTTGAAAAGAAAAGAAGTAAGGCTCAAAATACAAATGCATTAGATATTAAATTAAGTAAAAATAGGTTTTGAAAAATAATTTATTTTCACCATTACTGGTGAAACAATCCAAGTACTTGAATGCTTAATTTACCTTCCAGCTACACCAAAACTACCAAATTATGGTTTATTTAAGTAGTTAGATTTTTTAACATGAAACTTTCCTAAATATATGACCAAAGAAATTTTAAATATAGCATTCACTAAACTAAAATGCAATGTATCAAATATAAAACATTGCATTAAAATAAAAATAATTAATTCAACTGTGAAGTGAATAAAAATAACTTGTTCTTTAATATCAATAAAGAGTACGAAATACAACAAATTATTATTTTTTAAAAGCTATTTTTTTTAACTGGTGCTTTGGTAAATTAACATTAAATCGTTATTGAAATTTGTATTGGGATAATTTAGGTTATTGCACTGATCAGTTGTTTTTATTAAGCAGTTTGTAGAATTATGAATTTACATGACATTTAGCCATTCTAATATATATTACACATATTTTGAGAATTTCAAATAACAGGGGAATATATTTGACAACAGGAATTTGAAATAACAGGAATATATTTGAGTTAATAATCTTATAAATCTTATAGTTTTTGCATAAAAGTACATAAGATACAGTTTTTATAACACTGCAATCCCTTTACCACATCCTATGAAATACGCGTGTGCTTCGATTTATCGTTCTTATGTGATATTTTTTGCTATACGATAGGACTGGTTAGATCAATATGAATAAAGAACTATATGAACAGATATATGTGTATCAGGATCTTTAATATTTGCTCCAAATACTTTTCGTGTAATCATATTCTAACAACAAATCTAACAATAACGAGTTGTTAAATACGCTCTTAATTAATGAACTCACTATCTTTTCGTTTCTAGGACTTATGTAAAGACGATTCAGAGAACCTTGTGCCTTGTTCAAATGAATCAGTTCAAATGAGTTTAGAATTGTACAATTCTGTATTCAGGTGTAATATTCTACTATTCTGTAACAGAATGTTTTTTAAATTTATGTGAATGTGATGCGAGAGAGAGAGTATTATGTGCCTTCATAAATAGTTCTATTATAAAAATATATTTAGAAGTTTTACCTAGGCATGAAAACATAGACCACAACTGACAGAATATTAGATAAATAAACTACTGGTTTATAAGTTGGTGCTGGTTCTCTAATGAGTAAAACGTTAAAGAAGTCTTGAAAGTTTTCTGTTCAGCAACTAACTAGCTATCATCGATTATTTAATTCAAATAATTATTTTATTCTACATCATATCCATCAAATTCGGTCGTGTGTATTGGTGTATTATAACTAGGCACTGTATATATAAAAATTATTAAGATGTGTCTATAAATTGGAATATTTTTGTTAGAATAAAAATACTAGTTCTAATATTCTTTACTTTTTTCTCATTTTATTTTGTAGCTCCTTTTTAAAGCCTATATAAACTATCTAAATTCATAGGAGAAAGAAGATTAACAGTTCAGTTTTATTATTACTCATATTAATAGTTTTAAATCTACTTCATTTTACCTACAATATCAGTTTTTTATATAAATTTTCACTATTAACAATATCACAATTCTGATTGAGATATACTATATTCTTACTTTTTAGTAGAACGTTTAAACTGCTTATTAAATTTGGAAATTAACTTCAATCGTTGGTGTAAGAGTAGTAAGTTAATAACAGTTGTACATAAAAATTATATAATTGAAGCCAGAGAATAAAGACGTATTAATGAGTGTAAAGAAATTCATTATTGCTGAAGCACAATGTTCAACAAAAAGATGCCTTGTACGATAATAATTAATCTATTATGAATATTTCTTCTTACTATATAAGTGACGATGAAAAAGCAAGGCTTTGAAAAGTGACCGTTCCTAATCTGCCATTGCCCTAAAATATGAAAAAAGTTTGAATATTTTAAAATTTTTATCGTCCTTCTATATCTGAGCTTTGAATTAGTATTTTGTTTCGTATTTTTTCATTAGTTATGAAAATGATTATTAAAATAGTAGATTGGCTCTTATTTTTCATATAAAAATAATGATTAAAACCTAATTTAATTTCCTTCAGTAGCCCTCCGCAACAATTTTTGTTAAATAAAACTATTTTTATCGATTTTTGTTTAATTTAATTTTTAATTAATTAAAGTCACTATATTTCATCCGCTCACTGCTTTAATAAAAATCGAAAAATATTCTTCTTGATCTTATTGACCTAAATGGGTTTTTTTAATTTCTCCGGGATATGAACAATTTTTTTTTAGTATTTTGTTTTATAGTATCTTCAAAACATGAATGCATGCATAAATTTAGCATGGTACACTAAGTTACAGTTTTATGCATTAACCAATTCATCACAAAGCTTTAGGCCGGGTAAAAAGGAAATTAGAGCTGCTAAATCCATTCTTCCAAATAGGTTTAATTATGCAACCGTTTTCTTTGAGCCTAAATTCCTTTTGCTAACAAGCCAGTGAATCATTACATTAATACAAAGTGAATCTGTAAGCAAACGTTCATGAATATTAATTAAACAAGTTAAGGTAAACTCTGTATAACTGTAGGCAGTTAAACAATTTGGTTGCGTGCCCAGTAGTAAAGTATTTCATGGTATCGTTACAAATATCAATCATGTTTTCTTAGTCTCTGCAATTAAAATTCGCTCGATGACAGGAAAATAATGGAAATCGATAGAGCTTTCTGTATTGATTCAATACTTACCCTCATTAGGTCACGGCAACTCATCAAGAGTCAACAAACTCGATGGTGCTTTCCCACTTGCATTGTATAAATGGAACGATTGACCTACTCACGAGTTTCTTGCATGAGTCGAGCAAAATAGGAAACGAAAAACGTTCCCTCGAATGTTATAAACACAGCTGTCTTCTCCAGAATAAGAAAAATTAGTTTTAGTCATAAAGCATTTCAAGTATTTAATTTTCATTAAAATATTAGTCAAATCCATTTTATTTCCCCTTGTTAATAAAAATCACGGCTAAAAATTTAGAAAATAATATTTTATTTTTGAAACAATTTTGTGTGTGACCTATGCGAAAATGTTTACTTGATATATTTTGTCTCAGTTATCATTTAAATAATTTTTAATGCTATCTTGTTATTAAGAAAATAGACTTTAAAATGCAATGTAGATATGCGTATTTTTAGATTTAAAAAATAGGATCTAGGTCTTCCGGTTCCAAAAAGAATTGCTGTACTCTCAAATGAATGTGAGAAAAACACCCAAAAAGTACTCGATTCTGTACTGCCTACAACTCGCAGGTTGATAGTGCAGTAGGTAAACCAACTGAGACACGATAATCCAGATTTTTATGAATGTAACGTTTTAAAATTATATATAGCTGACTTTGAGTAGGAACTCACATTAACTGACACTTTTCGGAGATAGTAGATGCTTATTTTCGTGATGATTAAATATACATTGTCATATTGTTATTTAAAAAAAATTATTATCAGAATATATATAGCTATGATATTTTGTTTTTGACCTAAAACTAATAACAAAACATCCAACTGGTTAAATATAGTATTAGTAATTTTTTTAGGTTTGATTATTTATACTATGTCCCAAAAGTTTGAAACAATTTTTCTCGCTTTAAATCTGTTTTTATTCTATTATCCTATACTCAAAAGTTGTTTATAAATTTTATCTTAGATAATCGAATTTCCCTTGCAAAAAATTAGATGTTTATACAGAAACTCATTATGAATTATTCAAGGGTATTGTTCAATAACGGATAAGTATAATTATATGGAGAAAATATTTTAAACTTTCCTTTTTTTAAACTTTTTTTCAACAATTAAAAATAATAAAACCAAAAATTTACAGACATGTTCTAAAAGAAAGTGATATAATTTTAGATCAGAATAAAATTGATAGTTATTTTCTTTTGCTCCTTGAGGGAAAAGATGAGAGGCGTATCACATTTAAAAGTAAGTACATATTCTACAAAAGAATTCATATTTTTAAAACATTTTATGTGTTCTCTCTAGATTATTTACTTTTTGGATTGATGATTAAATTCTGTATTAAAGAAACAAAAATATAAAATGTTAAAATTTGATTATTACTTTTTACCTAAAACTGGAAACATATTTCCACACATTTATTTCCCTTGTTATGAGTATGGATTTTATAAAAGTTTATATTTGTTTGATCCATGGTATTGGAAACTAAGACACACATAAATCATAACTGAATCTAAAATGAATTAAACACATGACATTATTCAAGAAATTTTAAGTAACGTCAATCTTTGAGATGCCTCCACAGTCGTACTTAAGAAAATCGTATACATTTTAATCCATTTAATCTTTCAACGGAAGATTTTTGAGCATATGCTTCTTTTTTGACTAATGACCCCTTCACTTTGTTAAAGGTAAATTTATGAATTCATAGTAAAAATTCGTACTTAATTTGAAAGATTTTTTAAAGATGAGAAATCTTTATTTCAAGTCACAGAGCTTTTGCGAATTTCTCAATTTTTCTTGTCCGAAACTTCCGTCGTTGTGTTGGATTGGCTATTTAGCATATAAATTGTTTTGTGGCATCACATTATACTGTTCCAAGATACATCCATCTAGATGAAAAGAGGGAAACGCTCGTGTGTGGAAAGGCAATATTTTATTTGAACTGTCCTTTTTATAAAAAAGGAGCTTCAATTCAAAAATATTTGGATGAAGTGGAAACTTGTTTTCTGTACATGTCAAGGTTCAAGTAAAATATTATTTTGATTTGTGAAGTTTCCTTTGAGTAAGATATTTCCTGTCGTACAATTTCTCATTGGTATTAAAGAATAAGAAAAGGGTATCTTTTCCAAAAAACAAAACTTCTCAAATTTGAGGGAATCAAAGGAGTTGCTTTAAAGCATTTGTATATGTCTGTAAATACTAAAGAGCTCAAAACTACATGCATAAGTAGAATTTTAAGTGTTTTAGCTGAACTTTACTTAGAACCACTGAGATCAGTTCTTTCTTAATAATTTTTGTATGAAATATAAGGATTGTACGGTAGGTTTGAGATGATTGTAGGTAAATACATAACCAAACTCTATTTTTTATATTTAAAACAATTCATTTTTAATTCGAAGTCATCAAACACGAATCGAAAGTATTTTACTCGTCTTTTTTAATCACCTTCGAAATGTTTGTATTTACAGATAATTGAGACAGACATTATGATCATTATGTGACATTCGTAATCAATAGAATTTAAAAGTTTTGATTTTTAAAAAGATATGGTTTTATGGATAGTTTTGTATTTTTGACATTAAAGACATCACTGAGACACAGTGACTTAGTTTATGAGGGAAATGTCTATATTTATTCTTATTTTAACAAACAACAAGCAGAATTACCAGGCGATGATCGTGTTGAATTCGTTAAATATTGATTGAAAAAATGATCAGACTAATCACTTGGTTTTCTATTAAAAATGCAAACATAATTTAAGTGTTAAAAAAATATTTTCTACACCGTTTCGACAGCTTCATAGTTTCTTCAATTTATTTTGAACGCGTTTATATGCAATGTTTATGCATAAATTATATTTCACATACATTGCAGCCTTTTTGTTTGACAAAACTACATAAAGATCTTCTGGGCTGACTATTGCAAACATCGGTTTTGGGTTTTGAAGTGATTATGAATACCATTTTAAGTTCACACATTTCCTGTAAAAATGACTAACTTACAGAGTATAGTTCTTTCACTAAGTTCCTCTCTATATGTTTTACTTTAATTTTTTTTCATTAGTTTTCCCATTATAATTTTTTTTTGAAGCAAGTATATTTTGTTCTTGAAAATTTCATTCAGCTGCACGTGAAATAACGCGAATTGTTTTAAAACTAAATGTATTCAGTACAGATGATGCAAAGGTAATTGATAACATTTCTTCAAAATCCAAAGATCTATTTCACAATGTTTATAATAAAAATATCTATGTTTAGAACGAATGTTTCATGTGTAGTTAGATTGCATAAGAATAGCTTCAAATAATAAAGTAAGCAACCTAAATGTATTGAAACTTTACAACAAAACTTTTCACATTTTGTAAAGTCTGATCGAATTATTTTCTAACAGTAAAAGTATTCCAAGATCATCAAATTGTTTTATATTGTGCTTTTCTCCAACTGACGTGCAGTTTTAAACTATTTTTATGGAACATTCTTTTAATTCATACATTCGGTATCTAAATCAAAACCACATATCTATTTAGAATCTTACTAATTTTACTCTTCTTGTTATGGAAAAATACGTAAAAATTTAAAACATTCTTTGAATTACAGCGTATTGGAACCTGTCTTATTTTAAAGTTACCTATCGTATTTTAAAATGACTTTTTTAAATGTTACACCCGTCCTTATAAAAATAGGACTTTATTTTAAAAGGTTTATTTTAAGCACTTTATTTTATTTTTATGAAAACAATTTCCACAAATCTTCACGCTTTGCACCAAAGGCTTTTGAGGAGAGTTGGTCAAAGCATAAACATAACACCAAGAAATGAATCTATGTCTTGCGATATTTTGCACAGATAAATAATTCGCTAAAATTTTTGCTAAATAAGATAAAATAAAGGGAGCAAACACAAATACAATAGTATCAAACAAAAATAAAATTCCATAAAAAGAAATTCATTATACGTAGAAAAAATATAGAATTCTGAAATACGAAAGGTATGAGCGCGTGTCAGATTTCGACTTCAAATATACTCAGGAATATAACCATTCGTAAAAATCGATACAATATTAAGAATAGGAATATATCCATTCGTAAAAGTAGATACAATATTAATAATAGGAATATATCCATTCGTAAAAATAGATACAATATTAATAATAGGAATATATCCATTCGTAAAAATAGATATAATATTAATAATGGCAGTAACGATTTATTAAAACAAACACATTCATAATACCTAGAAATGCTAAAATATGATCGTAAAATGTTTATGTCTTAACTCAGATACATAAACCCATAATTCTAAATTGAATTTAAAAAATAAAACACTAATTTTGGCTTTAACGTCGTTAGTAAAATTATACTAAGTGGGTTTTTCGTTGTCGCTTTTCGAATCGTTACCTTCAAAATTTAAATTATGCCAAATTAAATGTTTTGAATCTCCTTATCAATCAAATATTCATAGAGTATTTATAATTGGAAAAAAATAAAACATAAGCATTAGAATCTAAATTCTGTAAAAATAATTAAGGATCAAAAATTGCTTATCCAGCTACACAGATAAAACAACCTGAATTTCAATTTCAGCATCTTATTCCTATAGAGATTAATTTTATCTTCTCTGCAAACCCAGAACAAATCAAACGGAGGATAATATTTAGCCTACGTTTTACACAGCATTCAAAGGAATAAGTGTACCAAATTTTGGTATTTATTTGTCAAAGAGTGAAGATTTGTTTAGAATACAGGCACTAACAATGCTTTATTATAGAAGATTACAACCAGTCGAAATGGTGAATTCAAAATTAGTTTTAACTGAGTGAAACACTTTCTAATTGAATGTAAGTAATCAGCAGTTATGGGGAATTAAGCTATCACAACAAAAGTTAACTTTCAACACAATAGCATACACATCAATGTAACCTATCTCTATCATGAAGTACGTTTAAATAGACCGAGTTTTACTATCACGTCTTGCTCAAAAATAACTTTATATCCCTATAAACATAGCAATAATGCAATTGTTTATTAGCAACCAGGATACTTTAGTTTAGGTCAACCAAGCAAGAGCATGCGCATGCTATTCTTAAAATGTAAAATTTCTGAAGCAGGCCAAATTTTTCAAAACTTTACATTGAAACCAATAACATATTTTACATGAGGTATGAAACTTACCAGTAGACACTTCGTTTTAGAATTTCGTAGCAAACTATTTTCCACTTCAAACCTTCCATGAGAGTAATAAGGTTTTTAAAAAGTTAGATAATTAATTGAAACGTATACTGATTGAAATTGGAATGATTGAGAATCAAGAACATTAAATTGCACTATGTCGTCTCGATTGTAGGTTCTTATACATCTTTAAATAATTAACCCTTCTTTGCATGATTTTTTCTTTATTGGTGAAATAAATCAAGGTGATATAATTCATGTTCAAAATTAAAGGAAAAATGGTTTTAAAAAAATCTTAGTATATATTTATTTATAGTATAAATTTAGCAAAAAACAATATGATGGTATCATGTGGTATTTTTTAAATTAAACTCAAACTTTTTCAGAAATTGCTCTAAAAATAACAGAAACACATGTTACAAACCTTTCTTCCACTCATTTTCACTTTTTTAGCACACAATAGAAACTCAAATATAATAAAACAAAATTAAAAACGAAATCATACGTTTATTGCAACTACAACAAACAGCGGAATGACAACTTCAAGCTCGTTTTATTGATAGTGACACTTGCTTATTTTTGACAGCTATGTTTTTTTTTTATGCAATGGACATTAAAAAGGTATCCAGACACGATCAACTTAAAGTGAACTTGTTCTTTTAAATAATTTTTGGGCATTCAATGTTATGATGGAAATTTCCACCATTATGCAAAGAAGGGTTAAGAATAGTACTAAAAAATCCCTACAGAGATTCTATTCATTGCATGTTCATTTAATAGTTTATAGTTTTATAAATATGAAAAACATGTCGAGCTGTAAAATTTGATATTTGTATAGGTAATTTTACTATATGCCTTAATGTGTAAGTAAAGTCAAAAGTAAATTAGTTAAATTTAGTATAAATTCAAATTTATTTAAATTGCGTAGGAGTAATGTAATCATAATTAATTAAATTTATTAAAAATTTCTCTGGATGTCATAAGGAAAATAAAGTCAGTTTATTTTTGTATACAATACGGAATATATGATTAGTATCACTACCAATATTATCTTTCAATAAAAACAAATTGAAAAAATTCATCTTTGCTTACAAAGAGTGTTAAAAGGTTCTATACATGAAAGTAAAAGACGTATGTACCATAGTATTTAAAGCCCACCCTATAAATTTAATCTCCTGTATGTATAGGATGCATTACATTTTGAAATCAGTTTTACGATAAATGTGTTCACTAGAGAGAACTCCGTCCAGTATAGACATTATTTGCACGTCGATTGACATGTTGCATTACTGTACCATTAAAACGTCCTTAAATGGTGCAGTAATACAATATGTCAACCCTTGACACATTAAATTAATTCAATTAATTGAACTGTAGAATCCTTAGTTAGATTTTAAAATACAGAAAAAAAGATACGTATGTGTAAATAATGTTAGAGGTACAAATCGGTTTATTTTGAGATTCTGCTTAGTTAGATAACTTAAACTTATTTATGATCGTGTTTGGGGTAGTTAATTTCATTTAAATTTTTATTTCTTATATGAAACAAGAGCAGAGAGAGGATCAATTGTCTTATATATTCTAAAAATTGAGTTTAAGCGTTTTGTATGTAAGTTTCAATTTAAGGTTTTGTGTCAGGCTGATCGAATACGCTAATGGGAAATCAACTTGTAAGTTACGGATATTATTAATCAAACAAAAATATTAAAACAGCTTTAAAGTTTAGATCTAAAATACAATATTTAAATTTAGCTTTATTTTTAAACTTTTGAAATGATTTCCATAAATATACATAACTTACTAAGACTGAACACAGCAAAGTAGTTGGCCTAATGTTCTTTCTCAAAAGTAATTGGACTTGTAAAACATAAAGTAGTATATTTTAATATATGTGTAATGACAAAACAAGAACCATAATAGCAATCTAGATAAAACACAAAAGATATTTAATTATATTTCCGATTTTATTTACTTACAGATGATACGTACATTTTAAGGAGTATCAACTTCTTGCAAAATGTCAAATGTCTAAATGACATCAACGAGGAATATTTATATGTTCATATAACTTGTGTCCGTTTTATATAACTTATAGATCAAGTTTACTTAAAATACAGTGCACTCGGCTTTATACGACCACTGAATAATGGTACCAGTCGATTATTGAGGACAGTATCTTTGTGAATAGAGTCATTTTCTATTCAATAGCATATAAATCACATCGGTTAAATGGACTACCTTACGTCCGTTAAAAGGACCAGCTTGAATACAATTTCGCAAACAAACGGTTAAGAAAAGATGTCCCACCAACTGCCTGGGTGATGAAAGAATATAAAAAGATTCAAACTGATAGTGAACAGCACAACATTTGCTTCAAAGTCACACATAGTGAAAAAAAGATGCCGATTTTCGAGGAGCTGATAGTTGTATTAACACTTTATTGCCCAAAATTTTGGAACGTATGCACCTTTTTAGGTGTACAATTGCGATGAAAATGCCCTTTATTATAGGTCAATTCCAAATGGGTCACTAACTTTCAGAATTGTATTATTGAGTGGATTGAAAAAAGCGATGGATCGTGTAACTGTTCTTGTCTGTGCTAACATTACTGGCTGATTGATGTCCTCTTTTAGTCATAAGAAAAAGTAAGAATTCCCGTTGTTTCTCAGGTGTGCGCCAGTTACCGGTGGAATATCGAAGCAGTCGTAATGCATGGATGACATCGACAATTTTTAAGGATTAGATGAAAGGCTGAGACAAGATACTCGAGGGACTAGAAAGAAAAATTGCTCTTGTAATGGACAATTGTTCCCCACACCCTAATGTAGAAACGAAGAATATTCGTCTGAAATTTTTTTTTGCCGCCAACAAAACCTCATAATACAAAACCAGTTATGGAATAACTCAGCCAATGGATCAGGGGATTATCAAAACGTAAAAGCCTTCTATAGAAATTTGGTTCTTGAAATGTATTGTCTGGTACTTTGACTGTGCTAAATTTAGCGCAATCGAGTTATCTCGTAAGATAAATCTCCTTTCGGCAATAGAATTTATTGCAGTTATCTGGAAATCTGTAAAAGTTGAAACATTGTTAATTGTTTTTTCAAAGCGGTATTCATCTAATAATCTCTAATAATTAGTGTACTCTTGATATATATATACAATTATATAGCCGGGGAGCGTTATAGCCTTTGATAAAATATAATCGGATAATTGGACCAGTCCGTTAATGGGACCCACTTTCATGTCGAACCAAAGTGGTTCGATAAAGCGTGCACTGTATCACGCTTACACATTTAATCCATAAATAAATCTGATACATAAATTTCCCAATGAAAAATAGTGAAGGCGAATTGATAAAAACATGAAATATTAGTAAAAGTATAACATAGAAAATGTTTTGACATAGACTTATCAGGAAGGTTTATGGAAATACGGACCACCTAAATCAAAGTTTTAATTAAAGTTTCTCATCATGTAGTCCCAAATATAAAACATTCTAGTGCAGTAAATTATGACCGTTAAATGACGGATTGTGGTAACTCAGTTTGCAGAGTTACTAATTAGCAGCCGTAAGATTGCGAATTTTAAATTCTATCCAACCACAGACCATCATGTAAGGGAGCTGCTGCACGTTAAATATATCTTGGCCTCAACAGTCCTCTTGTTGGCGTGGCATGGTAGGAATTTTGGAGTGCCACATGTGGACTTCTTCATTTGACAGTGGTTAAAAATTAAGAAGTGTTACCCTCTGATCTTTCCCTTCATGATTGTTTCCAGACCGTCGTCAATAGTTCGTTCTGTTGCTTCAATGTGACGTAAATCCAGCTACCTACCTACCGATCGTAGTATGACTTACTAAACCTTGAACAGAGAATCAATTATTAGTTCTGATTTATGTATCTTATAAAGAGACTCGGGATTAAACTTTAAATTAGTTAAATAACGTATCTACGCAATGCTGTTTTTTTTTTAAACTTAAGAGCACTATTAGATATTTTTTACTTGAATTCTCGTATGATGTTATTATAGAGTAATAGGTATTTGACAAAAAGCTGAATAGCATACAATCAAGCCTATAATTATACTCTTAATTATTCAAATTGTATTGCTAATATTTCTGCTGCGCTTATGACATAACTTACTTAAGATTGTGACTTAACTTATATGCACTCAACTTATATTTATAAAAAAATGCTTACTGTATAAATTATGTGAGATAAAGAGATAGTGTATAGTTAAAGTAAAAAGTGTTGACAACGTGTCATTTTACAGAACATAACTCAAACTCTAGTGTGAAAAGGGCATTGGAATGCAGTAGTTACTAAAAATAAATTAAATAATTTTCAAGAAAATCCATCGCAATTTCTGAAAAAGAAAAACCGTATATGTCCTAGATACAAGGAAAATCACATTAAACAAGACTTGACGTTCCATTGAATTTTTAAACGGAAACATTTTATAGCCGATACAGATTTTATCAAAAAATATTAAATTAATTTTGTATCAAAAATCTTTTAAGAAATTAAATCCTATTTGCACGACTATTGTTTTGTTCACCTTTAAGAGTTCTATATGATCATGAATATTCAGAAATAAATATTATCTGCACCAAACTTTGTAGCGTGATAGTAAAAAGTTTCATTTCTATTCCACGTAAAAACCACCAACCCTAAGTGTATGCTTCAAAAGCTTTCCACTTAAAATAATCATTTAATAATGAGGTGTCGACCAAAGTTTTCTACGATGTAAGATCCTGTTATTGGAAATATGACAGTCTTGTAAATGTGTTAAATTGATGAACAGCAATCTCATTTGCTTAACCCCGGCTGTCATGTAATTAAGAGAAAAGACAGCTTATCAATCGTTAGATACCAGAGCAAAGATGTAACAGATTTCTGCTTTCAAAAAGAAACCCTCCATTACTTTTTTCTAAATATTCTAAATTGCAATTGATGTAAATTCTTTGCGCTAAGGAAATGTCAAATTTGATTATGTTAAGGTTAACATGCAATCCATTAATCCTTTAAACACGATGAGTGTTCGTTTATTTTTTCCCTTTTAAAAGTTTTCTGCCGGTTGCAACATGAAATACAAAGTGCTTAATTGTTTAGTCGATTTGGATATTTTATTGAAAAAGTTTAAATATACATCCATTATGTATTGATTTAATTAAATGGATATTAATTATCTATTGAATAATGAAATATATTTCTATTTTAATACTTGTATAAAGTATTTTTATGTGCTGTATTAATTATTGTTACTAATTTCTTACAATTTAGTGCAAATATTTTCCTTCACATACTATTGTAACTTGATAATAGTCATTGTAACGTATTTAATATTGTTTGATGATCAGCTGTACATGACTTGAGATCAAAATGCGAGAAAATTTAAGTTTGCAATTTTTAATTACAAATTATTCAGGATGTACGTCAATGGCAAACGTTAGTGTTACTAATATTTTTTTAAATAACATTTTTTATTAAGATTACGACTTTTTACTTCCTGAACGCTAAATACATCGTATAGTATTGTCTTCTATATATTCAACACTACATTAATTAATCCTTTTCTTAGTATCCAGAAATACAGGCTTCTTATCAGTATAATGGAATCTAATGTTTGGTAACAATTTGTAATATTTCCTTTGTTTTGCCACAATAATGTGATAAAAATAAACCCTTTAACGACTGAAACTAGTATTTGTCATAGTTTTGAAGGAAATGTCAATTTATAAGGTCGCATATAAATTATAAATGTAATATACTCCTCCATCTTCAGTGTTTGCACGTACGAGTATATCTACATGATATCCATACAAAACTATTTGATGGATACTTCCATGAGCAGGTATATGTCTGAAACACGTTAGCGGGGCATCGTGACCATGCATAATTGGGTAGCAAAACTGAAGTATTAAGATGCGAGTGTACCATGTTTGTTTTAAAAATAACAGTATTTTGCTTGAAGAGGGAAGAATAATACATGTTCTCACTCAGTAGGCCTTTTTATTGTACGAAATGAAGATGAATCGGAAGCTGTCTGAGCTTATTTGCCTGTCTATTGACAGTGCCCTAAAGTAATTTGTGCCCACACAATCAACAATTCTAAGCCTTAGACATGCCTTCTGTTTCTATGGAAACTGCGAATGATAACGAAGTTGATGTCCTGTTTTCTTTAAACGCAATCTGTGCTTCAACAACAATTACTGGTCGGACAGGAGAAAGCGTTCAAGTGTTTGGAAAGAAATGTGGTAGGAGATGTTGGAAAAGATTTGCCTCTGCCCTACTTTTTGAGAAGTAGATTAAACGTGTTTGCTCCTGTTTAAATCGATAAATATGGAAATATAAATATGAGCAGGTAGAAAATAAAGATGTCAAATGTTTAGTCCTTAAAACTCCTTTGCAATGCTATTTTTTTTAAATAATCATGACTTCAACAAAAAAGTCTATCTTCAGTACTCTTATGATATACAATACTTTTTTCACTGCTTTTATCTTGAAATTTTTCTTAATATTTTTTTTCTCTCTCTCTATCTCTAATTTTATTCTAAAAAAACTTGGTGCACCTCACAGTTATTGAGTATGGTAGGTCCAAGTCTAATTATCCATTGGATAGCAAAATAAATTTTAACTGAAGAATGAGTCTAAACTAAAAACGAAACCAATTGAGTATGCCTTTTCTATTTTAAATTGCTCTCGATATGCTAGAGGAAATATATCTTAAAATTTTAAAAGTATTTTCTTAACAAAGCCTTTTAAAAAATCCCTTATGTATAGAAATTATATTGTAGCTACTTTAAAAAGTACAAAGAATTGTGAAATATATCAAAGCAATTTGTTGATAAGATAACTTATAACAAAGGTTTTCTGAATTATTCGTATTCAATAGTTTTATGTGCTCTTAACCGATTGAAATTTTTGGAAGCTCTTTTGAGTTATACTCTGTAAATGATGTTATCGGTTAAAGGTGTTATAAAATAGCTAAAAACAAGTTAAAATACATATACATGAAATTAGTTGTTTAGAAACTTTTTATTTGACTAATATTTGTAAGCCTTTTTCTAGGCCACTATTCTTATGTAACCTTAAATAAGAAGAGTGTGCCTAGAAGGAACAGAAAATAATTTCGAAAAAAAATTCCATCGAAGTATTACTTTATTTAAAGGCATTGTTTTCGTTTTTTTTTTGTGTGTATGTGTGTGTGTGAATATTCTATCATAAATTAAAACTCAAACAATAATTATCAAAATCTTTAGAAATTTTTTTTATCTCAAAAATAACATACATTTTTGTTTTAAAATATTTTAGGTCAATCTCTAAACTAGCATTATGATTGTAATTACCTAAAAATAATTAATTGAAAAGTTAACATTTTTGCTGTGAAAACAGGGTTTTCCTAGTTAAATAGCATTTTATCTCGTACAGTCTAGATCAATTTCAAAGTTCGGCAAAACTGTAGTTTCTATTCATCCCCGAAATATTTCTTTGAAGATACATTAGATCGAACACTTCCCAGTAAAAGCATAAAAACATTTCGACCTGCTAAGGAATCCCGGTTTTCAAGGACACTAGAGACCATATCAGGAAAAATACAATAAACAACAGAGTGTTCGCTTAAAGCTTACTGAAGGTGCGAATAAAGACCATAGGGAAAAGTTTCGAATAAAACCTTTTTTTTTTTACATTTAGATTATCTACAGACACATAAAGATAAGATATTTTGTTTTTAATGCCCCCAATATCTAAAAGTACATTTTCATGTAAATTTAAAGTAACTCAAAATCAATTGGGAAATGCGGGATACCATATTTCCAAGGATAATTTGCAAAGTCTTTGACGACTTTTCCCAGAAAACACTTAATAGTAAAATAAGTCCTTTAATGCCTCAATATTTAACCGATAAGATAGATTATTTGTACTGCAAAATTGACTGTCAAACTAGTGACATTTTATAGCCTCTAATTTCAGAAATCCGTGTTTTAGTTAATTTATTTTACGTGTGAAGTTTTCGTAAGAATAGCAGGTTATCTTTGAACTAAAAATGCTTGGTTGGTTTTAAAATATTTTCTCATATTTTTTAATAACAGTATAAATTATTTAGTTTTTTCACGTTTATTCTAATATCATTATAATACATTGATTCTCATCAAAACCTACTTCCATATTCCTTCCATGCTTTTCATATTTGGAAAATATTCCACTTTCATGATTTAGCAGTTATAAATGCTGAATGTTTATTCATTTCTGGTTATGATTAATGGTAAAAATTATAATTGGTTAGCAATTTTGTATCACTGAAGATGCTTAATTTGTTATTGTGATTTACGAACTCGGCGATAATATAGATATATCCTTTTATGACAGATAAAAAACCCAGCTATATGACATCAAATCAAATTGTTCTCAACTTATTGAGGAGAAATGATGAAAAATGGCTCAAATAACTTAATTCAATGCGTCTAAAAAGCAATCCGTTGAAAAGATAAATATATTTTTATCTTCAAAAACCTAGTATTAGAGCAACTTATCAGGCCAGTTTCATAAAAATCAAACAGAATCTTAGGACGAGACACAACATCTATTAACATACAAGAAACGAAAATGGTACTCATCTCCAAATGGACAACAAAATGGTTGACGTCTTTCTTGTTAACAGAAACAGAAGCTAGCACTTTCAAACCAGGCACATGCGCAAGAGCACGATCATGCGTTCTTGCCCTGACAATTCATCTCATTTTTGTAAACAGTTAGTATATTTAGCTTACACTAAATTCCTTGTTAATTTTAACACTGGAAAGACGTGAAGTTGCCGTTTACTACGTAGTAAGACGGAACTTCTTATTGAGAGTTAGATTATACACAGTCCAGTCACAGTAATGTGACCACCTGTCAAAAGCCAGAATAACCACCTTTGGCAGAGCGGACCGCTGCGAGACGTGCAGGAAGAGAGTCAATTAGGTTTTTGATGATGAGTGCACCCAGTGAATGCCAGGAAAACATTCCCCAAACCATAATGCTCCCTCCTCCAGCCTGGATACTTCCGGCAATTGTTGCAGGGTGTTTGCTTTCAAACGTTTCACGCCGTATACGCCAACGTCCATCTGTCCGATGGAGCATAAAACGTGATTCATCGGAAAAAGCCACTCTGTGGACGTCCAGTTGCGGTACTGTAATCAAATTCCAGCCTTCGTCGCCGATGAACAGCAGTCAGCATAGGTGCATTAACCAGGCGTCTGCTGCGGAGGCCCATGCGCAGCAACGTTCGCTGAACCGTTGTTGAGGATACACTCTTGGTAGCCCCTTGGTTCATCTGGGCGGTCAGTTGCTCAACAGTTACACGTCTATTTGCCCGAACGCATCTCCGTAGCCTTTGTTCGCCTCTGTCATCTATAGCCCGTGGTGCACCACATGTGCTACGCCGCTGATTTTGGATAGTGCCATTTTGCCATGCACGGTATACTTTTACCACGGCGGCACTCGAACAGTTCACAAAATTTGCCATTTCCGAAATGCTTTCACCCTTGGCCCTAAGGCCAATAATCATGCCCTTTTGGACGTCGGATAAATCGCTACGTTTCTGCATTACGCCAACGATTGCTTTCCGATGCCCTAGGACATCCTTTATATACACTCCACTGCAATGTGCTGCCACCTGCCTTTTGTGATTGGTTATTTCACGTTGACGTCGAAAGTAGGTGGTGGTCACATTAATGTGTCTGGACTGTGTATTATACAGCTTATTTTAGGTTTCAAAAGATAGATAATAAGCATATGTAATATAATATATACTAGTATTCAAACTGAAAATCTATCACACCGACTGCTTTTATATCGTTTTATTTTGATCATTCGTTGAAGCAATCAGCACATTTTACTTCTCTCGATGGGTATTTCCTGCATATTGCCTTTTTGCAATTTGAGCAGCTGCTTTTAGTGTGATTTCCAAACAAAATCTCCGCATTCATTTCATGTGTATGCTAAAGGACTATAATATATTTACATACATACACGGATATATTCCATTGTTGTAATCGTACAATTTTTAGGAACAGACCCAACTATAAAACAGGGCGTAGAGGAGCGATCAAGAGACTCTGAAAATTGTTTCACTTTTTTATATTTTGTATGCAGTTAAGTCCAACGTCTTTCTAAAGATGTATTTCTTCATATTTTGTAATCATAAAATACTGCCATCTGGCGAATTCTAGTTGACGTTGAGTAGTATTGATCACCAACCTAAGTAATCTGGGTTTTAGAGGAAACCAAATATATTGAACAAACCCAAAAGTTTTAGGATCTCAAGAGATGGCCCAGCTGACCTCATGCGAACCCATGATAGTATGTGCATAACAAAGTATATGCGTATACAGTGAATCTTTAATTTAAAATAGTTTGTTTGGATAAATTATCCATCAATATTCTAAGATTTAAAAAAAATCATTTAGCAACAAGCACACCTTAATGAAACACCAAGCTTCATCACGCAACAGTTCTTATAAATAGAATTTCGCGATGAAGCAATCAATAAATTCATTAGACTACAGGAAAGCTCGGAGGACCTTGCACACGTACAAAGCAATCCCTTGGTATTTTACGATCATTTAACAACATTGGTCTGCAAAACAATTATGAGAAAATGACGTCTTTAATCCGCTAACAATGTAGTCACGCATGTTTGAGAAAGGGAAATGTTTGGGGGATGTTTCTTACATATGCTAAAGAGAAACAGATGAAGCTGTCACGCTATTGTTTTTCGAGCAATCAAATATAATGACTTTTTATTTACTTCCTTGGATTTAAAGTAATTCTGAATTCTACTTCACAAAATAAACGTGTTTTGATCCTAATCATACTACAAGAAATTTTTAATTCAAAACTGTTTACAAATTACAGAATTCTGAATATCCTGATGTAAAAAATAAGCTAATATAACGCTTATTTTGTCATAACACGTAGATATTTTTTTGCGTCTGAAAGTGCAACTATGTAACAAAACGTGTCTAACATACTATTTAATGTGATGTGTGATTTTAAAATATTTTTTAGTATACCCCTCAGTATAAGGTTTTCACGTCACAAATCTAGAAACAGAATCTCTGTCACAATAATTATTTAACTAGAGTCTTAAAATAAAAAAAGAAATGTGAACCATTTGAACAAGTTGCAAATTAAATTGGCTCTCACTACTTAATATATATTCGCAAATAATAGGTCAAAATCATTTTATAAAATTTTAATTACTATTTTTGATAAACAAACATAAATTCATCACAAATTAGAAGTAAACTAATACATTGTGTGAATTTATAAATTTTACTGTAAAATTTTTACATTCACTATGTCAGAATAACATTAAAGACTGGATTTTGCTAACATCTCACGAAAGTTGTGTTATTAAATAAAGTTCTACGCCATTCTTGAATTTAGAAAGTGCTACTGTCATTGTGATGCTAAACGTGTTTTAGGAAGGAGGCTTAGTTTGGCATGGTAAAATCAATGACCAGAGTGATAAACTCTGTTAAGAAAGCAGCAAAACATATTATCCTTTTTTTTTATTGGAAATAAAATAAGCTAATCAACCAGCAAACGTAACATTAGTAAAACGGAACTGGATCAAACTACAGTTTTAAATATTATCACTAATTTACGGGACATTTCTACATAAAATGTTCCACGGTCGAGTCAAATTTGAATTCCATCAATATCGAGGAAATTAATCTTGACTGATAATTAGCTCTAGTTTCTAAATTCCATCTGTCTTAAAAATAATGACTTCTCGTTCATTTTTACCCCAGTATAATTATACAGTAAAAAAAAACCTCCAAGATAACAACTCTTTATTCTGAGTAAACAATTTCCTTGAGGTGGTCTTCTAATAAAAGCTTGTTGTTAGGAAAGGATAAAAATGAATTAATTTGAATTGCTTAAACCAGAAAGCGATTAAAATTACAATATTTATAAAAAACACGTAACTTCTTATTTACTATAAAATCGTGTAATATTTATACCTTAGAACTTTGTAAGAAATTTTATAATTTGTTTTAATGCTACACTTTCTGTTACATTTGAAACCATTAATTTCAGGGTAAAACGAAACATTTTATCGCTCTTCGTTAAATATTTCTTCAGCAAAAAATGTCCGCAAAATTCAAATCTTTTCTTCTGATGCTTCTTTAGAGACGAGAGTAAAGGAAAGGGGGATTATTTTTCTGTTCATTTCCAATAAGAATTTCTGTAAAGGATTGAGTGCCTGAAAAACCAAATTGAATTCTAAAGGGTTTTTTGGAATTTATGCCAATAGTTTCCAATATGATGAATTATTCATTAATCCAAAGTATAATAGTATAAGTTACAAAAACATATAAATAAAAACAACAAATATAGGTTTAGTTGAAATTTCCAAGAATTTCAAATCTTAGATTTTGTTAACCTATAGAGCGTATCATTTTTAAGTTCACATCCTCGTAGTCAATGATAAATTGAAATTACCATTTAGCTATTCTTGTGCAAATGTATCATAAAAATGCTGTAATAAAATCCTTCATAAATGCTGGGATGATTGTCAATATCTCACCGTTTCAAGAAACGTGGCAGAATTCAAAACAAAATCTTACAGTAAAGTCAAAAGAAGAGTGAAAATCTTTTAGCATTTTTTAATCTCCTCAGTTCGATATTTCTATAATTTTTTCTGATTTTTATTAAAAGTTATAATGCATTTTTGCATTTTATTTCCATGATTTATTCAAGTTTAATAGAATTCACTGTATTTGGAAAATTTAATTTTAAACTTTGAGCAACCTTTTATTCAGTTGTTGCGGTGTAAAAATTATTTAATTTTAAACTTTGAGCAACATGTTATTCAGTTGTTGGGGTGTAAAATGATTGCCTTATAAATATATACTGTTTTGAAATAAAATTTCATTCATACATTTATTCCAGGCTGATTTAGAACAATACTGTCAAGAATGTGGTACTCATTGACACTGTGGACTGTCTTCACATCCTTCCTCGTCTGTACAAGTATGGCTTATTCTTCTCAGAACATCTTCCCAGATTACGAGTCACCTAACCTGGAACAGTACTCAGAATCCCATAAAGGATCCAGGAGTTACAAGGATCCCCGCTGGACTGCATTAGAAGAAGAGCGCAGCAATTATCCATATGATAAGAACACCCAGGGGAGCATGATCGCAGCGCGAGGGAATATCTTGGATCTTAATTCCTGGCCAGAAAGCAACTCTGTGACATTGTCTCGTCAGTTATTTGGAGACAAAGCAGCAGGTTAGTATTCTGGTTTTGCTTGCAGAACTTAGTTGATAAAATAACTGGGGTCTGATTACTTTTTTGTAGGGTTAATGTAAAAACTTGATATTAGGTACACAGTAAATCATCGTTTTACTATCAAAACATCGTAAATTTAATTTTGCTTGGTTTATGTGGTTTTAGTATTATTTCGCTACAAATATGCTTACTAAACTTGTTTTAGAAACTCCTAAGTCTGAATTAGTCCTCTATCGGTGATTTTTAAACCTTATATATCATAACTGGTTTACAATTTCAATCTAGTAGTTGTTTATCGTTCCTGAAATTTTTTATTTCAAGATTTGATAGCAAAACGACGTAATATAAAGTTTCAAAATACACCCAGCTGATTATTGTTTCTGTTTTTTAAATTTTATTAATCTTTAAAAATTCATTGTTTGTTTTGTCATATTTTGATGTTTGTGTACTTATACTTTAGCTATGTATGATAAGACTTTAAAATTTACTTTTACATAATAACAACTCTAGAATTTATATAATTCTTCAAAGATTAAAATTTTGGAAAATACTCTGAATTGTTCTTTATTTTCATACACGTTTATTTACTTAATGATATTATATTCTCATTTTAATGAGTACCATAAATCAAATATAAGAAAGTAAAATACTTTAAGGATAATGTTCAATTTAGAACCAAAGTGAAAACGTCTACTTTTCAACCCTTTTTTGCATTTTAAAATGTATATATTAAACTTTATCTTTTTCATTCTACTTAAAAATGTAATACCCGATTAACCCTCCATAATTTGTAACAAATATTCGGTGCCCTTTATTTGAATTATCATTTTGTATTAACATGTTCAAGAATTGTTTCATTAATTAAGTACATTTGAATAGCGCAATATCAGGAGTACTGTGTTTCTTTCTTTATTGGATTTCATCAGTTTTATGATTATGTTGCTCACAATTTTGCACTGAAAGTTTCTTTATTAAATCGTAATAAACTGAATGATGTTTATAGCAGGATTTAATGACATCTCTTTAGAGTTGTATTCTCAAGGTTTTCTACAGTTTCTCTCTGAACTATATATACGGAGTATACTAAAATGATTGAAGCTCCATCTTCTATGCACTCATATTTCTATCTCTTTAAATATTCTATCTAAACTACATAATAAAGATAAATTAAGCAAAATTTTATTTTAAATTTATATATTGATGTAATAAGGCAGAGCAATCGTTATTAATTGCGAGTGTACAACATTAATATCTTTATATTATTCATCATAGTAAAAATTAAAAAATGCCATATCAAATTCGGTATTTAGGGTACATTAAAATATCGTCGACTTAGAGCAGAAACTCAGCAACTGTCAAAACAATTTACAGCATAACCAATTAAAAACTATTACATTTTAGATAAAAAATAAAAGCTATAAACTTTTTGATAGCGTTCTTTCTTTTAAACATGACAATTTTTTATCATCATCATGAAAATAATCATTCAGTGTCAAAAAGTGGTTTTACTGAAAATGTCAGTTAACGTGTTTCTGCTCTACGTCGACGATACGAAAACTTGTGAGAGAAACAAAAAGAAACTTTTGTATACAAGACAAATTCTTCAACTTAACAAAAATAATTATTAAACACCAAGAGAGACAAGAAGACAATTTGGAATTTGGAATTTAACATTTATGAAAAACAATTTTATATCATAACATGTATGATATAAAATTGTTTTTAATAAATGTTGAAGTAAAAATTCTAAATTGTTTTAAGCTAATTCGAAGTAATATAATTAATTATAACTGGTTGCAATTAATATTTACAGACGTCTTATTTAAAACCGAAAAGGCAGATACCTTTCGTGCTACCAATTTCAATAATTACTAATTTGACTGGGCTCTTCTTTGTATATCAAATAGACAACTGAGTTAATAGTATATTAAATAAGCGAAGCTAATTATTACCAAAATCAACTCCTATAATTGAATTATTAGTGACTTAACTTCACTTATTTTCAACTAGCTAAAGTTTTAGTGTAGTTTCCCATTTAGAACACTTTTTGTTGGTTTTAGACTTTGTTGGAGTATAAATTACAATAAACTATTCGTTTTACGTCAGAAAATATATTTCTCACCAATCTATCACTGATTATTATTTTTATAAATCGTCTGGATAACAATATCTCGTAATTTGTTAAGTAATACTTTTTATTTACGAATTCTCAACATGTAAATGGTATAAACATATTTACTTTTAAGAGACACGGGAAAACTTTATTTTATCACTTGAAGTGGAATAAAAAAGTACCATATCAGCTGAGAGTCACTACCGTCTACAAACAACCGTCGAATCCCCTGAAAATTCTCCCGACATGCAAAGACAATAGTGTTTTAGAATTAACGTCACTGAAGTCAAGATGCTTAAAGAAAGCAGAACGACTAATATAGCTTTTTTTCAATCAGTCATTCATCTTCAAACTTTACGAGTATCAACCTAAAAATTTTGGCAGAATCAAATTTAATATGCTCTTTATTTATTTTTCTTTCATTTCAGTTAACATATAATTTAACTATTTCTAAATATTACAAACTAAAAACTAAATCTCACTTAAAAACTTATTTGTGCCCAAAAGACGACAATACCGTAGATATTTAAGAACAACCTAATTTCAAATGTGCTGTACATAATTGGTACACATATCTCAAAAATCACCATGTGTTTCAACCAGTATACATATAAATTTAAATCGATTTATTTTTGTTACCTTAAAAACACTAATAAAATAAAGACTCTAGATTTTTACAATACATCAGTTTAACATAGTCTTCCAAAAACCCCAATTTCAATCATCACTTCTTAGACGATCTGAGAGTCAATTGGTTAGTGATCTAGCCTTAGGTTAAATAGGTTCTGGGTTCATATCATGGTCTGGGAATGCATGTTCGTAATAGTTCGAAATCCATTTTATAACATGTAGGTCAGTGTCTAATAATCCCTTGAATAACAAAAAATTACCATAGGGTGACAGATTAGTCATCAATACCGAGAGTTACCTAAGGAATCTCAGAACCTTCTATCAACTATAAAAGACTGAGGAAAGTAAAACTGCTACGCTGGAACTACTTTCAACTAATAAATAATTTTCTCTCTATTTTTATTTTAATCAAGAAATAGTGCCTTAAGAATGTTTTTAAAGCAACTGAAACATTTCGAGGTAACCTGTAGCACTTCGAAATGCAGTTGTTTTCCAAGGAACACAAATAAAGATTACTTATGAAATTATAACTAGATTCCTACTCTACTGTTTGCGTTAGAATTAAACAAAGATGTGGTTAGAGGTTATGGAGAAAGCGGATCTTTGCCAACTTGGAAAGAAGACACCATGTGTTACTTAGCTCCGAAAACACTCCTGGTTCAAATTACACAATGTCCTCCTTATGTTGTTAATGATTTAAATGTATGAACAATCTTATTTTTTCAACAAGCATCCTTTAAATTTGAATTTTAAACGGCTATTGTCTGATATGATATTAATATATTTCGAATTGTGATGCCAATAATTTTTTTATAACACTCGAAAAGTCAACTACAAAGTAGCTGCTCCTTTTACTTTAACTCTACAGTTGTTGCATCAACACAAATATAAAAGCGATTTGGAACTTTCTATAATTTCAGTTTTCTAGAATATTCACTAGCGGAAATTTTTATTTCTGGAAAACGTAACTCGTATCTGGACATCGTTGTAAATATTTAAATCTCAAGTTGTGTGTCAAAAGCTAAATTGGGTAGCGCTTTTAAATTTTGCTGACAATATTTTATAACTACCCAATATTGAACTAAAGTGGGGTAGTTATCTTTTTTCAATGCATCACCAAATTACAACCGAAATTACATTCACAATTTAATCAGTTAACACAAACACACCCTTACCAGTCTGAAAATCTAAATTAACCTATTTCGAATGTTATGTAACTTTTCATACCTCTTAAAGCGTCATTCTAAAGCAAATATTAAGCTTCAGAGTGCTACCATATGTACAATTAAGTGCATATATTTATGTGCCAGATAGTTATAAATCCTCCTTGGAACAGAATCAATTAAAAAGGCAAGGATTTATTTTGAGAAAACATTTATTATTATAAACCCAATAAAAAAGTTTTATATAAAGAAAGAAACAAACACAGTTCGTTACTTCAATACCTATATCTAGATACATGTTTTTCCACGGAGTAAGAGATCAAACTGTTTTTGAATATACATCAATGAAACTGAGAAGACATTATTCATTACAGACACAAAGCAAGCAAGAAAAGAACTACTCTATAAAAATTGTTAGGTGAAAATTGAAAATGTTTGTGAAAGAAGGTGATGGTTTTTTCGACTTTTTTAGACAAGTGAATGTCTTTAGTGGTTTAACAAAGATTCAGTCTATCACAAGGTATAGCAAATTTAATTTGCATCTGAGAATGTCATCTAATTTGTCTCAATACAAGATGTATGTTAACATATACTTCTTATTTTTCAAACATTCAAAAAGAATTGAGATATAAAATCTAGGTAACTATTTCTTCTTAACCAATACTGTTTAAAAGAGATTAAGGGCTAATGATATTTGTAAGAAGATAATTTACAAGCTTCTAAAGTATGTTTTAATATTTTATGAATAAGAAGCTTAAATTTTACGATTACCTGCAATATAATAGGATTTTGAGTTACTATGGTTACGAGAAAGAAACTTGTTTACCTTAATTACTAATGCACATTCTACGATCATATTCATTCGTGTTAACGTGAAGCACAAGTTAAGCGTCTGAATATGCATCTGTTACCTAATAAATCTGTATTAGCTAACTTTTCATTAGCATATGTAAATGCCATTTCGTGTTCAGAAATCCACTCTATCTTAAGAATTTATGAAAGTCATCTACTATAGTGTAGGTAAAAGAAAATATTAAAAAAATTTAATTTTTGTAGTAAATATTCCACACATTCCTCACAAAAATTTTAAAAAATAGGCATCTTCTAGATATGATAGGCATTCTAAACAATTTTGACACAATATAAGATAATCTATATAATATTTAATCTATGAAATAATAATCTATGAAATATTTAATTACAGCGTATTTTATAAAAAATTTCAATTTTTTTAAACTACAAAAATTATTTAGATGCACAAAAAAGCATCAAAACTCCTTTGATAATTTGTAAATAAACACAATAAATGTCTGACTGTGACATTCTATTATCTGAGATTTAATGTGGAATTTTATTATAGGCGTGTTAGAATAATAATAAATTAACATTAAATTCTACCTTGTAAGTTTCACCTGTGAATGGTAAATCTAGCCCATTCTAGTGTAAAAGTAAAGAGATACAGTTTTTTATGCGTTTAGTCCTTGAAGTAATTGTTACTTACTTCCTAAATTTTGATTCAATAACATGATTGATTAATTTTACTTAATTAATTTCGATGATAATTGAATATATGCGTTAATTACACTATACCCTTCTAAACACAACGTCATGAACTTTAGAGTAAATTTATCTTTATTTACACTGCACAAAAGAAAATATACATGTCATAAGGGTATGAATAGTTAGTAACATGAGGTATAAATGTGCATCGTAATGGTTTCGTTAGATCCAGTAAGTCTGGAATACAAAGTAATAAGAATTTTAAATAGATATAACTATAACTTATATTTATATCCTGTAAACTACGTAGAGGATAAATAGTAATAGTTCTCTCTACACAAGTCTGTTTCACAAGGGGTTGCCAAAAAGTAGTCCCATTGATTCATCAGGAATGAAATATTCCAAAATAAATTATGGAAAAATCCACTTCTAAATTGGAAATTTCATTTTGTAAGAAAAATTAATTTTTACCATTCAATTTCAAAAATCTGATACACTTTCCATCAGAACATATAATTTATGCGATTAAATTTTCTTTTGGTGCTTACATTATTATTTATTCTTTTTTTAAGCATAAGGTACCATTAAAAATGTCTATCAATTAAGATAACTATATTAATAGTTTTAAAGCTAGTTGTATTGTGTCATCATTCCAAATGCGCAATTGTTTCAATTTTTATTTTAAATAAATAATATTACTTTACCAAGCAAAGAAAGTCTTTATGAAATTTACTAGATTCATTTTCAGTCATACATATAATAATATATTTCTGAAATACCAATCAAATATTATTCAGAACTTTAATCAGTCTTTATAAACTCTTAAGTTCTAGTGTAAATAGTTATTACAGTGAAACAGAAATCACAGTTAAAAAAAACATTGCGATGATGTATTTGGAAGAAGGCTGAGAATCAAAATGTAAGCAATTCGGTTTATTCCGAGACAGAAACAAAATTATTCAGAAGGAATTTGTCCTTTTCACAGTGAACAGAGAGAAAATGTCATTAGTATTATCAGGTCACCATTGTTCTCATTCTTTGATCGTCAGGTTAATTAAGGGTACTATTTCCAAACCGAAAGTTGTAGACTCCAGTTGGATCACTACAAGCCTCTAGTACAGGGAATAAAAGGCACATTTTGGTCAAAGCAGGGCGATGTTGCTTCGTGTTATAACTTTGATCATATTGTGCCTTTTGCTTCCTCAACTAGATTTAAAGTGGTTATATTTATCTCTAATGAATCTATTGTGATAGAAATACATCAACGAAATTTATGTAGTTATGCCAATAAAATAAGAAAATAGTTTAATTAAAAAAATAGAATAAAACGTTAAGTTTAAGAACACAAATTTCAATTTTATCTCGTTATTATTCAGTGAGTAGAACCAAAAACATGTGTATAAATATAGTAAATTTACTTTTGCCAATATTAATTAAACAAATTTAAAAATCTATGTTTTATGTTATTTAGAGAATTAAAGGGCATTGTAAAGTAAAATGTAATGTTTACGAACCTTGTTTAGTCAAACCCTTATAATTTTATTAATAGATTCTTAAATCAAGAAAAACTAAAATTGTGCAATTTCTTTTTGTTAAATTATATTGTAACTCTCAACTTGAAGCTTATATGAGTATTTACGACTGTTAAAAGTACTTTACTCAAGTATAAACTGTATGTTCTATATCGTTCAAGGTAGCATTAAATATTATTTCTAACAATATGAATATACGCGGGTAGTCTTTATGTTTTCTTTAAACATCATTAAGCATTTTAAAACGCATCTCACATCTGAAAATATGTCCCTGGTGTATAAGATTCCTTTCACTTAACTATCAGAACCTGTGGAGGAGGGGGGGGGATTCATTATCCATTATAAATTCTGAAATTTTACATTGATTAATAAGAAAAGTAATTATTATTTAATTTATTTATAAAGGTAGTTTTCAGTTTATTCTGTTATTCTGTTTATGTTTCCAATTATAAATTTGCTGAAGTTGCTAATTAAAATAGAATTATATATTTAGTTTTTCATATGTTTACATCGAATATATTCATGTTTTAAATGACATTACTTTTTATGCGATACAAATGTGAGAATAGGTATTCTATATGACTTTTTTTATTCTATAACATGCATTATGCTCTATGAACTTCTGGACAAAAATTTATTAAATGGAAACAAAATAATTATTTTCTTATAGATATTTCCTCCAGAGCAAAATGTATCTGTACTATACAAACACAGTGCACTCCGCTTCATCGTACCACTTTGGTTCGACATGAAAGTGGTCCCATTAACGGACTGGTTCGATTATCCGTTTATATTTTATGAAGATCTATAATGCTCGACGGCTATATAATTGCATATATATAAACGGTACATTAAGTAGTAGTACAACAAAATCATAAAGAAAGTTATTAAAAACAACTTACCTTTATTGGTTAATAAAATATTTTGTATTCATAGTTTGTTTACGCCGCTCAAAATTGACTGATGATACAAAAAAATGTAGCATG
The DNA here is from genome assembly GCA_947359465.1 of Metellina segmentata. Lineage (NCBI taxonomy): Eukaryota > Metazoa > Arthropoda > Arachnida > Araneae > Tetragnathidae > Metellina > Metellina segmentata. Next base: position 67,877,199 of record OX375873.1, on the reverse strand, counting down.
AAAGCCGCTTTCTTGACACTCTATCATCGCCGTTGTTTTCAATTTCTCAAAGCTGGAAAGAGCTTCGTTGCAGGTGACTTCGGGTTCCTCTGATTCAGAATGTTTTGGGTGTTTCTTCTGACCCCGTTTGGGCCATAATATCTTACACAATGTCTTTTTCTGAAGGGGAGTCGTGGCACTGGACAAACATATTAACATTGACGAAAGCTTGGAAATTTTCGGTGTTCCTTTCAACATCGATGTCACAGAATGCGTAAATAGGGGAAGTGTTGTCAGCTGCTCAGGACGAAGATGGAGCGATGAATCCCGCTTTGGCAAAACAATTAACAAATGTTTCGACTTTCACAGATTTCCAGCTAACTGCAATCATTTTCTATTGCCGAAAGGAGATTTATCTTACGAGATAACTCGATTGCGCTAAATTTGGCACTGTTCTCTGAGTCAAAGCAACAGACGAGATTTTTTTCAGGAACTAACTTTCTATAGAGCGTTTTCAAGTTTTTGATAATCCCTTGATCCATTGGCTGAATGCTTGAGGTTTTGTTGAGTGGCCAAAAAATCAGACGAATATTCTTCGTTGCTACATTAGGGTGTGTGGAACAATTGTCCATTACAAGAGCAGTCTTTCTTCCTAATCCTTGGAGTATCTTTTACCAGTCTTTCACTCAATCTTAAAAAATTATCGATGTCATCCATGCATTACGATATGGTTCGATATTCCACCGGCAACTGGCGCACACCTGAGAAACAACGAGGATTCTTACTTTTTCCAATGACTAAAAGACGTCGATGCCATCCAGTCATGTTAGCGCAGACAATAACAGTTAAAAGACTCATCGATTTTTTTCAATCCACTCAGTAATTTAATTCTGAAAATTAATGACCAATTTGGAGTTGCTCTATAATAAAGGGCAGTTTCGTCGCGATTGTACACCTCTAAAGGTGCATACGCTCCAAAATTTTGTGCAACAATGATAATCCAACTGTCAGCTCCTCGAACATCGGCATCCTTTTTTCACCATATGCGACTTTGAAACAAATCTTGGGCCGTTCACTATCAATTTGAATCTTTTTTATCTTATTTTATCACCCAGGCATTTGTGTGATTTCTATGGTATTGAATATAAAATGTTTCTGTTCACAAGGAAGCGGTCCCCAATAAGTGACTGGTCCCATTATCCAGTGATCCGATAAAGTGGAGTGCACTGTACAAGTGAATTTTTTGCTCTCTAGCTTCCAAGCATCATATAAACTTTAAGGTTTTAAAGACGGGGTCTAATCAATGCTAACTATGTTTGGTACTACTCCCCAAGAAACTCGACTTCCTCCTTTTTCTGTATTAAATTTCAAAGATCCTCTCAGTTTCAATGGTATTAGTTCGAGTTTTGATCGTTTACGGATACAAGGTGATTCAAAATTTCCTGTCCAAACTTTTAAAGCTCACCCAAATAAAGATTTTTTTGTCAAAAATGAATGTTGTCAAGTGTTGCGCTTAGATGCAAGAAGGTGTTTGCAAAACCGTTCTTTTCTGAGTAAAGCATTTCATATCTCGACGCAAGAATTTTAGATATGATGAACCATTACACGAATTACGGTATGACTGACATGCATTTAACGCATGGAGCTACCAATAGAAACAGAAGGGCTGTTCAAAGATTGCACCGTGAAAGCTTTTCCTATAGGCAAGTACCGGATGGACAAACATTTGAACGATTTCACCGCCACCATCCGTATATTTCACGTCAGTACACATGATGTGGATCAGCCGAAAAGTTTAAGCATTTCAGAAATGGAATAAGATTTACTACGCCAGGAGAGATGTCAGAGCACAGGCAAGCACATATGCACCTTGGTCAATACATCGTGTAGAGAGTTTTCTACGAGCAGCAATTACATCCCTCCCATTTACATAGCATTGAAACACGAGGTTTATCCTCAGTGTATAAATTCGCCATTGATTTCAGCAGAGCACAGTACAGATAGATTTTCAAGCATGTGTGTCACTGATGAAGCCCCTTTTACACGTAAGTCAGTAGATCGTATACACAATGCTCATATTTGGTTGCACGTCAGTCCTTTACGCTACAAGACCCCCCCCCATGTTTGCCAGTAACTATTTTCTGTCCATGTTTGGGCAGATTTTATTATTGGCGTTTGCACTTTTAACCTTTCTGCTGCGGCAGATATACGATTGGTACCACTAAACTTTCGTTTAAGTCAGAGACATGGTATAGATCTGTGTACTGTGGATGTTATCAACTTTTAAGTGACCGATGGCATCGATCACCATTTACGAGCTGTCAGCAAACTGACCTTCTAGAGTGTTCCTCCTTTCATTTGGTACCCTACCCTGTTGACCATAAGGTGTGAACGCTTTGGGGGAAAGGCAAAAGGTTGCGCCGTTGATATCTCTCTCATGCTAAACGAAACGCCACACAAATGAAAGCGTCAGTCGTAAATGCCTCTAATAGCTCTATAGCTCAAGTTAGGTAATTAGGTAAGGGGGTCGGACATGTAGGTGATAGAGCCGTTCTATGACACGATTGAAAACAAATCTAATCACCTCAGCGTAAAGATTAAGCAACTACAGTAAAATGAAGTAAATAAGATTTTTTTTTCACTGTCTGTCCAATTCTTGTGTTACCAACCACGTTTCACAGCAGTTACGGACATATGCTGTTTGACAACAAAAAAAATTATTTTTATACACCTCACCACCCTTTTTGGTCAGGGAATTTTCCAGAAGTCCTGTATTTATGACACATAATCAAGCGATAATGCACATTTTGCAATATCAAAAAGCTTATGGATATGAAAATAGCATTAATATTTTATTTTTATTTTATAACTATTTTTCTGCTGCATTAGAACAAAATGAATACAAAACAAACCTAATTATTTCAACTGTAGATAGTAATATTAATAAAGTAAAAGCTGTAAGAGATATTCAATCATGACTTTTAGAAAAGAAAGAAATCTTTATTTTCTAATCTAGTTTTTAAATACACTGGTGTCAAAAATTATCTTTACATGCATAAAAATTGTGAACTTTAATTTTTTTGTATGAAAATTTTTGTGTGAAATTTAAAAAATATATAATTGCACATAAATACAAAGGAAAAATTTAAGAATTCTGCATATGATATAAAACGAAGCATGAAACAATAAAAATGGCAATAATATGTGATAAGGAGAGTTGAGAAAAAAAAAGAATAACTCAGTGAAAAATTAAGGTTTATGAATTTAATATGGAATGTGATCGCCCTTGACTTGCACACACATATCACAATGTGATTTCATGCAGGAAATAATGTTGTCAACTATAGATTGGGGAATTAAGTTCCACTCCATCAGCAATGTGTGTATTCAGGGCATTTATATCTCTAGGAGGAGGATGTCTCCGAGCAACTGCTTTTCCAAGGTAGTCCCATGAATTCTTTATTGGGTTCAGATCAGGATATTTTACTGGCCACGATATTCTCTCAATGGCTTCATTTTCAATGAATTTATCAACGCGGTTTTCTAGATATTAACGAACATTATCATCCATAAATATACAATTAGATCCATATGCACCTCTGAAAAGTCTTACATAACGTTCTAAACCTCATCCTGATGTATCTGGCCGGTCACAGATACTCTGTTGAAAACGTATTGTTGTGTACGTCCATCGATCATTATTCCTACACACATCACGCCTGTAATACCAAAACTGTCACATTCCATAATCTTCTAGGGTATATTTCGTGTTCCTGACTCCCTCCAAATGTAGAAACATTTAGAATCAGATCTTAAACTAAACCTCGACTCATCAGTAACCAGAATATGGGTCCATTGGTGTTGACTCCAGTTCTGATGTTCTTTGCACCAAATAATGCGATCCTTCCTGTGTTATGAACACAGTGAAACACATACCCTTGACTTTCTGGCACAAAGGATTTTTTCATTAAGCTTTCTGTACACATTTTGCCGTGATACAACAGTTGCCATGGCGGCTGAAAGCTCTGAACTTAACTGCAGAGCAGTAGACTAACAGTTATTGCAATTTATCGATCTTGAGAAGCAGTTGTTATACTTTTACAATCTTATCCAAGCCTCCTTAAAACAGTTCCAGATATATGAAATTGTTTCTATGGCGCAGACTGTCTGACTGTTGAAATATTCACACATCCAGGTTCTTCCATGAGTGACAGCCCTGCTTCTAAACAGCCGATAATTCATTACTTCACCGATTCTTCCAAATGATATTTCCTAGCCATAACAAACCGTTTTGAGTCCTTACACACTGAAATCAAACGCTGTATTGCAGAATTTCACTTAGATATTCACATTGAACAAAGCGCATGCTTCACCGTCGGATGACGTGACGCCTTGATTTGCATATCAGAAACCGTTTGATCACTTTTTATTGGATAATGCTAATAAGGCTTGTCTCTTACAAATTCCCTGTAGAAATGAATTACATCGATTGGGTATTTCATGGAATATAATTATTTTGGCGAATGTAAAAATAATTTTGGACATTAGTGTATTATGCAGCTAAAAAATTTAAATAAATACTTTAAAAACTTTTCTGAAATCGCATTTAACAGCGATAAATAAAAGGGTCATTTATTAAAAAATTCTAAATTTATCCAGTTTAAAAAATTATTGTTTCCAGTTAATCCTATTTAATCACAATGCTTTTACCAAATGCAATTACAAACAAAACTTAAATACGACCATTACAAGATTTAACAAAACAAATTCAAATTTGTCTGCTTTTTCATACAGACCTAAAAAAATTTTATGTAGGTTTAAAGATGTAGTTTTTTAACTATAAAAAAATGCTTGAAAATTTTTATTTGGGGCAAAGTTTTTCTGTCTAACATTTACAAAAATAAACAAATCGTGTCTTATTTAACAACATCGTTGCCTTGGAGCAGAAACTCATTAACTGACAAAAACAAATTTTTCAATGCGCAGTTATTTCAAGACTAACTATTAGTTTTTCGGTCAAAAAATAAAAAGTATAAATATTTTCAGTGTCATAGAGCTTCTAAACAAATTACAATCTGACAGTGTATTGCTTATCATCGTGAAAATAAGCTTTAAGTATCTCCGAAACGTGCCATTTAATGAGTTCCTGCTTAAAGTCAACGATATATCGTCTTAAAACGATACATCCATGAAAAAACGGGACTATCGTGGCTCAGTTGGTTTATCCATTGCACTATCAACCTGCGAATTGTAGGCAGTATCTATTCTTAATTGGGTGTCTTTCTCGCCTTTCTGTCAGTAAAACTTACTTTTTGAATATATCCATTACTTGATGGTTGTTTTGTGTTTGACACATTGCGAAATATGTCCCTTGTGTCATGAAAACCCATACAACCCCGAAAAAACACAATCAGAATCTACTTCCTCTGTGCTTTAATTCTGTCCTCAGATGACAAAATGTTATACGTCACTCTTTGTAATATTTCGTGACGGAAATTTTAAGATTCAAGATTCAACATGTGGTTTTGTGGTTTTTGACTTATTACAATTTTCCACCTTTGTTTTCTCATAAACTGAAAGAAAAAGACATACGACATTTTTCCACCTTCTAAACATTAACAAACCAGACTCCAGGTAGGGACTTAATCAATTTTTTGGGAGAAATGACTTGTAACATTTTGCCATCTGAGCACAGAATTATTCCTTAAAGTTATTTTCAATTACAGCATTCGTCGAAACCTATTTCATTGCAAAAGCAAGCAATGCAAAATTCCTGCTGCAGTCACCTTTTCTAAATTTACTTTGATTCCTCTAGATTTCGCCGAGAACATGAGGAGCCGGGAAGAGCTGCTGATGGACGACGAGGACCTGCCCAAAAACAAAAGAGAAAGCCACTCCCTATCAATCGTCAACCCCTTGGACGTACTGCGACAACGCTTAATGCTCGAGATGGCCCGCCGACGAATGAAAGAGAATCAAGAACAAATTCGTGAAAATGCAGTCATCCTCAAAAATCTAGGAAAGCGATCGGCTTCCACCAACACAGTGGCAAACACGGACAACAAAGAGGGAGCAGAAGGCAGAAGGAAGCAGGACTATCTCAGGAGAATACAAGTACGTCGCTCCACTTGGCTTTAGCTGGTTCCGAATCTCGCTACTCAATGCAAATGCTAATTAACAAAACAAATGTACCGTCTAGGCATTCCTTTGTATTGATGGGAACGGTAGAAGTCAACGTGTCGGTGCTTTGGGAATTAAATATTAAAAGCACGAATCATAATCTAAAAAGTTTCGAGTACTTATTTTAGTTGTTTAACTTACTTGTTTAAAATTTATGTGGCCTTAATATCTTGATCGGTTGGATGCGGAGAAAACTGGTAGCGTTTTCATGTGTGATTGGTATTATTTTTTTTCTTAATGAACTCAATTCAATAAAAGTCCACGTCAGGATATTGAATGCTCTTAGCGTTGGCTCCTAATTTGCTGGAGATGAAGACTCTAGTCACTTTTCGGATAGTCAGTAGCATAAAATAATTGTAGATTAGTTTTCGGTTACGTACATGGAGAAAAACACCCATTGGAAAAATTTAGATAACTAGGGGGCTCCGCCCCCTGCTCGCTTACGCTCGCCAACCCCCGGAGATTGCTACGCAATCCCATTTGGTTTACTTCGCAAACCAACACTCCTTTTACATATGGCATTTGGTTTGCTTCGCAAACCAACATTCCTTTCGCAGAGTGAAACTATCTGAATAATTTGTATTATCCTGATTTCACTTTACGGTCCATGATGTCACAGCGAGGGCTTCGCCCCCTGCTCGCTTACTCTCGCCGACCCCCGGGGATTGCTACCCAATCCCGTTTGGTTTGCTTCGCAAACCAATTCCTCTTTCGCAAGTGATTTCACTTTTTTTTTACTTTAACACTTAATGCACCCTAAACTAATAGCCACATCAGTAAAAAATCTTCTGCATCTTGTTCCCTGTACAATTTTAAGTAAACCGTGTTAATCTCCAAACTTTACGATTTGTACTTAGTACTTTCTCGGTAAACCGTCTGAGAACATAGAGAAAAAAGAGAGCCTTTTCCTCGCCAAATAAAAAGAAATCGTTTTTATGGCAATTGTTGCTACGATAAATTTGATATCTGGCAAACCCGATAGTCAAAAATACAACCCTCCGCGAATACAATGCACCGCGAAATAAAAAATACGAAATTTGTGTGACCAACTTTTGGTTGCATCGAATTTATTTATGAACCAATTTTAAAAATAATGGTACCGTAAGAAAGAGTACAGTCTGAGGTATATTGCGCTATTTTCAAAATAAAAAACTAATAGTAAATACGATATAGATATGACAGTTTTAGTTAACGGTTGTAACAAAAAGTAGCGAAAATATCCAAAGATTCCGAATTTTGTATGACTAACTTTTGATCGCATCCAATTTAATTATTAACCGATTTCAAAAATAATAGTACCGTAAGAAAGAGTACATTCTGAGGTATACTGCAATATTCTAAAAATTAAAAAATAATAGTAATAAAATATTGATACGGCAGTTTTAAAAAAAAGTAACAAAAATGTCCTGATTTTTCCCGAATTTCTAAAAAATATTATCAAGAACCAAATTGAAATTTGAAAAAAAACTCGACGAGCTGCAAAAATTTACGTTGATAGGTACTCTTTAAAAAAAACTCACGGCTGAAGACTGAAAATTTGTATGTGTTTTGCTCACTCGCGGAAGAAATTTCTCTTCTTCAATTTTGACACTTAATAAACCCTAAACTAATAGCCGCATCGGAAAAAAATCTTAATAATTGTCCAGGGAATACGATGAAGAACAAATCATGTTAATTTCGTTTTTTTCCCGATCAGTACTTTCTCGGGAAATCGTTTAAGAATCGATCTAAACAGCTCAGTTTTCAATCCTGCGGCGGCGGCGGTAACTTTTTTTAATATAGAGAGATTTTTAATAAACTAAGGAAGATACAAAACAGAGAAGACGAATCAACTCTTTTTACACTCCCCTCTTAAACTCTTTACTTCTTCTCATTTGAATTTTTCCATTTGATGATTACAGTTTACAGCGTGCATTATTAAAAATACATCCACTAATACCTTAGTTTGCATGCGCTTAATAAATGCAATATCAAGATACAACAAAATGTAAAAGTACACTGCCAGCAGTTGTACGCACATAATAAAAATTAAATTTGCGAAATGTCCCGGTTATACACGCTCAGTTCTAATACTATGCTATAATACAGTACACTATTACAATTATAAAGATTTTCCAGAGTATACATAAACAAGTTAATGAAATATTTCATGTAAATTACGAACTGCCGTAATTAGATTTGATTTCAAAAATTGTAAACTAATTTTGCTAATGTTTAATGTTAATTCTCTCCGACACAATTATTCGCGTGGAAAATTATTCGTGTGTTAGACTTCATAAAGATGAAGTTTGCAGGAAATGTTTTGGGCATGTTTTCAGTTGAATATAAAATAAGATTCTCAAAATTAATGAACTTCTGACGGATTCTATAACCAAAGGACTAAAACTGTATTCAAGTAACATGCCAATATCCAAAAAGAAACGGAGGCTACTTACGCGAATCCATTAACGCTCTCTATATTAAGCTTTACAGTAAAAAAACTTACATAGTTCACTATGATGGAATTCTTTATGCAACACTTACTTATAGAACAATGCAAATGAAATAACACTTCAGGGGATTAGATTCATATTCTAACTAAAACATTCTTCTGCCACTAAAACATTGATACGTATTTTTCTTTTAGAAGCACATTTCGGAAGCCTTTTTAAACTTTTATTTCAGCAGAAATGAAATGAACTGAAATGAATGAAATCAGATGTAAAATGAACAGAGAAAGACTAGGGTTTTTTCCTCTTACCTGGTATCAACCTATCTCAAATGATATACAAACAACGGCTATTATTAATTTTTAAACTTTCAGTCCCAGAATACCTGTAAAAAGCAGCTTCACAGAGTATTTAGATCGAAGTCTCGGAGGATCTTCTCTGTTGACTTCACCAAACATTAATTTCTTCAACAGAGATGTGGATGTTTGCTCTTTCCACATAAAATCACTTTATACAAGGCTTTTATGTGCTTCACTCCAGGTCCATTTTCAGCCTGTGTTTGTTTTCGCTCAGCACCATACTAAACTTGAGCTTTGCTTCAAAGAACAATTCTTCGTGTAGGTGGATTCATTGACCTTCGGGATATATATATATAAAATGAAAAACTAATTTGTATTCAATCTTTTTAGTTTTTGGTAACTAATCTTTGCACTGGAAACAGTACAAAGAATGAAATTCTAAAATATAATTCCTCTTATAAATATTTTGTAGTTTTTAACGACAATATTTATTAACGCAATCTAGCAATATATATATAAGTTTTACCACGTGGACACAAATCCTACACATGCATATCCATTCATGTATTACATTTCACATACATCGCACCCTTGCTGAATGACAAAAGGTAACTACTACAGAAGACGATTTCGAGAGACATTTGGAATTCCATTTCTTAAGTTCTTTTAATGTTCAACTCAATTTAAAAATGACGATTTATGGCGAGTGCTCTCGCACTCATAGTCAACAATACAATATTTTTTTTACTTGTGGCACTCTTGCATCAGGTATGCGACATTTAAAAATTTTTCCATCTTCTCCTGTCACTACGACAAAGATTTTTTTAATGTTAGAAAAATTATAGTTCGGATTTTTTACATACACTGCTGGCCACCGTAAATGCAACACCCTGAAGAAAGCATGCAAATAATATGAAATTTACAATATGCATTAGCGGAGGTGAGATATGCAAATTTCAGCGCAGACGCACATCACGCGCGCCTGTGGCGCCACTTCAAAGCGCTATATAAAGCTTGGAGATTTCGTCGATTTCAAGTACGGCAATTGTGTTTTTCTTGTGGTTTTTTCAAAAAAACGATCAATTATGCCTCGTAGAAAACAGCGATCATCTTTTGATCAAGTATCCGAGTTCGACAGAGGAAGGATATTGACCTACCGAGATTGTGGATTATCTTTCAGGGAAATCGGTAGTCGTGTTGGACGAAACCAAACAACTGTAATGCGTATATGTGATCGTTGAATGCAGGAGGGTACGACGGACCGACGTGTTCGATCGCATCCACCTCAGTGCACCACTTCACGTGATGACGGACATACTGTGCGTATGGCAGTGACGGATCTCTCAGCCACATCACGAACCATAGCACAGCACATTCAGTCTGTAACGCATCATCCAGTGTCTGCGCGCACCATTCGACGCCGTTTACAGCAGAGTGGTCTCTCCGCAAGACGTCCATTGCTTCGTCTACCCTTGACGCAGAACCACAAACGTCTCCGCCGCCAATGGTGCGATGAAAGAAGGATGTGGACGGCAGAATGGAATGAAACTGTCTTTATTGACGAGTCACGCTTCTGTCTGCAACACCACGATGGTTGGATTCTATTCTGGAGACACCGTGGAGAGAGGATGCTGAACAGCTGCGTTATGCACCGCCACACTGGTCCTGCACCGGGTATTATGGTATGGGGCGGTATTGGATATCACTCTCGCACTCCTCTAGTACGCATTGCCGGTACTTTAAACAGCCAGCGCTACATCTCCGAGGTGTTGGAGCCAGTTGTCCTTCCTTACCTTCAGGGCTTGCTCACAGCCATATTTCAACAGGATAATGCGCGACCACGCGTGGCACGCATTGTCCAAGGGTTCTTCGTCAATCGCCAGATTGAATTGCTTCCTTGGCCAGCTCTCTCTCCGGATCTTTCGAGGATAGAAAACATGTGGTCCATGGTTGCTCAACGATTGACCCAGATTACATCACCAGCTGACACACCAGATCAACTTTGGCAAAATTTAGAAACGCGAAATTAATTTAGAGTGAAAGAAACAAAAAATATTACTAAACGCGATCAACCAACACGAGTTTCCGTTTCATTCCCGTTCGTTGAAAAATACCGTCTGTCCCAAATGTTCAGAAATCGTTTACATTGCGCAAAGAACAAAAATAAGACTCGAAATAAATGAAGTATCAAAGCTGAAATTTTATTTTAAAAATAATAATTTTTTGAAGAATAGTTACTTTTTTAGCATTACTGGTAAAGCAATCCAAGTTTCCGTAATACTTGTAATATATGCTTTCGTAATACATTACAGTTTTTCACAAACTACGAAATTTTGGTTGATTTAAGTATACTTACTCGGGTGTTTTGGCATGAACTTATCTAAATATATATTATAAAAGAAAGTGTTTGTCTGTTTGTTTGTCTGTCTGTTTCTTGACGATCCTTAAAATCCTTTAAAATCCTGACGATTCTATGGCACTTACAGCAATTAGATTTGGCACACAGGTAGTCCAATTTTTTTGCAATTTTTGGGTCGCGGCGAATTTTAAAATTCAATGTAGAACATTTTGAAATGAATTTAATGAAATTTAATCATTATTGAATGCTACTTCATAGAATAGATCACAGATTCTAAATTTATTGTTTTCATTTCCGTTTTGATTTTGCGCGGATGAATAATTTTTCAGCCAGACGATAAAAACAAACAATCTTTTAACTGGAGTCAAATAGTTCTTTTTCTATCTCCTAGACCGTTAAAGATAGATTAAAAATTTCAGCAGATTCGAAATCTGCAGAAAATTTCACTTTAGATCCATACCTAAAAATATGATTTTCTTTATGTAAATAACTTTTAAATTGAATATATCTTTTACATTTTCGCACGAGATTGTGACGTCACGGTAACTTTCCCTTTCCAAATATAAACAGATTGCATTTCGTGCCCTTCGCGTTAAAATAAACGGATTACATTTCCTGCCCTCTTCGATTTTCCCAAATCATCACCACAGCTCACGCATTTCGCCACTTCTTTTCGGTACTGATTGCTTACCCCTCATCGATGTCCCCACCCCTTTTGGAACGTTAATTGGACTCCTAATTGTTTCAATTATTAAATTCTATCTTCCGTCTCAATTAGTTAGGGTGGAACTTTAAATAAAAATAGTATTTTTATTTATTTTTATCGTACGTCAATTCGGAAATTATTCTTTGTAATTTTTATAGGCAAAATGTGGAAATCGTATTCGAAAAGCAAGCCAATTTACATCAAGTTCAGAATGCATACAGGAAACATGTATCGTTGTAAAAATACTACCGTCATCTATGTTATCAGATTTTGTATAATTTGACGTCTTGCATAATGTATACATTACCTTTCCACTCTTCATAGCAATACATGCAACACCGTTCTTTTCTATTTATGAAATCAGGCAGTTTCCCATATCCAATCCAAACTCGATCGTCTTTGAGTAAAAATTAACTGTGGTAACTTTGTATCTTATGTATTTTTACTGATTTTTTGGGAATTTAAAGCTTATACTTCAATATTTTAACTTATATTTTATATGTTATTTCTCATTAGGTTTCAAACTCGGAAAACTTTGAAGTTTGAAGAATCCTTGATATCAAATTGAGAGGAAGGTTGCGTGAAGAAATTACTGTATAAAAAACACTTTCATCCAACAAAAGACATGACAAATGACCGACAATGCAGTATTAAATGTGTACAAGTAGTTTTGAAACTTATATTCACACACTAAAGCACTACACAAAATGCACTTTTTACCGAGATTCTTGTTCCCTTTTACCCTACATATTCCTTTCTCATCAAGTATTAAAAGATAACAAAGCTTCTCTCTGTGCTCTATGTACACTTTTTCCTCTTTACCTTGTGTTATGCAAAACAATGGTGTAATAAATGTTGTATGTGAATGTTCAGTGTGATTATCTAACCTATAAAATATTGAGAATATAGTTCGTACATTGTTTTCAAAAATAGATTTACAACACGTTTTATATTTAGGAACTAACTTTTTAAAATTAATTTCAGGATATGGCACTTGTGTGGCTTCTATATCTCTACTAACACAAGCTTTAAAGATAAATCAATCTGAACGACTTATACAGGAATACCAAATTTCAGTGATGCAAATCACTTCAAAAATTTAGGTCAACCCATTCAAGTTTAAAAACTCAAGTTGAATTTTAAAACAAAATATGGAAGAAAGAAATTAGAATACATATTCTTCTTAATTACTTCGAATACCTATTCTCAATATTTAATTGAAAAATTACGTGTCACTTAAGACAGTACTTCATCACAGGATATAGTTAGCAAAATATTAGTAATCTAAAATAAATGTATATTGAGAACTTCGCTTTTTAATTAAACTAGTTATTGTACCAATACTCTATTTAGCAATTTTAAAGATATTTGTACCTATGGTAACAAACATATCTACTCACTTAAATTTTACTGATTGTTCTTGGAATCTGTGAATATAATCTTCCTACATTTTGAATTTGGGAATTCTTTATTAAACAGCTCGCTTTTTTTTGTTTGTTTCATACATAAAATACTGTCAACGTAAATTATTCCCTTTAAAATATATATTTTACTAGACAAATACTCTAGTGAAATAAATTGAATTGAAATATCGTTTTATTGAATAAGAGATATTCTATGCATTTTGGAGCATGTAACATATTCTAAATAGTGTTTAAAATCTCTTGATATTTAAATCATATTCTTTATATTATCCTCTCAGAGATTCATTAATTACGTATTGATACTCATCATTTTTCATTGCCAGAAATTTTAAGCATTTATTTTTTAAGTCTTGGAAATCGAACCTGCATCTTAGGAGCCTCCTTCAAATATTAATCAGGTCTTAAGGTGACAGTACGCACATTTTACAAAGGTACTTTATTATTATTTTCTTTTTAAAACTCCTCTCATAAAGAAAATTAATTAGTTTCACGGAGAGAAAACGTGCTTCTGTGTAGTGTGGATGAAATTTCGTTCTCCTCTTCTCTCAATCTATCCTCCTTTCCCAATAGTAAATTAACACACACAATTTTACTTCATGTTTTAAAACGAATTTGAAGAAAAAATGCTTTGGAAACTCCGGTACATTCGAAACTTATATTGTTGTATTATATTTCATTGTTCAATAAAATCCCTTTGTTTCATGTGATCATAGTGAGTACTTTTTTTTCTACTTTTTCGCGTCCATTTTATGTGAACAATGAATTGATAATGGAGAAAAATCCTTTTAAAGAAACTATTTGTTAAACTGAAAAGCTGCAAAAAAAATTAATGAAGTTAGAAAGTAAGTCCCCTTGATTCTTATTTTTAATCTATGCCATTGATAATCAAATTAATAATTTCTCATTTGAAGAAAAAAATTCTACACGTTGTATGTACTATTTTCTATCTATCCATGTATGAAAATATGATATGAAAGTTGGTAATACTTTTCTATAAAAGCATTTAAACGAATCCTTTCCACTCTACAGTTATTCAGAATCATACGGGTTTCTTTATAACTTCAGCATTATTTGCCAAGGACAGTTCTGATTTTATTTGTAATCATTATATAGATCGACAAAGTTGTTAAATTTTGTTACAGCAATCATTGAATTGCTTAAGTTTAATCAGGGTTGATAAATAATTCATTTATTTCCATAACAATTATTCAGTCGATTTTAAGGAAATTTTGTAAAAGTCTTATCTTATTTTATGCTACAGATAACAAGATCCTATTTCTAAAGCCATATATATTTTGTCTTAAACATACCAAAAGCAAGTCATAAATGCACATATATATAAATTAAATGGGGAAAGATAAGTCAATAAAACGTATGGTTGCATCCCACAGCAATTTATAATAGAAAACAATGTTCCATGCTCTTAATGAGGTCTGTAGGTAGCAAATCCCACTGTTCCTGCAGGGTTCAGTTCAGAGAACTGGGCTGATTACCTCCTTTCAAGAGCGTCCCATATATGTTCAATAGGATTCCGGTCGGGAGAGTAGATCTTAAAGCATCAAGAGAGCTGACCAAACACACCAATGATAATCTCATTTCCAAGGTACTATTGCAATAGGCGAGCTGTGTGCGAACGGAGCAGTATCCGTTTGCAGAATAAACGTATCGTGGACTGCATCAGCTTAAGGATGAGCAACGGAGTCTAGAACCCCATCACTATAGAGGAGGACATTCAGGGTTTCCTCTGAAGTAGATATAGGTCACTTCGTTCATCTAGATCAAGCACCCCCTCCCCCCCCCAAAAAAAAAAAATAGTACACTGCCATTCCTGTCTATTTCGTAGACATGAGGTTAATATTGTGTTCAATACTCTCTTCAGAGGTAAGAGTGTTGAGAAAAACTCTGTAAATAAAATCTGAACTCATTCATGGATAATTCGAACCTCCAATGATCTTCACTGAAGTTGACACGCACCCCCTTTAAGCTAGGCGTTCATACTACTGGTCGTCTAGTGTAAAGCCTTCCTTCATGTATACTTCTGTGAATCGTTGGTAATGATGCCAGCCTCTCTTGCTGCAGCAAGCACATATTCACAGGGGAATACAGGTAGTTTCTTTTAGCAATCCTACCCAAATAGCGGTCAGGGAAATGTGTCATCACCCTTAATCAACCTAGGCGGATGTTCTATTGCTTGAAATTGATTCCTCCGCCTGTGGACCATCAGCTGACTTGCAACATCATGCTGACTTTGACCCACCTTGATTCTACCAATGCCTCTGTATCGTATTCTATAATCAATGTTGCTACCGACTAAAGACGTATTTCAGAAAAATTTCAAAACAATGTGTGTAACTGGATTCAACACAAAAGAAATGCGATGATTATAATTAAAGTCAATTTAACGTGATCAGATGTGCCCATATTAGAAAGTGGATCCATCTACCACAAAAATATAGTTCTTGAAACACTACAAATGTTTCGTAAGATAAATGAATGGTAAATAAAATTTTGCATATAATTTGTATCTATAAAATACACATAACTTTTTTTCTATTTTACTAATGTAGTAAAATAAATTTTAACACTTCCTAAAAAAGGTTGAACTTATTTAATTTTCTTTTAAAATCCTTAACGGATTGAAACCGAAGGAAAAGAAAACATCACCGTAGCGTACAATTCTGATATTTCACGATAATTTTAGCTGACTCTTATTTCAGTCGTCGAATCTTTCCCTTAAGGGATCGATCCCGGATCGCTGTCAATAGCCCGTTGTGTTGCTCTATTACGACGTTAATTACAAATTACCAAATTATATCAGTCGTCCAAATGGTTAGGAGTACAGCTTCGTTCAAGACTATTGGACCAGAGCGGAAGTTCCTTTCAGCGATGAAATAAGAGTTAGAGCACATCAAGTATAAAACCTGTCAATAATTGAAATAAACGAACAGTTTAGTGTTTAAACTATTAGTACGCAAATATGGTAACCTTTATAAACAAGTTACCTGTCCGAAGAATGTATCCAGCCATTTTTAATGTAACGAGAACGGTTCATGAGGCAATTATGTAACTTGACAACCAAGGAAAGAGGACATTGATGCCCATGTGAAAAAAGTCATGAATCCAACTCACCAGTCCGTTGTATGCTAGGCGCCCTTCAGAGAACTTGTTTTGTCGGGGAGTACCATTTGCAATGACTTAGAGAATAGAACGAATTTGCATCAAATTTTGCGTCAAACTCTTAATTTCATCCTCAGAAACTGTTAGGATGATTGAGAAATCTTCCCATTGGAAAAAGCCTACTTGTTTTTAACCGAAAAATCCAAACTGTGGAAACTGGTGAGGAATATTGACAAAAGACAACCTCAAACTGAGAGCTGTAACACTATTCTAGCCCAAGACGGGAGTGTCCCTCGCAGTCATAAAGAAGCTGCAGACATTTTGGGCCAACATTACAAGAATATAAGCAAACTGTCCTTTACTGCCCAAGACAAGACCATCGAGCGCAGGGATAGAGATCTTGCTCATGGACGCCGCAACACGAGAGCAAGAAATCCCTTATTCAGCAATCTTTTCTCTCCGCAAGATTTAGAACTCGCTATCGGAGATCTGAATCTTCGCAGGTCTCCTGGCCCCGATGGCATCTATAGAAAAATGATTTTGCATCTTGGTGTGCAGGCAAAGAAGAAATTGCTTGACATCATTAATCTCTCCTGGAGAAAGGGTCGCCTACCCAAAAACTGGAAAAGGGCAACCATTATCCCAATTAGAAAACCAGACAAAAATGCAAACTCTCCTGAAAGTTACCGACCTATTGCCTTAACAAGCATTCCATGCAAAATTATGGAAAAAATTATCCTCACCAGACTTACTTTTTATCTCCCTTCCAAAAATCTCCTACCAAAAGAACAGTTTGCTTTCCGGAGAAGCCCCAGTACCACCGATCAAGTTTTATACCTTGGTCAAAAAATCAGAGACTCCCAAAACATCAAACCAACCAATCACACCGTAGCGGTATTCCTGGATCTCTCAAGGGCATTTGGAGTCTGGTGGAACTTACTCATTATGAAACTTCATGACAAATTTAAAATCAAGGGCAGCGCCCTTTCCTGGATTGCTGCCTTTTTAAGAGATAGACATTTTCGTGTCAAGTATAAAGAAACCCTTTCCAACTGGTATAGAACTCACCAGGGAGTCCCTCAGGGATCCGTCCTTAGCCCAACATTGTTTTCATCGTTTGGAGCTGGGTTTGAAAAGATCATTCCTGAGGAGTGTGGTGTCAGAAAGTTCGCTGATGACATTGCGCTGTGGTGCTCTGGTTCTGATGTGAACATAATAGAATTTTCCTTAAATTCAACGTTAATTGATGAGTGGAACTTTGCGAACGACCACAGACTGTTTTTTAATGTCTCAAAATCATATGTTGGATTCTTTACCACCAATAAACACTTGCACTCGTATCACCCCCAGGTCCTCTTTCAGGACCAGCCCCTTTCCTATGTTAAACACCCAAAGTACTTGGGCTTTGTCTTGGATCAGAAGATCACAAGTAACGCGCACATACTAAATCTAGTTAACAAGAGCCGTAAGAGACTGAATATTCTCAAGTACATCTCCGGTAGAGACTGGGGCGCTGATGCTAATACACTCAGGGCTACATACATAGCGCTTATCAGGCCCATCCTTGAGTATGGGTTCCCAGTGTACTTCTGTGCCTCAACATCTGACCTCTTCAAATTCGAGAGAGTGAAATTGAGTGCAGCTCGCATTATAACGGGCCTGAGAAACAGCTGCCCAAATGATATAGTACTTTACGAGGCCAATCTTCCACCACTTAGTCTTGTTAGAAACTCGAATTTGGTAAAATATTTCAACAAATTGAGAAGCTATGAAAATCAGAACAGAACCTCTGAATATCTATCTAACTGGAGCAATAACCAGAGACTCAAAAGGAATAGCCCATTTGGTCTGGCCGATAAAATGAAGATTATTTTGCAACCGGTGGAGTACTCATCTCTAATACTTTGTGTTAGTCCGATTGAGGGTTTACCCGGAGTTCACTTCCACTCTGAACTTCTGCCCCACACAAACAAAAAGTCAGATGTCCCTGAATACCTACGACAGCTGGCTCTCGAGGTTATTAATTGTATTCCTAGTGATGACACTTTGATATATACCGATAGCAGTAAAGACGTGTCAAATCACACCGGGAGCGGTATCTATATTGAGAATCTCTTTATTCGACTCTCCAGACGAAACCCAGATAACTGCTCGGTCTTTAGGAGCGAATTGATTGCCATCGGGGAGGGATTAAAGACCATCCTCTACTCCACAGACTCTAGTTATATATGGATTCTTACAGATAGCCGCAGCTCGATCCAACATCTACAGGACTGGAGACGGGTTAATGACCTCGTAGGCATTCAGATCCTCAATAACCTTAAAATTATTACAAAGCGTAGGGAGGTTCACTTTCAGTGGATCCCCTCCCACGTCGACGTCCCTGGCAACGAAATTGCGGATATCTTGGCAAAAAATGGCTGTTCTGCAACGGCAACTACAGACTATGATCTTACTTTTCAAGAGATTTTCTCCATGGCGAAAAATAGTGATCGGCAGGTTTGGCTCACACCCCCGCCCTGTACATCACTGGTACGGTAGGAAAAGACCAGGAGGCGTATTGGATTTCGGCGAAGACAGACAACATCAAACGGCTGTCTCGAGACTTATCAGTGGGCACCTAAGATGCATGACCTTCGATTCTGGCCGCAGGGTCTTCCCAACGTGTACCAAGTGCTAACTGTTACCGGCTTCCTCCGAACATATCCTCGATTGCTTGGGGCTCACTTTAACGGATATCCTTGATTGCCCACTCCTGGTGCTTGACTTTGCTAGAGTTCATGGTCTCATGGATTTGATCTAGCAGCTGCTAGATCCTGAAGGATTAGACACAACAACAACAACCGAAGAATACGAGACAATGTCGCAGTAACTTGAAATCAATGTTCACTGCATTTTTTATTGTGAAGCTGTCTATTACGAGTACACCTATTCATCACATTTCTAGTGGGGTTTTCAAAGGATCAAATCACCCGAGTGGGTCCGCCACCGACTGCTTAGATTTGTCTACGACTATCCCCTTCCCGGTTTTTCCTAAAGCAAAATTTCGTCTGAAATGGAAGATATTTCTGTGTGTGAATGCTATTCAAGAGAGCACTTTGAAGCAGCTGATGGTGATTCCGACAGTGAACTTTAGTGTTTTTAAAAGTAGAAGAGACGCTGGGAGAAGTACGTAAGGTCCCAAGATACCTACATTGCAAAAGACTAGGAGCAAAAATTTCCAAGTACAATATATTTTGTTTAATATTACATGGTTGGATACTTTTTTGGACAAACTGGTATTGTGGTTTCAAATTTTTATTTTTTTAAATAAATTTGAATTCTGTTGTAAAGGGTTACATTTGTAAAAACAAAGGTATAATCAATTAGAAATTAAAGCCTGATGGGAAAGCTGTGAAATATTTAAAAAGAGAAAACAGAAGAAAACAAAGTTTGGGTCATACGGTTTTCCGTACAAAAGGTCAGTATCTTGTCAAAAATCTAATAGATCTAATCAAAAATAAGTAATTGATGATTTTTAAGATTTTTTAAAAGTTGTACCCTTTTTAAATTGATTATTTTCATTTAACAAACACTCTAGTCGAATGTTTTAAAGCTAAAGTACAGTGTGAGGAAGTGAAACGAGCATGCCTCATTCACAAAGAAAATCAATGAAGATTGTTTACAAATTTGAGGAATTGGTAAGCGGGTACAAGCATGGGATGAACCCTCTATTCATGCTTGAATTCTTCATATAATTTTTTTTTCAAAACACTGTTCCATGGTTGGAGAAATTTTCCATGCAGTTGGGATGCAGCTGGTTTTTATTGGTCACAAGGAAAACTTATTACCAGTGGAATCAGAAAAGGCAACGAGCGACTGAGGAGTGAAGATCGTTTTAGCGAACTTAACTTCATTTTGTCTTGAAACAAATTACGCTATTGACTGCTCGAATATCCAATTTGGTATCTCCTTGTTTTAATTCCATTTTTAGGTATGAAGATTATTTTATAATTGTCCCTTCAAGATTTTTGGAAAATAGTATAAAGCATCTTATTTTTTACTTCTATTAAAACTGTAAGACTTTTTTTCTATTCATTTTCCCTTTTTTTTTTTTTTTTCATAATCCGTGGTTTGCTTAGCTATGAAGTTTTCATGTTCACTTCTGGTTCACAGAAAAAGTACTATCGATACTATAAATATAATTTTCAATTAGTTGCTATGCATTTCTCTGCATATTTGACATATTTATTTTACTGACGTCATTTTTTTATCTCGCAAGTGATTCACTGCATGAGGTGGGTAGTTGAACTAGCGTCATACTGAAGCAACACAATAGGCTAATGGCGAAGGTCAAGGATCAATCACGAAGGGAAAGATCCGAGAAAGACCTCATAATTTTGAACTACTATCAGATTACGAGGATTCGCGGTATGTAAAGTACAAATGAAATAGAGACCCTATTTGCACTTATCTAATATTTGCTCTGAAACACTAAAAACTATAAAATTAAAGAATACAACCTTTTCATTAACCAACAGGATACTTTCAAGAATAGTTCCATGCTTTTCTTTAACTCAAGATTTAAGGGCACAGAAGACTTTCAAAAGTACTAAAATCGATCTAAAAATAATTTTTCTTTTAAATTTTAGAGTTACAAAGTAATTTCTACCAAATTCTGAGGAAAGTAAAAATAGTTTTTCAATTACGATCTCATTTTTGACGGAGTTACAAATACAACATCAAAGGTACTGTAGATACGTATAGTACGTCTGTCACAAATTTCTCCTATTGAGACTCTTTGATATTCTTCTGATTTCAAAATGTTATCTGCACATCTGATTTTAATTGATTTGTATGAATTATGTTTGCGATAATCATTGAAATCCGTTGTATATATTTAAGTTCAAATGAGAATTTATCGTACTTCCGAATTTTGTAACTTCTGTTTAAAAGGTTGCTTAACCCCTATGTTTTTTTTGTAAACGTATCGTATTTTGTAACGTTGTTTAGGAGTATTAGTACAATTTTTCTTTTGCTTTATAATTGGACTATAATCTTACAAAATGGAGATTATGTGAATCTTATGTAAGGAAACTATAAAGTGAATTTTTAAATTTTGACAATACATGGAAAACTAATACGCATGGGATCTATCATACTTTTCTTATTGATCAAAAGTTTGACAACGTTTTTTGTGATAATTTCACAAGAACATAACATTTTTGGACCAAACTTACTGAACATAAACTACCATTACAAAAGGATACTAACTTCAAAAGTTTGTTTTGAAAGTCAACGGTCCTCAAAGTGTCTGAGCTTATTCTTACTGCTTTAAGGTTTAAGAAGTGCTACAAAATTATTATTGATAGAACATAATTATCAAAATAAAATATAAAAATGCTTCTATGATAATTTTTTTCGATTTCAAGTTTTTTTTTACCTATTTCACGACCAAACGCAATCAATACAACATGTATAAACAAATTAACAAGGCTTTCAATGGGTACGTAGAGAACTTACCCATTTAATGGTATCGTGGAGAACTTGCATACAATCATATTAAAATTGTACTTTGAGTTTTGAGGTGTGAAAGGCTTATATTTATTTTTATAATATACTCGTAATGCTTATACTTCTTCATTTTCCCCCAAAAAATCTTAACTAGTAGAGGAAAGCAGCACAGCTATAATTGAAATTTCCATACTATATTAAAAAATTAGTTTAATAATTTCCAATTTTGCTAACTTACTTGGTAAGTTAAAGAGTTGCTATAAATAAATACTAGATTACTTGAAAATTAAAAATGCTTGTTATCCACGTATTGATACATTTTTCTCATTTTAACCTAAACTTCTTTCTTTTGTTTATGAATTCATTTGATTATCAATTATCCTCGAACTACCGTTGATTAAAAAATACACAAACTACACAAAAAAATTAATGCACATGTGAAAATTTAACAAAACGTAAAATTAGAAAAGAAGATTAAAGCAATCCAATAAACATTTTGAAAAATAATACCGATATCGTCACTATCACATAAAATAATTCTAATAACAGAAAAATGAGTTAAATACTAAAATAAAATTAGGAAATAACATTTTTCTCATTCATATTTTTTCAATTGTTATCTTAAATTTAAAATGTAGATAAATATTAAATACATCACTTCAAATGATTCCATAACGTATCTAGCGTTAAACCGTTACAGTTAATGCTTTATTACTTAGAAAAAATAATGTAAATTTAATGCTTAGAAAAAATAATTTCAAATTAATTCCTTCAGTACAACTTTTTCTGCATTATCAAACAACCTCGAGGGAGTCGTGAAAGGAAAATCTCTCAAACAATTGTGTAGATAAATCGCTTCGTTAATCGAATGGAACAAATTGATTCTTCTTCCCAACTTAAAGTACTTTTTGTCTTTTTAAAAGAAGGGGAATTAAAAATACGGTATGCGGGTCAAATTGTTATTGTTCCTTTTTCTTCCAATAGCTAATAGCAATCAAAAGTTCAATCTTACATCAGAAACAATGGGACTATCTATCACAGATTCTCCCATAAAAATCTTATCCTAATAAAATCTGCAACACTAATGTTTATAAAAATGAGAAGTAAAGAAATATATTTCTGTCAATAATTTTACACCTTAAAAAATGCAGTGCAGTGTTTTCTGTAATTTTATTCCTTCTATCATGCTTAAAGTACGCTGAGATACCTGTCAAGCTTGTAGAAAAAGTATTATTTTATAGTTATGTAGAGCAATAAAATGTAAATAGTCAATTTATAAATAAATGCCTATAGAAAATTCAAAACAAGTGGTGCCCAATTATAACTAAAATGTTAATAACCAATACTGTACCTACAATTTTATATTAAATAAAACCCAATTTATATACGATCATTTGCAAATGAAATATTAATTTATTTTGATTTGCAGTGTTATTTCACATATTTATCAACACTAATGCTTGTATATTTATCTAAATGTTGTAGTAAATGATACTTTACGTAGGCCATTTTCATTCGCTATAAATATCAACTAGTTCTATAAATTTAATCAAGTATTCCTTCTATGTCTCTATCTTTTCTAAATTAGAACAATTTTTTTTTAATAAATTTAGAGATGTTTATGTTTTTAAAGTTCCCTTTCCTTATTTCTTAGGAACATTTTTGAACTAAATAACATTGTCTGGTGAATTTTAAATAAAAATAGGAAGCTCCGATAGATTGGAGACGTCATACACAAATATAAGCAGACTTTATTTTTTCTTAAGGTCTTAATTCAAGACAAACATGTAATGCAAACTTTATATAAACTTAGATACTGAAAGTAAATGTTATTTTGATTTTTAAAATGTTGATGAGTTCCAAGGAAATATGTAAAATAACTTTTAGAATCAATGATAAATCGTGCTTGTATAGTGTAAAAAGTTTCACCCTAATTTCCGAATTAAAATTATTTATTTCAATTAATAATCAGGTGCTGAATTCTAAAATAATCTTTATTTAAAAATCATAAAAATAATCTTTATTTAAAAATCATAAAAATAATCTTTATTTAAAAATCATAAAAAAATAATCTTTATTTAAAAATCATAAAAATAATCCTTATTTAATTTAATAATCATAAATACAATCTTTATTTATTTCCATAAAAATTATCTTTATTTTTATACCCACACACTCACCTATCCCTTCTCTCTCGGAGAGGTTATGTAGATTAAATTTTAAATTATAACGATCAAAAGCGGTGTAATAAACTAAATATCGGTGCGAATTAATGTTTCGGAAGCTTTTTTGCTGCACATTTGCAGCTATTGAATATGTTTGAAACTTCTTTTTCAGAATTCGTAAGCTATTTAAAAATGTTTAATACATCTGTGTGATGAATTTGGAACTTCTCTTATACTTTCAGCAGTAATCTGGCAAATGTTGCTATTCCCTTTAACCTGTGATAATGTTTAATACCATTGTAACCATTGTTGAACTATCCTGATTAAACCTTTCTCCTTACACAGATTTCTTCACGCGTGGATTCAATAACAGAAAAATTGTCTACCATAAACGAGCTATTTTTTTACTAAAAGTTATAAATTACCAACATACGAAGTATTTTAAGTTTTGCTCTATTTTGTTAAGAATAAATTTTATTTCTCTAAATATTAATACTATACAAAACACAGTGGGTTTGGAATAACAAGAATATAATTCTTATAATTTGAATTTTTAACTGGTTACTGTTTGGCGCAATTTGGCCAGTTGCCCTTGCGACCTAAAAATGTAGTTACCAACACAAACCAAGCAACTTAGCTGGTATGAGAGTATGAGATTCACATACTTATTCCATTCAGGTAAAAACTTTGTGAAATAAATTTATTTGCTAACATGCAAGTTTTTCTTAAAACTATTTTCAAAACATATTCGCATTTCATCAAGCCACATAAAATTTATCTGAAATTGGTCCGGTTTCTAGCGTAGTAAACACGTAAAATATTCAGTCAGAAACTAGTAAACTTAAACAAAATTTCATGCACCCTTTCTGCGGTGAATCAGATTTAATAGCTGAAGCAAAAGAGTAACACGGGTGCTACACGCAATTTATTACAGAAGAGATGACAACTGTGAAAAATAGCAGCCGTTGATGACATAGTAAATGATGGTTCTTTATCTTTCCATGCAATCTGTAAGGACTAAAACAATAGTTTCTAAGAAAACAGTTTCTCGTGAATTATAACTTGCTTTGATAAATTAGGGATGCTCTTCCAAAAGTATTTTTTATCTATTTAACTCTATCACATGTAAAGCTTCTTCAACATCTCAATATTTTGAAAACTACATTTGTACTGGATCATGCTGTCTAACTTCAGAGAAACTTTTGAGTGATTTTTTTCTGGAAAGTATGGATTAATTTCTGTCTCCTACATCTTGAAAAAAGATATTTATCAAGTTCAATTATTGCTATCTACTCGAAAGTAGATAAATATAATATCATATCACAATATCACAAGAAATAAATTTGTTGGGATCAACGGTTCAAAGAAACGACTAAGTAAAAATTAATGAAACCAAATCATTTATTTCCACTTAAAATTAACCAAAAGTATAGTTTAATAAATGCCGTATAACAAAAAAAAATTAAATATAAGCATCATTCAAAAGTTAAAGATGTAAAAATAAGCACTCCTTTTTCTGTTCACATTCCTTCCTTTCTGACAAGCTAAAATAGATTGCATTGAAAATTCTTTCTTAAAACAATTTGTTAAATCTTGTTACTTTGACGTCATCGACTTCGGAGAAGTTGCTTCTAATACTGACTTGTCATTTTCAACGGTTCTATAAATTTTCTGTGCAATAAGAATATTTTAATTTAAAAGCATATTTTGTTTCTATATTAATTTTTTACAAATAAGAAAATCATTCTCACTCGCATAGAAATTTATACAAATACAAATACAAATATTGATGACCAGCTACAGGCTCAAGCCCAACAAGGCTGGTCCTTTGTTTATGAATTCCTCAATTCCCACTGACAATCCAATTGTATCTTAAATTCGTATACTCCCTTTGAATTAACTATATTTTCTGGCAACGCGTTCCATTTGTCTATTAATCTATTAAGGTAGTAAGTTTTCCTTAAATCCCAAATGAAATGTGTCTTATTCAATTTATACCCATGGTCCCTTGTTCTGTTATCCCTATTGAAATTAAGGCCCTCTGTGTCCACTTGTTTTAGCTTACTTAAACGTTTATTATAGTAGAGATTTGCTATCTCTTTTATTATTTTTGTAGCTCTGTGCTGAACCCTTTCAATTAATTCTATATCCTTTCTCATATATGGAACCCAGAATCGTACAGCATATTCTAGATGTGGTCTTACTAAGCCCTTATATAACGGCAAGATGATATTCTTATCCCTTGAAGTTACAATCTTTTTAATATACCCCAATAACCTATTAGCCTTTTTACCCGCAGCTGAACATTGGCGACCCATTTTAAAATCCCTGTGAATTATCACCCCAAGATCCTTGACTGTTTCTCCCTCCTTTACCTTTACTCCCTGCAGACAGTACTCGGCTCCACTGTTCCTGTAACCCATATGCAGAACTTGACATTTCCCTACATTAAATGACATACCCCGTTTTACAGCCCATTCGAATATCTTATCAAAATCCCCTTGTAAATTCTCTATCTGTAACTTGGTATCTACTGTCCCTCATATTTTTAAGTCATCTGCAAATATACTGATTCTATTCTTAATCCTCTGACCTATATCATCTATGAAAATAATAAATAAAATTGATCCCAAAACTGATCCCTGAGGCACCCTACTTATAACTTCTGTCCACTGTGAATAATTTCCTTTTACCTGCACTCTCTGCTTTCTACCCAATAACCAATTCTTTATCCATATCAATGTTTTCCCCTGAATCGCCAGTCTTTCCAATTTAAACAGTAATGCCTCATGAGATACTTTATCAAAAGCATTTTGAAAATATATGTACATGATATCTACACTGCTCTTATTATCCAGCTCATCAGTAATTTTTTCGTAGAACTTCAAAAGGCTTGTAGAACAGGATCTGCCTATGATTCCTTAGCCAATACTGATTATCTGGTGACAGTCCCCCCCCCCCCTCCTCCTCCAAATTTAGTATCATTTTCTAAAGGATGTATTCTCAGAAAATACACATGAACTACAGACAGCAACCCTTATGCAACAATCGAAATCAAGTTTGAAAATTTTAGTATTAGGTAAATTAAGTATTAATTTCTGAGAACTAAAAATGGAATATATTCCTGAAATAATTGCGAATCAACAGTGCTAAAAAGGACACGTTATAATAATTTAAAAATTAACTGTCGCACGACATTCGTATTTTGGTTCTAATTTTGAAAAAAGATCTTTCTACATCCCATCATTTATCCTTATCAGGGTACATTATTTCCCTTGCTAAATTTTTAACACATTTCTTTGTGTGTAATTCCTTTTGGTTGACTACAGGTTGTATAGTTTCGTTTTTTAAATAATTTAATTTTTCAGTAACAAAATTTCAAAAGGGTTTTGATGTAGACCTAAAAGTAAATAATACTTCCACCAATAAATCCGTACAATTTTTATGCGCTGTCTCACGTGATATTTTCAAACATTGTAATAATTTTATAAAATTTTAATCCTTTTTGGATGAAAGTCTGAAATTTTCCCCAAGCCTCATAAATTTCTTTCTACTTTATGTAAAGGTTTCATTTTTGGATGATTACGATTTTTAAAAATTAAACTAATATCTATTCGTGTTCGTATACCTTATTTAATCGATGCTTCTATCTAAATGTTTACCTTTAAGTAGTAGCAAAAAAAAAAAAACTTTACTTCACACAGCAATTCCTTCATAAAACTCCACACTGCACTAGAGCTCTTAGATGTTAATTTGTTTCAATTAAACTTTGAACGAATTTTCTCAAAGCTATGTGTGGGGTTATTTTCCTTGAGTTAGATCTTTCAAGGCATTAATTTTTAACTAAATTTAATGCCAAAGAGCTAATTAATTCTTGATATTAGAGGTTTGAGATTCTTCAGGAAACGAAACATTTTTCACATCCAGAATAGTTCTTTGGAATAGTTCCTTGGATAATAGTATCGTATATTCATTTCTACTTTGCCACTCTTTTTTTTCACACTTATTTGCAATCTATATAAATTCTTGTATATTCATGGTATTGCATTGCTTGGAGTAGAAAATCTACAGCTCCAAAAGGATATTCTCTATTCGTTTCAAAAATGCCTACGCAATGATTATTTTACTTAAGAAAGTATGATATTTAAAAAATAATATCACAATTTTATGTATCAAAATTCAACAGCTTATCTTTATTTCTCCAAAATAGTAAATAGTTTCTTATAAATTGTTTCTAGCTTATTTAAAATAAATGTTTAGAGCTTTTTGTAAGCTTTCACTTATTTCGATCCCAATTTTATCTTCTTCTGCTCTCAGTAACTTCTGAGATCTAGTCTATACACAAATACGTTACGTGAAAATCACTATTTGTATATAAAAAACTCCAATTTTGTTCATAAGGAAAAATATATTTATTTTATGATTATAATGGGGTTTTTGAAATAAATAACAATGTTATGGTTGGTCCGACGTGTTTCTGAGCTAATATCATAAATATATTTCAGTCTATTATCATTCACAAGAATCTGCAATTTATATACTAGCATCTTTCAAAACTTTTTGTGGGGAGAATTTATTATTTTTAAATATTATATGGTATTTACGCGTTTGAGTATCAACCTGAAGAAAACAAAGTCTAGATACATATTTTGTATTTTGTCAAGCTAAAATTATTCAGATAATACAATTTTACACGAACGAACAATACGAATAAAAAGGAATATTTTGTTATGCATTGTTTGTACGTTTGGCGTAGCATGATCAAATATGGTCATTGCACCATAAAACCCTAAGACCAATGAACCTTTTAGCATTGTGCAAAAAATTGCTTAGTTACAATTTCACCTTCATATCTAAAACAGTAAAGCTTTCTTCAAAAGACATTGATTTCAAGATTCGTCTAAGAGACAACAAATGTACCTTGAAGAGAAATCTATAAACCGATGAAGATCTCAAAACTTCTCAATTGGAAGTGAGTTCTTTATCAGTTCTATTTGTCTATGATCAATTGGTCCATAAACTGTTCGTCTGAATTTCTATGTGTCTGTGGAATACCACATGCAGGCTGTATGATATTTATGAAGATGATCATTTGGAGCACCACAGGCAGAAAAGTTAACGAATACTGAAGTATATGGTAGTATAGTGTGAAATAGTGAAATGGGGTAAACAGTCAACGCATTTTAGTGTTTCAGAAACGTGAAACACGCAAACAAAGAATATACGGACTCGTACTACAGTTTTTATGAACGATCCAGTAACCCATGTTATGTCTAAACCCTTTGTAGGAATAATACTTTGGTTTTTGATGAAATAATTAATACCTAATCTACTAAAAAATTTTAAAGTAAGTGTTCCAAATATCGCCTACCCTAACTAATTCTCTGTATCACAACCTCCTGGATTGGGAAATCAAGCTGGAAACTAAATTAATATCACTAGGAACTATTCTCCTTGATTTCAAGAGATCATATAGCTTCTTTACCTATGTCAATTTAAGTCAACTAGCAAAATTTTAAAAAGTTTCCCAGGAGAATTTTCAAGAGTAGATCCGTAATATCGCCTACCCCTGTTCCTTTTACCACCCACCAGGCGTACTTAGGAACTACTATTAAAAATGAGGTGCTAGTAGAGCACACCATATCTACCTTTAGTAAACTAATTTCAAACTGTTGAAACGAATTCGAAAAGGAACATTTTTCACTGGCTTTGTTTTTTATTTAATAATTTATTAGAAAATTGAAACACGTATGTACAATTAGATGGCCTACAGTCTGATAGGTGAAATCCTGGAATATCCCCAGGAGGAGCTCCCTTTATTAGCTGCTTCTTTCTGGGGGAAAATATCATGTGAGAAACATACTGGCCGACAGCAGACAAACAGGTGACAATGGTAGTCAGCTTTCCCCTCTCTGCCGATGACATATTATAGACTGCCGCTTTCCCTTTCGTGCAAATCGCTTAAACATTTTTGCTTTGCATACTTGTTATACCAGTTTCGTCTACATTAAAAGTTCTGGCAGAGTTGAACTTGATTTTGTCAAGTTCTACTTTAAGAATATTGAAAAAAGATTTCACGCGCGTTGTTTTCAGTGAACCCCAAGATAGATACTGTCTCTTGACAATGCTATAGAGCTCGTTGTTCTTGGAATTTTTTTTTTTTTTTTTTTTTAAGTTCAACCCTTTTGATCTGCACTGTTAGTTCTTTTAGAGTATGGATGGGGAAGATTGTTCCTTAAGGTAAGTTGAAAGGCGATCTGCTTTACACATGCTTTCCAGTCAAACCAAAAAAACTTCTTTTCCATTTCCATGCAGAACTCAACAAGTTCTTTTTCTAAATCGGGCGTCAGCACAGGTTTCCTTCCAAGTTTATTTCTTTACTACAGCATATTTTCTTCATTTTCAACTTGTGTACTTTTTTTAATGTAGTCTCGAATCGTTGATCTTGGTAATCCAAATGCTTTTGAAGCTTTCAGCTTTTCCATTTCTTTGTTTCGAAGTGCTTGACATGCAGCCTCAATACTTGACGTGATCCTCTTCTGGGTTTTCTTCTTCTCTTGGTATCTTATGTACGAGTCCTGCAGCAATAAAAAACTAAAAATTGAATGAAAAAAATTTAAAAGTACAAATTAAATTATTAACATATTAATTTATATATATATATATATATATATATCCATTGCGAATTGCGAGGTAGATTGATAGATAAATGAAAATAGGTGCTCCTAATACCGCCTAGGGGCCATATTCTTAGCAACGTTCGTATGTGATAATAGAAACACAGCTCTGTCAACAAAAACATGCACACGACAGCTAAATAACAGCTATTTTCAAAAATAATGACACCTTTAGAATCCTGATTTAATGTACAGGGTGATTATACACTGCTGTTTGTAAAAAATGCAACACCATAAAGGAATCATCCGTATGAAATGAAATTTGCAGCAAATGTCAATTATAGAATGTTATGCAAAGTAGTAAAGGTTCAGATTCACCACGCATGCATGGTGTGAGCAGCGCCCTTTGAACTGATGCTAAAAGCGTGTAAATAGAGGGCTGTAGCGGGACGTTGAAAATAGTGCATGGTTATTTTTTAGTGGCGAACGTTTAGTGAGACCTAAGTATGCCTCCACGACGAAATAGTGTGAACTTTCAACAACTTAAGGAGTTTGAACGAGGAAGAATCATCGGCCTTCGTGAAGGAGGATTTTCCTATCGCACAATAGCAGCTCGTGTGCAGCGAAATAGTTCCACAGTGATGCGAGTTTGAAAGCATTGGACCGACGAGCACCGGACAGCTCGAAAAACTGGGAGTGTACAACGGAAGGTGAGGTTAGCGCGCGATGGTAGACACCTGGTCCACATGGCGGTGAATGACCGTACAGCTTCCTCCAGGCAGTTTGCAGCACTTTGGTCTACTGCTACATGTGTACTAATGTCGGCTTCGTCAATTTTCCGACGTCTGCTGCACCGTGGACTGCGTGCAAGGATTCTGTTATACATGATCCTCCTCACGCCAAACCATCGACGGCTACGTCTGCAATGGGCTCATGAGCACAGAACCTGGCGGTTTGATTGGCAACAAGTTGTCTTTTCTAACGAATCCCGCTTTAATTTGTGGAACCATGATGGCCGCATTCGTGTTAGACGCTATGCCGGTGAACGCTGCTTTCCAGTGTGCGTTATCGAACGTCATAGTGGCCGATCACCCGGAGTTATGATCTAGGGTGCGATTTCGCATCATGGACGATCTCAGCTGCTACGAATTGAGAATAATCTGAATAGCAACAGTTACGTCCGTGAATTACTAGAGCCCGAAGTCGTTTCCTTCCTTCAAGGCATCCCTGGAGCTATCTTTCAACAGGATAATGCACGTCCACATGTTGCAAGGAATGTTCGAGACTTCTTTTCAGCCCAACACATACAACTTCTTCATTGGCCTTCTTGCTCACTGGATATGTCGCCTATTGAGCAAGTGTGGGATTTGGTTGGTCGGCGTCTCGCTCGTGATCCGCGTCCTACAGCTTCAAAAGACGAACTTTGGGTGCGCATACAAATAATATGGAATTATCTTCCACAAGCAGACATTCAACATATGTTTCACTCCATGCCACGTCGTATAGCAGCACTTATTGCAGCGCGTGGTGGCTACACCAAATACTGATTTCGGACACTTAATATTGTTTTTTGCTTTGAAAATTTATTCATTTATTTGTACTAATACAAGCCGTTTGTGTATTAAATTTCATTTAATTCTGATGACTCCTTTTCGTGGTGTTGCATTTTTTACAAACAGCAGTATAATTAAAGTTCAACTTTCAAAGATCTGTAAAAAAAGAACCTCTGCTCAGAATGACCTGAAATTTTAACTGATTGTATTCCAATAAGGGGGAAACGGTACGACACAAGAAAAAAAATTTGTTCGAAAGGTTAGCAATAGATGGCGCTTTAAAAGTCATAGCGTTAATGGGTTCGGCTACAGCGAGGCCGTGCGCAAAATAAACCAGTTTTTCCACTCAGGCCAGAATATTCGGACATAAGAGTCCACTGTGACGTCACAGCGTAAAACCTACTTTAAGACCAAAGTGGTGTGGATTTTGTGTTAGTATTTGTGAGTTATTTTGGGGTTTTATAGAATTTCCAATACATAAGGATTGATTTTATGGATTACATTTTGACTTATCAGTCTATAGAAGTAAGTTTTTAGCCTTTATGTTTATTTTAATACGAAAAACATATCTTAATGTTAACTTGATTACTTATACAAGTGTTGATAAAATTTACAAAGTGACGCTTCTCGGGGTTTTTTTTTTCTTTTATTTATTATTATTTTTTTTTATTATTTTTTTTTTTATGTTTTAATTTTAGAATCTATACATGAATTGTTTATTTCCTATTCATATTTTTGTGAATCATTTATGCATGACTTAGCATTAGAGCCTAAAAGTTGCATTTGTTTTTGTTTCATGCTAAACAGGAAGGATTGTTCATTTGCTGTGATTCTGTTTAGTTGCTGTTTGTAGCATAGATCTTATAGGAAATGTTTTTATAGGTTTTCACTTCTTTTGTCTAAGATGGGCAAAGGAAGAAAGTGCTGTGTACCGGGTTTCAATTCTAATTACAATAATACAGACACATATATCTCGTCGTTCACTTTTCCGAAGGATGCAGCCAGAAAAAGCCACTAGCTTAAAAGCATTAATAGAACAAATTTTATTCCTATTTCAACAGCTGTTGTATGCATAAAACGTTTTAGCTTACAATTTATTATTACGGAAGATCGTTTTGTTAGAGATGACGGTAGTGAGTTGGTAGTACAGAGGAAAATACCGAAGTTGACCACTGATGCATATCCATCAATTTTTCCCAATCAACCTTCTTACTTTTCTCATGAGCCATCTACCAGCAGAAAATCTCCGTCCGAATGGAAAACTGCCTTGCAAATGAGAGATAAACAAAAGTTCGAAGAATGGTGCACGAATGACACCATTAATTCTTTTGAAACTTTTCATGAAACGTATGCTAAGAAACTTGGTGTTGAATAGCTAAACATTAGAACAGATAATTTCGTCTTATGTTACAGGCTTAACATTAGCCAGCGTAGTAGTATTATTGTTTCCATGAAAGTGTACAATTATTTAACTGCCGAAATTTGGCATGATTCTGTGCTGTTAAAACCCAAATCTTACCAGTTTATACTGGGAAAATATAATAAATGTAATCGATGGACAAAATTTGATTGTTCGTTGAGTTGGTTAGCTGGATTCCAACCTAATGATGTCAAACCAAACGAGAAAATAGAAAATTCCATAAATTTGATTAATGGTTCATTTTTTCAGCAAGAAGACAGTGGTGAAATTTTATACTTCAGCGTAATAATTGAACTAAAATTAACATTATTATCGAAACACATGTATTCAACAGAGTTTCTTCTTCTTGCAGTAAAATTTTATTTTTGCTATCCTGCAGCTTATAGTTTTATACGAAATTCTAAAATTTTAATTTTACCTTATCATGCATACATTAAAAAACTGTCTAATTCTTTAAAGGGACCAAGTAGTGTTTTCAACAGTAATTATGTTATGTGCCTTCAAAAAAAGAGTGAAATGTTATCTCCCAATGAAAAACTTATCTGCCTTCTTATAGATGAAATTTATGTAAATCTATGTTTAGTGGAGTGGTAGCATACGAGACAGTTGCTCCAAAGAATTTTTTTTTGTCGCCAAACCAAGATGGCGGCTTCCATGTAGCAAAATCCACACTGTGAACCTTTGCATATATGAATTTGATAGTAATTTTTTTGTGTGGAGTGACAGCATACGAGACACGAGTAGATGACTTAACGTTAAAGTCATCTCATTCCCACATGCTGGACATTTTACACTCGTAGCAATCAATCCAACTTTCTGACAAAATGCAATCACAACCAAGCTCTCAGGATCATTCATACTATCAATATACATTTTACCAAAAAACAAAGCATTTATTCTACCAGTTAAACCATCTACTGCCAAAGCTAATATCGGGTACGTGAGCGACGAACAAAAGGGAAAAAGTACAACTTACTTTCAAAGTCGTGAATCGCAAAAAAAGCACCCAAAAAGACGGAGCAAATATATAACACACCTGCACGTTGAAACTATACAAAAAGAAGTGGCGGATTACGTCGTTATTGCTTATCGTTAACCAAGAAAAAAAATCTAAACCAATCAGTGCACGTTTAAATTCTAATCAAAGCACGTTTTAATTCCAATCAGATAACGTCTTCAATTCTAAACTTCTAAATAGGGTTGCCTTACAACAGCATAAATTGGAAGGTTGCCACATTGGTGAGAAATCGTCCACTGTCCCGTATGCTACAACTCCACCGCATTCATGATAACATCTATATTTTCAATGTATAAAGAAATTGTTGCCTTAGTTCCCATGAAGAATCAAACAGCTGATGACCTTTATCGTCAAAACCCGATAATAAATTATTCTTTTTATTTGATATAGTTCATTTAGTTAAATATGTGAGAAATAATTGGTTTAATGAAAAAACACGAGGGCAAGTTTTGTATTTTCCTTCACCTGATAATATATCTAAAATCTCTTCCGCTAAACTCCAAGATCTCAAATATATTTATGAACACGAAAAATCAAATTTGATTAGGATTGCACCAAAGTTATCCCAGAAAGTTTTATATCCTACTACTTTTTAAAAACAAAATGTTTTACTGGCCCTAAATATATTTCATGAAAGTAATAGTGCTGCTTCAGCTCATGAATCTGGAGAAAATGTCAAAGATACCATGAGAACTGAGGAATTCATAGATCAATTTTTAAAATGGTAGAACATAGTGAATGTGAAAAATTCTGTGAAAGGTAAGAGATTGAAAAATCCCTTTTGTGATCCAATTAGGAGTATACATGATATGAGTTTAACATTCCTGAAACAATTTTATGACTGGCTTGTTTCCTGGAAAAACATCTCTTTATTGCCATTG
This sequence comes from Metellina segmentata, assembly GCA_947359465.1. Lineage (NCBI taxonomy): Eukaryota > Metazoa > Arthropoda > Arachnida > Araneae > Tetragnathidae > Metellina > Metellina segmentata. Next base: position 67,841,559 of record OX375873.1, on the reverse strand, counting down.
AATGAAAGGAAAGAACTGGGATTACCAGTTAAATTGTCTAAGGAGACACATTTTGCCCTTCAGTTTACCGCAAAATCCTTTATATATATTGGGAATCACATCTTTAAAGAGCATACCCCACAATATATCTTATTAGGAAAATTTCAAACAGGTAGTCTCGAGGCTAGATTTGGACAATATCGACAAATGTCTTGGAGAAATTATAATGTTTCATGCCTACAAATATTCGAATCAGAAAATAAGCTTAAAATTTTAAATTGGATAAATTTGCATTCGGAAAAAAAAGGGGAATTTCAAATAAATCTTTAGAAGTCTTTGAGACAACTTCAGAAGCATCAGAAGAATTTGAAAGAGATGAAGAATTATATGATGTTTTTGACACAACTACTAATGTGGAAATATCAGCAGAAGAAATGCCAGCTTTTATATATGTTTCAGGATATGTTGCTAATAAAGTTGGCCAGAAACAAGGATGTGATCTTTGTAAATCAAAAAATATTACTGCAAAAGAATTAGAATGTGAAATTGACACTGCTTGTAAATATGTGTCACTTCTAGATCGAGGAAGCTTGAAATGGCTCACTACACTCAGGAACATTGAAGATAGCGCACCAAGAAGGGATCATCGGATTAAAATGAAATTTAATACGCATAATGATACAGATGAGAGATTCACTTGATCCCAAAATCAAGACAATAAAACAAAAACAGTGTGTACAATCAGACAAATACAGTGCAACTTCAATAGCGCGTCGGATCGCCTCCTGTTACAATACATGCCTCAACACGGTCCAGCATTGAGTTGATTAGACGTCTGATGTTATCCTGAGGCAGATGTGCCCACAAATCTTAAACAGCCACCTCTAAATCATGTACAGAGTAACACGGCGGCATCTGGCGTTTCATCTGGTCCCACAAATGCTCTATAGGGGACAATTCCGGAGAGCGGCCCGGCCATCGAAGTCTGAACATGACATAGGAAGTCTTGAGCAACTCGAGCTGTATGCGGACGAGCATTATCTTAATTGAAAATTGCCCCCGGAAGATCATTTAGGAAAGATCTCACATAAGGTCTAAGAATGTCATCAACATAACCCTGGCTGTTAAAGTTCCACGTACCCCAATTAGAGGGGACCGGCTATCATGGCTATGGACCCCCCAGACCATTACGCCTGCTGTGCGGGCAGTGTGTCGCGCGACAGCGTGGGTGAAATTGTACCGTTCACCAGGGCGCCTCCACACCCGTACGCGGTTATTATCTGTCCCCAAAACGAACCGGGATTCATCACTAAACACCACGTTTTGCCAATATGTGGCATTCTACGTCGCTCTGTCTTGGCATCACTACAGACGGAGTCGCTGATGTTTCGGTGTTAAAGGCAGTACACGAAAAAGGCGCTAGGATTGCAGATTCGCTTCTGCAAAGCGTCTGTAAATGGTTTGTGGAACAATTGGCACCCCTACATCTGATTGTATCGTGGAACAAGTCACTGTGGGTTCCACGAGTGCTGCCGCACGATCTTTCCATCCTCTCGCCTCGTCATCTTCGTGGTCGCTCCATGTCCGGTACGCCACACGTGGGTACCATCTCGTGTCCACTGCTCTCAACCTGTTCTGACGGCACACTCCGAACGATCGACCTGGTGAGCAACACTGCGCGTCGGCCAGCCGCACTTTTCATGCCGATTATAAGGCCCCTCTCAAACTCGCTAAACTGTGAAAAATATCTTCTCACACGTCTACCTGGCATTCTTCACTTGCCAAAGTCCTCCTAGAGTCGGAAAGTGATCTCCACGTTTATGAAACTTCCACTATGCGCCGGTCCCACTTCCTGATTGCAGCGCCACTGCAGGGTGTGTGGTCATGCGCAGTGGCTACAAACTTCTATCATTTGCATATCGGATCTCACTGTAATTATTTGCAAAGTTTCGCGATTGCACTTTTCTTTCTTCTGGGTTCTATTTTCTTTCACCTTTCTTTCTTCTATTTTCAATGTTCCTGAGTGTACACAGTAGAAATATTAGTGGAGACGTACCAAATTTTCAACAAATTAATTAGTAAGGATTTTGAAGCGAAATTTTGGAAAGCTAATAGTCAAAAGCAGCGATTACAACACCTGGTGTTTGAAAATATGAAATTGTTAAATTCTGTTCTTCATAAAAAATAATTCTGTCTTAATTGTAAAGCATCGTGTTTCTATTTCAGCAAATATATTTTTAAATAATTATACTGAAATTAAAAATAACGAGTTTAGAGGGAAAAGTTTGAAACGAAAATTATCAACTTTAGGATATTAATCCTCTTGTCATTGAAGGAAACAGACCTATTGGGGATCCCGCCTTTTCATACATTTTTAAAAAAGGGTAGTGCATCCTGAAACAGTACCTCGAAGGTGATGTGAAAAGCTGTTCTAACATTAAAATTTAACTATATAAACTTTATTATTAACATGGAAGTATATGAAAATTTAATGATGCTAGTTTTTATCTAAATTGTCTGTTTCTAGAACAATTTTAACTCAAAACACTAGATAATCTAAAATGTAAACCAAAACGCCTGCTTTCGACTGATCTTTTCTCATTGAAATTAATTCAACGCTTTTTCTATGAAATATAAGTTGTTTTGCATGTGCTATTTTCACCCAATATTTATATCAATTAATCTTTAATATTAAAAACTCATTCAGTAAAAAGCACCTGCCGAAAGTCTTGTGTTTATGCTGCGTCCCGCATAGGAATGAACGTTTGCTGCATCAACAACAAAGCTACGGAGAGGCTGTCGACTGTGACGTAACGAATCCAACTTTAGGCCTAGAGAGCGACTGTTCTTTTCCGCACGGCCTCGCTACAAGTGACATTTGAATTGCTATACTCCGCGTTTTCATAACAAATGGAATGTGTCGTGGGCATGACACGTATTTTATTTTGCGTATTATGACGCTTAAAGTGTCATCTATTGCTAAAATTTTTAACTATTATTTCTTATGCTATACCATTTCCACCTTCTTCAAGTATATTCAGTTCAAATTTCAGGTTATTCTGAGCTGTGTTTCGTACAGCGTTTTGAAAGTTGAATTTTAATTATAATCACCCTGTACTTTCAGGTCATATAAACAAAATTGGGAACACTTACCTGGATATTCCCTAAAATAAATGGACACAAAAAAGACATCGATAATAGCTTCTAGCACTTCAGATACAATATTGTTGTTGATATAATTGATTGGAAACTTGACGGTGGCGTTAGGTGTGTCAAAACCCTAGTCCGTCAAGGTAACTACATAAACTCATTCATGTTGCGCATAGTAGCTTGAAAACACGAGTAGGCGATATTAAGCACAGCGATATTTGCATCATCTACCCTAACTTCATTGTGAGTTTTGCCTTCGATAGTCAAATTAAAGAAAGATGCACGCAATATAATACATGCCATCCTGTATATTGTATGATAAAAAGTGCAAAACATTTATTTCATTATCACTTCCTGTTGTTGGGCAAAACAATTGCACAAAATGGCAGTACTTGGTTTTGTATCATGTTGTAAAGAAAGTTTCCGAAAAACACTTTAGGCGCTGTGTGTAGTAAAGTATATGGAGAGCCTGCGATGGCGTAAGCACCCGAGGGTATTCTGAACGAACAAATGGATTGTAAAAAATTAACGTATGCTATTTGGAAGAAGATTAATGCATGGGGCAGCCGTTGAATAGATACTTACCGCAGATGTTCCTGTAACTTTGCTGTGAGAATATTTGAATGCCGTGAAGTTTATGAAAGTACTTGGAAAATGGCGAAAAGTTCTCGTTGGTGATATTTAATGAGCAGAGTACATGCTAGGCCCACAAAAAATTAGACTTTTGTACGGAATCTACCTGAAGTGTCCAGAAATGAGAGATCCAGTAAAGATGGAGATTAAGCATTATAACACGTGCTATTAACCAAACCTGATTCGACAGTACTGAACCAAGAAAACCTTCATACGATCATCATCGCCAATGTTTTTGTGTATTTTAAATATTTATCTCTCAAGTCTTGGTGACAAAGTGTTCGGTAGAGTAAGCCGAAACACCTTTTTTAGGAATCTTTAACACAATAGAGACAAAAATTGCTCTGATATAGGCAGTGTTCAAAATTTCAAAAGTATTAAACTTTCTCAGAAAAGTTCGAAAACGACGCTTCTCTGCAGTTTAATGAGATCTTGTTAGTTTTTCTCATAACGACATGCCTCGTTGAGACTACCACCAGGAGGGTTAGAGACCAAACTTGTATTATTTGACCAACTAGACTAGGTAGCATTTCTTCTATCGAAAATTTTCTGTGAAAATGATAATGCGGGGGAAAGTTAGTTAATTTCATCTTTACACATAAACGACCGCTTCTTAAGTGCGTGATATGTCATCTTGGAAATACTTTTCACTGTCAGAATTCTTCTATGATAAATGGTTAAAAAGGTAGTCAATTTTTTATAATTTTGCATAATGTACGTATATTAAATAATGATGTGTAGGGGATAGTAGAATATGGGGTATTAACTTTCATAAATTTGCTTAGTGTGTTATTTTTTAAGTTATTATTAAACAGCTCTGCCTAAATATATAAAGAACGTACATATTTGAAGTTAAATTTTTTATTAAATTACTTTGGATTACTCAATACCAATTAAATGGAATTGAGCTCATAGTTTTTAACTAATATTATTATAATCCTCTTAAAAAAAGTATGCAGACGGATACATATCATGAAATAAAACAGGAGATAAAATGTAGTGTGTCGGCTATGACTGATGCAATGCGTTTACACGATCGTGCTTGACTGTTTAAACATAGATATGTTAAACAGTAGGTGGTTGTGCTTATTGGTAAAACTTTACTACTAAAAATATTGAAGGTTAAAGGCCTTAAGAAAAAGTCCGATGTATGTGACAAACCCAAATTTGCATAAAAGGATTTTACCTTTTGAACTTTATGAAACTTTACAAGAGTTATCAAGATAATGACACAAACCTCCAGCGAATCAAGAGTTTGATATACACTGGTCTCAAAAAGTTAAGCACATGACGGTAAATACAACAAAAATGGGGAAAAAAAAGCTTTGATTAACACAAAATTTCACATGAAGGTAGCAAATGTGTTCAAACATTATATTAAATAAGAATTATGTACAGAGATGAAAAAAATATATTTAATTTTCTTAAGTTATATGATAACGTTACATTTGGGTCATTAATTTGGGTCATTATGTTTAAAGCCAAACAATACTTACATTTACAAGAGATATGACTACCTCGGATCTCACACGAACTTTATAAGGTTTTCCATGATTTTAATTTGTTGATCAACCACAGCAGATGCGAGTAATGGCCAATCCTTCATTAGGGCAGCTTCCTACTTTCTGAGACTGGTTGGAAGAGGTAAAAGTGCAGAAGTACGCCCGAGGGCATCTCAAATGTTTTCAATGGGATTAAGGTCGGGGGAACATGCCGGCCATTCCGTACTTGAAATGCCCTCACTTTCCAGAGGTACCCTTCAACGATATTGGCTCGATGGGGACGGGCATCATTATCGATCAAAAGAGGAAATCAGGACAAACCCGCTGCAGTGTAGTCTCACAAAGGGGTCAAGGACATCATCGCCTGATGGATTGTACACATGTTCGTGCCACATGTTCGAGTTCCACTAACCGCCCAAGCCAGAGGGGCAAGACTAAAGTTGTGTCATCAACATGTCAATTGGGCTGTCTCAGATTGGTGCAACGCCCTGTTCAAGGACGTGTCAAGATTTGCCTTGGAATCAGATGATAAGCGTGTAAGGATCTGGAGATAACAAAGCATACAAAATCAAGCAAAGAACACTATCGAATATCAAGCATTCAGAGGTGGTAGAAACATGGGGAGGGCTGGAATTTCAATGAGATATCGTACTGTTTCACATTTTTAAAGATGGCTCTGTGACGACTTTGCGGTACCGCGATGAAGTCGTGTACCCCATTCTGAGACTACGCTACAGCATCTAGTCCTGATTTCCTAATTATGGATAATGTTGCCCGTATCACATCGAGCCAACGTCGTTTGCAAGTACCTGGAAAATGTAGGCATTAGTTGTATGGAGTGATCGGCGTATTCCACGGACCTTATTCCCATTGAAAAACTTTGGGATGCCCTCGGGCGTGATGTCACTTCACGTTTACCTCCTCCAACCAGTTTCAGATAGTTGGTAACTACCCTAATGGAGGAATAGCCATTGGTCGTATCTGCGATAGTCGATCCCCCCATTGAAAGCATGGAAAATCGTTGTAAAGTTTGTGCGAAAGTCCGAGGTGGTCACATCCCTTATTAATGTTGTTTTGTTTGGTTTCTTTGGCTTTAAACATCAATTTGTTAATAACCCAAATGTGACTTCATCATATACTAAATTAAATATATTTTTTCATCTTTGGACATAATTCTTCTTTTCTTATACATAAACACATTTGCTACCTTCATGTGGATTGTGCTGATCAAAGCTTTATCTTTTGCCTTTTTGTTGGTTTTGCCGTCGCGTGCTTAACTTTTGGAGGCCAGTTTAGTAGCAATTGCCATTGTGAATCCAACAGGTGAATCCAGCTGGGATTTTCCAGTATCCTTTCAACTATATATACTACATTGTAGAAAATCTTGCATAAATTTCTGAAATTATCTCTGACGTTCCTAGCTCTCAAGGAAGTCAAAGTTGCATGGCCTTGGAAGATCCTGTAGAGTGATGAAGAACTTTTCATCTGAATTGAATAGTAAACACACAAAATTGCCTTCTTTGGGCTTCTGAGAATCATCATGTGTTTCAGTGGATTCCTTTGCACTCATCGAAAGTAACAATTTGAGGTGAATTTACTACCTATTTCATCGGTCCTTAGATTTTCGAATAAAACGGCTCAATAGATCAGGTGGCTTATTCCATCAATACTTAGAGTTAAAGAACAATGCTGATCAATTTTTATTTATCAACTTTAACAGCATGGATGTCTCAAATGTATCATATTTATGCAGGATGGTTCACTCAATCGCTTTGTATTGTGTCTATAGCAAGTCCACTAATTTCTAAAGGGGCTAGTAACATTGTAGAAACATTAAAATCTTGTTTTTCTTTGCAAAAATATGTTGTGGTCTCTTCTGATTTCAGATTAGTTTTTTTCTTGTTAGTTACTAATATGGGTTCATTAAGCCATTTTCATTGTTATTCAAGTCTATAAGCTCGTGACTAGATAAGCTTGATTAGAGAAATGTCCTCAAGGACAACCCTTTATTGTGTTTTATTTATCTAACTTGCCAAGGGCTCCTTTTCAGGCCGAAGTATTGATAAGAATGGGCTTGTATAGTAGGAATCTTAATTGTTTCAATCTGAGATGGGGAGGTATGCTCATTTTATTTATCAATCATCCAAATATTCCTACTATCATTAATGGCGGCAGTAATAATAACACCATATTGTAAGGATGTTACTCATTAGTAAAAAATATATTGTAAAGGAGAATTCGATCTCTGAAAGGTATAATAATGACTGCTACATCTGAAATTAATTCTATACTATTGTACTTGTAAAAAGTATTGAGCTATCAACTAATTATGCTTTATCTGCACATAAAAACACAATAGGAACCTCAAAAATACCCCTTCTGATATAACGAGTATTATCCTGTTGATTACCCGAACTCTATTTCCTATTAGTACAATATCAGGAATCAATACCAAGTTCAGCTTCACTGATAGTAATTTTCTTTAATTAGATGCTTAATAATTTATTTAACATTACAACTTTTTCTCAATCGATTGAAAAAAAGGTAAACTTTACTTCTGTAGTGTTTTATTTTCTCATTTTTGTTTAAAAAGTTTGTTTTATAAACATTACTCCCATATATCTATTAAATCTGCTCAGATGGTATAATGTGATATGGAAGATCTCTTGCTCTCAATCAAGTCTCAAAACAATCCTGTAAGCAACATTTTACAGAAGATCGAATCATTAGTCAAGTGTTTCTGATGAAATGGTCAGCCAGTTCTCCTGATAACACCTTCTATGACCTCTGGTTGAGTAGTCATGCAATACTCTTGGTGTATCGTAGAAACGTAGATGTTTCATACACAATGTTGCTCACCAGGCACATAAATGCAGATCTGCTGCGCTCTGCAGCAGGAATTCCAGTTCAGAGGGTGCAGTTTTTAGAATACGGGCAAGGAAACATATTAAACCTCTTATGTAAGTGATACAAAAATAAAAATTAATTTAAAATATTAACTTCTATTATTTCCTAGACGCAATTTATTTCGAAAATGAAACCTATAGCACTGTTTCCCTAGAGGAAAAAATCTGAACTATTTATGTAGAAATCAAAGTCCCATGACCTAAATAGCACAAACCTAGTTGAGTTTGGACAAACAGATTTTTAAATATCTTTAAACTCTTTCATTTTGATTATAAGGACCATGTTATTAAATTCGAATACTGGTGTTTCACATTAAGTGAAAATACTAGAACATATGTCGGAAATATCATTGTCACATACAAGATTGGAAATTTTGAAACACCTAGAAATGGCTTATTAAATAATTAAATTTAGTTATTTTGGATGTTTTAAAGTGATATTTTCTTCATGTTAATATTGCTTTCTTCGAAAGCGGTTTATTTGACTATGAAATAACTTGCCTTTCCAGAGAAAGAATTTAATATGACACGCGAAATAACAAAGATAAAGTGAATATCATTGAAATCAAAAAATGTCTTACCTTACAAGTTTTAATAAGGAAGCGAAGTAATAAAAAGCCAATTTCAGTTTCCTTCTACAACGTGTAATAAAATTTTCTCTATGCTATCATCTATTGATGTAAAAATGTTAAGAATTTATTTCATTTCCTGTAAATTAGGGGTACTGGAAAACATTTTAAAAACTTCATGAATACAAATTTAATGGCATTTATCCCTAAAACGATTGAGTATTGTAATTTATGTATGTAATCCAGCTCTGTGAGTTGGCATATGAATCATGGGGTTTTGGAAGAGTCTATTTGTTAAACTAAGGGACAGATTCCAGAAACAATCTAAGCAATGCATTTCCAAGATTGGCCGTATTTAGCGTCTACAATTAGAGTTAGCAAATGCAAACACAAAAGAGGAAAGTCGAATCTCCATCTCCTTCAGCAATTCTAAAATAAATTGAGCTTGCTGACATTAAAAAAAAACACAACGTTGAAGAAATTTACTTTCAAGGTGAATCTCCGTTCAAATTCACTCAATAAAAAAATGAATTAAAAACACCATCTTCCAATTTTGTGCAAGCTCAGAAAATGATAGAAAATGGTAATATGATTCCATCTTAAACTATTTTACATTAATTCTTTTTTTCTTGTCATGGAAATAAGACCCTTTGAAAGGCGGACAATAATATTCAATTCAGCTTGTCAAAAATGTCGCGTAACAGTTGAACTATTAGAGATAACTTGTTTTATTTTTTTGCTCTAAATTAAATGAAGTACTTTTCATAATTAGAAATAAAAATTTATTTAAATTACATTAGTTTTTCATCAATTCGTTTTGGAACTTACAGAAGTTTGGTCATGATATTTCAAAAAAGTCAACATTAAACATTTTTAAACTTGTGTAAGTTCATTAGAATGTTGTTAGTTTTGTGCTCTGGATAAATCTAATGCAGTTTCTAAATGACTAATTTTTAATAACCTTCAACATAAGATGTTATCAAAATTTCATCCTCTGACAAGAATTTCCTGGTGCAATATTTTCCCTTGATTCGGTATTTTTGCACACATATCAATGTAGTGTGATATCTAAAATTTCTGATGGTTTTATTACGCTTCGGTAAACTGTTTTACAGAATCAAACAAAATCAATTTCAAATTATTTTTCAAAAACAAAAATTGTAATTTTTTTGGATTTTCTGAAATTAATCTTTTAAACAAATTTGTGTTTATTGGAAGTAAAACGATTTTAGGGACTCAAGAAAAAAAAATTTAAAGTACTATTTCGGAGAAAAGCACATGACGGGGGGGGGGGGGTATTCGGACATCATTAAAAATACTTTTTAAATGTGATTACAGTACTAAGTCCCAAATGCGGACGTTCGGAATTGTCCAAAACCCGGACGTTTTGTTAATCGGCGTTTTTTTGTTTTTCTCTCACTTTTTTCCATTTTTCCGGACATTCTTAAAGAACAAGGAGTTAAATCTGGATCTAATTGATGAAAGAACCTAAAATCACGGACATGTTCAGAGTAAATACCACACAGAAAAAAGAGAAGATTAGCAAGTAAAATTTGTTGCATTGTATTAAATAGTTTTTCCTTAAAAAAATATTCCTGTTTATACACTCATTGCCATAAAGTTTACGCACCAAGAAAAAGTCGTCAAAATTAAATGAAATTTTACACATGTAAGTACTACTTTGATATAAGTAAGTGATTAGAAAATCAAACAAAAAAGATAATTTATTGCAGAAAAAAGTACAAATAAAAGAAAGTTTAAGTACTCTGTTGGACCCCCTCTAGCGCGAATACACGATACGATGCGAGCGGGCATTGAGGCATACAAGTTCCGTATGATATCCTGAGACATCTCGTTCCACAGTTGCTGTAAACGCGCCTCTAGTTCGACCAAACTCTTAGGGTGTCCAACTTGCCGTCCCAAATTATCCCAGATTTGCTCGATTGGTGACAAATCTGGGGATCGAGCAGGCCAGGGAAGGGTGGTAATGTGGCGGAGGCAGTCTTGTGACATCCTTGCTGTTTGTGGCCGAGCATTGTCTTGTTGAAAAATGGCTTCTGGGAGCCCTGCCATGAGTGGCATCACATTTGGCTGAAAGATGTCATGGACGTACCGCTGGGCTATCACTGTGCCATGTATAAATATTAGGGGTTACCGTGTATCGTAAGCAATTGCACCCCATACCATCACACGAGCTGTGGAAACGGTGTGTCGCTGTAAAGCGAAGGCAGTATTGAGACATTCAATACGTGGCCTCCACACACGAACACGATTGTCCTCACTGCTCAAATTGAATCTAGATTCGTCGCTGAAGACGACCTGGTTCCATTCCGTTGCAGTCCAATCCCGTCGTGCGTGACACCACTCCAAACAGAGACGTCGGGGAGTGGGTGTCATTAGCAGCACACGTAATGGGCGCCGCGATACCAGATGTCCTTCAGCCAGGCGCCTTGCGATGGTTCGGGAAGACACAGGGGCCCGTAGTGAAGGTGCTGCCTGTGTCTGGATAGCGGCCAATGAGGCAGTTGGCTCTACGCGTACCTTTCGTATGATGTGACGGTCTTCTCGACGACTGGTCTGTCGAGGGTGCCCTGAGCCTGGTCGCATTGTAAATTACGTCTCTTCTGTCCACTGGTCCCAACACCTCCTCACAGTAAAATCAGAACGGCCTACTTGACGAGCTACTCACCGAGCTGACCACCCAGCTTCCATCATCCCTATGATTCTTCCGCTCTCGAACTCTGACAGCTGCTGATATTGTCTTCGATGGCGGCGTAACGGCATGTCTACCTCAGCGTTTCCTTTGCAAAAGATTAAGTACACTCAAACAAGCTCTGCTTACCTGTTTTATACTTCAAGGAGAACGAAGTTCAACGTCCTATAGTGGCATTACGCAATGCGCAATCACGCTGCATTTCTAATCATTTGTATATCTGACCGACATGTACCTTCATGCCAAGTTTCGTTACGATCCCACAATTATTTATTGGTGCGCAAATTTTTATGGTAATGAGTGTATGCTATTTTACTATTGCAAATGCAAAATTTACGCTGTGTGTGGGTGGGTGGCTTTTGGGTGTATGTGTGTGTGTTAGATTAAGTTTTTTTGACAAAAAATGCAAAGAGTCCAAAATCCGGAAAAATCCAAAATTCGGAATGGCCGAGGACCGCAGGTTTCCGGATTTGGGACTTTGTACTGTATTTTGATTTGCTTATTAATTTCTGTATGAATATCTATTACCTTCAAATGAAGAAACATCTTTATCCAATTAAAAAAAAGATTCAAGAACTTATATTTACTACGAAAGCTATCTTTAGAGGTCAGTCCTATTTTGAGTCAGTCCTCTCCTCCCTCAGACGCATTTGTGATTTTAGGTACCTTTAAACTCTTATATGCACAACTTATCATACTACCAGGTGAGAACAATTAAATATACTTCTCACTCTAGTATATAATGAAGATTAAAAAGAAACTGTAGCCGATTTTAAACTTCATCAGAAGAAATTATGGTCCTTTGCAACGGCAGGTCCGTGATTCAGAAAAACCTTGAGGTGACTGAAATCCAATTTTTAGCCTTCGTGTGATTATTCACCTTATATTTAATGACTGTAGTGACTACAAACCATGTTTTAGGTTTAAAATCATTTCATGGTACTAAATGTCAATAAACACGGGCTTTAGTAAATGTAGGATAATCTCTCACGATCGAAACTTTCTAGATGCTACCACCACAGAGAGCATTGTCACCAAACGAAAGCAATAAACTACTAAAAGAAGCATCTAATACGACTTTTCAATGCGCAACTATACTAGCTCTGACACTTCATATTCTGAAAATGCTGACGGTCTCTTTCGTTCACAAGGGAACTTTTATTAGCAGGATGATACCACTGGATTGGAGAATGAACCTCCAGACATTCGAAATTGAAGATTTTTTTTAACCATAGAATTTTTTTGGGAAAAAATCTGTGAAACACATAACAGGTTACAAGTAATAAATGTTTGTGAAAATAGGAGTGTGGAGCAGGGTTCTTTTAAAAAGTGATAAAGAAAAATAATTCAGGTTTCAGATTAGAGTAGACTGTTCAAGATTCTCGACATCAGATATAGTGTACATACCTTTCTGACCTGAGGAAAGAAGAAATATTTAACATTTTCAAAATGATTTCTCAACTCTTTTACGTTCCTATCTCGCTTCTTGAGTTCAAATAAATATTTGATAATTTTTTAATTTTTTTCGCTATCATTTGTGTAATTTACATTAACATTACAAAAAAAATTATTTGACTTGTGCTTTTTCTTCAAATATATCAAAGCTATACAGGGTCACAACTGAACTGGGCAGTTGCCCCTTATTTTCTAACGCTGTTTTAAGTTTTCAACTTGAGGAAATATGAACAAAAGTGAATAAATATATTGAATTAACTAGCGTATAAACACTCACTCACAAAATGTACAAAATTTTTTCAAAAAATCAATCAGGAAGTCCACAATTTTTAGGATAAAAGTTGAAAAGTGAACAGTTACCCCAGTTGACGGTATACTTTTTATTTTTATAAATAAAATTTGATAATTTATTCCACAAAGTTCCAGATAATTACTATTCCTACGATTCATTTAGCGTTGTGTAAAAAGTATTTTCAACCACTTATAGACCACATTTCCGACTCGTATTTCGAAAAGGATTCCCGGTAAAGTTTTGGGATATCACAAAAATTTATATCTGTTTACTGGGAACTTGATATGTGCTTAGGGGTTTTCCTAATTAGAAAGGGATTGTGACGGAACTTCATTATTTTCAGATCAGTGTCATTTCACAAATTAATTTATGTAACTAGCTTTATTATTTCAAAACTACAAAAAGGACATATATATTTTAATATAATATTTTTTAGAAAATTTGAAAACATAGCCAGATTTTTTTAAATGGTGCTTTTGAGAACAATTGATTTAATACTGTACCTAGTTTTTAAAAAAAAAAAACATCTTTTGTTCGATACTCTATTTAAATTTTACTAATGTAGTTTCAAATCAATATTTGCTCTAAGATTTCACAATTTTACTGAAAAAATATATACCTGCCTTAAATACTTAATTAACATAAAATTTAATTAAATTCAAATTTACATAAAAAATAAAATTCAATGTGATACGTCGCTTTCTCACACCAATCGGTATAGTGGTAACAGCGCTTGTGTGCCAACCAGTAGACCATGGGTTCGAATCCCGCTTTGTAGGCGGATGGTAGGTGGGTAGGTATTTGAATTTACGTCTTACTAAGGGAACAATACAATGGGCTTTTGGTAACTGTCCGCGACTAATCCCAAAGTGAAAGATTCAAGGACAACACCCTGTAATTTTATTCCACTATCAGATGACTAGAGTGGATAACAGCTCATATGTTGACCTGTGATGGAACCCCACTGTCCTAACCTCTTCACCATGCCAGCGTGAGGACATTTGAGGCCGTGACATATTTTGCCTGCATCAGCCCCCACTTCACGGGGATCTTTGTTTGGATCGAATTTTGAACTCACAGGTCTCCGATTGCTAATCCATGCCTCTACTAGCTGGTCTACCAAGGCCCCTGTATGAAAAATATTGGCTATCGTCCCAGTCAGGGGTAGCGGCGACTCACCCACTGGATTCTCTTCCACATGTAGTCGTCAGTTCACTCTTTGGAGTACCTGAAGTCAGTGGATGTGCGTTACATAAAAATGTTCTCTATTTCTTTCTTTGTCTCATTTACTGTTATTAAACAATTTTACCTGAAATAGTCTCAAACCATTCATTTCATAACTACCTACTAATCTGACATTCAAAACTGAAAACACAAGCTTTTTTAGTTGTACCAAAATATAACCTATCTGGCTTCACTGTAATACAAATAAGATTAAAAGATGGCGACTCCTTATATTCCATATTCTATGATCAATCTATCACACAGACTGCATTTGTGATGCGGGTTACTTATAGTTTAGACCAACAATATTATTCAATCATAAAACACATAAGGCATATCAAAAATAAGGAAACTAACAAACATTGCTGTCAGAAATTTTCTCATCAGTTTGATCTCAAACATGCGAAAAAGTCTAATATCCTAGATCTTTTTTAGAGTTAGACATTAAAATCCATACCAATTTTTAAGTTATCAGACATATCAGTGTTGCTCTGCTTTTGCACATGACGTAAAAGAGCTTTTTTTAAAATTATGATAGCAACTGTGAAATTACCATCCCCAACCGAACGGCTACAGTAAGGTGTGGGGAGAAAAGAGACATCCTGTTTGTGCTCGAAAAAGGGTGGATGTTTTGTGCTTCGGCTATGTTAAACCAAAGTGTTTTTGCTGCATATAACTTTTTATTTAACTGTAATATCCTATCTAGTCTAGAAATAAACATGCTCAGAGTTCAGTGTTTTTAATCAGATGACAATTCATCAAACGAAGCTAATATCATGTAATCAAATAGCAACAATGTTGAATACTAACATATTTAAAATTGAGCTTTCCCTAGTGGTTTTGTGTTTAGCTTTTTACTGAAGATGGTATATGTGATAATCCTCAAAAAGATCATTGACTACTTTGTTGTTTTTTAATATCTCCATTAGACGGTTTCTGAAGCTTTATATAATTATATTTAGCCTATTTCACAACACCAGTATACAGAAAAATGAGACACTTTTTAATTATCTATTATATATAATTAATAACTGCTAACAATATTATATCTGTAATAAAATAACAAAGAATAATCATGAAAACAGAACGACAAATATGAAAACATTTTTTACTCATCTGAAAAATAATGTTTATTTTACTTTCCAAAATTTCATGTTTTCCGTATTTTTGTGATACGAATTCCTACTCTCCATTTATTCGATCATCCCTTTCTACCTCTAAACTATCCTGAATTTCTACCAAATCTGTTTTCTCTCAGTGCCCCTTACTATCATTGCAACAAACCCCATCCTCCCATTCAATTATATCAGCAGAATTTTCAGTTTTCCCTCCTTATTTATTGCATGCAGTAACTACACATATCCCACCAAAGGATTGATCTGAAAACTTCCCTTTCTCTCTGTGCATTAAAACGTTGAAATCATGCAACGGCAATATATCACCCGAACATAAAGTAGGTGTAATTGCACAACAGATCTCTACTTCCGAATCGCCATATTTGCTTTTTCCCGATTACCTCAGCTTCAAAACTATAATATTTGCCCGTATTTGATTTCCAAAGGCCCCTTCAAAAGCCGCATTTATACCGGAGTGTTGCAAACACGTCCAAACATCGAAGACATTCCGAGAAATAACACTAATTTTATCGTTAAGATCTCATGTCGGGATGGCGATTTGGCGAGTATGCAACACCAATTTTGTTTTCCACTAGGAGTCGGAAAAGATCAAGGGATCAAAATTTGGGGAATATTTCTCCATGACGAAATTTGGAATGAAAATTATCTTCTATTTCGTCCCCTTTCGGTGTTCAGACTATCACACCTCCACCCTTTCTCTACCTCTATAACTCTTGTGTTGTGTGACTGTGGTTCGTTTCATCTACTGTAGAGGGCAATACTTCATAGATATGTATATAATCTATTTATTCATCACTCTAGGTTAAATAAGAATACATTTCAATATAGTGGAAAACAGCAGCAGAGAGCCCCTCACGTCCGTTTCCTCCGGTCTCCGTGGGTCGAATCTCTTCTTCCTTTTTCCTCTCCCCTTTTTCTCCTCCTGACCCGGGGTGACCTTTCATAGACACCCCAGCCAACGTCCCTAGAAGATGTCCCCCCTGCCAGACATTCCTTCCTGTGTTGGCCGGAGAACCTCCTAACCTCACACCTCCCCACAGGTTTAAAATTGTCAGACTCCTTGGTCTTACAATTAAGAACCTTAAATTAAAGGGGGCAGGTATACTGGTGCCCTTCCAATCGACACCACCGAGCCAAATCGGAGTCTGTGTAAGATTGTCTGTGTCCCTAGTTGGCCAACATGCCTCAACAATAATCTCATGCATGAGTTTACAAACTAAGTACTGATCCAATTATCGACACTAATCAATACACCAAATAGAAATAGGGGAAAGGAATATATGCAAAAATCTAAATCAACATAAATACCAAATTATAACAAATTACTTCCTTCAAACCCAATATAAATGCAGTACACAAAAATAACCATTGGTAAGAGTAAAATACTGCACATCACAACAACATTTTTAAAATAAAATTGTACTGCCCCTTACAACACTAACTTAATCAGCATAACTACTGTACATCATAACTTTTAGAAAAATCTCAATTTACCGACAGTACCATTTCATCAGTGGAAGCACTTAAAAATCATAACTCTTCCTGGCAATATAATTTCATTAACGGTCAACACTTTTAAATATTCATTTCATATGCGTACTATAATGAAAATGATCAAATACATAAACACAGGAACCTAAACAAATTGAAAACTTAATTATATACAGCCTAATCCTAATTTCAAACATTCATTTATTCCGTAAACAGTGGTTCTCCAGGCCCTTAAGGACCTCTTTGTAGTTTTCCTCCCACCTGGTCTAATTACCCTTCCTTGTGTCTTCGCCACAACCGCCTGGTTACCCGCCAAAGTCTCCGAGGCCCCTCCTAACTTTTCTGGTGTGCGAGTCAAGGGAACTGTTCGCTGACGAATCTTTTTCTGTATACCGATCTGTCGTTGATCCAGAATATCCATCTCTACCCCGCATCGCTTAACAACAGCGTCCCGGGACTGTTTGGGCAGAATATTCCCTTCATGTTTCCCCTTATGCAACTCTGAAGTTTCACAAACGCACTCCTTTTCACCCGACTTCCCCTTCATTCCGAGACCCAAACTTTCCATCTCTAGCCCTTGCTGCTTAACCCCAGTATTGTTCCCTAACGCCCTGGGCGACATCTCACTCTGGTCTCCACCCCCTTTCCTAGACCTTCGCCTTTTCCCATTCTCCTGAGTACATCTGTGACTCTCCCCCACCTTGGTAACTTCACCAGGAATGTCCGATTGGTCCCTTCCCGATGAATCCGTTGGGTCATCCACCTCGTCCCGTGCATTTTTGTGACCTTCAGCCACCTCCCCCTGGGTCGCGATAGCGTTTCTCCCCGTTTCTTTGCCCACGAGTTCCTTCCCTTGTTCCTCGTCTTGCAAAGTTTCCGCTGACTTTTTAACATCAGTTGAGGAAGGGTCAGTTCTATTTTCCTGCCCCTTCCTCTCCTCCCTTTCAGCTTCTATATCAGCTTCTCTTTTCTCTCCTAAATTCCTTTCATTAATAATCTCTGTTACCCAAACCTTTACAAATTCTTTCTCGTATGATTGTGATCCTAGTATTATTTTCCTTAAATCCGCGACTTTCGCATTCGGCGGTACCTCCTCCCCTAATTCGATTGCCAAATATCTCATCTCCTCCATCCTAGCTCTCCCAAGAAATGCCATAGTGATCCCCGTGTAAACACAATCAACTTTAACAATAACAACCAGCTTCAATAATTACTCAAGCAAATACACAAATATTTTTCAAACATGCACTTTGATGTTCCATTATAATTCCCCTAGTCACTCTATTAAATATTCAAACACTTTCAATAAGTAACTAATTATATTCAAAACATCTGCATAATGTTACACTATTATTTGCCCACAGTAATTCCTAAAAACTAATCCTTAGATGATATACATTACACCTTAAATCCTACGATTCCATAGCCCCATCAAAATAAATACACCTCATAGCACAAATATAAAATAATCACAATCACACTACTTCTCATACTGGATCAATTTAGAAGGGACCTACCCCAGTACCCTTCAAGGTATATGAGTTAACTGCAGAAGACGCACTTCCCTCTTTCCTCACTTGCGACGCACAGTCCTCAGACATTTTTCCGGTTGCACCCGGAATCACTCATCAGACGTTAACCTCCTCAGGTTCGATTCACTGCATTTCCATCGCACGACGCTCGACCCAGCATTTTCCTTCTATCGCACGACGCTCGAACCAGCATTTTCCTTCCTTCGCCCCTAGTCGACCCCAAGCGCATCTCCAGGATCACTCTTCCGATGTGGACGCCCCTCGGTCCAAGATCGCTGCTATTCCATCACACAGCATCCGGCCTTGTCGATCGCTTCTTCAAACGCTCCTGGTACGCAACCAACAACTATCCAGGTGTCGAAAAGGATCCCTCTTCCAATGTTAATCCTTCCGTTCAGGCTCGATGTCTTTCCATCAGGCTTTCCCGCTCGCGTCCCTCGCTCATTTCACAGCTTTGGTCATCGGCATCCAGCGTCCCTCTCCACCATAGATCCTTCCGACTGGGACAGATTATCACACCTCCACCCTTTCTCTACCTCTATATCTCTGGTGGTGTGTGACTGTGGTTCGTTTCATCTACTGGAGAGGGCAATACTTCATAGATATGTATATAATCTATTTATTCATCACTCTAGGTTAAATAAGAATACATTTCAATATAGTGGAAAACAGCAGCAGAGAGCCCCTCACGTCCGTTTCCTCCGGTCTCCGTGGGTCGAATCTCTTCTTCCTTTTTCCTCTCCCCTTTTTCTCCTCCTGACCCGGGGTGACCTTTCATAGACACCCCAGCCAACGTCCCTAGAAGATGTCCCCCCTGCCAGACATTCCTCCCTGTGTTGGCCGGAGAACCTCCGAACCTCACACAGACAATGACCCGCCCTCTTCTGCTCTTCGACATCCCGTGGCTCACACCATCTTCTGTTCGCAGAGGTGACATCTTATCCTCATAGCTAGTACTTTGTCTTCGACACAAAGGGGTGATCACTCTTTTCTACAAAGAGGTGAGCACTCTATACACCGGACTGGGTTGCAAAGGGGTCAACAAAAGGGGTTGGTAAAACGACTTCGACATAAAAAAAGGGAGAAAAATGTTTGCAACTTCAATGTAAACGCGACTTAAGATCACTTGACCTATGACCAGTTCCTCTGCATCTCACAAACGTCCTTCGTGAACACACGAAATCTCGGCTCCAGTGTTAACCATAAATTCAGCTGAATCACCACCGTTCTCAACGCAAACGTTCTTTTCACTCGGAATATCTTTCGGTCCCACTGGTAATGAAAATGATCTTCCCTCTAAGCTTACCCTAGCGACAAAATCGACTCTTTTGACCTTGACGTTCCCTTTTTCTTCATACTGTACCATATGGTACTAGCCGACCCTTTTCTCTAACACGTGGACGCTGGAATGTGCATCAACATCCAGACGGTGACAATAACAACCTCAGACTTTACACGTGCGGTCTTAACAAAATACCGAAAGAGAGTTTTTCTCATCAGCGGCCAGGCGTTTCGTTTGGTCACAACCCTATTTCCTTCCCCTTGTGTCTGGCAATTGAGCTCAGAGATGCGATAAACCGTGCTCTGCGTTTTCAGGAACGATTTTCCCATCGACACAGCTGGAGTTTCCGTCGGTTCCCTAATCCCATGTCTGGAATGAAGATTAGCCTTTGGGAACTCAAGTCGGCGTTACAGACGGTTTTTGCATCTGTGTGGGGGTGTCTTGATTTCTGTTGAAGACATAAACATCTCTTGCCAGGGCTCGCAATTCACCCCCCCCCCCTCCCGTTCGCAGCTGCGGTTCTGCGGAACCAAGAGAACGTGGACTTGAGCAGGAGACTGATTCTGAATTCGACGAGAGACAGACGTCTCGGGTTTGTGGAGAGCCATTGTTGCTTTGGCTCCAGGCAGGATTTCGACTGTCGATGGCTGTGCCCAAAATTTTAACTTCTAACTTACTTGTAAATATTTTAATTATCTAAATAATTAGTTTAATTTTAAACCAGCTGTCCGTCTAATTCTTATATGATGGTACAATACTCTTCTCGTTTCAACCGGGGCTATCGTAAAGAAACGGGCCGAAACCTGCGGTCACTTCAACCTCACAAAAGTGGTGCTATTACTTCTGTTTGTTCTCGCAGATATTCATGCTTTAGAAGGCGCTCGGAACATACAAATATGTAGCTTTCTTCAGATTTATAATGATAACTGATTCAGACCGTACCTGAACGGTAAGATGGGTGTACATAGTAAAAAATGTTGGAGGAGGCTTCTCTTCTGACTTCACGGTATGAGTGATAGTTACTCTTATGGGGATTCATCAGGCGCTTTTCATCGCTAATGATGTAAGTATAAAGCCACGTTTGCACAGGAATCATAGACACGTGTTGACGACATTTTGATAAACGGCACTAAATTTGTGGACGACAGATTTGGCGTGTATGCTATACAAATTTTGTTTTCCAGGAGTCGGTAAAGATCAAAGGACTTTGACATTTGTCGTCGAGAAAAGTTGCACTGCTTTTTCGGTGTTGCAAGACATTCCCCGCAACCCTCTCTGCCCGTTAACATTCAACAAAAACACCTCTACGATAGTTACCTCCCCTCCTCCACTCAGTTCAAATCCCCCTTCAAACTGTACAAAACGTGCAAGCGAAAGGCGGTACAATCAAATGGCAGAATAAGCCTACTCAGTAATGAAAAAGTAAAAACGAAATACGAGCTTGATGTGTTTGGGGAGCATGTGGCTTTCCAATTACGCAAATGTACTGATTTACATGATCTGGCGATGACAAACAAAGAATTAACCAGGTTTTATTTTATCTGGAAATGTCACACGTAAATAGACAACGTAACCAAAATTTACCATCTCATTCGTGGGATAACAGCAGGATTGATTATAATGCAACTACTTTTAGTGAAACTACATCCAGCAATCAACAACACTTATTGGTTGCTTTCACATTATCACCAGGTGAATAGTCCCTTGAACATTCCATTTCAATCCTAAATGGAATTTGTGTAGGGACAACGAACTTGAACTATAGGCTTACCGAGGACAACAATTCATGTGACGTTACTAATGAGGACAATGATTATACCATCTTCTAATTATAATTTTTATCTTTTTCAGTAACGTTCAAACTATAACGTTAAATAATATAGTAACTGATGAAAAGTAGAATAACGTTAGTAGATCACTACTTTGTTAGTCTTATTCCAAGTATTACTTTATACATAGTATTTGTTTTTTAACTGTAATTTTATGTGTAAACTAACTTATGTAAGTTAAAATAAACGTATTTGACTGTGACTACTATTATTGATTTTACTTCCCTCCTCAAAAATACTTAAGCAGGTAAAAATATTCAAAAATATTTTTGAAGTGTACCAGTATTGTTCACCATTTCAACAATATTTAGAAGTTGCTTGGTATTTTTAATTATGCAGAAATTGGAGTAGAGTTGGAGTGCAGAAGCAGAGTTGGAGTATTTTTAATTATGCAGAAAAAAATATTTTCTATATAGAACGTAAGCTGAAGTGCCAGAAAGACTGGTACAATCGAGCGTATGCAAATAAGGGAGAAATGCAGCCTATCAACGTAAGTAGATTTGGTCAGCAGCGCTTGTATAAGACAACAGGCAGCTAGGAAAGCTGTTAGATCTTTTTCTGTTGATACAATGACAGGTTATCACGATTTAATTAACTTTGAACGTGGCTTAGCAGTCGACACTCGTGAGATGGGGCACAGTCTTTCCGAAGTGGAGATGAAATTTTGATTTTCTCCCACGACTGTTGCAAGAGAGTCTACCGTGAATATAAAGAATCCATGAAAAAACATCAAATCGACAAATGGGAGGGCGGAAAAAGACCATGAAGGAACGGGACCATCGACGGCTCAGCAGACTCTTTTTTCTAGAAAGACGCTCAACACTGCCTCAGATTGCTACAGATTTTAATGTTGAGGCATCAACAAGGTGTCAGCGTGTGAACTGTGCCTCCATGATATGGATATTTGGAGCCGAAGGCCCAGTCGTGTACCCTTGATGAATGCAAGTCACAAAGCTATGCGCCTCGCCAGGGCTCCCCAACACCGCCATTGGTCTGTTGAAGACTGGAAAAACGCTGTCTGGTCTGACGAATCTTATTTTCAGTTGTATGGGTTGATGGCCGTGTACGAGTATGGATAAAACTCCATGAAGCCATGAACTCCGAATGCTCACAGGGGATTGTTGAAGTTGATGGAGGGTCTCTCTTGGTATGAGGCAAGTGTAGTTGGCATGATTTGGAACCTCTGGTACGTCTAGAAAAGACCGTGACAGGTGGCCCTCGCGGCATCATCATTTCCGATCACTTACACCCATTCATGTCATGTGTTCATTCCGACGGGTTTGGACAATTCCAGCAACGCGACACCACACACGTCAAAAGTTGGGATCAAGTGGCCTCCAGGAACACTCTTCTGACTTCAAAGACCTCCGTTGGCCACCACAATCCCCCGACATGAACATTATTGAGCATATCTAGTATGCCTTACAGCGTGCTGTACAACACAGGTATCCGTCACCTCGCAATTGTGGACTGCCTTGCAAGATTCATGATGTTCTTTAGCTCTAAGATACCTTCACACATTAGTGGAGTCCATGCCACGTCGTGTTGCGACAGTTTGGCGTGTTCTGGGTGGACCTATAAGATATTAGGTGTGTACCAATTTTTCTGGTACTTCAGTTTAAACATAACCGTACTATTGTAAATATATCTGAAATATACTCTATTGTTGTTGTTGTGTTTTTTATCGTTCATTTTTTCTTGGTGATAATTGAATCCATGATCTCATAAAAGAGTTGTTGATATTTTGTAATAAGAGTGTGTATTATTGATACCTAAACCTTATAGAACTTAAGTCATACTTTTTTAAGTACTAGAAAACGTTCACATTTGATACTTACTTTCACGATATCCTTGAGTAGTTCTATCAAAACCTCACAAACCTCTGGTACAAGAGATTTTTTTAGAGATATTTTGAACAAATAAGAAAGATTAGTGTGTGATACAAAGTAAAAATAGAATTTGTAGGTATATTTTCTTTTTAGTTAAAATATTTTCACGGTAAAAATATTTATATTTTGATAGGCTACCACCTTTATGTACAGAAAATTCCTTAAAATTTAATTTTTGAATTATATTAGCCTCAGACAATCAAAAATAATTTCGTAAACTCATATCAAGACTAAAAGAAATTTCAGAGCACATATGATTTACAGACCCTATGGTTTAATAAGCCAACAGTCATATTAATAATCTATATAAATAAGAATAGAGTGTTTGTTTGTACATTGAATATTTTCGACCCATTTCAAGTTTTTTATCTGTTATAAACCCCTTCTGATGCAAAATCTGTCTCTTGTGCGTTTGGTGTCTGTTCATCTGTAATAAATAAAAGCAATAATAAAATACCTTGGTATCGTATTCTTAGTATCGGACGAAAGTATAACCTTATTTATACATAGATGGTATACTTACATACGTAGATGGATATGCATTAATAGGATTAGTGTCCAAAGTAAATTATACAAATTACAAAGAAGTCGAAAAGGTGTTAAAATGTTATCTTATTCAACGACGAAAATGGTTTTATAATCTAATTACATCTTCAATCTAGAGTAAACCAATGCAACCCGAGTAAATGTCGGGAAATTTGGTGGTTATAAATAAATACGAAACAGTTCGAAATGGAAGTTTTAACTGTTTTAAAAGATTACTTACAAATCATATTGTGGATTTGTTTCATGCTTTATATAAAGTAGAACAACAGTTTATAACAACATTTTAAACTGTCAAGGTATCAAAAAATGTATTTTTGAATTACATAATTTACCCTAAAAATAAGTACAACATAAATCAAGATAATGAATATTATACTTTAAGACAAAAAAAGTTGCATCTAGAAGAAATTGTCAGAATGCAATGAAATTTACAAGGTTGATAAAGTGCTTTTATGAATGAGTAAATGATTAAAATTTGAGACTGAACTATGCAAATTTTATTGAGAAAAATTCAAAAAAGTGGTATCACTTAGTATGGCGTATGACCACCATTATTCCTAATGCAGCATGTCAAGCACCTTGGTAGTGAGTCATACAGGCTCTTTATAAAGTCCTGCGACAGTCAATCCCATGCTGCTTGAACCCTGTCACGTAGTTTCAGCAGATTACACAGCACGGGTGGAGTGTTGACATCTAATCCAATGGCATCCTATACATTTTTGATCGAGGACAGGTCCTGCAATTTTGCCGGACATGGTAAGATATCGTTGTGTCGTAGATAAGCTCTTGAGACGGCAGCAATATGGGTTTGAGCATTGTCTTGTTAAAAAAGCGTGTGAACCTGGGAGTTAAGGAATGGGAGTGTAACTGGCTGTAAAATTTCTTGTACGTAACGCTGGCCTGTCAAGAAGCCCGTAACAAATACCAAAGATGATTTTTCATCATACGCAATTGCACCCTACATCATGAGACCAGGTCTTCTGGACATGTGACGTTGCACAACAAACCGCGAATCTTGGCGCTGACCACGTTGCCTCCACACACGGATTCAATTGTCGTCTCCATCCAGACAGAAGCGGTATTCTTCAGTGAAGACCATTCGACGCCCCATATCCGTATGGCACGACACCATTCCAGTCTTTGACGGCGATGCAATGCTGTTAAAGGCAGTCGTCGTAACGGTTTACGTAAATTTAGTCCCACGTCGTGAAGCCGTTGAAAAATGGTGCGATCACTTATTGGATGATTGAGATAGATTCCCACTGCCCGTTGGATGTGTACAAGACTGGTTGTTAGATCAGTACGCGCATGTTTTACAACACGTCGATTCGGTTTTTCTAGGTCTTCCTGAGCCTGGTTGACTCAGGCATGTGCCTTGTTGTACCCATCGCTGAAGCAGTGTAGTAACATCACTACAACCAATATGTTGCGCAATCCGTCGATTAGACCATCCACCTTCTCGTAGGCCAATTACTCGGCCTGTGTATCTATTTAACGCGCGATTTCTTTCCTAAATAAAAGGTTTGACATTACGCGTCGTCCGTTTCTGTTGCCTTCTCTAGATTTCACTTATTATTATGACTCGAACAAAATTCTTATTAGTTGATCATTCACATTGAAATACACTAGCGCCATCTAATGGCTAGACAGAGACTGAACACGTATATAGTAAAGTGTACCAAAGGTGTCATGGATTGGTCAAACGGTATAGATTTGTATAAAGAACAGACAAAAATATATACACATAACTTTACTTAACGGCAGCTATCTTTGCAGCACGTTTATTTCCAGACTAGATTAGGACATTGCAGTTAAAAATAACAGTATATATAGCAAAACACGAAGGCTTAACATAGCTGAAGCACGGGACAACACATCCACCTTGCTTCGAGCATAAACAGGAAGTCTCTTTTCTTCCCACGCCCTACTGTAGCCTTTTGGTTGCAGCTTAAGGGTAGTGATTTCACCTCCATTCCGAAATCGGACACTTTAGATCTGAATTTCATCACACACTCAATTGCTGAAGAATTTCACAGTAAAATAATCTTGTGTTTAGTAGATTGGGAGTTAGCAAACCACATCTATAGTAAACTCGACACACAGGAGGTAAATAACTACGAAGAGGTTAAGGTAGCAATCTTTAGCGAACTAATGGTTTCTGTCGAAAATTTAAAATACGAGTATTATATTGGATACAGTTTATTTACCGGTCTTAGTACTCAACATAATATGGTCCGTAGAGTAGGAGGCGTAGTGACGCTACATCGTTTTTGCCTTTCGTAAAATTAATGTGCTTCAGGTTCCCCTCGCGTTCTTCATTTGTTTATTTTCTTTTCTCCATTAGGTTCGTTCCCCTCTCGTTAAGTGTTTCTCCATTCGGTACTTGCTGTTTTCAAAATACCTAAAGCGAAACTAGCCTTCAATGAATCTAAGTTTATTTTTAGTGTAAAAGGAATAGATAGAAATGTTGATAAAGTAAATCAATTGATTTCAGAAAAGAAATATTAATTCTTAAAAGAAATTAAATCAAAGTAGTCCAATCTTTGTAATTCTTTAGAAACTTGTTTTTATGAATTGATTAAAAATAGTGAATCATTCTATGATGATTATACAAGTGCTGTAAATAAGGTAATTGATGCTTCTGCAAAGATGGAAGTATTTATTGCAAAGCTTGATTCATGTATCAAAATGGCTGTATCGGAATCACCAACTAGAACTTCTGGAAATTATTTAAATTTACCTAAATTTGATCTTTCACGTTTTAGTGGAAACTTGGATGGCTGGTTAACCTTTAAAGAAATCTTTCTTTTGGCCATTGATGACAACAAAACCCTCTAAAATTTGCAGAAGTTCCAATACTTAGCAGCATCGGTAAAATCAGAAGCATCCAAATGGATTAAAGGTTTCCACGTGTCAGGAGAGTATTATAAACAGGCGTGGGATACTTTAGAAAATTGATATGACAACAAAAAGATGTTAGCATATAATCAGTTAAATAAGTTGTTTAACCTTAAATCTTTAAAAGTATATACATATAAGTCTATTTTGTAAATCCTTGACACTTGCAATAAATCATTGAGAAATCTCGAAACTTTAGAATTTGAGATGAATTTACTCGTTGATTTATCTTGTTTATAGTGTTCAAAGTTAATTCGATGGCAATATGCGTACCCTTAGTGAATTAACATTAGACTCTCAACATTTTCCAAAATTCTCTGAAATGACCTCCTTCTTCGAAAAACAAATAAGGAACATTCAAAATATAAAGGAATCAAGTAGAAAAATAGATACAAGGTCCAACTTTGTTCCTAAAAGGCATGTGTTGAACGCGTCTTTTGTAAATAACTCACTTGTTAAACCAGACAATGCTTATTTATTTGTCAAAGGGTACAACCAATTAATAAGCGTCCGGATTTTCAAAAATTGTCATTGGATCAACGATGGGATTTTGTTAAAAATAAAAAGCTTTGAATAAATTGCTTTGGAAATAATCATTTAGCATTTGACTGTTTACTCAATGTTAGGTGTAAGCAATGTAATTAGAAACATCATAGTCTTTTGCATCGAAATGTAACAGAGCCTACAGTCGTGGAGTCAAATGCATTCCAAATGAATGAAATTGATCCGATTTGCTTAAAAAATCAATCTTTTTCCGTTAAAACTCTACTCAGCACAGCAATCATTCGCGTAAAATCAAAAAATTATGATTGGGTCAATGACCTCGCTCTTCTACACAGTGGCTCTCAACGAAGTCTAATTTCTGCGGCTTTTAGTAAAATATAAAAGTTAGTGACAAAGAAAACAGTCCATAAATTAGTGGCATCAATAATTCAATTGCTGAGACTTCTTTCAATGAAATCACTCTAACTTCCAAACCTCATTTCAACAGTGAAAATTTTTTATGGATGCCTTAGTAGTAGAAAATATAACAATGAACTAGGAGGCGCGCCCCCTGCTCGCTAACACTCGCCAACCCCCGGATGATTGATTTGCAATCCTCATTGGTTTGCTGCGCGAACCTTGTTCGCTTCGCTTGGATCAATGAACACATGTGTCCTAGCAGAAGGGTTTGCTTACAAAATATGATGTTCCAAAATAATAATTTTAAAATATAAATTTGTTATATTACAGAAAAGTTATTCAGTACCTCTGAAATCAGAACTTGAACAATTTGGAATTCCAATGAAAACTTTGAGCAAATTGTTACTCGAAATGTGAGCTCTGCTTTGAAATAGAATACCCAACAAGTTGTTTGTGTGTACATTTCTCCAGCACTCGAGCCACCCATACACTTTTTCACTGAGTTTATTGTCGAAAGTTTGCAGTGTCAGTGTCTTGTTGAGCTATAATTGTTGGCCCTGAAAATATCATTTTTTTAATGGTCCTGAAAAGAGCCCTTGTTTTTGACATTTTAAAAGAAAGTAGTGTGGTGAACTTTAATTGGTCATTTTTTTTAATAAAGTCCTGAAAAGGGCCGTTTTTTAATAGCCCTAAAAAGGGCTGATTTTTTAAAATGGCCTTGAAAAGAGCCCTTGTAATTGACATTTTGAAAGAAACTCATGCATATGAAGATAACAAATAGTAAAACCAAATAGTATAAATAATGGAAGCAAATAGTGAAATTAAATAGTAAAAATAATAGAAACAAATAGTAAAATAAAATAGTAAAAATATTAGAATAGTAAAAGTTCTGCCATTACGTCTTGAATCACTTTCAATTAAGCTTTCTCTTTAAGCTCGTCTTATCCTCTTTCTTTGTTTTCTATATAAGCTGCAACAGCTCGACTAATATTATTTTTTTGCAATAAAATTTCATCCGATAACGCTAAAATTCAATTGAAACGCGAGGCTTCGTGGTAAACAAACAATCGTACAGTGTTGCCAAAATGCGATTTAAAAAAATAACGTGTTTCTTGTGTGACACGTAAGAGAATTATATAACAATGACTATCACTAACTTTTCTCTAAATCAAATATTGTGGCCACATTTGGAAGGACTAAATTTGGCTGATCCACATTTCTACAAAAACGAAATCTATAGATGTATTGGTTGGTGCGGATTTATTTATAGAGCTCTTTTCAGGTGATAAAATCATCGGTCCGAAAAGAATGCCCTCTGCTATCAATTCCAAATTGGGATGTCTACTTTCGGGTCCAATCTACTCGTGAGAAGAAAAATCATCTGTGATAAATTGCCATGTTGTGATAGACTCACAACTTAACTCGACACTACAAGGATTCTGGCAGGTGGAATCAGTTCCAGAATCATCATTTAAAGATCCCTGTGAAGAGGTTTTCTTGAAAACAGTTAATCGAGATTCAACTGAAAGATACATCGTAGACATGCCATTAAAATTGAAGCCCACAATAGGTGATTCAAAACCTCAAGTTTTGAAGCGGTTCCAGTAATTAGAATCAAGGTTCACTAAAAATTCACAATTCAAATCTCAGTAGAGCCAGTTTATGCAAGAATACATCTCACTAAATCATATGCAGTTGGCTCCCGCCTCAGAGGAAAATACTTCTAGCTTCTACTTACCTCATCATGGAGTGTTGAGGGAAGACAGTACAACGTCAAATTACGTTTTGTCTTTGACGCTTGGTCTAAACATTCGAACGGGCATTCCTTAAACTACTTTCTTTAAATCAAACCTAAGCTGCTTCCAGAACTTTTCAAAATCCTAGGGAAATTCCAAACGCATCGTGTAGCATTCTCTGCTGACATTGAAAAGATGCCAATACAGATACTTGTAAATCCTGGTCACACAGATTTTTAGAGAATTCTTTGGAGATTCAAGGAAACTCAACCAATCTCAATATACAGGTTGCTTACTGTCACATACGGGACATCCCGAGCTCCTTATTTGGCAATAAGAACCTTACAGAGGTTGGCTGAAGACAATAAAATCGAACATCCTCAAGTATTCAAAGTGGTAATTGAAAACTTCTATGTGGAGAGAGATTATCTTCTTTGCGGTACCCAGTCCATAGAAGATGCCCCAAAATCTGATAGCAGAATTGAATGAAGTCATGTAGGGTGGAGGCTTTTCCTTGAGAAAGTGGTCTTCCAACATCCCAGATGTCATTGCAGCATTACCAGAGGATAAAAAATACAATAAAACAGACATCATAATCCAAGAAGACCAGGCAATAAAGCAGTTGGGTTGGGTTTGTAACTCAACTGATGACACCCTTAAACTGAAAATCAGCAAGCCATCTGAAGTCGCAACAAAACGCGATCTGCTATCTGTCATAGCGAAGACGTTCGATCCTTCATGACTGTTGTCCACAACTACAATTATCCTGAAGTGATGTTCCAAAAGCTATTTAAAGATGGACTATCAGTGATCGATATCATACCCGATCACATTCTGACCTTGTGGAGAGCATTCGAGTCGCAAATTGAACTCTTGAAAGAAATCAAACTCCCTCGATATGTGGACACTGATGTTGAACCCTGAAAGTCAATTCCAAATCCATGGATTTTCTAATGCTTCTCAGATTTGTTAATACAATTTGAACTCTTATGTCCCTTAATCCCACAATTAAAACAGATTATGTCTTTCTGAGGGCCTTTGAAAAATTTGCAATCAAAGTTTTTATACGATTTCAAACTTTCATGTTTGGTTTAGAAATTTCTAAAGTTTTGTTTGCGTTCGTCGTCGAAGAAATTTTTTCATAAATTTACAACATTTCCTTTAATTTACTTAACTGTTTTACAACCATATAATATTATCTTATTGTATGTAGAATCTGGAATACCATTAGTTACAGTCAAAAATAGAAGAAATATCTATTTGACCTCGTGAACCTATTTCCCTCATAGCGATAAAATAGTCACTTAAAGATTCATTAGATTTCATATATCTATGGTGCAACATTTGATGTAAATCAGCACTATTGAGTTTCGATAAGAATTCTTCCCAGCAAATGTTCTTTTAAAATTTATATATATATATATATATATTATTATATATTTATATATATATATATATATATATATAGCTCTGAACCCGTTAAATATTTTTTCGTTAACACAATTTAAGTACATCATTCGCAATGTCATTTAGTGTGAAAAGTTCTTCAAGATCTTGTATAAAAATTGCAATGGTATGCGAATCAGATGATCCGTTAAAACACTTTATACAGTCAACAAGGTCTCGAAATGATAAATTTAAACCCATACCATTATGTTGTTTTGGTAGAGTTTGATTTGGCAAGATAGTTTCGGTTTGTGTTCGACATTCCATTTACGGAAAAAAATTATCATTCACAGAAGGTTTCATTTGTGAAAATTAGCGTGCTGCCAAAATAGTATTCGATGGAGCGTGTGGAGTAAGGATGCGACTTCGACAGCAAAACATCGATGTTGATAAAATATCGTTCCAAAAACATGGTTTTTATCGTTTTTAAACAACAAACGATGTTTTTAAAATTCAGTGTATTTAAACTTTTTTCCCCATTTCTCAAAACTGGTTTAGAAACTAAGAATGCAACATCGACAGCAAAACATCGGTGTTGAAAATGCATCGCCCCCAAACTATCAATGTTTTTAAAATTCAGTGAATTCAAACGTTTTTCCTCATTTCTTAAAACTGGTTTAGCACCTAGTGATGCTACATCGACAGCAAAACATCGATGTTCAAAATTGAAACATCGATGTTGATAATGCATCGCCCCCAAACTTTCGATGTTTTTAAAATTCAGTGCATTTAAACGTTTTACCCCATTTCTTATAACTGGTTTAGCAACTAGTGATGTGACGTCAGCTCCAATACATCGATGTTTTTTATACAGCATCAATGTTTTGAAAACATCGACATCGATGTCGTATCCCTACTTTTCAGACCCTTCACCTTTGGTCTAAAAGTATGTTCAATTTGCTGATTATGAAAATTATTCTACTCGGTTATTTTTTAAATTTTTATAACGGTACTTTTTTCATATAAAAATAAAACATCGACAACGTAAAAACATCGACAAGTATAAACATCGATGTTACAAAAACATCGATGTTAAATACGATGTTTTGAAAACATCGACATCGATGTCGCATCCCTAGTGTGGAGTGGAACTTTGCCCTTGCGTAAGAGAAGTGTGCACTTCCGTTTCAGAATCGAAACTATTTTCGCTGAGCTGGTTATTGAGAATGAGTGTAATATTCCTCACCTTCCATAGGCGGATTGTAGGGTAATATTCCATACATTAGGTAAGCAGGAGGAAATTGAGTGACTGAGTGGAGGGAAGGGAGGTTATTGTTATATCAAAGCGTTCTATTTTCCCATTGGTTTGAGGGTGATGAGAAGAAGTTAAAAGTTGTTTGATGTCATAATTTCTAAGATATTTTCTGAATCTCGACGAAGTGAAGGCATCATTTCTATCACTGAGCAATTTCTTAGGTGTTTCAACTTGAAATACTTGTTTTAAACACTTAGTGTAAGCTTCAGTATTTTCATTTTTGGACGCAAAAGTCCAAATGTAACGAGTGGCATGGTCTATGACAATGTCTAGATATTTTTTTGTTGAATTATAATAGTTAAACCCGCCAACCGTATCTATTGAAACTCTCTCAAAAGGGTTTTCAACGGGAGGTAAAGAAAATAATAATCCATACATTTTTTGATGACTCTTATTAAGCTGACATGTTTCACAATGTTTAACAAAATTGGTAATATCCAACGTAATATTTGGCCAATAATATTGTGAAGAGATTAAATTTAGCATTTTTTGTACACCTGGATGACCAAATTGGTTATGTGTATCTTCCAATATTTTCCTTCTTAATTTTATTGGTACAACGATTTTTTTAAACCCCTTCTTATATTGTCGATGTTTTCAAAACATCGATGTATTGGAGTCTATGTTTTTGTAACATCGATGTATTGGAGTCGATGTTTTTGTAACATCGATGTTTTATTTTTAAATGAAAAGAGTACCTTAATAAAAATTTAAAAAATAACCGAGTAGCACAATTTTCATAATCAGCAAATTGAACATAAATTTAGACCAAAGCGGCCAAGGATGAAGGGTCTGAAAAGTAGGGATGCGATATCGATGTCGATGTTTCCAAAACATTGATGTTTTATAGACAACGATGTATTGGAGCCGATGTCGTATCACTAGATGCTAAACCAGTTTTAAGAAATAGGGAGAAAATTTTAAATACACTGAATTTTAAAAACATCTATGGTTTTGGGGCGATGTATTATCAACATCGATGTTTTAATTTTGAACATATATGTCATCTTTAACATATAGTATATATATATATATATATATACAACAAATTAACTTATTATATTATGTTTGAACTGACTTTTTATTTCTACTCCTGATACAAAAAATTTATAAATATTTGATTGATGAAAACAGATGTTTAAAATATTTAATTTTACGTAACTTACATTTTGTAATGGAACACGAAAAGCCCAGACGATAACTCATTGACAAGCTAAATTTTGCTATTTGAGACCTGGCAACGCCAGAATTAAGGTTTCAATTTTTTTTTTTATTTTTTTTCAATTTTTCTTTAAAATTGAAAGAAATACCAACCCTGCAGTAAAAGAAATTTATGATTCAAAGTTCCCCAAAATAAAACAAGGCCTTGCAAAACTCTTCGTTATGGAAACTGAAATCCTGCAATTTCCCCAATTCAACCTCCCTACCATTTGTCGTATCGTCAATGATAACCCTGCATTACATTTCATACAGCCATTGACAAGTTCTTATCCATTTCAACGCTCTAGATCAGCACTTAGGAGCTCTACCAAGTGATCATACCGATCCAAGCTTAACTTTTAAAGATTTCAATTAAACAAATTTACAAATACCAAGGCAGGCCCATTTATCAAAGAGCTATACTGTCAATACTGGAGATTGAGGACTGTACCATATGGTACTTGCCGACCCTTTTCCCTAACACGTGGACGCTGGAATGTTTCGGAATGCGAAAACAACTTTATTCTGCACGTGCGGTTCCCCGGTCTCGTATCTGGGATCACGTTTTTGCGGTGGCATGAGAGACGGTTTTCGCAGCTGTGTGTGGGTGTTTCTGTTCGGCAGAGAACATAAACATCTCTAGAGGGCTCGGAATTCACCCCCCTCTCGTTGTCAGCGGCGGTTCTGCGAAGCGAACGTGGATTTTGAGGAATTCGGACTCGAGATTCAACGAGAGACAGACGTCTCTGTTTTGCCAATTGTGTTACTTTGGCTTCAGGCAGGTTTCGGTTGTCGATGGCTGTGCCCATAATTATCTTGTAAATATTTATGTAAATAAATAGTTTAATTTTAAATCAGCTGTCCGTCAAATTCTTACATGACGGTACAGCTTATTATATTGGTGGCAGCGGGGTTGATAGATTAAAACAGCCTCGACAAGTAAATCGAACCTGCCGTTTTGCCTGAAAGAGAAGGCCGATAGAACTTTGAAACCAGAAGTTCGGATTGTCATTTCCGCTGTCGGATTGTCACTTTCGCTGAAACCATAGAACTTCGAAACCAGAAGTTCGGATTTTCGCTGGAGACCGTTCCCTAGTCTTAGAGAAAGCGAGAAGGAGGTACCGGAGTCACCGACCCCATCCATCACCAAAACTCGTCGCAAGAAGTTCTGGTTTTGGTTTCGAGTTGCCGGCCCTTTTCAACGGAGCGTGAGCGGAATCGACGGAAAGCTCGACAAGTCCTGTTCATCAGGGGAATAGATTCCCCACCGGTTCGTCCAGAGATCATCTTGATCGGCTATTATAGGTTCATCGCGAACCGTTTTTTCGTCAGTGGCGCAGTGCTATTTGTGCGCGTTGTGGAAGAGGTCGAGACGACCTACACCAGTGGGCTTTCAGCCGAAGAGTGTGTTTGTGGGCTTTTTAGCCGAAGATAGTGCAGTGCAGTGCAGTGTTTCCACCCGTGGTCCAGCCTGTGGACAGTGGTGCCAAGTGATCCAAGTCAGCAGATACAGGTTAGTGCCATTTCCCTATTTTGTCACTGTGACTAAGTTTCAAGAATTGTGTAATAGCTAAAATTTTGTTAATCTCAATTAGTGTGGTCACTCCAAAGGGAATTGATTTAGCTTAAGTATTTTTTTTTTGAATCTGTATTGTGCATTTTAGAATTGCTAAATTATTGTATGTTGTGAGATTACGGTATGTCGTAAAAAGTATTGAATTGGGTGTTGTGCAAAAGAATTGAATTTTTTGGTTTTTTGGCAATTTTGAATTTTCGAAATGGCGTACTTGGGCAAAGGTAGGAAACAAGATCTAGAGGAACTAGCGGAATTTTTGGAAAGAACGGTTACTCCGGGATTAATGACATCCCAACTTAAGGAGTTAATCCTCTCGCACGATTCCTACGATGAGGAATACACAAAAGTGGCGTTAGAAAGGATTATACAGGAAAGACGGGAGAGGGAGAGGCAGGAAAAAGAACAAGCAAGTAAGGATAGGGATAGGGAACAAGAAAGACAGTATAACTTTGAGCTTGAAAAACTACGGATTGAGGCATCCCGACGAGAACCCCGCGATCACGTCGA
This sequence comes from Metellina segmentata, assembly GCA_947359465.1. Classification (NCBI taxonomy): domain Eukaryota; kingdom Metazoa; phylum Arthropoda; class Arachnida; order Araneae; family Tetragnathidae; genus Metellina; species Metellina segmentata. Next base: position 67,805,910 of record OX375873.1, on the reverse strand, counting down.
CTCGTTAAGTTCCCAGGGAAAACCACGAATAGATATTTTAAAACTGGTTCCCAAATTCGATTCAGACCAGACCGACATTAGTCTGTACCTGATAATGTTTGAGCGTCAGGCTAAGAGGGCTAACATTGAGAAAAAAGACTGGGTGTCTTGCTTACAACCGGTATTGCCTCTGGATATCGTGCAGATCATCGCACGCGAACCAGATGAAGTAGCAGAAAACTATGACCACGTCAAAGAGCTTCTGCTAAAGCGGTATAAGTTGAGTCCCGAAATTTTTCGCCAAAAATTCCTCCACCATAGCCGAAAACCCGATAGCACTTGGAAGGATTTTATTTTCGAAACCCGAAATTATCTGGAAGAGTGGATTCGAGGGTTGGAGGTTATGGACTATGAATCTTTAAAAGATTTAATGATAACGGACCAAGTCAAAAGACGTGTCCCGTTGGAGGTGAGGGACCATTTCCTCGATGATTGGGCTAAGATTAAAAACCCCGGCAAATTAGCCGAACTGCTAGATTCCTACGAAGACATTCGGAAACCCAAAAGAAAGCCTTTCGAAAAACCCAAAGGAAGTACGCCTTTCCCAGCCAAAGTCAGAGAGGGTAAATACCATCCTGCTCCCGCTCGAGGGAAGAACGATTTTTTCCCGCCTAGTTCCCAGGGAAGGAAATTCGACACTTTTGACCGGAGACGCACGCCGCGGTGTTTTGAGTGCAACGCGAGCGACCACCTAAGGCCAAATTGTCCGAGGTTGGGGAATAGGGTGACAGTTGAATCGGTAAATAGACTCAGACGGGAAGCCGAACATGAATTATTGATGCCGTATGTACAAAAGGGATCTGTAAACGCTAAAGAAATAAACATCCTTCGAGATTCGGGTTCGACCTTGGATTTAGTACACCGGAATTACGTGGACCCCAAATCCTACACGGGAGAGACCGTGTGGATTCAGCAACCGCTAGACTCCTATCAAATTTCGTTACCCTTAGCGGAAGTGAAAGTAGAAGGAGGTTTTGGGTCAATCACTACCAAGGCAGCTGTCTTTGCAAACACCGCCGATGTGCGACGATACATCTTAGGTAACCGAACAGCTCAGATGATTCGCGAATTAACGGGATATGAGTTCTCGGAAACTGAGCAAATTAATGCCGTTCAAACGCGGTTACAGAAACGGCAGTCAGAAGCGAATGTTTTGGGGGAGGGGGAAAACCCCCAAGTAGTTTCGATTTCGCCCTCGCCGGGGATAGACAAGACAGCTACAGAATTGAGGTTGGACGAACCGCTTGTTATTCCCGTGGCGGAGGCAAGCGGCACGGAATTGGAGCTTCTGGAAGTAAAGAGAGAGGAATTTAAGAAGGCGCAGGAAAATTGCCCTAGTTTGAAAGAGGCGTTAGAGATGCCGTCCGACCCAAAACAAAATCAGAGGGATAAACCATATTCATTTGAGAAGGGAATACTTGTAAAAGGTCGAGAAGACCGAATGGGTCTGGCACAGAAATTATTAGTAGTGCCAAAAGCGTTAAGGCAAAAGGTTTTGGCGTTGTGTCACGAAGGGACATCGGCGCACCTGGGGGGTACGAAATCAAAGGATAAGCTTGCGCGGTATTTTTATTGGCCCGGGTGTTTTCGGGAGATGGAAGAAAATGTTGCGGCCCCGTTGGCGATAAATAAGACCGACGCGGAGTTGAGATCGGGCGAGCCTATTAGTCTTCCTATGACAGAGGCTAACGACCAGAAAAAAGAACTAAAGGGGCAGAGAGACGACGTTGTTTCTGGAGGGGAGAAAGTAAGTCCCAAAGTAGCCAAGTTATGCTCTCCGAGGGTGGTAATCCAGACCGCGATCGCAAAGGTGCGATCGGAAGAATCATTGGTTCTTCCAGTGGGGGTAGCAAGTGAAACGACGGGAATGATTTTCCTGGAAATACCGAATAGCAGTAAGGTAAAGATAACGGAAGGTGGCCCAGGGTTAGAAGAAGAATTAGAGGTGTCCGTTTCCGTTCAGGAGGAAACTTTTGAAATAGGTCACGTGGGCCAAAAGGGGAAAAGAAAAGAGTTGCTAGTGAGTGAAGGGGTGAAGCCAAGACCTTTAGCGTTAGGTTCCGGAGCCGGATCAGATTGGGACCCACAACTTACACCGTTAGTGTTTTCCACGGTACACGTGAGCAGCGTTTACGCCCCGGCAGAATTGGTGCACGGGAAGAGTATAAAAACCCCAGACACCTTGCGGTATGAGAAATGGCTAGGACCCCAGATAAAATTGTCACGAGATTGGCAGGAATGTGAAATCGGGAGGGTATTAATGATTTTGGCAATGCATCGACCAAAAAAATTGGAAATTCCGCGATCGAACACCGATCTGGGAAAGGAAAAAAAAAATTTAATGCCGACAGTCTGAGTCGCGCTTTTCACGAAAATTCAAGGAGCTAAATAAAATGTAAATGAGGAAGATTTGTGTTGTATAGTGTAATATTATTGCGAATCATGTTTTGAGTTGAGTGAAATGGAGATTTTTGTAGTTATGGGCATTTCACTTAAATGTTTCTTTTTCTTTCTGAAGATTTTAAGTGCTAAAATTGTGAATCATGTTTGCTCGGAGTGAAATTGGTAGCCTTGTCATTATGAAATGTTCATCTATGATATCAGTATCTTTTGCTGAGGATTTTAAATGTTAAAAGTTGTAAACTATGTTTTGCGTATGGTGGAATTGATTTCTTGGATTTATGTTCTTCATTCGAGTACTTTTCGCTGAAAGCTACGTGCAAATTTAAATTATGCTTTGTGTAGAGCGGAAATTGATTTTGTGTTTAGGATGTTTTCACTCTGTCATTCTAAACCACTGTCAAAGATTTGTAGTTTTAAAATTGCAACTCATGACGTGTGTTGAGTGAAACTTAGGAATTTGGTTTTCGCTTTACAAGATTGATATTTTATATATGTTTTGGTGTATTTTTTGGTTGGTTTAATGAAAGTATTATTATATATAGTTCGTATGGTTTGTTTATTCTGGGTTCGCTTAGCGAAAATATTGAATTTAGAAATATGCTTTGTTGTATTTTTGTCTGGTTAATGGAATTTGTATAGTTCGTATTGTGTATTGAAATTTTGGGTTTCGCTTAACGAAATTCTTATATGTGATGTGGTTAATGTGATTTGGTTTTAGTTTTAACGAATTTGGTATAAGTCTTAAAGTTTGGTGTTTATTTTGTTTTTATTTTAATTTGGTATTTGAGCCTTGAGTGACCATACTGTAAGGGAGTAGAAAGTTACTCCGGTATATGAATTTTAAATTGATTGGATTTAACTTGCCTTACACATATTCTTGAGTCACGGTTTCAGGATATGGTGGTGGTAAGTGATCTGTTATTCTGAATTGCCAGTGGGTGATTATCCGTGCGTCTGTGGATGCGTACGTTGAAAACTTTTCACCTTTGGGAAAAGTTTTTTCAGTAGTGGGGGCGGTTGTACCATATGGTACTTGCCGACCCTTTTCCCTAACACGTGGACGCTGGAATGTTTCGGAATGCGAAAACAACTTTATTCTGCACGTGCGGTTCCCCGGTCTCGTATCTGGGATCACGTTTTTGCGGTGGCATGAGAGACGGTTTTCGCAGCTGTGTGGGGGTGTTTCTGTTCGGCAGAGAACATAAACATCTCTAGAGGGCTCGGAATTCACCCCCCTCTCGTTGTCAGCGGCGGTTCTGCGAAGCGAACGTGGATTTTGAGGAATTCGGACTCGAGATTCAACGAGAGACAGACGTCTCTGTTTTGCCAATTGTGTTACTTTGGCTTCAGGCAGGTTTCGGTTGTCGATGGCTGTGCCCATAATTATCTTGTAAATATTTATGTAAATAAATAGTTTAATTTTAAATCAGCTGTCCGTCAAATTCTTACATGACGGTACAGGACCCTTCGTGGTCAGGTTCTCCTTGAAATCATCAACACCTTTTAAAAATTTGATTTAGAATTCAGTGTTTGTGTATTTGTGTTAAGACAGAAAAATGTCATATTTGATCATTTCTAAATATCATAAATCATTATCGTTTTGATCAATATTTTTCTAATTTCTTTTTCGAATGCTTTATTTCAGAATATACTCAGGAAGTCGTAATTGGCTTGGTCATGTCTTATATTTCTCAGAATTCTGCATTTTTTCAATGATCAAAATTTAGTTTTTGTTTACATTTATGTGTTTCAAAATTTTACCTGTTGCAGATAGATTATTTGAGAGTTAAATTTTAATGAATTTTTTCTGCAAAATATCACTTGATATGGGTAATTTCTTGGCGGTATATGCATATTTTGACCAACTTTCCTTAAGCCTTTGATTGAATACGTAATGGTTTGTATAATTCTGTTTCATAAAAATAAATAAATATACAAAACAAAACTTTCTTTACCTTTATTTAAGTAATGAATATAACTTTTTATTTTAAAATTATCGGTAAAGTGAAAACAAAATTATTTTAAAATAAGATAGCTTACGTTAAATTAAAATTTATAGCCACATGTTGCTGTTCAAAAATATTTCTATATCATCTTCTAAACTAGTCACCTCAGAAAAACTTTTATAGTGTGTCTTACAGAATTGCGAATATGAAATGGATTATATGGATGGATACATTATTTATGTATATTTGCGTCCGAATTGAACTGTAGAAACTATGAAACAGTCAAAACGACGTTAAAAAACTATTTTCCATGCACTTAAATGATGTTTACATTTCCCTATGAAAGAAAAGTGATTAATCTTTTTCAATCAGCATTTAACCAATTCAACCTTAGCAACGTCGAGTAATTCTGCTAGGAATGTAAATAATTTTTCCATTGTGTAATTAAATAAATTTAAAAGAAACTTTTCTTTGTTGATTAAAATCCCATGCACATTTTACATTGAACCTCAAAACTTATTTATTATCATTTAAAAAGTCTAATTTTAATTTCAATCAATTTTTAATCCCTTTTATATACGAAATATTTCAGTGATGATTATGCTTATATTTTAAACTAAATTTTATTTGGATTGGTATATAATCAAAACTTATGTTTAATATTGTGTGATAAGGGTAAGGTTTAATACTTTTATGATATTGTGACAAAAGGTATACATCTAGAAAATCAAATATGAATATATTTCATTTAATGAAAAAAAAAAGGTTTAAGTTTTCAATCTTAAATTCGTCGGAATTATCACTTCTTTCACATAGTGATTTGATACATTTGTCTTATGTTACATAATAAGAAGAAATATTGAGTCAATTTTTTGTACTGAGTCTCTTTTGTTAAATTGAAAAATAGAAAGAGAGTATTTGAAATAAAGCAGGAAAAGTTTAGGGTTGAGAATATAAAGAGACCTTCACAGCTGTTGCTTTCAACACACCAGTTTGAAAATTGGGCAGATAAAACTGTAGCTTATAAACTCAAAATTGACTGAATTCAATGCTATATTTCTGGAATCAATATCCCTGAAGATTTATTTTTATGATATAAGAAGAGTATTCTATCTTTTAAAAAGTATTTGTATTGTTCATATCTGAGGAGCTTTACTTTTATCGCTGCACCTCTGCAGCTTGAATATATACATATTTTAATAGATTTTTCCTATGATGAAGTTATTTGAATAAATATTCAGCCACAATAGGAGAAAAACTTGTAGTCAAAAACGTCGTGAGCTCATCTATTTTTTTGGAAAAATTTGAACTTGAAAATTTCAGTGAGGGCATCACAGAATGAAGAAAAATATTCATGCTCAAATGGATTAATTTAATTGCAATGCAAGTTAACGACAAGTAGAATTATGTGAAATGTTTGCATTTTTTCTTATGATGTAGTGAAACATGATGTAAATCTTAGATTGCACCTATTTATCAAGGTATATTCGACTGCACAGTAAAAATGCACTGTCGAATTAAAAATTATAACCATCGGGTTACTGAGGGTGAATTAACTAGTACTCACTGAAAATTAATTTTAAGAGATCAAACTCTACAAAATTTAAATATTATAAATAATAAAATTATTTAATTTTCTTTGTTTGAAACAAATCCAAATAAATGGACCAATGGTATCACAGAAAAGATGTTTCATTTTTTGCTAACAGAATTACCCAGAGTTAATCGGGAACAGCTACACTCTACGTTTATGAGCGATGGCAGCGGCCTTGGCGATTTTTTGTGGCTCACTTCTAAAGTCGCCAAGGAAATAATTATTTCTTAACTCTTTTTCTGTCACAAATTTTTTTCTTTTTGCAACACACTTTTTAAACACATTTCAGAACGTTTAAAAAAGTATATTTTTTAAAAACTTTCACAAAAAGTAGTAAGTTTAAGCACATATCAAAACACATTTGTGAACCAGCAGAGAAACTAAGCTACGAATGTTGGGTAAGAATACCCTGAAACTTATCAATTACACTAAATACAGTGGGCAGGTTGAAAAAAATTTACAAAAGAAAAAAAGCAAGAAATAATACAACCTGATAACGTCAGAATTCTTTCGTAAAAAAATAATGAAAACGAAAATGGTCAATCCTTTTGTGAAAACAATTATAATAAAATAAAAATTCCATAACTGTCAAAATCCAAATAAATGGACCAATGGTATCACAGAAAAAGATTTAAATGGACCAATGCAATCAAAGGATATTTTAAAAACAAAATAACCAATGGGAGGAAAGAAAAAATTTCAAACGAATCAATGAAATCAAACGACTTTAACGGATTTTAGAAGAACTTTCTAGAATATTCAAAATGAAAATTGAAAGTTTCCGTTTGCCGAGGTTGTCACAACAAACGTAAAGATAGATGGGTTGCCTTAATTTATCGTAACTCGCTATTAGAAGTGCGCCAAAAAAAATCGCCAAGCCGTTGCCATCACTCATAAACGTAGAGTGTAGCTGTACCGTTAATCGCGTTTAATTGCTTAAATACTGATATAAAAGTGTTCAGGCTAATCAACTCTCTTTCATTGAAAAACCAAGCATCATTTAAGTGTAGGGGAAAAAATTTTAACGTCGTTTTAACTTTTCCCATAGATTCTACAGTTTACTTTGGACTCCAATATGTATACATGATACAATTATTCATAGAATCCATTTCACATTCATCGCACTTTCGATCTAAGAAAAACTACAAAAATGTATACTAATGTGACTACTAAAGAAGTCTATTTTGAGCTTTGAAGGTATTTCAAATGTTCAGAAAACCAGTCCAGGACGATGTGAGCTGTGTGAGCAGGGGCTTTATCGTCTTGGAAGACACCATCCCCATTGGGGAATAAAGTTTGTACCATGGGATGGACTTTATCGGCCAAAATGTTCACATAATCCTTGGTCTTAATGTGCCCTTGCGGAGTAATCATAGGGCCCACAGAAAACCACGATATGGCTGCCTAAACCAACACAGAACCCCCACCATGTTTCACTCTTGGCGACAAGCAGTCTTTATTATAGTAATTGTACTACCAAGGTTATATAATTATACTGGGCTTGGGATGGCTTTCGCCAGATGTAAACTCAGCCAGAAGTGGGAAACAATACTCATCCGACCAAATCCATAGTCCAGGCTTTATGACTTAAACGCCACTTTTTCCTGTTACAGGCATTAGCATCACTGATGAATGGATTTTGAATTGAAGCTCGGCCTGAAATACCCTGCTTATGGAGCTCCCTTTTAATTGTTTTGGTACTCACAGGGTTTGCGAGCATGACATTCATTTCAGCAGTAACTTTTGCAGCTGTGGTCTTCTTATTTTTAGTCACAATCCTCCTTAATGATCGTCTGTCACGATCACTCGACACAAAATTTCGTCCGCGCTATGGTTTAGTGGATGATATTTTTCCTCTGTTCAAATATGCGGAATAAATCTTTGATACAGAACTTCTTGAAACACTAAACACTTCGGTTACCTTGATTACAGAAGCACCCACCAGACAAGCTCCAACTATTTCCCCACGTTCGAAGTCTGTTTGCTCTGACAGGATTCAATTTCAACTTCACAGAACAGTGCTCCGACAACGACTGACCTGCGCAGCGCATTTACGACGTTGCATAGGTGGTGTCAGTAGACGAAAACACCAGCGTCACCTACACATTTCACTAGAATGAACATTTCTTTTCAAGCATGTATTTCACGAGGTGTTTCCATATTCTTTCCAAACCCTGTAACTAACTGTGGTATTATTCTATGATCAGCTAAGTCTTATTAAAATTCGCTTTACTTCAACAAGTATTCAATTTTTAATCAAATTCTTATGGGACTTTTTCAGTCCAGAGATTCGAATTCTGAATGGAACTACGCACTTGTTAAGAACGATACATGTATTTACTTAGCAGACTAAGAAGTACAACTTTCAATATTACCCATGAAACATGATAAAAAATGTTTAATTTAATTGATTTTAATTGTATTGTAATGAAAATATACGACTAGATATGCTAAATTTTAGAAATGTCTTTGAACTTCAAGGAACAGTTGGTTTAATTCATTCAAATCCAGGAAAAGCTGTGCATCTCACCATCTCCTAATCAAATTATATTTTGGGGCTACCGCGCACACCTAGGTTTGATGCACCACAGAGTTGATTGTACTAAAACTCGTTACATCTTTAAATTCATTATTTTTCCAATTTTTAAAGAACTGATAAATAATAATTAAACTTCTGTTTTGAAGCTAAAAGAAGGCATGTATTTTGTTTGCGCTATTCAACAGTTTTATATAATATAATGACTTGGTTCAGCTGGTTGTACAAAATCTTTGAATCGTAGACATTCATAACTCGTCATGGATATTACCAAAATCAATGTATTTTCTAAAATATGGCTGTTTTGATCCTAAAAATCAGACTCTGTAATCAAAAACAGGGGTTACTTTAAAAAAATTGAATTGATGCAAAATTCAATATATATATATATTTCAAGTCAATTGGCACTTTTCGTTTAAGTGTACGACTCCTGGAGCACTAATAAAAAGAAGCATTCGGTTACATTTTTGACTTTCTGTACAATTGATTACCTCAAGAAAATTAACGAGTAGCTCTCTTTGTTTATAGATATCGATTTTTAAAACTTTTAACAACTTATTTAAAATAAAATATACTTAATTTAAAAATTCCTTATGAATCGAAGGGAATAAAATATTGTGATTGATGTTTTTTAAATCTATTTCATTGAAACTCTTTGATAAGTAATAACTAATTACCCAAAATAAACATTATACGTATAAAAGTGCGTTTTTTACTATACTAGTCAAAATCTATATTCTTAGGACAAAAATTAAGTTTAAGTGTCAACTGAAGAAATTATTTTTAGGATATAGCACAATTCACCATACTTTTTTATTTTAGTTTATTTGTACTAGATTAAATTGATTTCAAATTGCTATGTATTGAATTATATTATCGTCAACATATTTTTGGCGTTGAACATATTATCAATTCACGCTTTATTTAACAACCTTTTTCGTGTGTATTGTCTCACAATATTATAAACACTGGTTTTTGTTTCCAAGAAGAAATATATAGTACGATTTGAAGTGTTGATGTTAGTGAAATACGATGAAGAATTTTAAAATTTCTATTTGTATGAGAACGCTAAAAACTATAATTTGCGTTACCCCTGGAACAACATTAAATTTTTCCAGATTCTAAATCAATTTTTTTTAGGCAGAAACGAATATATACTAGATTTCTGAAAAATTGCATCCGTTATTTCAAATAAGAAAAACGTAAATAGCCAAAGTGACGTAATATTTATAAGCTAAGATTTCCAATGCTTGAAAATTTGGGAGATTAATGATATTTTAGAGCTTGCTTGTTGGTTCATGAATAAATAAACAGTTGTTTGTTTTCTGTAAATCAAAATATCCAAACTTATGACGTACGAAATAAGTTGCAGTTGCTAAAATGAATGCAATTCTTCATGGGTTGTGTTTGGCAGTTTTCTTATTTTAAAGAGTTGTAGTAGATTTAAATATTTCTGGAGTAAAGTGAAAGAAATAAATTATAATGCTGGAAAAAGATTTTCTTTTGAATATCTAAATAATTATATTTTATGAAGTAAGTAATAAAATTCAAAATTACTTCTTAGTTTTAGTTCCTGAAACTCGATTTTTAAAGTAGTTTCTACACAAAAATATATGGGTATAAATGACCTAAAGCTAAACAAATTACTAAAATTGCTTTGCTTTGTTTACATTTAAGAGTGATTAATTCTCTTATACTGTAAGATAAGGATGAATAGGCTCGTGTATTTGTCTCCAGTTTAAGATTGATTCAAAAGTCAAATGCAGCCATTTTTTCTGTGACGTCGTCTTAATGTTGTATTCCTTCGTTGATGTCTCTAATTGATGCACGATTTCGAGACTTCCGTCAAAAGAAACCAATTTAACAAGTGTAGAAAATTGCAACTAAAATTTAATTATTTCAATTTCTATGAATAGTCTAAACGAAAAACATGCTTTGAAACTTACACTTTTTAAAACTTTTTTCATTACAGATCAATAAACATTTTGTAAACTGTAACCATAAAATATCAAAAGATAGGAGCTAGCTAAAAAATCTATTAAAAAAAAAGAAGTTCGTAAAAATACTTTTAAAATGTAAAGTGAAAGCATTAAAGGAAGACTCTTATTCTATTTTGTAACTGTTGCTGACCATCTGACAAATCAAGTCAATAGAATTTGCTTTATTTATAGTCCCACATTTTATTTTATTTACTTCTTTTAAAATCATCTCATCGCATATAAGACTGATGAATGGAATTAAAAAATAGGTACTTTTATGCTATTTGAAGTGAAACTAAAGTATACTGCTTATTAAATACAAGACAAACTGTATCGTAAAAATAGCAAGTATAAATTAATTTTTATTTTCAACTCCTCAAACAGTTTCATTGAAACTTTTTCTGCTCTTATTTAAAGTTTCATCTGATAAATGAAAAAATATTATCTTTATATGGTCCTAACTTGTCTCAAAGAGAGAAAAACACCAAGAAAAACATTTAGACCCAAAGGTCACATTTGGTATTGATTCTTCCGGTTTTCAAAAAGAAAATATGAATAACCAATCTCTGAAACAAAAAAGTAAACAGTTTTTCAGTATTGACAGCATGTTATAGCTTTAAAAGCATATTTATTATAAATTAAAAACTGTTGGAAGAGTTAATTTAATAAAATAGAACTGATAGTAATGAATAAAATATTTCTTGTGTGATATAATAATATTGGAAAAAGGCAATTTTGTGGTAAGTACTAGCTGCATTGGGAGATATTTAATGCGAAGAAAAATTATTTTTTAATTTTCAAAACCAACAATATCGTTTAACTATGTGTTTTGCATCATTGATTTATGTATAAGTGTGTGTATCCCCAAATTCTTTATCTCACTTCCAAGAATTCTTCAGAGGAGAAGAGTATTATATTTTTTAAATATTTTACTACAATGAAGGTTGAATAATTTGAAAGTAGATAGAACTTATCCAATGGAATTCCGGTTTAAGAGATAAAGTTATTCGAAAATTATAAAAAATATATATAATAATGTTTTTTTTTATTTGTTCAAGAAATTCACATGGTGAAATTAAAAGTTTTAACGATGATCGTTTTTTAAGAGAGAATTATTAGAAACCTTTTAAAGAACTGTGTTTTGACGTAAAATTTTTTAGTACAAAAATAATCTGATGTATGTTAGATCATTTTAAATTTCAAATAAGCATTTATAAATTAATGTTTTACATTTCTAAATTAATACTTAATTTAGAGTGAAAAACAGGAGTTATTGGCAGTCAGCTTATCAAAGTTGAAACAATTTCCAAAACAATGTTACACTAAAAATTAAAATATTCTTGATGAATGTTAAATACAAAAATAAATTTTAATTAGTTACTTAAAATAATTTGTAAATTTAATAAAAGATAGAAATGAAAATACTTTTCAACGAATCTTTATCAAGCTGTAAATTTAACAAAAGAACCCAATAAGAGGGCTGAATTTGAAGTTTTGTATACTTTTTCATGTTTTGAATTTCAAATGCCAATGAAATCATATAAACATACAGTTATGGAAGTTTAGATCAATACACATTTTTAAATGCTACAAAGTAGCATAGATATTGAAATAATACTTCCTACTCTAGGTCCTTAAATTCAGTGAGCCCCTTTAAACTCTACCATAGACTGAAGAAGTACCATACATATTTGACAACTTGAATGTCACGTTCTATTTGCTTATTCAGAGTAGAAAAAATTGGACATTCCTGTTAAATCACTTCTTTCTTGTGTATATTTTTATCGACTTTATGTATTTTCTTTAGACACGGATGCACGAATAATACGAGGAATGTTCAAAAATGTACAAAAGTGCTTCTAGTCTCCAAACCTTCGATAACAATCTAGTTCTCAAATTGTTACTTGAGAAAAAGAATTTAGACATGGATTTCTGTAAACTACTGTTTTTGCTGCAGAAATTAACACTGACATTCATTACGGTAAAGTCAATATTTAAAGTTTTACTCGAATAAATTATATTGTTCTCTTATTTGCCTAAACATTTATATTTTGAAGTGAAATCAGCATCTAAATTGAAGGTTTATATATAAATAAGCACTTTTAACACACTGAACATGTAAAAGTATTCTGAAAATAATACTGTGGGCTCATTCAATCATTAATTGTTAAATCTTTCTATACCATTTTGATGAACTTCAGAACCATTCAAATCCAAAACAAATTAACGTTCAGATTCATTTAAATGAGGGAATGTGTGTACAAGATTAATGATATATTTACTGTCATCTTATTTCAGACAGAACGAATTAAACTTTAACTTCATCAGTTCTGAAAGATGCTTCACGGAACAATGATAAGGTTATCTTTAGTCAGATACTTTCACATATTTCAGATATATTTTAAATATGAAGAGAGATTAAACAGAATAAAAATCTATGTTGTTGGAAAAAGTAGTAAAAATTGAGTGAAGTGTTCCAAAATTTTAAATATTTTAATCCATATTTAATTTGTATACATTTATAACTTTTCAATAACATACAAAACAAATAATTCTATATTATAATTTCTCTCATATAGAAGTAATTTTGAACAATTATAAACGCCTTACGTTACTCAAATAAAAACCATTTGACTAAAATATAATTTTTTTAACTCCAAAATATGGAATTCAATGAAAATACATACTATTTACCCACACATTCTTTTGTAAGAGGACTAAAAACATTCGCTTTTAAAAAATTTCTGGAAGTGTAAAGGCTATTGTTGGATGTACCTATAATAAACTGTACAAACATGACTATTTCTTAGAATTGAATAGTTTGCCAGTCTTGTTTGATTCAATTAATTTTAGAAGCTTTGATAAAAGTAAGTGAACCTTTGTGAACATTTGGAAGCAGTGATCTATGATAAAATGATACATGATCGAATGTATTTTTTGTCCAAGAAAAAGACAGTTAAGAATATTTACCCAGTAACTGTAAAACTAATAGCTCTCCCATCTTTTCTGTTCCCACCTTTTTTCCCATTCTTGTTGTTTGATTTAATGATTCGTTTAATATGAGGTACAGTTTTTGAAGGATATCTCAACTTTCAAAGTCGGATGTATATTAAGATGGATAAGAAAACATATTCTTGAAATCTTTAACACAATAGTGACCAAACGTTGCCCTCTTTAATAGTTGGACGGTGTACAAAATATAAAAAAATAACAATCCTCTATCTTGGCTACCATCACCGAAATCTTGAAAATGTGCATTTGATGTTTTATTGTCAGTTTCAAGAAGCAAAATTCAATTAATGAAATATATTTCAAACACTTTAAGGAAACATGATTTTCTAAGGTCTTAATTTTAATTGTTTTACCATCAAAATTGTTTTGTCAAAAGTGGCATTGAAAGGGTTAATCAATTTTAAGTCGAAATATATTACCAATACATAAAAATTTTATGAAGTCTCATTTATTTCTTGAGTATTACCTGAATGGCTCCAGGCTGTCATATCTGAAAGTGTCTCGACAGTTATCTTTGCTTTGTGAAGGCTAAAAGTTTATAATTTTAAGGAATTAGGATTAACCTCGTATATAAAACATATCCTTGAACAAGTAAATTTATAGTTATTAAAATATTTTACTCTTACACCAGCAAATCCCTCTTTAAGTAACTTAAGAGCTATTGAATGCAAGGAATAAGATCAAAAGAACCGTTAGTTATTACATTAATGTCTTTAATTGAGAAATATATCCAAAAACGTTTTTTGGTATTGGGCCTTATCACGATTTCTTAAAGTACAAACGTGAAACTGGTCTGAAAGGTTATCTGTTAAGAGAAATGTTTTTTTTTTTTTTTATGGATAATGGAATTTTTTTGATGGAAAACGATGGTTGTTGACAGAAATAAAAGGAAAACTTAATATCGCCAAGCATCAAGCACTTAATTAGAATTTCAAAGTTAGTGAACAATGTAGTCGTGATAAGAGTGGAAGGACTCTACTTTTATTGGAAGAATGGCTTCTCTTTATCAAGAAAAACGCATAAAAATATCTTGCAAACATAAATCAAGAATATTATCACATTAGCAGTACCATTCACGAACCGTGGATGACTTTTCTCATTTTCTAATCATGTCTAATCAGGTATTAAGTCTCTTATATAGGGATTTGCAGATGTAGAAGAGCAAAATATACAGATCACCTTTATATCGGATGACAAAATGCGTGTTAGGCCATCGTTAAGAAATAAATGGGCCATAGCATTTTTCATATGTTGTAATACTAATTATTATCACATATAACGTATGGTGAACAAAAAATAGGGCAGAATGTTCCGCTTTTTATATTTACGTGCCTCAAGCCGTGTTTATCTCTCATTTCTCAGAACCTATAACATCTAAAAAGAGGAATACAGGAACTATATTCTAATATAAGAATACTGTTAAATCTCTCATATATTGTAAAGGGCGCTGTGTGAGCGCGGAGAGTGTTGTCCATGCGCTGTGTGAGCGCATGGGTAACATTCAGGCTTGAGACACGGAGGAGAGAGGTGCTCTCCTAGACCTGATGAAAACGCGGCTTCCTTAGCCCTAATTAGTACTAGGCTTCCTTAGCCTTAATGAGAGTGGTCCATCCATAGCATTGTTAAGTTTGTTGTTAATAAAAGTTGTTTTTGTTACAACGAATTGCATTAATTAAAATGCACTCCACTATAGAGTTATCGGACCAATACAAATACTGAATTAGTCAACACATTTGTCAATTCTACTTCCGTGACAATTTCAAAACGTAAATTTTCCCGTAAGATTAGAACCTGTTTTCAAAGATGCAACTGAAATTGTAATGTTTGTGGTGACATTTGACTGAATTAAATATGTAATTAAAGTTAGCAGCTGGAATAAATTTAATTTATTTGTTTCAACATTAATAGTAGTTTTCTACATAGTGATGTCAACTAAAATAAAAATTTGGGAACATTCTCAAATAAATACTCTTTTGTATAAAAAGAACTTTTCAAATTGCTTGTACCTACTCCTTCAATTTCGTTGGCCTAATTCAAATGAAACATTGCAATCATAAATCATACGTTTTAGCGACTTTCACTATCATTTCCACCTGAGCAAGGTTGCATCAGGTTGCCTCTAATAAATTATAGCTACGTATATACTTGAAAACTACCGTCATTCAATTTGAATTCATAAGACAGTTAAAGGAATAGTGCACGCACACATCTCAAACATATGTCTCACGCACGTATGTGTTCATTAATCTCAAACTTCAAATGATATCAATTAATAACTACGAAATTTTTAATCCTAAAACCTTATAGAAAGGTTCATTTCAGAATTTCTGTTTAAATAGTTATTTCATAAAATGAGTGATCAAGATGTATTTCGTTTCACCTTTCTTATCTGAGGACACCTTCCTTTCCTAAACTAATATTGAGAATACGTTAAGTGGCATAAATCCATTTTTCATGTAAACATTGGTGTTAGAAACACACAGATCCCCTTAAGTAAATTAATTAACACACAACGTATGTCCCTTTATAAGGTAAAACAGATGATTTTTCAATCTATATTTTCTAAAGTCTTAAGAAAGAATGCAAAATACTTTTATTAGATAGACAATGAAAACAATTTAAAATAGTTTTTAATTCATTTGAGTATAAAATTTACTTAAATAAGATTAATTACTATTATCTAAAAATATATCGTAATAATTTTATATCTATTATTTTATTACTATTGTGTAGTTAATTTATATTAATTTTGCGTGTCTAATAATCAATACTTTTCGCTGTCGTTCACACAGTTGGGATTTGAGTTAAAATTCCACTCAATTGAAAATAAACTGAATCAGTTTAATTTTATATGTCTATACTATCAGAATTAGCCAACCCTACTCGGGTAACATTGTTTTGTTGTATGATAGATTGAAAGTGTTAATAATGTAATGACTTCTTTCGTAGAAAAGTGCAAAAAACATTAAAATGACATTACAACTTGCTTTTCACTACTATGTCTTAGCCAGTTAACAATTCTCCTCCACCATGTTTGGTTTCCTAAACATGAGCTTAATCATTGTTGTATTTGACTTATTTGTATAATTTTTAAAATCTAATTCAATATTTATTTGCTACTAATGGCTTCCTTTCAATTTACTTAGAACAGTAAAAGCTCCTTACTTAGAATTAAAACCAGCTTTGAATTAAAACCACGGACCTGTTTAGAATGAGACTGAGATTTTATTGCCTATTGAGTGTAGCTATCAATGAAACCAAATAATTTTATTTGAAACCTGAAAAAGAATGCAAGTTTTTAATAGATGAATCGTTTTGTAAAAGATAGGTGTTTCAATTAACGTCGCATTGGCGCAACTCAAAGAGCTATTGGCGACTGACCGGGATCAAACCCAAAGAATCACAAGGAAAACACCGCGTAATTTTGAACCACGGTCAGATGACGAGGTCCCACGTGAGCTAGCATCCCACTCTTCAAACTTCCACGCAGCACCAACGTGAGAATATTTAAGATTTAAAATTCACCAGCCCCCTTTGTACACAACGGTGTTTGATTGAATTTGAACTCGTAACCCTCCGGTTGCAAATTTATTACTCTTCCAACCTGGCTACTGCTATCCTTTTGTAAGGAAAACCAATGCCAAAATCTTAAAATATTTTGAATAAATTCGATTACTATTAGTTTTGTTTAAAAATATTTTACACTGTCTGTTTACTTCTTTCGGAAAACGGAATTCTACAAACAAGTATGGGCAATCGGTTTAACCACAGACTTATGAAGAAAATTGGTCGAAATTTACACATGCCATCCAGAAATGAACACACGTCTTTAGAATATCGGACACTAAATAATTAATTTCTTCCAAGATCTAGTACAAAATTGAATGCTTTATTTTCTCTTTACATCATGCATACCAAATGTTCGGATTTTCTTTTCGCAAAAAAAAAATTGGTCAACTAAATAAAGTCTTAGATTTTAAATTCTGTAAAAATGGGCAAAAATCGCTCTGAAAGAATAATTGCCTTTCGAGCTCTTCTAGTGAAACAAACTGAGTGATCACAAGCTGCATTAGCGTGGAATTTGCCTAAAACTGTAAGGAAAGGAAATTAAATGCTGTATTAAAATGCTGTATAGGTAAAATGTTTTTTTTATGAGATACTCTCTTGCAAATACAGAAATACATAAAAACGGAAGACTAGTATTGACGTGGGCACGCAATGCAATTTAGTCACTATTGCAAGTACTCAATGTATATAAATTTTCATGAAAATACATCCAGCTGTCACATGTTTACAAACAGATAGCCATACTCGCAAAGCAAAAACCAATAGCACAAAACTGAAAACTTGAATTAGGGCAAAAAGTATTCAATGTAGAAACACTCCACTTTTGTTTACATATATATCCACAATAATACAGTAAATACTTCACGAAACTTAATTCTAAACATTTATAATTGCTTTCTCGTTTGAGAAGGATAGTAAAAGAGAATGTTTAGAGAAATCTTTTGAAACAACTGCATTATTTCTATTTTTATCTATTTTCAGTGTTAACAAACAAGCCAGATAGAATGCGCAGATTTTGTAGTCCGGCCCCCGGAACATGGCAATCGAGTCTCGTGGTTTTGAACGAGTATATTAGTTAAATTAGGTGATTCATAAATAAAGCCCTTCCACAGCTGGCATCTTTAGTGGGGATTCCACTTTTAAGTTTATAGGTCAGTGTCAAATTTATAACAGTGATAATGTGTTAACGGGGAAAAATCAGTTAGGACTGCAAGAGTTAACTATTGCTCTTAACAAGGTTTCACACTGTTTTAGAAAGATAGAAAATGCCTATTATATTTAATTCAAATGTGCCTAAAAAATAAAATGTCCAGCTAGATACGTAGTTTCTTGTTTATCTATCCTACCACAAACCCTTTGAGAGTTTCTCATTAAGGATTAGTTTCCTTTCCGAAAATGAAACGAGATCCTTTGGAATAACGAAACCTTTTATCTTAACAATTACGTAATTACATGTTATTCTTACTAACCGGGCAATTAAGTTCAAGTCTACGAGTTTCACTTTCTTTCTTCGCTCTTTATAACAAGTAGCTCCTGAATCCCAAATAATCGATGTCCTCTTCACTTATACTAACGATTAACAAACCGGTTCAAAGAAATGTATAGGAACTAAATACATCGCAAAGAAAGAGCTCCGCATTTGTATACAGGAATATTAAGGATAAAAAAAATTCTAAATGCGTAATGAAGAAATTCACTCGGTGATTTCAAAATAAAACTTATCTATTATTAACCAATTGTTTCTTGAATCACATTATATTTCAAGCAAGATATTTTTATCTTCTTATATGTAAATATTGCACAGTTGAGCAGACAGATATGCACTACAATTAGTATCTAGGAATCGATGTCTCTGATGGTTTATGCAAATTTAAAATAAAGTGTTTGCACATGCCCTCCCCCATACAAATACTTACGTAAAAAGAATTTTTTTTAATGCAATATCCTCTCCTTTATACTAAACTTTACACAAAGACATTATATTTTGATTACTTCAAGATTCCTTGTAAACTTACATAAAAGAATCTTCTGTCCTAAATTTTGAATTTTACCAAACAAGACATAATACTCGCCATAAGATCAGATGTATTAATATATTTTAATTTATAAAAAACTTTGAGATAAGGGCTTCATTAATCTCGTTTATGAGAAAGTTACTTACCCATCTCTGTAGTTATAGGGATTGAAAAATAACCCACAATAATTATTTTGGGTGACACCGCTTTTCAGCTCAATTTTAAAAGTATCAGTTAAGTATAATATAATGCTTCTTAATCCTCGTTTATTTGAGAGAGAGAGAGATGAGCTTCACAACACTAAATAACTTAAGAAAACTAACTAACTAAATAACTTAAACACTAAATAACTGTGTAAACTATATGTTGTTGGGTTTTTTTCTGTGATAGGAATCCAATTATACAAACCAGGATGAAACTCTGAAACCTCTGCTATTGCTGTAAACTGATACAAGCAAATGATTAAATTACAATTAACACAAATATTCTTTGAGCATACTTCATTTGTATCTATACAAATTAATTAAACTGCCTGTTGTTAAGATAGAATCACTTCGAATGGAAAAGACTAGATTATCCAAAAACTAATACGGGTCGTGGTCGTCCGGTCGGAAGAGTAACGGATTAGCAACCGGAGGTGTGAGAGTTCGGCCAAAATGCGCGTTAAATCTGCCGTGATCTCAACTGTCCTCTTGTTGGTGTGGTGTGAAAGTTTGGAGAGTGGGGTGCCAGCTTTTTTGTTGCCTCGTCATTTGACCGTGGTTCAAAATTACGTGGTAGTATCCTCGGATGTTTCACTTGAGGTATTGATCCCGGGCAGTCGTCAATAGCCCGTTGAGTTGCTCTTGTACGATGCTAATTACAATACCTACCTAATTACCAAAACCAAATACATCACTCATAGATCAACAAAAAAAATTGCGATAAATCATACATTATCTAGTGCGGTATAGTGGTACTTGGATATTACAATATCAATGGTAATGGTAACCATTACCATTACAATTGATATTGTAATCACAAATTCGATAGAAGAAAATTAGATAGACTATTCAAGATATTTGTCGGCTGCAATCTCCTCAAATTTGCTCGAAAACAATAGCTGCTGAAAGCAAGAATTTAAATGGATTCTCTTTAGTTAGGACGTAGAATTATTTACTAACGCCCTAAGTTCGACCGTGGTAGACCATTAAAAGTGTAACGGAGTAGCAATCGGAGGGTTGCGAGTTCGAAACTCGATTCAACCGAAGACCGTCGTGTATGTTGCAAGTTAAATCTGTCGTGGTCTCAAATGTCCTTACGTTGGTGTGGTATGGAAGTTTGGAGAGTGGAGTGCCAGCTCAGGTATGTCCTCGTCATCTAACCGTTGTTCAAAAATACGCTGTGCTATCCAAGGTTCCTTCTATTCGGGGTTGATCCCGGACCGTTGTCTATAAATCGTTCTGTTGATCCACTGCGACGTAAATTCAACTGCCTACCTACATACGCCTTATTCTGTAGATTCCAGTAGCCCCTCATATCGTATTCAATTGAATTTCCCGGAGCCGCGGGAGCCCGGTTGATAAATAACGGATCAGACACCGGAGGGTGGCGAGATTGAATCCAAGCAAAGACCGTCGTGAACAAAATTGGCTGTTGCACGTTAAATTTGTCATGGCCTCAAATGTCCTAACGTTGGAGTGGTGTAAAAGTGTGGAGTGCCAGCTCAGGTGTGACTGATCATCTAATCGTGGTTCAAAATTACGTGGTGTTGTCCTCGGTACTTTTCCTTCGGGCTTGATCCCAGACCATAGCCAATAGCCAGTTGTATTACTCCATTGCAACATCAATCAAAATATCTACCGACCTAAGTTCACATGACAGTAGTAAACATGATATTATGATGTAAATGAGCGTCTCTCTTTTGTAATGAACTCAACCACAAAAAATAAATAATGTAAATCAAGATATATGTATACTTACGAGTACTTTTAAATAAAATTTTGTATCAAAAAACTTTAATCACAATTTTTTATTTAATTTTAACAAAAATTATTGTTGAACTATCATGGTTTGTTACATTTTTTTATACATTACAAATATTTTAATTTTAGAAATTTATAATTTTACAGAACTTATCGAAAATTTCAACAATGCTAAGATTGAGGTAACCCAGTTTGTAAAGCCACGGATCTGCAACCAGAGGTTAATTAGTTCAAGACTCGATTCAACCAAAGATTACATAGTATCTACTGTAGTCTTTGGTCTAATCAATCCCGGTCAGGGATCAATCTCGAAGGTATACGAGGACATCTCGTAATTTTGAACAACGGTCAGATGATGAGGTCAACATTTGAGCAACCCAACCCACTTTCCAAACATCTACACCATGCCAAAGTGAGGACATTTGAGGCCACGAAAGGTTTTAAAGTTCGCCAGCAACCCTCCCCACGTACACCAATCAATCACCAAAGATCGAGGACATCACTACGTAATTTTGAACCAAGGGCCTCAAAAAGATACCTAGGCAACATCTGAGCTGGCACCCTACTCTCCAAACTTCCGCACCAACCCAACGTGAAGACTTTCGGCCACGACAGATTTATGGCAAACCAATTGCTTATAATCTTTCTTATACAAATAAGTTCCAATAGTTATTTAAAACACCTCGATGATGTTTCGACAACTCTATGTTTCAATTTATTAGATGGATGAAATAGTAAATGTATGGATATTTTATGCATTTATAAAAGTTCTGTTCAATGTAGGTCAATCATAACATAATAGTTTAAAGTATGACAACTTAAACTTTTCCCCAATATATCTCTAGATTTAATGATACTAAAAAGGGAAACAAAAACAGAAGCTTTTCATAACATTACGTTTCTGAGGCCAAAGGTGGGGGAAAGAGAGAGAAAGAGAGAATGTTAATTAAATTAAATACTTTGAAAAATTCTGTTATTCTGAATATGTAATTTCATCTCAATTCGGAAAATGTTGTTGTACGATATAAAAAAATATTGCTTCAGGAATAGTTTCTTTTATTTTTAATCAATGAATTAAAAATACACTAGTAAGGGAAATATTTCCATTAGCAAAATAGATTCAAGCTAATTATTTATACGAGTATCTAATTCGTTGTGAAGAATGAATATAAAGTTCGTAGATTAAAAAGTCTTTTTCACTTGATAGAATGCTTCGCTATTTTTTACATCTTTGTTTCTGTATGGTGCACGAAAATAAGTTTGTTGCGAACAAATAGATTCAAGACACGCAGAGAGCGAGCTAATTTTATGATTAACGGTTCATTTTTAAATCTCAACTATACACACATCTTAGCTGTTTCAATAATTATGTTAGTAATTTAAAAAGGTCTGTAACTAAGAAAAAATGTGTTACGTGAGAAAAGTAAGTTTATTCCAGTAGGTGAAGGCTTTTACAAAAACAGAAAACTCATTCTTTTTACAAAATTCAGTTGATTAACATTTCAAACATTTCTTTTCTTTTAACAGTTCTCTAAAAAATACCAGATTTATGAAGTTATTAATATGTTTTAACATCATCACAAATTTGTTCCTTATTTCAAAGATTTGTTTGTTATGTAGCTTGTCAACATTCAGACAAGGTTTAGAGACATAGCTAAAATGGAGATGACAGGCCACAATTCTGGGCAACGATTTTTGAAATACTTATTCAAATATTTGGACTGGGTTGGCAACATATAAAAAAGGTTTCAAGAAAAGAACATTTGAAGAAAAATTTATCTTAAAGCAGAATCATTTTCATCATTTTCCTCTTTGTATTCAATTATTCATGTGCAAAGAAACACGTGAATATCTGTAACAGGCTTGTGAATTAAAACAGTTTTGCTCAAAAAGATCGAGGAAATGACAACTTAACTTTGATGTGCTGAATTCAAATGTTCTACCATTCCCTCGTCACATGTAGCTTTATACTATATGGAAATGTGTCGCCAAGAGTTCGTTGCGTTACTCCCAGTGATATGTTAATTAAAATACCTACCTGCCTATTAGGAAAGGCAATACGTATACTACAAACGGTTTAAAAAACACGATTTACTATTTTTAACTCGTAACAAATCTTGAAACTCGTAATCAAATGCTTGAAACTAGATAAAATGGTGAATCTATCTATATAATTCTCTTACGTGGCACGCAAAAAAGACGTTATTTGTAATCGCGTTTTGGCAATACTGTACGATTGTTTGTTTATCGCGAAGTCTCGCGCATCGATTGAATTTATAGCGTTATCGGATGAAATTTTATTGAAAAAAAAAAGGAAATTTTAATGAGCTGTTGCAGTTAGTTTATAATAGAAATCAAAGAAGGCGGAGGATCTTTTCAGGGCCATTTAAAAAACGGTCCTTTTCAGGGCCAACAATTATTATAGTTCAACAAGACGCTTGCACTACAACTTTCGGCAACAAACTCAATGAAAGAGTGTGGGTCGTTTGAGTGCTGGGAAAATGTACACACAAACAACATGCTGGGTATTCAATTTCCAAAGCAACGCTTACATTTCGAGTCTAAATTTGCACAAAGTTTTCATTTGAATTCTGATTTTAGATATACTGTATATATTTTTTCTGTAATACAGCAAATTTAGATTTGAAAAACATTTTTTTGGTAACATATTTTGTAAACAATCCCTTCTGCTAGGACACATATCTTCATTGAGGCGAGCGAAGCGAGTATAGGTTCGCGCAGCGTACCAATGAGGATTGCGAAGCAATCCTCCGGGGGTTGGCGAGCGTTAGCGAGCTGGGGGCAGGCCCCCTAGTAAATAATAAAATAACAAGATCAAATGTTTCCATGTGTGTGTAAAATATAATCAACAGATAAAATTTATTATTAGCTAATTTCGTTCAAAAAAATAAGGAGGCGTATAGTGTTGAGATTTCTTGTTTAAATTACCTTTAAATTAATGTTTTATTATCTTAGGTAAATAGTAATTTTAAATATAAAATCAATTTTTCAATGTCCCTACATTTCCCAATACTTAATTCATGTAAGCCGTGTGCATTTCTGCAAGCTAAATCCATGGAAACCACATTTATAGTCATTATTTCAACATAGAAAACATGATTATATTGAAACAAATGCAAATGATAGAATATAGACGAGAAAATTTATTTTTCAATTAGTTTAGTAACGAAATTATACAATATTTAATGAAAAATATGTGAATTTATGTGCGTAATATTATACAGCAGCAGAGCACTTGTGAACTTTTCATATTAACAATAAATTTTTAATTATATCGTACAAAACGTTTCCAATGTATAAATTAAAGTAATTTGTTATTTATGTAAAAATGAAAAAGTTTGAACACGTAAAAGGGATAAGTGTGAATACATGTAAAATTGATAAGTTTGAATTCGTAAAAATTTAGTATGTGTCATCTTGCAGTTGGTAGAATGCGTTTCGATACATTTAGCGTCATTTTAAATATAGTATTTTTGTACCATATAATTTGTTCTTCAAGTAGCTTAATTCATATTAAGAGACATATTGGTATTCGGTGTAAATTTTTACTCAATAGTCTTTTTCTTCAAGATTTTTCATCAGCTGCATAGGTATTGCCTCTTAGATTTTGGATAGAAAATTCTGAAACAGATTATTTCACATATGTTCAATTTCTTTTTTTCTAATCAATGGAGCAACTTTTTGTGATTTATCATTTGTTTTACCTTATCTTAATTGATATTTAGGGAAAATTTTATCTCAAAATGTCTTCAAGATATTGAATGTTATCTTCCACCAAGCGTTTCCGTAGCTAAATGCGTAAAGTGTCGGCAATCACCCCTTGTCAAGTTTAAAAAAAAAAATTTATGAGAAGAATTCAGCGATCTTCACACTTTTTCAAAGCTTCTTTCAAATATTCGAATCATGCAGGGGAATTGGCAATTTTCTTGGCGATAAAAGCTTTTTTTTGTGGAAGTGGCTCAAGCTGTAAAATATTTTAGAAACAAGAAATTATCATCACTCAATTAACTTTCTTCGAATTTTTTTTTAATAAGTCGCACTATAAAATGCTTTTTTTTTTTTTTTAAGAATTTGTAAATATTTTTGTTCTGAAAAGAATATAAGTTGCTAACTGCCCCAAACATTCTAGAATGGTGCAAGACCGAAGAAAAGTCTTTTTTTTTCCATTGTGAAGGTTAGGTGACAATTTGGGATTACTTGATCCGTGTAATATGTTTTAATAGAGAACTTTTGCATTACTTAAGTGTGTGTCAATCAACAGTCTTTTTAATCAAGGTCTTTCATCAGCTGCACATTGATTGTCTTACTGATTTGCTTTTTAAGAATTTTTTTTTTAATAGAAGACTTCATAAATGTTTGAATCCTTTGTTTTTAATACATGGATTAACTTTGTAACTTATACTTTTTCTATCATATTTTGATTGATATTTAGGAAAAAAATTTTATAATGTTGATCTTTGAAGTATGGAGAATTATCAGTCACCGTTTCGATTGCTAGACTTCGTTTCAAATAAAATTTTCTAATGGGTGGTGTTAGCTATCACCCATTGTAAAGTTTAAAAAAAAAATTATGAGAATTAAACGATCTTTCACCATTTTGTTCAACAGCTTCATTCAAAAAGCGAGTCAAACTTAATAAACATCGTTCAGAACTTGAAAAAAAAAATTTCCATATTCTCAGCCGTCACTTGCTTTTATACTGATAATATACAAGGCTCAAATTTCATCCTCTAAAAATGAATTGAAAATGCGCAGCAGACACACCTGTCACATATGTTGAGCTAGACAGAAAAGGCCTCTCGTACCTCTGTACCACAGTTAACGGAAAAAATTGTATTTCGACAGAACAAATTCTTATAGTGAAACAAGTTTGTTAGTCAACCTCAGATGAACATATATGTTACTTTTTCAAAATAAAAATAGCTTAGTGAACAGACTAGAGGTTGAAGTTTTTTGAATTCTGGTGTTTTCAGTCCCGCAAGACATCATCGGAAATCACTCCAGTCAATAGGTTTTTCTCTAGACAGTGTTAATTTGACCTAAAACAATGACTTATCATCGTAGCAACTCTTAAAGTATTTTAAGAGATTTAATTCGTACCAAGCATTTATGCCAAATAAATAGCCACGTGTAGCCTCTTCCTAAATAAAGTTTAAGTAAGGTGGTCCTATTCGCCTGAAATAAGTCCTTCCCTTTGTATATAGGAATCATAAAACCATTCAAAAAAATTATAGCATACATGCTTAGTATTTGATATATGTTTTGATTTATTTTTAAGATCTATGTGATTCAAAATAATAGAGGTTGAAGATGCATCTAAGTAGAGTCCTTCCTATCTCCTTGAGTATTATCGTTAACTCTGTGCACCGGAGTAACAACTTTGGGAACACCCTTCTCACAATTGTGACTGGCAAGAACATTGAAATCTGAAAATTAGCTCACACAACCATCCATACAAATTGTAGCAGTTACATCGAATATTACAAGTTAAAGGGAAATCTAGTATGATCCTTTAAGTTTTCAACGCTGAAGAAATTGCAAACTTTTTACAAAACTCTTTGAATTTGTTCATTACATGAAAATTGTATTCGAGGGCCCTCTGATCTTCTTCCATGTGATATTTACGATCTATAAGAATATGACTACTTTTAAAAATCCTCTTCTACATACATATTACCTGCCACATTAAAGTGTAGAACGATTTTATCAAGGATCCCGTAAAATGTTGCATCGAACAAAACCAGGATGGGTACATCCTATCCATTCTAATTTCCCTAGAAATCATGCCCATAAATTGACTCCAGATTAGACAAACCTAAAATATATTGAACACACTAAACAATTGAGAGGAATTAAGTATATTCACCTCTTCGCAGTAAGTCCAGTGTTGTTTCGAAAGGTACCGAAACTAGTCTGAATTGCATATTGCTCTTTAAATGGAAGATATCTTGAAGTAAATTAAGTAATAAATTTCATAGACGCATATTAGTCCAGCTAGGTCATAATAAAGCAAACCCACGGTATATGGCTATTTATATTGAATTTGGAATGATGATGTTAATGCTTGAAACGAATTCAACATCCTAAAGTGTTTTACGAATTTTTCCGATTGAAACTTTACGATGAAAATACGTTTCGACTTATCTATCATTAGGATTCAGAAGTGTTATTATAGATGGCTTGAAAAAAACAATTTTTTGTTTTGTACGATTTTGTACGAAAGCTTTGGCTGCAGACAATACGAGACCAGGCAAATTAAAACGGCATCTTAAAACTATGCATTCTGAATACTTTGTAACCCCATAGAATTTTTCAAAGATAATTAGATAAATTTAATAAACAAAAGCAAACGTTCAAAAAAAATAGTTTTAGTTCCATCAAATGCATTACTAGCGTCGTACCAAGTTTCTTACAGAATCGAGAAATCTTATAAACCACACACAATAGCTTTCCAGCAGCTATTGATAAATTTTAAATAATATTTTACGAATCATATGCAAAACATTTACGACAAATACCGCTTACTGATAAAACAGTTGGCAGAAGAATCGATGATACAATATCTGAAGATCTTTGCTATCAGTTACATTCTCGAAATTCACACAAGTAGATGTAGCAACTGATATTGCTATATATGCTCATTTTATTGCATATGTTCGATATATTGAAGAAACTAATGTATAATAAATATTATTTTGCTGCAACTCCATTCCTTAAAAGGCCAAATACAATGAAATTTTTAATATAATTGACATTTTTTTAGGAAAACGACATAAAGTGGAATAACTGCATTGGACTTAGTACTGACGGAGCACAATCAGTGTCAGGAAACACGGGCTTAAAGAATTAATTTTAAAAAAGTACCCGAAATTATCTGGACGCACTGCATGCTTCATAGAGCAGCTCTTGTGTCAAAAAATGCGAACGAGGAACTTAACATTATTTTTACAAAAATCACGAAAGTTTTAAACTACATAAAATACAGTCACTTAAAATTTAGGTTGTTTGCAAAGCTATGTGAATATATGTGGAAGCTGTTCATACCTCACTTTTATACTATTCTGAAGTGCACTGGTTATCTCGAGGAAAAGTTATTCAAAGGGTGTCTGAACTCACAAAAGATATTGCAATTTTTCTTGATGAAAATCATAACGACGAGGCAAATTTGGAATGTTTGCCTCGTCGTTATGAAAGTTTAGGAATGATAACTTTGTTGTGAAACTGACCTATTTGGTTGAAATTTTTGGAAAATTGAGTGTTTTGAATAAATCAATGCAAAGACCGCAAATGCATTCACTAATTAAAAAAGATGTGAAAGATTTCATAAAAAATTGGAACTATGGAAATCAAATTTACAAGAAAATAAGTTCAACATTGTAGTGGTAATTTAAGTATTGTGTTTGTTCGGGTAGGGATGTAATTAAAAGAATTATGGAAAGTAGTTAGTATTTGTTTTCGGAAGTGCCATGAATTGTTAGAGGTTTAATTCCCGTTCATTATAATTGTTGGATATTCTCCTGTTCTTCACCGTTTAAATATATGCAAATCCATCGTATGTAAATCAGGTTAGATTTGCATATGAAACGCCATTTGATTTATTTAGAGTTGTATATATAAACGAAGTATGTTTTATATTTCACTCTCACTGATCCAAATACTGGATGTTTTGTGTGTTTTCTTTTATGAGTTGTTTTATCTGTAAAGTCTTATATTTTTATTAAATTTTTTAATCTCACCGTGGCTGTCTAACTGTTATATATTA
This sequence comes from Metellina segmentata, assembly GCA_947359465.1. Lineage (NCBI taxonomy): Eukaryota > Metazoa > Arthropoda > Arachnida > Araneae > Tetragnathidae > Metellina > Metellina segmentata. Next base: position 67,777,072 of record OX375873.1, on the reverse strand, counting down.
TGCAATCCTACACTTTGCACTTTAGCTAGTTAACCTAACAATGGTTATGGGCCCAGGTACGAACCAGGATTGCATGCACAGTCAGCCAGTGAGTGAAGGTTCCAGCCCAACCGACGGAAATATTTTTCCTGCCATTTGAGAAGTACGCCTGTGGCCGGGGCCACAGGCCGGGTGGTTTCTGTTTTCTAAAAACCCGGGTTTGTCTGCTGGCATTGACCATGATGGATTCAGTGCAAATAGAGAAACTGAATGCGGGGAATTATTTCTCGTGGATCGACGACATCAAGGCCGTGCTGATGGAAAAGGGCTGCTACCAATTCGTTACAACGCCTACGAAGGATCTAAAGCTTGAGGAATCTGCTACACCTAAGGAAAAGGGGGATTTCGAGACCAAGCGAGATCGAGCCTACGCCACCTTGTACCTCAGCATCGACAAGGATTATCGTCTGCTAATCTCGGGTGAAGACGATCCGTACACCGCCTGGATCAGCTTGAAAGACCACTTTAAACCGGACTCGAGGAGTCTCGTGATTGCACTCTTGGACGACTTCTTCGGAAGCAAGTACTGCGATGAGGAAATCGGAATTTACGGTGCGCGATTGAAACTTATAGTTCCTCAGCTAAAAGACGCCGGTCATCCACTGGAGGATCTATACCAAGCTTTCCAACTGATCAAGTATCTACCAACTGAATATCAAGGTATTGTACAATCGTTATATCGTATACCCAAAGAGGAATTCACTTTTAATAAGGTATTAAGTGAGTTAATATGTGAAGAAAGTAGAATTAAACAACTTAAAAAAGATAGTATCGGGATTGATAATTCTGCGTTTAAAGTTAAAGTAAACAAATTTAAGCGGAATATAAAATCTATAAGGGATACAAAATTAGGGCCATGTTTCAAATGCGGTAAATTAGGCCATATTAAGGCTAATTGTATGCAGAACCATAGGACAAAGAGTCAACCCTGTACTTCGACTAACAATATAGTAGAAGCATTTATTAGTCAAAATGATAGGTACCATGACAAGTTAGCATGAGTTTTTGACTCTGCAGCGTCTACTCACTTCTGCAACAATAAAAGTTTATTTACGAAGTTTGAGCCTGTTTCTGACATGAACATGTTGTTGGCCGTAGGAGACTCAACATGTCCAGTTGAAGGAATTGGAACAGTAAGGATTTGTTTTAAAAGAAATGGCCAAGAAAAATTAATTGATCTTAAAAATGTCATGTATTCACCAAATTTAAGAAGAAATCTTCTATCAGGAGCAGCTTTTGAAAAACGGGGAGCAACTTTCATTGGAAGTAGGGGGAAAATTAAGGTTTATAATAAAAGTAATGAACTATTATTTTATGCAGATCGGGTTAACGATCTGTATTGTAAACCAAGTTACCCTAACCACAATCCTGTATTTGCGATAGGTAGTGGGGAAAGAGACCCTGATACAAACTATGATACAAACACTAGTCGTGAGTTGGAGCTTTGGCATCAAAAGTGCTGTCATATAAACTGTCAGTATATTATTAAAACCAGTCAAAAGAATGCAGTGAGCGGTTTACCAACATTTAAATCACAAAAGGTGGAATGTGAGGACTGTAAAGTCGCTAAAACTAATAGTTTCGTATAAGACAATAGCGCAAGTTAGGTCCCGTAAACCACTCGAACTACTACATATGGATTTATGTGGTCCGCTGCCTACAGTATCCAAGGGCGGGCATAGATATTTCTTGTCTATAACAGACGATTTTTCACGCAAAGTTGTTGTATTTCCTTTAAAAACAAAGACGGAAGTATTTGATTGCTTTATTGGATTTCAACGAAGGGCAGAAAGATTTTTGAACACTAAAATAATTAATGTAAGGACTGATAACGGTCTTGAATTTGTTAACAAAGAATTTTCTAAGTTTCTAGATTCTGAAGGAATAAGGGCAGAAAGAACTAATATATATACACCGCAACAAAACTGTGTAAGTGAAAGGTTCAACTATACTGCTCTTGACGCCGTAAAAACAATGTTGAAATATAGCGGATTATCGAATAGTTTCTGGTCTGAAGCTTTATTATGTTTCGTTTATACCTGGAATAGGATTTGTCATGGTAATCAAGATAAAACCCCTTTTGAACTGTATTCGGGAAGGAAACCATCTGTAAAACATCTAAAAGTTTTCGGTTGCATAGCTTATGTGGGAACTCCGAGGCAGTTGCGTAGTAAGTTAAATATGAGAACTAAGAAAGGGATAATGATTGGGTATACCATGCAAACCAGGGGTTATAGAATTTTCATTCCTGAAGACAAAGTCATAGAGACTATAAACGTTACTTTTTCTGAGTTAAATAATAAAAACCAAAGTACTATCGAAAACCAACATTGTTTTAATTTTATCAAAGTATCTGAAACTGATTCGGAGCCGGAAGTAGATACACCCGAAAATGAATCTTCTGATTTGGACCTTAAAATTGAAGATTCGGGAGGTACCAAACGTAACAAGTCTCCTCTAAAGGATTCATTTAAGTCGTATTTAAAAGACCCAAGGGATTTGGGATGGATAAGATCAGCTTCTTTGAGAAAGGACGAATCGAGATACGATATTTATTATGGATTTGAACATTCTAAAACCAGATTAAGATCGTATAACGATACTGAAAATTACTGTAGGACTAATAATATAAAATATGATCGAGATTTTTTTTATTTCAGTGGTAAAAATCATTATTCAGGTCCAATCCCTAAGCCAGATTGTAGCAGTCAACCTGAGGCTTGTTTAGTTAATGTTAAAATCCCTTGTAATTTTAAAGAGGCTTTAAAATCACCCCAAAGAACTGAATGGCAGAAAGCCACGGTAGAAGAAATAGACATGATGCATAGCAGAAAAGTATGGACGTTAGTTCCCAAACCTGAAAGGGCAAGTGTCTTAGGGAACAGATGGGTTTACTCTTTCAAAAAGGATGACAATGACAAAATTGTAAGATTTAATTCGAGACTAGTTGCACAGGGGTACAGGCAACTAAAAGGAGAATCTTATGATGAAGTTTTCAGTCCTGTCGTTAACTTCTGTTATTAGGATGTTTTTTGCAATTCTAGTTTGTTTATTAGGTTGGTATCATTGCCAATTGGACATAAAGTGTGCTTATTTATATGCTAATTTAAACGATACAATTTTTATGCATCAACCACAAGGTTTTGTGGATTTAAATTTACCAGATCATGTATGTTTATTAAATAAGGCAATTTATGGCTTGCATCAAAGTGGTAGGGAATGGTTTTTTTGAAATTCATAATGTTTTGGAAGAGAGATAAATTTTAAGAAATTGGAATGGGTCAATTGTGTTTACATATTTAATAATGAAGTTGTATTGCTATTGTATGTAGATGATATATTATTTGGGAGATCTAATAAAGTAATCAATAGTGTAATTGAAAAACTAAAAGTAAAATTTGATTTAAAAATTTTGGGTAAAACTAAAAGGCTTTTAGGAATTGAATTTAGAGGAACAAAATGGAAAACTTTATATACATCAACATAGTTATATAAGCAAAGTTTGTGATGTGTATAGAGTACAGATTTCCTCTTTCCTCACTTCCTATTGCAAAGGGCATAATTATGTCTAAATCAGACTGTCCAAGTACTGAACAAGAATTTTCTGAAATGTCTGTGTTACCTTATAGAAATATTATTGGTTGTCTTTCTTGTATTGCTGGTCGAACAAGACCTGATATATGTTTTGCTGTGAATATATTATCTCAGTTTCAGGAAAACCCAGGTTATAAGCATTAGAATTGTCTGTTAAGATTACTTGGATATGTTCAAAACACAATACGTTATAAATTGGATCTTTCTAACATTACAAATTTTAATATTTCATGTTATTGTGATTCAGATTTCGCTTCTAATAGAGACGATAGAGTGTCAATGGGTGGAATCATCTTGTTTATGGATTTAGTACCTATTTTTTGGAAAACCTTTAAACACAGATGTGTCTCATTATCCACTATGGAGGCGGAATACATTTCATTAACAGAAGCAGCTAAGGAATTGATGTGGTTTATTCATATATTAGAAGACTGTAAAAATTTAAATGTATTAAAATATGAAAACTACAAATATAAATTATTTTGTGATAATGAGGCTGCGATAAATTTTTCTAAATCTCCTATTGAAAATAGTAGGACCAAACACATAGATGTGAAATTTCATTTTTTAAGAAATCTTGTGTATGATAAAAATGTTTACAGTTGAACATATAAGAAGTAAACAAAACTTAGCTGACATTTTTACTAAAGCATTAACTAGAGAAAATTTAAATATATTCACATCAAGGATTTTTGTCTGAACTTGATTTATTTTGAAGAATTTGTTTTGTCAATCTAGATGTAATGATTAGAAGGTATTTATATCCACCTATTAAAGATTTTTAGAAGTAAGGATATATTTTGCTTCGAATGTCTCATATTTTTGAACCCATTTTTTTAGGATAAATCTCTTTAGAACATATATATTTTGACAAAATAAACGAATTATTTTGAAAATGTAATATGGAACTTTCATGGTTATTTTTGAAAATTGTATTTTTGAATGTTTCTAGGTTAAGAAATATTTCAGCATTTTTGTATCAATGCAATTGATGTATTTTGATTTGTGTTTAGATATTCTAAGTTTTTCGTGAACAGGAGAAAGGGGGTCAATTGTTGGATATTCTCCTGTTCTTCACCGTTTAAATATATGCAAATCCATCGTATGTAAATCAGGTTAGATTTGCATATGAAACGCCATTTGATTTATTTAGAGTTGTATATATAAACGAAGTATGTTTTATATTTCACTCTCACTGATCCAAATACTGGATGTTTTGTGTGTTTTCTTTTATGAGTTGTTTTATCTGTAAAGTCTTATATTTTTATTAAATTTTTTAATCTCACCGTGGCTGTCTAACTGTTATATATTATGCAATCCTACACTTCGCACTTTAGCTAGTTAACCTAACAATAATTAATATAAGAAAGGGGATCGCCATGTGCAACGACCACAGGTTCTCCAATTAAGTAATGACACTCTCAAATTAAAACTACGAATAACAAGAAAACTTTATACAACCTGTACATAAACGACGAAGATCCGTGTAGACAAGGGTTGATAATTGGATTGAAATGCACGTGAATTTGAAACATGCAACTAGATGGTTGATTTTAACCTCATCACCAAGGTTCCAAAAATTAGACTAATGTGTTCTGTGAGTTCAGGTAATCACTCAGATGATTGAAGGTGGTCTCACCAACAATAACCGATGGCAGGATAAGATTCTACGTGGAAATGCAACTGACATCTGCAGGAGAGGGTTCAGCAGTTCCGTACAGTAAATTTCAGGTGAGAGAGTACATTATCCAGGCCCAGCATAAAAGTCTTTGGGTTCGATCGGGGCGTTCGGGCTAAAAACGATCATATACTTAGTGAAGCAATAAATGGAAATAGTCAAATGAATCCTTCTGTTACTGAACCATACTTCCTTTATTTGTCACCAAAAAATTGTGGTTGGCTCTGATCCTCCCGTGATTCACCGCCGCATTACAATTGAAACAGTTTGTGTTAAATTCTTGATTAAAAAAAACATCTCCAGACAAAGTAACGGTAACGAAAGTAATGGTCCATGATAAAGGGGGGAACCGGCAATCCATAAAGAAGAATTGTCCAATATGAATCCGCACCATACATCAATATCATCAATAAATTTTTCGACTGTAGATTACATAATCCCACGTCGAGAAAAAACGCGAAGGTGATTTCTCCGCACGTAAGGACATCGGGCGAATTTGCACCTATAGAAGGGTAAATCGGATGACACCTCCAAGATAACACAAACGAGAAGGGATCTCACATCGACGGATTCTCCGAACAGGTCCTCAAGGTGGACAACATAACGAGTCCCAATAGACGAGTAAAAAAACTCTTTAAAAATAAATAGTTGGCGGTCGAAGTCACTAAAGAAAGATTGGAGATTGACATGAAATTAATGTCCCTATAACAATTTGCTTGATCATCCACAAGAATCGTCCAACATCTTTTCACAGTAAACGAGAGGAAGTTTAGGTTGACGGGGGGGTCCTGGGATGGACGTCTCCATCCTCGGAGAAAAACGAATAGCGCTCGTCCGCGATGTATTCGTGTCAAAGATTTCAACGTGACTGGCGATATTCTTCCTAGCAATCAGTTCTGTTGTCTTGACAAAGCTTTGAAAATTCCGCCAATTGTAATACCAACAGGGTCCGTGCGCCCCAGAAATATTGGTCCCTCTCGGTTGACGGGTTGACAAAAATTCACCATAAAGATAACCCCTTTGCGGTCCTCTCCGGACTAAAAGTGACAAATTGAATGAAAACGAAATAAATCAGGATTTAAATTTTGGTAGGTGGTACATGCCTGAAATCATAATCAAACTTATTGTCTGACCTTGACGAGTATTTCGATAGTGGTCCCAAGCCTCTGCAAAAAAATGGTTGAGTTGTGATTTATCTGACGGTTTGAATTAGATTAGATGGGTGACACTCTTTGCTGATAAAGACTTATTCCCTAAAGAACGTATGCACTGGGGTTCTTTGACCGTTTAAATTCCAGCATTGGCAATAGAAACTTCCCCGCTAGAGCACGAGATGCTCTTTAGAAGTTGGTGTCTTGAGTTTGTTAAGAGGTGAATTTTACTAGTGGGGTTATTTTTCGATGTCATTTCGCCTATTGACGCGTGTTTGATAATACAGAAATGCAACGCTTGTAATTAGAGTTACAAACATGTTTCCTCTTTTAAATGATTTCTGCGCCAGAGTAATGTTGAAACAAACAAAAATCTATTTATATTAAACACTTGGATGGTTTATAAATGCAGTTTTCACATTATTTCGAATATCTTGATTTTACAATAGAAGGGTTTGAAGGAAAATTGTGATGCAATTTTATTAGGTTGAGTCTCGTATCCAATGTCTGATCGGATACCTACCCGATTCTATATATATGCAGTTTTGAAGGTTTACATTTCGTGGACATCGAAATGTGCAAGTGACGTCATTTTTGGATTAAGTTCAAGAAACACGTTTTACCACAAAATGCAAATGTCATCTACATTTAGCCTAACAGAGAAGCTTCTCGTGTGCTACCTTGTTTTGTTTTTCTTACCTTTGTTTCTAATTATGTCTATTTAACCCTCGTGCAGCCAAAATATACGATTGCAAAGCTACAAAATATCATCACAAATTTTAATTTTTAGTGTTAAGCATAAAAAATTACCTGTAAGATGAAGAAAATTCCTCCATATAAAAACAAAGTTATTAAATCTGTCGTGGCCGAAAGTCCTCACGTTGGGTTGATGTGGAAGTTTGGAGAGTGGGGTGCCAGTTCAGGTGTTGCTTCGTCATCTGACCGTGGTTCAAAATTACGAGGTGTTGTCCTCAGATCTTTCCCTTAAGGGACTGATCCCGGACCGTCGTCAATAGCCCGTTGTGTTGCTCTAGTACGACGTTAACTAAAATTACCATTACCAGACAGACCATTACCAACCAGAACAAGGTTGATTTATTGCGATATACGAAATCGTTTAGTTTAGCTTTAGTTTTCTCCGACAAAAATTGGGTTCCTTAGTGAAGTTCCCTCAATCAACTAGTGAGTGTGAGAGGTAAGGATTCAATGTTATTTTTTCAGTGTCAGCGGGAACGCAGTAACCCAGTTAGCAGAGTAACAGATATGCAACCGAAAGTTGTGAGTTTGAATCCAACCAAACACCATCATGTATAAATGAGGCTGTTGCATGTTGAATCAGTCGTGGCCTCAAATTTCATCAAGTTGGCATTTTGTGGAAATTTGGAGAGTGGTGTGCCAACTCAGGTGTAACCTCGTCATCTGACAAGTTCAAAATTTACTTGCTACCATCCTCCTTTACTTTCGGTATTTAACCATAGACTTCAAATATAAATTATATCTCTATGGTTTGATCCCAAACCGGTGCCGATGTTTTGCTCCAGTGTGACGTTAATTAAAATACATACATACCATATGGGTTACCGTGGACCCATCACATTGTTAGACTTCTATATCAGAAGCTAAGCAACTAAACTCATTCCGTCTGCAAAACCGTATTTCATAATAAAAATAAATAATTGTATTTATGTTGTGTTGTGTTTATCTTATAGTCCCTGAAACAATTTTGCTGTGGTTTCGAGTTTGTGGTCGGACGTAAGAATGTTTTGATTGTGTTTAATTTTAAATGTGAATTTGTGTGCAGTTTTTCCCAAAAAAGGGCTTCTCTTATTTCCTAGTGAAAAAATTCAATATTGAAATATACCCCATAACATAATCAATTTGTATTAGATTAAGTTTTAATATTAAAATTTGTGTGATTTCCAAGCAAAAGTGAGGAAAAATTGAGCAGGATATCATTGTTGAATTAGTTTCCTGCTTAACATAAAATGAGTACATAATTTGAGGTTTATAACAATTTAACATTTTCAATCCGCTCTTTATGCCGTGTTATTCATAATATGTATGTAACCGAAACACAGTCAAGAAAATTTATCTGAGCAATAGGTTATCAGTATTTTAGAACAGAATGCCAAAATCAGTATTGTAGAATAATGTAAAATCAGTATTAAAGAAGCATGTTATCAGAATTTTAGGAGTTTAGTAAGGAGTATGTAATAAGAATGTTTTAAATCAGTACATTAGAGCTTAATATGTTAAAATCAATGCAATATGATATTTTGTTCCATGTTACAATTAATTTTCTACCAGAATGAGCTGAAATGCTTTTCCATTACTCTTTTCCCCAGTTGACATAATTCAAACAATGTTCTCTATTTAAAATGTGACAAATTTTCACAACTAAGAAGTTTCGAATGCACAGCAATTTTAACATAAAAGTACCATTTTTACTGAAATTTTACTGTTTTATAAAAAAATTACAAAAAGCACAAGAAGAAACTAAGAAATCATTTGAATAAAATTATAAGTTGTCTGAATTGAACAGTGAATCTCCAAGAAAATCATAACTTTATGAACCAATTAATAACTATCATAATTCTAGAAAGTTTACTATGGCACCAAATATAATGAACTGTTTTATCACATTTTTTTATCCACCTAATCCTCAAAGTGCTAGGAATTTCAATTTTTATATCAGCGTATCACAACTTCTTGAAGAACAATGTCCTATGTTTTCATTACCTCAAATAAGTTATGTTCTGGAGCTATTAGAATTAAGTGTACTATGAGAGGTCACTCAAATGCACAATTATTTAATCATGCTTACTTAAAATTTATCCTTACAAGCATAAAAAAATGAAATGTCTGTTTCTCACATCTGTAAACACCTATATGCAGATCAACTTGTAATTTTTTATATTGCATGACAAAATGCTTGATTTACCAAAATGCTATTCTATATAAAAAGACAATAGTAAAATATGTAACAATAATTGGATGTTGCAGTTCCCCTTTGTATTCAGTATAAGTCAAAAATTGAGATTAGTATACATCATAAGTCATTTATAGCAATGAAAAAAAAATTGAAACCACCTATACATTCGTGGACAAGACAGATAATTTTTCTTTGAATCAATCGATTTTATGCTAAATAATTAGATCTGAAATATAGATAAAGCAATCATGAAATAATAACAAAGGAAATTACTTTGATAACAAAGAGAACATCTTCAAATTTGCTTATTTAAAACTACGTCTTCAAATCACTTTAAAAGATAATGAAAGTCATGATAGAAAAAGTGAAAATTAACTCCTGTCAATACATTATCAAATAGTCAGAGTAATTGGAAGCATTTTGTGCATGCTTGTTTAGTACTTGCTGCTAACGCAACATGCTTGGTGCAAACTCACTCACTGAGGAGTTGCTTCTTTTTTTGTAACCGCGCTTTGCCCGCCAAAACCTCTGAACGAATTTTGCCCTTGAGATGTAATGTTCTCCCATAGTGGAGCAATGCTATGCTCCTAATTCGTTTTTAAATAAACAGCAATTTTTTCTAAAAGGCATCAATGCATCATTTATGTTCTCACCGCATTCAACTCTTCAATATACCATCCACTCTCATTAGTTGCACCGCAAATCTGAACTTAGTTTACCCTCTTTGAAAATCCAGCTATCAAGGAATCTGCATTCTACAATGCTGTTTAAAAAAAAATTATATAAATTACTAAATTAGCTGTGACCAAAATCTTGCAAAATAGAATTGGCTTTTTTCTACAAGGTATATAAATTAATAAATTAAAGCAAATGAATTTAGTAAACAGAATGGTAGTTTATATTAATTTCATAAAAATTAGATTTTTTTTTTAATCCTATGCCCAGCTCAAGGCCTTTTGACCATACTCTGTCTTGCTGTCCAATAGAGCGAAGAAAGTCCTTGGTGAGAAGTATATCTGATGTCAATGTCCTGTAAATTAGAGCAAGTGTGTCTGTTCATAAGACCATCGCAAACAAAGCGGACAGATCGGGGAGGTAGCCACACAGATCTTATGTAGGTGCTGTTGAAGGTAGTTGTGTCTGGTTAACAAGCGGAAACAGGAGATTGTTTAATTCAGGGCACAACAAATCCCAGTCATGGTGCTTAAGAAATTTGTTCTGGCACCTAGATTTTCTGTTTCTGTAAAAAATGTTTATTTTTTATGAAAAAGATTTGATTTTTGTTGCCATAAAAGGTCAAATAGGGAGCAAAATGTCTAATATAATACAAAAATGTTTTTTTTATTACCTCAGTTACACTAAAAATAGCATATCATTTTCTGCAATGTACTCAGCATTCGAAAAAGTATATATATATTGCAAGGGTCATGGCTCCTAAAAAATTGGGCTGGCTCCTAAATTTTTTTATTTTGTCATCCCCTGATTTAATTTAATGTGTCCAATAGTTTAAATAATGAAAAAAAATGAAATTTTGTAGGATTATTATCTTTTAAAACTACTCTAGATGTAAACAATATTGCTTTTCTACTCAAGGAACTGAGTCAGGAAACTTTGTGTGAATGAAGTTTGAACCTATTGTGTGTATAACGTGCATCATATTTTTGTCCAATGTGATCTAAAAGATTTAAAAATTGTACATGTAATTCCTATATGTATTTCGCTAACTACTGAATTCAATGTTATTTGAATACTAGTAAATGGTAACAAAAAAATATAATTAATTAAATTTCCTTCGACATGCTATGGGATATATCTGACAATTTAACTGCTTAGTTTAAGCGTTTTATTTGAGCTATTGAGCTTCATAATGTGTTGCTAATGCTACACAAAAGAGCTCATGACTCTAATGATACTCTTCAGCAATCTACTGACATAGGTGGTGATAAAAGTTTAAAATTTTTAATAAATTTAGGTAAAAATGTATAGATCTTGCATTTGTCTTAATAATTTAGCTATCTAATTATATTTTTTATCAGGTTATGTTATGAAAAAAATATTGATTTTTAATTGCATATTCAAATTTTTACTAGCCATATTAAGACTACTATATAATAATTTCTATTTTTCAGATATAAGAGTACAAAAATGGGCATTATGATAGTGAAATAATATTTGCACAAAAAGGTATGAAATGTTTAAAAAATACTTTATTTTTCACAAGTGAAATCAAATTAAAATACTCCCTGCACAATATGCAAACCATCCCATTGGGCCCATCATTTGAGACTCAACCCATCATTCAAGATGTAAAAAGTGACGAATTCACACTGCTAATTTTTGAAAATTGTTCAGTAAAGCATTTCGGGTTGTTTTGATGAAAAAAGAAAAACTACACATGTTCATTCAGCTGAATTATTACACCCAGCAAAGATAAGATTGTAATAACTAATTACCTATGACTTCAAAACAACATAATATTTATTATGTCTGACTAATTTTTACCAAAAATTAATGATAAATTTGCATAAGTTTTGGTTACATGTTTTGCTTTTAAAGATATGTTGATGTGGTTGAATATTCATTATTTAAGGAAAGTGCCAAAAAGAACATTTATGTTCAGAGTTTTAAAATTTGTATCGCAAACTACCAAAATGATTTCAATCTGCTTACACTGTCTAATTACCAACTGGATTTGAAAAACATTCTGAATCTGTTCAGTTAAGTCAAAAATATTATGATAGTTGCAAAATGTTTTGTCAACCAAGCATACAAATTTGCAAAACTGAAGTCTTTTGCAAATATGTAGTCTTATAAATATTAAAGACCATTGTAAACTAATACACTAGAATCATACATCAAAATTCATTGCTGATACACATTTTGCTTTTAAATTTTTTGATTTTATCAATGAAGAGGAAATATTTTTAGCACAATAAGTGGTATTAAAATAAATGCATTTCTCAATTTCCAATAGTTTATGTTATAGAAACAACTAACCACTGTGTTGTCCATGACAGTTCTTTTCGTGGGGTCAGGTGTGAACTCCCAGTGCTTGCTACGAATGAAAACCAAATAGGAATTTGTAGCCTAGTTGGATAGCAGCCATCACGCGTTGTCAAATGTAGCCAAATTTGAATTGCAAAGAGATCCAATCAGCCTGAAGTCACAATCTCTTGCAAAAAATATATATATATTTTGTTAAAAAATTATTTTATAAAAGAAAAGAAAACATATAAAGTATTGATCTAATATAAAATTTTACGCAAATTTCAAGTTCGTTGAAATTTTTAATCTATATTTGACAATCCCGATTTTACAAAAAAGAACTAAACAATACCAGTCAAAAAATTTTGTATTTGTTTTGCTTCCCTGCGCTGGAATCCTTTGAGTGCAGGAAATGGAATCTGATTTCTCGATAGCGAAGGTGAAATTTGTATGGGAATAAATATTAAAGTTAGAGTTAAAAATTATTTATTTAAAGAAAATCATATTTTTAGATATCGATCTAATGTAAAATTTTCGGAGTATTTCAAGTCTGTTGAACTTTTTACTCTATCTTTAACAATCTAGGAGATAAAAAAAAGAACTACATAACTCCAGTTAAAATTTATTTGTTTTGTTTGGCCACTGAAATTTTTCCTTTGAAAATCCAATTAAAACGAAAAAAATAAATTTTGAATCTATCATCTCTTTATACTTTACCATTCTAAGGAAAACATTAATAATTAAATTCCAACAAACTAATTTTAAAGTGTTCTAGATTAAATTTTAAAATTCAGGCACGATAGAAAAATTGCAAAAATTTCGGACTACCTGTGTGACAAATCTCATTGTAAGTGCCACAGATTCATTCGTCAGTCGCCATACAGTCGACACAAACAAAAACATTTCCTTTTATAATAGTAGAGATACACTGGACCATGCAATGATGTGAACTAGTTTTAAGATTCATTAATGTGTAAAGTAAATAACAATTCAATGAATTCATGCCTTTAATATCATAATCTAGTTTTCAATAATAGATGTATTTTGCTTATGTTCTGAATGAAGTTTTAGAGAAAATGGTCTTAATTTATCTTTATGCTTTAATCAAAAATCAAGTGATTGAAATCATTATTTAAAATGTGTATTTAACAATGCGACATGTTTTCTTAGCATATTTCAAGGTGAAAAAAATGCCTCAAGACTCTCAGAGCAGTAAGGCTTCTAAGGGCAAAAGAATAAAGAGCTTTGGAAGACTTTCTAGTAGCACCGATCCAGAATTTCATCTGCCATACAACAGGGTAGATGATGGAGATGTCATCTTGCCTATAGCATTTAGGTACTGAACCATTATATATATTTATTATAAATGTGACATATTATTATTTTAAATACTGATAAAAATCATAATGTAACATTTTTACACTATTAATTCATTTTAGTCATAAAGAGTAAGCATTCCATCAAGCTTTCATATAAGCTTCCATAACTATGAGGGAGTATCAATAAATAATGCACATAATGTAAAAAATAATAATAATAAAAGCAATTAATGACAATAGGAGACAGAAATGAAAGTATAACCCATTTATTACTTTTCCACATAATTACTATGGATGTTGAGGTATTTTCCCCAACGATAGATCAGTTTGAAAATCCCGGTCTCATAGAACTCCGTCGGCTACGAGAAGAGCCACCTTCGCACGGCCCGTTTGAGTGCTGTCGTCAGAGTCAAACTTTTTACTGTCAAGGAACTTCTTTATGGGTACAAAGCACAATATGACAAATCAACACATTTGACTGCTGCATGACATTGCTCATCCGCATGTGTCTCGCCTAGTACATGCAAAAGTGCTGGGTTTCGGTTGGGAAGTTTTGGAGCACCGTCCATACAGCCTGTACCTGGCACCCTCCGATTTCCATCTGTTTGTACCCATAAAGAAGTTCCTTGACGGTATGAAGTTTGACTCTGACGACAGCACTCAAACGGGCCGTGCAAAGGTGGCTCTTCTTGCAGCCGACGGAGTTCTATGAGACCAGAATTTTCAAACTAATCCATTATTGGGGAAAATGCCTCAACATGCATGGAAATTATGTGGAAAAGAAATAAATGGGTAATACTATCATTTCTGTTTCATATTGTCATTAATTGCTTTTATTATAATTTTATTTTTTACATTATGTGCGTTACTTATTGATATTCCCTCGTATAATTTTTCAACAAACTAACTTATTTTATAGTTGAACATCAACAATTGTGTAACAACAGCATAAACTTAATGCTTAGTATTTTTAAATCTGTATTATACATATATTTGTATGATCAAATAGTTTGTCTGAACTTATATTCTTATTATCAACTTTTGTTATGATTTATTCTTCAATCACTTTTTAAATTTACCTATCAGTAAATATAAAAAGTTAGTTAAGAATAAAGTATTGAAAATTATAATATAGTTGAATCTTTATTGTTCTTACTAATTGTATAACAAATGTTTCAGTTGTAATCGCAGCTAAAACACAGCAAAAATTTAAATTTGTATTTGGTAAACATGAATGTATAGTTTCACCCATTGAATCATGTATGTATTAATGTGTTTGAGAAACATACTGTGTTCTCACTAGCTACATATTGAAGAAATGGAAAATGCTTTCTTAATTATTCATTCATATGTAGCTGCAGACTGTGACACAGTAGGTATGCCCATTGCACTAGCAACCTTCAGTTTTTAGTCAGTTCAGGTAAATTAATCTCTTGTGATGTTAAATTATATTTACTGAAATGCAATGCAAATGAGATATTCTTATTTCAAAAGTTGGTTTTTCTTTCCTTCGTGACTGGTGTCCCTTACTCATACCAAAATCTCCACATTACAGAGACAGAGATTCAAAATTCCCTGAGCAAACTTTAAAGGTTGGCAGACAAAGTAAACATTTTTTGTCAAAGAATATACATACATTTGAGCATTTACACCATCAATTGTGTAAAACCAAAACGTTTCATGTGTAGGAATGATATAGCATCTATTGTTGGCAGTCACTCCTTTGAGCAACTTCTGTAAAAGGAAGTAAATAAAAATTTTGTCACATTTTCTGAACAAGTCCTGCCTATGTGCAACAACTGCAGACATACATTCTTTCACGAAAATTGTACTTTGGTACACATTACCACCTCTTAAAGTTCTGAAGGTAATTTCAAATCATCTTGTATATCAGCGCAATAAATTGCAACTTTAAAATTATTTTTAGTAGTCTAGATGCTTTGTCTATGAACATTCTGCTACATTGGTGGGAATGGTTAGAACTTGTGCACTTTCAGACAAATCAGATACCACATCAAAGACCAGCTGGCACATGCCATCATGCAGTTCAGTGGATGGTCCAGAATTAATAGTTGAATTGCTAGTGCAATGCATATAACTTCCAACAGTTGACTACTACCACAGCTGATTACAGTTCTTTAAATTTGTTATCATCGAAATAATTACAACAAAAGTGAATCTTGTTGCATTATCTTATAACACATTAACTCTCCTCTTTTGTCAATATATGTAAATGCATCGTATATATCTAATAAATTTATAATGCGTGCTAGTATTCTGAATTACATTCCTACCATCCCTATACTTCCATTTCACAAAGTGAAAGATATTTGTTCAAAACATTTTCATCTCCATTTTTCAAACAACTAATGTTTCAAAATAACTTTTGTGCCCGAAAACTTTTCAAAGAATGAAAATTGTGTTCAGCTGTTTCAAAATTTTCAAAACAATGCAAATAGATATTTCAGTCAGAAAGAAACTAGTGATGAAACCTATACCATTTGCTTTTATGTATGTTTCCTCAGTTCATTTCAGTGTGATAGCAGTTGCATCATTTATTTGTTTGCAAGATTGCTCATAGGAAGTATACACAAAAGTTATTCACACTGAAATTACTTCCATGTTATTAAATTAGTGCATTTAGCTAATTAAATTTCCTGGCAGTACTTCTCCAAAATAGGAATTCATTGATACCTTTTCTCATAAATTCACATTGAATGGGCATTAATGTTCAATAGTTATCATTTCCAAGCAACAGATCAGTTGAAGAATTTTGCTATCAAAGTTCCTTTATGTTGCAATAGGTGAGAACAAACCTTGTGCTATAACAAATTGCTCTACAGTGTGATCAATTTAACAAACAATTGAATTTGAGATTTGAAAAATCGTTTTATAGGAAAACAATATGCTTCTAAGATCTGTCTGTAAAAATATCACTGAAAAGTTCTCCCTTCTGTACCATATATTAATGAGTTGAAAAAGAAATGTTCACACACACACACAAGTTGAAGTATTTGGTGATTTCATGGTTTTGCAATATTATTTCTTTTCCACAATCAAGAGGTTTAGTAAATTTGTAGGTAATTTATAATTTTATACCATTGCATTGTTTTTAGGTTTATTGAAATCAATTTCAATCTTATAAATTATCAATCTCAATTTTACAAATCTTATTTTCCTTATAAATTAGGAAATTTGTGTGAAAAATGCAGATAGGACTGCACTTCATACACATATTTTGAATGATGAAGGTAATTTATTCCGATACACACCTTTGCTACAAATCCTATTTCACAGATGTATAAAAATTTAGTGATTTTGAAGTTTGTGTTCAACAGTCTTCTGACATAAAAGAGGTGAAAAGCCTGAGTTAATACATGAGTGAGCAAGTATTTGTTTTGTCATAATACTCATTTACTACATTATTCTGCCTCAATGCCATATTTTTTCATTTTTAATACCCCACACTTTGGGAAATAATTCCTTCTCTGAGTGAAACAGAATAAAGTTACTAGTGAGCAATGAACAATTGATAAAGATCAGAAGTAATGCTAACATTTGTTGTGTTTTAAAAACACCAACAAAAAATCCTGATAAATTTACTAAATTAAAATCGTTATATATGCTTAGCTTTTTTTTAAATGTACATTTTATACAAAATGGGTGTTTATACAACACAAAATTCTCTCTAATTTGAAAAACATATCTACTACGAAATCGTCTTACTTTTCTTCTATTAAAATGCTTTTTTTCCAAATAAATGAAATCGGTTGAATCTCTTTATCAGTTTATATCTGTTTTTAGTAGAAAATTGTAAATAAAAAGTTCCAGTGGAGTAACTATATGTGTGTGTATTAATATTTACAATCTAGAAAAAATGTAATTTAATATTTATGTGAGTGCTATTTCAAATAAATATTACCCAATTCGTCCTGCTAACTATGCACTACTATCATTCACTAAAGCTCTTGACAACATGGTTTCTTTTCTACTATAGACTACTTTCATCAGAACCTTATTTTAAAACAACAAATTATTTATGTGTATGATGATAAAAAATGTTAAAACTATATATTTGAAAATATATGCTTTCAATTCCAAATTTACTATTGAAAATTCAGCCTCAAGTTCTGAGTTTGCATTTTTAAATACTTTTATTAGGTTTATGTAATAAATGAAAAATTATCATGTATCCAGTGTCTTTGAATATACCCATTAATTTTGTTTCAAAGTTGCTTCCCCACCTGCATCATTGGAATGCATTAAATAAAAGAAAAAACTGACAAGTCATAATTCTATTTTATATTATCTTTTAAATATAGTACTTAAAAGTGAAAATTCTTCAATTGCCTTCATGCCAATAGAAATTTTTTTTAACTTTTCAAACACATACTCTTAAAATCCTACTATGCATTCTGATTTTCAATGGGAGTATTATAGTAACCAGACAACATATACAGTCCAAATCCGGTCCAAGGCCATTCTGGATTTTGAATTTTTTCGGATTATTTGCAGTTTTTGTCCAAAAAACTTAATTTAACCCCCTCTCCCTGCATGAATTTTGCGTTTTCAATAGTAAAATAGCAGATATATATAGAAATAATTTTTTTAAGGGGGAAAAACAACTTTTTAATACAATGCATTAAATTTTTTACTTACAAATCTTCTAATTTTTCTTTGTGTTATATACTGTGAACATGTTCGTTATTTTACGTTGCTTCATCAATCAGGTCCAGGATTAACTCCTTGTTCTTTAAAAGTTGACGGAAAGATGGAAAAAAGTGTGAAAAACAAAAAACGCCGGTTAACAAACTC
Source organism: Metellina segmentata (assembly GCA_947359465.1). Classification (NCBI taxonomy): domain Eukaryota; kingdom Metazoa; phylum Arthropoda; class Arachnida; order Araneae; family Tetragnathidae; genus Metellina; species Metellina segmentata. Next base: position 67,758,559 of record OX375873.1, on the reverse strand, counting down.
CGGATTTTGTACAATTTCGGATGTCAGGATTTGGGACTTTGTACTGTATATTATCTTAGCCTCCTAAATTTCAAAAGCATGTTGGGTTATATATTTTATTTAAACTTTGACATGCAAAAGTATCAAACAGTTATTCAGAATTAACAAACTCCGGATTTTGTACAATTTCGGATGTCAGGATTTGGGACTTTGTACTGTATATTATCTTAGCCTCCTAAATTTCAAAAGCATGTTGGGTTATATATTTTATTTAAACTTTGACATGCAAAAGTATCAAACAGTTATTCAGAATTAACAAACTCCGGATTTTGTACAATTTCGGATGTCAGGATTTGGGACTTTGTACTGTATATTATCTTAGCCTCCTAAATTTCAAAAGCATGTTGGGTTATATATTTTATTTAAACTTTGACATGCAAAAGTATCAAACAGTTATTCAGAATTTTTAAAACAAATTTTATTTTGAGAATGAGCATTGACCAGTTATTGCAATTTTCGTTTTGATAAATTTTTAATGTTGACTTGTACTTCCCAGGTACGGTTACAGTTGCGGAAAAAACCCAAACTACCCCTTTTCATTCAAGCATTTTTAACACTAGAGAAAATTCAAAGATGTCTTTTGACAGGAAATAATGCCCTGAATGAATTCAAATGCATAAAATTTGCTTAAGGGACCAATTTCATATTAAATTGAGCACCAACTTCATAATTTTCAATAGGATCCCTCTATTTTGACACACAATTTCAAATTTATATCAAAATTTAACTCCACATACCGAATTTTATGACATTAGGTCTTGCCATTTTGAAGTTACGAGAACAGAAAGATTGGAGCTCCTAATGTTAAATCAGTTTCTTTTAGTTCAATCACTTTTATGCATATATTCCTAAATAATATAGTGCTGATATTTTGTATTATATTTAGGTACTGTTCTAAAACCCAAACAAAATCTACACAATATTTTATTTTAAAATAGTTTTTAGTGTTCAATAATAATTTTAAAATTTATGTTTGAAAAAATTATGAATTGGAAGCGTATTATATTTTGATGGGAATCAATTCAAAAGAATTTCTAGTACAACCATGCAAAATTTTAGCTCATTCCTATCGTTAGTTTTTGAGCTACATTAAATTTTCCTCATTGCGATTTTAGGGGACAACCAAAAGAGTTTAAAAACATCTGACAACGTGGATTGTTTACACTTGTATGGTACATATAATAATGTCATTCTCAAATCGTTTGCACACTTGCATAATAAGTATAATAATTCTCATATTGCTGAAAAAAAAGTTTAAAATAGCGTTAAAATTAGAAATTCAGGTAGCTACTATTCTACGAATAGCGACTTTCTATGTTAAGATGATCCCTGAAATTGACACCAACTTTAGCAATGAGTATCTTGGGATACAAAGGTAGTAAAATCATGAAATTTCATATTTAGACTTATTTAACGATGCAGAATCTTATTATGGCATCAAAACATGGTGTTTCATTAGAACTTTGTTTGTGCAAAATGTGATATGAAGACATACCCTTATACAATGTTTTTGGATTTAAATTTATAGAGGACGTTATTCCCTATGGATACCCTTGAATTCGCTCTAGTATGAATAGGGCTCGAAAAGAGTGAGGTGGTTCACTTTTTTTCCGCAACTGTACATTTAATGTGTTCTCAATATAAGTGAATCGGTTGTTTGAGAAACCCCATAAGTCGGGTGAGAACAATTTTTGGTAAATCAAGAAAAAACTGTTTCTGCGTTAACCAATAACCTCTATATTATTATTTATAATAAAATGTATTGTTTGGAGCTAAATACAATCTCTGTACTCAATGGAGGTCTAAAAAGATAAATAATTAAATTATTCTGGATTTTTAAAGTCAGTTGACTTATGGGGTTTCTCAAATACATACACTTTTGGCAAAAAGAAATTGCATTCTAAACTGTATAAAATAAAAAGTACACTTAGTACACCTCAAATATGCATTCTAAAACAAGTAGAAACATTAAATAAATATGAAACACAGATAAGATTATTTAGTTATATCATTAAGAGTGGTATAAATGGTGAAATAAAATTTATTCATCAGTAGCATAGTTCTCTGGCAACTGAGAATCAGATGTACCTGTAGAACACTGATGAACTATCTCTTTGTAGAATGCTTGAATGTTTTCTTTATTTGGGATGTATTTCATCAGTTTATTTATGTCTTCAATTTTTTTCTTGTTGATGGGGATTTTCCCACTTGGATATACTGGTTCATGTATGAGCTTTTTATTGTTGCTGAAAAGTGTGGCTGCAAAACCCATAATTAAAAGGTTTGGAGATTTCAACATCCTAATGTTTGAAAGAGTGTGAAAACTGCATGAACTGCGAGATTTTAAAAGCGACTTTCTCATCCTTTGGAACTTTACGCCTATAAGTCACTTTTTTTCTCAAAATCGAGTTTTCTGTAAAAATCTATTCTTTAGAGGTAGACGCATCTTTTAGAAGTGAAACACCACGAGTCGGGTCATTCTACTTAGAGGTGGCCAGTATGAAAGTGTTCATTTATTCGAGAAAGCCCACAAGTCAGTGACTTATGGGCTTCGTTTATTCGAGAAAGACTTCGTTTATTCCTCGAATAAACGAAACATACAAGCCAACTCTATGTAGAATGACCTGACTTGTGGGGTTTCACTTCTAAAAGATGCGTTTGCCTCTAAAGAATAGAATTTTACCGAAAACTCGATTTTGACAAAAAGTGACTTATGGGGTTTCTCAAACAACCGATTCAAGTGTAAAATGCTTTCTTGGAAAATTATTTTCTTTTTAAGAATTTTTAAATGTTTATTGTTATATTGATATCTAAATTTTTGTGTTGTGGTTTAAAAATTACCTGCAGTGCGTGATGCATGAAACCATTTAAAATAAATTCATATGAACATGCAAAATTAAACCACAAGAGTGTGTTTGAAGTTAATTTTTTAAGGAAAAGTTTAACAAAGAACTACATTATTTGTGAATCTGTTTATTTTAATTTGCTACCTTCTGTCTTTCTGAATTGAAATTCTTTTAATAAATGCATTTATCTTTAAAATTATATATTGTTGCATTTAATTCAAATTTAGCTGATCAATAATTTCTTAATAAATTCATGGTAATTAGTATTTCTTTTTCTGCTTTTCCTCAACTGCTTGCTGCTTTTTCCAAATACCAGAGATTTCCAAAGCTATGAAAGTTGCAATACATTTTTGTTTAGTTAATCTTTATCTACATACATTGTAAATTTTATACTTCCCATTTTCTCTATTTGCTTGTCTCTGAAAAATTCGTTTTATTAGGCCATCTAAAATTGTGGGTCTCTTTTGTCCACTGGCTTTCAGCTTTTCTATATTATTTAATCCTGAATATAAATGCTTTCAAGGAAACATGATACTAACTTGGTGCCTCTTTAATGCCCTCTTTCCAAAGAAAATAATGACTGAGAATTTAGTCTTTCTTAGTTGAAAAAATAGCACTTAAAGCACATCTGTATTCACCAAGCAGCTAAATTATACTGATCAGCACTGACTAACAATTGTTTGGAAAACCTGACAGGACTTGTCTGTGCCTGAAAGCCTTAGTTTTTTTACCCTGCTTTATTCTGCAGTATAACAATTCCCAGAACTTTGAAAACTTCCTTCAATCAAAAGTTGCAATATCTATGTTAGTCAATTAATGAGAATATTTGTTCTCTTTCTATAATTATTACTGAACTATTCAATACTCAAATTTAATGTAAAACAAATATCATTGGAATAAAATTAAATTATTACACTATTTTAAATATTAAAATTTTAGTAATTAAAGTGAAACCTGTTTACAATTTTTGTATAAATTTTTTACAGTGGTTTAGATTACAACCAAATTACAATGTTTCTTGGGGTAAAATTAATGAACACACAGCAATAATTATATATAACATGAAAATATGGTTTTATTAAACATAATTATTGAAACCCCATAAATTTTACAGCTACAGCAATAAAAATTCTTATGTCAGATAAAATTTTATAGACACTGATAATTGGTAAAGGTCCATAATTCAAATTGACTAGTTCTACTGTTGGAAAAAAACACTATGAATACAAACATTAAGCAGATTTTTATATGAATATTTATTTATGCTTCTTTTCTGTGGAACAGTACAAATTTATATTATTTAATTTATTCCTTTTTACTATATACCATTATTATAATTGGATCAGTTTATTTTCTTAACTATGACAACTTGTGTGTGCTTTCGACTCAAATATGGAATTTCTGCTTTGTTCTAGCAACAACATCTATTAACTATTGACCACCTTTAAAGTTTTTAATAATTTTGTTTTCAATATTATCATGGGGTTCATAAAATTCTTCAATGCCATCAGTCCCCCCCCCTTAAGTTTTTGTGTTTGTGTCAGCTCCCTTGAATGTTTTTGCAAATGTAATTTCTTTGCTTGCTACTGAAATTCTAAAATAATATTTTTCATCACTTAAGCAGCCTCCAGCTGGATAGTGACTGAAAATTGATCATACAAACTTATTCAGTTCACATTTGAAATTTGCCAAAACAAATATTTAATGGAGAAATTAATGCATGCTTGCAAGTTTATATTTTCATACTAAAACATGTTAGTCTTTACCAAATTCTTGGAATTATCACATTTTTCATGCTACAAAATAAAATATGATCATAATTTGTTTTCTGAAACCTAATTATACCGAATATAATACACCTAATTCTGTTTTTACACGTTAGATACTCTTCTGAAGAATACATGTAAAAAACATTTGTGTAAAAAAGACATTATATACATGGAAGAAAAGAAGATAGTTCCGGATCTAAAAAAATAGTAAAAATAATTTTAAAAACCATATGAAAATATTCGTTTTAAGCTTATTATTTCATTTTTACACTACATGCATGTAATAATATGTAATGAAAATGTATTAAAGCAAATCTGCATTTGAAATGAAAAAATTCTTCAACAATAAAATATGTTCTACACATTGCAAGATTAAATTCATTTTCACTTTCTGACAATAAACAGTGCATACATTTGCATATGACTGAAATATATTACTGCTATCACTAGAAATGTTATGGACATCATCTTCCTCTAATAACGAATTCCTTTCTATGATCTCTTGAGCAAATTTAGCACAAGTCTCCTCTGGTGCTGAAGTTTCACCGGTTTTAAGAATTAATTAAAATATTAATCGTTTTGGTTAGGCTATTATATAATTCTACGAAAGCGGCTGTTAACAACTTCAGTTCACATTAAAACCTCCCCGCGCGTTCCTCATTAGTGCGTGTAATATAGAAATGATACTATTATGCCACAAATTTCTACAAAATTCTTAAAATTTGGCTTGACCCACTTGTGTTAAATCAAAATAACTCGCGTAAAAAGAGAATTAAATATTTATTTTGAATTTGTGTTAAATCAAATTCATGTAAAAAAAGTTCATGGTAAAGGTAACCTCTGGACTATGATTGTGAAATATTAATTAATTCCTGAAATAATTCGAGGAACAGTAGTCCGGTTGGAAGAGTATCGAATTAGCAACCGGAGGATTACAAGTTTGATTCAACCAAAGACCATCCTGGACAAAGGGTGCTGGTGCACATTTAATCCACTGTGGCCTCAAATGTCCTAATATTAGAATGGTGTGGTAGTTTGGAGAGTGGGGTGCCAGCTCAGATGTTGCCTTGTCGTCTGACCGTGGTTCAAAGTTACTTTTTCCTTTTGAGATTGACCCTGTACCGTTATCAATAGCCCATAGTGTTGTGCCAGTACGACCTAAATTAAAATACCTACCTTAAATAATTCATTTTTATCAACCACTTATAGTTCACTCCTTACTTCGTAAGAACCGTATATATCTTAATAATAAAACTGAAATTTCTTATGTATATTAATAAAACTATATTAATGAGAAGGAAAGTAAAATTTTTTAAATGGCTAATCAATCCATTGTTATAGTAGCAAGTATAATCATAACTAGGTATATAATATAGTAATATATATCTACAGTAATGTAGTATATAATATAATAGGTATAATTATGATGAGAGAAATAATTTTTCCCTTAAATAATTTCCTATGACCTTTGCCATTTTTGCTGGGTTTTCCAATTTTCTCTGGTTTTTACTATTTTTGTCACTTGTAAAAATCCCTTTTTCTAATGAAAATTCCTAACCTAATTTTTTTTTTTAAGATAAAATGTCTTGCCTGTTTGATTTTAATGATATTAAGTTTCTTTGAATGGAAAGATAATGTTTTTATTAACTATTCTAAGCATAGCTTATGTTCAATTATGATCGGATAAAAGATTTAAAATATAAAAACAAACGAAGTTTTCTAAACAGAATAATATTTCAAGATTAAAAATTTGCTTTAAAATGTCTTTTGAGCCCAGTTTTCTTAAACTACTGTATTCACTCCACCTCTTTCTGTTTTAAATTGGTTTGTTATGAATATATAATTTAGTTTACACTAATCAAAATTTTAATTCTTTCTTACGAAGAAGAGAATTTCTCTATGTGACCAAAATTAATGTAATTTATTAAAAGTTGTGTGAAAGCTTCTCTAAAATTTGGATATTTTATTATTACAACGGTATAATTGTCTATTGCAAGAGGCTTTTAAAATATGTATTTTTATGTTTGAAAACCATTATCAACTCACAAGATTTTAGCTATCAGTAAAATTGTATTTTTCATTTAATGCTGCCACAGATTGTAAATTCAAATGTGTTCCGATATAAGCTCTTAGACACCTTTGTGATATACAGTATTTAAAACAGATAGAGACTTTGAAGCGTTAAAAGATGAATCAACTACTTATGCTGGATTTAGAAAACAGACTTCATATATGCATATCACAGAACTAAAAACTTCACTTTTTTCTAGTTCTCTGGCTTCTGTTAAGCCCTTACTCTACCAAAATTGTTTAAATTAAGACATATCAAATCAATTTACCATAACATGTGTATTTTTTTCTAATTCAAAAGAACTTTAAAATTTAAGCGTGCAAAAGAGTAGTTTTAAGTTAGCCATTTAAGTGATTTGTGCATTCACATCCCTTTATGAAGATTGTTTTAAATATGTGTACTAAATGTAGTATGTAACACAGATAAACACAGAAGGGTGCATTCTCTTGAGAGCAAAATTATATTAAGTGCATGTAATCTAAATGTTGGGGTATGCCTACCAAAAAGATCTGTTATGTGCCTTCATTGAATCAATCTCTAATATCATAAAAGGAAGTGTGTTTGTTTGTTTGTTTTCTGCGCGCTAAGTCCTGACGAATCTATAGCACTTACAGTAATGTTATTTATCACACAGGTAGTCACAAATTTGTGCTATTTTTGGGTTGCGGCGAATTTTAAAATTCAATCTGGAACATTTTAAAATGAATTTAATGAAATTGAATTATTATTGTTTTCTCTTTAGAATGCAACAGCATAAAAGATCACAGATTCTAAATTTATTTATATCGTTTCTGTTTTCATTTTGCATTGAGGAATGATTTTCCAGCAGACGATAAAAAATAAATAAACTTTTAACTGAAGTTATGTGGTTCTTTTTTCTATCTCCTTAACCATTAAAGATAGAGTAAAAATTGAAATTGATTTGAAATCTGCGGAAAGTTTCACATTTGTTCGATACCTAAAAATATGATTTTCTTTAAATAAATTTTAAAAAAAATTGAATATCTTTTATATTTTCACAAGAGATTGTGACGTCGCATCAACCTTCGCATTCAAAAAATAAACTGATTACATTTCCTGCGTTCTTACGATTTCAGCGAGGGAAGCAAATATATATATATATATATATTCTTTGTAAAATCGGGATCCTTGAAAATTTCAACGGATTTGAATTCTATGGAAAACTTTACACCAGATAGATACCTACACATTTGATTTTCTTATAATTAATAATTTTTAATTAAATATTTATATTTTTGCAAGAGCTTGTGACGTTACGCCGAATTCCCATTTGGTTTACGAAGCAGGCCAACACCATTGGCAACTCCGTTATAGCTGTTATCCAATAGGCTACGAATTCCCATTTGGTTTTCTTAGCAAACCAATAACCCCACAAAAGCAACTAGCACGGGAAACGCCGGGCTAGCCACGAAGTGACTAGTTATCTTATATGTGTTAATTAACATAAAATATATGTATTGTAACTAAAAATATTACAGGTTTAAAAAAGCATTCAAATTTATAACAAACATACACATCACTTCAATTTGCGTTTCCTTTTCTATTAAATTCCTACTGTATGTCAATATTTTAAAAAACTTGCATTTTTAATAATTATTTCATTAAACCAACTAACTTTGTCTACAGAACAGAGAATATGCCAAGAGACAACGAACAACTATCTAATTCTCCCAAGGATCTGGTGCTGACCAACCGGTATAGTGGTTAAGATGTTAGTCTGTAGAAGGGAAGGTTCCTGGTTCGAATCCGGGTCCGGGTATGGACGTTTGTAAACGTATGGTGTAGAGGCGGCGGGTGCACTTTAAATCTGTCATGGCCGAAAGTCCTCACGTTGGGTTGGTGTGGAAGTTTGGAGAGTGGGGTGCCAGCTCATGTGTTGCTTCGTCATCTGACCGTGGTTCAAAATTACGAGGTGTTGTCCTCGGATCTTTCCCTTAAGGGACTGATCCCGGACCGTCGTCAATAGCCCGTTGTGTTGCTCTACTACGACGTTAATTAAAATTACCATTTTCAAGGATCTGGTTAGTTTTGAAATACGTTATTTCTCATCGTTAGGAACTGAAGTTTCAATTTAGATTAGGATGGGGATTTTTATATGTTGATTAGGTTGATGATAAAAAGTCAATCCAACCATGTTTACCATTTTCGGTCTAACCTAATAAAATCAAACTATGAGTTGGTAACGTATTCCATAAATAGAAGTAATATGAGAAAGTTGTTCCTGTAATATACTTGTTTATAATATTGTAAACAAAATGCTTACCACTGTTTGACTAGATTAACGATGCATGTGCCGTTTTAAAATTGTATTTCCTACTATCGTAATTGCTTTAAAATAGGCCAAATGCTATATTTCGTTTTGGTACATGGATTCCTCATGTAATAGGATACCCTACATGCTGCTATTTTAGTTTTCCAAAAAAATTTGTGAAGAAATGAAGCAATAAAATTACCGACAGGACTCGTACTCGATTGGGATCTGCAACTTCCATATGATACTATTTTTTCGCTCCCTATTCTCAGAAAAGTTTAATTCATATTCGAATTTTATTTAGAAATTGGGGTTGGTTCTTGTTTCCTAGGAGAAGATTAGGTTACTTGAAGACAAATCAATTTAAATAAAGCACTGCACGAAAAAGTGCAATATTTTTGGACATTTTGAACAAAAAATATCAGATAAGGAAAGAATATTTTGAAAAATGTTTTCTTTTAATTTTTTCCAAGATATACAAGTATCGATGGGATAGAATTCGCAATTGTGCCGTCCCTTTTCAAAGCCTTACATACCGTTTCAAATATTGTTCCCAAATTGCTTTTCCTGAACATTTATTAGATTTCGTTACATGGTTCTTCCTCATTATTTTTTACTTTCTTTTCACGGACTAACCTGCAACGATAAAGAGTATTGTAAAAGGAAACAGTTTAATGAATGGGTAGACGAGAATAAAAAGTTGTATCCTTGATAAGGTCACGTATCGCTCAAAAGTGGTTTCTCCGTTTTTCAATCGATAAATGTGACTACTTAGCCGAGGGTACAGCTCACTTGTCTCGCGAAGATCCCGTATGTTATGCAATATATCATTAACTATGGAACGGGGTCATTTGGATTGTAACACAGTTCTCTTCCAGTAATTCATTAAATCGGACTTATTTTAATCTTGTTCTGTTTTTTCTGATCTGACGAAGATGTTTCTATTTCTACTTGAATGTGTCAATGCATTGATTACCTGTGTCCTCCTGTTGAGAAATGAATTATATGTCAGATTGGTTTAATTCTAAAATTAATGTGTCTCCAACTATTTTGTTTCGTTACATTTGCAATCCGTCTGATACAAGCAATAAATTTGTGTGGTAAATTAAATGCTTCCAATAAAATTGTAGTAAGGTGTGTTTTTATCGTTTTATTGCATATCAAAAGAGCATTGAAAAGTTTCGCAGAAAGGTGTTCCAAACTTTTATTCATCAAAAATTAATCTCCAATTTCGAGTTAGAAAATCTTACTTTATATCGTTACATTTTTAAGTTTAGTATTCATCCGCAAATATGTTACATCCTATTCGTTATGGAATAAATATTTCTTTTTACGTTGCAGAGTTCTAACAAACCTGCTTGTTTTATAAAATCTAAACGATTTACTTACCGTTACATAAGATTTCATCCTAGTGAAATTTGATTAAGATATTGAAAGGTTTTTAAGCTAATAAATCTTTTATTTAATAAAAACTTGATGACTACTATTTCAAGTTAAACTTTGTTCTACATTGTACTTCAAGAATTTTAATATATTTTTACCTTGATAATAAGTAGGATAAAGACACATAACGTAGAATACCTGATTTTGAAAGACTCCCAAAAGGTACAGAAATTGATGGATTTGTTTTAATGAAACACTAAATCACCACAAAAATAACAGATTTATATGTGAGTAAATAAGTTATCTTGCATTAAAAACTTTCAAATTTTTCCAAAGAAATTCTAAATTGTCTATTTGAAAAATTGATATGTTATGTAACCACGTCTAACGAATTTGTCACTTAATACAAGGAATTTCTCTTATTGCATCACAAATTTATTTTTATGTTATCCTAGAATGAAAAAAAAATGCATTTCATGATTTTGCACTTTTAATAACATTAAACTTTATACATTTGAAATAATTCGGAGTGGTTTTATATACGGTATTGAATCTTCAATCGGAATTCTTTCTCAAACCAAAAACTTCATCAATATCAATGCTATATTCAACCAGCTTTACTTCTGAAGTCTCAGGCAATCTAGGTTTCCTATCTAATGGTGTGTTTACCGATGTTGGCTGTTCAAGTTAACCATCCAATCTTAGCCAGACAGCACCGCATGCATCATATTTCAAACAATTTTCTTTTAACAAGTACAGGTTGAGCTTTCAGTAGATTATATATAACTAAAAGTCGGTGTGTGCCTGTGGATTCCATAGAAGAAAGTACTGGACAGTGTTTAAATCTTTCAGGGATATAGTATTTCAGCGAAGCTCAATTCTGAATTTAAGAGCTAAATGCGGATTGGTTTTTGTTTTTGACAAAAAAAATTTCCCTAGAGATCGTTTTTAAAACATGGAAATCTCCGTTTTCATTTGTCAAAATATGGAAAATACACGCTATATGGAACATGTTCCATACACTTGTTTCGACGGAAAATTAGTCTTGTTTAAAGAAAGAGTAAATTTACAGAAAACTAGTATTGAACATTCACAAAATCAAAATATCGTGGTATTCCTTATTACGTGCACTTTATATAATTGCCAAAGTGCGATGTCAGAAAAATTTTCAGACAAAAATTCCAAACGTAACAATTTTTTTTAAATGCTTCTAAATATTTTTTTATTTGTTAATGTGCAAAAGTAATTGAAGAATAAAATAAATACTAATATGAATTTAATTAATGATGACATAGCTCCATGTTACAATCTCTACTATTGTAAAAGGAATTGTTACTCTGCTTGTTTGTTATGTGCACGTTCATGATGAATCTATGGCACTTGCAGAAATGGGATTCGGCTCACTGGTAGTCCAATTTTTTGCAATTTTTGTACGAAGCCTGAATTTTAAAATTCAATCTAGAACAGTTTGTAATTAATTTAATGATATTTCAATTATTATTGTTTTCTTCGGAATGGCAACACCATAAAGAGATGACAGATTCTAAATTTATTTTTTCCGTTTCATTTTGCGGTGGAACGATTTAAGCCGAAGAAAAAAAGTAGTATAGTTTTAACTACCGTTATAAAATTATTTTTTCTATCTCCTAGATCGTTAAAGATAGTGTACAAATTTTAACGGATTTGAAATCTGCGGAAAATTTACATTAGATTGATACCTAAAAATATGATTTTCTTCAAAATATAATTTTTAAATTTAATATCTTATATTTTTACAAGAGATTGTGACGTCACGTCAATCTTCGCGTTCGAGAAATCCATTTCCTGCGCTCATACAATTCCAGCCAAGGAAAGTTCAACAAATAAAAAAAAATTTGACCGGCATTGTTGTTCTTTTTTGTAAAATCGGGATCGTAAGAGGTAGAGTAAAAATTTCAAAGGATTTGTTAAATTGTAACTTTTATATTTTTTCAAATACGAATTTGACCTTCGCTATCGAGATCACCGATTCCATTTCCTGCTTTTTAAATTGTAACTTTTTTATTTTTGCAATACGAATGTGGGCGCATTAGACAATAACGTCACGTTTGTTTGGGGTAGGTATTTAACTAACGTCAACCGGACCAACACAATGGGCTATTGCGATCGTTTTTGGAGTTGCGTAGCAATCACCGGGGGTCATCGAGCAGTGGTCACACGTGACCCCACGTAGAAAACTATCACGGGCAACGCCGTGCTGGTTTACATAATTATATGTATTGATGCTATTTGGAAATGCTAATTTTTTTTCCCAGTGAAATTTTATTCTAACATAAATTACTCTATGAAATTTAGGGACAGGTACAAAATAATATCTATCTTTGCGTCAGTGAAAAATAAGAATTGACGGTCGTATAACTGTTCTTTTGAAATTCTAATTGGGAAGGAAAATTCTGGATTGATCTTTTGAAAGAAGCTAATTCAATTGTTAATTGTTCTTGAAAAGAACAAAAAGTGTAGAAAGTAAGCAATGACTTTTCCATTGAATAACATTTCGTTAATGAATATAACAAGGACCTTGTTACACAATGACACTAAAGACTGTTGCGTGAGTTGTGCGATAACCATCTGTTTAACTGATGTATATCCTTTCTTACTGCCATTTCCACCAATACACCATATCAAGGGAATATATCTTGTGATTATTGTTGCTTAAACATTTATCGGGAAAAAGCGAGAAAATTCTATTACGTTTTCATAAGATTTATTTTTACAATTTTCTTTAACAGGGGGGTGTGTGTGTGTGTGTGTGTGTGTGTGTGTGTGCAGTCGCGAAAAAAAAAACCGAACCACCTCCATTATTTCGAGCACTATTCATACTAGAGCTAGTTCAAAGATATCTATCAATAGGGAAATAACGTCCTCCAAAAATTCAAATTCAGAAAAATTGCATTAGTGGACATCTTTATATCACATTTTGCGCAAACATCGAAATCTCTAATGGAAACATCATTTTTGATGCCATAATCATATTCTGCATCGATAAATTAATTTATAAATTAAATTTTATGACCTTTATATCCCGAGATATTCAATCCTAAAATTGATGCAAACTTCGGGGATCAACTCGAAATAGAAAGTCGCTATTCCTAGATCGAGATTAATTGTAGTTATAGCTACCCGGGTTTCAAATTTGAATACTATTTCAACGCATTTCTCAGCGATTCGAGAATTATATTTATGATGTCAGTGTAAACGATTACAAAATTACATTATACCATTTACTATGCAAGTGCAAACGATCCGAGGTTTCTTATACTTTTGGTTGCCCTTAAATTCGTAATAAAAGGAAAATTTAATGTTGCGCATGTACTAATTTCGGAATGAGCAGTAATTTTGCATGGCCATATTAGAAGTCGTCCTGAATCGATTCTCATCAAAATATAATAATGTTCCAATTCGTAATGTTTTCAAACATGAATTTAATAATTAATGAATACAAAAAATATTTTTTAGATAAAATATTTGGTGAATTTTGTTTGAGTAGTTTAACACTAACATGGTTCAAAATATTAGCTTTAGAAATGTTATGTATATCCATAAAAATCCAAGAAACTGATTTAACCCCATTAGGAGCTCCAATCCTTGTGTACTCATAACTTAATGACATGGAATTTGATATCTCAAGTTGAATTTTGATATAGATTCGAAATAGGGAGTTCCCATTGGAAATTATTATAAGTTGGAGCTCAGTTTAATATGAAGGCAGCCCTTTATACAAATTTATGCACTTGAATTTATATAAGACGTTAGTTCCTGTCAAACGCCGTCGTTGAAGTTTCTCTACTGTTAAAATTGCTCGAATGAAGTGTGGTTCGTTCGTTTTTTTCCGCGATTTCACATGAATTGTGAGCTTGTTTGTGTTACACTTGATATATAGTCATGCTTTTCAGTATAATGACTAAATCGGGTTTTGCTGTGTGTAAGATCTTAAAAAATTAGAATTCTGGGTTGATCTTTTGGAAGAAGCCAATTCATGTATGGAATAAATTTTCTGATTAATTAGTAGCACGGGCACCAATAACACTTCTCTGCATGAAAATCAACCCCGACACCATTTCTGCTGATTTTCATGTAAAATGACCTCCTGAATCCGAATATGACCCCCCGTTTTCCCCCATCACCCACCGTTTTTCTGACAATGACAGCAACAAAAATTAAAATATTAATTTAAAAAGGGTAAATATTAATTTTTATCAATTGTAATATTGGCAACCGATGAAATGTGGTGGAGAATAAAAAGCATAGACAAAAACATTTAAATGAACTTTAAAATGAGGTATACAAATTTTAATCCATTGGGATGGAGATTTTCTTCCCAGTCTTGCAAGTTTAAAATTTGATTGTTAAATACGTTTCGACGATGATGGTTAAAAACTGGACAATTGATTAAAATATGATCAACGGTAAAAGGGACCACACACACTCGTTACACACAGGGCAATCTCCCAATAAAAGATGTCTGTAAGTAAAACTATTGTGGCCGATACGAAGACGAGTTAAAGCTCGTCGGAATGTCGAGAAGGTAATGGAGGCCATGATGAAATGCCTCGAGGAATGTCATGGAGCTGTTTGTTTGTTTTCAAACTTCAATCATTTTGTCATTTGTCCCGTACTATGTCTCTGACAGTGTGTCGGAGATCATTGTATGGAGCAGGGAGACTCCAAGGGGCCATAGCATTTTAAGCCGCCGCATCAGCTTGCTCAATGCCTGCTATCCCGACGTGGCAAGGTATCCAACAGAAAAAGATATCAAAGCCACGCCGGGTAAGTCACAGCCATAATTTTATAACTGCAAACGCAAGCGGGTGTTGAGGGGAGTCAGATGCAAGGCAATCAAAAACACTCTTTGAGTCCGAATATATAATGAATTTATGACTCTGAGAGTGGATATATGCTTCATAACCTCATACAACGCACAGAATTCAGCTGTAAGTACAGAGATCACACAGGGTTAGTGCGTAGCTCATGATAGTTGAGCCGCAACCGACGTGCTGGGCTGATTTCGAGACATCTGTTAACATCGCTGATGGGTCTTGTAACTGCGACGATGAGAAGCGTTGGTGTTTAATTTACCACAGTCCCAAACCGATGAAAAAAAGGTTTCGGGGACTGCCAAACTGAAAAAGTATATAATTTCCTCTCGGAAACAGAAATAGCATTCAGTGGTGTTTGAGTAAGAATATTCCGTACGCGCAAACTAAAACCTGGAAGACATGATGGGCGACTGGCGAGGTGCAAAAATTCATGTTTAGAGGTACTCTAAAAACTCACGGCTGAAGACTGAAAATTTCGACGTGTTTTGCACACTCGCATTAGAAATTTCTATTTTGACACTCAATGCACCCTAAACTTATAGCCGCATCAGAAAAAAATATTCGCCTTGTTTCCTGTACAATTTTGAACAAACCAAGTTATTTTCGTAATTTTCTAATCCGTACTTTCTCGGGAAACCGTTTGCAAATCGAGCGAAAAAAGCGAGATTTCAATGCTACGGCGGCTTTGACTTCTTTTTAATGTAGAGATGCGGCAACGAAAACTGTTAGTGGAATCTGATGGAAAAGTCTATCCACGTGTATTGGCGCTCGGCACATCTACGATCATCGCAGTTCGGATAACGGATGCCGGCGGCATTCCTGTAATCGACGTCCTTCTTGACTTTCTGTCCGAGATAAGTTTTCACTGCTCTGAATTTTTCATGGGTGAAAATGTCTGATAGCGATAAGTTATAATTTCAAGCTAATATTTGTTAGGTAATAAAATTTTCTGAAAAGAGGATACTCGTTTAAGATAAATGTGTTTTTCAAGGCTTATTCGCGCGTGTAAAATTTTAGGTTGTTGTACGGGTTGTAAATATTTTGAGTCGTGAACTTTAATTTTCTCAAACACTACAACTCTTGTACCTGTACTTTTCTAATTTTTTTGTTAATTGTTGGCTTGTCCTTTGAAAATATCTGACGTTTGGTGCACGGATCTGTATTTCAGTCACCAATTTTACAACACAATCACATCTAAAAACATGCAATTTTCTAATTCTTAGTTTTTGCCACTGAGTGAAATGGAGTGAATTTGACAGGGGCTAAAAATTATACTATTCAAATAAAGACCTTTCACGTATTGTTAATTATAGTTTTAAGTTATACGTCATTACGTCAATTAATTCTTGGCATATAAATTATTTTCCTCTCAATGAACGCAAACAAACAAGGAAGTTTTAACATTGACAGATTTCGTCGGATCCGGTTGTGTGACGTCGGGGAGTGCTTAAAGGACTTCTTACATTATCGTTTCGGTCCGAGACTAAACTTGAAAGGCTTCATAACTGTGATACAAAGGCCATTTAGGATTAATTTATTGCTGAATTACGCAATGCCCTTTGTGTTGCGAACGGGAAACCTGCCGGAAAGCAGTAATTTATTCTTCAGTTAGGTGTAAGATATCTTGCTTCACACAAACTTACGTACGCGCTATTCTCGAAGGAGCATTTCAATTTTAAATACCTTTGAAGGTTCAATACGAAGTAACTGATTTTAATTTTACTCTTGACGTATAAAAGTAGGAAAAGACTGAAAGAATCAACCATTGTGTGATAAAATGCCATTGTTGAATTACAATACATGCCTATAAGTTGTAAACATAACACAAATTTAGAAGCGTAGTATTCTTTTACAGGAGCATAAACAACTTAAACTTCAAATAGCCTCTCAACAATGTTATATCTACATTTTTCTTCACTATAAACAAACGTTTTTTGTTCCTTTTAAACATATTTTTACCTATTCTTCTCATCTCTTATCCTCGGTTCAGCAGGTTCTAAATTTGAATCTCAGTCACGGCATTATGTTCGTAGTGGTTCGGTACTCACTTTAATTCGTAGGTCCCAGTCAAATTCACCATAATGCAAAAAATGACGCAAATTCGTAGTGACAAAGTCAACCTTAAATGCAATTAACTTGCACAGAAAGCACTTAAATCCAACTAGCAATCTGAAATAGTTTATCAGATCCAAATTAGCCAAATGTGCTCTCAGAATGTTTAAGTACCCTTTCTTTGTTACCGTTCCACGGTAGAACAAATTTAGAGGTAGCATAAAATTGGGAATAATATCTGCAATTAATTTGTGCACGAAAATTTGCTTAAACAGTCGTTTTCGTCGTCTACACAAAGCTCAGTTTCAAATAACACCAAATTTGGAATATAAAAATTTACTAAGTTTCAAGTCATGGTTTAGCTGTTTTTGGATTATAAGCATTTGTGAAGTTTTGAAGTATGACTAAGGTAGTTCCCCAAACTTGTTTCCTAATTTTCCCATCACGCTGTTTTCTTTTTCCTCTTACGTTTCTTAAAATTACCCTTGTGAAGTGTATGTAGTATTTCTGTTTTAAAATAATATTTAGTATGCAAAATTAATTGTGAAATAAAAATTCGATAAAATATGTATAGCAATTTTTGATATGCGATACGTATTTTGTATATGCAATATTTTGATGTGATATTTATTGGATTGGTGCAAAAGTTCGTCCCGTTTTTGGCGCTATATAGCATTGCATCGCAAAACTGAAGTGTCATCTACTTCGCTCATGTAAAAGTTTAATGTTTGAAAGAAGTAATTTCAGCGAGTACTTGGGAAAACAATTGTGTTTTTTAAAGTTTGTTAAGCATTAAAAATGGCAGAAATTAAGGAGCATTTCGAACATATGCTTTTTTTTTTTTTTCGAAAAAGCAAGAATGCTTCTTTTTATGCAAAAGATATGTGTTGTCTATGGTGCAAGATGCCGTTGACAATTCCCTCGTGCCGTAAGTAGATAGAGTGACGTCACCAGAATCAGTTCTTTAGCCAGGAACCTCAGAACTTCTATGAGCGCGGGGTGATGAAGCTACCTGAGAGATGGAGAAAGGTCATCGAACAGATCGGTAGAAACTTTATTGATTAAATATAATCTTTAGTAAAAAAAAAATTATTTTCAAATTTTTGTCAAAAAAAAATAAACGGGACAAACGTTTGTATCAACCCGATAGATTGAAATCAATATAGAACTTTTTTTTTTTTAGTCTTTACTTTTATTAATTATTTGTTGTAAGAAATGACGAACATCTTTTCTATACGAGGAATAGATCCGTCATCGGACCAGGGTTCAAAATTACGTGGAGTTTTCCTTCGGATCTTTCCCCTCGGGATCGATCCCGCACCGATGCCAATAACCTGTTGTATTGCTCCAGTGCGATGTTGATTAACTACCTGCAGGGGATAGAGTTAAAAAATTTATTGTAGTCTTTCAAAGTATTAAAAATGTTTTCGTTAAATCTGGTTTGTCGTTCTGTGGTCATTTTTCAATACGAGGTCTAATTTGACCTGGACCTACGGCTTAAAGTGGATTTCGAACGACTACGAGCACCCTTATGCAACTAAGATTCAAACCAAATGCCAGAGCTCGGAACTATTCGGATGTCGGTCCAACACTAAGGCCCTTACAGCATCAAACCAAAACTGATGTGTGTGTGTGTGCGCGCGCTAGTGTTTTTTTTATAAAGCTGTTTCAATGTGAGAACTCATCTCTTGCATTGGAACGACTTTCGTGCCGAACCTCAAGACCTACTCCGCTCATCCTGGTGTGATTGTAAAAAAAGTCACCTGTTTCAAACTTGAAAAAATGCTGAAAACCTTGAAATTTATCAGACAACGACGTCGATAGTCGAATCAGAATTACAAAGCTAGACAAAAAACGACATTCATTCTGTGTTTACACATACCATACCTCTATTAGTCTCATAACAGAATTAGCATTATCAACAAATCTGAAATGGATTCACCGGTTAGTATAAATCATGTGCTTTAACACACACTTTGTTGATATCCATTCTATTTCTCTCGCGAATCGTAAGGGGATTCGAGGGTCGTGATATTCTACAGTTGAAAGAGTAACGTAATAGCAACCGGATTTTTGCGAGTTCGAAACTTAATCCAATCAAACGCCGTTGTGTAATCAAGAGATGGTGCACGTTAAATCTGTCGTGACCTCAAATGTCCTCACGTTGTCCTGGTGTGGAAATTTGGAGAGTGGAGTGCCAGCTCGAGAGTTGCCTCGTCATCTGACATTGTTCAAAATTACGTGGTATTGTCCTCGATTCTGCCCTTCGGGCGTGGTTCAAAATTACGTGGTGTCCATGGGGCCGACCAATCGGTATAGTGGTTAAGGTGTTAGCCTCTGGATCGGAAGGTTCCTCGTTCGAATCCGGGTCCGGGCATGGATGTTTGTAAGCGTATGGTGTAGAGGCGTCTGGTGTACCTTAAAGCCGAAAGTCCTCACTTTGGGTTGGTGTGGAAGTTTGGAGAGTGGTGTGCCAGCTCAGGTGTTGCTTCGTCATCTGACCGTGGTTCAAAATTACGAGGCGTTGTCCTCGCATCTTTCCCTGAAGGGACTGATCCCGTACCGTCGTCAATAGCCCATTGTGTTGCTCTAGTACGACGTTAAATAAAAAATTACCAAAATTACCCGGACCGTCGTTAATAGCCCGTGTGTTGCTCCAATACGACGATAATATACCTACCTTCCCTTCGGGATAGATCCCGAACCGTCGAAAATAGCCCGTTGTGTTGTGTGTTGCTCCAGTGTGACGTCAATTAACTACCTGCCTCACCAATATGAGGCAATGGTAATGGTAATTTTTAGTTAACGTCGTACTAGAGCAACACAACGGGCTATTGACGACGGTCCGGAATCAGTCCCTTAAGGGAAAGATTCGAGGACAACACCTCGTAATTTTGAACCACGGTCAGATGA
The DNA here is from genome assembly GCA_947359465.1 of Metellina segmentata. NCBI lineage: Eukaryota > Metazoa > Arthropoda > Arachnida > Araneae > Tetragnathidae > Metellina > Metellina segmentata. The sequence goes on along the minus strand of OX375873.1, from coordinate 67,738,358 downwards.
CGAAGCAACACCCGAGCTGGCACCCCACTCTCCAAACTTCCACGCCAACCCAACGTGAGGACTTTCGGCCACGACAGATTTAAGGTGTACCAGCCGCCTCTACACCATACGTTTACAAACATCCGTACCCGGATTCGAACCAGGAACCTTCTGATCTAGAGGCTAACACCTTAACCACTATACCGGTTGGTCGGCCACCAATATGAGGCATTTGCTGTCTAACCAAATGTAGGTGGTAGTATTTCTGCGATGTAACGTGTTTCCTGTACGTATTCTAAACGTGACTTCACTTGACTTTTTGACACGATTTCAGCATTTCGGCAATAAAATTTCCCAAGAATGGGTTCCTACAAACATGATAGTTCATTGGTCAAAGCTAAACGTCACCTTGCTACATTTCATTATCATCCAGATATTTATGATGCAAGAGCAATCGGGAGGCGGAATTAGAATCTTCACATTCCGTCTGGTCGTCGTGCTGCTAGTACGACGTTAATTAAAAGTTACCAAATATTACCTACCCTTTGATAAGTAAGATGCCGATACATGCAGAGCTTGTTAAATGCCCCATTACCGATACTTACCAGGGTGTACTTTAAAAGTAAAGTTAACAACACCGAGTTAAAAGTATATTTAAACTTGAGGTTTAACATTTGGGTGTACTTGGAGAGGGGGTGCCAGCTCAGGTGTTGCTTCGTCATCTGACCATGGTTCAAAATTGCGTGGTGTTGTCCTCGGATCTAGGAGGGATTGGTCCCGGACCGTCGTCAATTGCCCGTTGTGTTGCTCTAGTACGATGTAAATTTAAAAATTACCAAAATAACATTTGTGTTTATTTTTATCCTTGTGAAAGTGGGACTAGTTTTACAAAAATGGTGGCCACGGATCACCCGTTGTACTTTAACATTGTTTAACTGTAGTTTTATTAATTTATATACATATCTTCTATTTGAATATAACGCGGTGGATTGATCCCGAACCTTAGTCAATAGCCCGTTTTGTTGCTCCAGTTTGATGTTAATTAAAATCCCTACCTCTATTTGAATATCTAAGTTGTAAGCAAATAAAGACTAATCTAATTTGTATAACAGCGACTGACTGAATGAGCCACAAAGTAAGTGACTGGTACGAGGTTCCTAATACCCGGTGGAAGTTTTGAGAGTTGGGTGCAAGCTCGGGTGTTGCTTCGTCATCTGACCGTGGTTCAAAATTACGAGGTGTTGTCCTCGGATCTCTCCCTTAAGAGGTTTGGACAGTGGGGGTGCCAGCTCAGGTGTTGCTTCGTCATCTGACCGTTGTTCAAAATTACGAGGTGTTGTTCTCGGGTCTTTCCCTTACCGATCCCGGACCGTCGTCAATAGCCCGTTGTGTTGCTCTAGTACGTCGTTAACTAAAAAAATTACCAAAAAATTACTCTCCCTTAAGAGACTTATCCCGGACCGTCGTCAATAGCCTGTTGTGTTGCTCCAGTGCGACGTTAATTCAAATACCTACCTACCGAGTGTTGGGAAATTCGTACTGGTCACCTACTCAGTGGCTTATTCAACCAGTCGCTGTTATACAAATTTGATTAGTCTTTATTTGCTTAGCCGACTAACCGGTATAGTGGTTAAGGTGTTAGCCTCTGGATCGGAAGGTTCCTGGTTCGAATCCGGGTCCGGGCATGGATGTTTGTAAGCGTATGGTGTAGAGGCGGCTGGTGCACCTTCAATCTGTCGTGGCCGAAAGTCCTCACGTTGGGTTGGTGTGGAAGTTTGGAGAGTGGGGTGTCAACTCAGGTGTTGCTTCGTCATCTGACCGTGGTTCAAAATTACGTGGTGTTGTCCTCGGATCTTTCCCTTAAGGGATTGATCCCGGACCGTCGTCAATAGCCCGTTGTGTTGCTCTAGTACGACTTTAACTAAAATTACTATTTGCCATTACTTTATTTGCTTAATTAAAATACCTACCTACCGAGGACAACTCGTAATATTTAACCACGGTCAGATGACGAGGTCAGACCTGAGCTAGCAACCCACTCTTCAAACTTTCACGAGTCTGTTGGTTAAGGCGTTAGCCTCTAGTCCTGGTTCGAATCCGGGTCAGTACATGGATATTTGTAAACGTATTGTGTAGATGCGGCTGGTGCACCTTAAATCTGAAATCTGTCGTAGCTGAAAGTCCTCATGTTGAGTTGATGTGGAAGTTTGAAAAGTGGGGTGCCAGCTCAGGTGTTGCCCCGTCGTCTGACCGTGGTTCAAAATTACATGGTGTCCACGGATCTTAAATGATTGATCCCGGACAGTCGTCAATAGCTCGTTGTGTTGCTCTAGTAAGACGTTAATAAAAATACCTACCTTCTTACTGGTCTACAGTGGGCCCCGGAAATTCTACTGAATACGATATGAGTTGTAGGTATTTTTATTTCCGTCGTACTGGAGTTACACGACGTGCTATTAACGACGGTGCGGGATCATTCCCCAAAGGAAAAATCCGAGGACAACACGTAATTTTGCATCCCGGTCAGATGACGAGCCAACACCTGAACTGGCACCTCAGTCTCCAAACTTCCACACCACCTCAACTTGAGGACATTTGAGGTCACAACATATTTTACGTGCACCACCTCCTTTTGTACACGATGGTCTTTGGTTGGATTCGAACTCGCAACCCTCTGATTGCTAATACGTTACTCTTCCAACCGGGCTACCGCGGCCCTATGGTAATGGTAATGGTAATTTTTGTTAACGTCGTACTAGAGCAACACAACGGGCTATTGACGACGGTCTGGGATCAATCCTTAAGGGAAAGATCCGAGGACAACACCTCGTAATTTTGAACCACGGTCAGATGACGAAGCAACACCTGAGCTGGCACCCCACTCTCCAAACTTCCACGCCAACCCAACGTGACCGCGGCCCTATGAGGTATTAGGTATTGCGATATGAGGTAAGTAGGTATTTCAATGAGCGTCGTACTGGAGCAACACAACAGGCTATTCTTTACGATATGTGAAGCTGATGGTAATTGGTAATTTTTAATTAACGTCGTACTAGAGCAACACAGCAAGATATTGACGACGATCTGGGATCAATCCCCTAATGGAAAGATTCGAGGACAACACCACGTAATTTTGAACGACGTTCAGTTGACGAGGCAACATCTGATCTGGCACCCCACTCGAGTAGCTAATGGTAATGGTAATTTTAGTTAACGTCGTACTATAGCAACACAACGGGCTATTGACGACGGTCCGGAATCAGTCCCTTAAGGGAAAGATTCGAGGACAACACCTCGTAATTTTGAACCACGGTCAGATGACGAGTAGCTAATGGAATCTAAAGAATAAGGCGTATGTATGTAGGAAGTTGAATTTACGTCGCAGTGGATTAACACAACGATCTATGGACGACATCTGGGATCAATGTTGAAGAGAAGATCCGAGGACAGTACGTCTTAATTTTGAACCACTATTCAGATACGGCGTATGTAATTCTCGTATGTGTAAGAATATTTTGAGAATTTTGAAGTGTAGGTGCGTATTTAATTCAGGTTGCACTGTAGCTACACATCAGGCTATTGGTGACGGTCCGGGTTCAAACTCAAAGGAAAAGATCAGAGGATAACGTTACGTAACACGACAGTTAACGTATACCAGTCCCCTATGTACACGATGGTCATTGGTTGGAATTAACTTATTTGGACAGTTTGGCTTAACCACTCTAAACTCTGTTATACAAGCTGTCGGATCAAAATGTAACGAAAGCACCGGCCCTCGACGGTTCTGTCTTTTTCTTATCTAGCAACCCCCTAGTCCTATCAAGACATCCCCACGAATTATCGATGCGGGCGACTTCTCTGGTCATGAAGAAAGGGGTGACCTTGGTCGACGGTTCAGAGCATAGATGTTTATAATCCACTTTGAGCCGTAGGTCTTGGTCTAAATTAACCCTCGTGCGGATAATAAATTGTCTCAGAGCAATAAAATCACGCCATAGCACAAGAATAAAAATGTGTTGGAAGTTAATTTTTCGAAATAATTATTTTCTCATCCTAAAAAGTCATCTAGAAGGGTGATTTGTTTGGCCAAATTAAATCGTTCCTCAATTTTTATCTTAAACCGTACGGAAGTTTCTTTTAATTTTACCCAACCGCTAGATTTGCACACAAATTCTTTTTAATCTTAGTCTAGTTCTGTACACTGCAATCGTGTCTCGTGTTGAGGAACAACTCTCCAACAGCTGATATGTTTCAGTTAATTCACTACAGGAGGAAATTGTAAGGAATGTTGCATGCTACGGTTCATAAAAATTACATGCTGGCATTCACTAAAATAACTTCATGTACACTCAGTGCACGGATTTTTCCCTAGCGCGCTTGCGTTGCGAAATAAACAAAATATACTCTCTCTTTCCCTGATAAAAAAAAATCGTGAGCGCCTGACTGAAAACCCTCTAAACCTGTTCCAATTAATTTCATCTCTTCAAAACAAATTCCAACCACGTTGTACCGTTTTGTTCTACCTGCCTACACATTTGCGCACGCTTACTTGCGCGTGATTTGCCTCCACCCGCCTCCTCCTCCTCTCGTGGATACCTGTTAGCTGCATGCCGACTGGACGCTTTGCTTGCACTGTTGATCTCTTCCACCGGAGAGTAGGCCGCGCGCGGATCTCGGCTTAATGTCACCCTCGCGAAGCTGAAATAACATTGTTTTCAACTCATGTCTGATAGACTCTCATTGCTTCTTGCTTCGTTGCATTGCAGGGGAAGATTGTACGAGCTGTTCAGTCAGATCGAGAAGGAATTCGAAGCCCTCTACACCGAAAACATCGCCCGTAAGTATGTCTGGTGTGTTTATTGTTTTCAGTGCCGATTTATAGCTTTTCACGAGTAATAAACCACTTTCACTGTCTGCCTTTTATGCCATGTTCCGTGTTTATTTGTCCTCGTTTCCCGGATGTCCGGAATCGGATGAACCATTGGGAGAGAAAGGATGTGCATTTTATACTCTGATAGGTTTGAATGGACTCGTACTGTTTTCGATCGTTGTAATTTTTTTTTAAACTTAATAACTGACCCAGACCCCTATATATACACTCCGGATACCAGAACCAAGTAATAACCAGATGTGAAGTCTTATATTAAGCATTGCAAGAACGCTCTGGCTTAGATGGTATTGTTTGGGAGTAAGATACAGAATATAGCGGTATTTTACAATTTTTTCTTATTTATTTCTTGTAAAAAAATAAGCAGTGCCTGTGTGTGTGTGTGAATGGCGTTCCGGCTAATGATATTGAAAGATGTATAGACGTTCGATTCCTTCCTAAAGTTTTCCTTGTATGCCCTCAAAGTTGCCTATATTGTGCTCGGCGCAGTTTGGCCGAATCATCTTCATTCCCTTGTCCCTTGCATCATATATACAAAAAAAGTACTAAATGTTTGACTTGCACAAATATATACATTTTCCATTTGCTTATCTGAATTATTATAAAATTAGAGTTTGCTTACCTGAATTATTTATTATAAAAAAAACATGAGAATATTAATAGCCCTTTAACCTAGAAAACAGACTGCATAAATCAGTACAAAAACCACATTTCCCAGAGCTCATCTGGGGGCCGCGGTAGCTCGGTTGGAAGAGAATTTTATTACAATCAAAGGGTTACTACTTCGAAACTAGGTCCAACTAAAAGACCCTATACACAGGTTGGTGCACGTTAAATCTGTCGTGGGATCAAATGTCCTCGCGTTGTCGTGGTGTGGAAGTTTGGAGAGTGGTAGTTTGGATCTGAGTGGTATTCGGAAAAATTTCATTTTTCTGGAGGCTTAACACATTTGATGAACTGAAGCTTTGAATTTCAAAGTTTACTGAAGTTACACTTTTTCTAATTCTTACTACCAAAAGTAAAATCTTCTAAATCTCGGAATATTTGAATCGTGATCGGATTCTTCTAGAGTAAGCTCCTTTTCTGTAGCATAAACTCCTACTCAAACTCCCATGAAATAAATATCTGTTCGTAAAAAGAAATTTCTCAACACATTTTGCTTCTGGTGATAGTTGGAATTCATAAAACTGAAAGGCCCTGCCAACAGAGATAAGCTATTCAAATTTTAAGGCTAGAAATTTAAAAATTATGGTTTCTCCATGTTCAAGTGGTTATTTTATCTTGAACACGCTTTCATTCAAACAAATTCTTTGATCTTGAATATTTTGTTTAAATTTTTTTCACTTAGGAAATTTTCATTCTGTAGCTTATCACTGTTGCCCGAAGCCCTTCAATTGTTTGCTGCTGATTGTAAGTACTTTTGCCAAGTGTTAGATATGATTTGCTATTTTTTACCGTAAGAAAATTGAACAAGCATTCAGATTTGTGGAGTGCAACTGCAATTATAAAATTCAGGTTCATTACTTTTTTTTTTCAGAACTGTTTAATTTTAATAAATATTAACTGTCACATTTTTTTAAATTGGTATATTAAGGACTTAAAATACAAGCTATTCAATTCAATCCAGTTGAAGTTTAAAGTCATAAGTTAAAAATTTAAAGTATTCAGCATTTTTTCAGAGACGATTTTCTGATGTAAATATTATTATCGTAACTTTAAAGAATTTAGAAATCTCATGCACACTAATTGTTCTACAAATGTTTCGAAATCAATTGAAACTTTGACCCAACAATAACTTGTACGCATTTATGAAACTGAAGGTAACCTGTATCTTCGCTGTTACCGCCTTTTGTGAAATCTAAAAGTGCAATACTTGTCCTTGTAATTTGCTATCGAGATTGCCTTAAGACAACCTAACAAGACGCTAATTCTATGTCATGGTGAAAGACTAACATCTGCGTGTAGTTGGAAGTAAGATTGTGAAGTAAAATAAAGCAAGAGAAATAACGAAAAAAAGACAAAAAATGTAATTCTTTTTTTAAATTTCTATTAAAAAGTGATGCAACATTCATTCCTGGAGTGTGGATGTCTTTTTTACATTCAAAACGATAAAAGTATATTCATGAAATAAATTCTCGCTATTCCCATTCAACTACATCTCTAATGTTATGACTAACTGGAAAAATGTACCCACACAAATATGGGTAACTAGCCCACGTGATGCAAGGTGTTAATCTGGTGTAAAGTTTTCCGCAGATTTCAAATCCTTTGAAAATATATTCAATTTAAAAATTATTTTTTTTAAGAAAATCATATTTTTAGGTATTAATCTAAACTGAAATTTTCCGCAGATTTCAAATCCGTTGAAATTTTTACTCCATGTTTAACGGTCTATGAAATAGAAAAAAGAAGTGTGACTATAGTTAGAAGATTTATGGTCTGGCTGGATGAACATTTCTCCGCGCAAAATCAAAGCGGAAACGAAAAATGTAATTTTCTTCACATGCAAAATAAAAGCGGAAACGAAAAAAAATTATTTTCTGAGCTTCTCCGAAACGATGAAAAAATTTGGCATGGTTCCAAGGACACGTGGGGAGAAAAGTCAAGATTGGAGCTATTCTTCTTTCGTCCGGAAGAAGAACCACGTAGAAAATAAAAACTATTAAATTTATGTAAAAATCTTCTAGTTTAAATTTTAAAATTTCGCCACGATCCAAAAATTTTAAAAAATTCTGACTATTTGTGTGCCAAATCTCATTGCTGTAAGTGCCATAGATCGTCATGATTTTGCGGCCGCGAAACATACAGACAAACAAACACTTCCTTTTATAATAGTAGAGATGTATCCATTTGGAAACATTTTCCCCTCAAGGGCACATCTAGGTATTTTAGCGATCTATTCTTTTCCCATGGGGCTTTCTGCCGCATGGGAGTCGCGACCCCTAGATGCTCGTGCGAGCTTTCCCTTCATTCTCCTCGCCATCCTTTTTTTTTACAGTGGCCCGGTTGGAAGATTAATGGATTAGCAACCGGAGGGTTGCGAGTTCGAATCTAACCATACACCGTCGTGTACGAAGAGGGCTGGTGCACGTTAAATCTGTCGTGGCCTCGAATGTCCTCGCGTTGGCGTGGTCTGGAAGTTTGGAGAGTGGGGTGCCAACTCGGATGTTGCCTCGTCATCTGACCGTTGTTTAAAATTAAGTACGTCCTTGGATCTTTCCCTTGACCGTCGTCAATAGTCCTTTATGTTCTGCTCCAGTACGACCTTTATTAAAATACCTCGACCTACCTTTTTTTATTTAAACTAGGGGGCTCCGCCCCCTGCTCGCTTACGCTCGCCAACCCCCGGGGATTGCTACGCAATCCCGTTTGTTTTGCTTCCCAAACCAATACCTCTTACGCAAGTGATTTCACTCTTTTTTACTTTAACACTTAATGCACCTTAAACTAATAGCCGCATCAGTAAAAAATCTTCTGCATCTTGTTCCCTGTACAATTTTAAGTAAACCCTGTAATATCCAAACTTTACGATGTGTACTTTGTACTTTCTCGGTAAACCGTCTGAGAACAGAGGGAAAAAAGCGAGCCCTTTTCCTCGCCAAAAAAAAAAATCGTTTTTATGGCAATTGTTGCTACGATAAATTTTATATCTGGCAAACCCGATAGTCAATAATACAACCCTCCGCGAATACAATGCTCCGCGAAATAAAAAATACGAAATTTGTGTCACCAACTTTTGATTGCATCGAATTTATTTATGAACCAATTTTAAAAATAATGGTACCGTAAGAAAGAGTATAGTCTGAGGTATACTGCGCTATTTTCAAAATAAAAAAACTAATAGTAATACGATATAGATATGACAGTTTTAGTTAACGGTTGTAACAAAAAGTAGCGAAAATATCCAAAGATTCCGAATTTTGTATGACCAACTTTTGATCGCATCCAATTTAATTATTAACCGATTTCAAAAATAATAGTACCGTAAGAAAGAGTACATTCTGAGCTATACTGCGATATTTTAAAAATTAAAAACTAATAGTAATAAAATATAGATACGTCAATTAAAAAAAAAAGTAACAAAAATGTCCTGATTTTTTCCGAATTTCAAAAAAATTATTATTAAGAACCAAATTAAAATTTTAAAAAAAAACTCGACGAGCTGCAAAAATTTACGTTGAGAGGTACTCTTTAAAAAAAACTCACGGCTGAAGACTGAAAATTTGTATGTGTTTTGCTCACTCGCGGAAGAAATTTCGCTTCTTCAATTTTGACACTTAATAAACCCTAAACTAATAGCCGCATCCGAAAAAAATCTTAATAATTGTCCAGGGAATACGATGAAGAACAAATCATGTTAATTTCGTTTTTTTCCGATCAGTACTTTCTCGGGAAATCGTTTAAGAATCGAGCTAAACAACACAGTTTTCAATCCTGCGGCGGTAACTTTTTTTTAATATAGAGAGATTTGACACCGTCAGTCGTGTTTGGGAAGTGTTGCCCTTTTCACCCCTCATGCTTACCCCTCTATCGCCCAACATACCTTTACAGGTAGTCGCTATCCGAATGCAAGTACGACTGTAGGTAGTTAATTAGCGTCGCACTAGAGTAAGCAAGCACCATCTGCACTCCACTTACCACCGAGTGAAATCATTCAACATCAGCCATGGCAACCTAGATCAACTACCGGAGCCTTTATCATCCTCGGCAACTTCAATGCACACAGTACTCTTTGAGGAGTGGAATTACCCTGTGTAAAATATATTGTGTATGTAAATGTGCTGAACGCCAGTAGAGGGCGTTGTAAACGCAGCGTACGTATGTACACTACCCTACAATAATGGACCGGACAGCAAGATGTGATGGTAAAGATAAAGAATACATGCTTTAATAGGGAGAAGTGGTCCAAACGTGCTGCAATTACACTAGCAACCCTTCTGGGCATACTTTCAGTAAGGTTTTGATACACAGCTATGGGTATTTGTGTCAACTTCTGCTGCAAGAATGTCGCCAGCTCAGCTGTAGATTTCGGACGTGGTTCCCTGGTCAGTAAGCTAGCTCTGTCGCTCTAACTCGTCCCACAAATGTTCTATGGGGTTTAGATCGGGACTCTGAGTAGGCCAGGGAAGTCGTTTTTCGTCCATATCTTGATACCACTGCTTGACAGAGGTTGCAACATGACATGGAGCGTTGTCGTCCTGGAAGTAACATTCGTCCATTCCATAAAATTGCCAGAGCGTAGGAAGAACCTGATTGTCCAAAATGTTCATGTTAGCATCGGCGTTCAATTGACCAGGAACAACGTGCAAAGGTCCCAGGCTATACCACGAAAAACACCCCCAAACAAGTAGTCGGATTTTATGCAAATCCGCTGGCGTCCGATCCATTATTGCAGGCAGGGTTGCCATTGGCGACTAAAAGGCGACTATTTTCAACATTGGGCAACTGGCGACTTTTTTCGTCAAAATCAGGCCCAAGAGTGACTATTTTAAGAGAAACGGCGACTTTTTAAAGTTTTAGACGACTATTTAAAAATATTTTTGCATTAGATCCATTTTTAAACATTTTTGTTAACAAAAATGGCAACAGCGATTTCGAAGGTCATTATCGTGAAGTTACATCTAATCCGACATCAAGAAAAGATTTCGTCAACATTTTCTCGGCCAATAGGTGCTTCTAAGAAGGATTCGGCTTCTCCCTGGAATTTCTTCACTGCATTTGCTGTTTCAACGTGCGTGTTCTCGATCTTATTTTTTGCCTATCTATCTTGATACAAATCATGGATCTTTCTCAATATCTTTGCATTTACTTCATTGTAATACCGGGCTGATAATGCAGAAACATCGATACCGTTGCTATTACGATTCTCAGAATTCAATTGTCATCTGTAACGAACAAGTATTTTGGCAATCGACTATATTTATCCCCCCCCCCTCTTATTTGTTTCTTTGCTGTGAAGCAAATTTCAAATGGTTTCATCTTTATATTTTACTGAAATCGGCGACAGAAGCTTGCACTTGGAAAACGGCAGTTTCCCTCTTATCTCCCACTAGCCACTACGTGGCCATCACGACGTTGCCCGTGACCTTCTTTGTGGCCAGAGACAGTTCTTTTCGTGGGGTTAGGTGTGACCACTGCTCGCTAACCCCCGGTGATTGCTACGAATTCCCATTTGGTTTGCTTCGCAAACCAATTAGGGTTATCAGCTATGCCAGCCATGTCTTGAGATATGCAGCTAAAACCCACCTACGAAAACTCGAAACTCTTCAAAATTCTACACTCAGGATAATTTTAAATGCACCATGGTTCCATTGGAACGTTCAAATTCGTAAAAACCTGAATGTGTTAGAACTTCATAAATTTTTCAACAAAATTGCTCTTAAGTTTTACGTTAATTTGGAGACTAGATAATACTTCTATACAGCAAATCCCCAGATATGGCTTTCGTCGAATTAAATGTTCACGGTCTAGAGCCATCCTAAGCCCCATATATTTAAATTCTTAAATCGTAATTTAATCTCTTGATTTTATTCCTCAAATTACTGCTGTGTTAAATTCAAGCTGCGATGCGGCCATTTCTTAACTCCGCCCTTATTTTCTACCTTCAATGAATTTTACATCCTGGCACAAGAGTTATGTTAATTTCGTCGCGTGATCCCACCAAGCAACCTGATTGGACCCTGCCTCAAGACCGCCCCACCTCCAAGAATGTTCAGGAAAACATCCAACTACTATGCATACATGTTACTCCGGAGTTAGAGAGCTGATGCTCAGAAACTCACGCCACGGCAAAACCCCCCCCCCCGTTTGTCCAAATAGGAATTCTTAACCTATTGGATAACTACAATCATGGCGTTGCTCGTGGTGTTGGTTTGCTTCGCAAACCAAATGGAAACTCGTAGACTATTGGAATGAATTCCCTGCGAACACACTTTACAATGAAGTCTTCATTTCATGGAATGGACCTCCTATTCATAAGCCTTCACAACTATTGGAGGAATCCTAGGACAAGGAACTTGGACATGGTGGAAGATACCATTTCACGCGGTTTTCTTCAGCATCTCGTCTCAAGGTGCATATGACGTCAAAGGTGTATATGACGTCAAAGGTGATTTACAACCTTCACAAAGAGACAGGAAGGCCGCCATTTCTTGGTGACAACTAATATAATCCATCCATATAAAATTATTTTTTATTGGAATAAATATGAGGTTTTTTTTTTTAATTTTATTTTAAGTAATAGTCTTAAGGAGAGTTCTTAATCATCAACATTGTGCTCCAATAGTCGCTCAAACTGGAATGAAAATACGGGAGCGTTTTCGGACAAAACAAATTGTGTTCTGAGCAAATATTGGGCCCTGAAAATTTTCTGCACCCCTGCATTAGGGAAGTTCTCAGTATTTCGAATCTATGAATTACCGAGTTGATAATTTTATCATCAGAGATGGCCGAAATGTGAATAAAAAAAAGTTGAAACCTATAAACAGTTCACTAGCTGAAGGAAGAGGCCATGGATTATTAGACATTGGTGCATGCAATTTGCATGTAGTCAATAATGCCTTTTTTAAAAGGTTTTGGCGATGTTGCCTGTGAATTGGTTGCTGATATTTTTTTTTAACTTTTTTAAGAGGTTCCCTCCAGATAGGAAGATTACGAAATAATCCAGAATGACAAGAATTGCCAAGGGCACGGTTTTTGAAACATGTATCAAGCAAGTGACTAACTGTAGGACCTGTGCTTGAAAGACTGTTAGAGCAATAGCCTGCAGTTGAAGATTATTTTTTTTGTTTTTGCTCCTGCTAATTCCAAACAAATAATGCAAACCACAAAATATAAGCAAATTATCAAGTGTCTAAAATATGTGGACATAAAAGTAGAGTTACTGTTTGTGATAGAAAGTGCAGGGCTATTTGTATCATTTTCCACTTTTTTCCAGACTTCAAAGCCTTTAATCCATGTTCGTTACAGTGAACTCTCTAATGTTCTCCAGAAACTTACAGGAAGAATATGCAAGCCGGATTTAATGGCCGGGGAAAAAAATGTCAATGACATTATAAATTTATAGCCACACAAATTCTTTTACGAACTTCTGAAGTAGATTGCAGTGATAAGATAGCAATTGCTATCAAGTCTTTGAATGAAAAGGATAAATTCAATGTTTTACACAAAATTAAAAGGCATTATATGACTGCACATAATTACCTCATTAAAAGGTGAGTTTAATAGGCATAAGTTCATTTTATTTTGCAAGTGTCTTCAACCTGCAGAGATAGCAACAAGCAAAAGTTTAAAACTTGTTGGGGAACTAACGAAATCTTTATCTGTGATTGGGGTGAATCTTTTAGAAGTCCACAATCCAAAAGCTGCAGAAATTGCTATCCCGAAACATCAATATACATTTTTAGAACCGAAATACTTTTAAATTCCCCACGTACTTACTTCTAATTTATTTTTATTTGACTAGATAGATTTTTAAATATTTTATTAATTTTACTGGGTAAAAAAAATTTCATTTTGTGTCTGGCGCAGCTTGTCCACTGTTGAACCTTGCGTCATAAAACCCAAACCAAACAAACTTTAGAAGTCAAGATGAGTGGCGAATACTGCAATGTGAGGTTTTTTTCTATTCCCAACTGTTATGCTCTTGAAGAAAAAAAACTGCTTCAGGAAAACAAAAGTATATTTTGTCAAATAAACGTGTTAAAGCTAGCAAGTTGTAAATACTATTGTGCAGTAAATATTTGTTTTATAAGGTTTAGTGAATAGTGTCATTCTGTTTGCAAAAATGCATATGTTTAATCTATCTTAAAACTCGTAATTGGTAAAAAATAAAAAAAATATTATCTAAGTTAACAGCATTCTTTAACAAGTCTATGTTTCAATTGTACTTTTTACTCACGACAGTTATTCTAAAAGGTAGGACTACAATATTAATTTTTTTTTATTATTGTAACTGTTGATTTTTAAAGTTAATGAACTAAAGAAATAAGTTCAATTTTATTGAAGGTAACAAAGGTTGACTTAAAAAAGCAAAGTTCTGTTTGCTTATAAATTATAAACTCATACGATACGGGGGTTGGCGAGCGTTAGCGAGCAGGGGGCAGGCCCCCTAGTACTGTCTGTTTGACGAAGCTCGATTTATTTCACCGTGATACCGACTTTCGCCAACCAATGTATAGCAAAAGGCCAAGTCCATCCTAAATAGATGATTGTTTTTTTATAATTTTTAATTTAATTTTTCCTTTTTATTTATTTTTTTAATCTACTCGCTTTAATTCAGTCATCTTTGCATCTGATGTAAAGCACTAACTGGCCTCACCTTTGACTCCGCCCTACCGTGCAACCAACCATCCTCATTGGACCCCACTTGCTACTTATATAAACTATGTGTAACTAATTTTTCGCTCAGTTTACAGCTACGTTCTGAAAGGAGATGGGCCTTCGGCCTAGGATCTCCTGCCCACCTGTTATTTTCTTCTTACTCTGCTGATGAAGTTGTCTACTTCCACGAACCGTCGCGCGGACCTTTCATGCTACTAACCTCATCATCTGCTGGCCTTCAATTTTACCTTTTAATTCGTCAGTAATGATTTGACCAACAGTGATCATTCCCCGATATTAGTTACTCATATTGGTATAAATGACCCTTTTTGACACCCATCTCGATACATCTAGGCAGTTGCCAACTAGCGATATTGTACATCTAGGGGCAATATTACAATACATAGTGGAAAGTAATATTCATATAGTGGTACACAATCACAGGTAATGATAGAAGCTGCTAATGAACTATCCCGAATAATTTTTCATCCTTTCGAAAGTACCAAACACCTTGTTATAATAATTCGCCAAGGCCTCCATCTACCTTAATACGAGCGATGAATATCAAATCAATTGTTTCCCGCGTATCATAATCACCTAAAAGCAATTTTTGAGTAGGGTATCTAATGAAATGGGCCGTCTTCATCTTATATAAATTGAGCTCCAACTTCATAATTTCCAATAGGACCTCCTATTTCGACGCACAATTTTTATCTATATCAAAATTTAACTTCCGATTCCAAATTTTTAATCTATATCAAAATTTAACTTCAGATACCAAATTTTATGTCATTAGGTCTTACCGTTTCAAAGTTATGAGTACAGAAAGATCGGAGCTCCTGGTGTTAAATCAGTTGCTTAGAATAGTACTCGAAATAATGAAGGTGTTTCGATTTTTTTCCACGAACAGACATGGTGGATATCTGAAGACATGTCATCAATCCACCGGAAGATAGTATCACTTAACCAATGAAACCAAGGATATCTCTTTTTCCGCTCTTTCACCTATCGGTTTTACTATTTCTTCTCTGGTGAGTAAAATTACATCCTTGGCAATAGTGTGTGTACATTTTAACTTCTATTTCGGCAACTTTATAACTGGCCACTTGTGTTTTCAGAAAGTTACTCTCGGTACAGTAGCTTTTTCTTGCTTTGCTTCCAATGACAAAAATAGGCTAAAATAATTTTTTTTTTCAGATTGCTGATGTTTGGTATTAAAATCATTTCAATTTACTAGGTACCATACATTCGAGAGATAAAAAAGAAATTATCTAGTTATAATAATTGAACAAAATTGTTTTTTATCATTTAACGTTGTATTTGCTGTTGCAAAAGTTTACTGTGCCCCTTCTTTTAATGTGCCATATCTTAGTTTTGGAAGCTAGGCACAAACTATCGCTTCTTCGCTATAATAAAAAAAAATTGGATTGTCCGAAACACTTTAAGGAGGTACTAGTCTAAAACGGCCATGGGCTCATCTGTCAGATTTTTGAAGAACAGACCAACATTTGTACGAATGAAGAAGTTTCTGCCGGTTTTCTTAATGACGATTCATTATTGTGCCGCTTCATTTCACAATTTTTTTACATATTTATAAAGTGCATCCAACTTTGCATTGTAAATATTTCATGTTCCACGGAGATATCTGTTTACTATGAGAAGTGGTTACAACTCCAACAGCTCTTATAGCGCAGCTGCTTGAATTGGGTTGTACATTTGAACTATTCAAAGGTACGCCCGTCAAAAAAAATGTTTGGATGAATGTGCCACACAAGCCTACTGAAACATTTATTACCATCATGTCATTGTACACCCGTCAAAAAAAAAACGACTCACCCGATCGCAATTACACAATTTACATCTCGGAACAAAACGGAAGGTAGCAATCGATAGGGCGAATGTTTTCTACAAATAACCAATTATTTAAAATTTGTCTAAGGGGTCATCTTCAAATTAAATTGGGTGGTGCTTGATCCGATATTTCCAATACGAACCCCCATCCTTTATTACAAATTTGGATTCTACACACATTTCTGGCGGATATAATGAAAAAATAATGGGAAACGGCGTGAAATTGACCGAAAAAATCCACAATAACCATTGAGGAGCGTGTAAATGTTCGGAGTTCAATCACATAAATATTAATAAAGACGTCTAGTGGCCATCGCAATCAATGACCTGTTGCAGGCGCCTTGGTATGGAGTCCATTAAGATGGTCACAAAGTCAGAATCCATTCTGATTGAATCCCAGGATCTGTTGGTAGAAATTTGTGTTGTCACTTAGTGAACAATCCCCAATAACGATAATAATCATCGAATTTTGCAAACAGTCTCACTGCGCTACTAATTATGCACGTGATAAGTTGAAATTTGGAATTCCGATGTTTCAGTGACGGTTAAATCGCGTGGTATCAAAATTTGTCCAGGTTTCTGTTCATAATTTTTATGAATATTAATTTCAAAATTAATAGAAAATAGTAAAATTTAGTCTGATAATTAAAATATTTATAGATTGTGTTTGGGTTTTTGGGTAGCAAAGGATAGAAAAACAATTTCCAAGGAAAATTAATGTTTTTAGCAAATAAAACCAAAAAAAAAAAACGTGAAATACCAATTTAACATTAAGATATCTGATTTTCAAATTAGTACAAATTGGTGAAAAATCCAATAAAATTGGTGAACTTTTTTTTTATTTCGCCTGAAATTGTGTATAGAATCCAAATTTGTGATAAAAGATGGGGTTCGTATTGAAATTTTCGGAGCAAGCACCCAATTTAATATGAAGACGCTTAGACAAACTTTAAATATTGATATTTGTAGAAAACATTCATCCCCATCGATTGCTACCTTCCGTTTTGTTCTGCTATGTAAATTGTGCTATTGCGATCGAGTGAGTCGCTTTTTTTTACGGGGTACATGCTCACAAAGCCTTGTGCTCGTATGCAAGATATGTCATATTTTGAAATAAGTTAACTCATCGTACGAGTTATGTAAAACATAAAAGTAAATGTACAGAAATACTTACAGTAAAAAGCTTTATCTGGTTCTGTGTGCAATAAAATTTTATACAAGCAGTGCCAAAAAATAATTTTTCCGATAAACGTTGGATTTTATAGCTCAAAATTACTCTCCCCAGGCACCATTAACTCTTCTAATCAACTGGTTTCAATTTTGGCTGAAAGAGATAAGATAAAACATTCGAAAAGATCATCAAAGATTAGCTTTCCTTACATCAAAGATTAGCTTTCATCTCTTGTTCTCATGAGATAATGTTTCAAAAAATATTACTTCCGTATTGTTGCTCTAAACCAGGATTGGCCAGCCCGAACCACATTATATTCAAGTCACATAAAAAGTCACAAAAAGTAAAGTACGATAAGTCTTATTTAGAAATGAAAATAAACGCAATAAGAACTACTTTACCAAATCACTTACCATCTTACGACATACAAAACTCAGGAATATGTGAAATGAAATAATTTTTATTTCAAAACTTATTCCCGAAAGTTACTGTTTTGGAAACGAAACACGTTTACAAAGATCGAAATATGTCTTTTCTGCTGTGCATTCTTCTATTCAAAATTTGTGAAGTTTTGGATTTTTACTTTTCAAAATGAACTAAGTATTAAAAACCAAATCAGTGGCTATTGAAATAGATCTAAATATTATAAATCGCAAAGAAAACCAATATATCATTGATAAATTTAAATGTGAGATAACGAAAGGAAATTTTTTAATACACTCTATAACAAAAAAATCGACGCACCAAGAAGGAGTTGTCCGATGGAGACAAAAATTGGTGAATAGGAAAATTATGAATAGAAAATTATAAATAGAAAATGATTAAAATTTCAGAACAATTGAATGATTCATTTCAGAGATGACCCGCCTCTAGCCTGGATGCAAGCTGCCACACGTTGTGGCATAGACCGATAAAGCTCCCGGATGGTCTCCTGTGGTATTTCTTGCCAAATTTGCTCGAATTGTCGGACTACGTCATCAACATTCCCTACCGGAAGCAGTCGCCTTCCCATCATATTCCAGATATGCTCGATGGGAGAGAGATCTGGTGATCTGGTTGGCCAAGGAAGTGTTTGACAAGCTTGAAGACAGTTTATAGCAACACGTGCCGTATGTGGTCTGGCATTGTCTTGCTGAATAATAAGTCCAGAGTACTGCGAAAGGAACGGTAGCAAAACAGGTCTCAGAATGTCGTCAACGTACCGCTGTGCAGTAAGTGTACCTGTAATGACGACCAAAGGGGTTCGGCTATCAAGGGAAATGGCACCCCAGACCATAACTCCTTGTTGAGGGCCCGTGTGGCGTGCAATAGTGAAAGCAGGATCGGCACACTGCCCTGGGCGTCTCCAGAGACGTCTTCGATGATCGTCAGGACACAGTTGGAAGCGGGATTCGTCGCTAAAGACAATACGTCCCCAGTCAGCATCATTTCAGCCTGATTGAGCCAAGCGTCACTGTAATCTGGCTCGACAGTGTGCAGGCGTGAGTGGCAGGTGGCGTAACGGTCGGTACGAGCATAGATTTCGCTCTCTCAGCCGTCTGTGAATGGTCATGGTGGACACTCGTGTGTGGGTCGCACGACTGATGGTTGATAGCGATGAATCAGGCGCTGTGACAGCTGATCTGACAATTACTCTGTCCTCGCGATCTGTTGTGGTCCTACGTCGACCGCTACCATCATGACGCTGAAATCCGCCATTGTCAACCCACTCTTGCCAGCATCTTCTAATCGCCGCATCGCTTCGACTCACATGACGAGTGATTCTCCGATTTGCCCAACCTGCCTCTTTCAATCCAATGATACAATCTTTTTCAAACTCCGAAAGTTGCTCGTAATGAACTCGAATCCTGCGGCGAGGCATTTTTTCAGTCTTTGAAAGGTATCCTAAATCGCAATGCAGCAGAAATTTTTAACAACAGTTCAAGAACAACTCCTTATATACATCTGCTGGATGCACAGTTCCGATGCGCTGGAGATCGCACAATTCATTCATTGGACACCAAATTTTAATCATTTCCATATTTGAACAAAACATTTTTGCATGCGAAATTTCAAAGCAATCGGAGGATTTCTTCTTGGTGCGTCGATTTTTTTTTTGTTATAGAGTGTATTAAACTACTTTACATGCGATCCGGGAGGTAATTATACTAGTGAAAAAATGAAAGAAATAGTGGATACTAGAAATTATTCCGTAAAAGTGCGAAGTTCGACCTGCTGTAATATTACATATGCAATTTACATATTATCTTGCATATGCAACTCAGCCTAATTTTATGACCTTCGGACTATCGGGATTCCCAATTAGAAGTCTAAAGCGTAAGATCTTTAATTTCCAACAAAAGCTTCGCAAAGAAATAGGAAAATTACTATAAATTCGTGCGAGGTTAAACAATGCTTTTTTTCTAATCCATGACACACGGCTTGACAAAACAAAGGGTTTATGGCCTGTCAAGGTTGGCCAGAATGCATTTTTTTAAAAGAAATACAATATCAATATAAAGTGCATGCATCCTACAGTAACAGAAACAGCTATACAATTTGAATATACACCATCTACCTTTTCGTTTTTGGACACCTGTGATAGAAAAGAAAAACAAAATGTAATCATATTCAATAGTTATTAGAGCCTCCACGAGAGGCAATTACAGCTTCAACCCTCCGGGGCATGCTTTGCACAAGTCCTTGTGTGACGGCTAGTGGTATTTTCTTCCACTCGCCTTGGAGAATATATGCAAGTTCCTTCACCCCTTAATTCGACGATCCAACTCGTCCCAGAGATTCTCGATAGGGTTCAGGTCTGAGCTCTGGGCAAACCAGTCCATTCGGTTAACCCCATTGTCACCATACCAATCCTTGGTGGGCCTCACCAGGACAGCTGGCGTTGTGGTCCTGAAAGTAACTTGGGTCCAACCCGTAAAACTGCCACAACGTAGGAAACGCACTGTTATCCAAAATTGTGCAGTAGGCCTATGCGTTGAGCTTACCATGAATTTGGAACAAGGGTCCCAGTCCATACCAGGAGAAACACCCCTAGACCATAATTCCACCTCTGCCGAACTTTACTGTGGGCGCAATGCATTCTGGCAGGAGGCGTTCTCCAGACAGACCCAGGCCCTTCCATCCGAACGGTAGAGGGTGAACCTTGATTCGTAGCTCCAGAGAACCCTTTTCCACTGATCTACGGTCCACTTTCAACGTGCTTTGCACCACATTAACCGAGCAGCGCGGTTGGACTTTGTGATCAAATGCTTATGGCGGCAGCACGACCATGAAAACCAAGCAGATGTGCTTCCTTACGGATGGTATTAATCGAAACAACACTCCCAGATGTATTTTGAAACTCCTGGAGTATGTGGGCCATCGGTTGGGTGCGGTTCTTCCAAATTTCTCTGGACAACACCCGTCGGTCTGTATCTCCGAATTTCGTGGGTCTGCGGACTCGGGGGCACATTCCGCCAATCCCCACTCACCTTCCACTTCTGAATCACATAAACCACTGTCGGTTTTGGGTAATTCAGCTCGCTAGATATGTCCCTTGAGGATCGGCCATTTCTGTGATACTCTACGATTACACCTTTCTCGAAATCAGTTAACTCTGCACTTCGTGGCATCTTGCATGCGACTAATGCCAATGTTGCTTCCTACACGATATTTAACGGTGGAGGGCGTGACGTATATTGTAGCCTCAGATATCCTCATTTGTATGGGTGTCCAAATACTTATTGGTAGATAATGCATATTTAAATGCAATTACCAAAACGGGTGAGAGTAGAAGAATAAAATTTATCCACCCTGTACGCAGTAACGAACACTTGCTTATATACGAGTATATCAGTATTTCATTAGGGACCCGTCACACATCTTATACTATTCCGGGGGTGGCTTAAGAAATGGGAGGCATGAAACTCCTGGCTTTCAAAACAAACTTGATTGACTAACTATATTTTTAGATTCATTTGTGTGGTGCCGACTAACCGGTATATTGGTTAAGGTGTTAGCCTCTAGATCGGAAGGTTCCTGTTTCGAATCCGGGCATGGATGTTTGTAAGCGTATGGTGTAGAGGCGGCTGGGGCACCTTAAATCAGCCGTGGCCGAAAGTCCTCACGTTGGGTTGGTGTGGATGTTTGGAGAGTGGGGTGCCAGCTCGGGTGTTGCTTCGTCATCTGACCGTGGTTCAAAATTACGAGGTTGTTGTCCTTGGATCTTTCCCTTAAGGGACTGATCCCGGACCGTCATTAATAGCCTGTTGTGTTGCTCTAGAACGACGTTAACTAAAATTATACCTTTACCATCATTTGTGTGGTATGGTTAAAAATGTTTGAGTTTTCAGTGGTTGATAGTTGTCAGTTTTACTCACCCCTGTGGAGTTACCTCCCCGTGACACCTTTAAAATGTTATAATTCGCTACGTCATTTTTTAAGGTGTCAAAAATATATCTCCATGGCTAACTTTCGAGAACTGAATCAATTCGAAATATTTCCTGCAATTAACATGATAGGTTTTGCCACGTTCATCCAGTCTCCCACAAAACTGCCCAACAAGTAATTGATTAGCTTGTGCATCATTAAAACCAAATATTAGTGCAGACTGCCTGCCATGGACATTCATTCGGTGTTTTTTTTCCCCCGAGTCTAATATCTCGAGAAATCAGAATCTGTGTGCAAGCTTTAATAAATTTCAACGCATACAATATTTTTAGAAAGGTTTACTTCTCTGACTTCTAAAAAGGCGGAGAAAGCTAATATTTATGGAATGGGTCTTTGGTTCTTACAACTTCTCAAAATAACAATTTTGTACAAAAAAAAATTCCTTAAATTTAGGAATGCTATCGTGTTGGAGTATATTTTCTTAAGAAAAGAGTAGGTGTAGAAGTTGCTTTCGTTAATTCGGCGCTAGCACGTTCATAAGAAGCCTGTTGCGGTGACTAAATGAATGTGTAATAAAATAAAAACACCGCTCGCTTTCCTCAATGCTTTAAATCTCATTGATATTCTAATATTTGAGACTCATATTGCCATAAGCCTTGAACATTGAATGAATACTGGATATTCCTGAATAGAATTATTGAAGCTTTCATTTTTTTTAATTACTACATTGCCTTTGTTGTGTACTGTTTGATGTTCAAGATTCTCATTTTCAAATTCGGCATTTTTTAGAACACAATTTGACAAATTTTACATTTCAGTAAAAAAATTCCTTTTCCATTTGTAAAATGCCTTCGTGATTTGCGCTATTTTTAATTCATGAAATTTTCTTTTGTCAATGATGCAGAATCGGGTACTATGAAGTCGTCAATTAAAATTGACTCCTGTCATTAATTTTTGTTATGTAAAAAAAAAGGTTACCGATACTCAACAGGAAATATAAACATGTTACCAATTGACGTTGAATAATCGATGAGCCATATTCTAAATCTTTGAAAAAATTGAAGAGGTAGTTAGTTAATTATAACGGTGCAACACGACGGGCTATTGGCGACGGTACGGAAATAATTGAAGAACGTACAGATATATATTAACTTACTCATTTCATGGATCTAGCTGTGTTTAAGTGCTCATAACACGATACGCATTTTCAAAAATTGTTGTTTTATAGTCTATAACTATACCTTAAGAGAACGTCTATGAAAACTTTAAAATCAATATTACAATTTTATTTTGAATTATACTGTTTCACCGTATTTGTTGTCATTCAATGCATTCTTACATTTCGACTAAGAATTCCTCACGACTTCACTCTCCATACTGAAAATCTAGAGATATTCTCAAGACAACGAACCTCCACCTTGGAGTGACAGAAATGTCCTTGTTATAAATTATTTTATTTTCAATCGACACAATCTTCTACGCCAAACTATTTATTTTCAAGTTTTTTGTTCCAAAAGACAAAAATATGTGTCTTACAAAACTGTCTTTCCGACGGGTCATAGAATGGCTCACATGTTGGCGCTACAGATTGTGTTCGAGGAGGTGGCAATCACTAGATAATTACATGGTCGCTGTTCGATTTTTACATCTGGAGTATATGCTGCTATTTTGGCGCTGGTAAGAATAGCCACATCATGAGATTAAAAATGTTCAATATATTCCTATTCTAGGAGCTGAATGCATTGAAAATGTTTACCCCAAAAGCCTTCCTTTAATATTGTAAGCAATAAAACTATTTTTTTATTTTAAAAGACCAAAAATGTGATATATTTTGTTGGATTACCGTATGTATGTGGGCATCAGGTGTAACGAGAGAGTTGACTTAGCGGACAAAAATGCAATAAAGCAGCTAAATTTAAAAGTACCATTTCTAGACATTGAATCATATTTAAAACAATCCTTAAACTTGTGTTGGCAAAAAGCCTCAATACGAAAAATAATTAAATTTTATCCAGCCATCCATAAATGGTTTTAATAAAACGATTTTAAATCGAATTTACGATGACAAGACTCGAATCTTTACCCATGGACACCTATTAGTGCGAGAACCTGTTCTGATGTGTCGCAAATGCAACAGTCGTATCAGTCAGACACTTCTAAAAAAATGCCCTGATTTTTATAAAATAATCTCAGACGATTTGGTATCTATAACCCCATTTTACATGAACTTTTAACAGATCCTAAACACAATATTTGTTTCTATTTTTAAATGACATTGGTTTTATAAACTAGCCACTGCGTGGCCAGCACGTTGTTGCCCATGACAGTTCTTCACATCGAGTCAGGTGTGACCACTGCTCGCTAACTCCCTGTGATTGCTACGAATTCCCATTTGGTTTGCTTCGCACATCTATGTATGTAACTATGTACTTGCTTAGCAAATCCGATGGGAATTCGTAGCCTATTGGATAACAGCCATCACGTCATTACCAAATGCGGCCAAATTCGAATTGCGAAGAGATCCAATTGGCGTGACGTCACAATCTCTTGCGAAAATATAAATATTTAGTTGAAAAATTATTTATTAAAAGAAAATTAAACGTATAAGGTATCTATCTAGTGTAAAATGTTCCGCAGATTTCAAATCCTTTGAAATTTTTACTCTTGTCTTTAACGATTACGATTTTACAAAAAGAACTAAACAGTACCAGTCAACATGTTTTTTTATTTGTTTTGCTTTCCTTCGCTGTGGAATCGTTTGAGCGCAGGAAATAAAATCTGTGATTTATTGAATCAAACGAATGTCATTCTTCGCAGCGGCGTTCGTATTGCAAAAAATGTAAAAATTATCTCTCTGTATTAAAAAAAAAAGTTACCGCCGCTGTCGCAGGTTTGAAAACTGTGTTTTTAGTAGTGATGGGCAGAATCGAGTACTTTTGAGTATCGAGTGCTTAGTATTCGAGTACTTTCAAGTATCGAGTACTATTCGAATACACGAAAAAAACGATTAATCGATATAAGAATCTGAGAATTACGATATATGGCTTTTATTTGTAAAAAAACTTAATATGTCACGTGTTACTTGGTATAGTGGTTAGAAGCACGGATTTGGAGTAACACGGAACGTGGTTCGAATCCAGATCTAGGACTGTGCTTCCTTAAACAAAAATTAATTAGAATCAAATTAGTTTGATTTTTTTTTGCTTTGTAAAAGGATTGGGTTTTTTTCTCTCACAAAACTCTGAATGTTTTCTAAATTAAATGTTTGAACATTTTTTTTCTTCCGAATTATTAATATAAATTTTTAAAAATTTTGTTTAAATGAAAATTACTATTATTTTTCTTTTTGAACTTGTTAAAAAACAACTTTATTTTGAAAAACCAAAATACAATTTACAAATTGCCGAATTTTTTAATTTTTATCTCGATTTTACAAATCATTTTTTAATTTAAGTTTTTGCATTTTATGGATTTGGTTTTCTACTATAATTTGAGGAAATAATCACTCAACAGGAAACAAGACAAACTTTTATTTTGAAGGGAACCCCAAATATAAGAACAAAAATTCTTTTTCTACAAAACTCTAAAAATATTTTAAAAGATGCAGGAGTGTTATTTTTAATACCAGGATCTGAAACTTTAAAAATATTTCTGTAAACTTAGCCCTTATTTCAATTCTTAATTTTTTTTTCAATATGGTATATTCACATTTAATAAGATTAAAACCTGCTTGTTGAAGTTCAGACAATTAAATTAATACATATTACACTTGCACTGAAGTAGTAAAAATTTGTAATTCCAATATTTAGGTAGTAATATTAATAACGATATACATATTAAATTTTTATCATGTCAGGATTTTTGCTTCACATACTGAGCAATATAGGGCTCTTACAATGACAAAATAGGAGGGCATTTATCATCGTTTCATAACTTATTTCATAGTTCAGAAACCTGTTCGGCGAGACGTTGAAAATTCAATTAAAATAGTACTTTATTTCTAGTCCTCGTCTACAAGTTCTCATAATGGCTTTATTTTCCTTCCGTGCTTTCTTTGAATATTATTTCAAATCAGTCACAGTAATACTCCCAAGTGCTGTGTTCGCATTAAACGTCAGGGTGGTCATGTTCGATGAGATTTGTTTCATTAGCAAAACTGACTGTATCTTGATGCACGATATATCTCATAACTGGAGGAAAACTGACCCAATCTTCATCTTGTAATCAGATATTTTTTGTACTTGATGTTTTTCGTTGCAACCACTAGGGTGGTTAAACTGAATTCTTATTAAATTTGAAATTTTTAGAAACTTTAAAGCTTATTATTGTGAACTTAATGTTTCTTAACTATATTAATTTCAAATTTTTAAAATACCATTTGGTGTTAAATTTTGAGTAAATATTTTTATTCCAATCAATTGAATAAAAACACCCAAGCTTGTAAAATCTATATATTTTAATTGGATTTGCTTAAGTGTAAAGAACCATAAATTAGTAATTTTTTGTTAAACCCACAGATCTTAAGAACATGTCATCCACGACTGAGTGTCAGTACAATAACCAACTAATTAATGTAAATGCCGAGAATGGAACAAGTATTGTTCAGGGTCTGTTTCTTCTGGTGTCTAATTTCTCTCTCTTCCAAGGAAGGCACTTTGGACACAATTGTCTTGTTCGAGAATTTTTTTGCTACTAACAATACTCACTAATGTTACATAACAGGGCACCGTTTATAGGCAACACCATCTACATTTATAATAAGTATATTTCAGACTGAATACACCAATTTGATGTTTTAAAAGCTATTACAATTATATTCTGTAACTTAAAACATGTCCTAAAATGAACGATTCCATTTCCACATCACCCATGGGGTAGGAATCATGATGCACTTTTTTTATAGAGGTATCGCCAAGAGCTCTAATCCTCTTTAGCAGAGGTTCTCACCTCTAAATTTAATAACCAGTTTACGATGTAAACTGATTTTTCCTGTAGGAACCCTAGATATAGAATGCATGAAAAACTAAATTTAAAATTAGGAAAACTGCAAACATTTAAATTACTTTACAAACTTTAAGGAGGGAAAACACAAGAAAGATCAAGCTAGAGAGGAAAACCACTGCTCTTCTTCAGATTCCAAATGCCTAAAAGAAAAGAAAAAGCAAACATAAAAACATGTGTGCCGAACTTAGCCACCACTACAAAAATTAACTTAAGTTTACTAGTATATATAACTAGCAGTGTAACTCTTCTTTACTTTTAATACTTTTGGTAGATACACGCTGCTAAACATATAATGTTTAAGAACAGTTCACTATCAGCAATCTTCAAGCAATTCAATGACTGATTGTCAGGACGTAAATGAAACCATGTATCTTCTTGGCCTCAATGGTGGACACATCTAATCTCACTTCTAATTTAAGAGCCTGAGTTGTCTCTAAGATTCAAGTGAGACGAGAATTAACCATCTTTTCAAAAAGTTAGCACATGCAGCTGGTGAGTGGGATTGGCTTATTGATATATGCATTTGTTGGATCTTTACAGGTTTTTTAAAAGGTATAAGAAAGGAGTGTATACAAGCCAAAGATAAGACATGTTCCTCCAATATGTGTTGATACAGATGTAATATGTTATAAAGTGAGTGACAGGAAAGATGTATCATTAGATATACAATGCCATCAGGACAGGCACAGTTTTTCTGGTCCTTTTTAAAGCATCGCATCAATCCTTTTTCTCTGAATTGAGTTATACGAGAGTTCAGATCAAGAATGGAAATTAATGCAATGGGATTATGCATGTTTTGTGCGCTGAAATGTCTCTGGATAGGTGTTAAAACAGGGAGCTGCAGAAAAAGCATGTGCAATGGCATTTACTATCGACAGGCTCTGAGATATGTTGCCTATTTGCTTCAACGAAGGAGATCGAATATAATCTCATAGCCTTCCGAAATCTGTCCCATAACTGTGTAGGAGCAGCAGATGTTATGCTAAAAGCATATTTTTGCCAAGATTCCCTTAGGCCTTTGTGTCGCACTCTTTGAGCATTGCCTTTCACTCGTTACTGCATAAATACGAGCACTTTAGGCGCTGAATATCACTTCTTGCTTCAGCGATCTAATGTACATCATGCTTATCTTGTCTCATAGAAATCTTTGTCATAATATGAACACTTACATTTTTATTCTTTTAAAACTGATCTGGATGACTCAGTTTCAAATATATCTTGGTAATGGTAATTTTAGTTAACGTCGTATTAAAGCAACACAATGGGCTATTGACGACGGTCCGGGATCAGTCCCTTAAGGGAAAGATCCATGGACAACACTTCGTGATTTTGAACCACGGTCAGATGACGAAGCAACACCTGAGCTGGCACCCCACTCTCCAAACTTCTACACCAACCCAATGTGAAGACTTTGGGCCACGACAGATTTAAGGTGCACCAGCCACCTCTACACCATACGCTTACAAACATCCATGCCAAGACCCGGATTTGAACAAGAAACTTTCCGATCTAGAGGCTAACACCTTAACCACTATTCCGGTTGATCGGCTCAAATATATCTTGAGATATTTAAGATTCATACACACAATGACATGCAAAACAGGGAAACATCGAAAACAATATACAAATGATAAAGCAGTTGAAACTAATTCAAGAGTTTTACTGGATTATACTAGATATTAGAATCAATTAAATTTTAGAAACATTAATTTAAAACATAAATGAAAACAAATAAGAACTGAAAGCAACACAACATTTACTCAAATGCAAGAAAGAACCCAACAAACAAATGATATCGCACTTGTAACTAATTTAAAAGTTTTACAGAATATTCTAGATTTTAGAATTAATTAACTTTTAAGCAATAATTTTTAACCTTTATGAAAAAGTAAACAAGAAATGAAAGAAACATTTAAACTTAATAATGACCCCAAGTAACTTTGTTAAGACTAATACTATCACTTAAAAGAATTAATCTAGAAATTAAAGAAACGTAATAGAACTGATAATACTTAAGTGATTTTCCTAACCGACAGCAAATTGTTCTTGTAGAAAATAAAGGACATAGCATGTGTACTTCACTGATAATCCAGCCTGTCTATTCGGGAAATTGCTTCCATAAAATTTTAAATCCAATTTCCTAATCGATGGAACTTTTCAGCATTTCATGCAGCACATATATTTTCAAGATAGCATGTAACAATTGGGAATTTGTAGCCATTTACTCTGGTCAGGTACTTTGAAGAAAGTAACAGCCATCACAAGAATGAAATAATAACGTTATTTTACTTGAAGAAACAGAAAAACATTTTGAGCATAAAAGTATCTTATTTGTATAGATATTTTTAATATCAGAAATAAAGCTTGAAAATTAAAATGTAAAAAAAATTGACAAATTTAAATACAATTTTCAACAATAAAAGGCAAACTTAATGTCTTTTGCAAAGAAATCCAATCTCTCAATCGATGGAATTTTTCGACGCTTCATTCATCACGTGCATTTTCAAGATTTATAAAATTGGGAATAGCAAAATCGAGACAAGAAAAATAAAACTAACGAGAACCATAGATATCCATACTTCTACAATATGACACTTCTGCTACTTAAGAATACGATGAATTCTCAGGTGTTCGAATACGCAGCGACATACTTTTGGTATTTGAACAGCCAGCATGAGTACTCTTGTATGCGAATACCTTTAATGAGTACTTACTACTTTGTATGAGTACAGGAACTACTACTAGAGTACTTCCGGTACTCAAATGAATACTTTTGTAACCGATACTCCTAGGATGAATACAACTACTTTAGTACTTCCTGTATTCATGAATACTTCCTGTACTCATATGAGTACTTTTGTAACCGATACTTTGGATGAATACAACAACAACTACTTGAATACTTCCGGTACTCACATAAAAGTATCGAGTACAGCGGTTACTTTTAAGTATCGAATACATGAGTACTTTTGTACTCGAATACTCCCATCACTAGTTTTTAGCTCGATTATCAGACGGTTTCTCGAGAAAGTACGGATCAGAAAAATATGAAATTAACATGGTTTTTTCTTCATCGTGTTCCTTGGACAATTGTAAAGATCTTTTTTCGATGCGGTTATTAGTTTTGGGTTTATTAAGTGTCAAAGTTGAAAAGGCGAAATTTCTTCCGCGAGTGAGCAAAACACATACAAATTTTCAGTCTTCAGCCATGAGTTTTTTTTTTAAAAGAGTACCTCTCAACGTAAATTTTTTCAGCTCGTCGAGTTTTTTTAGAAATTTCAGTTTGGTTCTTGATAATATTTTTTTGAAATTCGGAACATTTTCGTGACTTTTTTTTAAACTATCATATCTATGTCTAATTACTATTAGTTTTTAATTTTGAAAATATCGCAGTATACTTTGGAATGTATTCTTTCTTACAGTATGATTATTTTTGAAATTGGTTTATAAATAAGTTCGATGCAATCAAAAGTTGGTCGTACAAATTTCGGAATATTTTCGCTACTTTTTATTAAAACTGTCCTATCTGGGTTGGCGAGCAGGGGGCGGAACCCCCTAGTTTATTAAAGAAAATCATATTTAGATATATCGATCTAATGTGAAATTTTCCGCAGATATCAAATACGTTGAAATTTTTACTCTATCTTTAGCAATCTAGGAGATAGAAAAAAGAACTACATAACTCCAGTTAAAACTTTTTATTTGTTTTGTTCTTCGGCCGAAAGCGTTTAAACGGTACAGCGCACAGTTTCAACATTGCATCGCTTGGCAACACTGACTGCCGCTATTTTAGTGTTTCACTTGTTGTGATACGCTGTAACATAGTTGGCCTAGTGGTGTGCCTGTCAACAGAACAAAACAGCCTAATTTACAAATAACTTGCATTTATTTTTCATAAGAAAAATTATATATAGACTATTACATTAGAGATTTGCATCCCTGTGTCTTGGTCGCTACAAAACAGGCAAAAATTCAACGCACGTGGCCCCATAAGCGAGCACCACAAAAGAAACAACTCAGCTCGAGCTCTCCAGCAGATCTCTCTGTGTCATCAGATTTTTCAGGTAATCGGTTCAAAATCACCCTCAATACCAATGGGACGGCTGTCGAAGACAATCTGCGCGGCCCGGGCAGATGAAAGGGGCTTAAAAATTTTAGAAAACATAGACTCCAACGAGGAACGCGTTATAGATACAAAGCAAGGAATTAAAAAAATATTAGCTTGTTTCGAAGAAATTTCACGTGAAAAAAAGAAGGCATTGTGTTGTCAGACGAATTTGTTAGATTTTATGAAGCCATCGACATCATAATAACTTTTTTACATTACACATAAATTTTTTTAAATATTTTTCTTCTAAACTAGTGTTTGTGTTAGTCCTTGGTCTCATTTAAGTAAAATTTATATGCCCTGACTTATGTGAATTCGGATTACGCGATTTTCCGTCGGTCCCACCTATCGCGTAACATGGTATTGGTGTATTTGTAAACCCAGACTGTTGTATCAAAGGACAAATTAATTTTTTATCTTGGGATGTCCCAAGGTACAACATTTATTTTGTCCCGAGGTACTACTGGTTGCCTATACAAATAAACAGTCTAAAAAGTAGTATCAGGTTATATTTACATTGAAATCGTATCATCATTGAGTAGAACAGATTTTTAACTTTCTTGACCAACCCTAATAAAATGTAATTCTAATCAGTGAAAATACTAGGATCAAAATTGTAAAATCCAAATATTTACTTACGTAATTTCAATTAGTTTAGCAATTAGTTTTAGAGGATTAATTAGTTAGATTATTTCAATTAGTTTTAGAGGACGTATTTCAATTAGTTTAGCAAACACGACAAACACCAGTAGAGTGCCAATGTTGAAAACAATACTTATTAGGAAAGGCAATTAATCTACCTTACCTTCTTTTTCACTTGTCTTGCTTCAACTTCTACTTTAACCCGGGTCGTTGAATGAGAATAACTTCTGTTTTATACTTTACAGCAATCTATACTCACAAATTAGCAATGAAAGCAAAAGGCCTTTTTATATTTACAAACTTAAAACATTTATTGCTATCATTAAATATTTACACAAGAATATGTACATGTTTAAGCATTATCATGTTGGCAAGCATCAGCTCTCGTGACATAACACAATCTGCCGCCAAAAGGAAGTTCAAAAACAAAGGTTAGTTTTCGCAGCAGTGCCGCCACCTACAGTCAGTAAGTCTAGTTCGCAGTTCGCGACAGCCAATCTTTGTGAGAAAGTTCTCTGGTGGCAACTGGTAAACTACAATGTTATTTTACTACTTACTCAAAAGGAGGCAGCACAATATAAACTGTTTCAAGGTATAACTGTCCCAAGTTGCGACACCTTCCCTTAAAGCAGAGCTGGCGTCTATCTCGTCTCTATAAATCTACACCGTTTGACCAATCCACTCCAAATTTGGTGCACATATTTTTTAGAACTCTGCTGGTAACATAAGCTACATATTAAACCCCGTTATTTTTTACCTAGGGGGCTAAAAAAATTCGAAATCTCCACATGAATGAGAAAAAAACGATTGCTGTACGAAACTCAATTCGAGCAGGTGTGATAAATCCCCCAGAACATTTCATTTAGTGGGATTATGAGCTTGCATTTACAAATTTATCAATTCCAATAACTTTCTGCTTCAACTCAATCTTTTCTCAACATAGTTACTCAATTATTGGATGAGTGAATTAACTTTTACATTCAAAATTTCAATTCCGTAAACACAGAAGTGTTTTGCTAGCTGTGTACAAAATTTAGAAGGGTTCAATACATAAAATTTCTTTAAAAAATTTCAATTAAGATTAACCTCTAAAAAAAATGAAAATATTAAAATTGTTCATTAAAGATTTATATGCAAAATTGAAACGCTTTAGTGGCACTGCAGAAAATTTTTCGTTGTGTCTGTCTTATAAGTATTTTTTCATGAACACAATACAATACGTGATAAATAACTACAGTCTCAGTATTGGTTATGTGGTCAACTGAGCTGTCCACAAAATCAGAACAGGCGTAGGGGGAATTAT
This sequence comes from Metellina segmentata, assembly GCA_947359465.1. Classification (NCBI taxonomy): domain Eukaryota; kingdom Metazoa; phylum Arthropoda; class Arachnida; order Araneae; family Tetragnathidae; genus Metellina; species Metellina segmentata. The sequence goes on along the minus strand of OX375873.1, from coordinate 67,705,723 downwards.
GGTCTGAGGGTGTTTCTCCTAGTGTGGACTAGGACCTTGGTCCAAATTCATGGTAAGCTCCACGCCAAGGCCTGCTGCGCTACATGGTTAACCTTTCCTTACTTTTCTTTCCCCCTACACATTTTTCACCTTTGAAACAAAGAGTTCTGTCTGGCAAGACCCGATAAAAAAAAAGTCCACAAGTCAACGTTGATGACGTTGGCAGATTCATATCATTCGAGGACTTTCTGATCATTCCCTATGTTGCTCCCCGCCTCATAAAATGTTACAATTACTATTTTTCAACAACAAAAAACCGATAACCTCATTGAAAAGATGAAAAACGACCATATAACCGATAACCAGAAAAATAAAATGACTATATAAGCGGTGCGCTTTAACACATGTTTCCCTATTAAGTTCGAAGGGGCATTAGAAAACTGACCATATAAGTGGGATGACCTTATAACAGGGTGACCATATAGCCGGTACTGACTGTATATATAGAACATCTTAATAACGAATACGAGGTGCCACAATTCGAATAATCTAAGTGAATATTTTTGAGCATCTTCATCCATCACATGGAAAAGAACGATTCAAAATTAGCCATGCGCGATTTATAGTCGCATATAATGTTTAAAACAACCCACGACGATCAATAGGCTTGTGAGGGACACCTGTTCAATGGCCAAAGAGGGAAATACATAGTTGTCTGATAATTATGATCCCAATCAAAAAGGTTATTTTACTTCAGAGGGAGGATGATTTTACGTATAATTTTTGGGGTAAACAAAGTACTTAACTTATTTGAATAAAGTAACATGCATCGTGCTCATAGTTATTTTATTTTCAATATTAAACATAATACAGAAAGGAAAGTTAAATTAAGAACTTTGATGAAAATCAATAATTTAAATAAAAATCACTTGCTTTAAATTGTGAATTAAATCAAGCTGATTTAATCTGGGATATCCTGCTCAGTTTATTTTAATTTTAAAAGACCATGGCCTTTTTTTTCTAACATTTTTATTTTTATTCTAAAAACGAAATATTAAATTCATCTATGAAAGTCGTGAAGCATGGCGGTTCATTGAAAACAGTGGTCCTCCTTCAGTAGACCGTAATCGACGTTTTGGCCACTTATGACACACCTTAACGAGATACTAATGTGAAAAGTAAATAATTCACCGAAAACCTTCAATGAAGACAGATTAGGAAATAGAAAAACCAGTACAAAACAAGTTCTTTTGAATGATTTAATATTTGAGTAGTTATTCTCACACAGCTACTGTTGCTTCACGAAATAGTCAGTCTTTTCCCGTCTAGAGATGTAAATCCTAAGAAACCGACACAAGGTCGATGATGAGAAGAAGCAAAGGAACCATTAGGATTTTGAAAGTAACTTGCAAATCAAAAGAAAAAGTGAACAGTAAAACAAAATATCAATTTAAAAAAAATACGATTTGTGTCCATGCTTTATATCAGGATCAGATTTTATCTGATCAGATTTATGATCAGGTGTCAGCAGTGGCATTCTTAAGGCCCAGGGCCTCGGCGTTAAAGTTGTACCTAGGGCTTACTTTTATTTAATTATTACTATTTTTTTTTAAATAGAATGCAAAGCTCTTGTAAAAGCATGCTACTTTTTTAAAACACATATTCATTTTATTTCAAAAATGCAAATGTCACAATCCCATACGAGGCGTTTTTTTTTTCTTTCCTCTTTTGAAACATATTTTTATACTGTTCTCAGATTAACATAGTCAGAAGTTCATAATAGTATGTTAATGATATGAAACAGGTGAATGCACAAAACACAGAAAAAGAAGTAATATTCTGCCAGCATATAGAAGAAAGTAAAATTGAAAATCAATTACATTTTAATATTTCTCACTAGTTACTCCACCTCGTCTGATTTGCGTTCACAAATGTGTGTGTGATTCAATGACACTATTCAAGTTAAGGCCATCCCATACATCTTTTTCAATAGCAAGCAAAGCAACGGATGTGAGACGAACTTCTCCCATTGTTGACCGTAAATATGTTTTTAGCCTCCGAAGTGCTTTGAATGATCATTCGGCACCTGGTAAGCCTTCTAACCTTTCTTTGAGTTCTGATATCATTCGATCAAGGCAATTGTAGAATACTTCATATCTATAATGGGACACTGCATCACCAGGTCGTTCATCACTGCACAGCTCACTTTTTTGTCCATCAAACATGTACAGCCTTAAAAACAGCCTTTTTTTTATCCAAACCCATACGTACCTACTCTTTTTAAGAACTTTTTAAATTTTTAATTAACTCCTGTTCTCAGAATTTTTAAATTTCGTACAACTTTTTCAAAACTTTCAACAAGAAAGATCAATAGTCTTAGCTTGTAAAACTCGGGAACACACATCTACTATACATAACATTATGCCGCCAAGTGAGATTTATAAAAAATGTCCAATCCAGTCTTTCCTGCAGATTGAATGCATCAAAAATTCAGCACTAGTATGCTTCTGGTCAATTAACTCAGCCAAACAATCAATAATACCAAAATTTCTTAGAACAAGCATCGATGGCTGACAAACGAGCCACCCATCTTGTTTTTGATAGACTTTAAAGTTGGACTTCTTCTTTTAGTTTTTCTACGACTGTTTGTAGCATCCATATTCGCAGGTTCATAATCATCATCTGACTCGCAGTCGAGCACACACTCGTCTTATTTAGTCTACCTCTGATTGCACATCTCTGAAAATTGTCAAAAGCACTTACATTAATGGGACTGAATTTTTTAGCCATCGAGTGCAATAAATCCCAACGGCTATTGCATGCACTGAAAAATGTGTACACCTGAACATGATCATAAAAATTCCGAATTTCAATTGGTGTATACCGCTTTCTGTTGTTTTCCGGTTATCAGTGACATGCACTAACACTAGTTTTAATTAATGAGGTGGGCAGTGATCGTAAGGAAGGTAGCAATTAATACCATGTAAGGTATTTAAATGTCTTGTATGCCACATGATGCTTCACTCATTACGTTGGCACCGTCGTATACTTGTCCACGCAAAAACTTTTTATTAAATTGACACTCTTCATAAAGTATTTTCATAAGCATAGAAGCTATATCGTCAGCACTGGAGTCATGCACAATCCCAGAAAATGTTCTCTAATGTCAACACTTTTAGACTCTTGATTTACAATAAAGTATTAAAACCGACAGCTGATCTATGTGATTGAAAAATCAGTGGTAGTATCAGAAATCACTAAAAAAAACTTTGATTCTTCACATAAACGTATTATTTCTGATTTCAATGTGGTAAAAAGAGACATTATTTGTTCTTCAATGTGTGTATCGCTGTTTGACTGCTCTAAATGTTTGAAGTCAATATGTCTCGCCAAAACCGCAGAGTACCAGCAACTGAGTTCGAACGGGCCACATGATCGTAAGGATGGACTTTCTTATCGTGAAATCGCCACTCGGACGAGGCGTAATGCCACAACTGTGATGCGTGTTGAAGAGATGGACCAAGACAAAACCCCGGCAGTGGGCCACGCAATATGACGTCACCACAGGACGACAAACACCACATCTGCATTTCGGCGACGGACAGTAGACTCGTGCGTTGGCACAACATTGGAGCATGTCTGCAAGTGTATCATTGTCTGTGCCCACGGTTCGTCAACGTCTGCTGCGCCATGGGCTACGTGCAAGGATTCCTCTGCGCAGGATTCCCTTGACGCTGAACCACTGACGCATTCTTTCAGAGTGTTAATCAGCGTCTTGACGAACGTCTGGCGTTTTGCTCTGGGGTGCTATTGGCCAACTCTAAATTGTGGAAACCCTGAACTGCGAGTGCTACATCAGGGAAGTTGTGGAGCCCGAGGTCCTACACTAACATCTTTCCTGAAGTGGCTCCGAATGGGATTAGAGCCAACGTATGTTCGTGGACGATTCTATTTTGGACCGCTGGTATGTCGGTAGATATTAAACTCGTGAAAAGGGGGAGGGGTTAATCGATCCTTCGATTCGATTAACTTTCGTAACTTGTTTCTACAGTAGTACAACTATGATTATTTATTTCACATTATAGTTCAAATTCTAAACATGAATTCAGAATGCTAAACAAAAACAAACCCAGTCATCTCAGTTTACCGTTCCCTTCGTGATGAAAATTGAATTACATTTCAAACAAGAAATCTGCTTTAAAATCATTGAAGACACGAAAAAAGAACAGGCTACCAGACCAAGTAAATAAATAATCATAGTTTTAATACTGTAGAAACAAGTTACAAAAGTTAATAGAATTAAAGAATCGAGTCACTTTTCACGAGTTTCATATCTACCGACTTACCTCCGGTCCAAAATAAAATCGTCTAGGACAGGGCTCGAAATACCCGGGTGCACAGGTGCACTGTGCACATGAAAATATAATTGTGCACCTAATTTTTTCACACTAGGTGCACACAGTGCACCTAATTTAAAAACTTTGGTGCACAAGGTGCACCTGTATTAAAAAATCTATTTCGAGGCCTGGTCTAGGAGCATGCGTTGGCTCTGATCCCATTCGGAGCCACTTCATGTGCAAGCCTTCTTCAGTACACTACAGGTTCCCCGGATATATCGCCCATTGAGCATGTCTAGGATTGGTCGGCGACTCGCTCGTACCGCTCGTCGGGCAGAGTACGGCTGAACTTCGCTAAGCACGTGAGAAGTAACGCACATTTCAGCGGGGTGAAAACATGTGCTACGGAAAACGCATACTTTTAATTCTCTCCAAGCACTATTTTTGACCAAATTAAATTATGCTGACAAAATTGAAGAAATTTGAAAACGTAACTCATTTTACTTACAATTCAAATTTTAGGGCAGTTTAAAATTTCGTGCTAAATATTTTCAGTTCCAGCAAATATGCTTATATATTACGTTACAAATTTCGCCAGCGCATGAAGAAATTGAAATTTTACAATACAAATTCCATCAGTGGTCTTCATGTTTATCAATCTACATCCCTGTGTATTAGATTGTGATTACTATTACTAGTTTTAAGTAGAGCCGCCGGAGATTTTACAACTGGTCCGAAGAATTTGTGGTTTTAGTCACTCATTTCCATCACTTTCCTGGATTAGACATATTCATAGACATAAAGTTTTCTTGGATCCTTTTATTAAAATTGTCATTAATTAAGCCATACGTTTATATTGCTGTATTATACTTAGTTTTATTACAAACAAAACATTTGAAATAGGTAGAGGGGGCATTTGGAAATGATTATATTTACCAAGGAAGGGTATATGGATTTCAGTAGCAACCCTCCCATTGGATATTTATAACTACATTACTGATGTAGGCATTATTTTTCACGTTACAAATAACATCTCAAATACAAGCACTCCTGCAAGTGAAATATTTTGATAGCAACGATAGTGCAACTTCAGTCAACCCAAAGGAATCTCATGAGAGATCATTCTAATTTTAATCAAGGCTATGTAGAATTTAAAAAAAAACTAAAACAAATAACGAAAAATTAAAAATTTTAACGAATTCAAAAATTAAAAACTTGAATTAGGTAACTAAATAAAAAAAATGTACACTAAAATTTCTAAAACCAAAAAATAAGAATAGAAAACTTTAGTATAATTAACAATGAAGCACATATTAGGTTAGTTTACGTAAAATGGCAATGCTCTAGAAAATCAGTATTGCATGAAACATTAAAATCTGTATTCTATTAAATTAAAATTTTGCTAAACTTTTCTATTTTCATTTTTAAAAAATTTTTAACAATTAACTTTGTACCCTTTTCTCAATAGTATACTACACTTATTAAAGCTTAATTCATGAAATCACAGGGCATCCATGGTGTAGCATTGCAGTCCCCAGAAATCTTGTTTCAATATTGCTTATCGATTTTTAATTAAATTCGTAAAGTTATGTGTTTGTAAAATGATCACATAAAACTGAACGAATTGTCTGTACGAGAACCCAGTGTCCAACAAATAAATATCATTGCTGTATTGATATCTTTATTAAATGTTAGTTTCAGTGAATACTCCGACCAACCGGTCTAGTGGTCAAGGTGTTGGCCTCTGGATCGGAAGGTTCCTGGTTCGAATCCGGGTCAGGGCATGGATGTAAATTGTGCTGTCCTTTGTTAGGGTCAATGATGGTCCACCCACTGGGTGCCCCTTCACAAGTGACCATCACTTCTGGTCTTGTATAAGGCTACAATGACTTCGGTCAATTCTGTACTGTATTGTATTTCTGTATTGTATTTGTCTTTGCAATCTGTACCCAGCCTTGCCATGCCGACCAACCGGTATAGTGGTTAAGGTGTTAGCCTCTAGATAGGAAGGTTCCTGGTTCGAATCCGGGTTCGGCATGGATGTTTGTAAACGTATGGTGTAGAGGCGGCTGGTGCACCTTAAATCTGTCGTGGCCGAAAGTCCTCACGTTGGGTTGGCGTGGAAGTTTGGAGAGTGGGGTGCCAGCTCAGGTGTTGCTTCGTCATCTGACCGTGGTTCAAAATTACGAAGTGTTGTTCTCGGATCTTTCCCTTAAGGGACTGATCCCGGACCGTCGTCAATAGCCCGTTGTGTTGCTCTAGTACGACGTTAACTAAAATTACCAATCACCCAGCCTTGCCATTGTAAATAAAAAAAGTTTCAAAGAATACAAGTCTAGTTAAGTAAAAGCCTCTACATTTTAGAGGATTAAGAGTTGTATTAAATTTATTTGCTTTCTATTTCAATTTTTGGTTTTGTATTTTATTTTTAGTAAAAGAAAAAATCGAAGCCCTAAATGAACAATTAGAAAAAGAGCCAACAACCATAGGCATTGAAAGAACAGATACTCTTGATGGGTCTGAACCGGTAACTGTCAAAAGTAAAGGAAAGAGAGAGTCTATAACAGGTTTGATAAATGAATATTAAACATCAAATTTCATGTTTATCACACAAAATTTTCTCAGCATAATGTTAGCATTATACAAAATGTAGTCCTCATCCATATTAAAGACAGTATTATTATGTGCCTTTTTGAATAAATTGGTTATTCTTCCTCAATTCACATTAATTTTTTCTTTTCAGCTAGTCAACTTTCTCAAAAAATAAAAAGCACATATAAATTAAAAGCCTCTACAAGTCGCATAGTTTCTACTTTTAAAGCTCCAACTCTTGCATGCCGTCTTTCCAGAGAATATTTAGGACATCGAGATGGTGTTTGGGAAGTTAGTTGTTCCAGATATGGACCTCCAGCTATAGCTACTGCATCTGCAGGTAAGCTATGTTAAATTGATAACATATTCAAACAATAATTTTTATTGTAAAAAGCTGTCAAATGATTAAAAGAAAAATATAAAAAGCTGTCATTAGTTTCATATTTTTATGCTATGAAATTTAAATGTTTTATCTCGATTTCATTTCAAAAATATAAACTTACAAGAGGGAGTTTTTTAAATAAAATTAAGTTGGATTTGTGTTTTCTTGTAATGCACATTAGTTCAGGTGGGCAGTAACCTTTCTCTAAATGCAAATTTTAACTATATTATTTTATCTATTAGTACATAAGTATGTTATAATTATGATCAAAGTAATGCTCATTTAATAAAATTAAATATATTAAAATCTTGCCACTTGTGTGGAATTTTATATTTACCAATTCTTTAGTGTTTGTTAAGTACTTAGGTCTAAAGATTGCTTACTATTGTGACCCTCATGTAAGAGTAAAATCCTTAATTCTTATAAGGCTATCATCAACTTTTCATAGAATATTGGAATGTTTCTCAAATACTTGCAATTACAGTTTTTGTTACTTTCAGTTAAAAAGCATTTTCCATTTAGCATATTACCAAATCAATAGCTTAATTGCTTACCATAGTGTGTTAGGTTCTGAAACCATCAGATAAGAGAACTATAACTGAGGCACAAGCCACTCTTTGGCCTTATAAACTACATATGAGTTTCAATCCATGCTGAAAATGAAGTTAAGTGACACAATAACCCTCTAACCAATAAATTCCAATGTAACCAATAAATAAGTTCCAATATAACTTAGCCCTTGGGTGCACATCTTTAGGTGTGTACGGGCATCACAACCCTGAGTTACCTGAGTGATATTTCCTCCCTTTCATTTTTATCCTCGCCTATCCTGCTTTTTCTTCCTCTGTCATTGTGCTGTCAATCTTGTGTTTGGCATGGCTTGACCAAATATAGCCCTTGCACAATAAACCCTTAAATCAACCTACCAATGTAGCATAGGGTCTTCCAGTTTTAATTTCTCAAGTCACATTTCTGTTTAGTTGACATGAATAATCCTCAACCTTTAGAATATTTATAGATGGTGGCCCATGACCGTTTAAAGTTTTTAATAATTTGTTGTTTTTTTTTGTCATATTGCAAGCTAAGTCATCCTGAATTGTGTATTGCCTTATGTGTTGTTATTGTAATGCTATTTTAAATGTATCATGCTAATGCACATTTTTCTCAGCACTGTAAATTGCTACATGTATCTGTGCTTTAAATAAATTCTTATTGTATAAAATTTGATTATAATGCCTTTTTCATCTTACACAGCTTAAGATGCTAAAATTTAATTTGAATACTAAAACTTGCTATTTCTTACTTTCATCATAATATCTAATGCAGATAATTTGCGTATTTGTGAAAAGAAAGTGAACTTTCCTATTTAAAATTTCTTTATAGTTACAATGACTAAGTATTTAAAAATTGGGGATTGGATTAAACCCCATCATGTAGGATAAAGACAGCATAAAATGCGTGTCCTGAAAGTATTGACTTTCTTTTCCATATACTTAGTAAAATTTGTCTAAATACATTTTTTTCTTAATTCATAAAGGGCTACATTGTACAGCACTGTAGTGTTCACTCATTTCCATTTGCAACATGATTTAAAATGTTTTGTAAATCGTCAATTTTTTAAACGTCTGGGGCACATGTCTCTGGAGGACTTTTAACCAGTTTTGTCTTTACCAATAGAATGTTTCCCTAAGATTCTTTCAACCAATAGATGCAGTTATTCAGTCATTAAATGTGGTATAGGATAAAAAGCAATAGTGTTACATTGAAATCTCATGATGCTCAGAGAATTTTTCTTTCATTCAGAATATTTTTGGTACCAAGTTCAAAGAAAAATTGAAAAGAAATGACTTTTAAAATTTTTGTATCCAAAAGTTAAGTCAATAAAATGAAAGATTTCTATAAGTATTGATATTTGCTATTTAATGTGTCATATTGGAAAACTTGTCTGAATCCTGTTATGCTTTCTGTAACCTTTAGTGGCAATACATTTGGAAGTACTATTAACATCGCAGCAATAATTTCAGGTTATAGCATAAAAATTTGACGAAACCCATTTCTTCAGTTGTATGTTTAAAATATGATAGTTCACAATTTACTTAAAGTATAATTAGTGGCTAATGTGATTAATTTTAGGTGTTTTGTAGTTATTGATCATAAAGGTCTGACATATATTTGCATTTTCAGATGGCACAGCGAAAGTTTGGGATATTCACAGTGGAGGATGTGTTGTACAGTACTGGGGACACAAGGGTTCAGTCAATTCGGTTCGATTCCATCCTAGTCAGGAGTTGGTAGTTTCTGCTTCCGGAGACCAGACTGCACATGTATGGTCTATTTCAACCACTTCTGGGAGTGCTTCAGATAATCTGGTTTGTTCTTTTGTATAACTTCTAAAAGTAAATGGAAAGGGCACCACAAAATAAACACAAGATGGGAAAACAAGCATTGCATTATGTATCAGTATCCATATCACTGAAGAAAATTAAATCTTTAATTTCTGTGAAACTGATCAGTTTCATATTTGAGATAAAATATATATTTACAGTCAAATAACTGATTAGAATTTTCTGAAAAATTCTTATTAATTTTGAAAAGTCATGGAAAAACAGGAATTTTTTAGTAACCGTTTTGATAAAGCGGAATAGTTTATAAGAATTGTTTTAAATAAAAATTTTCTCTCCTAGATTCAATTTTTTTCTAAGTGATAAATAAGTTCATTATATATTGGGTCATCCGGAAAGTTATGAGGGTTTTCAAATCGAAGCACACTTCATTGTTATTATTTTGCTACTGCTGATAAGGAGTGACCTTAATTGAAGCAGGTGTGTATCTTCAGTCTTTTCTGCTTTCACTGCATAATTCTAGCATATGATGCATCATACTATTTGTTCCACTGTGGTGATAAGAATGGAGAACCAAAAAGTTCATTTTTGTCATATTATGCTCTTTTATTTTAAGGAAGAAAAAAATGCTAGTCAGATTGCTCGTAAAATGTGTGCTGTATATGAACATAGTGCTGTTCCTGATGACACAGTTCAAAGGTGGTTTGAAATATTTAAGTGTGGAAATTTCAGCTTCGAAGATGATGCCAGCTCTGAACGATGATCCTCTGTAAATGAGGACCTATTAAATGATGCAATCGCTGAAAATCTGTTACACAGTTCAGGAATTATCACAAGACTAAATATTCCAAAAATTACAGTTCATGATCATCTGAAGAAGATTGGGTATGTAAGCCACTAGGATGTATGGGTACCCGATACTTAAACACAACAGAATATGCTTGCTTGAATTTCGGCATGTGATTGTTTGCTGAAACGAAATGAAGAAGCTCCTTTTTTTAAACATTTCATTACTGGAGATGATAAGTAATGAGCTCTCTGGAGATGAGAAGTAAGAATGGATACTATACAATAACGTTACAAGAAAAAAATCATGGGTTAAGCCAAATGAACCTCCTAAGTAGCATCGGGGGGGGGGGGGGCTGCATCCTAAAAAAGTAATGATTTGTGTATGGTGGGACTACAAAGGAATTGTTCATTATGAATTGTTGCCCCAAAATCAGACAGTAAATTCAGAAAAAAAACAGTTCTCAAATGGTAGTATTAAAAGCAAAAATCGAAGCAAGGCGGCCAGAACTGACCAATTGCCGAGGTGTTGTCTTCCAGCATGACAATGCACTGTATATGAACAAAGTGCTGTTCCTGATGACACAGTTCAAAAATGGTTTGATTAATTTAAGTGCAGAAATTTCAGCTGCCCCACATTTCACTGAATGTGAGACAAAGACTTATTGAGTATGGCTGACATGTTTTGTGTCACCCCATATTCACCAGACCTTGCCCTCTCTGATTTTCACCTCTTCAGGTCACTTCAAAATTCTCTGGACGACCTGGTGTTCCAATTCTTTGGAGACTGGCAAATAGCACCTCAGCAGCTTCTTTACAAATAAGCCTAATGATTTTTTTTTTACTTCCAGCTGCAGGAATAATGGCAAAAAGTCATAGAACAAAATTGTGCGTTTGTGATTCAATAATATTTTTTTATGTTTTTGTACTCCTTTGTTGAAATTTATCTTTAAAAAAAACGCAGAACTTTCTGGATGACCCAGTAAATGCTAATAATATGGAGTTGACAAATAGCAAGAAAACTAAGTTAGCAATGTAAAACCAAGACAAATATTTTTTACATCAAATATTTTTTAACTTTACCTACCATGAGCTAGTAAATGGATTTTCTACCAACGCTTATCGACCAGCTGCCTATAAATTGGGTTTCCATAACCATCGCTTTAAATTACTTTACAGATTTCATCATTTTCTGCACTTAAAAATCATATAATTTATTTTTGTTCTTAAGCTTTAAAGTTTTTTAGTTAAATGTTATCTCAACAGTTTTTAAAACTAAACAATAATTGTATTCAAACCTACTTCTGCTGCTACTTTTAGTTATTCTTTCCAATATACGAATCTTTTGGTTTCGGGTTTGTCTCAACTGTTCAGACTTGCATCATCTATGAATTAAAAGTGTTTTGTTTGCCTAAGGGTTTAATGCAATTGCCCATGTATTTCTTTAGCCAGCGTTTTAAGCGTTATCAATATTTCTATGAGTTTACTTTTTTAAGTTTAAACTTAACAAAATCTTAACTTGATTTGTTGAATTATCAAATTATTTTATGTAATATGTTTTAATATTTTCATGTAAGTTAGCAAAATTATTTTTTAGTTGATTTACTTTTTACAGATCAGGAAGAAATATTTAAATAAAAAATTTATTTTCTTATAGAAATATCAGTCATCAGAAGAAGAGGTAGAATTATCTGAGGAAGATCATGGAGATGGTATAAAATTTAGTAGAATTACCATAAATTTGTCTTGGATAGATATAAAACATAGTGCAATTATAAAACCAAGTACTAGATATATTAAATCATAACTCTTACATTTTAGTAATCAACCAGTTTAGTAATTAGCTTGTTAACTACAGACTAAAAATGATCATGTGTAAAATTTTAATTATTTAGTTCATTCTTGATAGATTAATAATTTCTCTTTTTAGACACAGAATTATCTCATAATGTATCCATATTGAAAAATGCAAAAATAGAACTCCAAGGTCATATTGGTGTCGTTATTGCTGCTGACTGGCTTGCTGGTGGCGATCAAGTAATAACAGCTTCATGGGATCGAACAGCTAATGTTTATGATGTGCAAACTGGAGAACTTGTTACTCAATTAGTTGGTAAATAAACTAATTCTTAATTTTATATGCAGGTCATATTACCCAAAAACTGATACTATTGATAAAAATACAACTTGCATCACTGACCTGACTACTTTTGACTCGGAACTGTACAAATGATCTCTAATTTGTTTTTAGTCGTAATTTAAACGTATGCATTGGTATGAAAATGTATCCTGATTATGTTTGATTATATTTTAAAAAGTAAATTGTGTGATTTACAGCTGAGGATATATCAGCAGTCTCAGACCAATTGAAGATTAAGATGTTTTTCCGATGATTTTTAAAAATACTTTAAATTTAGGTATAACAAGTTTCCAATTTGTCCTTAATTTTAGGGCATGATCAAGAACTTACTAATACCTGTACACACCCTACACAACGACTGGTTGTGACCTCCTCAAAAGATACAACCTTTCGCTTGTGGGACTTCAGAGATGCAATTCATTCAGTGAGTGTATTTCAAGGACATACCAAGTAAGTGAATGCACTGAAACTAGGGAAATTTAATTTTTTAATTCAAGTTATTTGATAATTAAAATTATTTTTTTTGCCCTTGAAACTTTCCTATAATTGTAATGTAAAACAAACTGCGTTTGTTTGGTAGTCAGATATCTCAAAATATTCCACTTAGATTAGAATATATATATTTGTAAATGCCCATGTATCTTTCCTTTGAAAACACAAAGTAGGAATTCTAATATCTATAAAAAATTTTATTGATTTATAGCCCTGTTACTTCAGCTACATTTGCAAGTGGTGACAAGGTTGTGTCTGGAAGTGATGATCGAACTGTAAAAGTGTGGGATTTAAAAAATATGCGATCCCCTCTCACTACGATAAGGTTGGATTCTCCAGTCAATAGGTGAGTAGTCAAAAGTTGCAAACCATAAATCTACAATTTGGGAAATAAATGAAATGCTTATACATGTCATGCATACTTTTCTTTTACTTGTACATTATGCTGCACATTTCTTTTTAAACTTTACATTTTAGCATACAGCAAGAATTATCAAAACTGAGTTAAGTAATTTTGTCTCATTTAGAAAGAAAGAAATGCAAGCACTTTCAAGAGTTATTCCATGTATAATGTGAACTAAAATATAATGTTTATAGATGATGCATTATTAACTATACAAAAGTAGTTTGCCAAATTTAAAGAGTGATTTCAATATTGAGGATGCTGCATATTTCAGAATTGATTCTAGGTCTATTTAGGACAATCAAATTACAGCATTAATTTAAAAATCCACTCGACATCAAACAGGGTAGCTATTGGCCTTCTAACTGGCCACTGTTCCCTATATAGACACCTCAACCTTATAGTGTTGGCTACTGGCTGTCACGGGTTTATGTGGCATGTCCCCATTGGCTGCTAAGTGTACATGTTGGAAAGCTAAGTGTGTATTCTGTACTTCCTCCTATATATTGATATATATATAAATCGAGGAGGAGGGCAAAAGGCTACCTTCTATTGTTGAATTAAAATAAAGTCTCATTAAAATAAAAGTCCCAAAATAATCTTGATGTAATAGACTATCATCTCTTCTGTCTCTCTTTTGGCCCCCGTCTCTTGTCCTGTCTTCCCATGTTATTCTCCATACACCCCCAGAGTGACGTCACCCTGGGGACGTATGGGGAATAACATGGTACTGCCAATCCCCCATGCCCCCTCTATGTTATCCAATAGCCTTCACCAGACACCCCAGAGGGTGAGTCTCCCTCTAGGGCAGTGGTCCCCAACCACCGGGCCGCGAACCGGTACCGGTCCGTGGATCAAATGATACTGGGCCACCCAAGTAACATTAAATTATTTCCATTTTATTTCCTGTGGTGTATTTCTCTCGGGTTTGTGCGGTTCTTATCTATGAAATGTTCACTCAAATTAGGAGGCGGTAAATCAGAACTTGAAATTTGTTCTGTTACTAGAGCTTTAATTATGATTTCTGAATGTCTCTATTTTCCAATTTTGACAAATGTGACAACTGTTTTCAAGTTGGCAAACAAAGTATCTGCATTTAAAGCCAAACTGAAGTTGTGGGGACGGCGCGTGAACAGAGGCATTTTGGACATGTTTCAGACTTTAGCAGGGATTTTAGGCGAGACTGAGCCTAATCATTCATTCTCTCAGTTGATGCACGATCAGCTGTCTTTGCTTTTAAAAGAGTTCTAGCGCTACTTCCCAACCACAAAAGACCCACGAACTAGTTACGAATGGATCCGCGACCCATTTGTCAACAAATCAGGCGAATCTAGCATGTCTGTGCAAGAAGATCAACTGCTGGAAATTGCAAATGAAGGCGGCCTTAAAACTACGTTCGAGACAACAACTCTGCCGGTGTTCTGGATTAAAGTCATGGCGGAATACCCTGATATTGCCACCACAGCACTTAAAACCCTATTGCCATTTCCGACAATCTATCTGTGTGAAGCGGAGTTTTCTGAAGTGATACCAACCAAAACAAAACAACGGAATAAACTGGACATAAACAACACACTTCAGGTGTCATTGTCTCCTATTACCCCCAGATGAAATCGTCTCTTTGCAAAGAAACAAGCTCAGGGTTCTCATGGATTTAGCATTCTAGTGAGTTAAAATGTTAAATCACTTTATATTAATTTTTTGGTGTAACTGTATTTTATTTTGAAGGTATGTGCAGTTAAATTCAAATTATTGAATCAAAACAATCTAAAATATAAACAATCAATGCCCCTCCCCCCTCTCAGCGGGCCACGTTAAAATTATCAAACGTTGATCCGGACCGCAGCGATAAAAAGGTTGGGGAGCACTGCTCTAGGGTATCTGGTGAAGGCTATTGGATAGCATAGAGGGGGCATGGGGATAGGCACTACCTCTACAAGGTCCGAGTCAGCTAGTTTCTAATATCAGTTTTTAATGAGTAGCTTAATGAATAGTTATTAGGAGGAGGTAGTGCTCCAAGTAAACCCTTTATTGATGGCAGGTTCTAAATTTATTTTTACTGCTTCCATTTTCATTTTGTGGAGGAATGATTTGTCAGCAGACTAGGAAAACAAATAATGTTTTAACTTTAGTTATGTAGTTCTTTTTTCAATCCCCTAGATCATTAAAGATGGAGTAAAAATTTCAACAGGTTTGACGTCTACTTAAAATTTCACATTAGATCGATATCTAAAAATATTATTTTCTTTAAATAAATAATTTTTAAGTTGAAACTTTTATATTTTTTCCAATACGAACGCCACTGCGAAGAATGACCTTCATTTGATACGAGATTCGAGAAATCCACAGAATTCATTTCCTGCGCTCCAACCATTCCACAGCAAAGGAAAGCAAATCAAATAAAAAAACATTTTGACTGGCATTGTTAGTTCTTTTTTGAAAAATTGAGATTGTTAAAGATTGAAAATTTCAACAGATTTGAAATCTACGTAAAATTTTACACCAGATAAGACACCTTACATTTGATAGTACTATAGACTTTCACTACAATAGACTATTAGTCGCAGTGCTGGCACTCTTCGGAGTCTCCCCCAAAATAAGTCAAGTCATACATTTGATTTTCTTTTAATAAATAATTTTTCAATTAAATATTTTTTTATTTTTTTTGCAAGAGATTGTGACGTCACGCCGATTTGATGTCTTCACAATTCGAATTTGACAATGACAAGGCCATCACGGCATTGCCTGTGGTGTTGGTTTTCGAAGCAAACCAACACCATGGGCAACGCCATGATGACTGTTTATCCAATAGGCTACGAATTCCCATTTGGTTTGCAAAGCAAACCAAAAGCAATGAAAATACCCAATGTTTTCAATAATAGTTCATTTTAAACTATAATTCTCAATACTGGTAAATTACGGATTTTGAGGGAGGGGTTTCTAAATGGGAAGCATTGACTGACCATAATTATAGGATTTAAATTAGATACTAATTCCAAATAGTTCAATGAAGTATTTTCAAATATGTAGGGATGTAGTGCAAAATAATATTAGTGATTAGTACTTTCGTGCAGAAAAAATATACAACACAATTTGATTTCAAATTCAAGTTCAATTAAGTATATTATCTAATTTTATATATTTTCCAAAATGCCATACATATCATTTCCTTGGATCTTTCTCTTGACTTTGCTTTCTCCCCATCATCATGTGCAGTTGAGACCCTCTTTTTCAGAAGAATGTGTGTATTAACTACAAAAAGCAAAATAAATTGTTTTTTAACTTTGCACGTTATCCCTTTTTCACAAATTATGAAAACAATTAAATTTTACTGTATTTAACATTCCACCTCACAGTAGCAATTGCTATTCAAATTAGATTTCTGGCTGAATTATGTCCCATTCTGGTGGCATTTGCTGCTGTGTCATGTAAAGGATTCCTGAAATATAATCTTAAAACATAAAGCAAACAGTTCAAATAACAACAAAATATAATTAACAAAACTGATATATTGATGTTTGGGTAATAGTAATTCTGACTAATATCCCAAACCAGTCATTACCAGTATTTCATTACTATAGCAACTTATCAGGTCAGCTGAATACGAATCAAATCTTGGGATAAAACACAACGTTTGTATACAGACAAGAAACAGAACCATATAAATCACCAACGGTCAACAGAACAATTCCACACACACTTCTAAAACATTAGCGACACACTCGCTTTCAATCGGAACAGATGCTTGCTCTTTCAAGTGGGGTTCATGTGCTGAAGAGAACACGAACATGTTTTCTTGAAACAGATGATAAACAGTGGCGTTCTGCTACATTACTGATTTTCAAACCTAAAAGTGGTGTTTTGTGTCTGAAAATGGAGACTTTATAGCATAAAGAAAACAATTTGCTTAAGTATTAATCGAATTTACATAGTTTGATTGCCTATTTGGATATTAATCTTGAGAAATACACACAAAATGTAATGGTAATAATTATATTAGTATTAGAGTTTTGCCATTAACTAAAAGTTTGTTCAAATTCTAATTTTCACATGTAATTTATTTTTCAAATAAAATTATTTTCAATTTATTTTAAACAAAAAATTCTAAAGCAAAAGACTCAACTATAACAACTATAATGTTAATCTCATATTTCATTAAATCGTTTCTTAATTGAGCCAATATCTTGAGTTAAAAGTGACATAATTAATATATAATTTGAAATTCCAAAATAAAATGTTACTTATTTTTCTTTCTGTCAGGTTGGCTGTGTCAAACCAAAATGTGATAGCTATTCCTCATGATAATAGGCATGTTCGTTTGTTTGATTTGAATGGAGTACGTTTGGCACGATTGCCTCGAAGTAACAGACAGGTAAGTTTAGTAAAATTATTCTAACAATTGTAAGAAAATAGTATATTTTTAAATGATCTTTATGTTCTGGATGTCAATTTATCAAGGCTTTAACTACTTAATTCTTGCTCTAAGTTGTCGAAGAGGAAAAGTAGTGCAATACATGAAGTGCTTGAGCTGGTTTTATAGTCTAATAGTAATAAACCTCCCTGGATGAACTACTATTTACAATTTGTTATTCCTATTTAAGATCAAAGAAATTTATTACATTTGTAATGTTTGCTCTTGATGGAAATGGTTCATTTTCAGGTTATTTTAATCACAACTTGAACATAGCATAACCTTTCTGTGGGGTGATAGAATATACAGGGTTATTCAAAATGAATAATCTGATTTCAAATGCTAAGTAATACAAAGGGGAAATATAGAAGGTTTTTTTACAAGTGTTCGATATAAATTCCTTTAGTTACACACGTAATGTCAAGACGGTATGTAAATTCCTGCCAAACACGTGTAAAGTGTCATTGGTAATTGATTGCACAGCAGCACAAATCCGTTGTTTAAGTTCACATAAATTTGTGGGTAATAGTGGCACATTCACTTTATCTTTTACAAACCCCCAAAGGAAGAAATTGCATGGGGTCATATCAGGTGACCTAGGTGGCCAGCTGTGTAACATCAAGTCATCTGGTCCACTGGGACCGATTCAACTGCGAGAAAGCTCCATGTTAAGGAAACAATGAACCTCTGTAGCCCAGTGTGATGGTGCCCCATCTTGTTGGAAAACGAAGTTGGAGAGATCTTCCTTTATTTGGGAGAAAGTCCGATTTGCAACATATCCAAATAGGTACTGCCAGTGTCTTTTTTCCAGAAAAAAGACCTC
Organism: Metellina segmentata; assembly: GCA_947359465.1. Classification (NCBI taxonomy): domain Eukaryota; kingdom Metazoa; phylum Arthropoda; class Arachnida; order Araneae; family Tetragnathidae; genus Metellina; species Metellina segmentata. The sequence goes on along the minus strand of OX375873.1, from coordinate 67,687,036 downwards.
TATTCTTCACAATATAAAACTTCCATATGTTTCCTTTGTATTCATGTATTACTTATCTTTCTGTGTCGTTTATTTTTGAAAATATGGAATTTTGAAACATGATGATTCATTTTGAATAACCCTGTATATCATAACTCTTTTAGACTCTGTCACTTTCCAGTGAGAAAGAATTTTGTCCGAGGCAGTCAGTTTGTGGTAAAAGCTTTTTATGAAAGTCCCATTTATTTGAGACCACCCTTAAAATTATTGCTGAAGGTAGAGCTTTTACTGACTTAATATTGGGTCTTTTGCATTATTTTAATTAGTTTCCAGTTAATCTCTCATTTCTACTCTCCTGGTAGTCTTACACAACTAGCTTTAAATTCGTATTCATTACTTTTTAAATTATTGGTGAATTGAAACAAAAGAGTTAAAAGTCAGAAGGAAAGAACAAATATATTCTAAATAAGATGAAATTGGCTGAAATGTCTATGGATAGGTGATTCAGAATGGTTTTGAATGAAAACTCAGAATAGCTTACAATATTCTTGAGTTGACCCTGGATTTCAAGGTCTTAAATTAAAAACTTATTTTAAATTTTTATGCTTTAGAAAATATATTTTAAATTATACCTTAATTTATAAAACATACTTATATATACTTTAAAGTTTAAATGACTATTAAGTTTTAGCAAAAAATACTGCTTCAAACTGACAGATGTATAACAATTTTTTTTCGATTTGTGTGATAGTTTTAAACATACTAACGTTCAAATTCCAATTTTGCCTCACAAAAAATCTAAATTTCCCTTTTTTTTTCAGTTTGTTCACCCATTTAATAAACTAATTGAAATTAGAATTTTGGAACCTATTAGTGTTTTATGGCATGACAATGGCATTTAATTTTAAAGACCTAAAGGTAAAAGAATATGGAAAATTAAATGTCTAAAATTACTGCTACTCTAAATACTTAAATTCAGACCTTATGATAGCAGTTTGTTTTATGCTTTCAGAAGTTGTGGTATCACAAAATAGTAAAATTTTGGGTTCTAAATTAAGCAGATTTATTCATAGAGATTTATCCTCTCTTGTTCCTGTGAATTGAAAATTTAATACCCCATTCTGCTACATTTCAGTTAAACGTAATGGAAACGGAAATAATGCTTTACATAGGTTCATGCCATCGAACAAATGCTAGGTAAAATCTCTCAAGAGTAAAGACCTTGTAATCCCTAGAAAAGAAACTAGCTTAATCCTGAAAAAAGTATGTTTAACATAGGAGGGAATATAGTCTTGGTCCTTTGGTCTGTTGAAAAATTAAAATACAATTACAATTGTGATGAATTTGTTCCATTGTGTTTTTCATAGGGACATAGAAGAATGGTTTGCTCAGTAGCATGGTCAGATGATGGTAGAAATTTATTCACTTGTGGATTTGATAGACTAGTCTTTGGCTGGCGTGTTACATTCCCTAATAAAGATGACACAAAACTGAATGCAGCCAAAACTGGAAAAGAATAGAAAAGGAAATAAAAGTATTTGAGTGTATTAACTGGTTACACTTTACAAGATTCATTGAATAGTATTATTTGTACATTTTTAACTCTCTAATCATCTGAATATTCTATAATTAAATGCTTCTATTTAAAAGTGTGTAAGCTGTGTGTTGAAATTTAGAATGTACATATAAAAAAGTAAAATTTTCCAAATGGAATAAATATTTTCATTTGCCATGTTCCACACAAATTCTTAAAGCATATTAATCCCAAGTAATATATTGGGAGTATGGAGATTCTTTTAATAAATATGAGTACAAAAGGCAGGAAATGCATGGTTTTCAGATTGCTCTATCTAGAGGAATCTAAAAACCTACAGTAGAGTATTTTGTGTAATATTAGTGCTATACAGCTTTCATCTTTAGAACATGCAACTTTGATTTCAACCTGTAATTCAAATTTCTTTGTCAATATGATTGTTATTGGGCTATTTCCATACATACTAAAATCAATATATCAGATCATTTACAATCTAAACCTAATCACCATTAAAAAAAATAACAAAATGTTATGAAAATCAAAGCTAGGTGCAAGTGTTGGGTGAAGGTTCTATGTATTAGAGAACAAATCGGCATATTCTTGAAGCTGAGTGATAACTTGAACAAGATAGTCACAAGGGAAAGACTGCTAGAAAGAAAGCATTGGTGTCTAAAATTAAGATAAGTTTCTTGACCAAATAAAGATAATTACAGGCATTAGGTAGTTCAGATTGGAAAAGGCTAATTTATAACAGGTCCACTCATGCAAAACTACATTTCTTTCCTGTTACAAAGAAATCATTGGTGTCTAATATTAAGAAAAATAAGTTTTTTAACTAAATCAAGATGTAATTCATGCAGAACTAACTTTCCTTCTACATTCATATTACAATGTCCCATACCAGCATAAAAAAATAGTGACCATTCCATACATGTAAATTAGTGGAATGACTTAAAATTGTTTTGCAGTTTTGTTGTACTAGTTATGTTATTGTATTAAATGTCAACTTTTAAGTATTCTGTTTGTATTTATATCAAATCTTGATTGTATTTTTGTAAAAAGAAAATATTTGATTCAGTATTGCAATAAACATATTAAATTATGTCTGAATCTTGCTAAACTTCTACCATTTAATTTTTTCTCATTAAACTAATAGCATATCAGTTTATTCGCATTAATACACATGCAATTACCATGCCACTTAGACTTACATAAATCAATTGCTAGATATCAAACTCTAATCATTGGCTCCATTGCCAAGCAGTGAGTAAATATTAAAATCTTGCACAAAGAATAGTCGCCATCTAGAGTGATAGCCAGGAAGTTTATCTCTAATATTTAATATAGGCTAACCGGCTGACCAACCGGTATAGTGGTTAAGGTGTTATCCTCTGGATTGGAAGGTTCCTGGTTTGAATACGGGTCAGGGCATGGATATTTGTAAGCGTATGGTGTAGAGGCAGCCAGGGCCACCCATAAGGGGAGACAAACCAAAAAAATATCGAACAGAAAATATTATTTCCAAGTCCTTAAAACGACCCCATCAAGGTGGTCTCACATTTTCACCAGTCTTCGACAACGACTAGTTGGTTTACATGCCACAAGGAGTAATGAAATAGAAAGCACGTTCTTCAACTTTATAAACCAGCTTAACAATTTTTTTAGTGCGAGCCCACGGCGATGGGAACTGCTTCTAAAACACACTGATGGGAGGTCTCTACACGGTCTTTGTGTGACAAGATGGAGTGCAAGAATTGGGCAGTGAAACCTATATCTGAAAAACTACCTGACGTTTTAAAGGCCCTTCAAGATGTAAAAAATCACTAGTTTATCGTAAGAGAAAACGGCGGAAAAATAAATGGATTCCTCAATTATTTTTCAAAATTTGAAACTTTAATTCAGTTAAATATTTGGAAGGACATACTAGAGCAAATTAATACAAGAAAAATTTTTTTAATTCTTCAATCATAACTCCGTTGATATCGAAATGAATAACATTAAAGCGTTAGCTGAAACAGTAGATAAAGATTTAAGAAAACAATGGCCTGTATAAATAAAGCTAAAGAGACAGCTTCTATTGTGGGTATAGATGCAGAATTTTCCAAAAAAAAAAAAGAGGACGTCTGAAGTATTAGAAATCGAAGAAACAAAATTCAAAAGTTCAGTTTTTGATATAGTAATCAATAAAATAGTTTCTCAGTTAGAATCAAGGTATGAGCAAATGATAAAACATATGCAATACATTCGAAGCCTTATTAAAAATTAATTCTAATTCTAATGACAACAACAACGCACTTAAAAAATTAATTGAAACCTATCCAGATGATTTAAGACACAATCTCATCAATGAAATTCAGATGTACAAGACCGTTCGCTAAGCTACTTTTTCACATTAAGCTAAGTTAGAAAATAAAGGTCTTCCACTCTCCCTTTAAATAATATCTATAGATTAAAATTGCCATCTATTTTTCCAGAGCTTTGCATAGCTTTGAGAATTTTGTTTTCTCTTCCCACCACTGTGGCTTCTGGTGAAAGGATTCAGTAAAGTATCTATAATCAAAAATCATTTACGATCTACTTTGGGCCAAGAAAAATTTGAATCATCTCGGAACATTTTCAATTGAGCATGAACAGGCGTGCAAAATTAGCTTCCTTTTTTGACGGCATCGATAAATTCATTACTTCGAATAGAAGATTTACTACTCCCTCCTCAGTACTGCAAAAGTTTTCAGTGTTGTGACTAGTCTTCAGCGTCCAAGGTATGTTTTTGCATGGGTTTCTTACAATCTTTCAATAGAGATATTTATTATAGTTTTCTGATTATATTTCATTATCCTTATCGAAGTTTTGCTTACTTATTATACACTCTTTGCCATAAAAATTTGCGCAATTAATTGTGGGATCGTAACGAAATTTGGCATGAAGGTACATGTCGGCCAGATATGCAAATAATTAGAAATGCAGCGTGATTGCGCATTGCGTAATGCCACTAGTGGGCGTTAAGCTTCGTTCTCCTTGCAGTCTAAAACAGGTAAGCAGAGCTTGGTTGATTGTACTTAATATTTTGTAAAGGAAACGCTGAGGTAGACATGCCGTTACGCCCGCCATCGAAGACAATATGGGCAGCTGTCAAGAGTTCGAGAGGGGAAGAATCATCGGGATGATGGAAGCTCGTCAAGTAGGCCGTTCTGATTTTACTGTGAGGAGGTGTTGGGACCAGTGGACAGAAGAGACGTCATTTACACAGCGACCATTCTCAGAACGCCCTTGACAGATCAGTCGTCGAGAAGACCGTCACATCATACGAAAGGCACGCGTAGTGCCAACTGCCTCATTGGCCGCTATCCAGAAACAGGCAGCACCTTCACTACAGGCCCCTGTGTCTTCCCGAACCATCGCAAGGCGCCTGGCTGAAGGACATTTGGTATCGCGGCGCCCATTACGTGTGCTGCCTATGACACCCACCCACCGACGTCTCCGTTTGGAGTGGTGGCCCGCACGACGGGATTGGACTGCAACGGAATGGAACCAGGTCGTCTTCAGCGACGATTCTAGATTCAATTTGAGCAGTGATGACAATCGTGTTCGTTTGTGGAGGCCCCGCGGTGAACGCCTCAATCCTGCCTTCGCTTTACAGCGACACACTGCTCCCACAGCTGGTGTGATGGTATGGGGTGCCATTGCCTACGATACACGGTCACCCTTAATATTGATCCATGGCACAATGACAGCACAGCGGTACGTCCATGACATCCTTCAGCCACATGTGATGCCACTCATGGCAAGGCTTCCAGGAACCATTTTTCAACAAGACAATGTTCGGCCACACTCAGCAAGGATGTCACAAAACTGCCTCCGCTACATTACCACTCTTTACCTGCTCTGCTCGATCAACAGATTTGTCACCAATCAAGCATATCTGGAAACATTTTGGACTGCAAGTTGAACACCCTACGCGTTGGTCGAACTAGAGGCGCGTTTACAGCAACTGTGGAACGAGATGTCTCAGGACATCATACGGAACTTGTATGCCTCAAAGCCCGCTCGTATCGCATCGTGCATTCGCGCTAGAGGGGGTCCAACAGAGTACTAAAACCCGTTCATTTGTACTTTTTTCTGCAATAAATGATCCTTTTTCTTTGATTGTCTAATCACTTACTTATATCAAAGTAGTACTTACATGTGTAAAATTTCGTTTCATTTTGATGACTTTTTCTTGGTGTGCAAATTTTTATGGCAATGAGTGTACTTCATTATCTTTGTTGGTTTGTAAGTATATTTGCCATGTTGGCAACACCTTGTACTTCTTCTCGGAGTGATAGCAATAGTCGTTGTGCGTGTAATCTTCTTCATGTGTTGTTAAGTTCTAATAAATCATTAATAAAGAAGTTGTGCATCTATTAATTCATCAAGCAACACGTAAACAGAGTTTACTGAACATGGTAGCAGAGCGTGGTTTTTGAAAATTAGTGTTGCTTAAGAATATACCCATACCAGCGTAAAAAGGAAATGGCGCATGCAAGAAGCAGCGATATTAGTATACCGCTATTTGATGGTTCGGAATACTTTAATTGGAAAATAAGAATGATGACATTTTTGCAGTTTAAAAAATGTAAGGAAGTGGTACAACGAAAAATTAATGCAAACGATAACCAAGAAAAATGGGAAGAAAAAGATGTACAAGCAACGAATTATATTTATGGCGCAATAACAAACAAGCAATTGGAATACATCCATGAATGTGAGTCTGCTTTTGATATAATAGCCAAATTCGATACCATGTATTTGAAAACTTCAACGTCATTGCAAATTGTATGTAGAAATAACTTAGAAAATGTCAAATTGATGAATTACTCCGATTTATGTTTATTTTTTGATGAGTTTGAGAAGTCTGTTAACGAGCTTAAACAAGCCGGTGCAACCGTGACTGAACAAGAAAAACTTAATTACATGTTAAGAGCATTACCATCAAACTACAGTCATATTGGTGATTTAATTGATTTTTTACCGGAGAAGGACAGAACAGTAGATTATCTAAAAAGTAAAATTAAGTCAAAATCGCTCGAAGAGAAAAATGATTGTGAAGACGGAGCACCAATAAAAAATCGAATGCATTTAAAATTGAAACAAACAAATCGGGCCCACAAGGTAATGTCTGTTTTAATTGTGGTAAATATGGCCACATTAAAAAGTACTGTTGGTGTGGTCAAGTGAACTATCGTGGCAGTGGTTCTAATTATCGTGGTCGAAGTCTTTCAAATTATCAGGGTCGTGGTTTTGCTAAACATCGCGGACGTGGAGCAAACTCTAACCACAGAGAAAACAATAGTCAGCCAGGAAACAGTTTTCATACTACAATAATTGAAAGCAACATGTCAAGCTCAAATGAAAATAATATGGCAAATAAAAATCAAATTATTTGGTTACTGGACAGCGGGTGTACCGATCATATAATAAATAGTGATGAATATTTTGAAAACCAAGTAACATTGAAGAACCCTATTAAAGTAAAAGTTAGTGATGGAAGGATGTTAGAAGCGACAAAGGTTGGTAATATTACAGTCTCTTTTCATGTTTATGACACTGAATCCATAGTAACTTTGAAAAATGTATTTTATGTTAAAGAAATGAAGGCAAATTTATTAAGTTATTCAAAGATCACTGACAATCATAAAATAGTATCAAAAGGGCAGTTCTCAAGAATTTATAAATTAGATGGTACATTATTAGCAGTAGCGAAAAAAGATGAAAGATTATATAAAGTAACAAGTTATGTTTCAAATGCTAGTAAAATATTTGCAAATGTGACCAATAATACATTAACATTAAAAGAAAAACTACATCGTACACTTGGGCATGTAAATTTTAAATATCTGGATATTATGTGTAAAAATCAGTTACTAGAAGGGTTACCTAAAGAAATAGAATCAGAATATATGAAGTGTGCTATATGTATTGAGAACAAGATGTATAATTTACCCTTTAAGAATAATAGAAGAAGAGCAGAAGATATACTGGAGATTGTTCATACTGATGTAAATGGACCTCATAGAACAACTGGATGTAATGGTGAAAAATACTTCGTGAGTTTTATCGATGATTGTAGCAAATTGGCAAAAGTATGTTGTATTAAGTCGAAGGATCAAGTCTCTGATTGTTTTATGGAATATGTAAATGAAATTCAAAATTTAACTGAGAAGATGATAAAAGAACTGAGATGTGATAATGGTAAAGAATATATGAATAGCAAGAGATATTTAAATTTGCAAGAGAAAAAGGTATAAAGGTAAAGTCGTGTCCACCACTTGTACATGAATTGAACGGCACTGCGGAAAGATATAATAGAGCAATAATGGATATGGCTAGATGTCTTCTAGCAGAAGCAAAAGTTGACAGACGTTTTTGGCCTGAAGTGATTAAAACAGCAGCTTATCTGAAAAATAGGACATTGGCAAATACTGTAGTGAGGAAGACACCTTATGAAATATTTTTTAATAGGAAACCATCTGCAAATGAATTAAAATTGTATGGAAGTAGAGTTTATGTTAGAATACCAGAAGGAAAGAGAAGATCAAAGTGGGATAAAAAGGCTGAATTTGGAATTTTACTTGGATATGCAGAAGTTGGATATAAAGTTTTGGTGAATAACAGATTATTAGTTGCAAGGCATGTTGACATTATTGAAGAAGACATTATGTGTATAGGTTGTGCTGATGAAGATGAGGAAAAATCTGAAGAAGTGTCAAATGAGCCAAGTAATGATGAGAACTCCATGGACGATGTGAAAAATGATGACAAAATAAAAAGTGGAATGAGACCAAGAAGGCAAATCAAACCACCAGTTCGATTTGATGAAGAATATGGGTATTGTGTTTGTGCAAATTTTTGTGATGCTATGATTCCAGGTAACTTCGAGGAGGCGACAACATGTAATGAGGCTGAACGATGGAAAGAAGCAATGGACAGTGAGATGAACAGTCTTGTAAAGAATAATACTTGGACAATAGTGAGTAAACCAGAGGGTAAGGCAATTCTAGATGTGAAATGGGTATACAAAAGAAAACCAGGTGATGTTTTTAAAGCCAGGTTAGTGGTTCGAGGTTTCCAGCAAAAAGGCAGTATTGATGATACATACTCACCTGTTGTTAAAATGCAAACTTTAAAGTTATTACTTTCATATTCTTGTCAGTATAGTTTAAACATACATCAAATGGATGTTGAGACGGCGTTTTTAAATGGTAAAGTAATATCTGAAGTTTATGTAAAACAGCCACAAGGCTATAATGATGTTTCCAACAGAGTTTATAAATTAAACAAAGCATTGTATGGTTTAAAAGAGAGCCCACGTGCTTGGTATGAATGCTTTAATGATTATATTGAAACTCTGGGTTTTCGTAGAAGTAAATATGATTGTTGTCTTTATGTTAAAGCTGAAAATAATAAAACTGTATATATTCTTTTATATGTCGATGATTTGTTGATATGTTGCAAAGATATTCAGGTAATTAATGATATTAAAAAACAACTACATAATAAATTTAAAATGAAGGATTTAAATAAAGTAAAAAGCTACATTGGAATTTATATTGAATATGATTATGAGAAATGTAGTAATACCTTAACATTGAGTCAGAAAAAATATATAGAATCGCTAGCTAAACTATGTAATATTGAAAACTCAAAACTTTATAATACACCAATGGAGATTAATCTTAAACTGAGTCAATCAAGTTTAAATGAGAATGTTAAATATAGAAATTTAATAGGAGCACTTTTGTATATTAGTCATGGTACTAGACCAGACATATCTTTCAGTGTTGATTATTTAAGTAGATTTCAAAATTGTTATGATGAGACACATTTCAAATATGAATTGCGAGTTCTAAAGTATTTGTATTTAACCAAAGATCTTAAATTAACATATAACCAAAGTCATAAAGCGATATTATGAATTGTTATGTTGATGCTGACTGGGCAGGAGATATTGTTGATAGAAAGTCAACTACTGGGTTTGTAATTGAATTGTTTGGAAATTCCATTTATTGGAAATCCAAAAAACAAAATTGTGTAACTAAGTCATACACCTTTGCAGAATATATTGCTTTATCTGAAGCTGTAACAGAAATAAATTTCTTAAGAAATGTTGTCAATGATGTTTTTGTTGAAATTGCTCAACCTATTAAAATTTATGAAGATAATTCTGGAGCTCTTGATATAGCTAAATATGGAAACTTTACAAAAAATTCTAAGCATATAAAAGTACAATATCATTATGTTCATGAAAATGTTAAAAATGGAGTCATTGAAATTGTTAAGATAGATTCAGATTCAAACACTGCTGATATTTTTACTAAGTCATTAGGAAAAATTAAATTTACTAAATTCAAGGAAATGTTGAAATTGATATAAATTTTGTTTATGTCAGAATATTAAATAAGCTAAATTGTATTTAAATTTTTGTTAACATTTAGGTTAATGAAAGAATTTTTGAAATAATTTAAGTGTTTTGTGTTAAGGGTTGAATGTAATTAATGCTTGTTTCTGTTATGTTTGTTGTTGTGCCGACCAAACGGTATAGTGGTTAAGGTGTTAGCCTCTAAATCGGAAGGTTCCTGGTTCGAATCCGGGCCCGGGCATGGATGTTTGTAAACGTATGGTGTAGAGGCGGCTGGTGCACCTTAAATCTGTCGTGGCCGAAAGTCCTCACGTTGGGTTGGCGTGGAAGTTTGGAGAGTGAGGTGCCAGCTCAGGTGTTGCTTCGTCATCTGACCGTGGTTCAAAATTACGAGGTGTTGTCCTCGGATCTTTTCTTTAAGGGACTGATCCCGGACCGTCGTCAATAGCCCGTTGTGTTGCTCTAGTACGACGTTAACTAAAATTACCATTACCATTACACTGTTATGTTTGTAATTAATAAATATAGATGTAAGGAGGCGTGTTGGTTTGTAAGTACATTTATATTTGCCATGTTGGCAACACCTTGTACTTCTTCTCGGAGTGATAGCAATAGTCGTTGTGCGTGTAATCTTCTTCATGTGTTGTTAAGTTCTAATAAATCATTAATAAAGAAGTTGTGCATCTATTAATTCATCAAGCAACACGTAAACAGAGTTTACTGAACAATCTTTATTCGAAATTTTGCTCGATCGCAAATAGGCCACACTTCAGGCTCTAGGCGTATAACACATGTACATATTTAATTCCATAATTACTTTCCAGTTCATTATTAATTTACTGTGGGTTTGCTTGTACATTTCTGAAGTTGGGTATTGGTAAATACAATATGGATACTTGGGAAAATAAAAACTTCCCACACAAAGAAAAAACTTAGGGACCCGCACGAAATTTTTGTCGGGGGGCATGGGAAATTTATGGGCGGTCCTGGAGGCGGCTGTTGCACCTTAAATCTGTCGTGGCCGAAAGTCCTCGCGTTGGGTTGGTGTGGAAGTTTGGAGTGGGGTGCCAGCTCAGATGTAGCCTCGTCATCTGACCGTGGTTCAAAATTATGCAGCGATACACCGAATGGCTTAGGCTGGGACAGTGGTAACTTATTGAAATATAGGTTAACTGATCGAGTGTTAAAACTTAATTTGAAAAGTATTTAAGGCACCTGAAAATTTTCCTGTTTGTTTTTAATGCATCAGCTGTCATATGTCGTTTTTGACCAAATAATTTATCAAAAAAAAAAATTCAATTAATAAGTCTGGATGTAATGATGGCTCGATATTTTTCTAAACAATTGCCTAGTGTTCCTTGTAAACCAATTTTGTAGAAAATGCTAACAAAGAAATTGCTTGTAATAACTTGAATTAAGCTACATACTTTTAAATTAGTAATTAAAAGAACAGATTTTGTTGACTTGTCAACTCTATCTACTTTTGTTCTGTTGACATGCACTTTGTAGGTAATGACCTTTAATTAGAAATTCCATTTGCTACCTTTGGATTTTAGAAATAGTATTGGGTCATTTTTGTTATTACGGCATTTGGGGAGTCATTTTCCGAGTCTAGAAAAATGGTTTTTTTTTGTCCTGGTTGTAAAAAATTTTGATGCCATCTCAAATTGCCACCATTCATCCACAGTTTAATTTTACTGCGTAACAAATGACTCGTCTACTTTTTTAATGCCAAAAATTCTAATCTACCTTTTTATGCAAAAAAAAAATCGTATTTGTGTTTTTCTATGGCCGAATGAATCGTCTATACTGAAGAGTAATGGTTGAGGGAATTTTTTTTTCTAGCTTTAAAAAACTAAATATACCAGTTTACTTTCTAAATTAAATGTTTAAACATCCCAAAAATTAAAACAATTTTTAGATGGAAACAAATTCCAGGACCTGGTAATCAAGCATATATCTAAAGCCTTAAAGATGACTAGAAAATACAATACTTTAAGATTACAATTTTTATATTTAAAAAAGACATACTATATTAGACTTCTATATAACAAAGCAACATACCATTTTTCAAGTGTTCAAATATCATCTAATGCCTTCTATGAGGTACTCTCGACACTGAAGCAATGAATCTTAAGTCTCAACAACTTGTGAAAAGCTATGCCCCATGCGTTGAGCTCCAACTGCCCTTCCACGTTCAAACTTGCTCATTCGTGTCAAGTAGCCGTGATCATGTTAAACGTTTTACAAGACATTCAAGAGTCCAACAGATAACCATCTGACTCTTTATACCCTTTCAATGCAATGCGAGCACCACTTGTAAATTTGTGTACAGCTATCACACGACTTTGGGCACATCAGTGTATTGTCATGAGTAATTGTAAAATGTTTAGTTTCAGAAATGTGTATATTTTGTTACTTATTGGTATTAAAAATTCAAGGTCACAAAAATGTTGATTTCTGTAGTACTAAAAGTAGCCTGTTTGTGACCCTATATTTCAAAACTTACTGACACCTTTAAAACCTTTACATTTTTTTACAAAAAGGTTTATTGTGAAGTTAGAACATAATTTTAAAATTATCACTGTTGAATTAAATCAATCAACGAAAATAAATTTTACCAATTTGTTACAAATTTCGAATTGCCCTAGAAATTAAAAGACAATATTAAAAATTATTCTTTATGGTTATATTCAGTTACATGTTTCTACTTCTTAGTAAAATAATATATATATATATATATATATATATATATATATATATATATATTTTTTTTTTTTAAAAAGTTATGAAAAACTTTTTCTTTTTTTTCCCAAATTCTTTTATTGCATATTCAATTGAAAAAAACTTCAAAAACATCAAAGCTTTCAGCGTTTAGACTAAGATGTCAAAATACACAGTCCAGTCACATTAATGTGACCACCACCTACTTTCAACGTCAACGTGAAATAACCAATCACAAAAGGCAGGTGGCAGCACATTGCAGTGGAGTGTATACAAAGGATGTCCTAGGGCATCGGAAAGCATTTTAATCGTTGGCGTAATGCAGAAACGTAGCGATTTATCCGACGTCCAAAAAGGCATGATTATTGGCTTTCGGGCCAAGGGTGGAAGCATTTCGGAAACTGCTAATTTTGTGAACTGTCCGCGTGTAGCCGTGGTAAAAGTATACCGTGCATGGCAAAATGGCACTATCCAAAATCAGCGGCACATGTGGTGCACCACGGGCTATAGATGACAGATGCGAACGAAGGCTACGGAGATGCGTTCGGGCGAATAGACGTGCAACTGTAAAGCAACTGACCGCCCAGATGAACCAAGGGGCTACCAAGAGTGTATCCTCAACAACGGTTCAGCGAACGTTGCTGCGCATGGGCCTCCGCAGTAGACGCTTGGTTAATGCACCTATGCTGACTGCTGTTCATCGGCGACGAAGGCTGGAATTTGCACGCCAGTACCGCAACTGGACATCCACAGAGTGATGACAGGTGGCTTTTCCCGATGAATCACGTTGCTCCATCGGACAGATGGACGTTGGCGTATACGGCGTGAAACGTCTGAAAGCAAACACCCTGCAACAATTGCAGGAATGATCCAGGCTGGAGGAGGGAGCATTAGAGTTTGGGGAATGTTTTCCTGGCATTCACTAGGTGCACTCATTATTGTGGAAAGCACGATGGATCAGCACAAGTACGCATCTGTCCTTGCGGACCATGTCCACCCCTACATGCGAATTATTTTTCCTCAGAATGATGGCATCTACCAGCAGGACAATGCGAAGTGTCATATAGCTCGCAGTGTATGTGCGTGGTTCGAAGAGCACCAGGATGAGTTTACCGTACTCCCCTGGCCAGCAAACTCACCGGATTTAAACCCAATCGAGAATCCGTGGGACCACCTCGATCGGGTTCGCGCCATGGATCCTTAACCGCGTAATCTATCACAGCTGGCTACGGCACTGGAGTCGGCATGGCTCAACATCCCAGTGAACAAGTTCAGAAACCTAATTGACTATCTTCCTGCACGTCTCGCAGCGGTCCGCTCTGCCAAAGGTGGTTATTCTGGCTTTTGACAGGTGGTCACATTAATATGACTAGACTGTGCATATCTTGAAATTTTTATCATGTCTTTTGTAAATTTTTGCTCCAAGAACATTTTAACTAGGTGGAAATTCTGATTAATTTTATCGCCGTTGACAAGTTACAAGCTTCAATAGCACAAAAGTGTGATACAAGAATGGAATAATTACTATGATGCATGATCAAAATTTCATATGAAATATTACTTTGTAAAACTTTGTACTTAATCCAAGTATTACAGTGAAATAATCATTTAGTCAGTTTAAAGTTCAGTTTGTTAGTGAAGTCTTTATGTGTTTATAATATCCTTAGGGAATGTAAATATTAAAAACTATTACTTGGGAATATTAAATGCGTTGTGTAAATATTAATTATTAGATATGGCATCTATATAATTTTAAGGATAAAAATATTTTTAATCCCTGATCTTTGGAGCTTCAACAAGGAAGAAATTTTGTCTTTTCGATAAACTGACGAGTTATATTATGTAAAAACAACTTGTTTCAAATAACTTTCAGAGTATAAAGATAAAGCCAGAGAACTGTTGTATTTGAGATTGAGTAGGAAGCGTAAAAATAGTCTTCACTTATGAAATGGAACCACTTATGAGTAGTCAGACAGAACGAAGATATCAATAAGTCTACAGGAGATAGGCATTCACCAGTTTAAAAGGTCAATAAACTTATGGAAAAGAAAACATTATGGCAAAAGAAAATTACAAGAAATTGCATCTGTAAATTTTCTACTGTTGCAAGTAGACCCCAATGAAATGAATATTCACCTGAGAAATGAAGCTTTTCATTGCTTAATAGATAAATAAATTATTTTGTTGTCAACTGATATTCAAATTCAATCAGTCTTGACAAAAGTTAAGTGAAATCCCAGCAGCTATTTATGGAATACGTAACTCGTTACACACCACATCCCAATTGTGCATTACTCACAAATCCTCGTTTCATAAAAATCACAATCGCTAGTCTATTTATTCTGCATCTAAAATTATACTTTTCAAGTTGAAAATTATTAGGCATTTCATTACTGATTTGGGGTTTCATTGAATTTCGTTTAACTGTTGTCAAATGAAGTGTATAATTGTCCATAGAATAGGAAGCAAATGTTATTAGTGATAACAATCGCTAGTTATGGTGATAATTTTGGTCAAATAGTCTGGCAATGAAACTTTCAGTTACCAACTGGGCGATTGGCCAATATCATGATTTTGCATGTTACTAATTTTGTTACTGTTGCTTTATGACAAAAGGGAATCCTGAATATCTTTTTACGATATGCGGAATATATGCTCTAAAATATCGATTTGATCAGAGCTTTCATTCATTTCATGATTCCCACACCTTTGTCCGCAAAAAATTTAAGGACTTTTCAAAAAAAAAAAAAAAACAATTTTCAAGCATCTGAAACTTTTTATAACGATCTAAATCAAGGTATAGGCAAAAATTGTCAAGTAAAGAGAAAAATGGAAAAAAAAATTTTTTTTTTTACTCCATTTACCCATGCCTTCAACTGTGGTTCAAATTTTGTACTAGTCAAAAAAAAAATCAAGGACTTTTTACCAAGTTCCGTAATTTTCAAGGGCCCATTGTTCGGGAAAAAAATTTCAAGAACCGTGGGAACCTTGCATTTTATTTTTGGTACTTTTTAGAGGAGAAATCGTCATTTTGCTATTGAAAGTGAAAATAAAATAAATTTTATGCCAAGCATCGATATAAATTTTTGATGCCTTTGAATTACTATATAGCCCCTTAAAACTTAATCCTATCAACAAATCATTTTTACAAGTAAATGTTGGATTTAGTATGTATAAAATTATTTTCAAATAAAGCTTTTGCAGATTGTACAAAATTTAGAATATTATCTACAGTAATTAGTTTTCAAGAAACCAACATAAAGCGATAAAATTTCTTCAAGTGTGTTTAGACTGCTTTTCTTCCATTTCTCAGGAATCAAAGCAACTGGGTACTTGATTCAGATGCACTAAAATATTCTACTTAAAGGAGTTCAGGTGTGATGAGTTGATCCACTCTAGTTCTGAATGCCGCATATGAAGATGAGTTTTCTTATTTTTTGCTCATTTCACATAGAATGATCCTGATGCAAAACTTGTCTGTCCACGAGTCAATCTCGTACTCAAGTTCTTCATTTCTACTTCCAGCTGCTTTTACAAAGCATATTTTTATTGTACTCGTTTTCTTTCATGTAATACCTATTGCTATTAAGTGATTGATCCAAGAAATTTGATTGACAATAAGAGGGTGTGCCTTACAAAAGGGACAGTGACCAATAATTACAACCCTGGTGATTCATTCGTGGTAAAATGCTTTGTATCTTTACAATCTGAGAAGTAATTTATCAACTGATGGAATAAAACCCAAAAAGATTTTCTGATTCCGTAACAAAATCAAATGGCGATTTGCCATGATTGTTTAATTATGTTGGAAAAACATAGTTAAATGTTTTATTTATGCTAAATACCCAATATATATTTGTTAAAATTAACATGTACTTTTTTGGGTTTTTTCCAATGTGTTTTGACATTACTAAATCAATGGTGTGATAAATATTCAGTACACCCTATTACATTTTCTCAATATTCAGCAGTCCACTTTTGCAAACACCCTATACATGGGCATTTCTTAATTTCTTTAAAATACATGGATTCAAATAAGCATTATTCCCTTGCAACGTTTCTACAAACAATTTTGAAAAATTAGGTGTTGCAGATCTTAAATCCTCATTTTAATAGTCAAATTATTTTTTATAACCGACTAACTGATTAAGAGCAAATCAGAGTTAATACTTTAGACAGTGAGTGTATTTTAAATGTTTTTTATTGTATCTGGAAGTTCCAATGTGATGGACAATATTTGGATCCAACATCTGGTCTTGCAATGAAATTCAGCTCTCAGAAAGTAACAAAAATGAATTTTGAAAAACATTTTTTATTATTTTTCACAATATTCAAATTCCTTCATGAAGCACAACTACAAACTCTCATTTTACATTGAATACATTACTAATAATTCTCTAATATGAGTGTTATCAAAACAAATTAGCATAATATCCTTGTTCATTCTCCATTATGTTCAGCTCTAAATACAATAGAACTGAGTCAATAAATGGGCAATGGCAATATAAACTCCTTGCATACACAAAAACGAATACCTGAAGCACATTCTGATCTGTTACAAACTGCAATTTTGTTGAACTTCAAATTTTCCCACTGTAGCATGTTCATGAAAAGTTCGTATACGAAATCATAATAGGTTTCACGAATAATCTGCACATCATGTCAATAATATAAATTTATTAATTAAACTATCAATGAAAGCTTTTTCCAGATTATTTTCATGGACTTCAATATAAGTGGAAATAATTTTCAAGCAATGAAGTCTTTTGGAGTAGATCAAGGTGATAGCACTAAAGGCAGTTAAGAGACATTTTGAACTGGTTCAAGTTAAACGAATTCTACATCAAGCCCTTGTTAAAAGTTGTTTGTTTGAAATTATAGAAGAAAAATCTTTACAGGGCACTTTAAATGCAAACAAAATTCAATGACATTTCAAGAACTGATACATTTTGAAGAACCTTTTGTTAACAATGAGCTTCACTTTTTAAAACTAAATAAATTACTTTTAAAAGATGAGAAAATATAATTTTATTTTTTAAATAATTTGAAGATTATTCAATTTTTAGGAATCCTTGTAACACAAAGAAATGTGCTCAGTATACCAAAACAGCATACAAAAATCAAATTTTAATAATCTCAATTAAAATTATTAAATCAATTAGCAGTATGCAAAAAAACACTAGTTAATTAGAAGTTAGAAATTTGTTAAGAGTAAAATTCTGGTATTTATAAACTTTTCAAGGTCCCAAGTTTGAGAAATAAATTTCACTGTGAAGGGACACGGGAATCCTGTCCCTAGGTTCATCTGAAATAGCACCTCCAAAATTAGTACAGCCAAATAAATGTCATTGGTTGAATAGTCCATGACATGAAAACCATTTTCTAGTCTGAATG
The DNA here is from genome assembly GCA_947359465.1 of Metellina segmentata. Classification (NCBI taxonomy): domain Eukaryota; kingdom Metazoa; phylum Arthropoda; class Arachnida; order Araneae; family Tetragnathidae; genus Metellina; species Metellina segmentata. The sequence continues at coordinate 67,669,010 of OX375873.1, read as the reverse complement.
TACGAAAGTTGAACTATTAAGAATCCTAAAACCTGAAGTGACCTATTTAAAAGGGCACCATTATTGCAGCAATATTCATATAGCACTCCAGTAATGCATTAAATTTAGTGATAAAATATTTTTTAAACAGATAAAGATCAGTTTATTTGGAAAATTCTTAATTCATTATCGTCTTCTTCAGACTAATCTTGACTGGCATATTTTTTTACTAAAATGCTAGTTTTTAATGAATTGCTTTCTTACCTTTGGCCAAAATTAAATGAGTGCACAAGAAACAACAATTGTAATTCAACAGAAACTTGATTAATGAAGTAAGTAAATTATCTAGTACCCATCTAGAAAAACTACATGCTTCAGCTAAAAGATAGGAAAGAACAGATGAATACTGCTATTAATTATACATAAAATAATTTCATTGCAGACATTTATTAAGCATCATACACATTGCACGATGACAACTCCTTACAATAAGCTGTTTTGCAATATATGGTAGCAGTGGCAGTTGATCATTTCAGCAGGTAGCCAAGTTCCGCCTTTAATTTTTACAATACAGCATATTAAATTACTTTAAAACAAGAAATTATTAAAAAATGCTTTACCCAAATACATATTGGGCATGGCATTTTTCCTTTCTTATGAAGAATCAGACATCAAGAGTGAAGTGGCTTGTGAGAAAATATATCCTTGAGCTCTATCTACTAGTAGTTCATTTCAAATGCGCTTTGGTTGGAAGCGCCAAAAATTAGAAATTTATTAGAATGTTACGCACATACGTTAGTTTACAATGAGAGAAGTGATAATTCTTTGATTCAATTTTATGTATTGAGAAACTCCAACACATGAAACATCAATTGCTATACATTTGAACATATAGGAAAAAGGACCAGCCCAATATAAAAGAATGTTCTATAAATTGAAATTTCTGCAGACAAGTTATTACTTTCTAGAAAATTAATTATTTAATTTTTTCAACAAAGTTTATAATCTCAAAAAAGTACATTATCTAGTTGTAATATTAAATAAAATTATTAATATGGCAAGATAATTTTTTGTACACAATTTGATGCTTCTAAAAAATACAATCCATGAAAAACATTGATATATTTAGTTTTTGAAGACTTTCTCAACTAAAAACCAAAATTCTTCTTTGATTCCCATCTATATTTACCCCTGCACCCACTAAATTCAATAACAGTTGAGCTTGATCAAGTATCAGTGATAATGGTTTTTGAACATAGGTGAAATAAAATGATGTGTTCTAGTATAAAATTAGGACTTTTATAAAAACTTGAATGTTTTTTACTGGCCCTAAACACTACATTGGAAAATCAGACCTTATTAAAGTCAGAGGAAACACTGCTACTCTGCCCAGGGCAGTCAGTCACATGACAAAAAGATTTATAATACTAGAAATTTACTTTTTCCCTAACAAATAAACACGTATATACTTTTCCTAGTAAAAAGTAATTCAATTCAGCAAAATTTAGTTGTTTCCTTGACCAACATGACACTGAAACGAATTGAAAGATAAAACTAAAAGCATATTATAAATAACACTAGTTTTGATAAATCAAATTTAAAATATTTAAGTTTACTGTAGTCTGCTATCTACAATTAGATACTACAGGCATATGGAAATTATGCATAATACAATTCTGAGTATAATAAACTTAGATTTCATCCTACAGAATATTAATAAATTAGTTACTTAAGTAATTCTAATTTGTACCCAAAAATTTGTGTATGTACAACTTCTAGTTTAAATGCCCCATTAATATGTACCAGATATTTATAAAAGTGGCCACAACTTAATTTCCTGACATGCAAATACATAGATCGTTAGTAATTTGAAATTGGTCAGCTTCATACAAAAGGTAACAATATCTGGACAATGTCTTTTAGAATGAAACAAATCAGTGATTCTTTATTTGATTTTTATATCATAAAATAAATACAAAATGAAATGAAAGTGGTTAGCGCTGAATTAATCAGGTGGTCTTACCTTAATTCTAAAACTTACACATATTTGTAGCATGCCAAAAAATTAAGATTGGTCAATTCTAAAACAAGATTGAAATATCTTGAGATGTATTTTATGCACTTAAAATAACAGTTCAAATTCATTTTGTTCCACAGGTTTTTTTACCCAATTACCAAGACCGGCTTCTTTAAAAGCTAATGTCAAAGCTCTTTTGGCAGACTGGTAATTATGTACAACACCTTTGAATGAAATATACAAGCCTGGCTGAGGAGTGTCAAAAGTATCAATGTGAGACAAACGATCATATATATTCATAAAACGCTGAAAGAAAGATCGCTTAGCCAGTCGAGACACTTGCCCGCTTTCTGTTTTTCCAGTGGTCGAGTTTACAGCTTCTGCACGACCCAGTCCATAAGTCCAATTAACACTGAAATTTGGAGATTTTATCAAGTGCCTTGATTCTGGACTAGATATTGCACATAATTTAGGTTTATTCAATCGGAACAGTGTTGGCAAACCCTTGAGGTTACTTTCAAAGCGACGGAAAAGTGCACGACACAGATGATTTGGATGAAACAACCCTCCTAAAATAACGCTGTCAAGATATATCGGTTCCATGAAGTGGGTTAAAAGTGCTCCCTGCAAACCAAGAACATTCCATGCTGCAATTTTATCAGAACAAGACATTGTTAGCAGACGTTCATGTCCAGGCAATATTCCATCCCAAGTCTGAATGCCTTGGGTAGATTTGATTGGTATAGTTCCTTCACCCGATTCAATTTTGGTTCGCAAAACACCACGAGAATTTCGATTAGGATGGCGATCTACTGCTTCCAGTATACCTTCCTCATGGGGACAAAAAATGCGAGCATCTCCACAGGGAGCTGTGCTGATGTACAAATGAAATTTAATATGTGGACGCAAGATATATCCACCTCCTTCTCTACTCATAAATATGGATTGATCCCCTTCACCTTCAAGATGCAACTCAAGATTAGTATAAAGAAAATCTTTTAAACATCTACGAGATATTATCTCAGCATGACAATCATTCAGATTGGCACCAACCATGCTTATGTGCTCCCCATTGATGCATTTAGTTCCAGTTCCAAAGCTAATGATCTCAATGTCCTCCATAGCTTCATCTCTAGTGATAGCTATTCCAGCAATTATTTTCCATTTGGCAAACTCTGCATTTCCCACCATTACTTCATTGAATGTTGTCATTAGCTGTTTTGCAATTTTATCAGCCACTGCTTGTGGAAAATTAAAAAGTTCAGCATCAGCTGAATTTGGGGGCAGATAAGTAGAAGCATAAGAACTATAATTCACCTTGTACAATTCAGATAAAACAGATCGAGCAGCTGATGCTTTAGCTTGTTTTTTATTTGGACCAGTCCCTTCATAAACTACACCTTCAACTTCTACAGACATGCAGAATCGTTGACTTGGAACTGACGAATTTTCTTCCATAAGATTAAAAATCAAACCTGGGTGAATTTCATTCAAAAGCATGACAGGATTCTTCTTATCTGCTTCTGTCAAATCTCTCAGTGGTTTTTTAATAGTAGAGCTTTCAGGAATTTCCATTTTAATAGAATTGGATCCATTTTTGTGTATGTTGAATTGATTGAAATTTGATTCTTCATTTTCAACATTATCAGTTGTAAAATCTGATAAGTCAGAAGATCTACTTATAACTGCAATTGCTTCTGTATTTCTAAATTGTATAAATGATGCTAAAGCAGCTTGAGCTGCAGCATGTTTAGCTAATTGTTTTGAGTTACCTTTACCAACAAATTTATTATCGTTGACTTCAACGGAAACTACAAAATGTGGATTATGTGCTGGCCCTGCAACTGATTCAACAACATATTTCAACCCTGGTTTCAGTTCATTAAGTTGCATTAAAGCATTCTTATGTGGTACAGTAACTTTTATTTTCTTTTGAGCGGATTCATTTCCCTTCGACTTTCGTTTCTTCCCTCTTTTAAGATGGCTTCCATCCATTTGATCATCTCCATCACCTTCAATATTAGCTTTAGATACCTCCTCTTTAGGCTTTTCTGTAACATAAAGCAAACAATATATTATTCGTAATCTATAGCAAAAAAATATTTTCATAAATTAGCATAGAAATATGATTCATAGACATGAGACGCAGATCAAGTATTTTCATGTCTTATTTTATTATATAAATATTTGTAAAATGCTTAGTTTGATCTTTTTATTGGGTTTTCATATTTCCATAAGTCTGTATTTTAAATTTCGTCAAACAAATCAAATGCACTACTGTCATATACCAGAGGCTTCAGTTGTACCAATTATTTTGTAACATTTTATTATGGATGCTCAAGAAGGACAAGCTTTTCTCTATATTAAAAAAATGTTATTGCCGCCGCCGCAGGATTGAAAATTTGCTTTTTTTGCTTGATTCTTAGACAGTTTCCCGAGAAAGTACGAATCAGAAAATTACAAAATTGACATGGTTTGTTTATAATTGAACAGGGAACAAGACAAATAAAAAAAATTTCTGATGCGACTATTAGTTTAGGGCTTATTAAGTGTCAAAGTTGAAAGAGCGAAATTTCTAATGCGAACGAGCAAAAGGCGTACAAATTTTCTTCAGCTGTGAGTTTTTTTAGAGTACCTCTAAATGTAAATTTTTGCAGGATGCCAAGTTTTTTTAGAAATTGAAATTTGGTTCCTGAAAATATTTTTTTTAATTCGGGAAAAAACAGGACATTTTTGTTCTGTTTTATTAAACCTATCATATCTATCTTAGGCCCATTTGAAGTTTTTCAAGGACTATCGTAAAATGGCAGAAATTCCCTCTGTAACCCCTCATTTTAGTAGACAACTTTTTTAAAGAACCTCTCCTATAATGTAACCTCTTCATTACCATTCACATACTTAACAATTCCAAACATATTTCTAGTCAATATTCAAGCATGTTATGGGAAAGAAAAAATTCTTAAAAAGAAAAAGTAAAGTAGCTAAGTTATTATACTTATATTCTACATGTTCGAATTGACACAGAATCCCACCGACGTTAAACAAAGAAAATAAACATGCCTTGTGTGTGATGAACAAGCATATTCTTTGAAACTGGATTAAAACCACGCCTTCTAAGCGCGTTGTGAGGCGTGTGTGTTTCAAGCCGATTCATACTCGAGAAAATTCCAGATTAAAAATTTTCCAAATTAATTCAAGGACTTTCATGTACTTTGCACCAAATTCAAGTACTCTCAGGGGCCCTTGAAAACGAAATTCAAGTACTTTTCAAGGCCCGAGGGAACCCTGTATTATTTTTTTAATTTTAAAACATCGCAGGGAACCTTAGAATGTCCTCTTTTTTTTACGATACAATTATTTTTGAAATTGGTTAATAAATAAATTCAATGCAATCAAAAGTTAGTCATGGAAATTTAGGAATATTGGGAAATTTTCGTTACTTTTTGTTAAAACAGTCATATCTATAGGTTAATACTATTATTTTCAGGCATAAGAGTGGGAAAAGTACAAAAAGTCTGAAAATACGTGTAAACTCAAATTTTGCAAATAAGAAAAGGGGCGCATAAAACCGTATTTCGTACAAAAAGAATATATATCTTGGCAACTCTGTAAATAGTATAAAATAAGTTACATGAAGTTGAAAATGTTATTTTTATGCATATTTTTGAACATCTCACCAATGGTGCGATTTTTTTTTAACCGATGCAATTTTTTCAAAACTTTGATACAAAAATGAAATTGACAGGAAATAAAAACGCTATGTTATACAAAAGGACAAACAAAATAAATACGAATTTTATTAAATAGCATAAATGTTATATGGAAAAAAAATGGCAACACTAAAAATAAAAATTAGCATAATTAGAGCTTTACACCGATTTTAGCCTTAATTCAATCCTAAAATTTCGTTTTGTCATTTAAACATTTTTTAATGAGGAGAAAGACCTTTCCATGTTGCATGAGACGATGGGGAGGAATTGGTAAGCTAGTATTGCTTGGGTCTGTCAGCTCACATTCTGGCACCTTTCCAACTGCGCCCGAGTGGTTGGAATGGCGGACGACTCTGTGAGAAGTATTCTGTCTCTTGGGTGACCTTGATACAGCAACCAAAAATGTGCTAATATAGCTTGCGGACTCCGTATGAATGAGATGTCTCCGAAGCAATTCGATTATTTAAAACTAAGCAATATGTTTTGCTTCACGCATTTGCTTTCATTATTATTAAACCTCTGTAAATAGTTGTGTGTAACCATAAATGTTAATTTAATTTCCAAAAAGACTGGATTAATTGAGCCTTACAGAACAGAACACTGAGAGAAGGTAACAGATGTACTTATTATTCAAAAAAGATAGTAGGTGAGAGGGAGGAGAGTAAATCACAACTGAGCAGTTATTAACCTTGACTAAGTACCTAGCTTATGTTGCACAAAGTTGCCTTCACTTAAAATCCATCTCATTTTCCTTGTGAAGAGTGAAAGAAATTACATAACTGCCTAAATATTTAATTAAATTAAAGCTGAGCTGAAAGTCACCAATGAAGGCAATTTTTCTGTTCCAATATCTTTATGTATACATTTTTGGCTAAACAAGAGGTCAGGCCAACCAACCTAAATGCGTTTTGCTTCTAAAAATCTTCATTCCAAACAACGCACTTTGCAAAGTTCCTCAAAAAGGATTTTTGAATTTTTTTGCATAGTTATTTAAAGATAGAAAAATCGTCCAAATATGCACAAAACATGCAAAAAATCACAAATATGCAAAATAGTCCTAAATATGCAAAAAACATGTGCAATAAATTGTAGTATGTTTGGTTGCAAATTGATAAAAAAAACACTCAATACGGATTTACATCAACGCTAGGGGCTAAAACAGATATGCAAAATCCGAGCTCTAGTTATAACATATACATTTTTTACAATTCAGCTGAACTTACCGCCATCTTCTGCTGTTTTATCTTCTCCATCAAGATTTTTTAAATTCTTGACAACATGAAAAACTTTTTTTCTATATTCCTCTACTTTTGTAATCTCACAATTCATAAGCAATAAAGAATGCAAATTTTTCAGTTTGGCCTGAAAAAGAAAATACAAATAAATAAAATGTTATTAGAAAGGTTATTATCCACATACATTGCTATATTTTCACTCTAAAGTTAGATGTACAATTTTCATCTTTTCTTCTTTGTTAGTGTGCTCTACCACTTTTAATTTTTAACTAGTCATTTTTATTTAATGGAACAACTAAGGTAAAATTTTCCACTAATGGTTGGAAATAAGGATATCAGGCAATCAAAGAAGACAAATTCATTGCTTACATTCAAATAAACGTTTTAACAAAAATCATATTTTGAGGTTAATATTTTTCATGGCATGAACAGAAACACTTTTCTAATTCTTTTAAACTTACATTTTCATAAAAACTAACTATTGTGAAGAGGAAAAAGTAATGTGTTAGTAAAACACTCTTGAATAAAGTTACCTTACAATTTTTTTTCACAACTGTTATCCTTATTTCCAACACCCTTTTCAATTCAATCTTGGAATACTTAATCAAAAATAAATTGATGGAACAAGTCTTTGCTTCTCAGTAAAACGTTGTAATTCGAAGAGTGCATCATCATCCTGTGAGCATAGAACTACATTGCAGAAATGTTCTTAGCTTGCATAAATGATCCAAATTCAAGATTGGCGGGAGTGCAGTAAAGACCATTTGAAGACTGTTGACATTTTTAGGAAACCAAATAATACAAAAATATAAAAATAAATTAATTTTAAAATGTTCTACATTAAATTTAAAATTGGGATTAAATATCGTAAAGGTAGAAAACGATATTCTGCCTCTCCGTATGCAGAGGGTTAATATCAACTTGATCCGTCTGGTATCTAGACCTCTCCATTCTCGTCTTATTCCAGAATCCCAAAATAAAACGGGTCTGTTGAGATCGCCCTCAGATCTGTGTATGGAGGATGTTATCCCCCTTTTAAGTAACCGCTGGCATCGATCCCCATTTACAAGCTGTCAGCGTCTGACCTCTCAGAGGATTCCTCCTTTTGTTTGATCCTGTCGACCGGTGATATATCTCTCGCGCCAAATGATATGCCACACAATACTGTGAAAAGAAAGCGTCAGTCGTAAATGCCACTCAAGGTTCTCTCGCTCAAGTAATTAGGTAAGAGGGGTCGGATATGCAGATGGCACTGGGTCATTCCACATGAAGACAGCCATTTTAAGAAAAAGTTGTTGCACCATAGTCACCGATTTTTTTGTAATTTTTATCATAGATACACATGGTAGTAAGAACCTCACATCTCAATTTGTAAAGTATTTTGCCCAATATTAGCCAAGATACAGGCTTTTGAAAATCGGTCATTTTTACCAATTGGCGGCCATCTTGGATTTTGCAGCAATGTCTCAAAAAGTAATAACTTGAGACCTAATGGTTCAAATTCAGTAATTCTGGTACCAATTTTAAGCTATTTATATCAGGAGTGGATATATAATGCCAAAACAACAATAAATTCACTTTGTAATACTTTTATTACATGTGAAGTGGAAAAATCGCCTTCAAAAAACAATTAACTGTAATAGGCCACAAAAAAAATGGGACACCATATTTTTCTTTTAAACTTGGTAAAAACACTAAATAATATGGGTACTTTAAGTGAAAAAAAAATCAGGAGGGTAATATGTCACATCAACTGGTAATTATTTTTTAATCATATAGAAGTCAAGATTTATAAAAATCCATGGTGTTGTAATATGCTAATAAAAGACTTCCTAAAAACCACACATTTTAACTATTGTTATATGAATTAGAAGTAATAATTAAAAAAAGATATATTCTATACCAATTATTTCAGTTATACAAAAAATATCAGTTATTATATGTCATATAGCTGGCTGGTAGTACATGATCAATGTTTCATTGAGTACTAAGTTTCTTCCTAAGCTTAAATTGTCTTCAAATGATTTGGAATTATAAAAAAGATTATGTAGTCTATATATATAAATACTGTTATATCTTGTAATAAAGGAATAAGAGTGTACTTCAAGTCGAACAGGACATTTAATATTTATAAAAGGACATCACAATTGGCAGGCAAAGAATGATCTGAGCAGCGTAAAGACTCAGAGGCAACTGGGTCAATTACTATGTATCATAAGAGATTGCATCAGCCAATTGTAACTGATTAGAATATATATATATATATATATTAATATACTAACAACAGTAATGTAAACAGATGGCAACATAAATCTATACACAGTGAAGAGTAATGTATAAACATTTGTGATGAACAGCACTCATAATATACACACACTTAATATAAAACACTTGAACGAAGTATAAAAAGATATATTCTGTACCAATTATTTCTGCTATACAAAAATATCAATTATGTGTCATGTATCTGGCTGGTTGTACATTATGCAATTCTTGAAATGGTTGCTTGTGTTGCCTCATCTATTTTCTGATTTATTGAAACTAAAGTATGATTCAATATTGATCATAAACTATCTGAGAGGTGTAGTTATTCCTGAGAGCTTGTTTCTTCAGAAGTGTTCAAATCAGTGGTATCATATGTGTGTAACTTTAGGCGGCACTGCTACATTTTCCCTCATCAAAATATGAGGAACATTTAGCACAACATTGTCATTGTAGCTTTAGTGTAGTTAGTTTAACACTGATTCTACGTCACAGCTAAAAGTCTTATCGCAAGGCTACTTTTACGCACTACAATACCAACTGCAGGCAGTACAGCCTAATGTGTTTGTTAAACATAAGTAACTTTTTCATATTTGTCTTACAACACTCACTGCAAAAAGTTAAGCATATGGAAAATATTAATTTTCAGTAAAACCAATTTGAATTTGAGAGGCTGCAATTTGCTGCAGAGGTAGATGGAAGTAATCAAATATGTTATGTGACAGCCAATCACGGTTTCCTGTTGAAAAATATGCAAAAAAGGAAGTCTTGGATTTAAACATCATTTTGTTAACGACTCCAGTGCTCTAACCCTTCACAATGCTGGTTTCTTATACGACTACCTGTTTTGCATATTTCTCAACACGAAACCATGACTGGCTGTTGTATAACACATTTGCATACTTCCATCTACCTCTGCAGCAAATTGCAGCCTCTCAAATTCAGATTGACTTCTGGAAATTAACATTTTCCTCTCTGTGCTTAACTTTTGGCAGTGAGTCTCTACTATTATAAAAGGAAGTGTTTGTTTGCATGTCTGTTTCTTGCTGCAAAATCCTGACAATTCTATATCATTTACAGCAATGAGATTTGGCACACAGGTAGTCCGAATTTGTAGCAATTTTTGGGTTGCGGGGAATTTAAAAATTTAATCTAGAACATTTGAAAAGGATTTTAATGAAATTTAATTATTATTGAATGCAACTACATAGAAGATCACAGATTCTAATTTAATAGTTTTATTCTACATCAGTTTTTCAACACCTTTCTTCCAGAAGAAGAAACACCTGAATCTGGACTTTTTCTTTCCATGTGACCTTGCAATCAGCCTTTGGAACCATGTCAAGTTTTTTTCATCGCGGAGAACTCAGAGAGAATTATTTTTTGTTTCTGCTTTGATTTTGCGCTGAGTAATGATTTTCCAGCCAGACGATAAATCTTTTAACTGGACTCACTTAATTCTTTTTTCTATCTCCTAGACCATTAAAGATAGAGAAAAATTTCAATGGATTTTAAATCAGCAAAAAAATTCACTTTAGATCAATACCTAATAATATGATTTTCTTTAAATAAATAAATTTTAAATTTCATATATCTTTTATATTTTTGCAAGAGATTGTGATATCAAGTGAAGCAGATCGCATCTTTAGCCCTTTGCGTTTGGAAAAAAAAAAAAAAAAAGATTACATTTCCTGTGCTATTCCATTTCAGGGAATAAGAGAAAAAAAATTGACTGGGATTGTTAGTTCTTTTTCGTAAATCAGTATCGCTAAAGATAGATTAAAAGTTTCAAAGGATTTGAAATCTGCAGAAAATTTTACACCAAATTAATAACTTACACCACGGGCAACACTGGGCTAGCCATGCAGTGGCTAGTGTATTATAAGACAAATATGAAAAAGTTACTTACGCTTAACTAAACCCATTGGGCTGAACTCCCAGCAGATAGGACTTACGCTGTACTTTTGTTGATCTTTTATGCAATATTTGTTTGTTTCTGTGTTTTAGTGTCTTTTGGAAAGTATAGCAATATTTAATTTTGATGATTTATGCAACCTATAAATTTACAAAAGCATAAACTTTAACTTTTGGTTTGGATATCTTTTTGAAAATTTAGCAATTTCTGCGTGCTTTAGTTTTTGTATAGCAACATTTCCATCGTTCATCAACACATCTCTCAAATGTGCATACTGTTCCACTCTCAGAGTCCTCTGATTCAGTCGTATATACAACACCCTTTCCGATTCAATCTTGGATAACATATTGAAAATAAATTGATGGAACAGGTCTTTGCTTGTCAGTAAAACATTGAAATTCGAAGAGCGCATCATCATCCTGAGAGCGTAGGATAACATAAATGATCCAAATCCAACATTGGTGGGAGTGCAGTAAAGACAATTTGAAGACTGTAAAAGTTAATATTCTTTTAAAAAAGCAATACCTTTTTATAAAGGATATCCAGTAATCGCGCGGCTTCACATGCACAGTAAATACGGATATATCAATACCGATTGAAGACTGTTGCCATTTAATAAAAAAATAATAATAATTAAGTATGTCATTAAATTAATTTTAAAATGCTCGATTAATTTTTAAAATCAGGGCTGGACTATAAAATTTTAAAAGACTCAAACTGCCTGTATGCCAAATTTCATTATTGTAAGTGCCATAGATTTGTCAGGACACAGCGAACACCCCATACATGAACTTTATTTTATAATAGTAAAGACTCGCTGAAAAAGTTAAGCACAGAGTGTAAAATGTTAATTTCCAGACGTACTAGAACAATATAATGTGCTATTAACAACTGTCCAGGATCAAAAATTTCCCAAATAAAAATATTCGAGGAAATTGGGTCTAGATCAAGCCCCTACGGTCCGAGTTCAAGCCCCTAAGAGAAAGATACAAGGACATTTTGAACCACGGTCAGATGACAAAATAACACTGGAGCTGGCACCCCACTCTCCAAGAGATTCTGATGTCACACCGATTAGATCTCTTTGCAATTTGAATTTGGCTGCATTTCACAATGACGAGGCCATCACATTGTTTTTTGTGGTGCTGGTTTGTACAGCACGGGCAATGCTGTGCTAGTAAAAGATATATAAAGACTAGTATAAATTTGATAATTACACCCACCATTGTCTTCTCAGAAATGAAGCGTCTTACAGTCCAATATATGTCCAGTCAAGTGCATAGTTTTGCAGAGTGGAGAATTTGCAAATTGAATCCTAAATAGATGGGCTTGCAAGTAGTTATGTCCTGTGATGACTCTAAAACATGCTACCCCGTTACTCTAGTGAGGAGGGATAGCTGTGTGCACTTCTGGTTATATAAAGACTAGTCACTGCGTGGCTACCCCGGCGCTGCAAACCAACACCACGGGCAAAGCCGTGATGTAAGTTAGTAATCTGGTGTAAAATTTTCTGCAGATTTCAAATCCGTTGAAATTTTCAATTCATCTTTAGCGATTCCGATTTTATAAAAAAGATTTATCACAGTCAAAATGTTGTTTTTCAATTTTTTAATCTCAGTCCCTGAAATGGAATAGTACAGGAAATTTAATGATTCTTTTTTTTTTTTTAACGCGAAGGGAGCAAGATACAATCTGTTTTATGTGACGTCACAATCTCTTGCGAAAATATAAAAGATATTCAATTTAAAAATTATTTATTTAAAGAAAATCATATTTTTAGGTATCGATCTAAAGTGAAATTTTTCGCAGATTTCAAATCCGTTGAAATTCTTTCTCTATCTTAAATGGTCTAGACGATAGTAAAAAGAACTGTGACACCAGTTGAAAGATTTATCATCTGGCTGGAAAATCATTCCTATGCATAAACTTAAAGCGGAAACAAAAATAATTAATTTTCTGAGCGTTCTCCGTGATGAAAAAAAACTTGCCATGGTTCCAAAGCTGACGGCAAAATCACGTGGGTAGAAAAAGTCAAGATTAGGTTGTTTCTTCCTTTGCGGAAGAAAGGCGTTGAAAAAACTTTGAAGAATAAAACTATTAAATTCATTTAAAAACCTTCTAGATTGAATTTTAAAATTCGCCATGACCCAAAAATTGCAAAAAATTCTAACTACCTACGTTCCAAATCTCACTGCTGTAAGTGCCATAGATCGTCAGGATTTTGCAGCCACGAAACAGACAAACAAGTCCTTTTATATATATAATAGTATATATATAAAGACTAATTCCATTTATGTGTGCTACTTAGTCAAAACCATCTTGTAGACTATTTATTAGGTACCAAGACAAAGTAATTAAAATAAAGCAACAAGAAAATGCTAAGTTATGTGTCAAGAGTTATATATATAGGTAACATTATAACAGAAAATCCAGATGAAAACTACAGAAAGGAGAAACTGAGCAGCAAGGAACAGGCTGGCTGACTTAGGAATAGAATGATTTGTGTGGAATTGTAATGCATGCAGAGATTCATACAAAAACTTTTTGTAGCTTAGTAAAAATCTTTTCTTTTCTTTTCTACATCAATTCTAAACAGTATCTGTTGCTTGAGAAATATTCATAACCAAATATAATAGAGTTCTGCTTTAACATTATCCCTTCAAAATCTAGTCTGCTGAGTTCATACTTTTCACATGCTGAAAATGACTCAGGAAGGAATGAGCATCCCGAGATTCATGGCATTCCAACTTCGTCAGGACTTTCATATGGAGTATTTAAACAATTATTTTATGACGTGCACCAATTACATGCAGTGTATAGTTCAGGGATGGCGAACCTATGACCTGCGGGTCAGACACTGACCTACGCATTGATTTTTATAAACTTATCATATACATAAAGAATTTTAATTATTTTTTGAACTACTCTTTTAAAAAATATGAAGAAAATACAAACGTTAATAAAGAACTTAAAAATGAAAAAAAAATGTATAATAATTTTGTTAAATGTTTTAGATTTATTGATTATACATAATGCTGTTTTAAGATTTTTTGAGAATATTAGGATTTTTATGACGAAACGACATTTTTACTAGGGATTTGGAAACGAAAATCATGAAATATTTTCCTTAATTACAAAAACATTTTCAAAACACAACAACAATGTAAAATACGCTTGACGTTCAAGAAAATGCAATAAAAAAATATTCTATATAAAAATACTATTCCACTGCACTGTTCACACTAGTGCAAATTCTCAAAGGTATCATTCAAATAAAACAAGCCTTTGAGGAGAGATTTAATCAATTTAAGAGTGGAATATACACTTCACTTTATTTTATATCCATACAAAACAAAATTCGAAACAATGGAGTTGAACAAATTTAAGTGGCTAGGTATCCAAAATTTAGAAATAGAATTAGTTGAATTTCAAAGCTGCATAATTTGGAAAAATAAATTTGATAACTTAATTTCCGAAGTAGAAGGGAAAATGTCTGAAATTAGTGCAAATTACTATGATTCCACGTTAAAAATTGAAAACATTATATTAAACGTATGGGATTCTTTACCAAATAATTTTATATCAATGAAGAAACTTGCTAATGCTCTTTTAACGATGTTTGGATTCACATTACCAATAAAAATAAAATTGGAAATTAATTTACTGCAAAATGCGTTAAAACTAATGAATACTGAATATGAATATTACGAAATAATATTAAGAATATTAAGACCTAATATTAAGAAATTATCTGACAAAAAACAACAGAGTTCTCATGAAATATACTTTAACTTTACTGTACATACACATACCTGTAACTATATTATCTAAAGTGAAGGTGCACAACCTGCGGCCCGCGAATAATCAATTTGCGGGCCCCAATCAAATTTTGACTATAAACTTCCAAGAGGATTTAAAGTTAAACAAATTGACTGACAGACATTTAGAATTAGTCTTAAGAGTTTCTACTAACAGTATTGAACCTAACATACCTAAATTAGTTAGTAAAACTCAGTATCAGTCATCCCATTAGCAAGATGTAACATACTTATTGTTTATGCTTTAGAAATTTTAATATTAAATATACTTGATGCTGTAATTTTTTTTCTTAGTTTACTGATATCATTAAAATTTCCGATACTCATCTTTATTGCTCATTGTACTATTAATGTTGTTAAATTTAAAACCTAAAATAATTTGCTGAAGTACATATGACGTTCTTGAGACACATTCTTAAAAGTAATTCGAAATGATTGATCATTGTAAATGTTTGTAAACTTCTTTTTTAAACTATTCCCAATACAACTCATTAAGCTCTGTAACAAGCTCTTAGATTTTTTTGAGAACACATTTGTAAGTTTAATCTTTATTTTTTACTACACATATTAAGTGTTATAACAGCTGTACATAATTAGGTAGTAGCACTTTCATTGTGTCTGTATTGTAACTTCATTTGCGGCCCCCCTGTCTCAATCAACGGTGCGAGTGGCCCTTCTCCCAAAAAGGTTGTGCACCCCTATATTAAAGTATAATATTTCACACACACACACACATATATATATATATATATATATATATGTTGTTTTCTTTTCTTTGTTCATTAAAAACTCAGTGCAAGGGGGCTAGGCATGATTTCTCCCCTTTTATATCGATTTTTTTGCTCTTCACTTGCAAAAGTAAAAGTTGTAAAACAAAAAGGAATTGTTAACTTATTAAAGGATTAAAAAATTGAGAACCAATAAAGGTAGTTTTTTACCATGCTCCCTACCTCATTTCTAAGTGACCCACCAGCTAGTGCTAAAAAAATAATGAACAAAATTTGACCCACTTCTTAAAAAGGTTCGCCGTCCCTGGTATAGAGCCTGGATGAGGTACAGCTAAAGAGTTCCATTTTTGTAACATGCTTTGGTTTTTAATGATAATCATATTTTTCTGGCTGAGAATTAAAATTGAAAAGCTATTAAAAATTTAATAATCTAAAAATTAAACAATATTAAGAAAACTTACCAATGCCTTCAAAACAAAATGATCTTTTATTTTGTTATTGCTTAAATTCAGATGAGTCAACTGAGGACAGTAATTGAGAAAAAACAAAGTGCTTGTTATATTGTTTGAACTCAAATCCAACTGTAAAGAAAAAATACCAACATTTTATTTAAGAACTTAATTAAAAATATGATAAAAGCATGATCTGAAAATAAAAGTGAATATAGAACAATTTTCTGTTCTTGTGACTAATTTGTTCAAAAGCATTGCACAATACAGTTATCAAGAAAAATAAAATAAACTACTACAAACAAAAAGTAGTTTCTAGTACTTGTAATTTATTATTTTGAATAACCTTATTGTATGATTAGATTTAGATAGTTAATAATATACTTCAGAATACTCTTAAAAGATACCGTAGAGAAGATTCAGGACTAGTGATGGGAGTATTCGAATACAAAAGTACTCATGTATTCGATACTTAAAAGTAACCGCTGTACTCGATACTTTTATGTGAGTACCGGAAGTATTCATATGAGTACCGGAAGTACTCAAGTAGTTGTTGTTGTATTCATCCAAAGTATCGGTTACAAAAGTACTCATATGAGTACAGGAAGTATTCATGAATACAGGAAGTACTAAAGTAGTTGTATTCATCCTAGGAGTATCGGTTACAAAAGTATTCATTTGAGTACCGGAAGTACTCTAGTAGTAGTTCCTGTACTCATACAAAGTAGTAAGTACTCATCAAAGGTATTCGCATACAAGAGTACTCATGCTGGCTGTTCAAATACCAAAAGTATGTCGCTGCGTATTCGAACACCTGAGAATTCATCGTATTCTTAAGTAGCAGAAGTGTCATATTGTAAAAGTATGGATATCTATGGTTCTCGTTAGTTTTATTTTTCTTGTCTCGATTTTGCTTTTCCCAATTTTATAAATCTTGAAAATGCACGTGATGAATGAAGCGTCGAAAAATTCCATCGATTGAGAGATTGGATTTCTTTGCAAAAGACATTGAGTTTGCCTTTTATTGTTGAAAATTGTATTTAAATTTGTCAATTTTTTTAAAATTTTAATTTTCAGGCTTTATTTCTGGTATTAAAATTATCTATACAAATAAGATACTTTTATGCTCAAAATGTTTTTCTGTTTCTTCAAGTAAAATAACGTTATTATTTCATTCTTGAGATGGCTGTTACTTTCTTCAAAGTACCTGACCAGAGTAAA
Source organism: Metellina segmentata (assembly GCA_947359465.1). Lineage (NCBI taxonomy): Eukaryota > Metazoa > Arthropoda > Arachnida > Araneae > Tetragnathidae > Metellina > Metellina segmentata. Next base: position 67,651,676 of record OX375873.1, on the reverse strand, counting down.
TGGCTACAAATTCCCAATTTTTACATGCTATCTTGAAAAAATATGTGCTGCATGAAATGCTGAAAAGTTCCATTGATTAAGAAATTGGATTTAAAATTTTCTGGAAGCAATTTCCCGAATAGACAGGCTGGATTATCAGTGAAGTACACATGCTATGCCCTTTATTTTCTACAAGAACAATTTGCTGTCGGTTAGGAAAATCACTTAAGTATTATCAGTTCTATTACGTTTCTTTAATTTCTAGATTAATTCTTTTAAGTGATAGTATTAGTCTTAACAAAGTTACTTGGGGTCATTATTAAGTTTAAATGTTTCTTTCATTTCTTGTTTACTTTTTCATAAAGGTTAAAAATTATTGCTTAAAAAGTTAATTAATTCTAAAATCTAGAATATTCTGTAAAACTTTTAAATTAGTTACAAGTGCTTTATCATTTGTATGTTGGGTTCTTTCTTGCATTTGAGTAAATGTTGTGTTGCTTTCAGTTCTTATTTGTTTTCATTTATGTTTTAAATTAATGTTTCTAAAATTTAATTGATTCTAATATCTAGTATAATCCAGTAAAACTCTTGAATTAGTTGCAACTGCTTTATCATTTGTATATTGTTTTCGATATGTTTCCCTGTTTTGCATGTCATCGTGTGTATGAATCTTAAATATCTCAAGATATATTTGAGCCGATCAACCGGTATAGTGGTTAAGGTGTTAGCCTCTAGATCGGAACGTTTCTTGTTCAAATCCGGGTCTTGGCATGGATGTTTGTAAGCGTATGGTGTAGAGGCGGCTGGTGCACCTTAAATCTGTCGTTGCCCAAAGTCTTCACATTGGGTTGGTGTAGAAGTTTGGAGAGTGGGGTGCCAGCTCAGGTGTTGCTTCGTCATCTGACCGTGGTTCAAAATCATGAAGTGTTGTCCATGGATCTTTCCCTTAAGGGACTGATCCCGGACGGTCGTCAATAGCCCATTGTGTTGCTTTAATACGACGTTAACTAAAATTCCCATTACCAAGATATATTTGAAACTGAGTCATCCAGATCAGGTTTAAAAGAATAAAAACGTAAGTGTTCATATTATGACAAAGATTTCTATATGAGACAAGATAAGCATGATGTACATTAGATCGCTGAAGCAAGAAGTGATATTCAGCGCCTAAAGTGCTCATATTTATGCAGTAACGAGTGAAAGGCAATGCTCAAAGAGTGCGACACAAAGGCCTAAGGGAATCTTGGCAAAAATATGCTTTTAGCATAACATCTGCTGCTCCTACACAGTTATGGGACAGATTTCGGAAGGCAATGAGATTATATTCGATCTCCTTCGTTGAAGCAAATGGGCAACATATCTCAGAGCCTGTCGATAGTAAATGCCATTTCACATGCTTTTTCTGCAGCTCCCTGTTTTAACACCTATCCAGAGACATTTCAGCGCACAAAACATGCATAATCCCATTGCATTAATTTCCATTCTTGATCTGAACTCTCGTATAACTCAATTCAGAGAAAAAGGATTGATGTGATGCTTTAAAAAGGACCAGAAAAACTGTGCCTGTCCTGATGGCATTGTATATCTAATGATACATCTTTCCTCTGTCACTCACTTTATAACATATTACATCTGTATCATCACATATTGGAGGAACATGTCTTCCCTTTGGCTTGGATACACTCCTTTTTTATACCTTTTCAAAAACCTGTAAAGATCCAACAAATGCATATAACAATAAGCCAATCACACTCACTAGCTGCATGTGCTAACTTTTTGAAAAGATGGTTAATTCTCGTCTCACTTGAATCTTAGACACAACTTAGGCTCTTAAATTAGAAGCGAGATTAGATGTGTCCACCATCGAGGCCAAGAAGATACATGGTTTCATTTACGTCCTGACAATCAGTCATTCAATTGCTTGAAGATTGCCGATAGTGAACTGTTCTTAAACATTATATGTTTAGCAGCGTGTATCTACCAAAAGTAAAGAAGAGTTACACTGCTAGTTATATATACTAGTAAACTTAAGTTAATTTTTTTAGTGGTGGCTAAGTTCGGCACACATGTTTTTATGTTTGCTTTCTCTTTTCTTTTAGGCATTTGGAATCTGAAGAAGAGCAGTGGTTTTCCTCTCTAGCTTGATCTTTCTTGTGTTTTCCCTCCTTAAAGTTTGTAAAGTAATTTAAATGTTTGCAGTTTTCCTAATTTTAAATTTAGTTTTTCATGCATTCTATATCTAGGGTTCCTACAGGAAAAATCAGTTTACATCGTAAACTGGTTATTAAATTTAGAGGTGAGAACCTCTGCTAAAGAGGATTAGAGCTCTTGGCGATACCTCTATAAAAAAAGTGCATCATGATTCCTACCCCATGGGTGATGTGGAAATGGAATCGTTCATTTTAGGACATGTTTTAAGTTACAGAATATAATTGTAATAGCTTTTAAAACATCAAATTGGTGTATTCAGTCTGAAATATACTTATTAAAAATGTAGATGGCGTTGCCTATAAACGGTGCCCTGTTATGTAACATTAGTGAGTATTGTTAGTAGCAGAAAAATTCTCAAACAAGACAATTGTGTCCAAAGTGCCTTCCTTGGAAGAGAGAGAAATTAGACACCAGAAGAAACAGCCCCTGAACAATACTTGTTCCATTCTCGGCATTTACATTAATTAGTTGGTTATTGTACTGACACTCAGCCGTGGATGACATGTTCTTAAGATCTGTGGGTTTAACAAAAAAATACTAATTTATGGTTCTTTACACTTAAGCAAATCCAATTAAAATATATAGATTTTACAAGCTTGGGTGTTTTTATTCAATTGATTGGAATAAAAATATTTACTCAAAATTTAACACCAAATGGTATTTTAAAAATTTGAAATTAATATAGTTAAGAAACATTAAGTTCACAATAATAAGCTTTAAAGTTTCTAAAAATTTCAAATTTAATAAGAATTCAGTTTAACCACCCTAGTGGTTGCAACGAAAAACATCAAGTACAAAAAATATCTGATTACAAGATGAAGATTGGGTCAGTTTTCCTCTAGTTATGAGATATATCGTGCATCAAGATACGGTCAGTTTTGCTAATGAAACAAATCTCATCGAACATGACCACCCTGACGTTTAATGCGAACACAGCACTTGGGAGTATTACTGTGACTGATTTGAAATAATATTCAAAGAAAGCACGGAATAAAAATAAAGCCATTATGAGAACTTGTAGACGAGGACTAGAAATAAAGTACTATTTTAATTGAATTTTCAACGTCTCACCGAACAGGTTTCTGAACTATGAAATAAGTTATGAAACGATGATAAATGCCCTCCTATTTTGTCATTGTAAGAGCCCTATATTGCTCAGTATGTGAAGCAAAAATCCTGACATGATAAAAATTTAATATGTATATCGTTATTAATATTACTACCTAAATATTGGAATTACAAATTTTTACTAGTTCAGTGCAAGTGTAATATGTATTAATTTAATTGTCTGAACTTCAACAAGCAGATTTTAATCTTATTAAATGTGAATATACCATATTGAAAAAAAAATTAAGAATCGAAATAAGGGCTAAGTTTACAGAAATATTTTTAAAGTTTCAGATCCTGGTATTAAAAATAACACTCTTACATCTTTTAAAATATTTTTAGAGTTTTGTAGAAAAAGAATTTTTGTTCTTATATTTGGGGTTCCCTTCAAAATAAAAGTTTGTCTTGTTTCCTGTTGAGTGATTATTTCCTCAAATTATAGTAGAAAACCAAATCCATAAAATGCAAAAACTTAAATTAAAAAATGATTTGTAAAATCGAGATAAAAATTAAAAAATTCGGCAATTTGTAAATTGTATTTTGGTTTTGCAAAATACAGTTGTTTTTTAACAAGTTCAAAAAGAGAAATAATAGTAATTTTCATTTAAACAAAATTTTTAAAAATTTATATTAATAAATCGGAAGAAAAACAATGTTCAAACATTTAATTTAGAAAACATTCAGAGTTTTGTGAGAGAAAAAAACCCAATCCTTTTACAAAGCAAAAAAAAATCAAACTAATTTGATTTTTATTATTTTTTGTATAAGGAAGCACAGTCCTAGATCTGGATTCGAACCGCGTTCCGTGTTACTCCAAATCCGTGCTTCTAACCACTATACCAAGTAACACGTGACATATTAAGTTTTTTTACAAATAAAAGGAATCCATATATCGTAATTCACAGATTCTTATATCGATTAATCGTTTTTTTCGTGTATTCGAATAGTACTCGATACTTGAAAGTACTCGATTACTAAGTACTCGATACTCAAAAGTACTCGATTCTGCCCATCACTATTCAGGACTAAATGAATCTGTTTTCAAACAAACATAATTATTTAGATATTAAATTTATGTTCTGCTAACTTGTGTTTTTTATAGCTAATAAAATCAGTCACCCCTTTATAATTTTGAATCAAACTGTTGTATACTTCCTTTGAGTGTTTATATTATGAGTGATCTTTATCAAGAATGTTTATACATTACTCTTCCTGGCATTTAGAAATATGTCATGTGTGTTTACATTACTGTTTCCTGTATATAGTATATTCCACAGGGGCGCCTTCTGGCCGAAAAGCGAGTTGCAGAAAGAGGCGTTTCCCCTTAGTATCGTGACGTACCGGCGGGAAAGTCCGACCCTGGCGCCACGACATTTCCCGCACATCTAAATCGGATTTCGTCTTGAATTGTTGAACTCACTGAAGATGTATCCGACCCCACACAACGGCGATTTTTGTTTTAATCAATAGCTAATAATATGAAGTATTTACACACGGAGGCTTATTAATGAAATGAGTACTATTTTTGAGAAAAACGCTACTGAAAAGTATGAAAAACAGCAATCTCAGAGACCATTAACCACTCCCCCCTGCTGTTTTATTGGCCTTGTGGATTGGAACTCTCTGGGTTTGCGGTTTTACTAGGGGGGTTAGTGAAAGGGGATTGTAGATCATTCAACAGTGCAATTTCGGAAACATCTTAACGTTTCTCCTGGGGAAGGTCATTTTGACCACTTGTTTGGAATAGCTGGAAAACGCTCAATCTCAAAACATTCTGAGAATAAAACTCTACTGATTTCTTATACACTTTAATCTACCATCGATACTTTCATCGAACATAATCCATCCTAAAAATAAAGAGATTTCATATTTTTGTTCGATTTTTCAAAATAATCTATTTGCATTTTGAAAATAATGAAAATTCAAGTAAACGTTTTTAAATTCTTTGTGAGTTTGCGTAACCAAGAACTGATCTAGTGTCGACGAGTTCACGGAATGCTAAAACAAACTTCTCTTTGGAAATGCGTAACACGGGTAACCATGCAACTACGAGAAGGTTATAAGAGCATTAGAAAAAATTTCTTTATCATAGCCCACCTTGTAGTGGCCGCGGTAACCTTGTTTGATAAGAGTCGCAGATTAGCAAACGGAGGGTTGCGAAATCCAACCAACTAAAAGACCGTCGTGAAGGTGGGGACTGGTGCACGTTAAATCTGCTTTGGCCTCAAATTTCCGAACTTTGGCGCTGTGTGAAAGTTAGGAGAGTGGGTACCAACTCAGGTGTTGAACTCGTCATCGAACCGCGTGGTTCAAAGTTGCCCTCAGATCTTTCCCTTTGTGATAGATTCCGGACCGTAGCTAATAACCCGTCTGTTTGTTGCTTCCAGTGCGAGGTAAATTTAACAACCTGCCCCACACCTTACAAAAAAAATATTCCGCGCCTTACAAAGCCTTGATTATTTATTTTAATTTCCACCATACTTCTACGCTTGAGAATAACTCTTACAATCGAGATGAGCGATTCATCTGAGTAGTGGCTGAAGAAAATCTCGGAATTTGAGGTAATACCGGAATTCATGGGTCTAATTCCTTATCAAAAGAAAAAGGGGTTGTCAAAAAAATGTGCTCCTTGATAACCGAAAAGTATGAGCATATAAACATCGATGTGATCAAGATGTACGTGAGAACAAGAACATTTATTCGCATTCGGCACTTGAATAAAAAGACTTGTATACGTCGAGCAGAACGGGCTCAACAACGCAAACCTAAAAAGTGGGCAGCATCCTCAAAGTTGAAAACCATTGAAGATTCTGCAGAAAAATAGTTAAGTGCTCAGAATGTCTCTAAACATTACAGCATTGAAATTTGGCTATTGCAATATAATTACTATATTGCAAGTTTCTATTAATGGATCCATACTTATATATAATGCTCGAATCTCTCTATATTAAAAAAAAGTTCCCGCCGTCGGAAAGTGAAACCAGATTAATACGAATTATTCAGATAGTTTCAGTCTGCGAAAGGAATGTTGGTTTGCGAAGCAAACCAAATGGCATCTGTGAAAGGAGTGTTGGTTTGCGAAGCAAACCAAATGGGATTGCGTAGCAATCCCCGGGGGTTGACGAGCGTAAACGAGCAGGGGGCGGAGCCCCCTAGTTCATCTAAAAATAGTTTTCAAATGTTTTTTGCTTATTTCTATTAGTACATTCTTTTAGGGATATTTTGGAGTTTTTGATGTATGCTGTTTTATAGAAAGCTCTTTTTCAAAATATTCTTTCTACAAATAGTTTAACATGAATATAATGATTAAAGAATATATTTCGAACATTATATATGGATCAAGTTCTTACTGATGCCAATTCAAATGAGAGAAAACAAAATAATTTTACTTTCCATGCATTCCATTGCTTAGTCACAATTTTATATATTTTATACAGAAATATAGTGTTGATATTAATTGATTGCTTTAAAATTTAATTTGTAGATTATTGACGCGTATATTTTCTATGAATCTCTAAACAAGACTCCAATAACTAAAGAGTACACACACACACACTTCAATGGAAACCCCTCGAAAGTCTAGTACTCCTCGCAATATATCTTAGCGATACTTAAGAAAAAAAAAGAAACACACTGTGCTTCATTTCTATTCCTCTCTTCAATTAAAATGTTATCAATTAAAAAAAAAATTAAAACACTTTCCTTTAAATCACATTAAGTATTCTGTGGAAATTGATAAACCCTTTCAAACTTAAAGTTACTTGTAGAATATTTCTTTCAGGTTTAAGAACTCTTCCTGCAGTTTGATTGAACTAAATTGTCATAAATACTATAGTTTTGTTCCACAGTACTCGTGCACTTTTCAAACAATACTGTAGTTAATGATTTCCAATTTTTTTAGTTGTCCTCTTATATTTCACAAGGGATCTGCTTATGGTGAGTAAATGTTAACAACTACGATGACCCTGATTTTTTTTAAAGAATAAATCTTCTACGTAATCTGCAGATTGCAAACCAGTTATTTTAAATTAAAATAGGGTTTCTTTAATTGAGTGTTAATCGCGTTCAATGAATTAAATACATACTCAAATATGTGTAAACATAACTAAATTACTGGCCTAATTAAACGCAAGAACTTAGCTAATACCAATTGTAATCGATTTATATGATGCACAAAATATGCTATATTTTTTATTAAATAGAACAATAAAATCAAATAAAAAAAGAATATTCTTTGTTTTCCAACGATTCTTATTTTCAAATTATATTAAATTTTATCATGACTGAAACGAATACTACACTGTTGAACAGCTAACAATCGCCTTTCACGAAGCAAATTCCTTGAGAATATACAGATGCCTGGTAAAACCGCAAAACGAGGGAACCAGGGAGTCCAATTCACAAGGCCAAAAAAACAGCAGGGGGGGGGGGGAGTGGTTAATGGACTTGGAGATTTCAGTTTTTCACACTTTTCAGCAACGTTTTACTCAAAAACGGTACTCATGTGGTTGATGAGCATTCGTGTGTAAATGCTTTCAATTATCAGCTATTGATTAAAACAAAAATCGTCGTTTTGTGTTGTAGGATTCGTCTTCAGCGAGTTTTACAATTCAAGACGAAATCCGATTCAGTTGTGTAGAAAACGTTGTGGCGCCAGGGTTGGACTTCCCCGCCGGTACGTCACGATCACTTTCGCGTTCAGAACGAGTTTCCGCTGTGAAGGAGCAAACCTATTCCCCTTCTATAAACCTTGAGTATATTCTAATAAGTTACAGCTTGCTGTTGCAATCTTTTATAATATGCAGTAATTAACCCAGTTCCCTCTGAGCTTGGTGTAGCCATTAGTACTGAAATCACCAAGAGTGCAGAAAAATTAAATCATTTGACAACTTCTGTGATTTTTCTATGGTGTATTTACTTAGTGAAAAATGTAAGATTAATTTTGATTTAAATCAGTGATTTTTTAAAAAAAATCATTTGATTAAAATCAGTGATTTAAAAAAAAAATCATTTGATTAAAAACATGATTTTAATTATTGATTTAAATCAAGTGATTTAAATCTTGACACCCTGTAGCCAAACTTTAATAATTTCAATAAATTTAAGAAATGTGACACACAAGTTTCTGTTTAAATGAATGTGTATGATTGAATAAAAAATGTTTTAAACGCAAACTAAATTTAGATATCAATTAGTTCAACTAACCTTTTTCAAAGAAGGAAACTTCGGAAAACCTTTTAAACTAGAAATTTCACAGTTTTTTAAGCTAATACATTCTGCATTACTAAACACTTGCAGAAGACGAAGCTTTGGAGGCCCAGGACAGTCATCAAGATTCACCTCAGTTATCTAGAATATGAAAAAAATGTCTGTATTCATACAACCATAAAATAAAGTTAGATACTTGAACACCATAAAAAGATTATTTTCAAAAACAGCTCAAACCTTTTTATGCACTTTTTTATAACATATCTTTTATAAGTGCTGTTTCAACTTTTATCAAAATTTATAGCATTTTCTGTCTTTATAAAGTTTGATAACAAATGCATATCCCTACGAAATATTGACAGTAAAGAATACAGTAAGCTATAAGGATTCACTTATGAAAAAATCTATTAACTAAATTAAGAATTTAAAAAAAGTGTTTTTGTCTTCTTTAATCTAAAAATAAATGTAAGTAATTTAAAAAGATTATATGAAGCATTCGTGCAGATCTTTGTCACAAGTTTTTAAGATTGAACAAATCGTGACAACCTGGTACGGGGAAGTCAGCGCATAATAAAACTTGATTCAGTACAGAACAAAAACGTTTCTTTAAATGGCAGGTTACAGATGAAGGTACAAGGCAATGGAGTCATTTCGTGTCAAATCAATGCAATGATTAGACCATGAAATCATATGAAATGGAACTTTTTATTCCTAAAAAAGAATTGTTTGCCTACTTTTCAAAACTAACCAAGCTTTAATTAGGTATTTAAAATTTTGAATGAAAATTGCTGAATTTTAAGATACGGCTCAATCATTTTCTCAGACACAAGATGGGACACATACCTGGGTAATGCCTCTTATTTTGAAGCTCGTTTTAATACAAACAAATTGTAGCAGATTCTCTTTAATTAAATTTTAATATTTCTAAAAAAGGGCAATATTTTAAAATCCTGATAAATTTACAAAATTACTTTGTGCTGTTATTCAACACTTCCCAAAGTTCCATGTTGGTTTCAGGTCATATGGGTCATTCTTGCAAAATAGGCAAAATTCATGTCCCTTCAAAATTTATAGAATTCTATCACTCTGAAGATTTTGTCAACTTTCAAGAATAGTTTAGGATCACTTTTATAATCTACAGAATTAGAAAATTAATGACATATTTTTTTTATTTTATACATTTTTTAAAACTTTAAAATATCATTGTCCTGGCATGTCCCCGAGTGAAATTTTACAATTTCTTCATTCATTAGGGTTTTAATATTTATTTATATATTCTTGTAAATAATTTATTCAGCTTCTTTATACATTTGAAAGGTTATTAGTTACAATAATAGAAATAATATTGCACAAATTTCCAAAAGTAACTTCAATAACTATTGTCCCAAGTAATATCATCATTTTCCTGGCATCTCAGACATCATTATGTGGGCAATTAATAGATGACAGCACTGAGTTAAAAGAATACTTTTCAAGTAATCTGGGGTTGAGGTTATTTAAATAAATAACTGCCCTTTTGAAAAGTTATCAACTTTTTGTTTGGTCAGCACATACAAGTTCAGAGTTCAAGGTTTATGTATATTGAAGATCATTATCCTGGCTTTGATAAAAATTAAATGGTTGTAGTAAATTTTTAATTTTTTTTATTATCAAGTGTATAAAAGATATTTCTTAAATGTGTGTGAAAATCAAACTGAAATTTTTAAGGATTCATCCATTAAGCCCTGAACAAGCCTATTTCATCATTATCATGGCCATCCTTGTCCTGCCTTTAACTTAATAAGTCAATGATGTCAAGACAGGAAAATGATGTTTTATGTCCAGTATTTTATAAATATTTAAATTATTAACTGAAGACAAACATATTCTTTACTTTTAACTATTCACTTTTGATTATTTATTATCCATTGTAATTTTTTTAATAGTAAAATACCTTATAATGGGCTTGAAATTTTGAAAATTATTTGTTTCTTTTATTTAAAACATAATGTTTTTGTCATTGCACCTAAAAATGTCTAGATATTACTAAATATCCTTTATCACATGCTCTTTTTTATAAGTTGTAAACAATATATGGACAGATATGAGTGGTAAAAAGAAATAAACATATGAGGAAAGGTTGTTAAAGAAAAGGTTAGCTGAGAAACGTCGTCAGGAGCATACAAGATAAATTGAAGAGGCATGTGAAATATATGTTAACCGAAAGAAGAAAGGAGTGGTAAAGCCTATAGCTAAAATGAGTTAGAGGCAGAAAAGGGGAATTATAAAAATAGGAAAGAAAATTCAAAACTCTATCGCTTGAACAAGAAATTGTCATCCGATAGAATTGGCAACCCAAACCAAGTGAAAGTGGTATAGATATTCTACTTTCAGGTTCTTCAAACCCAGACACAACAAGAGATGATAATGTTAAGAAAAAAAGTTAATGAAAAAAGTTAGAAGACATAGAGCAGAGACCTACATTCGTATAAAGAAGCTGGAAGAAAAATTTTTAAAATATACAAGGCAAATGGAAAAATACAAAAATAAATACTACAGATCAAAAATAGCTGAGAATTGATTGCAGTAATTTAACACCACACAGCAAAACACGTAATCTGTTGTTAAAAAAGCATAAAAGTTGCAGTAATAGCTATCCACAATGTTCCTACTTTCTAATAATACTTAAATATTCGGGAATCCATAATTTCCTGAAGTGTTATGTTCCTAGTAATTTTATTTATGTACTTAATCAGCTGAATTAAAAATACATGGTCCTATGAAATGTTCAACAAGAAATTTATATATTTTTTTCTATTTTCATCACTGTCCTGGCAGGCTCGTCATTGTCCTGCCTTCCAATATTTTGAAATATTTTTTTCCTTAACAAAATGTTAAAAATTTAGATTGCTGATATTTTTAATTTACTTAATGAACATGGTAGAAAATTATTAGGCCAAAAAAATTAAGTTTTAAAAACCTTCGATTGAAAAATTTTTAAGAAGCCAATTTTCCCTATTTCACAAGAATGACCCATATAGGAAGGCAAGTTTCACATGAATGGAAACAGCCCCAGAACAGCAAGTAGATTTTCACATAAAGGCCCATTTAGAGCACATAACTGACGGTTTAGAAAATTATGAGTTTAATAGAAGAAATTTAGTTGATGACAACTAAAAATTTGGAATTCAGATTGTACAAAAACAATGGTTTTATCTGCTGATCCTAAAAAAATAAAATTAATTCAGATTTAGTAAACAAACACACAGTCTTCAGTAAAGTAAAAAATTGTCTGATGTCTTTACTCTAAAAATAAATATAATATGGACAGTTTATAAGAAGCATTCATGCTCAGAATGTAATTAAGTCACTTTCTGACTGTTATAGTGGATTTGTAGAAGTGTTCACAAAAAATGAAGCTAATTATTTTCCGTAAAGAAAAGTTATATTTTTTTCAACTGCTTCCACTAATGCTTATTAATTTCCATGAAGAAAAAGTTTTTTTTTTTTTCGAAGAATTTCTTCCACAGCAACATATATCTAAGCTGTACTTTACTATTTTGTTTACTCATGTTGGGGGCAAACCATAGATTATGGCTCAAGGTGTAAGAACCCCTAGGACACCCGCAAAACGGGAATGCTTTCATCATGAGATTACTAAACTTTTAAAAGAGCACATTGATCGCACATAGGAGATCCTGAATGTGAGTAAAGTCAGATGTTTTGTATTAGAAATGTAGATCGCTATCATGTCCTTTCAGCAAGCAACATTGTGACTCGTCAATCTCTTTATAAACAAATGAACAATTCTGAAAAACACATACCGACATTGTTAATGCTTGGTTAAAAATATAGCTTTGAATAATTTAAAGCGAAGACAAACTAAAAGAAAAGTGGGTATCTACAGACGCCATTGAGATACATAACACTCAAGAGATGTGCATTTACTATGCAAGAGCAAAACAGAAACTGACGAGTCCACAAATTTTTTGTTTGAAATTACGTTTACCTCTTCTGGTTTTCCACTTGTTTTTAAAGAATCAATTTTTTCTTCCATGTTTACAGTTGAAATCGAGAGTGTAGTTTATTTAAGGCAACAAACACCGGATCACACTTTCACTTCTACACTACGTACTGCCAAACGAAAAATTAATTTTCGAAAAATAAAAATTTTAAAACTTAAAATTATTCCACACCTGTCAAATAATATATATGTACAAAACATTAAATTTACTCCAATTATTCAACTTGATCTGAGCTACAGAGAAGTATGTTCGGTCGGCGACGAATAAAACGAGCACTAATTCCCTTTGTATATTACGGTCTTTGGCTGGATTGGAACTCGCAACACTCCGGTTGCTAATCCGATGCTCTTCCAACCAACAACGTCGACCAACCGGTACAGTGATTAAGGTGTTAGCCTCTAGATCAGAAGGTTCCTGGTTCGAATCCGGGTCAGTGTGTGGATGTTTGTAAGCGTATGGGGTAGAGGCGGATGGTACACCTTAAATCTGTCGTGGCCGAAAGTACTCACGTTAGGTTGGTGTGGAAATTTGGAGAGTGGGGTGCAAGCTCAGGTGTTGCTTCATCTGATCGTGGTTCAAAATTACGAAGTGTTGTCCTCGAATCTATTCCTTAATTGACTGATCCTGGACCGTAGTCAATATCCCGTTGTGTTACTCTAGTACGACGTTAACTAAATTTACCATTACCATTACTATCATAATTTTGAAATCAAGACAGATAACCAGAACAGTTTTCTCTAGAGAAAAAACTGCAATGACGCCGTTTAGGTCGTGAAACGAAACAAAACAACTCAACATTTCCCATTTACTCCTGTATGCATTATAATCATGAAAAATATTTTGTTTGTTGATTCATTTCTGTAAGAAAAAAGCCCCGGAATTTCAGATACCAAAAGTAAAAATTTGATTTCACTTATGTTTGGATTTTTATGAAAACGTTTTGTGCAATTAAGGATTTTACGAAAGCATCGCTTAAGATAATAAGAAAAGTGAAAACGAATAATTTACAAAAAACTTGAAAGATTTTATCTATCATTGCAAAAGTTTACTTTGAAATACAGGTTTTTTTTTTATCAATAGTAACTATTAATAAATATATATATATATATATATATTTTACAGATTGAAGTTTTCTGCTGTCTAATTAGCCTTATGCAATAAATAACCAGAATGCCAAAAAGCATCCATGTGCTTTACTAAACTGGAAATCAAAGGAATTTATTTGAACATATCGTTTAACGATGTTAATTGGTTTCACTGTTCATTTAAGATCGAAGACAATTTTTCAGTGAAAACCATAGTCGCAATGCAAAGCATCTATCGCGATTGCAAGTTTGTTTCCAAAAAGTGGTTGCCATAAGGAATTGGAAATTTTATACGTTGATGAGACAAAGCAGATACGAATATATGTTTTATTAAGTAACTGGTTAGATGAACGTTAGAAAATTAGGCATGACTTAAAGTTGATTTAAAAGTCAGATCTATATTTTTAGATAGTAGTTTTTTTTTTTTGTAAAGCCTCACTTGTATCAGAACAATCAACATTTTTAATATATTATGAATTTGGATTCCACATGTAGAATAGATAGAAGACAGATTCAGAATTTGCTACAGGAGACTTAAACAATTGTATCAAGTTTTGTACAGTGCTGTTCCTCTGAATTGTTGAGAATTAAAAGTGCCTTTTTTCAATATTGACGTTAAATGATGGAAGCAAAACTTAATTTTTCATACACAAATGCAAAGATTAAATCCCAAGGGTAAAACTAACTTTAGTTCTGAAGAAAACATGCAGCACAGAAGCGCATGATGTCGAGGAGCAAAATTCATTTTGAAAGATTTCGTTACCTTTCAATCTAGCTAGACCTTTTCTACACTTTTCCATGAAAAATGTGATTGCTTTGCTCCCTTATTTTGAAGTTCTGAATTATGGGCTTGTCTAATTAAAAATAAATAGCCTTAAAATCAACTGAGTTTCTTATCACGACAGCCCTTATCTTACTGGACAACTATAGGGGAAGACGGGGTACAATAAAACAAAATTTACTAATTATTTTTTCCTATCCACAATTTTGCATGCACTAAAATATAATTAATTCATACTTTTAATGTTGTATTTTCCTCATCTAAATAAATTTTTATTTTGTTCTAAACAATATCTTTATGTTTGAAAAATAACAAAAAGTAAATGTCTCATAGTGTTTCATTGTACCCCATATGCCGGGGTACAATGAAACACTCCAAATGACGCAAGCAATTTTTACCCTATATAGTTTATTTTAGTCACATTAGACTCATTTAAATTTATGATTTCTCCAACAGAATACATTTCCTTATGTTTCAGGTCACCCTCCTTGATCAAAACATACCTAATCATTTATACAGATACTGCTTGTGTCACACATGTTATGTGTGGATATCTCATTCTTAGTACTTCGGTGATCATCTGGAGCTGGAAAATAATCTGAATCATTGTCAGAGTCTGTAGGAGGTAGTTTGTTTTGAAAACAGTACTTTCTTAGTTTTTTTCCTCTTTTTACTTTCTAATTGCTTAACAAGAGGAATTTTTACTGGTGTGGTTAGAACAAAACTCTTTTTATTTTCTGTTTTCCTACTCTTACTACTTTTCTTGGACCAGCCTTGGGGTAAGGTTTTATCTCTTGAGGGAGAAATGTATTTCCTCACAGGGTTGAGAGCTAGTGCATGGTGTATAAACAGTTGCTGAACAATCTGCAGTCTGTGATTCTGATCTACTAATGGCAAGATCCACCACTTCTGGATTCTTGGGTTTTGTCTGTCTGGTCTTCAGTTTCATTAGTCAGCTCTTCAGTTTCATTGATCTGAACATGGAAATAATTTTCAGTAGGACTAGGCCTATCTGACATGTACGAACACAAATAATCTTCTTCACAAAACATTTCTCTATTGAAAGGCCATATTCCAGTCTCTGAAAAACCTTTTGTAATATTTTGTGGAGTGAAAGACTTACAATAAGCAATGCCAAGCAAAGAAGATATCTCATATAGATTGTATGACCTGGAATGCACAGCATCCAATCATTTGCAGCTAGATTGAAGAAATTTTTAAGTGACTTGAACACAGTTTTGTCTAAAGGCTGCAATTTGCTACTGGTATGTCAGGACAGGGTTACAACAAATCTGTTATTTTTCGTTAAATTTAGACTTTATTTATATTAGTGACAACCAGAAATATGTTATCAGTGATATATTACTTCAAGTCAATGCATTCACCTGGGGCACAATGAAACATGTTTCATTGTACCCTGTCTGCAAGTGTTTCATTGTACCCCGTACTGAGGTTACTAAATAGAAAAAATTTTCAAACATCTAATATTTATTTTTTTTAATTTTGGTCTGAAGCTGCGATGTATGATACATTTTCTGATTTTTGTTAGCAGAGAACAAAAATTCGTTAAACCCCTAACTCGGGTGTGCAGACCTTCTAGAACAAACATATAGCAACCTAAATACAGCACAAACTAGAATACAGTAAAAGCCTTTAGACTATAGCTGATAGAGTGAAAGGTATTTGTAGAATGGAGCTGCAGCTGTCAAGCGTTCTAAAACGTCTCCACAAAAGTGTGTGTAAATTCAAGAATATTGACACGGTCAACTTAAAATTTTAACTGAATATCTTCAACCGGAAAATGTTACGTTTGGAAAAAGTCAACTTTTTTAATGTTATAACCCTTTAGTGGTGAAAATACTTGATTCCTCAGTTGCATATTAAGCTGTAGACCTACAAGAAGTTCTATTCACCCTCTGGAAACTTAAACTTATATTTTATATTTGTAATGCAAAAAATTTAATACTGCATATATTCTGACCAAATTCATTTAGCTCAAAATATCCTGAAGCCATTTTAATTAGCATCAATGTAGTTGTATTTCTTTTTTAGTTGAAAGTTTTATTTATTCTAAGATCATTTTGATACAATAGAGCATTATGGCTTTTAAGTAATTTTACATCCATAATAATTTATGTCTAACAATCCTTGGGTATTCCCTCCAATCCAAAATTAGTCCTGAATATGGAGCATTCACACACAACACTATTCATGCAATCAAGATGAACCCTACAGGGAAACTAATGAACATACTAATAATTCAACTCAAAAATTTCTCTGATGAAATAAATCAATTTATGCAACATTACTATTTGTTCTCACAAGCCCCCAAAATGGAATTTGATGTTACTGAATTTCAAAAGGAGATATTTTTATGTAATATAGCTCTCTCTCTCTCTCTCTCTTTATACCTTGCTTTCGTAACAAAGTTTTGTTGTTTTAGAGTAAATACTTATATTTTCTTTCTATTTTGTTTCTTTTTTATAGGTAGTTTATGATTTTAAGGCTTTGTGATTGGTACAAGAACTCAACAATGGAAGATTATGCATCTGCATATGAAGATCATGATCTGCAAGATCATACATCTAAATGTGAAGATCATGACATGGAAGATTGTTCCTTTACAGAATATAATAATGAAGGAAGCAGTGTTGATATTATGGAAAGAAATGCTCTATCTTTCAAATCCAACACTTCAAACATCACAGACTTACCTCCAGAAATAGTGCAACTCATTTTACGAAAACTTTCATTTGAGAACATTGCTAAGCTACGTTTGGTAAGTGGTATTATATTTCAATAAACAGACTGATATACGTCTTTTGATAGTATACCAATGCTGACAGGTCCCTACATCTGAACTCAGTACCAGTTCAGATGATGGGTTCTTCATGAAATAATATGCACCCCAAGTACTTAATGTATAATTTGCACAAATCTACATTTTCCTTTTGTACACCTTCTTTGCAGGGTTCCCACGGTCCTTGAAAAGTCCTTGAATTTATTTTTCCTAACTAGGGGCCCTTGAAAATTACAAAACTCGGTGAAAAGTCCTTGAAAGTACTTGATTTTTTTAACTAGTACTTAGCTGTGTAATTTCGTCTTGCATTGGAACTTGTCCAGACTAGTTTCCTCCACAGCAGGTGCGCCATTCTGAATGAAACCATTATTTCGCGCCTTAACACTACTTGATATATTAATAATTCTACGTCTAGATCGTCCATTTTCCACAATATTCTGTCGGTCTAATTTGACACCTATAGTCTCTGTAAAGACGTACGCCTTGTTATGCCCGCCATATCAGGACGTATCACGGCCGTTAGATAACAGCACCGCTTTATTAGGAAACCGTAGCTTTTGCAGTTAGTACATCATTGGAAACCTGGCGCGCATCCAAAGAAATGAAGCCAAATTCTTATTGCAAAAATGTAAAAGTTATAATTGAAAAAAAAATTCAAGAAAATCACATTTAAGATATCTTTTAGTTGTAAAATTTTCTGCAGATTTAAAATCCGTTGAAATTTTTACTCCATCTGTAACGATTGCAAAGATAGAAACCTAGACTAGAGAATAAAAAAGTCCTAACACTAGTCCAAACTTTTGATTTGTTTTGTTTCTCAAACAAAATAAACCATGACAGCTGTCTGTTGTAGGCAGTGGACGACAGCAAAATGGAGATTGTGTCTTGTAGATCGAACCGTGTGCAAGCTTCCATACTCTTCTTCGTGCCACCAAAAGAATTTATCGTACAATATTTTATTGTTTGACCGAAATCAATATGTGTGCAAGTAGTACGATAGTAGCAATTGAAACAAGAAGCCCACTTTGCAAAAAAAAAATCACAGGTTCTGCGAGAAAAAAATCCAAATTTCACCATAATGGATAACCTTACTTTTATTTTTACTATTAGTAGTTTTTTTTTTTTTTTTAAATATTTTTCACATTTTTTTTTTTTAATTAACAACTTTTGTATATGCCTTGTTTTAGGTCGTTATAAAAAATTTTAGGTCCTTGAAAATATTTTTTTGGTTTTGAAAAGTCCTTGAATTTTTTTTTTTTTGTATAAAGGTGTGGGAACCATGCTTTGGCATCACAACCCTGAGGTGTCCAAGTGATCTTTTCTCCAGTTCATTTTTATCCTTGCCTAATCTTTTACTTTTTCTTCCTTCCTCAATGTGTTGTCTGTCTTGTGTTTGGTGGAACAAACATGGCCCTTGTGCCATAAAACCTAAAACCAATCAACTTAGGCATACCTATTTTTTTTTAACAATAAAAATATTTTATTAGGACTTGTATTCTGTTTACCTAAAAAATTATGTAAATGTTTGTCTATTTTTGTAAATTTTCTTGTCAGTGAAGTTATTTTTTCTTTAATCATTTCCTTGTTTCTGTGAACCATACACAAGGTTCCCATGGGTGCTTAGAAAGTGCTTCTAAGTGCTTATTTTGACCTTCCATTTCTAAGAGCCCTTAGAAGTGCTTATTTTGCATCAATAGTCCTTAGAAAGTGCTTATTTTCCTTTGAAATCAAAATTCAGTTTTCAAATGACGATATTTTTTCACAATATTTTCAACCTCTTTTTAGCGGCTGATCGACGATAAAACTGCTTACAAGTACAGTTTTGGTGAGGATTCAAGAACTAGCTTGCTTGAATGGCAACCCTTGATATGCGATATAGAAATCGTCAATCAACTCTTGATGAGCACGTATCTTGATAAGTACATAATACACTTGAAAATCGGTCTGTTTTCAACTTGTGAGTGGCTCTCGCAATGAACAAAATAGTTGCCCTAATGGAGGAAACTAGAATACAAGCATTAAATTTTAATTAATTGTGTTTAATTCAGTTACCCGCGAGTTCAATGTTTTAAAAATTTATTATAATTATGGGGAAGTGTATTTTTAAGTTTGTAAGTGAATCGAAAACAATATAAAGATAATTTATTTTAATTAATACTGCTATCTGAGTGGCAACCCGATGTGTTGCAATTTTTTTTTTAATCTAGCTTTTTTTTATGCTTCTAATTCTTTGTAAAAACTATCCCAGTAAAGATATATAAAGAAAAATTTTGAGGATTTTCGAGGGTGATTCTGCTCTGAAAATTTGAAGCAATCGTTTATCAGTTACGGAAGAAAAAAAATACGCTCAATTGAAAAAAACATTGGAGGAAAAGATTGAAAAAAACATAAACCAGAGTACTAGAGAACAGAGAATAGTCGGGGAATTTCATAAATAGGGAAAAGTCATTTGAAAACTGGAAATTTCGGACTCTCATCGTATTTGGCTGCTGACCGAACACGAAAGTAATTTTTCTATCTCTACTATTATAAAAGAAAGTGTTTGTCTGTTTTTTTCCTGGCCGCAAAATCCTGACAATTCTATGGCACTTACAGCAATGAGATTTGGCACACAGGTAGTCAAAAGTTTTTGCAATTTTTGGGTCGCTGCGAATTTAAAAATTTAATCTAGAACATTTTAAAACGAATTTAATGATATTTAATTATTGTTGTTTTCTTTGGAATGGCAACCGCAAAAAGATATGACAGATTCCAAATTTATTTTTTCCATTTTCATTTTGCTCAGAGGAATGATTTTCCAGCAGAGGATAAAAAAAGGTTTAACTTTGGTTGTGTAGTTCTTTTTTCTATCTCCTAGACCTTTAAAGATAAACTAAAAATTTCAACATATTTGAAATCTGCTGAAATTTTCACTTTAGATTTATACCTAAAAATATGATTTTCTTTGAATTATAATTTTTAAATTGAATATATCGTGAACTTTCTCTTTCCATAAAAAAAAATAAACCCAATTGCATCTTCTGCTCTTCGCGTCTTAAAAAAAATCCTGTCCCATTCAATTTCCGGGAATGAGAGCAAGAAACAAAAACATATTGACTGGGATTGTTAAGTTTTTTTCGTAGAATCGGAATCGCTAAAGACAGATTAAAAATTTCAACGATTAGAAATCTGCGGAAAATTTTGCTTTAGATTGATACCTAAAACAGGGTTTGCACGCTCCTTAAAAACTCCTTAAAATTGATTTTCGTTTTTAAGCACTCTTAAAATTCCTTATTTTTATGTGCTACTCCTTAAAAACTCCTTAATTTTCCCCTTCTCCGTTTCAATTTCGAAATGCGCTACGTTCCACCAAAAGAATGGATTACAAAACGTACCGTGTCAATTGGAAAAGGATACTTCAGGTTGCTCGCAGTGTATTGGCAGCAAGTCTGAAATTTTTCAAACGAGAATAGGCTATCATCAGTAAGGCATCATGTAGCGAAGCTAGGCCACCTGCATGTCCGACCCCTGTTACCTAATTACCTAACTTGTGGGATAGAGCCTTGAGTGGCATTTACGATTGACGGTCGAACAAAAGGAGGACCCCCCCCCCTCTAGAATTTCAGTTGCTGCACAGATCGTAAATGGTGATCGTTAAAAATTGAAGGAGCATTGCGAACGTATTGAAAATCGCCATATGTTATCATCGCAGTTGATTATTACAAATTCTTGAATTTGTTTAGCGAAAGCAATAGTGTACTTATTAAGTACACAAAATATTATCGCATTTCATTTATTTTGAATTTAATTCAACATTAAATCTCGATAAAAGAGTAGCATTGAGAATGTATTGAAAATCGCAATCTGTTATAATCGAAGTGGATTATTTCATACTTGAATATTTGAAGTTAAAATATAATTTACCCTTTCATTTATAAAAAAATTTATCGAGGATTTCATTTATTTCTGTCTGAAATCTGTCGTTTGTATTTACTACAAATATCTCTATATTAAAAAAAAGTTACCGCCGCCGCCGCCGCCGAAGAATTGAAATTTTTGTTGTTTAGCTCCATTCTTAGACGGTTTCCCGAGAAAGTACTGATCGGAAAAATATGAAATTAACATGCTTTGTTCTTCATCGTATTCCCTGGATAATTATTAAGATTTTTTTCCGATGCGGCTATTAGTTTAGGTTTTATTAAGTGTTAAAGTTGAAGAAGTGAAATTTCTTCCGCGAGTGAGCAAAACACATTCAAAATTTCAGTCTTTAGTCGTGAGTTTTTTTTTAAGAGTACCTCTCAACGTAAATTTTTGCAGCTCGTCGAGTTTTTTTTTAAATTTAAATTTGGTTCTTGATAATATTTTTTTGAAATTCAGGAAAAATCGGGACATTTTTGTTACTTTTTTTTAAAACTGCCATATCTATATCTAATTACTATTAGTTTTTAATTTTTAAAATATAGCAGTATACCTCAGAATATACTCTTTCTTACGGTACTATTATTTTTGAAATCGGTTAATAATTAAATTGGATGCGATCAAAAGTTCGTCATACAAAATTCGGAATCTTTGGATATGTTCGCTACTTATTGTTAAAACCGTTTTGTCTACGGCAAAAGCCATTATTTTTTAAATTTGAAAACATCACTGAATACATTACATTACACTCTTTCTTATGGTACAATTATTTTTCAAATTGGTTAATAAATAAAATCGATGCAAATAAAAGTGGGTCATACAATTTTCGGAACTTTCAGATCGTAACTTCCGATACAAAACTAAAATGGTCATATCTGTATAGTATTACTGTTAATTTTTAATTTTAAAAATATTGCAGTATACCTCAGAATATACTCTTTCTTACGGTACAATTATTTTTAAAATTGGTTCATAAATAAATTCGATGCAATCAAAAGTTGGTGACACAAATTTCGTATTTTTCAGTTCGCATAGCTGCTTCCGAAAGCAGTAGTGGGTTACACTTTTGACTATCGGGTTTGCCAGATATCAAATTTATCGTAGCAACAATTGCCATAAAAACGATTTCTTTTTATTTGGCGAGGAAAAAGGCTCGCTTTTTTCCCTCTGTTTTCAAGACAGTTTACCGACAAAGTACAGATCGTAAAGTTTGGATATTAACAATGTTTAGTTAAAATTGTACAGGGAACAAGATGCAGAAGATTTTTTACTGATGCGGCTATTAGTTTAGGGTGCATTAAGTGTTAAAGCAAAAAAAAGTTAAATCACTTGCAAAAGAAGTATTGGTTTGAGAAAGCAAACCAAACGGATTGCGTAGCAATCCCCGGGGTCGGCGAGCGTAAGCGAGACGCAGCGAAGCCCTCGCTGTGACGTCATGAACCGGAAAGTGAAATCAGCATAATACGAATTATTCAGATAGTTTCACTCTGTGAAAGTAATGTTGGTTTGCGAAGCAAACCAAATGGTATCTGTGACAGGAGTGTTGGTTTGCGAAGCAAACCAAATGGGATTGCGCAGCAATCCCCGGGGGTTGGCGAGCGTAAGCGAGCAGGGGGCGGAGCCCCCTAGTACAGTAAAAAATCTCAGCACAGTGAAGTCCCAGATTTCAAACTTTTTCAGATTTTAAACTTTTACAAATTTCAAACTTTTCCGGATTTCAAACTTTTTTGGATTTTAAACTTTTCCGGATTTTAAATTTTTTGGATTTCAAAATTTTCTGGATTTTAAACTTTTTTATATTTTAGACTTTTTCGGATTTTAAATTTTTTTGGATTTTTCTAAAATTTGTATTTTGGACTTTTTTGGATTTTAGACTTTTCTGTATTTTGAATTTTTTTGGATTTTTCTAAATTTTGGACTTTTTTGGATTTTGGACTTTTACGGATTCAGCACTTTTTCAGATTTTGCACTTTCCTGGGTTTCTGAATATTTGTCTTTTTTGTCAAAAAAACCTTAATCTAACCCAACCCAGTGAATTTTGGGTTTGCAATGGTAAAATAACAGATATATAAATAGAAATAATTAAAAAAAAAAAAACCTTTTTAAAAAATGCAAACATTTTACTTGCAAATCTTCTCATTTTTGTGTGTGGTATTTTCTTTGAACATGTTCGTTATTTTGCGTTGTTTCATCAATTAGGTCCAGGTTCAACTTCTTGTTCTTTACAAATTGTCAGAAAATGTAAAAAAGTGTGAAAAACAAAAACAAAAACCCGCCAGTTTGCAAAACAACCGGATTTTGGACAATTCTTGATTTGGGACTTTGTACTGTATATCTTCATCCTAAAAATATTTAATGGATATTTTATTTTGAAAAATACTATATATTGAAAAAAAGATATGCTTGGATTTCTATTATTGTGAGTTTTAGCTGGGATTTCAGAGAAATATGTACTTTAAACTGAGAAACGTTATACTGAGATTTCACTGTATAAGAACTGTTTACAGCAAGATCCTAGATAAAACAGCTCCAGCAAGCAGGGGGAAAAGGAACTTGTGTTGAGTTGAAATATCAAAGTAGAATTTTATTGTTTTGAGTAATTAGTAATGTAGTATTAAGTGGAACTGAGTTCTTAAAAGTGTTGAAACATTTTTATTTTTCACACTTGAAAATGTGTGTATAAACCTTCTAAGACTCCTTAAAAATTTCGAAAGAACTCGTTAAATACTCCTTATATACTCCTTAATTTTTATATTCTATGACTCCTTAAAAATTTTGAGACAACTCATTAAATACTCCTTAGAAACTCCTTAATTTTAGTATTCAAAATTCTGTATGAACCCTGTAAAAATATGATTTTCTTTAAATAATTTTTAAATTGAATATATCTTTAACGGATTTGAAATCTGCGGAAAATTTTACACCAGATTAATTAATACCTTACATCACGGGCAATGTTGGGCTAGCCACGCAGTGGCTAGTGCTTTTTAATTTTTCTCTCTTTGTGTACGGATGACAAATACTCAATGCCATGGCTGACTGTGCTTGAATTTTACTTTGCTTTTGTTATGCCATGAGCAAAATCTGTTTCCATCATCAGCTGAGATGAATATTTTCAAATTAATTTTGTTTCATTAACATGATGTTTATAAGCGTGTGGTGTAGAGGCGACTAGTGCACCTTAAATCTGTCATGGCCGAAAGTCCTCGCGTTGGGTTGGTGTGGAAGTTTGGAGAGTGGGGCGCCAGCTCAGATCTCTCGTCATCTGTTCGTGGTTCAAAATTATGTGGCAATACACCGAATGGATTAGGCTTGGACGGTGGTAACTAGTTGAATATCTATTCAATAAAATTGCAATTTATTTTTTTAACCTTTTTATAAATTTATCATAGTTTTTGCATAACTCTTATGATTTGTTTTGGTTCACGGGAAAAAATATTTTCTTCGAAACTCGTTCGGTCTCCGATCCAGTCAAATTTGACTCTGACGTATGCATCTTACAATCCTTATACATCCTTTTAGTAAATGAATAGTTTGCCACTAATTTTATTTTATTCAAACCTCCGAAGTGCCAATAAATGAATTTACTTCTTATTTTCATTATGAATTTATGAAAGTGTATTAAAAAATAATTACTGGGATGAGTAATTTCCATTCAATAAGCAGGCTGAAGCTGCAGATATAACAAAGTAAGCACTATAATTTCAAAAACAAAAAGAAATTTAAAATAAAAATAATTAGGAATTTTTCGAAAATGAAAGTGTTAGTGGATCAGGGAGGAGCCTGACCCTGACAACACAAAATGGTGTTTCCTACCCATGAGCAGCAATATGCTAAAAAATTGCTCATACACTCCCCTTAAGACAGTAAAAACAAAACAATATGAAAAGAATAAGAAAACGAAATAAAACTCGCAACAGCAGCCGGGAGACCGACAACACCAAGTCAGGTCCTCATTAAACTTAACTCTCTCTTTCCCTTTTTATAAAAACAAATGCACTAGCAAAGAGATAAAAGAAAACCTTCCAGATTTTTTTTCTTGCAGTCTCCATTCTATAACGTGTGAATGTACTTATACATATTACTAATACATGTACACGTAAATGCCCATATATTAACTGCTGAATTTTGTAAAAATCAGACTGCCTATTTTGAAAAATCTCATCTTTGTGTGGCATTATTTATGTATAAATTTTAGAAAAAGACTTAAATATGAAACTTTTTACATACTACTGTTCTTATAAGATTAACTAATCTGTTAGAGCATCCCCATTAGGTCGAAAGTCAGGTATTACATTGTATAATACGGTTTCTTCAATCTTTTATTTAAGTCCTTATTTTGTCCTAGAAAGTGCTTAGAAAGTCCTTATTTTTAGTTAGAAAAAAAAAGAGTGGGAACCCTGATACACATTTTCTCTGATATTTATATATATGGCTCATTCCATAGATTTTGAAACCAAGGGCCAAAAATATTTTTACATAATTATCATGATTGGGGCACATGTTTTTAATGAAAAATATATGATCTTTCTTGTAATTGACTTTATTTTTGTTTAAAAATATGAGGTCTCATCTTAAATAGCATATTTCAAGACATGACAAAAATTGTAAGTAGTCTGTTTTATTAGAATATTTCTTAAAGGCTTCTACAATTCCTTCACTTTTAATATAGGTACCTATCATATTTTAATTTTCAATTGCTAATATATTTTCAGTAAGAATATATCAAAACATAACAAAATAACGTCCATTTTAATGTTCTTTAAACAATCAAAACATATCAATGTTGTGGAGAGTCACAAGCATGACCATTAATACATGTTTTTTATTTCCTTTGTCATTAAATTTACAGAAAAGTTCTAAATTATTATTTACAAAATATAATCATACTAATTGATGAAATAATGTCCACAAATTTAGAAAATATTATTTTTTAATTATAATTTTCAATGGTCATGTATGTGACATTGTGGTTAGGTATGTGATTTCAAGCAGTCATGTATGTGACATGAAATAGTAAAATGCAAAGATTGCTATTGTGTTGCAGGTAGATTTTGCTACAAGTTATTCATGTGAGTGGCAAAAAGAAAGACAATCTGCACTTTGGAGCAGTGAAAATGTAACTGTTTACATCTGTGTTGTTTGAAAATAATAAATAAACACACTATTATCTTATTGTAAGTGGTACCAAAGATAAATCTAAGCTATCTGTATCTGCTTTCATTTTAAAACTTCTTGAAATTATTAAATTTCAGGCAAATGAACCAAAATTGATCATCTGGAGGGATGGCCCATCCAGCTAGTTTAAAAACAAACTTATTTGTTACTTTTTTTTGTTATCTAAAATACAAAAGCGTTTTAATGGAAATATTCAGCAACCCCATGGACAGGGAGTTGTTAATGGTATAGGTGGTACTGTTAAGTTCCGAGTATATATAGAAGTGAAGGCAAGAAGATTCATACTACAGAATGCAATCAACTTTGCTACAGTTGCCTCAAAAATAGTACCAAACATTACGGTCATTTCTATGTTGCAGAATGACATAGATAAAACCCAGATTTATTGGGATTTAGCCAAGGATGTTCCCAGAATTAAAAAAGCACATATCGTTAAAAGTTCTGATGACCATGTTTGTTTACCAGCCAGCAAAATTTGGATACTCCTATACAAGAGTTATGCTATTGTGCAAATACAGAACAGTGTTTCAAAAGTACCCAACCACCAGCAGAAAATCACATTTTTTCTGTAAATATATTTCCCTTGGCATGTTTGTACTAGTAAAAGTGTTTGGGAAAAGGTAGTGGAAGTTCTACGTTGCACAAACATCTGCTTTAGATGAAACTGATATCAATGTAGTTTTCGTAAAGCAATTGTTTGTACTTAACTTCATTTATCAAGAAAATGATACAGGAATTATTCAACATGAGAATATAATTAAAGTGCTGCCAACACCAATAATTAATGGTCGCAATATTGTAATATTTCCAAAATCAGTTATATACAATTGAACGATGTCACATACATGACCTGCAAAATTATATTTTGTTAAAAATCGAAAAATAAAAAATTATTTAAAATGCTTTTAACTTGGCTTTGTCAATCCTTTTTCTAATGCCAAAATTTTTTTAAACATATTTCATGCATATAATTCATTGAGTTTTTTATTAAAGTTAGTGTTGTCAAATCACACTTCTGTTTTTTGTCACGTACATGACTAACTAAAAGGATTATAAAAAAATTCTAAAAAAACTATGATTTTCCTTACTATTTACTAGATATTTTTTTAAACTGTTTAACAAAATGGATTTTTGTCTTTTCGCTACATTTATACATACATTTATCAAATATTTATACATATACTATAGAGTGATTGTCACATACATGACCGTGGAATGGGCCATATATGTATAGAGAGAAAGCAGGATTGGCATCTGTCTTTCTGTTCTCAATACAAATCTACACTGTTTGACCAACCCACACCAAATTTGGTACACTTATTATTTGGGACCCTGCAGTTACAATAGGCTAACTCTTAACACCCGTTCTATTTGTTGAGTTGATTGAAATAATTAAAATTATTTGTTAAAACCATACGGTTAAGTTATCCCAAATAGTGCTTTTTTAATATTCATTAATTGGTGGAGTGGTAGCATGCGTTACGTTAGTCGCCAAAGCAATGTTTTTCACCAAACAAGATGGTGGCCAATCCAAGATAGCCACCAAATAGCAAAATCCACACTGTGAACCTTTGCATACATTACGTAAATAGGAATAATTTTTTTAAAAGGAAAAACTTTTTTGATACCATGCAACAAATTTTACTTGCAAATCTTCTAATTTTTTCTGTGTAGTATTACTCTGAACGTGTCCGTTATTTTGCGTTGTTTCCTCAAATAGGTCCTGGTTAAACTCAATTTTTTTTAACTATCAGAAAGATGTAAAAAATTGAAAAAAAAAAACATTGATTTACGAAACGTTCAGATTTTCAAAAATTTGGGATTTTGTACTCCATGTAAAATTAAAAAATTATGATTTTTTTTTTGTAGATAACTCAGTTCTTTTCTGCAATCCTGATAATCCACCAAATATTTTTCAATGTGGGAAAAATCAATGGAGGTTTGTTCTATCTATAATTGAAATGGAATTTCATTTTAGAATTCTATCAATTTACTTGGCATTATGTGGGCAACTCGATGGGAATTTTCTTGGTCAGAGATGAAGATATGGAATTTTTTGCAACCATGGGACAAAGAGGAATATTTTTGTATGTAAGTCAAAGTGTACAATGCAGGAGGTTTCAATGTGTATAAACTACTATACTGGGAGGAATTTTTTGTAGGTAAGTCACAGCGTATAACGTGTGACCCCCGCCTGCCAGCGAGAACCTTTATGACTTATGACTCGTAAAGGGGTGACTCTGAAGAGTGCCAGCACTGCGACTAATAGTCTATTGTACTGAGACCCCTACTTATCCACTAAAGACCGATGGCCGAAATAAATTTCAGCATGTACCTGTTTGGAATGATTGACAGTTCCCAGGGTTCGATACAGTGGTATCCCAGATATTCAAATCGTTGTGCAGAGTAATGGTCACATTTACATAGAACGTGTACAGAACTCTCCTCTACCATCCGACAACCTCTACATAGTGGGTCATCTATAACGCCCATAATGTTAAGGTGTCTATTCAGGGTACAGTGGCCAGTTAGGAGGCCGATAGCTATCCTGATTTCTTTCCTACCCAAATTCAGCAGCTCCCTTGATCTATCCCAAGGAGACTGCTGATTGAGCTCTTTGGCTTGTCTTTATTTATTAGATTGAAGCCATGTATGGTAGCACTCAGCAAGGAGCAAATCCTTTATAGTCCCTCTAACCACATTGTGAGGCAGACCCAAAACAGGCTCTGGTCTAATAAATGGTGTTTCAGACCCATGTTTTGCTAATTGGTCTGCCATTTCATTACCTTCAATGCCACAGGGACCTAGACAAGAGAGACTTTGAAGCAGACATTTCTTCCATGTTAGATTATAAAAAGCTTACTGAAGAATTTAGTGGGAAAAAACAACTGAAAATACTATTTTTTAGGAATATTGATACTGTACTGTATATACATCAAATTAGTGCTGTTTATTCTTGTTTCATATTGATTACTGTTGACATTACTGTAATCATTTTTCATTCTGTAGACTATGTTCTTTAATGACTATTCGTATTTATGACTGAAATGATAAAATTAAACTTCAATTAAATTTAACCACTTAACGAAAATGTAAAGTTTACGTAACCTTATAGTAGTAAGTGCAATAACAGATCATAAAATCATACTGCACTTGAGAACTTATGGCATAATTGGTGACATCTCATGGTAATAAAACACCAGTACACTTTTTCTACTTTGAACAAAAAAAAATTGGGTAGAATTCTTTTATGTCTGAGGCTTTATTTATGACATATTCTTTTATTTTTACTTTCTAATTCAATTAAGAACTTTACAATTTTGATTTTTATGGTAATGTTATAAAATGTGTGTGTACTTTATAGGTTTCAAGCTATTTTAACAACATGTGTTCATCGATACTGAATTCTGAATTTAATCATCTACGAGCTTTATTGCTTCAACGGTTTAATGGTGTTAAAGCATTAATGCCTAGAAGGGAATCTGCTAGGCGAAAACATCCTTTATCACGGGAAAGTGATATCTTAGAGACGTTGTACATGAGATTGTCATTGCTGCATATGACTTTTGGAAAATATATTGAAAACAAGTCTTGCTGCTTTTTTCCTGGAGAAGTAAATTTCATTTTTTGACTTTTCATTGTCATATATAAATAGGTATAGTTTCAATATTTTGAATACTATTTGCACTGTTAACTAACCACAATATCTCATTCTGACTTAAGAAGTGACTAAAAGGAAGTAATAGTTGTTTAATAACTGAGCTTGAATAGAAAGCTTTAATGTTTGTTGTAAATCTCTGTTCATGAAAAAAGAAACCTAAAGTAAATACAATAACAGAAATTCCTGAAGTTATACATATGATAGTATAACTAAATGAATACAGAGTAAAAGCAATGATTTTTGCTTTAGTCCTCAAACAGTTTAGATTACAAAAGTCCTAAACTGTTATGATAAAGGGATTACCAATAGTAAATATCCCAAACATAAAATTTCAATAAGATTTGACTGTAAAAACATTTTACATAAAACAAAATAAAACAATTGAAGTTGCTAATTATAAAGATTCATGCCTAAGCATAAAATGCCCCAGCAATGTTTAAATATCTTTTGTTGAAAGACCATCTTTTTCTTGGAACATAATTTTTTTTTATTAAAATTGCTTGTAATTGTGGAAAATTTAGAAAAATATAACAATTGTAATTATTTAACTTGGACAAAGTCCTACATGTCTGCTTAGTAATGGTAAAGAATTCATTCAAATTATAATGTATGTCTTTGCTAATTATTAATTGCATTATAATTGTAACTTGCTTAAAAAGTATTTTTTAAATATTGTTTTAAAGGGATTATGGTTTTGATCTCTCTTTTATCCATGGTATGTAAATTTGGAAGTAAAATTCATTAAATGTATAGGTATTTTAAATTAATCTTGGAATCCTTTCAGATTATTGATGAAAGCTACAGAATTCTTCACTACATTGACAGTACACCAAATTTAAACCGTGCCTATAAGGTTACAGATGAACTCTTTGATTTATCTACTATGGCTTTGGAATATTTTAAAGAAAATATTGAACCTCGTCTGCCAGAAATCTCCTTCCTTACTTATGACATGCTACACAATCCTCCTCTTATAAGTAAAGTCTTATTATTACATCTTCAGAATCAGATTCAATCATCACCCAAATTAAAAAATTTTAAGACGATATTTCTAAATATTCATCTTTTCTCATACAACTCTACCTCTCTAAATGACTTCAACTTTTTGTCGTTTCAGTATTATGATTAATTTCACTAACTGGTGATTGAAATTTTTATTAAGTCTAATGGTCTTGTGTCTCAAAACCTGTGTGCTTTAAACACTTGGTTGGTAAATAGCAATTACTAGCAATACCCACTTGATGCTACCAGTGACAGCATTCTGGTTAAGTCCTTACTAATACTGAAAACATTAAAAAGAAAAAACAATAATTTTAAGAATTGAGTCTCATCCTACATGCCACAGGCATGTTGCCTCATTCCTTGCATTTCACTTATCCACAAATGATACAAATTCAAAAGTAGGTTATGCTTTTAAAAAGTGTTAACGCTAAACCTGACCGATTTCGACAAATGATGTAAATGAATGACAATGTCAGCAAAATCAAAACTAAATCAAA
The DNA here is from genome assembly GCA_947359465.1 of Metellina segmentata. Taxonomy (NCBI): domain Eukaryota; kingdom Metazoa; phylum Arthropoda; class Arachnida; order Araneae; family Tetragnathidae; genus Metellina; species Metellina segmentata. The sequence continues at coordinate 67,620,266 of OX375873.1, read as the reverse complement.
CAATAATAAACAAAATTGCATAAATAATGAAAATTCACAAGTTTGATTAAATCTTTGCTATACTTTTAAAAAGTCTTCTCTAAACCTCACTGATTCGGAGAAACAAAGTAAATGAATAACAATGTCAGCAAAATCACAACCAAACATAGCTTTAACGGGAACAAAATTATCAACCGAAAGTTATTAGTTTTAAGGGAATAGGTTGAGCCTGGAACCACTACACAGTTCATCGGAGTGGTGCACGTTCCACATAATTTAAATAAAAGCAACCCTAATTCCTTTAGGAAATCCTAAAAAAGTTGCTCATCCAAAAGTTTGCTTACCAGCAGAAAAACTAAACTGTGAGTAATTATGAATACCCTCAAATCATCAACAACACTAAATACAGAAGGCATGTTCAAATGGAGGAAGAAAAGAGCAAGAAACAATATTGGACCAGTGATGTCATGGGATAATCATCATGCACTGCTGTAGAGAGTGGTACTGGGAAAAGAACTAGTGGGAGAAAAAAAGCCAACAAATTAATTTTAAAATGTTCTAGACTAAATTTTAAAATGCAGGCGAGGTGCATTAACTTTCCTTTAGGACTACCTATGTGTCGAATTTCATGGCTGTATGTGCTATAGATTTATTTGTCTGGACACCTCATACACACAAACACTTTTATAAAAGTAGAGATAATGTTTATGAATGGATCTAATTTTGTAAATTTTATTTGAATCTTGCAATCACTAATTGAAAATGAAAACTTTTTTTTTAATATTAATTTGAAGATGTGTATAAAATGTGATATTTTTTAGTTTTTATTTTCTAATTTAAAAAACATGCTTGTGCAATTTAGAGTTATCATACCTAAAACTTCCTTTTAGCTCAAAAATTGTATTTTTAAATACAATTACAGTATATTTAAAAAAATAGATCTGAATTAACGAAGATTGTTTCTTTAAATTTGAAACTTATCCAAGGTCCTATAGTTTTACAACAATAATTTAAGAATACTATGCTATCAGTTGCTTTGGTTCTATTGCTGCAGAATTTTGTGCTGCATTACAAAAGCAAATACATGTCTTACTCTGAAAGCATGTTTAATTATTTCTTTTTGCTTATTTTTATAAAGCTTTAAAGTATTAATCTGATAGGTTTTATACTTTTGAGGGTTAAAGTAGTAATCCTTATTGTTATTTTATGGTTTTTTTATACATTCAAAAGTTTACTCTTGAATTTTTTTCTTTGGCTGTCAGAATACATATTATTTTAATCGCATATTGTGAGCATAAACAAATAGGATTAAATCCTGTAAAAGCCCATTTAATATATCAACGTAAGTCTATATTTGGATTCCACAAAATTTATATTGAATCCAAAAATTGTAGAAATGGGAGAATTGGATTTCTATATACATATTTTAATTTCTTTTAAAATGTCCTAACAACTTTTTTAATAGTACTTTTCTTTCAAATGCTGATTTGTATTAGATTTAACAGCTTTTGCTAGCCATTGATTCCACACATCTAAGGCATGCGAGTCACAAAACCTCACTCCATACATCTTCTGGTCAGGGCTGTGCAAAGTGAAGCTAAAAAGGGTACAAGCCCCAGCCTTTTCATCTGAAAAAGTACTGTTTGCAAGTTGTCTTCATGAAATTTTATTAAAACACGTATGATTTGAAAAACATTAGCAATGTTTTTCTTTAAAAGTCTTAAATATGCACCATAGAAATTCTTGATCACAGCTTTATTCAATTTTCTTTTTTGTTAAATTGAAACTGAAATTTGATAGAAAATACTGACCCAGAATTTGCTGATTCATTTAGGTTAAGGAGTTTTTAGTTGATATTATTTCCTGTGGACATAGTTTTTTTTTTTTTTTAATTATTTAAAATATTTATTTTTTTGTATGCTGTGTTAGAATGCATTTAGGGGTGGACAATCAAAATAAGGCAAGAATTTTCCTCTTGTCCACACTCCCCCCCCCCCCCCAAATCTTATTCAGCCCCTGCCATTAAGCTTCTTGCACATGCCTGGTTTTCTAAACCTAAAAATTTTTACCCCCAGGCATTCTATATCTAGAATACTATCCCCCAATCAATTCTTCGTATTGAACTTGCCTTCAACTTGACTTGATGACATGACAAAGGGGTTTGAAACCCTGCTATTTTGCTTTTACAGTTCAAATGGGCCCTTTCAATCATAAAATTAGATTAAACATTTTATGATTTATAAAATATCTAGTAATATATTTTGTTTAAAAGCTTTCAACATGCAACGTAGAATTTTGTTTATAAACCGTATTTAATAGATTTTTGGTTAATTGAAACCAGAATATTAGACAGTAAACACTTCATAACACTCAAACACATTTATCATATGAACAGCTTTTAGGTTTGCATTTTTTTCCTAGTTGTATATCTTTTGCAAATTGATTAAAAATTCCAATTAAGGCTTTTCACAAGCTGTGAATGATAGCAAGAACATGTTGAGTGTCAGTACATAAACACAAGCCCTCATGAGTAAGGTTATTTATATTTTAATGAATTTGTATATTAATATGTGAGTAATGTACAATATTAGTTTCCAGTCCTTTAAAAAAAATCTAAATGAGTATGCATGCTTGCTAAAAGCCTTAGTTGGTATTGTTTAATTTGAGGAAAAGTGATAAATCTTAATTTGTATAATTATGAGGATGTTAAAAATAAAAAGGTTTTCCTTTTTTAGCAACTGGAATTGATTTGGTAATTCAAAAAGCTAAATCTAAATTAATGCACATGGAAATCACAGATACTTCCATTGCAAATGAAACACCTCAACTCAACAATAGTTTACTTGCACAGTTTATAAAAGATTTAAAAAAGACGCAGAGATTAGCTAAGAAGTAAGTTTTAGTTTCTCACTTGTATAATTTGCTCATTATGAATAGTTTTCAACCATAATTGATTATTAGTGCCTGAAACTTCAAATTTAAATCTACTAAATATCAATTGTTTCTTACAATATCTCATTTGCTTCAAAAGTAGTATGACTCAAGTTTGCCAATTTTTATAAAGTAATATTTTGATTCTCTGGTGATAAGACCTTTTTTAAATACAAAAGGTATTTATAAATTAAAATATTATTTCCTGAATAATAAAAGGGACTTATTCTGAAAAAATTAGTAAAATTCTGGTTTTTACCAAAACTTTTTGGAAATCTTGAATAAATTTGAAGTGAAGGTATTTATGTATCACTGCTAATTATTTCAGAATGTCCAACTACAGTTTTCAATTGCCGATTGGAAAGCAATTTTTAAACTGTGATAAAAAAAAACTTATTTGGAATAGAGAAAAAATTCATTGTATTTTTTCTTCAATCTAGATTGTTTATTCATTGTATCCCATAAAAAATGGCAGCCATTGCTTATTTTTACTCAGCAAAACAGTTTCATGCTACATTTGTTCACATACAAGTTTTTTTAATTTTTGGAATTTTAAAATGTTAAAATAAAATATTCAAATGCAACAATAATCTTCAATTTGTAAAAAATTAGATAAATTATGTATTGATAAAACAAGTATGTGATGTGTTCACAGAGTTTATTCTATTTTTTCAAATTCACCCTGGGTCCATTTTTTATACAAAACAAATTATGGTCAGCCAAATCAAAAACTATAACATCAAGACAGCATTTTACTAGTAAAAGTGTATTATGCTATTAAACTTGTGATGGATGTTACAGATAATTATGTTTCATTAGAAGTAAAATCAAATGCAACTTAATTTCAATACAAAGATGCAAGATACTAACTAAAGTAAAGATACTATAAGAACATCAATATTGTCATATTTTAATTCATCAAGTATAAGTTTTTGAAAAACTACATTGTACTGCAATCTCTATGCTCTAAAAATATAATATATACTTAATTTTTTCAAACTAGACGTATTTTTATAAACACTTGTCTCAATTTTAATAAGCTAAAAACCAGTAATAAATTACCAATTTTTGTAGATTGTTGCAAATTATCATTATCAAAATATTTCTCATCACTAGTTTCCTTGGCTATATTTTATTAATTTGGCAAATTTTAAGATCTTTATGGATCTACTTATGCAATGTGAGTAGTTGCAAATGCCATCTTATATCAGGAGAATGTATGTTTTTCAATGTGGCCCTCTATTCAATAAGTTTAGGACCCCTGGTTTGATTCATCATTTTGGTGTCTTCTATTGGAAATAAAAACTGATTGCTATCCTATTTCAAACAAATTTTTGGAAAGAAAGAAATTGTTGCAAATATTTACAAAACCAAAAAATTACATCTAGTTGTCCTCATCAAAATAGCTATTACTGTCATTTTGAAAATGTACTAAAAATAGCTTGCTAAGGAAAAATTAGAACAGTATTTAGAATTTCAGTTTGTAATTTTTCGATACCGAGTGTCTGTAGTCTGCTAAGCCTAATTTTAATGCCTAAAACACTGACACAATAAAAAATGGATGTTAAGATACTTGGTATCTTGAACACATTGTTTTATGCCTTTATTGATATATTCCTGTTTCATAGATTTAGCTTTTGTGAGTGGTAATTCTTTGTTTTCTTTGCAGAAATAAAAATGATATTGTGAAGATTAAGCGATCTTTGAAAGTTGCTAAAACAAAAGTTAAGACAGCTATGAAAGAAGTGCAACAAGTTAAATGGCAGCAAAGTAGCTGCAAGAAACTTTTATTAAATGATTTATACAATATGGAAGTACAAAAGCATGACTCTTCACCTGATACTGCTATACACAATCAATCTTCCAATAATATCAAAATTTCTTAAAGTTTCTAAATTTTTTTATCTAAATATTCAATCCAATACACAATTAAAGTATAGTTAAAAATATATAAATTTAAGGGGAAGGAGGTTTTGTTTTAATGATGTAACATATAGTGTAAATAAATTATGTAACCTTTTTTGTACAAGATCAGTATTTTTTGGAAGACAAAAATAATTTCCTTTTATCTTTCATTTATCTCAGTTTTTTACTTGTCTTAGTGAAATTTTGATGCACATTTTGTTTGACCCATGTAAATCTGCAACTCAAATGCAGGGTTTTCAATATATTTTCCACTTGGCAGTTAGAATTGTGTTCTAGTCAGACTGATATTGAGTCTGAAAATTCAAGCTTCTAATGATTTTTGCAATGTTATTCAATTTTAATTACTTTCATTCCATACTTCAGTTATGGCATTTCAAAAATCCTTAGAGGCTTTGCTTTTTAGACACTGGTTTGCTGGACTCACCGAGAAATGTTACCATCTATCGGTCTCGGAGGTGTCAAGTTGCAAGAAAAGGATCTTTGAAGTATGCATTTTCAAATAATTTAACCTTTAGACTACGACTTTATTTCCAAATTTCGTTATCCCGTCTCGGAACAGCAGATTTCTCCTGACTTCCTTCCTCTTACAGAATTTGGGCGAGAGTCGTGAATGACGTTTACAACTGACCACATAGTGCGCGCTTTCCTTTCATAGTGTTGTCCCAAAACCGCTCAATATAAATTGGGGAACAGAATGGTTGCACGATTTATGAATCTCCTCTTGGATTTGTTACTTTTCAATTAAATGCACTCTTTTCAACCCCACTTGATGCTTTATTCAAAAAACTGTATGAGGTTTGGATTAAAATTCGTTTATGGAAGTCTGGACAATATCAAATGTTTATTTTACTTATTATATTAATTAGTATTTTAATGACTGGTTTTGATAAAAGCACAAATCATATTTAAATTAAATACAATATTTTGATAGTTCATTTCTAAAATTATCTGATTTTGTAAAATCGTTTTTATCATTCATAATCTTATTTTAGGGTAAAAAATATTTTGCCAAGTGCTAACATTACAAAACCAATCTAAATGGGAAATATTTTCTATTTAAATAATTAATATATAAAACAAACACATAAGGATTAATCTGGTTTTGTTTTCTTTATGAGTATTATTTTATGAGTTTGATAAAAATGATTAAATGAAATGAATGTTTGCTTGACAAGTGGTATTCAATAGGCTTAATACCTTATGATAAAAAGCTCTTACTACTGTTCTTTCAAAATATCTTTTTTAATTGCGTTAGGCAGGGCCCGATTTAGAAAATTTGGTATAGTAGGCACAACACGCAGGAAGGGGCCCCTCCCTCATATTATTTGTTCATCACAAAAACTAATTTTATAACAATAATTGGTACTTACGTATTTGACTGTTGACCGTTTCACAGATGTCACCAAAAAGTTTGAGAAAATCGTGACATTACTTATAACTCTTGACAAAACAAAATAAAGCAGATGAAAATTAAAACGTAATAGATAATTAATGTAATTACAAGAATGTGATAGTGGGGGAAACAGTCAACGTTCATTTACGTAACTACCCAATAATTTATGTAACTACTTAAAAACTTTTTATAATTTTTAGATACTTTTGAAACTTAGGGGCCCTCTAAATTATGGGGGCCCTAGGCCCGTGCCTCACGGGCCTAATGGTAAATCAGGGCCTGGCCTTAGGAAACACCTTACCTTTATTTTCTAAACTTTACTAAGCTGACATATTTGATAATTCGTATGTAAATATTGTCACTGTTATACGAATTTTATGCAAAACTTGTGATCTTTCATAGTATTATAAAAGCGGTTGCAATCTGTTGTACCAGAATTCCCGCTCTCACTTGTTTGATCATGTACTCGCTTACTTGATCTCTCTCGATCAAGTTATTATATTTACTTTTAAATGTTATTAGTAAATATCCATTGACTGTAATCTTTTGTAAATTTAAATTAAAATTCATTTGTTATAATTTTGAATATATTCTAGTTTGGATATTTAAAAACTTCGTCATGTGTACTTCTCTTGACTTAAGTTTATAGCAGCAAAATAGAAAGTAATGGTTTATTTTAACTCACTGTGTGGACTCTCAAATTGAATGGAACTCCTGTTAATTCTTGCTTTAACATGTATTGAAAAGTAATTGGTTCTTATTCCAATAGATGTTGTAAAGGTTTTAATTCACTTTGAAAATCAGTTTTAGAATTCAGTCATACACAAGAGAAGATATATAAACCGACTAAATTTCCCTTCTACGATAAAAAACGGATGAAAAATTTTAGCAGTGGAGTTTGATACAAAAGAAAAACGAAACTCAAACTTTAAAAACATATTTATTTAAAAAGAAAGTGAATTTGACATAACAATTGAGTGTCGAGGTCAAATCTTCAACGAGCCAACTGAAAAGTAACCCACCTAACCTGGAGGGTACAAACTACAAACACAATCAATACATGCTCAGATACATAAATACAGTTGTCAACTCGGCAAAAATAGACTACGGCACCAGGATTTTGCAGAACATACCGAGAAAAACAGTGAAGTTACGATTGTAACTTGTTACAATCACAACTCTAATTTAGTTTTTCAGAATATTAGGGCATACAACTCGACTCCCAGGAAAAGTAAACACGTTGAGTCGTAGTGTTCAAATACATGCTAAAGGAAAGTGTTATGTAAGCATGTAAAAAATAAATAAAAATTAGGTAATTAATTTTCCTAACAAAAACTTGGGTCACAAAAAAAATTTATAAAATTAAAAAATCATCTTTAAAATAAAAAAAAATTAAGAGATCATGGTTCCACCTAAAATATTGAATGTTTAGGTACACAATCAAAACGCTGTTGTAAAAATAAATTATAGGAATAGTTCGAATAATTTTTGGCAAATAGAAAACACGTGATCACATTCTATCATTATGTTACGGTCATGAAATGAGGTTGCTTCTTTTATATTAAAATAAAGCCCTCAAGAGCACATCTTATTTAGAAGTTTACAAGCATCACAATTCCGAGGTACTGGAATGATCTTTACTGTCATTCTTTTTTACCCTCGTCTATACTGCTTTTTGCTTCCACCCTCAATGTCTTGTGTTTGGCGCAGCTTCACCATAAGACCTGAAACCAACCAATATTAAAATAACATAAATGTAGCAATTTTAAAATGCTTAGTAAACTTGAAAATTTCAGGGCTCCTAACAGGTTTCAAGGTCCAAAAAGGTGAAAAAAAAGTGACAAATTAAACCAAAAAGTGACTAATCGAGCAAAAAAAAAAGTAACAAATAACAATAATGCTAAACATATTATAGTATAAAGATAAAATAAAAAGATCATCCCAAGCTACCCCTATCTTTTCTTTTTCTTTCTTTGGAAGGATATTTTTATTTTCTTCATTTAAAAATTACATCATTTTAAAATATTAACATAAATTATAAAAAAAAATCGGAATTATGATTTTTTAATTTGTTTATTTTTGACACAGCTTGAAGAATTTCTTCCTTTTCTTTGAAAAATGTCTTAATTTTTGTTGTTGAAAAAGACTAAAATTAATTTTGTCTTTTTCTTCTCTGTTAAGTTCTGGTTTGAACTTTCTGATAAAATCATCAACGGGCAAAATAAAAAACAAAGTTTTTACTCAAAAACAAGTCAGGAGAGCAGTTACAACGTTAGGTCAGCATAACTGGAGAAGAGTACTTCAGAAACAAAATATCAACCTTATATATACAAAAATACAGTTATGAACACAGTTAATAAGATTTAATTATATGCAAAAATAGGATACTCCTCTCCCATTGGTCACAACTGATGACGTCACTGAAAAAGGGGCGGGGTTGCGGTTTCCCGCGAAGTTTGTTTTTAACTGGTGTGGCCACACCTCGCCATATTGACAAGACTGTTTACCAACAGGAAAAACGCCTCTTGGGCGGACATTTTCTAAACGGAGAAGGACGTGGGAATTCTAGTAAGTTCTCTGATAATATAACTTATTTAAATATACTTAACCAACAAGTGGCCTTCCTCCCGCGTTCTTCAATGCTCCTATATCTTTTAGGAATAAAAAAAATACATTCAATGCAAAACTTCAAAATATGTACTAGTTCTTTACTTAAGGATATCTTAAAAATTACAAATGCTAATATAAATAAAAGTAGTATTCATTCTACTTAAATAAATATAATTATTCAATTTCTTTCAAATACCACATTACAAAAATTTTGTAAACCTTCTTTTGGTAGTGGTTTGGTGAAAACATCAGCTAAATTTTGTTTGGAAGCAACATGTTTTAAACTAAATATTTTCTTATAAATTAAATTTCTAATAAAATGGAACTTGACATCTATGTGCTTGGTCCTATTATTTTCTATTGGGGAGTTCGAAAAATCTATTGCAGCTCTATTGTCACATAACAGTTCTTTACTAAACGGGTTAACTTCCGGTAGCGAATGTTCTTTACATTCTTCCAGAATTCTGGAAACCCACAGCAACTCTTTGGCTGCATCAGTCAATGTTAGGAACTCGGCCTCCATTGTAGATAGTGTTACGCACTTGTGTTTAAATGCACGCCACAAAATTGGAACTTGATCGATGAACAACATAATTCCACCCATAGAAATGCGGTCGTCCCTGTTAGTCGCAAAATCCGAATCACTGTAGCATCTAATTTTGAGGTCTTTGATATTGGACATGTTGAGTCTTAGATCTTTAGTAGTTTCAACATACCCCAGGAGCTTCATCAAGCTGTTCCAGTGAGCTCTGCCTGGATTCTGTTGGAATTGCAATAGGATGTTGACGGCGTAGGCGATGTCAGGTCTGGTGCGGCTTGCAAGATATGACAAACAGCCGATGACACTTCGGTATGGCAGTTTGGTCATTTCTTTCCTTTCGTCTTCGGTGTTAGGACAGTCAAGTTTTGAAAGAATTATACCCTTTGGAATGGGAAGCGACGACATTGGGAATCTAAAATTTCTAAAGGTGTTGCACACTTTTTCGATGTAGGGTTTCTGGTGTAACATGAGATTACCATCGTGTTCTTCAAATTGTACACCTAACAGCTTCTGTGTTCTTCCTAAGGTCTTCAAATCGAATTTAGATCCTAGTATTCTTGTTATTTCTTTTGTAGTGTCCTCCGTTTTTCCGAAAACTACGATGTCATCCACGTAAAGTAGAAGCAAACCTTTTCCCTTATACGTATATACGCAGTTGCACCATTTAAATTTCTTGAACCCCAATGTCTCTAAAATGCTGTGTACTTCAAAGAACCATTCGCGTCCACTTTGGTGGAGTCCGTACAGGGCTTTCTCCAACTTGCAGACGTGGCTCGGGAACTTTGTGTTTACGAATCCCTTGGGTTGGTCCATGTAGATCTCTTCGCTAAGATTTGCGTATAAATACGCGTTCTTTACGTCAAGTTGACAATGAGACCATCCTAGTAGGCAAACTAATACTGCAAAGAACAGGCGTATGATCAAGAAGTTCACAACAGGACTAAAAACTTCGTCGTAGGTCTCCCCTTTTCGCTGTTTGAAGCCTTGGGCTACCAGACGGGCTTTATACCTCACGATTTCGTTTTTCTCGTTAGTCTTCGTTGAATATACCCAGCGGTTTCCTAGGGTGGCCTTGCACCCGTTCGGTAAAAGTGTCCATACTTCCCGTTGTTGCATCATCTTCATTTCTTCTTCCATCGCCTGTTGCCATTTGTCTTTGAGTGGAGATTTCATGGCTTCTTTAAAATTCCCTAGGATTGATATTTCGATGTGGCATGCTTCCGGCGAATTTCCATCATCATCCGAGGAACCTTTCCCGAGTACTGGTTTTTACCGCTAAAGTTGAAGAAACTGGGATTAAACGTGATATTACGGGATCTGCAGTACGTCTCAGCGTCCTTATTGGATCTTAAACGAGTACTTGTTCCTTGTACCCCGTAATATACATCTGTCCTTGATCCATCAGGTCTGGGGACCGCTTGACGGAACCAGTCGATATCTTCACAGGATATCTGTGCAGGTTGGCTTTCTTCTCGGCTTTGTTCAGGTTCTTCATCTGAATCTTCGTCTTTCGAATAATTCAGATGATGGCCCAGGACAGCTTCCACTTTCTTTTCCGGCAATTTTTCGTTGAATGATACATTGATCGTTTCTACGACTCGTTTTTCTTCGGGTATCCAGATTCTGTAGCCTTTCGTTCGTTCAGCATATCCCACCATTATCCCTTTCTTCGTTCTCATGTTGAGTTTGCTCCTCATTGTTTTAGGGATTCCGACGAAGGCTGTGCTACCAAAAATCTTCAAATGCTTCACTGAGGGTGTTCTTCCGCCGTAAAGTTCGAATGGCGTCTTCTGCGAGTTGCCATGACAAACTCGGTTCCAGGTGTATGTGAAGGTTAACAGGGCTTCTGCTCAAAATCGGTCAGGTAGTCCACTTTGCTTCAGAAGGGCCTTTACACCGTCCAGCGCTGTATAATTGTAGCGTTCACTCACGCCGTTCATTTCAGGACTGTATGTGTTCGTGCGCTCGCCTTTAATTCCTTGGGACTGTAGATACCCTTCAAATTCTTTATTGCAGAACTCCTTCCCTTGGTCAGTCCTTATATTGAGTATCTTCGAGTTCTGGAAGCGCTCTGCTCTTGTCTGGAACCTCTTGAATAAATCAAAAACTTCATCTTTTCGTTTCATAGGGAATACTGTGACCTTTCTGGAGTAGTCATCTGTAATTGTGAGGAAGTATCTGTTTCCCCCTAGTGAAAAGGTTGTCAGTGGTCCGCACACATCCATGTGTAGTAACTGTAAGGGTCTAGTAGACCGAATTTTGGATATCGACTTAAACGATTTTCTTCTAGTTTTGGCTAATTTGCAGTCTTTGCATTTAGAACTTGCTTCCTTGAATTTTGGTAAGCCTCTTACGCTCTCATTCTTGCTTGTCGATATGATATATTGATTGTTCACGTGTGAGAAGCGCCTGTGCCAAATTTCAAGCTCCTTGTCTGCAGCTGTCGATACATTCAGGGTTTCTTTTATTTCTGCATTTTTCTTAGGATATTCGGGCTTCAGAAAGTATAGTACATCCTTCTTGAATGCCGAGTACATGAAAGTATTGTTCGTGTCAAATACATCAATTTTATCACCCTTGCCAATAAATTTGATTCCAGTCTTGGCACTTGCTGATCCGGATATTAGGTTTATGTTGTATAATGTAATCGCCCATAGAACTCTTTGTATCTTTCTTTGTGCTGCTAGGGCTGAGTCATTCATTCCAGGCAGCATGTGTGAATGTTCTATAGCTTTCTTGTACGTCCGTCTCAATATACAAGAATCCTATTGGTTAATTCTGCAATCCCCTCAAATCTGTATATATATGTGTTGTGTCTTCAATAAATACTCTCTTTCTCTTTTGCGATCCACATGGCCTGTGTCATTCCTTTCCTCTGAAGGAATCGTATTTAACAGCAGAGCGTGGTTCCCTGTTTTCAAGTGGGGTCGCTTGTTTATTTTCTTTCGCTTCTACGGCTGTTGAGAAGCGGGGGAAAAGGCGTGAGGAAATTTTTGCTGCTACTATTTTATTTTTCGGAGCAATGGCTTTTTTGTCAAAGGAGGTGTACGCTTTGGTTCCCTTCGATGGACAGAATTTCTCAATATGGTCAAGGAGAGTGAAAGCTGTATTTTGTGCGAAGCAGTTAGATGCATTCTTGGAGGCAGATCCCGCAGAAGATGCAGAAGCAGACGAGACTGTTAAGGCGAAAAGGGCCTACGCTTTCCTGCTGACACTTTTGAGCGATCAAATTCTTGTTTCTCTGCAGACTGAGACCACAGCATGTAAAATCTGGAAGAAGTTGGAACTGAAATATGACAATAAAGGAGCTGTGAACCAAATTCTTGCTCGCAAACGCTTGGCCACCTTACAGAAAGCCAGTGATGTGCCTATGCGACAGCATATTGATAGTGTGACAAGTCTCGTTAGTGATCTACGTATGTCTGGAGCGGAGGTCAATGACATGGATGTCATTGTCTACATTTTGATGTCACTTCCTCCCGAGTTCGAGACCGTCAAAGTGGCTTTGGAGAATCAGCCAAGTGCAAACCTAACGTTGGACTTTGTGACTCAACGTCTGTTGGATGCAGAGGCTTTGTCAAGAGATTTCAGACACTCAGTCAAATCACGGAAATATCCAGGAGAAAATGCTGCCTTTCCTGCCAAGAAGGATTACTTTTGCCAAAACTGTAAAAGAAAAGGACATACAGCGAAGTTTTGCCGAAAGAAGGTGACGTGCTACAATTGCGGGAAGAGCGGTCACATGAAGAGAGACTGTAAAAGTCAACCTAATTCAGATGAAAGACATGCCTCAACTGCAGTGTCTTTTGTTGTGGGAAGCTCTACACGAGAAAGCTTCATCGTAGACTCTGGTGCTACATCCCATATGTGCTCAAAAGGGAGTGGTTTTCTAAATTAAGTCCGTCATCAGGCAGTATTAAATGCGCTTCAAAGACTGCTAAACTGGAAGTGGAAGTGGAAGGTGTTGGTGTAATCATCGGAAAAACTTCAAATGGCAAGGAGATTACCCTGAAAGATGTCTTATATGTTCCGAATCTGAGTGGACAGTTAATTTCTGTGCGAAAAATAGAAAGTGCAGGTTTCAGTCTGGTGTTTGAAAACCAAAAGGTTTTAGTGAAAAATAAGACTGAACACACTTTATACTTGGTAATCGCGATAGTTCGGGACAGTATATTTGTGATTTTGTGCCACGTGTTGAAAGTGCTTTTCTTGTGGAAGAAAAAGAATTGTGGCATCGCAGGCTTGGTCATCCTTGTGATCATGTGCTTAAGAAATTAGGATTTCCGACTCCGACTTCATTTTGTGAAGTTTGCTCTCATGCAAAGCAAAGTGCCTCACCATTGGGGAAAGGTCCTAGAAAGAGGGAAAAAGAGCCTTTCAAAAAAATTCACACGGATATATGTGGGCCAATTGATCCAGAAACCTATGCAGGTGAGCGTTACTTTATGACTATTATTGATGATTTTTCGCGTTTTACGGAAGTTAGATTATTGAAACGTAAAAGCGAAGTAATTGAAGAGCTAAAATTTTTCTTTAAGTCAAATCCTTCGATTCGTATTTTAAGGTGTGATAATGCAAAAGAATACATGTCTGGTGAAATTTTAAAATGTGCTACAGATGCCGGTATAGTCATTGATCCATCCCCACCTTACGTTCCAGCATTGAACGGTGTGGCTGAACGTGCTAATAGATCCCTTATAGAAAAAGGGCGGGCAATGATTTTTGAGTCTGCTTTACCCAAAAGTTTCTGGGGTTTAGCGATTCTCACTGCCGCATACATTAAAAATAGGCTGCCCAGTACTGTTGATAACTTTTCACCATACTTTCTGAAATTTGGTGAAAATCCTGATCTAAGGAATATGCATGTGTTTGGGTGCGATGCATACATGCTTGTGCCTTCTTCTCAAAGGAAGAAACTTGATCCCAAAAGCAAGAGGATGCTTTTTGTGGGATACTCCTCAATGGGTTTTAGACTGATGGATCCTGACACTCGTAGAATTTGTGTATCTAAAGATGTTAAGTTTGATGAACGTAAGATTCGCGACAAGCGTCAAAGGTTCGTCGCTGATGAAGTAGATCAGTCAGTTAACGAGCTCGATGTACTCGAGGACAACAAGAGTGAAAGTGAGAACGACGATGTAGATCCGATTGAACCGAGACGATCTTCGAGACAAACCAAGGAGCCTGTTAGATTTCCACATCCTGAAGTGTATGATGCAATGTTCGCCGACGAGTCTTTGACTTTTGACGACATCGCATCTCTACCCAATGACGAGCAACTCCTGTGGAGAATTGCTATGGACGAGGAAATGGAAAGCATGAGGTTCAACGATGTCTGGGATCTTGAAACCCTACCACCAGATAAACAATCTATTTCGTGCAAGTGGGTCCTCAACAAGAAGAGAAACGGTAAGCATAAAGCTCGTTTAGTAGCTAGAGGATTTTTGCAAAAAGAAGGAATTGATTATACTGAGACTTTTTCTCCTGTAATCAGTATGCCTACTTTAAGATTAATTCTTGTATTAATTGTGAAAGAAAACCTTTGTGTTTTTGTTCTTGATGTAAAAACTGCATTTTTGAATGATAAATTAAATGAATTAATTTATATGGATCAACCTAAGGGGTATGATGATAACAGTGGGAAGAAATGTAAACTTAAAAGAAGTTTGTATGGATTAAAACAAGCACCACGTCAATGGTTTAGAAAGTTCTTGGAATTTGTAATAAAACTTAATTTTATACAACTGGGGTAAATGAACCTTGTATTTTTGTACGATATGAAAACGAAAAGAAAATTGTTATAGCACTTTATGTAGATGATTTATTAATAGCAGGTTCAGATGTTACAGAAAATAATATTGTGATATCATTGTTATCTAAGGAATTTCAAATGTCTAAATCTGAAAGTGCAACTGAATTTTTAGGAATTCGTTTGGAATTTAATTCGGATAAGTTGATAATGGATCAGGAATTGTATATTGTAAAATTACTGAAAAAGTTTAACATGTTAGATTGTTAACCTAGTGTTCTTCCTATGGATCCTAAATCAACGTTAGCCGATTTTGAGAAAGGTGATGTATTTGATGGACCCTATCGAGAACTTGTAGGATCGTTACTTTATTTAGCTTATGTATCTAGACCTGATATTTTGTATGCTGTAAATTGTTTAAGTCAACTTCAAGAGCATCCAACTAATGCTGGATGGTGTGCTTTAAAGAAAATATTAAGGTATTTAAAAGGTACTGCTAACTTAAAACTTGAGTACTATAAGGATTCAAATGATTATCAAATGTCTATGTATGTAGATGCTGATTGGGGTTCTAATCCAAATGATAGAAAATCAATTTCTGGTTATGTGATTCTGTTTTGTAATTCTCCAATCTTCTGGTCTTGTAATAAACAAAAATGTATTGCTCTCTCATCTACTGAAGCTGAAGTAATAGCATTAAGTAAAGGTATTCAGGACCTTTTGTGGTTGAAAAGTGTAGCTTCAGAAATTATTGATGTTTTAGATCTTATTGTGTTTGAAGATAATCTTGTATTAAATGTATAACAAATGAAAATAATCATGGTAGATTGAAACATATCGATATTAAATTAAAATATATTCGTAATGTAATTTGCAAAAATATCAGAATTGAATATGTTCCGTCTGATCACCAAATTGCTGATATGTTAACTAAAGCATTGCCTAGAGTGAAATTTAATGAACTTTTGTCATTGTGCAATTTTAAGAGGTAATGTGCATGTTTATTATGTAGATACCAATGTGAAATATGTAATGTTTGTTTTCTTTAGTAATGTTCGATTAAGGGCGGGTGTTGTATAATGTAATCGCCCATAGAACTCTTTGTATCTTTCTTCCAGGCAGCATGTGTGAATGTTCTATAGCTTTCATATAGCGTCTGTTCTATAGCGTCTCAATATACAAGAATCCTATTGGTTAATTCTGCAATCCCTTCAAATCTGTTTATATATATGTGTGTGTTGTGTCTTCAATAAATACTCTCTTTCGCGATCCACATGGCCTGTGTCATTCCTTTCCTCTGAAGGAATCTTATTTAACAGTTTCTTCTCAGAGTTGGAGATTATAGGACGTTTTTAAGTATGATGTGTTTCCGTGTCTGGTGATCATCTCGACGTTTCCTTTTCCTTCTACAGGGCCTGTTGCATTTCCGACTGCTAGTGTCATGCTGGTGTTGGTTACCGGTTCGTAGTCGGTGAATAACGCTCGGTTGTTGCAAAAATGGCTTGTTACTCCAGTGTCGAAAACCCATGACAAATAATCGACATTTTGTTTTCCATGGTTCAGATGAGCTTCTATGATATTGTTCTTGGGGTTGTTCTTGTCCGTCCAGGTACACTCCGAAATTAAATGTCCCATCCTCTTGCACCTAAAGCAAGGACCCTTTTTCTTTACACTGGTTTTCCATCTTTGAGAACTTCCGAGTCGGGAAACTTCCGCCTTCAGTGCTATGCCACTCGTAGATTCTATATCCCCAATGCGTTGTTTTATCAGACTTTCTTCAAGAATAAGTTATTTTAGTAATTGGTCAAATTTGAAGTCGGTATTTGACCACCTGTAGATGGTCTGGACAATTCCTTGGTATTCAACTGGCAAGTATCGTATCAGTTGAAAAGCTTGATAAAGGTCTTCTAAAGGGTGTCCGGCATCCTGTAGTTGACGCACTATCCCCCTCGTTCGAGCGGCAAACAGTCCGATCTCTTCACCTTCGAACTTTCAGTTGAAGAATTCGTCCAGCAAAGACACTATTCTTGCACGGCTGTCTGGTCTAAAAATGCTCCTTCAGGATTCTCCAGGCCTCCTTACCGTCTTCTATTCCGGTCTGCAACGTTCGGTACTCTGCTTGTTCATGTAAATGGTGGAGAAGGCACGGTTTTTCCTAATTTCAAAGTCACGGAGGTCCTTTGAAGTGGCGGTAGAGCCAGGTTCAGATTCCTTTCCAATGATGAACGACCACGAGCCTCTGTCCATCAATAAAACCTTCACATCTTCGGCCCATGTTGAATAGTTGCTTTGGTTCAACTTTGTAAACGTTGCTTCCATGACTTTCAGTCTCGGGGCCTCCCGTCGTTGGCGTCCTCAAAAAAAATTACTTCAGTGGGCTATGTCTAGCGGCCCATAACCGTGTTAAGTTCTGGTTTGAACTTTCTGATAAAATCATCAACGGGCAAAATAAAAAACAAAGTTTTTACTCTAAAACAAGTCAGGAGAGCAGTTACAACGTTAGGTCAGCATAACTGGAGAAGAGTACTTCAGAAACAAAATATCAACCTTATATATACAAAAATACAGTTATGAACACAGTTAATAAGATTTAATTATATGCAAAAATAGGATACTCCTCTCCCATTGGTTACAACTGATGACGTCACTGAAAAAGGGGCGGGGTTGCGGTTTCCCGCGAAGTTTGTTTTTAACTGGTGTGGCCACACCTCGCCATATTGACAAGACTGTTTACCAACAGGAAAAACGCCTCTTGGGCGGACATTTTCTAAACGGAGAAGGACGTGGGAATTCTAGTAAGTTCTCTGATAATATAACTTATTTAAATATACTTAACCAACATTCTCAATAGAAGAATGTGCATTTTTTTTAAGTCTGTCTTTGCTTACCAGCATCATCTGAGACTTGAGCTGTTCCTTCAATCATTGCCTGAACAAGTGCTGCTTCCTTTAATAATTTTGAAGCACTATCCAACGGCTCATCCTCTTCCTTACGCATAATTTTAAATTATTGTTCTTCTATCACCATTCTTTTCTTTGCCAGCTGCTTTACATTTTTTTCTCTGCTTCCAGTTTATATTTTTCTTCCCAGTCCATCTCTAAATTTTCTTGTGCCTTACGTTTAATATCACTCTTTATTAAAAAAAAAGTTTCCGCCGCCGCAGGATTGAAAACTGTGCTGTTTAGCTCGATTCTTAGACAGTTTCCCTAGAAAGTTCGGATCAGAAAAATATGAAATTAACATTGTTTGTTCATTATTGTATTCCCTGTACAATTATTAAGATTTTTTTCCGATGCGGCTATTAGTTTAGGGTTTATTAAGAGTCAAAATTGAAGAAGCGAAATTTCTTCCGCGAGTGAACAAAACACATACAAATTTTCAGTCTTAAGCCTTGAGTTTTTTTTAAAAAAGTACATCTCAACGTAAATTTTTGCAGCTCGTTGAGTATTTTTAAAAATTCTAGCTTGGTTCTTGGTAATATTTCTTTTGAAATTCGGGAAAAATCGGGACATTTTCGTTACTTTTTTTTTTTAACTGTCATATCTATATCTTATTACTATTAGTTTTTAATTTTGAAAATATCGCAGTATACCTCAGAATGTACTCTTTCTTACGGTACAATTATTTCTAAAATTGGTTCATAAATAAATTCGATGCAATCAAAAGTTAGTCACAAATTTCATATTTTTTAGTTCGCGGAGAAGGTTTTGCAGTCAGGTGTGGGTTGTATTTCTGACTATCGTGTTTGCCAAATATCAAATTTATCGTAGCAACAATTACCATAAAACGATTTCTTTTCATTTGGCGAGGAAAATGGCTCGCTTTTTATCACTCTGCTCTCAGACGGTTTACGGACAAAGTACAGATTGTAAAGTTAGGAGATTAACACGGTTTACTTAAAATTGTACAGGAAAAAAGATGTAGAAGGTTTTTTACTGATGCGGCTATTAGTTTAGGGTGCAATAAGTGTAAAGTAAAAAAAAAGTGAAATAACTTGCGAAAGGAGTATTGGTTTGCGAAGCAAACCAAACGGGACTACGTAGCAATTCCCGAGGGTGGTCAAGCATAACCGAAGAGGTTGCGAAGCCCTCGCTGTGACATCACGTACCGGAAAGTCAACTCAGGATTATACGAATTATTAATTATACGATTATTTATTGTACGAATTATTAATTACAGGATTATACGAATTATTTCTTTTCCCTGCATCAAAGCGATTTCCGGAGTGAACCAATGATTACGCGGAGTTGCGGATTTTTGATTCTTTAGCGTAGAAACTCTGGAAGTTTCGGAGCACTTGGCAACTCTGCTAATGTCTAGCAGTCTGAAAAAATGGTTCCAGTAAACATCAATATGCTTCATTCTTAATCCTTCTACCTCAAATTCTCTTGAGTAATTTCCACTCATCCAGTAGTATGTCTGTTGGGACATCCCATAGCATTGCTCTTGCAAATTCTAATACTTGTCGAACACTCTCGCTACTGAGTCTCTCAAGAGGACCAAGACAGGATAAACTTTTAAGGAGAGATGAACTGAAGGAGGACTTCTTCAAAAGATATTTAACACTGGCACTGTAATGATTCTGAGCCCTTAGAAAAAATAAATTCCTTTCCTTCTCTTTCGCATTCTGTAGCGCTCTAGAAATTTGATCTCCATCACAATATCTGTCTGAGGCAACAGTTTCTGAGGACATTATCTTCCAATTTAGCCATTTTCAAACCTCGAATAAATTCTCTCTCTTTGTAGATCCTACCCAAAATTGTTCTTGTCAACAATTCAAGTTGAGAATGCAGGGTTTAAGTTTTAGAGGTTCTTTTTCTGAAGAAATTCGGTCACACGATTAAATATACTTGTACTTGATACGACAAATATCACTTCAGCCTTCATAGTTTCTCTTCTAAGTAAATGAACAATATTTTTATTGCCTGATCTTTGTATCATGTTTGGCTTCTTTATTGGAATATAGTCAAGGAAATACTTTCGCACTGCAATCCACTGTTTAAGTAACCTTTCAGCAGCTGGCTTTAGGCTTAGCCACCTGCTTGAACAATGCTTTATGAAATGGTGAGTAGGAATTTTCAAGTCTTCTTGAATTTATTTGCATGCTGACCAACGCTTAGGCCACTGATCAAAAAATCTGTGAATAGTTAAAACTAGTTCAGACACATCTTCCCCAAGCTCTTTTAGACCTTTAAGAAAAGCCTTATGTATTGTGTGAATATTACATGTCCCAATGTTAATTAGTTCTTTTTTTCGGGTAGAAAGTAATGAGTCACTAATAGTTTCTGACTTTCACTAAAAAAACTCAAGAATTTGTAATAATCAACTTCCGATGATAACTGAGAATGATTTTCAATACGTTTGCAACGCTCTTTTAATATTTAACCTTCTGGATACAGAGTCGGACGAAATTTTTGCAATCTCTGGTTACGGAGGGGTTCGGAATCTTTCAGATCTCAAACTCCTGAAGAAACGGCTGAAGTCCATTAAGATTTCCATGCCCTCATTTCTGTTCTACAAAGAGAGCAGCGCGTGAATAGCCTCCGTTACGCAGACAGGAATGTCGGGGTTCTCGATGTGGAGCTTCGAGCGCTTAGAATGTGTAAGAGGTTAATGATATATTCCCTTAAAAACTTTGCCAAAGACAACTTCGAGTGTAAATGATCATACATATTGAAGATTCCACCGTCCTTTCAGAGTTTACCCGTGACGTATAAGTGAACACTGGCATCGATCACCATTTACGAGCTGTCAACGTCTGACCACCTAGAGAGTTCCTCCTTTTGTTTGACCCTGTCGATCGGTGATATCTGTCTTGTGCCAAATGATACGCCACACAATACTATGAAAAGAAAACGTTAGTCGTAAATGCCACTCAAGTTCTATCACTCAAGTTAGGTAATTAGGTACGAGAGGTCGGACATGCAAATGGCACGGCTTCACTTAAACTTCGCCGCTTCGTTTTAATAATAGCCTTTTCCCATGGGAAAATTTCCAGAATTTGCTGCTAATACACCGCGGGCAACATTAAATATCCTTTTACAATTGAAACGGTACGGTCTTGAATCCATTCTTGCGGTGGAAAGTATTTCGAAATTGAATTCGTGCAAACCCTGTTCTTTTTTTAGAAAAAATGGATTTTTTTAATTGCGCGCCAAAAATTTTTCTTCTTTAAATAGAATTTCAGAACTTAAAACCCCTGAAAAGGTGACAAATTGTCAAAAAGGTGACAAAAAATAAAAAGGTGACGTGTTAGGAGCCTTGAAATATAAAATTTTCTCATTCTTCAAAGTACTTTTGTGCAAATCAGGTGAAATTCAACCAATGCATAATTGGCAACTTGTAAAGTAAAATATTTAAAGTTAGTCTGAAATTTCGAATATGAGTAGTGATTATCACCATTAGTCACTGAAGGTCTAAATTTATGAAACCGGCTTGAGTATACTTCTGCAGCTGTTGCGAATAAGTGGTATATAATACTGCGTAACATTTAATACAAAAAGCAGGTTGGTTGGATTTGATTCTCTTGATCATTTCTTGCAACGCTAAAGCTAGTTAAATCTACTGAAAGCAAGAAGTATTGAAGTAATTCAAAACCCAAGTGGTGTGATAAGAAATACTGTAAGCATTCCTTCATTAGTGGTGTTATGTTGTGTAATTAGACTTCATAAATAGAACTAGTAATTCATGAGAAACTATTGGTGTCCAGTAAGTCAGCATTACCTGGGGACCCGCTGGATCATAGCAAGAGACTGGGGCTTCCCGTCAGAGGAGGCGGGGATGGACTTGCCTGGGACCTGCTATCTTCTCACCAGAGCAAGTATCTCGGCATTTACGTTGACTAGCGTTCGGGTCACTCGGGAATCGTCCATTTCTATCCTCTTCTCCCATTTGGACAATACAGAAAGGAGGCTAAGCAATCCTTTTTGTTAGAACAAGAACCCCTTTTCACCTTGACTCTAGCCAATCCTACAGAAATCCCCAAGTTCCACCCATACACAAGATGAAGCGAGGGCCATCAAAGATCATAACAGTTCCGATAATATCTAAGAAAAACTTCTTTGGTGGTCCGCACGAGAATCATTTGTGCCCCTCAAGTCAGATTGCTGCATGGTCATTAAGTCATTCTACCAATGATAAAGGAATATAAAAATATTATCTGTTTACACAGATGTCATCAGTTAAAATGAAGGAATGCGATAATCATAGTTCAGATTTGTGACTAGGGATAATTTTGTTTGAAATATTCCAAGCTTTCTGCTCTCTATACGTAGTAAATATACTGGAAAAAGCGTGAGAAACTAGTATTCATTCCTCCTATTTCTGAAAAATCCATCATTGCTTATTTCAGGTTATAAGCGTTCATTTAAGATTCCAAAGATTCAAATGCCAGAATAGTACTCTTTGTAACAAAACATATTTTTTCATTTCGTTTTATCACTCTTGAACCAGCAATCTTAGAATTATGAGAAGCAGAAACAAACTTTGAAAAGAAATCATATTAGGTCTTTTTTCTTCTTTCTAGATTTTAGCATGACCACAGTTCTGTTAGTTCTTTGCTACAGATCAGTCATTTGTGCAGTTTATAATCATCTTAAATTTTTATTGCGCTTTAGATTGCTACTTTAAACTTTTGTTTAAATTTGGAGATTAGCAGGTACAGACGATATATAGAGTCACGCAAAACTGGACGCATTTCTTTTCGGATTTACTTCAAGTGAATATTATGGCTGGCCAAGGGGAGGTTATATTAATAATCTATCCTTTTGGATAGATGAGAATGTTAAAGTCGATACTGAATTGGAGCAAGATGTCAATGGAATTGACTTGGGTGATCAATCTATGATGTTGAGAATATTGAAAAGT
This sequence comes from Metellina segmentata, assembly GCA_947359465.1. Lineage (NCBI taxonomy): Eukaryota > Metazoa > Arthropoda > Arachnida > Araneae > Tetragnathidae > Metellina > Metellina segmentata. Next base: position 67,597,271 of record OX375873.1, on the reverse strand, counting down.
GAGAGTGAAGCCCAAATAAAATGGGCTATAGTTTTACTAAATACAATAGCCGTTAACTTGGAGAACTTTAGTAGTTGTCCTGTATACGACCTACAAACTGAATCATTTAAATCATTAGAATTCCTAATAACATATGTCTTCTGTTTTCCTCACATACTTCAAATTATCAATACCTTACATTTAAATATAAAAGCAAATCGGATTAATTATAGTAACTTATACCATAACTACTTAAACTGTCTATTTTAATCATAGATATATTTTTTGTATATCTGGCATTCATAAAAAATAAATAAAATTCACAAACTTAAGATTTTCAAATTAATGTACGAAAATATTCATGAATTATTTTATTAAGTATGGATACAAACTTTGTAAAAACAGCTGTTTCTAACCAAATTCTTACTGTCTTGTAAGACTTTGAAAAACCATCTGATCTAAGTAAAACTAATTTATTTACTCCTCTATAAGTTATGAGAGCGGCAAGTACAGGTCATCGGAGCGCACAGATACAAGAAGGAAGTAGCAAGCCTTTTAGCATTCTTTTAAGGAACCCGCTTGAGCTATGAGTGGAAAAGGAAGAATGGCGCAGCAGCAATCAAAGTGCGCTCTAGCGGTTGCCAGGATAAAGGCACCTCAGAGAAGTACGCCAGTCTATTTAATAGAAAATTATAAAAAAAAGTTACTTATAAATCAGGTATCAAAATATTGTTTGAAGGTTCATTCAAAAAAAATAATACATGTTAGTCTCTGTTATTATAAAAGGAAGTGTTGGTTTGTCTGTTTCTTGCCGCAAAATCCTGAGGATTCTATGGCACTTACAGCAGTGAGATTTGGCACACAGGTAGTCAAAATTATTTGCAATTTTTGGGTCACGGCGAATTTTAAAATTAAATCTAGAACATTTAAAAATAAATTTAATGAAATTTAATCATTATTGAATGTTACAGCATAAAAGAGATCACAGATTCTAAATTTATTGTTTTCGTTTCGATTTTGCGAGGATTTCCCAGCCAGACGATAAAAACAAACAATCTTTTAACTGGAGTCAACTAGCTTTTTTTCTATCTCCAAGACAGTTAAAGATAGAGTAAAAACTTCAGCGGATTTGAAATCTGCGGAAAATTTTACTTTAGATCCATACCTAAAAATATGATTTTCTTTGTATAAAAAACTTTTAAATTGAATATATCTTTTATATTTTCGCACAAGATTGTGACGTCGCGGTAACTTTCCCTTTCCAAAAATAAACAGATTGCATTTCGTGCCCTTCATGTTAAAAAAAAAAATTAGATTTCCTGCCCTTTTCAATTTCAGTGGAGATCAAAAAATAAAAAACATTTTGACAGGTATTGTTTAGTTCTTTTTCGTAAAAGCGAATTCGTTAAAGATAGATTAAAAATTTCAATGGATTTGAAATATGCGGAAAATTTTACACCAGAATAATGCCTTGCATCACAGCGTAGCCACACAGTGGCTAGTTATAGATACTCGTACTAATCGGTGCATTGTTCTATAGTTGTACAGCCTTTTAAAAGAGCTATATTTGATGTATATAGTGAAAATGTATGTCCTGATTTTAAAGCAAATGCATAAAGCTAGTGGCCTTGTATAATTTCAGATACTGTTAATCGCTCTAATCATAATGTTGAATAAGAAACAGCTCCAAAAAGTTAAAGTAAAAAAAGTGAAATCACTTGCAAAAGGAGTATTGGTTTGCGAAGCAAACCAAATGGGATTCAGTAGCAATCCACATGAGTCGGCGAGCAGGGGGCAAAGTCCTCGCTGTGATGTTATGGACCGGAAAGAGAAATCAGGACTATACGAAATATTTAGATAGTCTCGTTGTCCAGGAGATTCACTCTGCGAAAGGAATGTTGGTATTTCAAATTTGGTATTATAAATTTCATTTAATTTATTTTTAAATGTTCTAGATTGAATTTTAAAATTCGCCACGACCCAAAAATGGGATCTGTGAAAGGAATGTTGCTTTGCGAAGCAATCCCAGGGGGTTGGCGAGCAGGGGCGGAGCCCCTAGTTTCATAAACAAATTCATAATTCTTGCATTAAATTATTTTTTATTCCAACTTGAAACCCTTAATATTGGTAATCTAGAATATGGACAATCACAAAACAAATTTAGTAGCAACTACATAGTTTAAAAAACTTGCACAATCAGGCTTTATTCAGTCATAACACATGATAAAGTAAAAAAATATTTAGTTTTGAACTGATTTATTAGTTTCATTTTTTTATAACTTGCCTGTTTTTTTTCTTCTTGGAAGATATCTTTTTTGACTCAAGCATTGAAAAGGCCACTTTTGAGTGTTCTGAGACATTCATTTGCTGTATTTCTTCATCAAACATATAAACTTTAGAAGTACTGCATGATGGCTTACTCTGACTATCAGTCAGTGAAGAAAGGTTTCCAGCAGGTTCAGATGCTTTACAAGTACTGTTTTTCACATATGCATTTTTGGAGGAATTCGTTTTCAGTTTGAATCTTTTAGGCTTGGGTGGTGATTCAATGGAATCCAGAATCACTTCACACTGATCAATTTTATATAATATATTATTCACATCATTCTCTGGAATAACAAATGCTTTACATTCCTTTTGATGCTGTTTCATTACACTGACTAGCCTTTCTAAATTATCTGTATCCATCTCAATAGATTTTATATGTGCTTTCAACTTATACAAGCTTTTGCGATTCCTAAAAGCAGAAATGTAAATATCAAATTAAAATACTATTACACAACAATGCAAATAGACTTGAAAATAAATCAAATTTATTGATAACCCAGTTTTATACTCAGTGTAGCAGCCTAGACTTGTGCAAAAAACTTTATAGTCCAACTTTATAAATCAAGTTTAGATTTCGTGATCATGTCTAGATTTGAATAATTCATTTCCCCAACTTTTATTGCATTCATTTACCAATTGAATTTAGCTGTCAATTTCCTAAGATATAATTTAAAAGGTGTAGGGAAAGATAAAAGATGATATAAGGGTCTCAATGCAATATTCTGAATTTTGAAAACTAATTAGGTTGAAATGAAATCCCTAACAATAGCATTATTGATACTTACCAGTAACACAGCCTTTGAAAATCTAAATAGTGCAGTTGGGATTAAGATTTTTTTTCAGGTATTTTCTAACTCCTGTGGTGTTAACTATCCCTGAATATTATATTGTAGATATGATATAAAAGAACTCTATTCTAGTTATTGGTGTGATTACCTAAATTAGTCATGATACTGTGGCTTGGAGACAAAAAATTAATATCAGCCCAGGATCACATTGTTGGTTAGGATTTTACCAAAATAACATGGTGACAAACTGCAGCATCACATTAATATTAATAAAGTTGGTTATCCACACCAGGAGTTTAATCTAATCATTGCTTTATAATAAGGGGCACAGTGCAATCATTATGAATAGGCCAAAATGTAACAGAATCATACTTAGCCCTGTGATACACTGAGCCTTACAATGGTATTATTACAACCTCTAATTTCAGATTGAGGCAAGATCAAAATCATATCATTTTGGCATTGATATAAATAATCTGAACAACGAAGAAAAATGTAAAAACTGCCAATAAAAATACATTTAAAGTGAATACGAAATATTGTTCTACAATAAATATAAGAGTGAATTTAACAAATGAAATATTTCATTTTACAGTACAAAGTCACAAATCCAGAATCCTTCGGAAGTAGGCCATTTCGGATTATTTGTATTTTTTGCCAAAAAAAGTATGTAGTAAAATAGCAGATATAGAAATAATAATTAAAAAAGAAAAAACCTTTTTAATACAATGCAACAAATTTTACTGGCAAATCTAATTTTTCTGCATGGTAATTACTCTGAACATGTCCATTATTTTGCATTGCTTCATCAATCAGATCCAGGTTTAACTCATTGTTCTTTAAAAATTATCGGAAAGATGTAAAAAAAATAAGAAAAACATAAAAAAATGCCAGTTAGCAAAATGTCTGGATTTTGGACAATTCGGGATATGGGACTTTGTACTGCAATCATGTTACATGCACTTTTCATAATTGTACCGTCTGCATATGGATTAGTATTGTATAATCCGAACATATATCTGGAAAAAGGTAACATATTAATCTGAACAAGACATATGTATTTTTAAATGAGCGAGATGCATTAACCTTTTTGTTCACTTTCACCTCCTCAACTTTAGATATGAAACTACACTTATAAATTTTTAAACACTTGTAAATCGATTTGAAAGATTTCTTTTGTTTAAAAGGAAGTTTTTTTAACTATACTAAAAACAAATCTAGGGGCAGATGAAATTATTTCTTTATGCTTTTGCGACAGTTATTAATGGCTAGTTCAATTTTGTACCATACACCAGAATTTTTTAACCTTGCAAGCGGCACGCTCAAACACTTAAAAAATTCGGTTTGAATACAGCTTGGAAAAAATCGTGCACTTTAAGTAGCAGACTCAAAAATATTTTGTTTTCTACATAGATATCCCTCCGAACTGTACTCATGAATGCTGCTTGGAGTGTTAACTTGGGTGTTTGAGATGTTCAAAGGTTTCACATATTTTTACTTGGTTCTCTACATCGAATCGATATAACATATTTTGTTTCAAACTTTATTTTTTTTTTCAAACTAAAAATGAAGAATGAATACTAATCTATGAACTTTAAAAAAATAAAAGCACTGTGAATATTTTTTTAATGTGACTGAATATTTTAGTTTTCTTTTACAATATTTTGATTCAACATTTATTTGCAATACAAATTAATATTATCAGCTATATAAACCCACTCAAGAAATAAAATGACAACTGACCAACAAAGTCTGGTGACAAAGCAGATGTCACTCACAAATCTGCTTATCAACAGTCTGCTTGAGGACTGGCTATCATATCTATATATGAGGCTATCAGAGCAAGAGTGGCCTCACCTACAAAATCTCAAAATTTTTATTATGACCTTTTACTTTTTTTTTATAGTGCAGGTTCAAGTCTTCTAAAATTACACAATAACTTATTATTGCTCATCGATAAATAAATTTTTAGAATATCAATCATGTTGTAGATAAATAAAATATATAAAAAAAACTGGAGCAAGATAAAATCATGTTTTCCCCCATTGAGCATGTTGGTGGGTTAGACCACTCTTGTACTGATAGCCTCATATGGGAGCCAGTCCATACATGCAACAAAGCAGGAAATGAAAAAGAAAAAAAAATTATTAATTTTAAATTTGGATTAATGAAAATTTAATCCAAAATATTTTATTTAACACTTTTTTTAATTAAAATTAAATTTCATGAATTTTAATAAATTCTTTATATGTACAAGTTTTAATTTGTTGGACATGAGATAGTTTTGATTTTTTTGAGATTCTAGATAGTTTTGATTGATTTAAACATTAATATTTTTTTTGTAAAACATTAATGTGTTAGGAAATATGGCTGGGTAAATATTAAAAAAATTAAAATGTGACATAGAAATTAGCAAAGTTAATCCCATGATAGAGCAAATAGAACAGTGTCCCAAGTGCCAAGCATGATCAATGTTTTTCAGTTTGGCTCTCAAGTGATTTAGATTACTTTTAGTTTAACACATAACCAGTGACGTGAATTTTTTGGACCCAGATAAATAAGGTTGCCGAATCTCATTGACACTATATCGTGAATTTTTTCAATCATACAAATTTCATAATTTTTTTGGCACTGTATATTTACCATATATGAATAAATGTTTGGATTACTTCAATTATTTTTAAGTAAAATAATTGGTAATAAATTGATTAAAAACTTGCTTTTGAGAAAAATCCTGTCACCAATAGAAAACAAAAAATTAAAAGAACTAGCATCTTGAAAAAAAAAAAACATTTATACTTCTCATTAATGTTTAGCTTCCAAAAAAAAAAACGTATGGGAGAAAAAGTTATTTCTTGGATTATAGATTTTATGGGTTAAGCTATAAAAATGATGCAATATAAGAATGCATAAATTTGAAAACATATATGTCTATTTTTTGAGCTATGACAAGTATTTTATACGTATATTTGAAGCACACCATAACAAATCGTGAAACTTTTTTCTATGAACAGCATAGAACAAGTGTAATAGCATCCTCCCAGAATATGGCAATTGAGTGGAATTATGAGCATGCATTAACAAATTTATCAATTTACTAGCAACTATGGGGCCACCACGTTGTTGCCTGTGACAGTTCTTTTAGTGGGGTCACGTGTGACCATTGCTCGCTAACACCCGGTGATTGCTACAAATTCCCATTTTTTGGGGACAACTTTTTTTTTTGTCTTAGAATGTAACTGAATTTACCCTCATAACTTGAGATGGAATATTCTGACTAACATTCAGGGACCCAAGCATAAGGATTGGGGTTTTATGGTGCAAGGACCATATTTGGCCCTGCTGTGCTACACACAAGACATACATCAAGCAATAGACAGACACATGATGGAAATTTTTACTCATCACATTCATTTTTACTTACACAATTTTTACTCATTTTCAGTCATCCAAGCGTCGGTTCCTGTTTATTTCTTTTCTTCTCTTTCAGAGAAGGAATGAGGCGACATGCCCATGTCATGTTGGTTGATAGTGGAACTGATTCCTTAGAATTTGAATTTGCGCAACAAGCAAGCCTTTATTTTGTGTGTTTGTTTGCGAAGCTAAAACACATTCACACCTGACCCTCACCAAGACGCTTGTGAAAGGAGTATTGTTTTATGAAGCAAATCAAGTGGGATTGTGTAGCAATCATTGAGCATTAGCGAGCAGTGGTGGAGCTCTCTAGTTTTAAATTTTCAAACATTTGTCTCACTGTATTTTCTAAATCCTTATATATATTAATGTTTAGCATAAATCAATTCTTTTTAAAAGCTACACTGTGAATTGCATGTCTCATTTCTTAAACATATAGTAACAATGAATTACTTAAAATTTTTAAAAAATCCATTGAAACTTTTTCAATAATCCGATTCAAATCAAATGAATCAGAGTCCAAATAATATCAAACAAATTGAATGTGGGGTCATTCTACACCAAATGAATGCAAAAAAAACAAGGTTTCGTCAACCACCATCTCAGATTTTGATAAAACTTAGTGTACACCCTTCCCTTATGGTTGAAAGAATTTCCCCTCTATCTCAAATGGTTTTAATTTTATAGCTCCTCGAAATTTTGTTACTTCTGTATTGACTGTCTGTCTTGAGGCTCTCGGCATAAGATACCTTTGTGTACATTTTATTTTTTTCTCTATGACAGTTGATCAGATCTTTTTGAAATTTTACAGACCTCAATGAGATGCTAAGAATTTCAGAAAAAAATACAACAGCACTCAAAAAATTTTATAAATGCCTAAAAAAATATAAATCTGCTTGTAGTCTAGTTTTTTTGGTGGAAAAACTAGGTTTAGAAAACATGAATTTTCAGCATGAGGATATGATGGAATCCAAAGCTTTTTATGTTGAAAATTATTGCAAAGACATGCTCTTTCTCAACAATGAATGAAATTTTTTTAATTCTTAGGAATGAAAATGTTACGTTTTTTGCACACTGTAGGAAAAAAATTACTACTGTGTAGCCATTTTTTTATACAACTTTCCTACATAGCTGTAATAGAAAAAAATGAATGAAACAAAGTTGGTCATCTTAAAACTTAACAACTTTTTGAAAGGGCATACTTGTTTTAATTTTGGGATACTTGAATTTGAAGTTATAAAAATTAGCTATCAGAAATTAAAAAAAAGAAACAGAAAAAAATTTCAGTCAGAAACATTAAATGCTGACATGTAAAGAAATGACATGGCTATAACATTCCAAAAAATTAAAAATTGAGCATTATATACAAATATAAGTACATCAAATTTGGCTTAAATTATTTTATAAATTATTTATTCCTTTCAGAAATATTAAAAGTATTATATATTTTTACATGTTTTCTCAGATGGCAATTCAGAGAAGTCTTTCATATGCCAGTTGTTTATGCTATTATTCAGTGTGTGGATGAATCAGGGATAGCTGAATTGGGGTAATGCAATGCAGATGAGTCATGCAGACCCCTCAGATACATGTGACGGTACTGCTTGACTTATCATGCAGTGACTCTTTGGCTGCATCTCAGAAAATGTAGACTTGGCTTAACAGTCCATCTACTTTGGTGTCTGAGTAAATCAGTGTGGTGTACTCTTATAATTTATCCAATCTTTGATTTTTTGTGTGCTAGTTCTTCTGTGTTTTTTAACTGGAATAAGATAGAAGATTCTAGATGTACTGTGGGAGAGTTAACTGCTAGTGAATGCCATAAGTTAACTTTCAGTCACAGAAAAGGGATTGAGAATGTTAATTGTTTAAGTGAAGAGGGCAGAGAGCTGTTGCATTTAAGAACTGAAACAAAATCTGAAGACTTGGAAACAATTTGCTTACATCACCAAAGTGTATATTTGAAGAAATTTGAATTTCACTAAAAAAATAGTAGGGATCTTTTGAAAAAGCAAAAAGGGCCAGCAGGGCTCCTAACAGGTTTCAAGGTCCAAAAAGGTGACAAAAGTGACAAATTAAACCAAAAAGTGACTAATCGAGTAGAAAAAGGTGACAAAAAGTGACTAATAGAGCAAAAAAAAAGTAACAAATAACAATAATGCTAAACATATTCTAGTATAAAGATAAAAAATAAAAAGATCCTCCCAAGCTACCCCTATCTTTTCTTTTTCTTTCCTTGGAAGGAAAATTTTTTATTTTCTTCATTTAAAAATTACATCATTTTAAGATATTAACATAAATTATTTTTTTTAATCGGAATTATGATTTTTTATTTTGTTTATTTTTGACACAGCTTGAAGAATTTCTTCCTTTTCATTGAAAAATTATGTCTTAATTTTTGTTGTTGAAAAAGACTAAAATTAATTTTGTCTTTTTCTTCTCAATAGAAGATTGTGCATTTTTTTAAAGTCTGTCTTTGCTGACCAACATCATGAGACTTTAGCCGTTCATTCAATCATTGCCTGAACAAGTGCTGCTTCCTTTAATAATTTTGAAGCACTATCCAACGGCTCATCCTCTTCCTTACGCATAATTTTAAATTATTGTTCTTCTATCACCATTCTTTTCTTTGCCAGCTGCTTTACATTTTTTTCTCTGCTTCCGGTTTATATTTTTTTCCCAGTCCATCTCTAAATTTTCTTGTGCCTTACGTTTAATATCTCTTTATTAAAAAAAAGTTTCCGCCACCGCAGGATTGAAAACTGCTGTTTAGCTCGATTCTTAGACGGTTTCCCTAGAAAGTTCGGATCAGAAAAATATGAAATTAACATTGTTTGTTCATTATTGTATTCCCTGGACAATTATTAAGATTTTTTTCCGATGCGGCTATTAGTTTAGGGTTTATTAAGAGTCAAAATTGAAGAAAAGAAATTTCTTCCGCGAGTGAGCAAAACACATACAAATTTTCAGTCTTAAGCCGTGAGTTTTTTTTTAAAAGTACATCTCAACGTAAATTTTTGCAGCTCGTTGAGTATTTTTTAAAATTCTAGTTTGGTTCTTGGTAATATTTCTTTTGAAATTCGGGAAAAATCGGGACATTTTCGTTACTTTTTTTTTTACCTGTCATATCTATATCTTATTACTATTAGTTTTTAATTTTGAAAATATCGCAGTATACCTCAGAATGTACTTTTTCTTACGGTACAATTATTTCTAAAATTGGTTCATAAATAAATTCGATGCAATCAAAAGTTAGTCACAAATTTCATATTTTTTAGTTCGCGGAGAAGGTATCGCAGTCAGGTGTGGGTTGTATTTTTGACTATCGGGTTTGCAAATTATCAAATTTATCGTAGCAACAATTGCCATAAAACGATTTGTTTTCATTTGGCGAGGAAAATGGCCTGCTTTTTTCACTCTGCTCTCAGACGGTTTACGGACAAAGTACAGATTGTAAAGTTAGATTAACACGGTTTACTTAAAATTGTACAGGAAAAAAAATGTAGAAGGTTTTTTACTGATGCGGCTATTAGTTTAGGGTGCAATAAGTGTAAAGTAAAAAAAAAAGTGAAATCACTTGCGAACGGGACTACGTAGCAATCCCCAAGGGTGGTCAAGCATAACCAAAGAGGGGGCGAAGCCCTCGCTGTGACATCACGGACCGGAAAGTCAACTCAGGATTATACGAATTATTAATTATACAAATTATTAATTACAGGATTATACGAATTTTTTCTTTTCCCTGCATCAAAACGATTTCCGGAGTGAACCAATGATTACGCGGAGTTGCGGATTTTCGATTCTTTAGCGTAGAAACTCTGGAAGTTTCAGAGCACTTGGCATCTCTTCTAATGTCTCGCAGTCTGAAGAAATGGTTCCAGTAAACATCAATATGCTTCATTCTAAATCCTTCTTCCTCAAATTCTCTTGAGTAATTTCCACTCATCCAGTAGTATGTCTGTTGGGAGATCCCATAGCATTGCTCTTGCAAATTCTAATACTTGTCGAACGCTCTTGCCACCGAGTCTCCCAAGAGGACCAAGACAGGATAAACTTTTAAGGAGAGATGAACTGAAGGAGGATTTCTTCAAAAGATATTTAACACTGGCAATGTAATGCTTCTGAGCCCTTAGAAAAAATAAATTCCTTTCCTTCTCTTTCACATTCTGTATGGCTCTAGAAATTTGATCTCCAATCACAATATCTGTCAGAGGCAACAGTTTCTGAGGACATTATCTTCCAATTTAGCCATTTTCAAACCTCGAATAAATTCCTCATTGTATATCCTACCCAAAATTGTTCTTGTCAACAATTCAAGTTGAGAATGCAGGGTTTAAGTTTTAGAGGTTCCTTTTTCTGAAGAAATTTGGTCACACGATTAAATATACTTGTACTTGATATGACAAATATCACTTCAGCCTTCATAGTTTCTCTTCTAAGTAAATGAACAATATTTTTACTGCCTGATCTTTGTATCATGTTTGGCTTCTTTATTGGAATATAGTCAAGGAAATACTTTTGCACTGCAATCCACTGTTCAAGTAACCTTTCAGCAGCTGGTTTTAGGCTTAGCCACCTGCTTGAACAATGCTTTATGAAATGGTGAGTGGGAATTTTCAAGTATTCTTGAATTTGTTTGCATGCTGACCAACGCTTAGGCCACTGATTAAAAAATCTGTGAATAGTTAAAGCTAGTTCAGACACATCTTCCCCAAGCTCTTTTAGACCTTTAAGAAAAGCCTTATGTATTGTGTGAATATTACATGTCCCAATGTTAATTAGTTCTTTTTTTCGGGTAGAAAGTAATGAGTCACTAATAGTTTCTGACTTGCACTAAAAAAACTCAAGAATTTGTAATAATCAACTTCCGATGATAACTGAGAATGATTTTCAATACGTTTGCAACGCTCTTTTAATATTTAACCTTCTGGATACAGAGACGGACGAAATTTTTGCAATCTCTGGTTACGGAGGGGTTTGGAATCTTTCAGATCTCAAGCTCCTGAAGAAACGGCTGAAGTCCATTCAGATTTCCATGCCCTCATTTCTGTGCCACAAAGAGAGCAGCGTATGAATAGCCTCCGTTCCGTAGACAGGAACGTCGGGGTTCTCGATGGGGAGCTTCGAGCGCTTAGAATGTGTGAGAGGTTGATGATGTATCCAATTAAAAACTTGGCCGAGGATACCTTCGAGTGTAAATTATCACACATATAGAAGGTTCCACCGTCCTTTCAGAGTTTACCCTAACATATCTATACCTTCTAGACCATAATCAGACCCACAATATACCTGCGATCCTCCTGGGTTAATGTTGCGTTAATATCAGCTTGATCCGTCCGGTCTCTTCACCTCTCCATTCTCGTCTTATTCCAGAATCCGAAAATAAAATGGGTCTGTTGAGACCGCCCTCAGATCTGTGTATGGAGGATGTTATCCCCCCTTTTAAGTGACCACTGGCATCGATCACCATCTATGAACTGTCAGCGTCTGACCTCCTGTAGGGTTACTCCTATTGTTCGACCCTGTCGACCGGTGATATCTATCTTGCGCCAAATGATACGCCACACAATTCTATGAAAGGAAAACGTTAGTCGTAAATGCCACTCAAGTTCTATCACTCAAGTTAGGTAAGAAGGGTCGGACATGCAGATGGCCCTGCTTCCCTCAAACTTCGTCGCTTCGTTTTACTGATAGCCTTTTTTTTGTGGGAAAATTTCCAGAACTTGCTGCTAATACACTGCGAGCAATATGAAGTATCCTTTCACAATTGAAACGGTATGCTTTTGAATCCATTCTTGCGGTGGAATGTAGCGTGCATTTCGAAATTGAATTCGTACGAACCCTGTTTTTTTTTTAGAGGAAATGAATTTTTTTAACTGTGCACCAAAAATGTTTCTTCTCTGAATAAGATTTAAGAACTTAAAACCCCCTGAAAAGGTGACAAAATGTCAAAAAGGTGACAAAAAGTGACGTGTTGGGAGCCCTGGGCCAGTCTAAAAAGCTCTACACCCTGTAACATTACAGCAGTCTAAAGATTTGCTAGAAAAAAGAATTAAATTAAAGCAAGGCAAAAAATTGTGCAGTATATGTAGACAAAATATTTATAGCAGTGATGTAGATCAAGAGTGTAATGTTGAAGACAGATGCATTCAACCAGAAAATATTGGGACAAGTTTAGAAGAAAATACCAGTTTGGAGAGAAGAGAAGTCATAGGAAAGCTGAACACTTCTCTTACTGAGGCAGGTTGTTCCCCTTTAAAATTACATGGTTTACCTGAACACAGCAAGACGTGTTAAGGAAAGAGGAAGATAGAAAATTTCAAGAAAAATGTTAGTGATAAAATGCAAAAAGTCCTACAGATTTAAATCCCAACTAAAGAGGCTGAAGCAGAGATGGTGATTAAAGGTAAAGCGAGTGACATGAACAAACTTGTAGAGGTGATGAAAAATTCCATAAAATGCATCTAAAGGAAGAAGCAAATCCAAATGCTAACCATTCCTACTTCTCTTTCATGGCCACGAAAAATTCAAGAAACATTTCAAGCATCTGGTTATTTAGTTCGCCAGGCACAGCTTTTTAAAGAAAGAGGAATTTTAGTTGAACCAGATCCCAGAGGTGGAAAAAAGCTTCCATTTGAAACTGTAAGCAAAGTTCTAGAATTTAATAGTGACGAGCAGTCTAGAATAATGCCGGGAATGAAAGATGTATGAGCATTGGAAAAGAGTATCATAGGAAGCTGCTAATACTGGGCAACCTCCAAGAATCAAAGAATCGAGAAGAAATATCCCAGTGTTAAACTGGGTTTCTCAAAGTTTTGTGCTTTGAGTCCAAAGTGGTGTGTTTTGGCTGGTTCTAGTGGAAACCACAGCATATATGTGTGTACCATTCACCAGAATGCCATTTTACTTCTACATGCAGCATGAATAGAAGACAAGTATAAGGACATAATGAAGCTTCTACTCTGTGAGGATTCAAAGAGGGAATGCATGCTCAGACTCTATAATAAATGTCCTACAAGGAATAAACTTGTTAGCCACTTGGAATCTCAATTTTAAGATTTTGATGAAAGTGAAATCCCAATGAATTTGAAGATTTCGATGAAAGTGGCATCTCAATTTGAAGACGTTGATGAAAATGACCCCACTGAATTTTTACAATGGATTTCCACATATCGAAACCACTTCAACACTAGATGAGTTCATTAATGATCTAACAGACAAAATAGAACATCTGATTCCTCATTCTTTCATAGCAAAGTCAGTCTTACTTCCTTAAAAAATCAAAAGAAAACCTTCCATTACAGACTGACTGGTGTTATTCTACTAGATATTAGTGAAAATGTTTCATTCATCATCTAAAATGAAGTACAAGGGTACCACTGTACTTCTGAATCTTGTACTTTACATCCTGTGGTAGTGCATTATAAAAGACCTGACGGAGAAGATGATATCATTCCATTGCATTGTTTTTGATGATTTAAAGCATGATGAGAATATGGTATTCAAAACTCAAGAAATAGTTTTGAAATATATAAAAGATAATTATCCTCCCGTCAAACAGATACACTACTTTAGTGACGGTTGTGCAGCACAGTATAAAAATAAGTTCAACTTCCTAAATATCTGCCATCATCGGGAAGATTTGCAAATAGACACACAGTAGTCTTTCTTTGCCACTAGTCATGGCAGCTCAGAATGCAATGGTATTGGTAGAACTTCAAAATGTTTAGTTAGAAAATAGTCTTCAGAGACCCCTTGATAAGCAGATTATTACTCCAAAAACGTTTTTTGATTTCTGTGACAAAAAATTGAAAAGGTCAAATTTCATTACATTGTAAGGAAAGACAGATATAATCCGCTCTTCCCTCAAAATCCATTTCAGAGATGTGTAGACACTCCCTGGAACTCATAATTTTCACAACTTTAAACCACTCAATTCTACAGGCACAAGGATGCATGTAGACTGAACATTGATAAAGAACCCTCCCTCACTTTTAACCCAAAGAGCCTCCCCAAATGTTCTGTGAATGCTGATGATTTAAATTCAGGATGTTTTGTCACTTGCAAGTATGATCATTTCTGGTACTTTGGAATGATGTTGGTGATTAATCAAGACGAGGGAGATTTCTTCACCCAAATGGGCCTTCATCTTCATTCTGCTGTATAGCCATGACGATTTTAGCGCAATTCCATTTCCTCATATGCTTGGTATTATACAACCCCCACAGATTATTACCAGCAGAAGATACTTCTTTCCCAACGAGTGTATGGCGTTGATGGAAGAAAAAAATGGAAAACTTACAGGTGATGCTTTCTTTTATCTTTTTCTTACTACATCTTAATTTACTTGCCAGCATTTAAAGTTTCTGACTGAATTTTTTTTAAATTCACAATAGCCAATGTTCTTAGTTTTAAATATAACAAAAATGAAAACAAGACACTTTTGGAACAAAAACCTGTAATAGGCAATCTTATGTTACCTTTATGATGAACAACTTAATTTCAATTATTTTCTATATTACAGCTATGGACTGTAAGAAAGTTGTACTTTTTTTTAATCCCAAAATATCCCAAAATTAAACAAGTATGCACTTTCAAAAAGTTGTTAAGTTTTAAGATAACCAACTTTGTTTCATTAATTTTTTCTATTACAGATATGTAGGAACGTTGTATAAAATGGCTACCTAGTAGTCATTTTTCCCTACAATGTCCAAAAAACATTAAAATTTTCATTAAAAGGAACTAAAAAAACAAAAATGTAATTCTTTGTTGAGAAAGAGCATGTCTTTGCAATAATTTTCAACATAAAAAGCTTTGGATTCCATCATACCCTCCTGCTGAAAATTGAGGTTTTCTAAACCTAGATTTACCACCAAAAAACAAGACTACAAGTACATTTATAAATTTCTTTAGGCATTTATAAAAGTTTTTGAGTGTTGTATTTTTTTCTGAAATTCAGCATCTTATTGAGCTGTGTGTAAAATTTCAAAGAAATTTGATCATTGGTAATGGACTGTAAAAATGTACACAAGGGTATTTTGTGTCGAGGGTCTCAAGATTAACAGACCACACAGATTTAACAAAACTTCAAAGTGATATAAAATTAAACTGTTTGTGATAGAACAGAAAAATTTAAGGGGGTTTCATTCAACCATAAGGGAAGGGTGTACACCAAATTTCATCAACAAACGAGATGGAGAGTGACATGACGACGTTGAACTGATGTGGAATGACCCTAGGTGGGAAAATGGTAAGTTATCAATTTAAGTGGAGAATAATTTATTAACATTCTTACCCATCTGTGATCGATTTCAAATTATTTAAGGATTTCTTCAATACTTGAAGTGAAGAATCACATCCAGGATTAATTGATTCTGAAAATATACTGGATTCTTCTTTCAAAGAAACTAAAAATAAAACCAGAAGGTAGAGAAGTATAACACATATATTCAAAAATTTGGAAAAGATGATTTTTAAAAGATCTATTTCTGAAACATTATATTTCAAACTTATATATCTGATTAAAACAGCTATATTTTGTGCCATATATAAAATTGTTTTAGAAATTTTAAGGAATTTTGAGGTACTTGTAAAAATTTTAAGGAAAGGACAAAAATTAATTTTTTTAATAAACAAATACAGTAGTTGAACCTTTCTTTTAAATTTTATAAAGTGCTTTATTAAAAGCTAAGGTAATACATTACAATTATTATTTTTATAATTTTAATGTAGTTTTATTCCTAGATAAAAAATTATAATAGCTGTGGTAAATGATAGCATTTGAATGATTAACTGTCACATAATTTCATGAAAATCGCTTGTTCATTAACAGTGGATTTTACCCTCATACATAATGAAAGCAAAATATTTTGAAAATATGGGAAGCAAATTAACTAAAACATTCAATTGATTTTATAAAGCTAGGACTCAATACAAATAACTCCATACATAATGACACAGCTCAGGTATTAGATGATGATATTTTAACCTGGTATAACAGTTGTACCATTTCACTTTACTCCTTTTAGAACAGATTGGTACAGATGATGTACTGTAGATATTTACCCCTCCTATCTATAGATGTCACTCACATCAATCATAATTTACAAGGTTTTGAGACTGTCCTCTTGGAGGGTTCTTCCTTTCAGTAGCGCTTGTGGTCAGTCAGAAAGAAGTGCTTTCTGAAAGATGGAAAGTCGTGCTTGTTATCTCTTTCAAGTCAAACAGTTCACCAAGAAACATATTAAGGAAGTATTTCTGCGCCTTCTTGGATGCTTTACTGTAAAATTGCTGTTTAGTGTAAAAGAGTATTGTGTTTCATGGAAGAGAATAACATATTTTAGTTTGTAGTCCTCTCATGCAAGTAGAAACCAAACTTAAGAGCCTTTATTTTTTCACTTAGTAACAGAACAGTTTTCTTCCCCACCACAAGCAGAGCAAGAAACTAATCAGTTGTTTTCATATGTGCATGCACATGCTTTCATCAACAGTTTTCTTCCCCACCACAAGCATTACAAGAAAATCAGTTGTTTTCATATGTGCATGCACATGCTTTCATCTGCACATGGCTCTCATCTTCATATGTGCCTTGTTTTAAAACGGTAGCATCTGGTTTAGAAACAAAAACAAGATATCAGTTATTTTGTTGTGGTCACTTGATATGCTATAGCCATTTCTTTTCTGTAAGATAATAAATTGTGTGTCTTGTGCAGAGATCTGAATTAAAAACATTGTGTCAAAATGAACACTAACAATTGAACGTTTTAACTCAAGCTCCAGTTTGAATAAAATATTGCAAACTATTTCCCTTCCTACCATATAGCATGATGTTGCAATAGCATGATGTATGCATGATGTTGCAATATTTAAAAGAGAGGTAACCTTTGGTAGTCAGCATGGAACCCATTCACATAACACTCAACCCTGTGTTTCCGAATGGTGGAAAAAATCTAATGAAAACTGATTTTCTGAGTAGCAAATTACAAAATTTGGAAACCAAAAGTGAAAAGATAAGGACCTAGTGCATAACGATTTAGCGGTAGAGAAATGTAGACAGATTTATCAATAAATTTTGAAATTAAGAAAAACAAATCATTTTAATGAGATTATAAATTCCAACGTTAAGTATCAATATTAGAATCAGAGAAATTACAGGCTACCTGCCTTCCAATGCTGTAATGTTTGAAAGCAGTGACCTATGCTTAAAAAAAAAAAAAAAAGAACTAATGTCATTTATTTATTAAAAAAATACAATATAATTAAGGAAATTCTATGAGGAACTCAAACAAAAAAAACTTTTGACTTTGTTAAAAAAAAAAAAGCTATGTTAAATGCTATACAAGCAATAATTTGCTTTCACAGATTACTTGGATGAAATTAGCTGTGTACATAGGTTGAAATATTGCAAAGTAGTACATAGGTTGAAATAATACAAAAAAATAACCATACAACAGTTATGGTACACATGCATGATCGTGTGTAAGACTCGTCGGCACAGAGGTTACAATATCAACACCAAAAATGGGCTAATGGGGGGTATGGTGCCTTTTTATATAGTTATACTGGAAATGAAGCAGTTTATGAGTCCCTGAGGCATTTGGTCCCACTAGTCCATGAACGCTGTTTCTAAGTCAAGTCCTGGATGGTTCTGGGAGGGGGAAGGTGAGTTGCAATTGCTCTTCCAAGAGCATCACAGATATGCTCTAGAGTTTAGGTTTGGAAATCTGACTGGCCAATCCATCCAGCGAATATCCTCACTTTCCAGATATTCGTTGACCAGATTAGCCCATGTGGACAAGCATTATTGTCCATAAAAATTAAATCATAGCCAACTGCACCACTGAAAAGGCAAACTTAGGGCCCCAATGCCTACCCTATACCTCACAGCAGTCACAGAGCCTCTGTAACAGGAATGGAGGTTTGTGCCATCCAAATGCCTGTCAATGGAGGTCTGGAAACCTGGAGGTCTTCAAGGAATGGAGGTATGTGCCAAAATGTTTGGTCAGAGCAGTCATGTTACATGGGTATCTAACATGACTGCCCTGACCAAACATTTGCTGCCCTAGTGGTCTCTTTCTCAGATGTTGGAGGAAAGGTAGCGGGTCCATGTTTCTCTCCAGATGAACATAAGTCGAGAATCAGTGGTAATGCTGAATCGGGACTCGTCAGTGAATAGAACAGTCCCTCACTGATCACGTTGATGATCTCTGAGAATGAAGTGCAGAAATTGTCATGTGCACTTAGAAAGCCTGTTCCTCTAAATGCACCACCCACATGCATGTGCATACATATTCCACACTAAAGCTTTGCATCTTTGTTTGGAAGTATTAGTTTTACTTTTCCTTCAGCACTTTTCGAGAAATTCAACAAAATATGCAAATTCTCTTAATTTCGACCACCAGTGTAATTATACTTGATAAATGTTAAATCTTAACACTGTTTTAGTTAACAAACTCAAACATCAAATTGCTTTTCATGTGACCAAACATGATGATAAATCAGGGCTCAAAATACCCAGGTGCACATGAAAATTAAATTGTGCACCTAATTTTTACCGCTAGGTGCACGCA
Organism: Metellina segmentata; assembly: GCA_947359465.1. Lineage (NCBI taxonomy): Eukaryota > Metazoa > Arthropoda > Arachnida > Araneae > Tetragnathidae > Metellina > Metellina segmentata. Next base: position 67,578,193 of record OX375873.1, on the reverse strand, counting down.
GTGTACCAAACGTTAAAAAAAGAGGGTTAATGTGTTTTGTGTTATTTTGATGTTTGAACGAAATATTAGTTTCGACCTCTCTCTAGCTCTAAAGGAACGTAAGTAAAATTCCTAAATACACACTATGCGAAAACAAAAATCGCTGGGCCGTAACGGGTTTATACCATAGAGGGTTTATACAGAGGAAGGTTTACTTGTGCCCCTGACTCCAGAACTTTCCGATGATCGAAACATTTTCCAGATGGCTCTGTTGAAGCGACAGCCGTGCGCCGGAGAATTTATCTGTTTAAATATTTTTATTTACTATCTACTACTAATCTATCTAAACATATCCATCTAATTAAGTAGTTTACATTACATTAATGCTCTTATATTACGTTTTTTTTAATGTGCTCCTAAAATATAAGCTGTGCACCTAATTTAAAAACTTAGGTGCACAAGGTGCACCTGTATTAAAAAATCTATTTCGAGGCCTGTGATAAATCATTGACTCTATGGATATGTCATTACTAGGGCAACTTTTTTGTTGCAGTAAAAATGGGAAAAGTTGCATTTATCATTCTCTAAAGTTGTATTTATGGAAATAAAGTTGCATTTATTTCTGATACACTAAAATTTCAAAGTAAATTATTCATAAAAAATGAAAAAAATACAATATATGTTGACAATTTTAGTCATGTACAACAGTATTATAATACATCATTAAATACAGAAGAACATTGAATGGTCGATCCTTGGCCAGTAATTTCTTTAACATTGAAAAACTGCGCCAGCTGCAGTCATATAATGTAATGTATTGGATAGCAGAAGCAAAAAATCCTTTCGCTCATTATTCAGAGATTCTAAAACGTCATTTACAAGGCGAACAGCAAATTGATAATCGACACTCACCTCACAAACTCTGAAGTCGATTACACAAGCTTCCTCAGGATTATCAAGAGTGTCAACCAATGTGTTAAGGTACTTGCGATTTATTTCACTTTCGTCTGATAGGACGCACCTTCTTTCCATGAACTTCTTGTTTGATCCGCGATACTTCGATGTTCGCAAGATCAGACACATGTGATCAAAGTTGATTGAGAGGGCAAAAAATGAAATGATAATTTCATATTAATTAATTTTAAGCTAAATTTTAAAAAGTTATGGGTTTGTTGCATTTATGCAAAAAGTTGCATTTATGTTGCGGTTATAACTTACTTATAATACACCCCATTAGGATTAATTTTGGTTTTAGTACTTTACATGCAGTGTAGAACGTGTAAAAAAAAGTTGCATTTTTTGCAAAAAGTTGCCCTAGTCATTACATCAGTGATTTGTTGATTCACTTCAAAATTAAGAGAATTCAAGAAATCATTTAGCTAACAAATTCAAGAAAATGGACAAATTAATCATAATTTTAACACAAATTTTAAAATATTAAAAATATGTGAATGAAAAGATTATTTTAAAATTTTTATACATATTGCAGATACGTGTATTCTTACTTACAGTCAAATGAATTTCCAACAGATTCAGGGTTGCACCATAGACTTGGTAGAGTAGGTTCGATTTTACTCTTAAAATACTCAACTGCCATTGTTGATAAATCAAAAATTTCATTTGTAATCTCATCAACATCTGTTGCTCCATTTTCATCAAGATAAATTAACAATCTGTTGTATTCATCCAAAACCTGGAGAAAAAAAAACATTTCTAAAAGCAGTGAAGAATTTACTAGTTGACACAGACAAGTCTTTTAGGACTTACAGCAATACAACTCAAAAGAAAGTGAAATTTTGTGATGCACAAATATGAGAGCTCTTCTTGATTTTTATAACTAGACATAATATATATTTTAATATCAATACAGGAAAAGTAACCTGAAGTTTCAAAAGTACAGATTGTATAATATATGTATTTAGTCTTGTTCAGAAAACAGTTCATCTCTTGAGTGCATAAATAAAGCTAATTAATAATTAAAATTAAAATTTAAAGCTATCACTTTCTAACTTTTTGGGAAAATAAGAATTATTAAAGCCATACTGTAGCAATGATGTAATTATTGTTTCACTCCATCAATAGAAGGCAGTACAGTCAACATGACATTGACATTTGTTGACCTTTACTCATCAAGAACATTATTAAAAAGAGTTAGCTAGCAAAGGTGTGTGTCAAGAGATTTCCCAGAAGTGTAGTATTACTCTTTTACCCTACTTTACACTTAATGGGAACACTTTTGGTCAACAAATTTGAAATTAGTTAGAAGTCTTGAAGAGAAGACTGCAGGTTACAGAGCAAAAGTTAAAGGGAAACAAAAATTAGACAACGTAATATGTTCACATTCGAGTATTTCTAGGTATTATGAATGTGTTCGTAAATATATAATTTTGTATTGACCTTTCATTCTGTGTAATTTTGGTTGAAATTCAATGCCTTTGCTCTCCCAATTCAGCTTTATGAGTCTACGTTTTTTTAATGACAGAAAAATTAAAGTTATATTTCTATTTGTTAAGGTGCTACTACTGCAAGTATGTATTCCATTATTTTATACCTCATAAATTATTTAGCAGTTCGAGTTTAGCCAATTATTTATTTTGTGCTCAATATCACAAGATAATAGTTTATTTTTTGATGGTATGTGTACATATCAACCAACTTGGTCCAAGTTTGTTGAACTAGAAAAGTCCTTGATTTAACAAATATGGTTGCAGAATTCCATGTCATAAAAAAAAATACATACATATAAATCTTTTAATATCAAACTGTTAGGTATTCATATGTTGTAATTATTCAGTTTTTAAATTATGACAAAGGTTTCCTTTACAAGACAGTTAAAATATCTACTTTTAGATTAACAGGGCACCGGTCATAATAGTACACCAAATGTTGGTGACAAATTTAACTAGATAAGAATGATAGAAATGGCAACCCTGACAATGTATATTTTGTATATATATTTATATACAGCTTAAATGACTATTTTATAAAAATTTAAAAAATAAATTCACAAAGAACCAAAATACAAAATGGATTTGACCAAAATTTCAGATTACACAGGTGGCATAAATCTACTGATAACCTTTAACACCGCAAAAAACATTTGCATCTTCTCCTGTAATTGACCCAACATGAATTCAATTTAGGAATCTAGCTGGTGGCAAGCAGTGCAGCCCTGATGTTTATATGCGCAATTACGACTGGTGCCTTGTTAACTGATAAGTCATCAAGTGAAATAAACAAGTTACCACATTTGGTGCTTTGCCACACAAACGCAATTGGCTTCTTGTTAACCAAAAAATGCCTTAAACTCAGTAAAATATATTTATTTTTCATGTTTTAAAGTAAGTTATTAGGTTTTATTGAAAGACGTACTCACCAGACACATAACTACATAAAATTTTGAACATATAAAAGATTTCCATTCAGATATCGTATCTTCAAAAATTGGCAAAAAGTGCCATAAGGATTCAGTTTGAACCTGCATCTCTAGGACTAAAGAAACAATTTAAATGGAATTTAACCAGTTCCAGAAGATTACTAATGTTAGAAAATATCGGAACTCCGACTTTTAAAGAATTAAAAAAAATTGTATTCACAGCGGAAGGTTGATATTATATACTTTACGAGTTAAGTAAAAAGCTGTCAAACTACTTACATTTTCTGAAAAATTACTATTGATTATTGATATAAAATTGATTACCTTTGCTTTGTCTACAAGAGGGGTGTTGTAAGTGCAATCTAAATGTTCCGTGTTTAATCGTAACCGTATTGCTTTGTAGAACTGATGCACCTGGCAACGGCAGCTTGACTGTCGGTTAATTTTTAGTTCCATTTTCGAATGTATGAACGTTTTCGTTTTTGCTGGTTAGTCTAAAATAAACTGTTGTGTTTTTCTAAAACCTGCTGGTAATTATTATAAAACTATTAAAACCCCACTCAGCACTCTGTTACAGGTTATGGGCCCAGTTCCTTCCTGTTTATTTAGTTGTAAATTTACTACGAACGAAGTTTTTGTTTTCTTAGAATAAAGCTTCCGAGTGTGGGTTTGTATTCTGAAATGGCGAGTGCCGAAATACAGCAGGGTCAGTTTATTAAACTAAATGATAATAACTGGAATGTGTGGAAATTCCAGGTTAAAGTGACTCTTATTGCTAAAGCACTTTATGACATAACAACAGGAGTAAAAGTGAAACCGGAAGATACAAATGTTGGTGCGTGTGCCGATTTTGTCGTCAAGGATGCGAAAGCGCAAGAAATTTTGGTTTCACGTATGGAAGCTGGACCAATATCGCATATAATTTCATGTGTCTCAGCTAAAGAAATGTGGGATAAATTGCACACAATCTATGAAAGAAAATCGAATGTGAGTATTCATTTACTGCAACAGCAGTTCTTCAATTTAAAGTTCGAAGATGATGTAATGACTTTTATTTCTAAAGTTCAGAATATGGTTTGCGAGATTAAGCAACTTAATGAAGAAATACCAGAAAAAATGGTGATAACGAAAATAATTATGGCTCTACCGGAACAGTATAAGCATTTTACTTCAGCTTGGGAATCCGTAGCAGATGAACAACGAACTTTAAGTAACTTAACTGCTCGTTTGTTAGTTGAAGAAGAAAGGTCAAAAACTAAAGAAGAAACTGTTGCACTTACTGCTAAATATCAAAGTAATATTAGATGTTTTTCTTGTTCAAAACTAGGCCACAAGAAAAATCAGTGCAGAAGTGTTAATAATGTTCATAAGAACAAAAATATAGTTTGTCATTTCTGTAATAAAAGGGGTCATATGTATAAAGATTGTTATTTTCGTAAAAATAAAACTTTGAAGACAAATAATGAAAATGGAAAGGGTTTTGCACTTATGGGAATTGAAAATTCTGAATTGGACATGGAATTCTATTTAGATAGTGGAGCATCTGAACATATGTGTCAAGATTTAAGCCTATTTGGAAATTATATTAAGTTGAAAGAGCCTAAACAAATCAAAATAGGTGATGGAACTTTAATTACAGCTGTTGGGATAGGAACAATTGATATTCAGTCATATAATGGTGAGAAATTCTTTGAAGTTGAACTACAGAATGTATTGCATGTTCCAGATTTGAAGATAAACTTGTTCTCTCAAGGTAAGGCTTTAGATAAAGGACTTTATATGATATCGGATTCTCATGGTGCTAAATTTATTCATGAAAAGTCCAAGAAAATTTGTGCTGTAGCTAAACGTGAAGGTAAACTCTTTAAAATGGTTTTTCGTTTAGATAAAAACAGAATGACTACTGAACAAAATTTAAAAAAGAATGAAGATAAAAATAAATGTTATGTTGCAGATAGTAATTTGAAAGGTAAAAAGAAAACTATGATATGGTGGCATGAAAGATAAGCTCATCAACACTTTGAATATGTTAAGAAGCTGTTAAATGAAAATGAAATTAGTTGGGAAAACTCTAGTGATATTCCATTTTGTGAAGCCTGTGTCCAAGGAAAGCAAAACCGTAGTCCCTTTCAAGAAAGTAAATCAAGATCTACTGAGGTATGTGATATAATTCATGCAGATCTTTGTGGTTCTATGGAAGTTGCATCTATTGGAAAATCTCGCTACATGTTCTTGCTGAAAGATGACTATTCTCATTTTAGGCAAGTTTATTTCTTAGAAAATAAATACCAAGTGCATGATAAACTGTCAGAATTCATATTGATGTGTGAAAAACAGATTAATAAAAATATAAGAATTTTGAGAAGTGACAATGGTAAAGAATTTGTGAATGAAAAAGTTAAAGGACTTTTGATTCGTCATGGTATAGAACATCAAACTTCTGTTGCTTATAATCCTCAGCAAAATGGAAGAGCAGAACGAGAGATGAGAACTATTATGGAAGCTGCAAGAACTATGTTGGTTGCAAAAATTCTCAATAAAAGTTTTTGGGCTGAAGCAGCAAATACAGCCGTGCATATAATTAATAGAACGGGAACTAGCACTGTTAAAGGAAAAACACCATATGAGCTGTGGAAAAATAAGACTTTTGATATTAGAAATTTAAGGTTCGTATTTGGATCTGAAGTGTGGGCACACATCCCAAAAGAAAAACGAAAGAAATTAGATGCCAAGAGTGAAAAAGGAATCTTTGTTGGATATGGTGAAAGTACTAAAGGTTTCAGAGTATATTTTTCAAAATCAAACAGCGTAACTTTGCACAGAGACTTAATAACTAACCCAAATGAAAACACCTTCGATTCTACAAAAAGTGAACACCACATTTTTGACTATCTTGATCCTGAACAGTTTCAAACTTCAGAGCCTGAGAAAGATAACACAGAAAATCTGAAAAAGAATCAACAGAATGATGATGACAATAATGATAGCAGCAATACAGACTTGCCTGATTCTCTGTTAAATAGTGGTAGAATGCACCTAAGACCTAGAGATCAACTAAAGAAACCAAATAGATATGATGATTTTGAAACTAGCTTTATAAGTATTACAGATGTGGAAGAACCGACAACCTATGAAGAAGCCATGAAGTCAAGTTCTTCGAAAAAGTGGCAGCAGGCCATAGATACTGAGCTTGAAGCCCTATCTGAAAATGATACTTGGGACATTGTTGATGAACCTAACGATTGTGATATTATAGACAGTAAGTGGGTCTTTAAAATTAAGCGGGACAGTAAAGGTAAGATCTCATTGTTTAAGTGTAGATTAGTTGCTAGGGGTTTTCAACAAAAAGGTTTATTATTTGAAGACATATATTCACCTGTTGCTAAATTAAATACTTTAAGAATTTTGTTAGCAATTAGTGTAAATTTTGATTGGATAGTTTATCAAATGGATGTGTGTAGTGCATTTTTACATGGTGAAATAAAAGAAAATGTTTACATGTATTTACCTAAAAATTGTAATTTGCCTAGTGGGAAAGTGTGTAAGCTTAAAAAGGCTATATATGGTTTAAAGAAATCACCAAAATATTGGTATGAGAAATTTCACTGTTTCATGTCTTCTCAAAATTTTGAAAGATCTGAAAATGATCATTGTTTGTATTTTAAATTTTCTGACACATCTAAGGTATATGTCTTGATATATGTTGACGATTTAATTATTACTGGTTCTGATGTTAAACACATAAATGACTTTAAATCTGAGATGAAAAGAAATTTTAAAATGAAAGATTTTGGTCCTATATCTTATTATTTGGGTATATCTATTTCTCAGAATGTAAATGAAAGCATTGTAACTTTAGATCAGAGTAATTACTTAGAAAATGTTTTAAAAAGATTTGATATGTTTGATTGTAAAAGTATTTCTACACCAATGGATAGTAATTTTGATTACGAGTGTTTAATCGATGAAAATTATGAAAATACTGTTGTTGAAGGTAAATGTAGAAAAATTATTGGTTGTATCATGTATGCAATGTTAGGAAGTAGACCAGATTTATGCAATTCAATTAGTATCTTAAGCAGATATCAAAATTATGCAAGTGATAAACTATTGTTATTTTTGAAAAGAGTGTTACGATATATTAAAGGTACTTATAATTTGAAATTAGTTTACAAAAAAAATGTTAATTCTGAATTTGTTAGAGGTTTTGTAGATGCAGACTGGGGTGGGGATGTTATTAGCAGGAAGTCTACCACAGGGTATTGCTTTCAAATTTATAATTGTACTGTATCATGGTGCTCAAGACAACAAACATGTGTTGCTTTGTCATCCACTGAAGCAGAGTATATTGCTTTAAGTCAGTGTGTCACTGAAGCTTGTTGGCTTCATAATTTGCTCAAAGAAATAAAACTAAATGGTTGTCAAAATTTTGTTATACCTCTTTATGAGGATAATCAATCAGCTATTCGTGTGAGCAAGTCTTGTGAACAACCAAAGAGACTCAAACATATTAATGTTAAGTATCATTTTGTACAAGAAAAAGTTAGAGATGGGACTGTTCATGTTGTTTACATTCCATCCACTGAACAGGTTGCAGATTTGTTAACCAAACCTCTTGGAAAAGTATTATTTGAGAAATTCAGAGAACTAATGTTTGATTAATTTTTGTTTGTTTGTAATTGTAGTATTTAAATGTGTTATTTTGTAAGTAGTATTTAGATTGAAGGAGGGTGTTGTAAGTGCAATCTAAATGTTCCGTGTTTAATCGTAACCGTATTGCTTTGTAGAACTGATGCACCTGGCAACGGCAGCTTGACTGTCGGTTAATTTTTAGTTCCATTTTCGAATGTATGAACGTTTTCGTTTTTGCTGGTTAGTCTAAAATAAACTGTTGTGTTTTTCTAAAACCTGCTGGTAATTATTATAAAACTATTAAAACCACACTCAGCACTCTGTTACAAGGGGGTTTTAGTGCAAAAAAAAAAAAAAAAAACTGGAAAATGAGAATTTAAGAGGAAAATACGGTGGAGTGGTAGCATCCGCAACGTTAGGCCGGCAAAGCGATTGTTTACGCCAAATCAAGATGGCCGCCATATACAACGTGAACCTTTGCATACAGTGCATAAATAATAATAATAGTTTGTTTAAAAATTAAGAAAAAAGCAATATAAATTTCACTTGAAAATTTTCTAATATTTCAGTCTGGTTTTCTCCGAACATGTACGCAATTTTGCGTCAATTTCATCCTAGTTTTGTCACTTAAAAAAAAAAAATATTAAATAAAAAAAATTACAATTAAAAAAAAAAATAATAATAATAATAATAATAATAAAAAAACCGTGATTTTTTAAAATGTCCGGATTTTCATCAATTTTGAATTAGAAACTTTGCAATGCATAGAAAATTCAAAACAAGAAATTTTTTTTAATAAGGTAGTTCTTTTCTGTGATCATAATCCACACAAAGGTTTTTGATGAGAAACCAAAAATCTAAAAATTCTTCTGCTATCCTAAAGTGTGAAAAAATATTTTTTCACAATTTTTCTAGCAATAAGCATTATGTGAGCAACTCAATGGGGATATTCCAGGTTATAGAACCATATATGGAAAAGCAAGACAAATATTTTTATTGTAACGACTTTACAAGAGGAAATTGTTTTTTAGAGAAGTCAAAGCGTATTGCGCTTAAGGTTTCAATGCGTTTAAACCAGTATACAGGGAGAAATTTGTTTGTAGATAAGTCACAGCGTATAACGCGCGATCCCCGCCTGCCGGCTACCTCGCCGCCCCTCCGGGGCCGGCGAGGACCTTTCACCGTTGGCTTCCATGCGTATAAGTCACCGTATTGGGTGCCCACCCAAGCATAGTCCAGTGTTTGTAATATAACCAAAAGCTAAACAAAAATCAAACTTACCCTCATAGCCGGGTCCTTGAAATTCTGACTATGGTTAACAGTCATATGCTCGAATCGATAACCCTTGAACTCTTTGTCCTTCGGGTATTGATACCAGTATATGACTTCCAATAGTCAGAAATTTTTGTAGTTCCTTGCAAAATTCAGCTCTGAATTACCTCAGCCAAAACTTTCTGGTTCCTATTTTTCACCTCGACCATAAAACATTTATCCGTCCCTCGTTCAAGTCCTCCAAACACCCATTTACCCTCCAATTTCTTACTCCTGTTATACTTTCTTTTGCCAAACTTTTGTCCTATCTTTCTACATTTCCACTCCTACCTATCACCAGCATCCATTCTCAATGTTAAAATCATATCATTCTCACATGAAAGACATTTCACCTTCTTCCCAATCAAGCTACTACATGTTTGCAAAAAAAAAAAAAAAAAAAAAAACATTTTCTAACGTTCAATAACACTATCCACTGCTATATCAAATCAACTAAGGGGAAATGAGCAACCAAAAGGGGAAAAAAATTCTAAATTCCAATCTGCAATTTCAAAAATCAAATTTAATCCAAATTTTTTTTCGAAATTTTAATTGAAATTTAAATAAAGTGACAAATTTAAAAAATTGTAACTTACAATCTGCTTTCCAAACTTATCCTAAAAATTTTGAAAATTAATAAAACAAGTCGATTTTATAAATCAAGAGCAAAATTCATATGCACCCAACAATTTCAAAGACTGTCTAAATTTTAATTCCGTTCTACATTAAAAATAAAAGTGGAAAAGCGTATTTTCTTCCTTAACCAATCATGAGACCCGTTTATTATCGTCAGGAGAAAATATCTAGGGTTGCCTTAAAACTAAGAATAACACGAAAACGGGAAGGTTACCACAATTGGCAATACATCGCTCGAAAGTTGTAACGTATCGGATACTACATACCATCCGAAAATACTTCTGATTGGTAGAGAATACATACAGGAGCACATTCTATTATAAAATACTAGTGTCACCAACATTAAGCTTTGAAGAAAAATCCTCTCAATGGAAGTCAGTAAATTTTAAAATAAGCTCTGCTATTTCATATGTGCCAGCGAATAGAATTTTCAATCAGTGAATTTTTGTTAAAAGAAGTTAATTATGAATACTGTATCAAATTTCTCATACATTTGTTAACATGGTGAAATTTTGAAACATTGCATCCCGGATGTAAGAGCGACACTATTTAAAATATTGATTGGACAACTGAGTATATAAGACTATTATTTGCATGTTTGTTGTTTCAACACAAGCAACATTGATAATATTCTGCTGTTATATTACATGTGAATATTATACTACATTGTTGTAATGAGAATAATCAGGGCTATCAGGAAAGGATGAGCAAAATAGTAAATACATCAAATGTGTGAACATAACAGTTTACTATCTTAGATTGATATACTGACTTTCACAGCACTTAGATTCAGTAAACCTAAATTGTTTTTAGTTAATTAGAGGATAGCAATAGATAATTACTCAATTGAATAGTTAGCAATAAAATCATTACTTGGTAACTTACTTCCCCAGCGAAAAAACAGCAATGCTTTTTTTGGATATGCAAACCAATAGAGATACTCAGCAATATTATTCTCAAATGTAATGCTTCTATAACTTCATTTTCATTAGCTAATGGGTGATTTTTACGTGAAGATTCTCTTCTGGGCATTTGAGATTTCAAATAAGTATACCTGTCTTGAATATCAGCTTTCAGACGAATAAATTCAGCATTCAGTAAATCTGAGCAAACATTATCAAAATGTTTTGACACCTATTAAAATCAAGAAATGTGTTTCACATATAATTAATCTACAAATAAATTACATGCTAATAAAATTATCCAAACACAATATAGTCAAAGTATTTCCGTATGCAATAAAAAATACATTTACCCTAAATGCTATTCAATTCCTTAAAATATATTAGGTAAGTGCAAAAGTTCTACCCGTTTTTTTGTGACAGTGAAGAAGTCCAAATAACACAAAGTGTATATAACCTCAGACTGCATATTCACCATTACTATCTATGAATTCTTGCCATCTTTCTGGTAAGAGATGAATACCACTTCATTAAAAGTCCTGAGGTTTAGAGAAAAAGTCTTGGATGACAGTTTTCAAATTCCTCAAGAGCCTCTTCTCCAACGAGAGAAGGACGTCCACACCTTGCCTGATCATAATATCTTCTGTCTCCTTCCTTGAATTTCTGAAACCATTGACAGCATGTGCTGTTGTCAATTGCATCCTCCCCATAAACCTGACGCAAACTAGAGCAGCACTTGTCAAAATCGTACAACAGACAATGTCTCACATGCGATTTATCACTTGCTATATTACACCATCTCGGATGTTTTTTTAAATGCTGTACTATCAGAAACACTATGCATTTATATGCAGGGTATCTACACATTTTAATTGCCAATGATTCCGGTCACCACAAGGTTATAGGCGACGTCAGTTCAACTGGAAATTTGCACCTCCAAAAACGGGTACAACTTTTGCATATATCTTATGGATGTTCTAATGCTTATAATCATCACACATACTCTTATCAGCAACAGATAATATTTGCTAGTTTTTACACAAAATGATTCGATTGTGATTAGACAAACATCTTATGTAACCATACATGTTGCACTGACTAGACCAAGATAGCCCTCCATGGCTCATTAGAAACTAATTAGTTCAAATCAGCAAGAAAAAAAACTGCAAGCATTTGTTAATTTTAATATGGTTTTCTCTAGACCAGTGGTTCGTAACCTTTTCAGAAAATCGGAACACTTACAATTTTACAAGATTTTTGGAAACACAGTCATAAAATAAAACAGTATATATATTTTTTGGATTGCACAATAAATAAAAATCACATATATAACAGTTTACATGTAAGTCAATTACAAATAACAATCAGTAAATGAAATTTAAAAAAAATTGTCACAAATTTTTTTAATGGGATATTTGGGCCTGATGACTTTTGCAGATGATTTCAATATCTGGTCTTATATTAGCTACTCTAATTTTTTCTTCTATATTTGTGGGCCTTTCATGATCCTTTGTTTTAATATTAGTTAATATCCAAAAACCAAACTCGCATAAGTACAATGTTGACGAGGTCACATCTGAGCTAGCACACATCTCCAAACTTTCACACCATGCCAATATGAGATCTTGCAATTATTGGCACTTACTGTTTTAGACGCAGTACTGTCTACAATTGCAGGGCTGAATTTATTCCCGAGACTGATTTTCAGTCTTCTAGTCGGGGAGAACCAGTCCATGGCAAGATTGTCTTAATCTCGTATTCCCAAATCTCACGGAAGTATATAAAGGAATAAACAAACCCGAAATATATTTCGGAAAATAGAATTGTAGCATTAGATAAAGCAAGCTCAAATTTAATCTCCTCACCGCCGCGAGATTTAATGTTAAGCAAAAATACAATTATGAACAAAGTAATACTATTATTAAAGTTAAGTGAATTTTTGTTAAATTTGGTTTTGAAACAAATTTATAACGATTTTACACAAAAATATTAAACCTTTCGCTTGAAAAATTTGTGCAAAATTTACCATGGGCGCTTTGTGTAAATTAATTGACTTACCATCCTTAGCTTTGCAAGAGTGTCGAAAGAAAGAAATCTCAAAATACATTGCAGAAGCCCTTGAGGTAGCTCAGTAATTTGAATTTCATGTGGTTCAGAAACACCTTTTTCCATTATTTTTCACACTGTGCTTCCACGAACACAGAATTAATGATATTTTCTCCCTTGTCAGATGGTTGCAGAAGTTCAAGATGTGTTTTTATTTACAAATGATAAATAACAAGAATAAAACCACAAACGCAACCTCTTCACTTCAGCAATGAGATAACGTTTTCTATAAAGCTAATTTCAGGTGGCAGTAGTGGTGTTGGTAGAGTGCCTATATAATAAAAGTGGCGACAAGGGACCAAATTTGGCCCAATGAGAATGCGCGGCAGCCATTTTTCTACCAGAATCGTCTCAAAGAAGGATGCTGGTCGAATTAATATATCATTTCAGGGAGAACAAAAAGCATATGATTGTTATAATATGGATACATTCGGTATAAATGAATCATATAAACGCTCAATTACATGTGTAATTGATGAGATGGATTGCACAACGCGCTAACTTAGATTGTGAGAAACACCGTGTTGTTAAAAAAAAGCTATTTATTTAAAAAGTCTTCAAATTTATACTGACAAAACACTAAAACAATAATAAATAAACATTCTAGAACACGAAATGGAACATGAATAAGCTATATTTTCTTTTTAATTTAATGTACACACGTTTTTCTAGAACACACAAAAAGTTCCCATGTTAAGTCGAGTGGGGTGTGTAGAGATACACGCGCATCTAATAAATCTAGTTAGTTAGCATTTTATTATTTGTAGTTGTCGAGATGGCAACATTGTTGTAGTTTCAACAAAATGAAATGGTTTTATTAAAAAGAATTCTTGGAATATATAAAACTTTCTTGTTGTTATTAGGAGAAAGGAGAACGTGTAGTTCTTGCGAATCTCAATATTTGGTGACCACCCAGACGTGATAACCCGTAAGTGGAAATAAATTTATATTTTTAATGAAAATAAACTCTGTTGATGTATTAATATTCATCTGAAAATGGAAGCGGTAAAACGAACTCGGAAGTCAGTACGATCGTCGTTTACGAAAACGGTTAACTGTATTTTAGAGGAGTTACTGAAAGAAGTACGCGATAAAAAAATAATAAAAACCAAAACAGCTACTTTAGAGCGTTTATTTGCTGAATTGGATGTTCTTGATCGTCAAATTTTGAATGCAGAATTCGAAACAGATGAAGAATTTGATCTTGAATTTGCGAATATCGAAGCGTATAAGGAAAAAATGGATTTAGTGCGTGTAGAAGTAGAGATGCATTTAAATAGTGAAGTTTTACCATTAAATACTGCTGAGTCCATCGCTTCATCTCCAACTTCAAGTAGACGTAAACTGAAATTGCCCAAGATTGAGCTTAAACAATTCGGAGGAGAAGTAAAGGATTGGTTGACTTTTTGGAGTCAATTTAAACGTATACATGATGATGTTGAAATGGAAAATGAAGACAAGTTCCATTATTTGTATCAAGCAACTGTTCCTGGGAGTAGAGCTCGTGACATTGTTGACAGTTTCCCAGCTACGGCCGAAAATTATGGAAACGTCATTGAGTGTTTAAAAAATAGATTCGGCAGGGAAGAACTATTAATTGAGTTTTATGTTCGAGAAATGCTGGGTCTTGTAATCAGAAATGTTCAGGAGCCAAGGGGAAAATGTAATGTAGCGTCGTTGTACGATAAATTGGAGTCGTATTTACGAGCATTAGAGTCCATTGGAATGACAACTGATAAATATGCTGCCATGTTGTTTCCACTTGTGGAATCATGCATTCCAGAAGATCTATTTCGAGTATGGTTGCGTAATCAATCAGCAGTTACCTCGCAAGAAAATTCTTACTGTGACAAATTAAAAATGCTGTTATTATTCTTGAGAAGTGAAGTAGAAGGGGAGCAAAGGATTTCACTTGCAAAAGCGGGATTTAAATTATTAGAAGGTGGAATACGTAGAGAGAAAAGAAGCCAAGTTGAAGTTTCGGTTCCCACAGCCAATGATCTGTTTTCGAGTGAAGCAAGGTTTGAAAAGCGAAATGAGAAGATCATTTGCATTTTCTGCGGAAAACAACATGAAAGTAAAGATTGTTTTACTGCACAAAAAATGCCGTTGAGTAAAAGACATGATCTCATAAAGGAAAAAAAAGCATGTTTTATCTGTTTTAAGTTAGGACACCGAGCAAAACAGTGTAGGACAAAAGTTCAATGTTTAATTTGTTCAAAGAGACATTGGGCTATAGTATGTTCGGAGCTTGCAAATCAGAAAAGAGACGAGGCGAAAGAATGTGATGAAGAAGGAAAACAAAACGTATCTTTAGCGAATTATTGTGCCACAGAAGAAGTATTTCTGCAAACTTTGTTAGTAAATATCGAAGTCAATGGTAGAAAACAGACAGTCAGAGCTTTAATTGACACTGGTTCTCAAAGATCCTACATATTGAAAGAGACGGCTCAAAGGATGAGATGTAGACCAGTTGGTTCCGAAAGCTTAGTGCATGCTCTGTTTGGAGGAGTAACTTCTGGTAGGAAAACTCACAACTGCTACCAATTGACTGTCAGTAGTCTTGATGGCAAGTACTGTCGTGGTATCCAACTATTGGAGCAACATAAAATTTGTGGCCATGTGGCAAGATTACCCCCAGAACTTTGTTCAGAGTTGAATCGAATGCATATTGTAGTCACAGATGTGGGAAAAGGCGATCTACCAATAGAAATTCTTCTCGGAGCAGACATAGCTGGACAAGTTCTAACCGGAGAACTCCGTAAATTAGACAATGGTCTAGTTGCTGTACAGACATTGTTTGGATGGGTAGTCATGGGTAAAATGTGTGGACGTTCTTCCGAGGAAAATGCATCCTCGATCGTGACCTCCATGCTAATACACGCCGATCGTCTAGAGAACTTGTGGAAGCTGGAAGCCATAGGCATAACAGATTCATGTGAAATTCAACCTATAGAAGAAATAGAAAAGGCAGTATTAAATCACTTTCACAAGACTTTGAGAAAAAACGAAGAAGGGAGATATGAAGTTAGCTTGCCTTGGGTGAATGATCCAGGAAACTTACCTAGCAACAGAGAAGTTGCTGAGAAGAGATTAGTGTCAACCACAAAGAGGCTCAGATCCGGAGAACGCTTTGATGATTATAATGCAGTTTTCTTGGAATGGTTGCAGTTAGGGATGATAGAGGAAGTGCCAGAGAGTATACAAGAAAAGAGTGTACACTATTTGTCTCATCGAGCAGTATTCAAAGACAACTCCACAACGTCGGTGAGACCGGTTTTCGATGCCTCTTGTAAGCAGAAAGACTCGTTTTCCTTGAATGATTGTTTGGCAAAAGGTCCAAATTTGCTTGAACTAGTACCCACAATCTTGTTTAAATTTAGAGAAAAGAAGATAGGAATTATCTCTGATATACAAAAGGCATTCCTACAAATATCAATCAATGACAATGATCGCGACTTTCTGAGATTCCTCTGGTGGAAGAATTCCGAACAAGAAATTAGAGAATTTCGTCACTGCCGAGTAGTTTTCGGCCTGAACTGCAGTCCCTTTTTGCTTGGAGCGGTGATAAATTTTCATCTTATGCAAAGCAAATCCTCTTACAAAACTGTTGCTGAGAAATTGCATACTTCCTTTTACGTTGACAACTGTGTGACCTCGGTTGACTCAAAAGAAGAGGCGGAGATATTTATCTCAAATGCTACTGCAATAATGGCCGAAGCCAAATTTGATCTAAGAGGTTGGGAACAAACTGATACAAATAACATGAAAATTGAAACTCAGCCTACAAAGGTATTGGGACTATTATGGGACAAGCAGGAAGATTCTCTATTTTGTGATGTAAACAACATTAGTTTGGAGGGACTTCCATTGACGAGGCGGACCATTCTATCCATCGTACAGAAAGTATTTGACCCTATCGGATTTGTCTGTCCGTTCACGCTCCGTCCAAAGTTGTGGTTGCAGGAGAGCTGGAGGGAAAAGTTAAGTTGGGATTCTGAGCTGCCTGAGGAGATAAAGAAGATGTTTTCAAAGTGGATAGAGGAACTACCTTTGCTGTCAGTAGTGAAAATTCCCAGATACATGACCTTGAATGATGGTGCTTCACACAGCCTCCATATATTTGTAGATGCTTCTAAGTCTTCTTATGCAGCTGTGGTTTACCTGAGATCCGAAAACGCAATGCAAGTCAGAGTACAGCTTCTTCAAGCCAAATCGAGAGTTGCTCCGCTGAAGAAATCAACAATTCCTCGTCTTGAGTTGTTAGCTTGTTGCATTGGAGCTAGGATGGCTTCCTTTATCATTAAACGTCTTGAACTACTAGTAACAAGAACATATTTCTGGACTGATTCTTCAACTGCTTTGTGCTGGATTAAAGGAAACGAACCATGGGCGACATTTGTCTATAACAGGGTGAAGGAGATCAGAAATTTGACCAGAACTGAAGATTGGAATCACATCCCTGGAACTGAAAACCCAGCTGATTTGCCTTCGAGGGGATGTTCTGTAACAAAATTAATCACATCTAGATGGTGGGAGGGGCCTAATTGGTTGCCACTAACAGAAGATGAATGGCCTCACTCTAATCCTATTGAAAATAGAGAAGAAATTGCTGCTGAAAGAAAAAAGAATGTTGTAACAACATTGAGTTGTAATGTCGGACTGTCTGAATGTGTTGGTTTTGATTAGTTTGTTAACTTTAAATCAAAAGGTGGGAGAATGTAGAGATACACGCGCATCTAATAAATCTAGTTAGTTAGCATTTTATTATTTGTAGTTGTCGAGATGGCAACATTGTTGTAGTTTCAACAAAATGAAATGATTTTATTAAAAAGAATTCTTGGAATATATAAAACTTTCTTGTTGTTATTAGGAGAAAGGAGAACGTGTAGTTCTTGCGAATCTCAATAGGGTGCCAGCTCAGGTGTTGCTTCGTCATCTGACCGTGGTTCAAAATTACGAGGTGTTGTCCTCGGATCTTTCCCTTAAGGGACTGATCCCGGACCGTCGTCAATAGCCCGTTGTGTTGCTCTAGTACGACGTTAACTAAAAATTACCATTACTTTACCCATGTTAAGTCTACGGGAGCTAGGAAAAGACCGCCTCGGGCAGTAGAAAAGGTCTCTAAGCCAATCAGAAAATGCTTCCCGTATGTCGCCACTCTTATTATATAGGCACTCTAGTGGACTGGACTGGACAATCACTTCCAGAGTTCCTACTGCAATGCAGCTTAACTCCCCGTCATCAGGTGTATGTGACATAAAACTGATTTGCATAATTTAAGTGAGAAAATTTACTTAGAAAAATGAATTAAATTGGCTGTTAAAATTAAAAAGAGTTTTCAGCTGAACGAAGTTTCGAAAGATGGCGCACCTCCTTAAGCGAAAAGAGCAATTCAGTCGGTTACCCTTCCAAGTTGTGACCGCATTCGGGATGGCCAACTTCGATGATCCACTACTGAAAGTAAAATAAAAAGATATAATAAAAAGATATAATAAAAGAAAAACAAAGTCGAAAGGGGAGAAATAAAACTGTTGTGTTTTAGTGATTCAATTAGGGTCCAGTCGAGTCTAAAAAAGCTCAGCATCTACGAGTGAAAAAGTTAGGAATTGAAGTCAAAGACGTCAGGATCCAAACGAAACATGCCGCATTGAAGTTTAGGTCGCCGCGATAAGTCTGCAGGAAAGCACGAGGTCTTTTGGCAGAGCTTTTGAACGAAGGGTCATATGGTGGTAGTGCTCTAAGTGCTTCGTTTGGAACCTGAAGTATTTTTTCGATGAACCTGGCCGAAATTTGCTGTAAGAATTCAGCTATGTATTTGATTTTGAGGGGTTTTATGGGTTTCATAGAGGTCCGAATGTATGACTTCATTCCGGACATAGTAAGGAGCTCCCGTGATAGTCCGCAATGTGCGGCTCTGGAAACTCTGCAGTTTTTTCTGTTAAAATAACTAGTATTTCTGAAGTATCGAGCATAAATACCTTTTTTTAGTTTATTCTAACATTTGTCCAATTTGGCATCACTTTTGTATTTCATATACCTAACCCTGATTTTTGAATTGTAACGTGATTGTGATTTTCCTTCATACTCAAAAATAGACCCACTCAAATTACTTCAATATTTTGCTTTCATATTTACAATTGGTTATGGGTTTTTGCAACGGGGAACTGCGTATTTGAAGTATTTATGAATAAGACGACGTATTCTCATGAGTGAAGTTTACTTTCAATTTTGTGGTGTGAAGCATATTCTGGACTGAACTTTTGAAGTGCGCGTAGGTAGACATCGACGGTGTATTGATAGCTCTTCATTTTTCATAGTTTTGACGTGACGAATTATGGATGGTAAAAACTTTGTTCAGTGTTCCAAATTAGAAGGATCCACGAACTGGGTTGACTGGAAACTTGAAGTGAATTCCTTGTTTGTGCTGAACGATTATGCCGGAATTATTGATAGCACTCTCGAGTAACCAACAACACCAGAGGACGACGCAAACGAAAGAACATTACGGGAATACAATCAAGCAGTGAAAGCTTATGCCAAAGCGAATGCAAAAGCTATTGTGATTATCCGCACTAATGTATCAGCTAGTGTTCTAAATCTGATACGAATGCATGGAAATGAGGCCAAAGCCATATGGTCTGAGTTGTTATGCAACTATGAAAAAGTGTCATGCGTTAAATTGGACACTCTCTTGCAACAATTTTTCACCTTTCGGATTGAAAAGCATGAAGACGTCATGCAGTTTCTAGCTCGGTTGCGAACATTATGGGTGAATCTCCAAAGAGAACAAGAGTTAAGCGGTGAAGGAAAGTTGCCACAAAATCTGTTAGCACCCCGAATTTTATCCATCCTTTCCGATGAAGAGTACCGTGAGTTTAAGTCTCAGTGGGACTTAATGTCAAGAACAGAAAAATCCCCTGAAAAGCTGATTGAACAAATCAATATGCGACTTCAACGAAGAAATCAGGAACATGAAGATGGTCAAGACTTTGCGGCAACGGCTCTCATGGCGAATAGAGGTAGTGCTAATAAAAGCAGTTGGAAGAAGGCAGCTAAAAGACCTACGGTGCCAGCAAAATATACCAAGACGACGAACCGACAGAGTGGACCAAGTTCTAAGCGTTTCTACGGGAACTGTTTTCGCTGCAACAAACAAGGACATATCGGGAAATTCAGTCCAGATTTCCACGACAGGCCGTTTAAAGCAGAACACAGAACCGAAAGTTTTGTTGCCACTGCTCAAAACTGTGCATTCACTTGTTTGAATGATGAGGACCGCGATGTCTGGATCAAAGATGATGGAGCTACGGCTCATATTTCTAATTCAGTGGAATATTTTAAGACCTATCATCACGGTCTTGGCGATTCAAGATATGAAATAGTTCGATAAAAGTGGACTGTAGTTTTATTTAGTTAATTACTTGATATATGTACATATTTACAAATTGAAGTATTTGAGCACCATAGCTCTGAAGACAAGAGATGGAGAATACCATCAAATATAAATGCATGAGCGCAAGAGCTCGTATTAAGGGGAGAAATGGACCAGACCACCTTCACCCTCAAGAAACAATCTTTTTCTGAAAATGGAACAAAATACAAAAATCACACAACTCCCACATAGCGCCACAATTGGCGCGTTTTCGCTCGAAGTTGCGACGTGAGGCTCCAACATCCCGCCCCACGTTGAATGTTTGCATTCAACAATTTCTACAATTTTCTAATCAATTATAATATATGGTTATACCTTTCAATTAAACACTCATAATACCTTACAAAGCACAAATTACTTGCACAATTATTAGAATTGACAAAACACACATTTACGCAATTTTTAAATCTTACATAACTAATTCAAAATAATACAACTATATACACAATTTTCAATAGATTAAATAGTAATAGAGTATACAGGAATCATAAAAATGCAATAAGTTTCCAACACTGAATTAATTATCAGTGTTACTAGTTTCAACTGGCAAAATGCATATTTTGGAAATGGGTCTTTTAAATAGCCAATGAGCCGTACGTGTTTTTGCAACTCTTATATGCCCATTACTTCCAGAAATAACTTCAGCGATTCTTCCCAATGCCCATTTGCAACTGGGAAGGTTATCTTCTTTTATAATGACCATCATTCCTGGTTTTACATCATTTTTTACAACTTGCCATTTTTGCCTTTGTTGTAAATTACTTAAATAATCCAATTTCCATTTTTTCGAAATTAACTGAGATAATTTTTCTGTACTTTGCCACCTTGATAATCTGTTGCCAGGGGTATCTATAAGTTCAGGCTCAGCTATTGCATTAATAGGTCGACCAATGAGAAAATGGCCTGGAGTTAATACCTGACAATCATTTACATCCGATGGCATTGGGGTAAGTGGTCTGGAATTGAGAATTCCCTCAATTTCCGTAGTTAAAGTGCTAAATTCTTCTAAATTTAATTTTTTCTTACCCACTGCCCTTTTTAAATGATGTTTGAAAGATTTTACTCCAGCTTCCCAGAGTCCGCCGAAATTTGGAGCTCCAGGAGGAATGAATATCCAATTAATACCATCTGAGACCAAATAATTACCTAGAACTTCATCTGGATGTTTTACTAAATTATGTAGTTTCTTGAGTTCGGATTGGGCTCCTACAAAATTTGTGGCATTGTCAGTGAATAATGTGGCGCATTTACCTCGCCTAGCAAAGAATCTTTTTAGAGTTGCAATAAAGGATTCTGAAGTTA
Organism: Metellina segmentata; assembly: GCA_947359465.1. Lineage (NCBI taxonomy): Eukaryota > Metazoa > Arthropoda > Arachnida > Araneae > Tetragnathidae > Metellina > Metellina segmentata. Next base: position 67,556,514 of record OX375873.1, on the reverse strand, counting down.
AATCACTAACTACTTCTAAATGTATAGCCTTGGTGGCCATGCACACAAAAATTGCTACATAGATTTTATGAAGGGTGCCTTTTCTCTGACCTTTATATTTGACAAAAAATGGGCCACAAAAGTCCACGCCTGTGTTAGTAAATGGAGAACTGACATTAACCCTTTCAGCAGGTGGATTACCCATAAGTTGTTGAACTATTATTGGCTTATTTCTTACACATGCAACACATTCACGAACTACTTTCCTAGCTAAATTCCTGCCATTTATAGGCCAAAATCTCTGTCTCATGTAATACAACAATGCTTGTGGACCAAGATGATGAAATTTTAAATGAAAATATTCCACAATTAAACGAGTAATCTTATTCTTAGCTGGCAGTACAATTTGGTGTTTTTGTTCGAAACATACATTTGTGTTAGCGAGCCTTCCACCAACTCTTAACAAATCATTGTTGTCACAAAATATATTTAAAGATTTTAAACTGCGTTTACTAGGAAGGGGGTTACCCTTCTTTATACACACAAACTCTTCAGACAATTCTGTTTGCTGAATCTATTGCAAAACTACAATTTCAGCTTGCTGAAATTCCTCCTTACAAATAGGTCCACTCCTTTGGTCATCTTTGTTCAAGGAATTATATCGAAACCTGAAAAGATAACTAATAATTCGAATTATTTTACCATAGTTATTGGAGACAGAAATAATGTCTTATAGTACAGAGTTACTATCGACCAATGAAGTCAAAGCTACTTCAACTGGCTGTTTCAATTCACATGTGAAGTCACTATTATTTGTCACTGGGTCCAAAGAACAACCTTCGTGGTTGTTCAGTTCATTCAAAAGAAATTGTGGTCCATACCACCACAAGTCAAGAACTTGAAGTTGATTTGGAGATACACCTCTGGACACAAAGTCGGCGGGGTTGTTCTCCGAAGTCACATGTTTCCACTGAAAGTCCCTTGTTAGTTCTTGAATATTTACCACTCGATGACTGACAAAGGTTTTCAGTAAATGGGGAGGCTTTTTTATCCATTCGAGGGCAATGGTCGAGTCGGACCATAGCACAACTTCTTCAATCGACATCTCTTACCGTAAGCTGTGATAAGAGCACCGCTGCAGCTCCAAGCGAGGAATTGATGCTGTTTTGATTGGGGCAACTCTGGACTTGCTGCACAATAAGTAAACAGATTTAGTTCCACTGTATGCGCTCTATTTTGCATAAACTGCTGCACCATAGATATGCTGCAGCCGTTGCCGACCATAGATATGCTGATGTAGATGCATCTGCAAACACGTGAATCGTTATATTACCATCATTGGGAAAGTGTCTTGGAATGGTCAGCCTTTCTAAAGCAGGTAGTTCCGATGCGAATTCTTGCCACTTCCTTAATTACCTCTTCAGGAAGGGGGGCATCCCAGTCCAATTTTAGAAGTCAAAGATTTTGAATGAACACGTTCGCTCTTGTTATGACTGGTGCTATCAGTCCCAGAGGGTCGAAAATTCTAGCAATTTCCGAAAAAATTGCTCTTTTGGTGTAAGTAGGTTGCGACTGGAAGCTCACTTTGAATGAGAAACAGTCTGTATTGAGCTGCCACAATACACCCAAGCCTTTGACAGGTTTTGTATCTTTTGAATCATCAAAAGAGTAATGCTCGTTGCTAAAGTTTATATCTAGTCATTCGCATGATATTTGTGGAGAGTCATTCCACCTCTATCTAATAATTGCACTAATTGTGCAATTTCCTAGTACCTTCTAGATCGTGCGATCCAGTCAAAATATCGTCCATGTAGAAATCTTCCCGAGCGATCGCCGCTGCTTCTGGAAAGTACTTCTCTTCATCATCTGCGAGTTGTTTTAAAGTTCTGGTTGCCAAGTAGGGAGCACTTTTTGTTCCATATGTGACAGTACAAAGTTTATGGACCTTGACTGGTTGTTCTGAACTTTCTTTCCACCAAATTCGTTGTAAGTCCCTTTGTGAGGTATGAATTAAAATTTGTCTGTACATTTTTTTCAATGTCCGCATTAAACATAAAGCGATGTTTTCGAAAACGAAGCATGATTGAAAATAGATCCTGCTGTGCTATTCCTCCATTTTGTTGAAGTGCACTTAAAGAGATACCGTTGGTGGTTGATACAGATCCATTAAATACAACTCGCAATTTTGTTGTATTTTTCTCGGGTCTATAGACTTTGTGATGCGGAAGATAGTAGCAAACATCAGGCTCCTGATCCTCAAAAACCTCGATCATGTGTCCCAACTGCTCATATTCGTGCATGAAATCTGTGTACAGAGATTGCATGTTTGTATTTTTCGATAATCGTCTCCACAGTGCGTTTAACCTTCTAGATGCCATCCTTTTTTATTCGCCCAATACCTTCTCTGTTTTCAACGGCATTTGTACAATATACCGACCATCCGGGGCCCTGGAATGAGTTTTCTCGTAATGAATCTCACAATCCTTTTCTTCCTTGCTTAGAATTCTTCCGCTTGGTTCTACTGATTCTAATTCCCAAAAATCCTGGTTTGGAAGTTTTCTCAATATTGTCAAATTCCTTCAAAAGGCCACAATACTTTTCACCCCCTAAATTTTGATTAGTAATTGGACTAGAACCACTAGCAACATAGCCAAATGCGGTTTATTGCAATATTAACCTGCTGTCTGCGATATGTATCTTCTCGGATTTTAAAAGATCGAAAAATAATTCAGTCCTAACAGAACATCAATTTTTCCCGGTTTGAAAAATGTCGGGTCCGCTAGTGGAATGTTCTTTGGGAGTTTCCTTATGTTAAACTCTATTTGTCTTACTGGTGTAATGTTTGTAATTTTAGGGACTACTAAAAATTCCGAAGTTCTTATGAAATCACCAGCATAATTAGACAATTCAATTCTTAATTTTGATTTAATTGAAATAGTTGCACCACTTAAACCTGACACTGGTATATTTGCTTTTTCTTGTTTTATTGACAAGAGATTTGCACTTTCCTTTGAAAGGCAATTGACCATACTGCCTGAATCCAAAACAGCGCGTAAAGGTTCCCGTTTTCCTGACGCGTTCTTCACATAAATAACGGCAGTGGCTAGAACAGCTGATTCGTTGCTTATCTGTAAACACGAATTGCTGGCACAGATGGCCCAAGAGGGGTCGTTGTTCCCACTCGAAGGTCCAGAGTTGCCTTTCGGTTCGAAATTCCCTGTTTCTATAGTAACGAGATCTTTATTTTTCAGCGCCTTTTCCGAATCGTGGAGAATGGTATTGTGTCGTTTGTGACAGATAAAGCAGCTATTCCTTGATTTGCAGTTCATAACTCTGTGTGAGGAACTACTTAAACAATTTAAACACAAGCTATACTTTTTAACTAAATCAAATCTTTGTTTGGCATTTAATTTTATCAATTCTGGGCATTTATAATTAGGATGAGATTTTAATTTGCAAATAACACATGCATGTGCATTAACATTAGAGTCTACTAGAAGACTTTTCGACTTATTAACCAACTTTGGTTTTACCTGAGCCGATTGCCATTGCATATTTTCTAGCAATTGACAGCGCGTTTTTAGAAAGTCAATTAAGTCATCCCATTTGGATAAATTCTTTGACTTCCATGACATTTCGAATTGTTTACGGGTTTCTTTGTCAACCTTTTGAAGAACAATATTAATGAGAATACCCTCACTTAGTTGATTTAATTCTAAATCCAATGATTTTAAAGCTCTAATATGCTTTAACAATTTATCGACTAGGCCCCGTAAATCGAAAGCAGATTCATGATACATTTGTTCCAGACATAACAGCTCATTGATAGGACTGTTTACAATTAAACGCTTATTGTCATATCGTTCTTCTAATGCCCTGAATAATGAAGCATAAGAGCCCTCCATAGTTTGAATTTCCTTCGCTGAACCGCTCAATGATGATTGTAAATAATACAATTTCTGCGATTCATTCAAATTATCATTAACATCAATGATGGAGTTAAATTGTAATTTAAAGAGATTCCAGTCTTCAAGCTGGCCAGAAAATTTAGGAAGAGGAAAGTCAGGAAGTTTCACATTCACCATAGAGGATTTAGGAGATACATCATTTAAAGATAATGCAGATTATTTAATTCTGAGGAATCTTACCTGCATATCTTCGATGTTCGTCTCCATTTCATCTAGAATTTCCTCGTTTGCTTGAACATCCTCATAATCTAATAGGGCGAAATATTCATCTCGAATACTCTTCAAGGTGTTGCTTGAAACGGACAAAACTTTCATTTTGGAATTGATTTCAATCAGATCAGCAGCTTGGACACTTTCGCTTCTTGAGTAGTCCAATAATTTGGAGAGTTTTGTTTTTAGCGATTCGCGTTTCCGCTCAAGAATTTTCAGCGAAGCCATGATAAATGCGCTAATTTCCAATGGAACACAGACAATAGTTCTTCGTGAGCACTTTTCGATGGATCGAAAGCGTAGCGAGAATTTGCAATCAGTCCTAATTTATTAGCGATGTAGCCGTACTCCGGCTCGACGGACCACTGTCTTGGCAATTCAAGATATGAAATAGTTCGATAAAAGTGGACTGTAGTTTTATTTAGTCAATTACTTGATATATGTACATATTTACAAATTGAAGTATTTGAGCACTATAGCTCTGAAGACAAGAGATGGAGAATACCATCAAATATAAATGCATGAGCGCAAGAGCTCATATTAAGGGGATAAATGGACCAGACCACCTTCACCCTCGAGGAACAATCTTTTTCTGAAAATGGAACAAAATACAAAAATCACACAACTCCCACATAGCGCCACAATTGGCGCGTTCTCGCTCGAAGTTGCGACGTGTGGCTCCAACAATCACTTTAAAAAGACTGCAGACATCACAGTTGGGAATATGGAGAGAATACCTGCCTATGGATGTGGTGATATTGACTTTTCTGCCACAATCGGAGATACACAAAGATCAATTATCCTCAAAGATGTACTACACGCACCAGACATCGGCAAGAATCTGCTATCAACATCAAAGGCAATGCAGCGAGGAATCTCGCATGTTGGAAATGCAGATAACATGTGTTGTCATTTCTTCCGGATGGAATCTCCAGACGACATCCTTTTGGAAGCTAAGTGCTCTTCAAGTGGACTCTTTATACTGCAAGCAACGCCTGTAAAACCAAAGAGTGGTTCTGCTGCTTTAGCATACTTAGTGAACTATGAGACGATAACTCCTCTTCTTGATGGGGCAACAACGACGACTAAGTTGCCGTTATCTCTCTGGCATCGACGGCTAGGACATCAAGGAATTCAGTGCGTAAAACAGTACCTGCATCAGAATCAAATTAATTTTGTTGATGATAAAGTATTTTGTGAACCATGTATGTATGTATGGAAAACAATGTCGACGTACTTTCAAGCCAAAGAGATTCAAGACAAAAAAGCAAGGCGAGATTATTGATGCAGACTTGCTCGAATCGCCAATCTTTTCAAGAGGCGGAAATAAGTACATGCTAGTACTTAAGGATGATTACTCAAGATTCCGAAGTGTTGAATTTCTGAGACACAAAGATGAAGCTGTGGATAAAATCAAGAACTTTTTGGCCCGAACTTCCAAGGATGGCATAGATGCAAAAGAACTGGTTACAGATGGAGGTCGAGAATTCGACAGTGCAAAGCTGAGAAAAATAACAGATGACGCAGGCATCAAGTTGCGAACCATTATGCCGTACACGCCAGAACAAAACGGTTTGGTTGAAAGGGAGAACCGTACGATAATGGATGCGGTTCGTACTATGCTCAAGGATTCAGGATTGCCACAGTTCTTATGGGCGGAAGCAGCATCTACCGCTATATACATTTTAAACCGAACTGGACCAACTAGGATCGCAGGAAAATCTCCATTTGAGGTTTGGTTTGGATATAAACCAGACATAAAAAACCTCAGAGTGTTTGGATTGACTACATTTGTTCATGTGCCAAAGATTAAGAGAAGTAAACTGGACGACAAGGCTGAAAAAGGGTATCTAGTTGGTTATTGCGACTTCGATGGATATCGTGACTTCATACCATCAAAAAATGACACTGTAAAGAGTACCAATATTGTGTTCAATGAACAGCAGATTAGACCCACCTCTCAGTCTCTAGGAACAGAGTCCAGAGCTGAACCATCAAGCGCTATTATAATTGAAATTACAGGCATCCTTGAAGATTCAGATGAACAGGAGGCTGATGGTTTCACTTGTGAAGACGAACCCCAACAAACAACCACGCATGAACTGCGAGACCGTTCTACTGTCCGACGCCCTATCAGATTTAATGATTACGAGGTGTACAGCATTGCAAATTTAAACGAGCCCCAACCATATCAAGACGCAACTAAATCTCCTGAATGTGCCAAATGGAAACAAGCAATGGACGATGAGATTGCTTCGCTTGCCACGCATGGGACATGATAACTCGAAGAGGCACCCAAAGGACGGAAAATACTAGCAAATCGTTGGGTCTACAAGGTAAAGACGAACCCAGACGGTCCATTGAAAGATTCAAAGCCCGTTTAGTGGCTAAAGGATTTACACAGACGCGGGATATCGATTACACAGAAATCTTTAGTCCTGTGTGTCGCTATGACACTATTCGAGCTTTGATTGCAACGGCAGCTAAGGAAGACTTAAAGTTATATCAAATTGATGTAGAGACAGCATTCCTGTGTGGCGAGTTGACAGAGGAAATCTACATGCACCAACCCGAAGGTTACAACGATGGAAGTGGGCGTGTATGCAAGATGCTTCGACCACTCTACGGTTTGAAACAAGCTGGAAGATGTTGGAATGCCAAGTTTACTGACGTTCTGAAGAAACATGGAATGATCCAGAGTAAATCCGACAAATGTCTGTTTATACACAATGAGGAAGGTCATAAGATGCTACTTGCCATTTATGTTGATGATGGCATTATTGCTGTTCGAGACGAAGCAACTTTTTTGAATTTCATGGAAGAACTCAAGCAACATTTCATCATTAAAGGGAAGACGTTCAGTTGCTTCCTAGGTTTGTAAGTTAAACGGCTGGATGACGGTTCACTTTTTGTTCACCAAGAGGCATTTACCAAGAAGGTACTCGAGCGATTTGGAGATGGAAAGACATCACGCATATCAGTGAAGAAGTCAAGTCTCTCGGTCAACTATGGTCAGCCAAATGAGGACGGCATGATTAAGATCATAGATGCTAAGCCTCTTAGCTGTAAAATCCCCTACCGAGGAGCATTTGGCAGTTTGCTTTATTTGGCTATGGGAACACGTCCAGATATTGCTTACGCAGTTAGTTTGGCATCTCGCAAGTTGGACAACCCTTCCGAGACTGACTGGGAAATTGTGCAGACAACTTTGAAATACCTGTGCAACACCATAGGACACGGCATTGTGTATAAAAACGATGAAGACCAAAGCTTAATGTTGTTTAGTGATGCAGACAAGAACAGCTGCCCAGAGACACGTAGGTCTCACACAGGTGTTGTCTCCTTTTATGGTGCTGGTGCAATCTCATGGAGAAGCAAGCTACAAGAGGCCATATCCAATTCAACGACAGAGGCAGAGTTTATGGCAGCGGCAGATGCCACGAAAGATCTTATATGGTTAAATCGTTTGTTTAAAGAGATAGCCAATAACGTAGCTTTGCCAATCCTACTGATTGATAATCAGAATGCTATAAAATATATTAAGAATCCAGTGTTTCACGCCCGAACAAAGCACATCGACCAAAGATATAAGTTTGTTCAAGATGAGTTTTCAAAGGGACTTTTTAATTTGGGCTATGTTAAAAGTGATGAGCAACGAACTGATATTCTGACCAAGGCACTCCCAGCTCCCCAATTTCACTTTCAAAAGAATTTACTGGGTGTCAAATCAGTTAAAGTGTGAAATTTTAATTAGTATTATTTTTAGAACTATTTTTGTTTCATGCTCGAAGGAGGCTGTTAAAATAACTAGTATTTCTGAAGTATCGAGCATAAATAACTTTTTTTAGTTTATTCTAACATTTGTCCAATTTGGCATCACCTTTGTATTTCATGTTCCTAACCCTGATTTTTGAATTGTAACGTGATTGTGATTTTCCTTCATACTCAAAAATAAACCCACTCAAATTACTTCAATATTTTGCTTTCATATTTACAATTTTTTTCAATTTAATTTATTAGTACCGACCCAGATTTGAGAGCCGTAAGTTAATGTTGGCCGAATAATGGCTTTATAGAGGAGGAGTTTATTGTGAAGGGAGAGCCTGCTCCTTCGGGCTATGAGCGAATAGATTTTCCCTTTCTCGATTGCAGCATTACGCAGTGCACGTTTAATGTGTTCGTTCCAAAGTAACTTCGGGTCCAACAAGGCCTAAATAACGGTACTTTCGTACCCAGTATACAGGCGTGCCAAAGAGAGAAACAGGAGAGATATTCAAATAGTCGGGATTATTTAGATAAAAATTAAACCAGTATTTGAAGTGGGCGTATTTCCGAGAGAACAGCATGAGCGCGCACTTCGAAACATTGATTTTGATTCTCCAATTAGAGAGCCAGACCTCAAGTTCCCGGATGTACGTTCGCATTCTCGATAGAATATGATGAATGTTGTTTGACTGTATCAGGATAGCGGGGTCGGCGTAGACAGCCAACTCAGTGTGCAGTGTTTTAGGAATATCGTTAACGAATAAGTTGAAGAGTTGGGGACCCAGAAGGGACCCCTGGGGGACTACGGCACAGATGGGGCGGTGGGATGAGAAATTATTTAGATAAACTCTAACACTAAACGTACGATTACTAGCAGTAGTGGTTTTGTCATTTGTGATAGAAAGGAACGTGTTTCCTGTACGAATTCCGGAGGTAGCCCTGCCGCTATAGGTGTTTACATAAACGTGGCATTGGAGCAAAACGATGGACTTATTGATGGCTCATAAAGAAGAGGTAATTGGTAAATAAGTTAACGTCGTACTAGAGCAACACAACGGGCTATTGACGACTGTCCGGGATCAGTCCCTTTAGGGAAAAAACCGAGGACAACACCTTGTAATTTTGAACAATTGTCAGATGACGAAGCAACACCTGAACTGGCACCCACTCTCCAAACTTCCACACCAACCCAACGTTAGGACTTTCGGCCACGACAGATTTAAGGTGCACCAACCGCCTCTACACTGTACCGTCATGTAAGAATTTGACGGACAGCTTGTTTAAAATTAAACTATTTATTTACATAAATATTTACAAGATAATTATGGGCACAGCCATCGACAACCGAAACCTGCCTGAAGCCAAAGTAACAAAGTTGGCAAAACAGAGACTTCCGTCTCTCGTTGAATCTCGAGTCCGAATCCCCTCAAAATCCACTTTCGCTTCGCAGAACCGCCGCTGACAACGAGAGGGGGGGGGGTGAATTCCGAGCCCTCTAGAGATATTTATGTCCTCTCCCGAACAGAAACACCCCCACACAGCTGCGAAAACCGTCTGTCATGCCGACTTGAGTTCCCCACCGCAAAAACTTGATTTCAGATACGAGATTGGGGAACCGACGGAAACTCCAGCTGTGTATGGATCAAAAGGGCCGTCGAGGAACCGCACGTGCAAGACTAAAGTTGTTTTCGCATTCCGAAACATTCCAGCGTCCACGTGTTAGGGAAAAGGGTCGGCAAGTACCATATGGTACAACCGCCCCCACTACTGAAAAAACTTTTCCCAAAGGTGAAAAGTTTTCAACGTACGCATCCACAGACGCACGGATAATCACCCACTGGCAATTCAGAATAACAGATCACTTACCACCACCATATCCTGAAACCGTGACTCAAGAATATGTGTAAGGCAAGTTAAATCCAATCAATTTAAAATTCATATACCGGAGTAACTTTCTACTCCCTTACAGTATGGTCACTCAAGGCTCAAATACCAAATTAAAATAAAAACAAAATAAACACCAAACATTAAGACTTATACCAAATTCGTTAAAACTAAAACCAAATCACATTAACCACATCACATATAAGACTTTCGTTAAGCGAAACCCAAAATTTCAATACACAATACGAACTATACAAATTCCATTAACCAGACAAAAATACAACAAAGCATATTTCTAAATTCAATATTTTCGCTAAGCGAACCCAGAATAAACAAACCCCATACGAACTATAATAATACTTTCATTAAACAAACCAAAATACACCAAAACATATATAAAATATCTCAATCTTGTTAAGCGAAAACCAAATTCCTAAGTTTCACTCAACACACGTCCTGAGTTGCAATTTTAAGACTACAAATCTTTGACAGTGGTTTAGAATGACAGAGTGAAAACATCCTAAACACAAAATTAATTTCCGCTCTACACAAAGCATAATTTAAATTTGCACGTAGCTTTCAGCGAAAAGTACTCGAATGAAGAACATAGATACAAGAAATCAATTCCACCATACGCAAAACATAGTTTACAACTTTTAACATTTAAAATCCTCAGCAAAAGATACTGATATCATTGAATGAATATTTCATAATTACAAGGCTACCAATTTCACTCCGAGCAAACATGATTCACAATTTTAGCACTTAAAATCTCCAGAAAGAAAAAAGAAACATTTAAGTGAAATGCCCATAACTACAAAAATCTCCATTTCACTCAACTCAAAACATGATTCGCAATAATATTACACTATACAACACAAATCTTCCTCAATTACATTTTATTTAGCTCTTTGAATTTTCGTGAAAAGCGCGACTCAGACTGTCGGCGTTCAAGTGTTTTTTTCCCGATCGATGGACGATCTCGAAGTTATAGGGCTGGAGTGCCAGTGCCCATCTCATTAGTCGGGGGTTTGAACTGGCGTTGGTGCGCAACCAGACCAGTGGGTTGTGGTCAGTGACGACAACGAACCTTTTCCCATCTAGATAGTAGTGCAGTTTTTTTATAGCGAAAACAATAGCAGCGCATTCCTTCTCTGAAGTACAGTAAGTGCGCTCGACTTTGGAAATTTTTTTACTCATGTATAAAATGGGGTGTTCTTCCCCCTGAACATTCAACTGCGTGAGTACCACCCCCATCCCAAGATCTGAAGAATCGCACTGTACAATAAACTCGCGTTCAAAATCGGGTGCAAATAACACCGGTTCGCTCGTCAGTTTAGCCTTTAATTCCTGGAATGCCTTTTCGCATTCGTTTGTCCAAACAATTTCTCCCTTTCTTACCTTCCCCTTTAGGGCATCGGTTAACGGTGCTGCGACCACGGAATACATAGGGATGTACCTACTATAGTACCCGGCTAAACCCAGGAAAGCCCGAATGTGTGTTTTTGTTTGGGGAGTGGGAAATTCCTGAACACTTCTGACCTTGGCGTCCGCTGGGGATCGGAATCCGCGTCCAACAATGTGTCCCAAGTATTTTACATGGTTCTGCGCGAACCTACATTTTGACGGTTTGATCGTAAGCTTTGCTTTAGATATACGCTGAAGCACGCATTCGAGGTGTTCCAAGTGACGTTCCCATGAGTCGGAAAAAATCGCGATATCATCCAAATACGGCACTGCAAACGACTCGCATCCCTTCAGTAACTCTGCCATAAGCCGAGAAAAGAAATATGGAGCGTTCTTCAGCCCAAAACTCATTCGTCGGGGACGATAAGTCCCAAAATTTGTACAAAACGCCGCCAATCGTTGGGCCCTAGGGCTCAAGGGTATTTGCCAATATCCCTTCGCAAGGTCTAGAACCGTTATGAAAGAGGCGGAGCTAACGAGTTCGATTCGCTCCTCGATGTGCGGTAGGGGGAAAAATTATGTTCGAATAATTTCGTTTAGCCTCCTATAATCTACACAGGGCCTGGGGTCTTTCCCCGGGGTTTCTACGAGGATCATGGGCGATGTAAAATCGCTTTCTCCTACCTCGATAATGCCTAAATCCAACATGCGTTGTACTTCTCCTTTCAAAATTTCATTTTGTCTATGAGATGTTCGGTACGGTTTTGCCCTAACAGTTTTATTCCCGATAAGCTCGATATCGTGGACTACTAGGTCCGTTAGTCCAGGGTGATTTGAAAAACTGTTAGCATGCTTGTCTAACAATTTCCGTAATTGCGCTATTTGTCCTGGGTCGAGAAGGTCCGTCAGCTGACTGGACTGAGTAATGTCTTGGAAATCGTAAGCGTTCGGATCTTTTTCCAAGCACGGGAAATCAACTCCGTGATCCGCCAGAGACTCGGCAGCGGTTTCTAACGTCAGCAAGTTTACACATTCCGGTCTTTTATGGTAGGGTTTTAACATGTTTACATGGTAAATTTGCGACCTTTCCCGCTTTCCCGTTAACTCCACGATGTAATTGGTGTCCGATAGCTTGCTCCTAATCGTCCCAGGTCCTACCCATTGGACGGAGAATTTGTTGGGTCGGTTGGTCGCTAAGGTTAGCACTAAATCCCCATTTTTAAATTCTCGTTTAACCGTGTTTTTGTCATACCACTCCTTCCTCTTAACTTGCGACCCTTCCATTCGGGATATCGCCACTTCCTGACATCGTTTGAGTCGGTTTATCAGAGTAAACACATACTCGGTGACTTCATTATCCTCCTCGTTGGGGCCTAACCATCGTTCATACAGCAGAGTCTCTGGGGTCCTTAAATTCTTCCCGTGCACGAGTTCTGCCGGGGCGTAGCCATGGCTCTCATGCACTACCGTGCGAAGCGCCAACAGTACCAGAGGGAGGTGTTTTTCCCACTCTGGGCCAGCTTCGAGACATAACGCGCGCAACAATCGTTTAAAGGTCCGATGGAATCTCTCAAATGGGTTCGATTGCGGGTGAGCCACCGAACTGTGCCGGACTTTGATCCCAAAACGTTCGAAGAATTCCGAAGTCAACTCACTGGTAAAAGACGTACCCTGGTCACACTGAATTTCTTGTGGAAAACCCATGCGACCGAAAATGGTCAACAACGCGTCGGTGACGGTGACCGATCGTATGTCCGGCACGGGGATGGCTTCCGGATATTTTGAAGACATGCAAATTACGGTAATTAGGTACCGGTTTCCACTCGGCGAGGTTTGAAACGGCCCACAGGCGTCCAGGTTTAATTTCGAAAAGACTTCTCGAATAATCGGAACCAATTTCATCGGGGCCTTTTTCCTGTCATTTGGCTTTCCCGCCCTTTGACAAGGATCACATGTCCGCACATAATCTTCCATCTCCCGAAAACACCCGGGCCAATAAAAATACCGCGCAAGCTTATCCTTTGATTTCGTACCCCCCATGTGCGCCGATGTCCCTTCGTGACACAACGCCAAAACCTTTTGCCTTAACGCCTTTGGCACTACTAATAATTTCTGTGCCAGACCCATTCGGTCTTCTCGACCTTTTACAAGTATTCCCTTCTCAAATGAATATGGTTTATCCCTCTGATTTAGTTTTGGGTCGGACGCCATCTCTAACGCCTCTTTCAAACTAGGGCAATTTTCCTGCGCCTTCTTAAATTCCTCTCTCTTTACTTCCAGAAGCTCCAATTCCGTGCCGCTTGCCTCCGCCACGGGAATAACAAGCGGTTCGTCCAACCTCAATTCTGTAGCTGTCTTGTCTATCCCCGGCGAGGGCGAAATCGAAACTACTTGGGGGTTTTCCCCCTCCCCCAAAACATTCGCTTCTGACTGCCGTTTCTGTAAACGCGTTTGAACGGCATTAATTTGCTCAGTTTCCGAGAACTCATATCCCGTTAATTCGCGAATCATCTGAGCTGTTCGGTTACCTAAGATGTATCGTCGCACATCGGCGGTGTTTGCAAAGACAGCTGCCTTGGTAGTGATTGACCCGAAAACTCCTTCTACTTTCACTTCCGCTAAGGGTAACGAAATTTGATAGGAGTCTAGCGGTTGCTGAATCCACACGGTCTCTCCCGTGTAGGATTTGGGGTCCACGTAATTCCGGTGTACTAAATCCAAGGTTGAACCCGAATCTCGAAGGATGTTTATTTCTTTAGCGTTTACAGATCCCTTTTGTACATACGGCATCAATAATTCATGTTCGGCTTCCCGTCCGAGTCTATTTACCGATTCAACTGTCACCCTATTCCCCAACCTCGGACAATTTGGCCTTAGGTGGTCGCTCGCGTTGCACTCAAAACACCGCGGCGTGCGTCTCCGGTCAAAAGTGTCGAATTTCCTTCCCTGGGAACTAGGCGGGAAAAAATCGTTTCTCCCTCGAGTGGGAGCAGGATGGTATTTCCCCTCTCTCACTTTCCCTGGGAAAGGCGTACTTCCTTTGGGTTTTTCGAAAGGCTTCCTTTTGGGTTTCCGAATGTCTTCGTAGGAATCTAGCAGTTCGGCTAATTTGCCGGGGTCTTTAATCTTAGCCCAATCATCGAGGAAATGGTCCCTCACCTCCAACGGGACACGTCTTTTGACTTGGTCCGTTATCATTAAATCTTTTAAAGATTCATAGTCCATAACCTCCAACCCTCGAATCCACTCTTCCAGATAATTTCGGGTTTCGAAAATAAAATCCTTCCAAGTGCTATCGGGTTTTCGGCCATGGTGGAGGAATTTTTGGCGAAAAATTTCGGGACTCAACTTATACCGCTTTAGCAGAAGCTCTTTGACGTGGTCATAGTTTTCTGCTACTTCATCTGGTTCGCGTGCGATGATCTGCACGGTATCCAGAGGCAATACCGGTTGTAAGCAAGACACCCAGTCTTTTTTCTCAATGTTAGACCTCTTAGCCTGACGCTCAAACATTATCAGGTACAGACTAATGTCGGTCTGGTCTGAATCGAATTTGGGAACCAGTTTTAAAATATCTATTCGTGGTTTTCCTTGGGAACTTAACGAGTCGACGTGATCGCGGGGTTCTCGTCGGGATGCCTCAATCCGTAGTTTTTCAAGCTCAATATTATACCGTCTCTCTTGTTCTTTTTCCTCCCTCTCCTCTATAACCCTTTCTCTATCCTTTCTTTCTTGTATAACCCTTTCTAACGCCACTTTTGCGTATTCCTCATCGTAGGAATCGTGCGAGAGAATTAACTCCCTAAGTTGGGATGCCCTTAATCCCGGAGTAACCGTTCTTCCCAAAAATTCCGCTACTTCCTCTAGATCTTGTTTCCTACCTTTGGCCAAGTACGCCATTTCAAAAATTCAAAATTGCCAAAAAACAAAAAAAATTCAATTCTTTTGCACAACACCCAATTCAATAATGTGTGTGTGTGTTTACGACATACAGTATACAACATACCATACCACATACAATAATTTAGCAATTCTAAGATACACAATACAGATTCAAGATACTTAAGCTAAATCAATTTCCTTTAGAGTGACCACACTAATTGATATTAAAAATTTTTTAGCTATTACACAATTCTTGAAACTTAGTCACAGTGACAAAATAGGGAAATGGCACTAACCTGTATCTGCTGACTTGGATCACTTGGCACCCCTGTCCACAGGCTGGACCACGGGTGGAAACACTGCACTGCACTGCACTATCTACGGCTAAAAAGCCCACAAACACACTCTTCGGCTGAAAGCCCACTGGTGTAGGTCGTCTCGACCTCTTCCACAACGCGCACAAATAGCACTGCGCCACTGACGAAAAAACGGTTCGCGATGAACCTATAATAGCCGATCAAGATGATCTCTGGACGAACCGGTGGGGAATCTATTCCCCTGATGAACAGGACTCGTCGAACTTTCCGTCGATTCCGCTCACGCTCCGTTGAAAAGGACCGGCAACTCGAAACCAAAACCAGAACCTCTTGCGATGAGTTTCCGTTTCGGTGATGGATGGGGTCGGTGACTCCGGTACCTCCTTCTCGCTTTCTCTAAGACAAGGGAAACAGTCTCCAGCGAAAATCCGAACTTCTGGTTTCGAAGTTCTATGGTTTCAGCGAAAGTGACAATCCGACAGCGGAAATGACAATCCGAACTTCTGGTTTCGAAGTTCTATCGGCCTTCTCTTTCAGGCAAAACGGCAGGTTCGATTTACTTGTCGAGGCTGTTTTAATCTATCAACCCCGCTGCCACCAATATAATAAGCTGTACCGTCATGTAAGAATTTGACGGACAGCTTGTTTAAAATTAAACTATTTATTTACATAAATATTTACAAGATAATTATGGGCACAGCCATCGACAACCGAAACCTGCCTGAAGCCAAAGTAACAAAGTTGGCAAAACAGAGACGTCTGTCTCTCGTTGAATCTCGAGTCCGAATCCCCTCAAAATCCACGTTCGCTTCGCAGAACCGCCGCTGACAAAGAGAGGGGGGGTGAATTCCGAGCCCTCTAAAGATATTTATGTCCTCTCCCGAACAGAAACACCCCCACACAGCTGCGAAAACCGTCTGTCATGCCGACTTGAGTCCCCCACCGCAAAAACTTGATTTCAGATACGAGATTGGGGAACCGACGGAAACTCCAGCTGTGTATGGATCAAAAGGGCCGTCGAGGAACCGCACGTGCAAGACTAAAGTTGTTTTCGCATTCCGAAACATTCCAACGTCCACGTGTTAGGGAAAAGGGTCGGCAAGTACCACATATGGTACAACACCATACACTTACAAACATCCATACCTGGATTTGAACCAGGAACCTTCCGATTTAGAGGCTAACATTTTAACCACTATACCGGTTGGTCGGCATAAAGAAGAGGATTAACAACCATAGGAAACTGAATTCGAAATTAGATCCAACCAAAGATCGCATGTTCGTGGGGGCTATGGTATACATTAAATCTGTATGCCTGTGTTGGTTTGTGAGTACATTTATATTTACCATGTTGGCAACACCTTGTTCTTTTTCTGAGTGATAGCAATGGTCGTTGTGTCTGTAATGTTCTTTATGTATTGTTAAGTTCTAATAAATAATAGATAAAGAAGTTGTGCATCTATTAATTCATCAAGCAACACGTACATGGTTCCCACTCCTTTATCCAAAAAAAATTCAAGGACTTTTAAGGACTTTTCAAAACCAAAAATATATTTTTCAAGGATCTAATATTTGTCAATTAAGAAGGAAAATGTCAAAATTAAAAAAAAAAAAAAACATTATTTTTTTTAAATTAACGATAGTCAAAAACAGAAAGGTTATCGTCAATTTTGGTTACAATTTAGATTTACTTTTCTCACAGATTGTTGTTTAAGAAACAAAACAAATCAAAAGTTTTGACTGGTGTTAGAAACTTAGACTAGAGAATAAAAAAAGAAGCCCTATATTTGCGATCGTTAGAAATAGAGTAAAAATTTCAAAGGATTTGAAATATGCAGAAACTTTTACAACAAAAAAGGTATCTTAAATGTGATTTTCTTTTTTTTTTAAATATTTTTTTCAACTGTAACTTTTATATTTTTGCAATAAGCATCTGGCTTCATTTCTTTGGATGCATGCTAGGCTTCTAATGACGTCCTGACTGCTAAAGCTACGGTTTCCTAAGAAAGCGGTGCTGTTATCTAGCGGCCGTGATACGCCATGATGTGGTGGGCATAACAAAGCAGCCGTCTTAACGGAGACCAGAGGTGTCAACTTAGACGGACATATACTGTGGAAAATGGACGATCTAGACGTAGCATTATTAGTATATCACGTAGTGTCAAAGCGCAATGCACTGGCTTCATTCAGAATGACACTCAAATGGCACACCTGCTGCAGAGGAAACTAGTCTGGACAAGTTCCAATGCAAGACAAAATTACACAATTATCTAATAGTTAAAAAAATCAAGTACTTTCAAGGGCCTCTAGTAAGGAAAAAAATATTCAAGGACTTTTAAGGACTTTTCAAGAACTGTGGGAACCCTGATGTAAACAGAGTTTACTTAACATGGTAGCAGAGCGTGGTTATGGAATATTAGTGTTGCTTAAAAATATTCCGATACAAGCGTAAAAGAAAATGGCGTGTGTAAGAAGCAGCGATATTAGTATACCGTTATTTGATGGTTCGAACTATTTAAATTGGAAAGTACGAATGATGAAATTTTTGCAGTTTAAAAAATGTAAGAAAGTGGTACAGTGAAAAGTTAATGCAAACGATAATCAAGAAAAATGGGAAGAAAAAGATGTACAAGCAACGAATTATATTTATGGCGCAATAACAAACAAGCAATTGGAATACATCCATGGATGTGAGACTGCTTTTGATATTATAGCCAAATTTGATACGATGCAGTTGAAAACTTCCACGTCATTGCAAATTGTATGTAGAAATAATTTAGAAAATGTCAAGTTGAAGAATTACTCAGATTTATGTTTATTTTTCGATGAGTTTCAGAAGTCAACGAGCTTAAACAGGCCGGTGCAACCGTGACTGAACAAGAAAAACTGAATTACATGTTAAGAGCATTACCATCAAACTACAGTCAAATTGGTGATTTAATTGATGTTTTACCGGAGAAGGACAGAACAGCTGATTATCTAAAAAGTAAAATTAAGTCGAAATCGCTCGAAGAGAAAAATGATTGTGACTATAGAGCACCAATAGAAAAATCGGATGCATTTAAAATTGAAACAAACAAATCGGGCCCACAAGAGAATGTTTGTTTTAACTGTGGTAAATATGGCCACATTAAAAAGTACTGTTGGTGTGGTCAAGTGAACTATCGTGGCAGTGGTTCTACTAACTATCGTGGTCGAAACTTTTCAAATTATCAGGAGCGTGGTAGTGGTTTTGGTAAACATCACGGACGTGGAGCAAACTCTAACCACAGAGTAAACACTAGTCAGCCAGGAAACAGTTTTAATACTACAATAATTCAAAGTAACACGTCAAGCTGAAATGAAAATAATAGGGCAAATAAAAATCCAATTGGAACAGCTACACTCTACGTTTATGAGCGATGGCAACGGCCTTGGCAATTATTTTGGCGCACTTCTAAAGTTGCCAAGGAAAAAATTATTTCCCAACTCTTTTTCTGTCAAAAATTTTTTTCTTATTACAACACATTTCAAAACGATTAGAAAGGATATTTTTTTAAAACTTTAACAAAAAGTTGTAAGCTTAAGCACATATCAAAACACATTTGTGAACCAGCAGAGAAACTAAGCTACGAATGTTGGGTAAGAATACCCTGAAACTTATCAATTACACTATATACAGTGGGCATGTTGAAAAAGAAAAAGATTTATAAAAGAAAAAGAGCAAGAAATAATACAACCTGATAACGTCAGAATTACTTCGTAAAAAAATAATGAAAACGAAAATGGTCCCAAAACAAAACTCTTAATCCTATCGTGAAAACTATTATAATAAAATAAAAATTCCACAACTGTCAAAATACAAATCAATGGACCAATGGTATCACAGAAAACGATTTAAAAGGACCAATGCAATAAAAGGATATTTTAAAAACAAAATAACCAATGGGAGGAAAGAAAAAATTTCAACCGAATCAATGATATCAAACGACTTTAACGGATTTTGGAAGAACTTTCTAGAATATTCAAAATGAAAATTGAAAGTTTCCGTTTGCCGAGGTAGCCAAGGAAACCACAACAACTGTAACGAAAGATGGGTTGCCTTAATTTATCGTAACTCGCTACTAGAAGTGCGCCAAAAAAAAATCGCCAAGCCGTTGCCATCACTCATAAACGTAGAGTGTAGCTGTACCATCCAATTAATTGGTTGCTGGACAGCAGGTGTACCGATCATATAATAAATAGCGATGAATATTTTGAAAACCAAGTAACATTGAAGAACCCTATTAAAGTAAAAGTTGGTGTTGGAAGCGACAAAGGTTGGTAATATTACAGTCTTTTTTCATGTTTATGACACGGAATCCATAGTAACTTTGAAAAATGTATTTTATGTGAAAGAAATGAAGGCAAATTTATTAAGTTATTCAAAGATCACTGACAGTCATAAAACAGTATCAAAAGGGCAGTTCTCAAGAATTTATGAATTAGATCAGGGGTGGCCAAACTTGGCGCATTGGATGATTACAAGTGACGCATTGCATCCTTGCGCCTACATATTCTTTGATTACAAATAAACAAGCATTTTCATCCATGAAATTCATTAAAAGGAAAACGAGGTAGCGAATGAATGATACAAATTTGAAAAATTCTCTGTTGCTCTCAGTAACAACTTTACACCAAACATTGAAAGACTAGCTATATCCAAACAGGCTCAAAAGTCTTATTAATGGTAATGTTTATGTGCTGTAATAGACATTGTTTTACGTACGATAGTTAAAGCATGTACAAATGTTAATTATGTCTATAAACATACTTTTATTAAAAAAGTTATTAAGGATATGGCAGGACCATGAACGTAAGGAAGAAAAGGTGCTTGAGTTGTATGGCGCATCGAAACTTGATGTGAAAAAAAAATTGGCGCATGGTATGTAAAAGGTTGGCTACCCCTGAATTAGATGGTACATTATTAGCAGTAACAAAAAAAGATGAAATATTACATAAATAAAGTGACAAGTTATGTTTCAAATGCTAGTAAAATGTTTGCAAATGTGACCAATAATACATTAACATTAAAAGAAAAACTGCATCGTACTCTTGGACATGTAAATTTTAAATATCTGGATATTATGTGTAAAAATCAGTTACTAGAAGGGATACCTAAAGAACTAGAATCAGAATATATGAAGTGTACTATATGTATTGAGAACAAGATGCATAATTTACCGGATAATTAATTACCGGATGCATAATTAATCGGAGTTTCCATTGATTTTTTATAAAATTTTGTCACTAGACCAGGGGTCGACCAACTACTTTTAGAAAGGGCCAGATAGTAAACATTGTGGGCTCGGCGGGCTAGGTAAGAAACTCGAAGATATTTACATGGGTAATTCTACTTATAGAGCAACAAAAAAAACAGATTCGAAATGTTTTTATTAAGAAGGGATAGTTTTACCTAATATTTATACACATTTTGCTGATACTCAGAAAAAAAGGAATAAAATAGTTATCTTTATTACTAAACGAACAGGTTGAAATTTGTAAAGATGCGATTAATGTAATTATTTTTTCTGAGATAATATTTCATCAAACTAGTGTTGGGTTCGAAATATTTAAAACCATCCATCCAGCCATTTTTCTTTTAAAACTAGACAATTGTGCTTTTGCCCCAGGACGCTTCACTGGTAATCCCACCTTAGTTTTCTTCTATCAATGTGTGCACAATCCCCAGGAATTGAGAAATTTGTATTCACAGCCAATCACAGCACACCAGCTGGATGACGAGGCGTTTTCAAAGTAGCTGGCAGGTAGCGTGCCTGTGATTTTCGAGTTGACAAATTGGGCACTTTGAGTTCTTCGACGCAAGGAAGGGGAGAAGAACTGTAACAACTAAGTTTCCGAAATTGGCGTCTATAAGAGGCGGGAAGAACGAACGCATCCCATTCGCATGTAGTTTTTTTTTTTGAAAGTCAAGACCTCATGGCTGGGGTCATCCTTCGCGATGACCCCAGTCGCTGTTTGGAATTGCACTTTGCATAAACGTGAAGCTTTTCGCTACTCAGAGACGCCGTTTCTATTGGAGTTTGACTTCCTAATCCTTTTTCCGGCCGCTCTATTATTACACAATTTTTATTATTTTTGACCAAGGGGTATGTTATGTGATATAACCAAGAAATATTTGTTTTTTTCTTTATGTTTGGTTTCATTTAATAAATGTTTGGGTCTCTTAATATTTGTGTTCTTATCCCCTAATTGTGGTGAAAGCTAATTTCACTCTTACATCACTCAGCTCCATCACTCATTACAGTCAGTAAGAGCCTTTCACACAGAGTTTTATTCCCAAAGCAATGAAATTTTAAGGACTGTTGAAGCTCACAATTCAGTCAAATGGAGTGAAACTTAGCAAAATTCAATAAAAAATAAAATATACATTTCGGACATCCAATATTTAGCAGTCCCTCCTTCCTATATGTGATCTATTTAAAAACTAATTTTCATTAAAATCGGTGAAGTGTCCTCCACAGCAGATTTGCTCATTTGCGTGGAATGACCCAATATTAACATTGTTGGAAGACTGCACCCAATTATTAAACACAGAACTTGATTTTTCATGAATCTTCTGAAGTTCCTCAAAAGCTTTTTTCCTCGCATCACCGGCGGGCTATTTATATTTTACTAGCATTTAGTCGAAATCGGTTTGTTGCAGAGTCGTGGTTTGCCGACCACTGGTCACTGTGTGGCGAACGATCACACTGTATAGGATTTAGCATTCGCAGCAGCCTTGGAAAAATTAGCAATTCACTTTTTCATGAAGGTTTTTCTGGTATATTTGTTGTTTTTCTTGTACATTCACATCAAAGGGTTTATTACAATCTAAGAACCACTAATTCCAATGTTATTCTTTCATGGTTGACATGGCTTAAAGTCAAATTCTGACATTGGGATCACTTGAAATTTTTTCCATGAAAAATATGGAATATTTTTTTATCCAGTAGATCCAATAAACAAGTGTTTTCGAAACTTTCAGAAAGGTTTGCAGTTTTGTTTTAGTTGCTGATCTAACCAGCTAATTACTATCTAGCATACATATGGCGGGTTTCTGATTCATACCACTACAGTCAATTTGTGATACGTGATTCTTCTTATTTTTCGAAGATATAATTTCATTTTTAAAACAGGGTTCCCACTCTTTCTTCCTAACTAAAAATAATCATTTTCTAGGACAAAATAAGGACTTCAATAAAACATTGAAAAAAAAAACCGCACTATACAATGTAATACTTGACTTTTGACCAATCGACCAAGGGGGAATGCTCTTACAGATTAGTTAATCTTATAAGAATAGTAGTGTGTAAAAAATTTAATATTAAAGTCTATTTTCTAAAAATTATACACAAATAATGCCTTACAAAAATGAGATTTTTCAATATATATATATATATCAGGATGTCAAGATTTAAATCAACAATTAAAATCATGATTTTAATCAAATGATTTAAAAAAAAAAATCACTGATTTAAATCACAACTAATCTTACATTTTTATAACTAAGTAAATACACCATAGGAAAATGACAGAAGTGGTCAAATGCTTTAATTTTTCTGCACTCATGGGGATTTAAGCACTAATGGTTACACCCAGCTCAGAGGGAACTGGGTCAATTACTACATATGATAAAAGATTGCAACAGCCAGTTGTAACTTATTAGAATGTACTATACTGGAAACAGTAATGTAAACACACATGACATAAATCTAAATGCCAGGAAGAGTAATGTATAAACATTTCTGATTAACAGCACTCATAATAAAGGACTCACTTAAAGGAAGTATACAACAGCTTGATTCAAAATTATAAACGAAAGAGGTGACTGATTTTATTAGCTAAAAAACCACAAGTGGGAAGTAAAGTTTTTGAGGCATTTGTTAGTTAGCTCCTAAAGTGTGTGCCACAGCACCCTGGGGTGCAGCGTAGAGAGATGAGAGGTGCTGCGAAGCGCCCGTAACCTCCAATCTAAGCAACAGAAAAAAGGGTTAAGGTCACTTATCAAAAATCAGTTCACTCCCCAACCAAGAGCGTGATGAAGGTAATTTTGTTTGTTTTATTTATATTTTCACCAACCTATGTTTTCTTATTAAGTAAAATTAAAGTGTTTGTGTGTAAATTTTAAATACTAGTTGTATTAATTATGTTTATGTTCTTAATTCTCGAATTTCTTTTTCATAGTGCTACAAATAGGAAATGTGTATATGTAATAATATACCACAGATACATATTACATGATGACGAGGGTGCTGTGAGAAAATTATAATTGTCGTAAGGGTGCCACCACTTGGATAAGTTTGGGAACCTCTGTGTTTGCTTATTCTTGTAGTTAGCAATAGAGATTAAAAAAGTAGAACTATACATTTTCACACACAGCCATTAAAATGTCAGCAGGAAAAAAGAAAGATTCAATATGAATTAAAACTAAGTGAAAATCCAATTATTATTGCTGCTCAGCAGGTTTTTTTTAAATCAGAATTTACTATAGTCTGATTATTTCTGAGTTCTATTATACTTCTCAGACTATAGTTTAGGTCTGGCACTTCACTTGCCGATAAATTTAACAAGATGATGTAATTTTTTCAAGAAAAACTATGTAGGATGTCAACTTGAGTTTGTTATATAAATGTTAAGTAAATATTGATTTACCATGTCACAAATTCTGATTGTTTACTTAAAATAAATATTGGTTTACATATCATGTCACTAACTCAATTTTTTATTTAACAAATTTATATATATTTATTATATAAACAGTGTTTAGGGTCTACAGAAATTTAAATAGAAAAATCTAATTAAATCAAAATAATCCGATTTAAATCAATTTTTTACAAAATTCAGCAGTTATATTAACAATATGTAAGTACATAAACAAATTATGGAGTGGAGACCGCAAGAAAAAACTTTGGATGTTTTTCCTTTATCTCTTTGCAGTGCATTTGCTTTTATAAAAAGTGAAATAAAGAGTTTAGCTTGATCATGACCGGGCTTGGTATAGCCGCTCTCCCAGCTGCTGTAGCGAGTTTGATTTTGTTTTCTTAATGTTTTATTCAAGGGGTACGCCAACTCCCATCGATTGTTACGCAATCCCATTTGGTAACCCTCATGTAACAAGCGATTTCGCTTTTTTTTAAACACTTAATACACGCTAAACTAATAACTGCATCAGTATAAAACCATCTCCAACTTTGTTCCCTGTACAATATTGAATAAAACATGTTAATCTCGTAATATTTTGATATGTTCTTAATCGGCAAACCGTCTGAGAATCGAGCGGGAAAACGAGCATGACGTCACAGCGAGTTTCAAGGGCATCTGGCAAACCCGTTAGTCAGAAAATGTGACCTTAATTTATGTGAATAAGAATGAGCGCGTATCGCTCCGCGATCTAAAAAGTACGAAATTTTACTGACCAACTTTTGATCGCATCGAATTTATTTATTAAACAATTTCAAAAATAATTGAACAGTAAGAAAGAGTACATTCTAAGGTATTCTGCGATGTTTTCCAATTTAAAAACTAATAGTAATAGGATATAGATATGACAGTTTCAACAAAAAAATAACGAAAAGGTCTAGATTTAAAAAAATATATATTATCCGGAACCAAATTGAAATTTTTAAAAAACTTCGACGAGCTACAAAAATTTGCGTTTAGAAGTACTTTAAAAAAATCACGACTGAAAATTTGTACGTCTTTTGCTCACTCGAGTTAGAAATTTTGCTTTTTCAATTTTGACACTTAATAAACCTTAAGCTAATAGACGCATTGGATTGTACAGTGAACATGATGAAGAACAAACCATGTTAATTTCGTAATTTTCTGATCTGTACTTTCTCGGGAAACCGTCTAAGAATCGCGCTAAACAACCTAGTTTTCAATCCTGCGACAGCAACTTTTTTTAATATAGAGATTATTTTGTATTTGCTTTTTAATGGTCGTTGGGGGAGTGAATAAGCAAGTTTTTAGCATACTGTTGTTCATACTTAGGATACACAATTTTGTGTTGTCTCGGACAGGCTCCTCCTTCATCCATCAACACTTTCATTTTTGAAAATTTCCCAATTTTTTTTATTTTAAACTTTTTTGTTTTTGAAATTGTTTGCTTCCCTTCCAGCTTCAGCCCGCTTGTGGAAAGGAAATTACCCCAGTAATTATTTTATAATTCAACTAGTTACCACCGTCCCGGCCTAAGCCATTCGGTGTATCGCCACGTAATTTTGAACTATGGTCAGATTACGAAACAACATCTGAGCTGGCACCCCACTCTCCAAACCAACCTAACGTGAGGATTTTTGACCACGACAGATTTAAGGTGCACCAGCCGCCTCTACATCATACGCTTACAAACCTCCATGCCCTGACCCGGATTCGAACCAGGAACCTTCCTATCTAGAGGCTAACACCGTAACCACTATACTGGTTGGTCGGCAGTAATTATTTTTTATACACTTTCATAAATTCTTGATGAAAATAAGATGGTAATTTTAGTTAACGTCGTACTAGAGCAACACAACGGGCTATTGACGACGGTCCGGGATCAGTCCCTTAAGGGAAAGATCCGAGGACAACACCTCGTAATTTTGAACCACGGTCAGATGACGAAGCAACACCTGAGCTGGCACCCCACTCTCCAAACTTCCACGCCAACCCAACGTGATGAAGAAAATAAGAAGTAAATTCATTTGTTGGCACATCGGAGGTTTCAATAAAATAAAATTAGTGGCAAACGATTCCTTTGCTAAAAGGATGGAAAAGGGTTGCAAGTTGCATACATCAGTCAAATTTGACTGTATCGGAGGCCGAATGAGTTTCGAAGATAACATTTTTTTCCGTGAACCGAAACAGATCATCAGAGATATGCTAAAACTATGATAAAATTATAAAATTTATGATACGGTTAAAAAAATAAAATGGAATTTTATTGAATCGATATATAGTGCATTTTAATAAAACAAAATTAATTTGAAAATAATCATCGAGGCTGACGATGGAAACAGATTGCGCATGGCATAACAAAAGCAAAGTGAAATTTAAGCACAGTCAACCATTGAGTATTTGTCACCCGGATACAAAGAGAAAAAAAATTATAAAGCATAGAAAAATTACTTTCGTTTTCGGTCAACGGCCAAATACGATAAGAGTCCGAAATTTTTAGTTTTCAAACGACTTTTCCCGGTGGTCTAACACTCTGGTTTACGCATTTGCAATCTTTTCCTCCAATGTTTTATCGACCGATCGTGTTGGTTTCTTTTTACGGAACTGACCAGATTCATATGCAATTGCATATTTGGTTTAACACCACATACGAGTCATGATATCAATTTTCTATCTGAATAATGCTTCAAGGAAACTATGTGCGAAATTTTATATTGTATATTTGAGGGATTACTGCATAAATGGGTTGTTGCATAATTCACCAAAAATATCAATATTTCAAATGTTATAGCACTTTTTTTTGCAGTGAAATATAGAGCATCTCGGGACAAGACACTGCATTTATTTTTAGCAGAATAGAATTTGAAAATGGAACGACACACACACAAAAAAATGAATTATAGGAATAAACCAAATAATTACATCGCCGGCTGAGCAATTATAATTACGTAACACAGGAAATATGAAAATGAAAAGAAAAGCACATTGCAGAACAACCCGATCAATCATTGGATTCTCATTAAGATGTATAAACACGGGCACACAGACGAAACAAGAAATAAACTATATAAATAATATGTTCTATGGGCGCCTCAATGTGCGAAAACAAATTTACTTTCGGAGGAAGAATTAAAAAAAATGAAGAAAATTAACACATGGGGATAAACATACCGGCTCCAAAACTGAATAGGCCGCAACGACAGGAAGTTATTCTATGAATATAAAAAGTAAAGGATGTAAAACCACAAACAGAAAAATCCATTCATTTTTAATTTAATTCAGTTGTGTTTTGCCTGCTGTTCAGAAACATACCTAAAATTTCACAATCTTTTTCGTTCAAAGTCAAAGGGTGGCTGAAGGATTTAAATAAAAAATATAACAAAGAAATGTTTACGTACAACGGTCAGATGCTATATTGCTAACCTTGTAGCAAAACTATAACATGTGAGAGGAAATCTCAACTAGAACAACATATTAAAACTGGCAAGTTATGTCTTTTCATTGTCTTTATAGAAGTGAATTGATTATATCAATCACATGTACAAATATGCAGGTGCTAATAAACTTGACACTCGAGTAAATTGGCTTCACCTATTATGTGTTCATCCAAAAATTAAACGAAAGCAAGACAAAAGCTCCCTCATATTATCATATAACACGGAATTATATAACACCATGTAAAGAAAAAGGTTTTTCTTTACATGGTGTTTCTGAGGTTTAAATACTTGTTTATTGACTTAAATTATTTGCAAGTGCAATAAAGTGATAACTACTCCCATATTTATATATAAATATTTTTTATATCATTTTTTTAATACGTTGATATAAATTGTGTGCATATATTATTTCTTTGATTTTAAAGACTTTTTTAATCTTAGTAGTTTATTAATTAAACTATAATGAGATTTCTGTGCAAGGTAAAAGCAATAAATGTGCACCTGTATTTGAAACTTGATGTCTATAGTTGACTTTATCATTTTGTTCCTTTCCTATAGTGCTTCTTCAAATAGTCGTTTTAATTTTAATTTGTAGTGCATAAAAATGAATATTTTGACATGTTTTACTGCATATTTCGTCATTTTTTTACTGCATAAAAATCCGGTCTCTACTGATAACCAATTGCTTCAACTTTTAAGTGCAGAATCAAAAAAATGCCTCGTAAATCATCAAAATTTTTCTTTATTTAACTTTAGTGAGATAGTTTTTGTAAAGAATTAGAAGTATAAAAATGGTAGATTTAAAATATTGCAGCACATCGGGTTGCTACTCAGGTAGCAGTATTAATTAAAATAAACTATCTTCACATTGTTTTTGAATCACCAACCAACTTAAAAATTCCCTTTCTAATAATTAACAACAACTTTTTAAAACATTGCACTCACGGGTAACAGAATAAAACAAAATTTATTAACATTTGATGATCATATTCTAATTCGTCTAACAGGGCAACTATTTTGTGCGAATGCGAAAGCCACACGCATCGCAAGTCGAAAAAAGACCGATTTTCATATCTTTAAAGTGTATTTACGTGCTCATCAAGAGTCGATCGACAATTTCTATATCGCGTGTTAAGGGTTGCAATTCAAGCAGGCCAGTAATCATCGCAAATGCCGTACTCGTAAGCAGTTTTATCGCCGATCGTCCGCTAAAAAGAGGTCAGAAATACTGTGAAAAAAAATCGTCATTTGAAAACTGAATTTTGTTTTCAAAGGAAAATAAGCACTTTCTAAGGACTATTGACGAAAAATAAGTAGTTCCATTCCAAGGCAGGGTTCCCATGGTCCTTGAATTATTTTTTTCCAAACTAGGGGCCCTCGAAAATTACGGAACTTGGTAACAAGTCCTTGATTTTTTTGACTAGTACAAAATTGCGTAATTTCGTCTTGCGTTAGAACTTGTCCAAACTAGTTTCCTTCACGGCAGGCGCGCCATTTGAGCATCATTCTGAATAAAGCCGATGTTACGACCTTTGACACCATGTGATATATATTACTAACCACAGTTGAAGGCATGGGTAAAGGAAATGATGTAAAAAATTGTCGTTTTTTGCCACACATTTTTCTTTTTAATTGATAATTTTTGCACACCTTGTTTTAGGTTGTTATAACAAAAATTCAGGTCCTTGAATTTGTTTTGGGTTTTTTGAAAAGTCCAAATAGTGTGGGAACCATATAAGGGCTCTTAGAAATGGAAGGTCAAAATAAGCACCCGTGGGAACCCTGTATAACGTACTAGCCAGTAGCCACTGCGAGGCCAGCATGGCAATGCTCATGACAGCTTCGAAGTGACTAGTTTCCTCAGATTTCAAATCTGTTGAAATTTTTATTCTCTTTAACAATTGATGAGATAGAAAAAAAGCACTGAAGAACATTAGTCAAAACTTTTTATTTGTTTTGCTTGACTCGAATCTCTATTGTTCAAGAAGAATCAAAATGAATGAATATCATCACTGCAACGATTGCAAAGGACAAATTCTTTGCGGCGAACACTGACATCAGATTTGGCACAGTTCCAATAAGGTCAAAAAACTAATAAATTCATTTAAGACTGATATACATTGAATTTGAAAATTCGGACTGGACACAAAATTAGAACTACCCGTGTGCCAAATTTCACTATCATAAAAAAGAAAAAACAATAACAATCGCCGACCCCCTGTGATTGCTCCGCAATTCAATAACGATCACAATAGCCCATTGTGTTGGTCTAGTGCGTTTATTAAATACCAACCAAAACCAATCGCTAAGACGATTTCAAAGGACGAAAAGGTTGCAAGGACATTGTCTAATGTGTCCATATTCGTATAGAAAGAATAAAAAAGTTACGATTGAAAAGTTATTTATTTAAAGAAAATCAAATGTAAGGTATCAATCCGGTCTGATTTTACAAAAAAGAACTAAACAATTTTTTATTTGTCTTGCTTCCCTTCGCTCAAATTGTTTGTGGCACAGGAAATGAATCTGTGTACTGTACTATTATAAAAAAAAGTGTTTGTTTGGGGTTGCAAAATCATGACAACTCTATGGCACTTACAGCAATGAGATTTGGCACACAATAGTCCAATTTTTGGGTCGCGGCGAATTTTAAAATCCAATCTAGAAGACTTAAATAAATTTCAAAATTTTATTCTCCATCGGTATTTCTACTCATGCGACCTTACAGTTAGGATTTGGAATCATGCCAAGTTTTTTTCATCCGCAGAACCAACACGCAGAGAAAATTATTTTTTTTAGACTCCGCTTTGATTTTGCGGAGAAATGTTTATCCAGCCAGACGATAAATCTTTTAATTATAGTCACACTTATTTTTTCTATCTCCTAGACCGTTAAATATGGAATAAAAATTTCAACAGATTTGAAATCTGCGGAAAATTTCAGTTTAGATTGATAACTAAAAATTTGATCTTCTTTAAATAAATAATTTTTTAATTGAATATTTCTTCAACGGATTTAAAATCTACAGAGAATTTTACACGAGCTTAATACTTTACATCACGGCGTTGCCCGTGGTGTTGGTTTGTGGAGTACGGGCAACGTCGGGCTAGCCACGCAGTGGCTAGTCTCTTTAATAATCGCGAAGGCCAAATTCGTATTGGAAAAAATATAATACATATATTGAAAAATTATTTATTAAAAAAAATAATAATAATAATAATTGCCTTTTTTTGAACTCCAGTTAAAAATGTTAAATTTATTTGTTTGTATGCTGAAATCGTAGCTCGGAAAATGAAAGGGAAAAAATGAATTTAGAATCTGTGATATCTTTATACTGTTGCCATTCTAAGGAAAACAATAATTAAATAACGTTCTAAATTAAATTTGGACTAGGCTCAAAAACCAGGACTACCTGTATGCCAAATTTCATTATTGTAAGTGCCATAGATTCATCAGGACACTGAATACATACAAATACTTCCTTTTATAATAGTAGAGCATAACCGTAAGCTATGCTGCATCAGACTTAAAAATCCTTATATAAGAATAAATCTTGAGCAAGAGTATCTAGTAATAAATATTTAGGCATTAAAGAGTAAAATTCCTTTACACAACACTGATAAGTTACTCTTTTACTTTTAATTAGTCACTTTCCAACACCTTTGAGTTCCAAAGAAGTGATGTAGTTAAATTATTCTTTTAAAGTTTTTAAAGGGAATATTCTTTGAACATTTATTAATTAACATTTCAAAAGTTCCAAAACGATTGTTTTAGATTTAAAACAGGAAAAGAAACAAACATTGAATTGATATTTTTATTTACATGACAATAGAGTGAAATGTTTTTCAAAAAATTTTAACATCAATCTTTAGAAAGGTGGTTAAATAAACAAAGGAAATCAATAACATTTTGAAGTTGTCTTATAAAAGGTACATTAAATTTAGAAACTATTCAAAATGTTACCAACTATTATGATCATGATTATACACAAGTACTAATGTTTTATTTACAGTTTTGTTGTATAAAATAGTACATATTCTCATAATACCTGAAAAGTACCAACTTGATGGTATTATTTCAGAAGTAAAATGCCCTTCTTAAAGAGTAATGTACTTGAAAACTCAATTGATGAAATGTTTTTAAACTTCAAGTGCTCCATAATTTGGATGAACAACTAAAACGGGATCATTTTCATCTTGTTCTTCGCCACTTCTTAAGCCAGATTTAGAAAGAGGGATTATAACTTGATCCTAAATTTAGAGAAAAGTTATGTTAACACAGAAAAAATAATTATTACATATTTCAAACTTTAATCAACATTGGATTTGGCCAATGTTTATGTAATATTAAACAGAGCTTAAATTATAACAAATGCATTAACAATAGAGATATATTGCCCAACTAGTGGAAAAGAGTCTTAAGTAATTATAAAAACTCTTTTTGGATAATTAGAAATATTTCTTAAGACCACCTTAAAATTTGCAACTGCACAAGTAGTAATGACCAAAGGATGTAATCCATATTATGTGTGTGTACATATATATATATATATATAACTATCCACTGCGTGGACAGGCGTTTCATGTGACAGTTCTTTTCGTGGGGTCAGGTGTGACCACTGCTTGCTGTTTGCTACATATTCCCATTTGGTTTGCTTCGCAAACGAACTCCACAGACCTCGTAGTGGCTATTATAAAAAAATTTATTCGTCATTTGAAAATGAGTTGCCAAGTACCAAGCAGCAAAATTCCGCTTTTATGATCAATGAGTTTTTTGGGGGGAGCGTACGTGTTCCATTACAAAATTTAAGTTATATATATATATATCTGAAATTTTAAAATTTAATTTAGAACATGTTAAAATTAATTATTAGTTTTTTTCACCTTTCATCCTTTTTCTCCTGAATGTGTCGTCATTGAAGAAAGGCGAGGATTTTGCAATTTTCAACCACTGACATCACAAGCGTTTTTTATCTTAATGGCTTTGGAACCTTGCCAAGTTTTCCAAATCTAGCGTGTTTTGATTTACGTTGTTAAAATAACGTTAAAATAAGATGGGTTACGTTAAATTAAAACGGGTAGTCATACGTTGTAGTTCAAATATATTTCAAACTTTTGACATAGCTTTTCAATGAAACATGATTAAAATCAATACATTTTCATTTGTTTTTCGTGTTTCATGGATGTTATTGAAAGCTGTACTCTCCATAGACAAGTAACTACATCTATCATTCTAAATAGGTACGTTGTTTCCATTTAAAACTGTATGGCTGTTGGAGAAGAGAGAATTTTAAACGAGACTTTTTTTTAATCTTGGAATAATATCAGTTAGTAATTTTGAAATATTTAAATATTTTTGTCTTCAGAGACAAAGAAAGTAGAGGTTGCTTACTCTACATATTGACGCTGTTCATACGCAACTTAGATACATCAGGGTGGCTACAAAAATTGAAGTAAAAAGTTCCCTGAGTTTTCCCTGATTTCCAGAGTATTTTTCATGAACTTCCCTGAGTTTCTCCATCCGTTCGCAGAACAATTCTTCCGTAATTATGATAAACTTGACACTTGATGAACTAAAAAACTATAGACTGATAGATGAATAAAAATAAGATAAGTAAAAAATATTTTTAATTGTATTC
Organism: Metellina segmentata; assembly: GCA_947359465.1. Taxonomy (NCBI): domain Eukaryota; kingdom Metazoa; phylum Arthropoda; class Arachnida; order Araneae; family Tetragnathidae; genus Metellina; species Metellina segmentata. Next base: position 67,523,348 of record OX375873.1, on the reverse strand, counting down.
CATAATAGACGAAATAATATAAAGTTATAGATAGAAAATTTAATTTTACATTTTTAACTATTTTGATGTGTTTGCAAAAGCAGCCATCAGCCCCTGAATCCGTCAATGGCGACAGCGCTCGGTACATCTCTACTATTATAAAAGGAAGTGTTTGTCTGTCTGTCCTGTACGCAGTGTCCTGACGAATAGATGGCACTTACAATAGTGAAATTTAGCACACATGTGGTCCAAATTTTTTGCAATTTTTCTATCGCCCCCGAATTTTAAAATTTAATCTAAAACATTTAAAAATTAATTAATTGGAATTTAATTATTATTATTTTCCTTAGAAAGGCATACGGTATAAAGACAACGATTTTAGTATCAGCAATGATTTTAGCGGACAACAAAACAAAAAAAGTTTTAACTGGAGTTATGTAGTTCTTTTTTCGATCTCCTAGATCGTTAAAGATAGAAGAAAAATTTCAACGGATTTCAAATCTGCGGAAAATTTTACATCAGATCGATACCTAAAAACATGATTTTCTTTAAATAAATAATTTTTAAATTGTAACTTCTATATTTTTTCCAATACGAATTTGGCCGCCGGCGCCGTGAAGAATTCTACCTTCGTGGTTTAAAAGATCAGATTAATTCATTTTGATTTCCTGAGCAACGGATTCGAGTTCGTTCGTTCTGGTTCGAACTGGCGTTCTTTGTTGCGTTTTTCTATCTCAGCGATCGTTAAAGATAGAATAAAAGTTTCAACGGATTTGAAATCTGCGGAAAATTTCACAATAGATCGATACCTAAAAATATGATTTTCTTTAAATAAATAATTTTTAAATTGTAACTTTTATATATTTTCCAATACGAATTTCGCCGCCGAGAAGAATGACCTTCGTTTGATTCGAGATTCATTCATTTTGAAAAGTAACGAATTCGGGTGAAGTAAAAGAAATAATTAAAGTTATGACTGGCGTTCTTCAGTGCTTTTTTCTAAATCAGCGATTGTTTAAAATAAAATGAAAACATCAACGGATTTCAAAGCTGCGGAAAATTTTACACCAGATAGATACCTTATACGTTTGATTTCTTTTAATAAATAATTTTTCAATTAAATATTTATATTTTCAAAGGAGATTGTGACGTCACGCCGATTGGATCTCTTCGCAAACGATTTTGGCCGCATTTGACAATGACGAATCCATCACGAAAAGAACTGTAACGGGAACGCAAACTTTTCAACAACAAAAAAAACCTCAGAGTTCAAAAATTTTCGAAAAAAATTAATAACTTCTAACACATGTAATAAAAAACATATGCATAATCTAAATGACTACTTTTTCGTTAGCCGGGCGCAATTTTGGAAAATCGCCAATCTAGGTATTTTAGAAAAAAATGATTTTTTTTTTAATGTTGATTAAATTGGAACCGGATGTTTAACTTTTGCAGGTTTTTCCGGCCTTTAGTATTTTTTAAAGCCGCAAGGCACTACGTTCCTATTATTGACATTAGGGAACGTGGCACAGCAGTAGACTTCGGTTACAGGATTTCCGGCCGTTACAGGTTTAATAAAACAGTATACCATGTATACAACTCTTTTTTCTGGATGTTTACGTAAAAAATACACTTCTCATTTTCGGAATGAAAACAAAATTGGCGACATTTTGATTTTGGTTCAAAATGGCGCCCGCATGGCTAACGGAAAAGTACCAAATGGGTGCCATTTGCAAAACGAAATTCCAACTTTTTCCCTGAGTTAAACGAAACTTCCCTGAGTTTTCCCGGATTTTTCCAGAAAATGATTCTTCCCTGATTTCCCGGTTCTGTCGCCACCCTGTACATGTGAATCATTCGTTGAATGCAGCGATATTCTTTACGTAAAAGCGCTGTAAAATAAACCTTCTGCTTATCAAAATTTTTTTAAACAATTGAGTATAATTTGCCTACATTGATGATTTTTATTTCTAACTCAAGCTCCATTTTTCTACATGCCACTGAATGGAATTTTCAGGAAAAAGTATGTTTGCTTCAAACAAAATTAATGACGAATGACGTGAATTTTTAGCTCCCTTGGATAAATAGAATGCAGGTTAATATGTAGCCTATTATACCCACAGGGTTCTAAAATATAAGTGTACCAAATATATGTGTGGATTGGTCAAACGGTGTAGATTTGTAGATAACAGATAAACGTCAACTCTGCTTTATATATATAACTTAAATTTTGTTATTCCATCTGCCGCTGAATGGAATTTTCAAGAAAAATTTCATTTGCTTTAACTAAATTAGTCTTGGACATTGTAACAATATAATTTATCATCCTCTCATAATGATGATGAATTTCGAAAATGTCGCAGACCAGGTGCAAGAATGCCACAAGTAAAATATATTCATAGGAAAACTAAGTGCGAGAATATAGGCCCAAAATTCGCCTTTTTTACTGAAAATGAAAGTACATGGATATTCGTAATCACTCCAAAACTCAAAATCTACTATAGTTGTCACCTTAGAAAAAAAACTTTCAGCAGAAGTGTGACGAATATGAAATGGATGGATGGACACAACATATATGCATATTTGTGCCCGAAGTAAATTGCAGAAGCGAATGGAGAAGTAAAAATGGATATTAAAAGTCTTTCTCCCTTTGACTTAAATTATGCTAACATTCTTTTATGAAAATGAATTCATTATGACTTTCAATCAACATATTATTAATTCAACCCGAGCAAAGCCAGGTAATTCTTTTACCTAGTTACATATATCTAACTTAATTTATCTACCACTAGCAGTACCTGCACAGCATTGCCTGTGATAAAGTTAAAAAAAGTTCATGCACATCCAAAAACAAACAAAATAAAAAATTAAAACAACCAATGAAAAGAAAGGAAAATTTAGAAGCTGTGATCTCTCTCACACTGTGTGTTGCATTCTTAGGAAACCAAATAATAAAATATGCCAATAAATTAATTAAAAAATTTTCTAGATTAAATTTTAAAATTCGGGCTTTGAGGTCCATTCAGTCACCTTTAAGACTACCTGTGTGGCAAGTTTAGACAGATTTTTTGATAATCCCTAAAGGAATTAAAAACGCATATCTTCCCTACCAGATGGGGAATTCGCCAGATTGATTTTGAATGTGGTCGAAGGAAGACCATGCTGGAATGGGCCTGCCCATTGTTTTGTATTCGTCCCAGGGTGTCAAGATTTTAATCAAATAATTTTTTATAAATCACTGATTTAAATCACAACTAATCATACATTTTTATAACTAGGTAAATGCACCACAGAATAATCACAGAAGTGGTCAAATGCATTAATTTTTCTGCACTCGTGGTGATTTCAGCACTAATGGCTACACCCAGCTCAGAGGGAACTGGGTCAAATACTGCATATTTTAAAAGATTGCAACAGCCAGTTGTAACTTATAAACTTAAGAGTAATGTATAAACATTCCTAATTAACAGCACTTATAATATAAACGCTTAAAAGGAAATATGCAACAGTTTGATTCAAAATTGTAAACTAAAGGGCGACTGATTTCATTAGAGTTAAAATAAAACACAAGTAGGAAGTAAAGTTTTTTGAGGCATTTGTCAGTTTCATGGTTCCCACTCTTTGGTGGGAAAAAAATTCAAGTACTTTTCCAGGCCCATTTGAAGTTTTTCAAGGACTATCATACAGGGTGGCTACAAAAATTGAAGCAAAAAGTTCCCTGAGTTTCTCCATCTGTTCGCAGAACAATTCTTCGGTAATTTTACAAACTTGACACTTGATGAACTAAAAAACTATAGACTGATAGATGAATAAAAATAAGATAAGTAAAAAAATATTTTTACTGTATTCCAAAATAGACCAAATAATATATAGATAGAATATTTATTATATTTTTAACTATTTTGAAGTGTTTGCAAAAGCAGCCATCAGCCCCTGAATCCTTCAATGGCGCCAGCGCTTGGTACATCTCTACTATTATAAAAGGAAGTGTTTGTCTGTCTGTCCTGTGCGCAGTGTCCTGACGAATCTATGGCACTCACAATAGTAAAATTTAGCACACATGTGGTCCGAATTTTTTCCAATTTTTCTATCGCGCCCAAATTTTAAAATTTAATCTAAAACATTTAAAAATTAATTAATTGGAATTTGCATATTATTATTTTCCTTAGAATGGCATACGGTATAGAGACATGGCATTCTAAATTTATTTTTTCCGTTAGATTTTCTTAGCAACGATTTTAGCGGACGAACAAAACAAATAAAGTTTTAACTGGAGTTATGAGTTCTTTTTTCTATCTCCTAGATCATTAAAGATAGAAGAAAAATTTCAACGGATTTCAAATCTGCAGAAAATTTTACATCAGATCGATACCTAAAAGCATGATTTTCTTTAAATAAATAACTTTTATATTTTTTCCAATACGAATTTGGCCGCTGGCGCCGTGAAGAATTCTACCTTCGTGGTTAAAAAGATCAGATTAATTCATTTCGGTTTCCTGAGCAATGGATCCAATGTTCGTTCTGGTTCGAACTGGCGTTCTTCGTTGCTTTTTTCTATCTCAGCGATCGTTAAAGATAGAATAAAAGTTTCAACGGATTTGAAATCTGCGGAAAATTTCACAATAGATCGATACCTAAAAATATGATTTTCTTTAAATAAATAATTTTTAAATTGTAACTTCTATATTTTTTCCACGAATACGAATTTTAATACGAATTTCGCCGCCGAGAAGAATAACCTTCGTTTGATTCGAGATTCATTCATTTTGAAAAGTAACGGATTCGGGTGAAGCAAAAGAAATAATTGAAGTTATGATTAAAGTTTTCTCTTCAGTGCTTTTTTTCTAAATCAGCGATTGTTTAAAATAAAATGAAAATATCAATGAATTTCAAAGCTGCGGAAAATTTTACACCAGATAGATACCTCATACGTTTGATTTTCTTTTAATAAATAATTTTTCAATTAAATATTTATATTTTCATAGGAGATTGTGACGTTGCGCCGATTGGATCTCTTCGCAAACGATTACGGGCAACGCAACCTTTTCAACAAAAAAACCTCAGAGTTCGAAATTTTTTGAAAAAAATAATAACTTTTAACACATATGTATTAAAAAACATATGCATAATCTAAATGAGTACTTTTCCGTAAGCCGGGCGCAATTTTGGACCAAAATCAAAATCGCCAATCTAGGTATTTGAGAATTTTTTTTTTTTAATGTTGATTAAATTGGAACCGGATATTTAACTTTGGCAGGTTTTTCCAGCCGTTAGTATTTTCAAAGCCGCATGGCACTACGTTCCTATTATTGACATTAAGGAACGTGGCACAACTGTAGACTTCGGTTACAGGATTTCCGGCCGTTACAGGTTTAATAAAACAGTATACAACTCTTTTTTTCTGGATGTTTACGTAAAAAATACACTTCTCGTTTTCGGAATGAAAAAAAATAGGCAAAATTTTGATATTGGTTCAAAGTGGCGTCCGCATGGCTAATGGAAAAGTACCAAATGGATGCCATTTGCAAAACGAAATTCCAACTTTTTCCCTGAGTTAAACGAAACTTCCCTGAGTTAAACGAAACTTCCCCGAGTTCCCGGTTCTGTCGCCACCCTGTCATAAAAAGGCAGAAATTCCCTCTGTAACCTTCCATTTTGTAGACAACTTTTCTGAAGAACCTCTCCTATAATGTAACCTCTTCATTACCATTCACATACTTAACAATTCCAAATATATTTCTAGTCAATATTCAATCATGTTATGGGAAAGAAAAAATTCTTAAAAAGAAAAAGTAAAATAGCTAAGTTATTATACTTATGTTCTATATGTTCAAACTGACACAGAATCCCACTGACCTTGAGCAAAGAAAATAAACACATGCCTTAATGAACAAGCGTATTTGGTGTATTCTTCAGAACTAGAATAAAGCCACGCCTTCTAAGCATGTTGTGAGGCGTGTGCCTTTCATGCAGATTCATACCAGAAAATTCCAGACTAAAAATTTTCAAAATAAATTCAAGGACTTTCAAGTATTTTGCACCAAATTCAAGTACTTTCCAGGGCCCTTGAAAACGAAATTCAAGTATTTTTCAACGCCCATGGGAACTGTGAGCTAGCTTATTCTTGGTGTGCAATGGAGATTAAAAAGTAGAAATATACATTTTCACACACACAGCCATTAAAATGTCAGCAGGAAGAAAGATCCTATATGAATTAAATAAATTTATTATTGCTGCTCAACAGTTTTATTATTAGAATTTAATAGTCTGATTATTTCTTTGTCCTCTATTCTGCTTCTCACACTATAGTTTGGGTCTGTCACTTACACTTACTGATAACTTTGTTGACATGATGATGTAATTTACTCAAGGAAAACTATGTAGGATGTCAACTTGTGTTTTAAAGTTAAACAAATGTTAAGTAAATACAGGGCTCCTAACAGGTTTGAAGGTCTAAAAAGGTGACAAAAGTGACTAATTTAACCAAAAAAGTGACTAAAGCAGAAAAAGGTGACAAAAAGTGACTAATCGAGCAAAAAAAGGTGACAAATAACAATAATGCTAACTATATTCAAGTATAAAGATAGACAATAAAAAGATCCTCCCCTAGCCTTTCTTTTTCTTTCTTTGGAAGAATATTTTCATTTTCTTCATTTAAAAAGTACATCATTTTAAATATATTAACATTAAAAAAAATGATGATTTTTTAATTTGTTCATTTTTGACACTGCTTCAAGAATTTCTTCCTTTTCTTTAAAAGATTGTCTCATTTTTTTTGTTGTTGAAAAATTCTGAAATTATTTTTGTCATTTTCTTCTCAATAGAAGAATGTGCATTTTTTATGTCTTTGCTGATCAGCATCATCTGAGACTTTTGCCGCTCCTTCAATCATTGCCTGAGCAAGTGCTGCTTCCTTAAAAACTTTATTTTTCATCGCCTTCTTGAGCCTATCATTGGCTTCCTTTAATAATTTTGAAGCACTGCCCAATATCTCATTCTCTTCCTTACGCAAGCATTTTAAGTTTTCATTCGTCGTCTTCTATCACCTTTCTGTTCTTTGCCAGCTGCTTAAAATTATTTTTTTCTCTGCTCCCAGTCTATCTTTTTCTTTCCTGTCCTTCTCTAATTTTTCTTGTGCCTCATGTTTTATATCTTACTAGGAGGGTCCGCCCCCTGCTCGCTTACGCTTGCCAACCCCCGGGGATTGCTACGCAATCCCATTACTTACGTTGGTTGCTTCACAAACCAACATTACTTTCGCAGAGTGCATCTCCTGCACAGCGAAACTATCTGAATAATTCGTATAATCCTGATTTGACTTTCTGGTCCATGACGTCACAGCGAGGGCTTTGCCCTCTGCTCACAGACCCCCCAGGGATTGCCACGTAATCCTGTTTGGGTTGCGAAGCAAACCAATACTTTTGCAAGTGATTTCACTCTTTTTTACTTTAACACTTAATGCACCCTAAACTAATAGCCGCATCAGTAAAAAAACCTTCTGCATCTTGTTCCCTGAACAATTTTAAGTAATCTGTGTTAATCTCCTAACTTTACGTTCTGTACTTCCTCCGTAAACCTTCTGAGAACAAAGTGAAAAAAGCAAGCCCTTTTCCTCGAAAAATAAAAAGAAATAATTTTTATGGCAATTGTTGCTATGATAAATTTAATATCTGGCAAACCCGATCATCAAAAATACAACCCACAACTGCGTGCGGAACCTGCTATGCGAACTAAAAATACGAAATTTGTGTGACCAACTTTTGATTGCATCGAATTTATTTATGAACCAATTTTTAAAATAATTGTACCATAAGAAATAGTGTAATGTAATGCAGTCAGTGATGTTCCCAAATTTAAAACTCAAATTCTCAAAAACAAATATTCATGACAAACAAATTTTCAACTTGGTATCATGTTTGGCTTCTTTATTGGAATGTAGTGAAGGAAATACTTTCGCTCTGCAATTCAATGTTTAAGCAACCTTTCAGCAGCTGGCTTTAGGCTTAGCCACCTGCTTGAACAATGGCTTGATGAAATGGTGAGTGGGAAGTTTCGTCTTCTTAAATTTGTTTGTATGTTGACCAACGCTTTAGGCCATGGATTAAAAAAATCTGTGAATACCAAAAACTAGTTAAGACACATCTTCCCTTAACTCTTGTAGACCTTTAAGAAAAGCATTATGTATTGTGTGAATATTAAATGTCTCTATGTTAATTAGTTCTTTTTTTTTTCAGGGAAGAAAGCAATGAGTCATTAATCTTTTTAAAAACTGACTTTCACTAAAAAAACCCTCAAGAATTTGTAATAATCAACTTAGATGCTAACAGAGAATGATTTTCAATTCGTTTGCGACGCTCCTTCAATATTTAACCCTTTAGATACAGAGACGGCCGAAATTTTTGCAATCTCTGGTTACGGAGGGGTTTGAAATCTTTCAGATCTCAAGCTCCTGAAGTCCATTAAGATTTCCATGCCCTCATTTCTGTGCCACAAAGAGAGCAGAGCGTGAATAGCCTCTGTTCCGTAGACATGAATGTCAGGGTTCTTGATGGGGAGCTACGAAACTACGAGCACTTAGAATGTGTAAGAGGTTGATGATCTATCCCCTTAAAAACTTTGCCGAAGACACCTTCGAGTGTAAATTATCATACATATTCAAGATTCCACCATCATTTCAGTGTTTACCCTGACATATATATACCTTCTAGACATAATCAGACCCACAGTAGAAACTGCAACATGTGATGACAAAGGTACTAAACGTATTACCTCTCCTCCTGGGTTAACGTTGAGTTAATATCAGCTTGATCCGTCCGGTCTCTTGGCCTCTCCATTCTCGTCTTATTCCTGAATCCGAAAATAAAACGGGTCTGCTGAGACCGCCCTCAGATCTGTGTATGGAGGATGTTATCCCCTTTTAAGTAACCACTGGCATCGATCACCATTTACGAGCTGTCAGCGCCTGACCTCCTAGAGGGTTACTCCTATTGTTCGACCCTGTCGACCGGTGATATCTATCTTGCGCCAAATGATACGCCACACAATACTATGAAATGAAAACGTTAGTTGTAAATGCCACTCAAGTTAGGTAATTAGGTAAGAGGGGTCGGGCAAGCAGATGGTCCTGCTTCCCTTAAACTTCGCCGCTTCGTTTTACTGATAGCCTTTTCCTGTGGGAAAATTTTCAGAACTTGCAGCTAATACACCTCGGGCAATGTGAAGTATCCTTTTACAATTGAAATGGTACGCTTTTGAATCCATTCTTGCAGTGGAATGTAGCGCATTTCAAAATTGAATTCGTACAAACCGTTTTTTTTAGAGAAAATGAATTTTTTTACTGTGCATCAAACATTTTTTTCTTCTCTAAATAAAATTTAAGAACTTAAAACCCCTGAAAAGGTGACAAATTGTCAAAAAGGTGACAAAAAGTGACGTGTTAGGAGCCCTGTAAATATTGATTTACCATGTTACAAACTCAATTTTTTATAACAAATTTATATATAATTATTGTAAAAACAGTGTATAGGGCCTACAGAAATTTAAATTAAAAATCCGATTTAAATAAAAGAAAATCCAATTAATTGATTAAAAAAAATCCTTTTTTTACACCCTGATTTGTCTTGTCATTGTTAATATATAGATGTAAAAATAGAACTGAATTGGACTTGGAAACGACTTTCACAACATGCAATTTCTTGGGTGAATTTGGACTATCGGTATAATTTTTATTACCACAACCTGTGTGCCAAATATCATGGTTGTAGGTGCTATAGATTTGTCTACACACAGACAGAGACCAACACTTTCATTAATAATAGTAGAGATAGTACAATTATTCCAATTAGTAAAATGTAAGGTATTAAAAAGTTTGATAACATAAAACAATAGTTTTAACTAGGTGTTTGATTAATACATAATGCTTCACAGTGTAAGACTTTTTCACTTACATGATGAATTAATCTATCGATCACTTTTTCAACAAGATGCTTTTTCTTAACAAGCTCCGCTTCTGTTTCAATTTCACTCTCAATCTCTTTCAAGTACCAATTGACCAACTGACTTTTCCTCATGCCTTCACAATCAGTCTCTGTAATTTCAAGTGTATTATATTAAAATATTTTTAGCTGATAGCTAAAAAGGATGACTTATGATACTACAACAAAAGATATATGGCAGAAGTATTGTTGAGCTTACCATCACATCTACTTTCTTCTTTCTGAAGACATGATATTAGAACATTACAAAGTGATTTATACTCTTCAAAGCTAAGAGTAAGTCTTTGTGCTCTTTCGTTATCAGAACTAGGATCTACCCCATTCAACACTGAAATTTAAAGTGATTAGAGTAAGAAAATGTGATAATTTCACAATATCACCACAAAACACTTAACTGTATCAAACAGAGAATCATACAGTAGTATTAAGGGTAATGAAGTCACTTTTTACAATGGGTAAAAACATTGCGATAAGTTTCGTTCACTTTTATTTATGAAAAGCATATAAAACAGTTGCACAAACCTTACAGAGTCTCAACAAATAAATATTGCTATTATTTCCAGTGCTGCACATAGTAATCAATTAAACAAGCAAATTAATTTTTAAAAAGTGTTTTAAACATAAAAGAAATTTTACAAAGACAATTCTCCAAGAACAGCACTCTAACAATGTTAAGATAAATCTTGCAAGTTCTTACTCCATTTCATTTAGATAGGATGAAATAGCAAAATAAATTACCATTATTTTCCTCTTCTTCTACTTCCATTGCATCCTCATTTTCTTCCATCAAATTTATATCAGGTTGCTCTACTCGTATTATAGATTTGTTGAGTAAACGAAAGGCTTCTTTCACATGTTTAGGATACACCTAAATATAAACAAATGAAACATATTACTTAAATGAAAAAATATTTCATCTCAATTGCTAGACAATTAAACATATCTGTGATCATCCAAACATAAAATTAATCACCCTTTTAGCTAGCATTGTTTTAATATTAGAGTTAACTAGTTTATAATATTAGAGCTATATTCAATTTAAAAATTACTTATTTAAAGAAAATCATATTTTTAGGTATCAAGCTAATGTAAAATTTTTCGCAGATTTTAAATCCGTTGAAATTTGTACTCAATCTTTAACGGTCTAGGAGAAAGAAAAAGAACTAAAGTTAAAAATTGTTTTTTATCGTCTGCAGGAAAATTATTCCTCCGCGTAAAATGAAAACAGAAAAGATAAATTTAGAATATGATCTTTCATGTTTTTGCAATTCCAAAGAAAACAATAATTAAATTTCATTAAATTCATTTTAAAATTTGCTGTGAGCATAAAATTGCAAAAAATGTGGACTACCTGTGTGCCAAATCCCATTACTGTAAGTGTCATAAATTCATCAGGACTTTGCGTGCAGGAAACAAACACTTTCTTTTATAATATTAGAGATGATGCTCAAGTTTATCAGTTGGTTTTTTTGTGTTCCATTACAAAATGTATGTTATGTAAAATTAAATGCTTTAAATATATACTATTTCTTCACCAATCAAATATTTATAAATATTATTTCCATCATGGGAAGTATAAAGTCAGTTCAAACATGAACATTATAATTTAATTGGTTTAAAAAAATGTGTTTTTTGATAAACACTGCTGGTAAAGCAATCTGAGCTGTCTACAGCAATCGTTTTATACTCAATGGTATTTCTATGGCGATTTCAAATTGCTTTTGGCTTAGGCCTTAGGTCAATTTTAGGTCCCTTGATAGTCAAATTTTTCCAAATCCTTTCTTAGTACGCCTCAATAGATTAAGAAAAATCGTCCTGTAAAATTTCAGCTTCCTAGGACTTGTAGTTCTTGAGATACAGTGATGAGTGAGAGTCAGTGAATGAGTGGTATTTGAATCTTATATAGATACACGATTGATTTTTGCCCTTGGTAATTAGACATTTTGTTCATAGTCTTTTCACTTGCAAACAAATAAAAGCTTTGATTGATAAAAAAAGTGTGTTGGTAAAGTCTGGTTTAAAAAGAATAAATTGTCAGACAGCTAAAGACAGTGAGAAAAATAGCACTTTCAAAAAACAACACTAAACTATGTTTATATCCCTGCTCCGGAAGTTCCGGAGCACTTGGCAACTCTGTCATGTCTCACAGAAGCTGATTGCTATTTGTAGAAACTTCGATTTCTGTCCAGACTTATTTCAGAAACAGATAAGTACCTCTTCACTACAATGCATTTTAGCCATAGCTTCTGATAGGCGAACTAAACTTTCCAGCTGTCGAACTGTAATGCGCCAAGAAGACTTGGTTACTCCAGCAGCATCACGAAGGCGGAGGTTTAGATAGTGCTCAACCAAACATTTCTGAGCTTCTTCAGTTATCTGAAAGAAACATACTATAAACTCACCATTTTGGAAAAAGAAACTTTAATTAATGTCAAACTATTGGCTTGACAAAACACTTGGGTAATAAAAACGTGGATATTTTTCTATCTCACAGAGAATCAGAATTTTATCTCAAATAGTTCACAGTTAATATTAACAATCACAACAAAAGTTACATGGAATTTGTGTTAATACTTTAACAGGGTTCATACAGAATTTTGAGTATAAAAATTAAGTAGTACATAAGAAGTATTTAACTAGTTCTTTCGAAATTTTTAAGGAGCTGTAGAATGCAAAATTAAGGAGTATTTAAAGAGTTCTTTCGAAATTTTAAAGGAGAGATAGAAGGTTTATACACCAGGGTGTAAAAAAAATCAATTAATCGGATTTATTTGATTTAAATCAAAAATCGGATTTTTTTTAAATTTAAAATTCTGTAGGACCTATAAATTTGTTAAATAAAAAATTGAGTTTCTGACATGACATGTAAACCAATATTTATTTAAGTAAACAATCGGAATTTGTGATATGGTAAATTAATATTTATTTCACTAAAAATCATTGTGTGTTACATGGTAATACATTTAAAAAATGAATTTTCAGAAAAAGAGTAAAAGATAAAACATTTGTTTAAACTTTAAAACACAAGTTGACATCCTACATAGTTTTTCTTGAGTAAATTAACACCAATATGTAAACAAATGTATCAGTAAGTGTAAGTGAGACCTAAATTAGTCTGATTAAATAAATATTTGTTATGGGTCACTACTCTTAAAGTGAAAGGTGACTGTTTCAGGGTGCATTTTGCAAAATAAAAGATGTTCATAGTGTTTAAACTTTCATCTTTCAAATAGAAAGCTCAGTTGAATTTTTTATTTAATAAATTATTAATCACATTAATTGTGTTATTTCGTATTTATGTCTCAATTAAAAGAAAGTAGTTGAAAAATCACTATAGCTAAGCCATTGGTCAATCAATTAAAGGGGTAACAAGTAGTTTAGGCCTACTTTGTGGGGATTTTCTTTGGCTGTCTTGACATTTACGTAGATGTAGGCCTACTGCTTTATTGTTTGTAACATAAAATTATGCATGAACATTGTCAAAACTTTCAAATAGATGTCAACTTATTTTTTACTTTACTTTTTGGCAGAATCCCTTACTCAACAGATAACTTAGTCCATAGACACCTCAGATTATTTGCAAGTGTCCAGTGCCAAACATTTTTTTTAAAGCTCATCAGTATGAGGTGTAGCCATTAGTGCTGAAATCACCATGAGTGCAGAAAGTTCAAAGCATTTGACAAATTCTGTGATTTTTCTAGGGTGTATTTACTTAGTTATAAAAAATGTAAGATTGGTTGTGATTTAAATCAATGATTTAAAAAAAAAATCTTTTGATTAAAATCATGATTTTAATTGTTGATTTAAATCAAGTGATTTAAATCTTGACACCCTGTTATACACACATTTTCAAGTGTGAAAAATAAAAATGTTTTAACACTTTTAAGAACTTAGTTCCACTTAATACTATATTACTAATAACAAAAACAAAAAAAACTTTGATATTTCAACTCAACACAAGTTCATTTTCCCACTGCTCACTGGAGCTGTTTTATCTAGGATGCGACTGTAAACATTTCTTATACAGTGAAATCTCAGTATAACGTTTCTCAGTTTAAAGTACGTATTTCTCTAAAATCCCAGCTAGAACTCACAATAACAGAAATCCAAGCATATTTATTTTCTATATAAAGTATTTTTGAAAATAAAATATCAATTAAATATTTTTAGGATGTAAGCTATACAGTACAAAGTCCCAAATCCAGACGTTTTGCAAACCAGCATTTTTTTGTTTGTTTTTCACACTTTTTAACACCTTTCTGACAATTTGTAAAGAACAAGAAGTTAAACCTGGACCTAATTGATGAAACAACGCAAAATAAGACATGTTCAGAGAAAATGCCACACAGAAAATTTAGAAGATTTGCAAGTAAAATTTGTTGAATCGTAATAAAAAGGTTTTTTTCTTTTTTAATTATTCAGATTTATATGTCTGCTATTTTACTATAGCAAACACAAAATTCGTGCAGGAAGGGGGGGGGGTTAGATTAAAGTTTTTTTTGACAAAAAAGGCAAATAATCCAAAGTCCAGAATGGGCCGAGGTCCAGAGGATTACGGATTTGGGACTTTGTACTGTACTGAGATTTTACTGTATTCTACATGTAAATACAAATGAAAAGATTTAAGACAGACAGAAAAGAATGAAATCCGCAATTATTTCTGTTACATAAATGAATAGGTAAATTATATTTTAACTTCAAATATATATTCAAGTATGAAATAATCCACTTCTATTATAACAGATTGTGATTTTCATTACATTCTCAATGCTACTCTTTTATCAAGATTTAATGTTGAATTAAATTCAAAATAAATTTAATGCGATAGTATTTTGTTTGCTTTAGAAGAAAACAATCTCTTTCACTAAAAAATTCAAGAATTTGTAATAATCAACTTCGATGATAAGATTGCGATTTTCAATATGTTCGCAACGCTCCTTCAATATTTAATGATCACCATTTACGAGCTGTCAGCGACTGACCTTCTAGAGGAATCCTTCTTTTGTTCGACATTGTCGGTCGTAAATGCAACTCAAGGCTCTATCGCTCAAGTTACGCAATTATGTAAGAGGGGTCGGACATGCAGGTGGCCTTGCTTCCCTTCAACTTCACCATTTTGCCTTACTGATGATAGCCTTTTCTTGTAGGAAAATTTCCTGAACTTGCTGCCAATACACCGTGTGCAATGTGAAGTATCCTTTTACAATTGAAACGGTACGTTTTGGAATCCATTCTTGCAGTGGAACGTAGTGCACATTTCGAAATTGAAACAGCAAAAAAAATTTATGTAAGGAGTTTTTAAGGAGTAGCACATAAAAATAAAGAGTTTTAAGAGTGCTTTAAAAGGAAAATCAAATTAAGGAGTTCTTAAGTAAAGTGCAAAGGAGAAGTTAAGTAAAGTGTATGTTTGCACTTGTTTTTGGAGTGACACATTAGCTTAGAAGACAAGGATTCTCATTCAAAAAAGCAGTAACTATGCAAATTTTCCATTCTCCACTTGATTATTAGCAATCAGTTATTTGTAATCAGAATGAGACTGACATAGATTAATTATCCAGTCAAGCTCAACTAAACATTAGGGTGGTCTCATTTAAGAACTTGCAATCACTTTAGCAAGTGTAATACTGACCTTTGGTTTGAACTGCCGAGCAAAAGTTATATACTTAGATATTTCCTCTAGAGAATATGTTCTTTCAATAGATTCTTCAGATTTTTGATGAAGGTCAACTATTCTTCTGGCAATCGCATAATCTGTGACCTAAAATAAATTATAATATTTGTAAGGAATCGTTTAAGAAAAATAATTCATTAAAGTTTTTTATAAAACATATACCTCATAACCATGAATCAGTAAACACATTCAAAGACCTGTTGCTTTAGAAAACATTACACAAAAAACTTAAAATGCCATTGTTTGTTGAAAGTGCAGGAACAATTTAGGTTATTTATACAATATACGGATAAATCATAGCAGTAAAATGTACAAAATTATTTGCTACTCTGATAAGAAAAAATTAGGTGAATCTAGCTGAAATTATTGAGTACCATACCACTTTTTCTAATGACAGAATAAAAAATTTCAAAGTTTGATACTGCATTTTTAAGAATGTATACATCAATTCTTGCAGCATTTTACAAAATATATAAGTATTACAATTAAGAGAAATGATGTATTTTAAAGAAATATGCTTACTTCACTACATTCATCCACCAAAATGAAGAACAAATCAAATCTAGACATGATAGGTGCTGTCAAAGCAATATTTTGTTTCAGAGATTTCGTTCGATCATATCTTCCACCAATAGGATTTGCAGCTGCTAAAATCGAAGTTCTTGCATTTAAGGTAGCCTAGACAAAATATAATTTTAATCAAATTTGTAACTAAACCTATTTGAGCAGTGATAAAACCAAAAAATGCTTCTTCAAAATATTTTTCAAACTAAAATTTATCTTGAACTTCAAAGAGGATAAAATGGTTTCAAGCATAGAAACGTACAAAAAAAGTATTGCTTATGTAAATCATGCAAATAAAAGATGATGCAAGGTTGGTTGTTTTCTGGATTTATGCATCAGACAAGACAGATAATGCCAAGTAATTGTGAAAAGAAATAGATAAGAAAGTAGAGAAAGATCGTTTTGGCATCCTGGTGTCCCCATGTTTGCCTGAGGCAAGAATTAGGAGGGCGACTCTTGAGGTACGTTTCAAAGCAACTTACAGAGCAACTTTTTTTTTTTTTAATTTAGAGCAGCACAAAAGCATTTTGGAGCACATTCATGCAGCATTTTACTGCACTATTTATTCTTCTGACATGAAATACTCTGCTCATTCGTATGAACCTACTTGACACAATTTAATTGTGTAATCCTCTTTTATGTGAACAAGTACAACCAACCATCATTTTCGTTATCTTTAATTCCATTTCAAAAGTTGTTAACCAGTACATTTTAGAAATTTTGAGGTTAAGTAAGCAGTGATTTCTAAAATAGCAATAATCAGAAATATATGAAGAGTATAATCATGTACAGCAGTAAAAAAAATAACCCAATTCACCCAATCGCAAAATTTACAATGCAGAACAAAACTCCGTATGCCCATCCTTAATTAGATAGTTCGATTACGTGAGTATGTGTCAATTTCAACGACTGTTTGAGGAAGGTTTGTTAGAGTGACACATAGTTAGTGTAGTGTCCAATAAGTGGATTGTTATAATCCTAACCTACAATAGTATAAGTAGGTTGTTAATTATGTTTCAGAAATTTCTGAATTATGAAGTTAAATTATGCCTAGCAAAGCATGACAAAATACCCTTCATACAAAAGCTTTAAAATAAATAATTTAATATAATACAAACAGATTATAAATATTAATATGATGTGTAGTGGCTGTCGCAGTCAATGACCTGTTACAGGTGACACGACATGGAGTCCGTTAAGCTGAGAGTTTGTTGACATTTCCAGTCACCAATATGTAAATTTGCAGTGGATTTACATTTCCAAAAAATTTCTGTTTTCACTTTGTGAACAATCCCCAATAACGATAATCATTGAAGTCTTGCTGGGCTACTAATTATGCATGGAATGAGCTGAAATTTGGAATTATGATATTTCAGTAACAGTTGAATCGCATGGAGTCCAAATTTGCCCATGTTTCTATTCATATAATTTTTATGAATATTAATTTCATAATTAATAAAAAATAGTAAAATTTAGTTTGACAAATAAAATGCTTATAGATTGTGTTTGGGTTTTCGGGTAACAAAGGATAAAAAAATAATTTCCAAGAAAATTTATGTTTTTAAGCAAATATAACGTAAAACGTGAAAAATCAATTTAACATTAGGAGATCCAATTATTAAACTCTTAAAAATTGGTGAAAAATCCAATGAAATTGATAAACTTTTTTTTATTTCTGCCTGAAATTGTATGTAGAATCTAAATTTGTGATAAAAGATGGGGGTTTGTATTAAAATTATAGGAACAAGCAACCAATTTAATATGAAGACGACCTATTAGACAAATTTTAAATATTGATATTTGAAGAAAAAATTCATCCCTATCGATCACTACCTTCTGCTTTGTTATGTAAATTGCGCAATTGCAAATGAGTGTTGTTTTTTATAAGTGCTAAGGAATGTTTGGTGTACATAAATATCTGGAAAAAGTGAGAAATAATTCACCAATAGAAATGCTAGTGCCTTTTTAAAAGACATCATTTGTATAATGAAGAGAGAGAGAGAGATGTTTAGATCTTTTCTCTTATCTTCTCTACTACTATAAAAGGAAGTGTTTGTTTCGCGACCACAAAATCCTGACGATCTATGGCACTTACAGCTATGAGATTTGGCACACAGGTAGTCCAAATCTTCACGATCCTTAAAGATAGAGTAAAATTCCAACGGATTCAAAATCTGCAGAGAACTTTACACAGATTAATACAGTAAATGTGTTTTTATTTACTAAAAAGTTTTCAGATTGAAAATTTCAACAGATTTGAAATCTGTTTAATCTGTCTTTAACGATCCCGATTTTTTTAAATAGCACAAACAATGCCAGCCAAAATGGTTTTCTTTTCTTTCCGCTGAAATCGTAAGAGAGCAGGAAATCCAATCTGTTTATTTTTGGAATGCGAATGTTGGCGTGACATAACATCCTCTTTCAAAAATATAAAAGACATTCAATTTAAAAATTTTATTTATTTAAAGAAAATCATATGTTTAGGTATCAATCTGATGTGAAATTTTCCGGATTTCAAATCCGTTGAAATTTTTACTCTATCTTGAACGATCTAGGAGATAGATGGAAAATTGTTCCTCTCTGTTCAAAATGAAAACGGAAAAAATAAATTTAGAACATAATCTCTTATGCTGTTGCCATTCCAAAAAAATAATTAAATTTCATTAAATTCATTTTAAAATGTTCTAGATTCAATTTTAAAATTTGCCACGATCCCAAAATTGCAAAAAATTTGGACTACATGTGTGCCAAATCCCATTACTGTAAGTGATATAGATTCATCAGTACTTTGCGTGCAGAAACCAGACAGACAAACGCTTCTTTTTTATAATATTAGAGATATGCAATAGTTATGGATGTACATTTGACAAAATATGTTTATTTTGAAGCACTTTATCACTCTTAAGTTTTACCAAGAAATTGGATGCTGCTCTTTTAAACAGAGTTTGGCCACCCTATATAAAAGAGCAGCTTATTTCAAATGTATGTGTTTTCAAGCAAATACTTTGAAGTTAACAAAAGAAAACCTACTTTCACTCCAGCTTTTGTTATAGAAATAGTCTGTTGTTCCATAGCTTCATGAATAGCAACTTGATCTTTGACTTCCATTTTGTCAAATTCATCAATACAACAAACACCCTACAAAATATCATACAATTGAAAACAAAATAAACTATTGAAAAATTTGAGAAGTAAAAGTCTTGAGAGTTTGAACTGTCAATCAAAGATTAATATCCTAAATAAATCCATATGTGCAAACCATTTCCTCACCTTTTCCCATAAAGGGTGTCAAGATTTAAATCAACAATTAAAATCATGACTTTTAATCAAATGATTTTTTTTTAAATCATTGATTTAAATCACAACCAATTTTACATTTTTATAACTAAGTAATACACCCTAGAAAAATCACAGAATTTGTCAAATGCTTTGAACTTTCTGCACTCATGGTGATTTCAGCACTAATGGCTACACCTCAGACTGTTGTTGTTGTTGTTTCTTATGCCTACACTGGCAGACCAGAGGAGTGCCAGGCCCGTCAAAGACGGCAAGAGGCGAGAGTCTTCCATGTTATTGAGCCCCATTGGGAGGAAGTCCGACTTAGCTCGACATACATGACACATCAGTTTTACAGGAAGGTCCCTATCATACATCCATTCACTCACACATATCGAAATTTAGATGCCAATCAGAGGCCGATAACCCCCTGATCAGGTACCCCCAGAGGTATTGATTTGGTATGGGAACATGGGGGACTTTGTGACCACGACCTATTTAACGTGCTCCAGTCACCATTAGTGAACACGACGGTCTTTAGCCAGGTCGAAACGCCGATCTCGCAAACACCTCATACTGATGAGCTTTAAAAAAAAAATGTTTGGCACTGGACACTTGCAAATAATCTGAGGTGTCTATGGACTAAGTTATCTGTTGAGTAAGGGATTCTGCCAAAAAGTAAAGTAAAAAATAAGTTGACATCTATTTGAAAGTTTTGACAATGTTCATGCATAATTTTATGTTACAAACAATAAAGCAGTAGGCCTACATCTACGTAAATGTCAAGACGGCCAAAGAAAATCCCCATAAAGTAGGCCTAAACTACTTGTTACCCCTTTAATCGATTGACCAATGGCTTAGCTATAGGGATTTTTCAACTACTTTCTTTTAATTGAGACATAAATACAAAATAACACCCATTAAAGTGATTAATAATTTATTAAATAAAAATTCAACTGAGCTTTCTATTTGAAAGGATAAAAGTTTCAACACTATGAACATATTTTATTTTGCAAAATGCACCCTGAAACAGTCACCTTTCACTTTAAGAGTAGTGACCCATAACAAATATTTATTTAATCAGACTAATTTAGGTCTCACTTACACTTACTGATACATTTGTTTACATATTGATGTTAATTTACTCAAGAAAAACTATACTGGATGTCAACTTGTGTTTTAAAGGTAAACAAATGTTTTATCTTTTGCTCTTGTTTTGAAAATTCATTTTTTAAATGTATTACCATGAAACACACTATTATTTTTAGTAAAATAAATATTAATTTACCATATCACATATTACAATTGTTCACTTACAGGGTTCCCACTCTTTTTTGCTAACTAAAAATAAGGACTTTCTAAGACAAAATAAGGACTTTATAAGGACTAAAATAAAACATTGAAGAAACCGTATTATACAATGTAATACCTGACTTTCGACCAAATAGGGATGTTCTTACAGATTAGTTAATCTTAGAAGAACAGTAGTATGTAACAAATTTAATATTCAAGTCTATTTTCTAAAAATTATACACAAATAATGAAGATTGCCACACAAAAATGAGATTTTTCAAAATAAGTCTTCCGATTTTTACAAAATTCAGCAGTTAATATATGGGCATTTACGTGTACATGTATTAGTAATATGTGTAAGTACATAAACAAAGTATAGAATGGAGACCACAAGAAAAAAACTTTGGATGTTTTTCTTTTATCTCTTCGCAGTGCATTTGCTTTTATAAAAAGGGAAAGAAAGAGTTAAGTTTGATGAGGACCGGACTTGGTGTCGTCGGTCTCAAAGATGATGTTGCGAGTTTGATTTCGTTTTATTATTCTTTTCATATTGTTTTGTTTTATATTTTAAGTCTTTAGGGGAGTGTATGAGCAATTTTTTAGCATATTGCTGGTCATGGGTAAGATACACCATTTTGTGTTGTCTTTATATTGTTTTCAATTCACCTACAAACTTAAAAATACACTCCCCTATAATTATAATTTTTAAAACATTGCACTCGCAGGTAACTGAATAAAACAAAATTAATTAACATTTGATGATTGTATTCTATTTTCCTCTATCAGGGCAACTATTTTGTGCATTGCAAAAGTCACTCACAAGTCGAAAACAGGCCGATTTTCAAGTTTTTAAAGTGTATTATGTGCTCATCAAGAGTCGATTGACGATTTATATATCGCGTATCAAGGGTTGCCATTTAAGCAAGCCAGTTCCTGAATCAGCACTGTCATACGACATCCGTTCTTTCCAAAATTCAGTACCAATCCCGAAGAACAGAACCCAATTTCCCAGTTTAACACCATACGATATAAACGATTTGGCCTTTTGAAACACGCTTCTCAGTTCTCACATCTGCAAAATCGCTTAACGAAACTTTCCCCTAATGAGAAAAACAGATCTGTGAAGTTACCATGTCCGTTGGGGCCGACAGAATTGGAGTGGAATCGCACAGTGCTTGGCGTATAACGACATTCCACCCAAC
This sequence comes from Metellina segmentata, assembly GCA_947359465.1. Lineage (NCBI taxonomy): Eukaryota > Metazoa > Arthropoda > Arachnida > Araneae > Tetragnathidae > Metellina > Metellina segmentata. Next base: position 67,501,368 of record OX375873.1, on the reverse strand, counting down.
CATAGCACGAGCGCTGTCGCCGATCTTTTCGCTTCAAGCACTGCTTGGCAAGAGAAATGCTCAAGCGCGAAAACGAGAGTTTTCGATTCACCAGTCTTCCCTTCGTTCCGTCTGGAGTAGCCCAACAACTCAGGTATTTAAATGTTTTGAATTACACTCTCCCCTCCTTAAATCTTTGACAATTTCATATCTCTAGTGAGACTTGTCACCTCCCACGGAAGTAACGATTCTATCTTTGGACTATTTCTGTGGCTTGTTAAAAAGACTAGAGCATTATAAGTATCCATTCCAACTCCCGCTGGAACACCACCAGCCCTCGAATAACGTTGTACTGACAACTATCATTATTACCAGTACAACTTATGTATATTTACTCTCGAGTGAATAAACAGGGATTCATTTGTCACCAGGACTCTGTCTTTCTTACAATCACGGAAAACCAACGCACAATAAGCTCTAATCATTCTTCCTTAGTGAATATCTTTAAACTCCCACTATACGATCCTTAATCCGAAAATCTCCATTGTAACCATCGTTACAAGCACCAAAACCGTACTTGTAAGCAGTTTTTTCGCAGATCAGCCGCTAAAAAGAGGTTGGAAATATTGAGAAAAAAAATCATCATTTGAAAACTGAATTTTGTTTTCAAAGGAAAATAAGCACTTTCTAAGGACTATTGATGTAAAATAAGCACTTCTAAGAGCCCTTAGAAATGGAAGGTAAAAATAAGCACTTTATAAGCACCCGTGGTAACCCTGACTTAAATAAATATTGGTTTACATGTCATGTCAGAAATTCATTTTTTTATTTAACAAATTTATAGGCCCCACAGAAATTTAAATAAAAAAATATGATTTAAATCAAATACATCCGATTAATTGATTTAAAAAAAATCATGATTTTTTTACACCCTGGTCAGAACCATACCCTTAAAGTAATTAAATTTAGTAGGTAAATCCTAGGGAATTTCAAATATATCTTAAATTTTAAAAGGCATTTAATTTTTTAAACTTCTAATTCAGAAAAGTAGATATTTTACAACAGAAATCGATTCATTCAAATTATTGTTTAATTACTTCTTCAGGAATCTTTTAAAAAATACATGCTAGTTTTCACTCTTCAACCATCTATATACAGGGTGTCCCTGAATTCATGGGCCAAACTTTAAGGGTAAGTAAAATACATATAAAGAAGCATTTTTTGTACTGCAACATGAGGTCGGAAATGGAAAGTGCAGGTGGAAAAACAAGAAATGCTTAAGGAAATGAAAAAAAAGCTCTTTACTTATACTTACTCTTTACATATAATATTACAGTAACTGCTCAAATGTGTCACCACCAACATCGATACAGGCCTGGTAGCGCCTAGCAAGTGATTGGTGTGCTTTTTAGAATATACCAGGTGTTTTACAAACTGTTGCAGCATCGACTGAAAGTTTTGCAAAGAGGTCCTCATCAGAATAAGTAGGAGTCTCGTAGATGAGTGCCTTTAAGTGTCCCCATAAGAAAAAATCGATGCTTGATAAATATGGTGAACGCGCTGGCCAAGCGACTGGTCCATCTCGTCCAATCCATCGAGAGCCAAAGGAGGCATTGAGGTAACTACGCACATTATTGCAGGAATGGGCTGGAGCCAAATCGTGCTGAATCAACATGGTATTTCGAACAGCAATTGGAACACTGTCAAATAATTCTAATAATACCTCTTACAGAAAGGTTAGATACGTTCCGCCGTTAAGTCGATTTGGAAGCAAGTATGGGCCAATAAGAAAATCGTTCACAATGCCCGCCCACACATTAACATAGAACCGTTTCTGGAAAGCATGCGGACATGTAGCATATGGGTTAGAGGTAGCCCACACATGGGAATTGTACAAATTAAATATTCTGTCTTGCGTAAAGCTGGCCTCATCTGTGAAAAGTACATTTGCAGAGAAGCTCGGAGTGAATGTACTCTGCTGCAAAAACCAACAACAGAAATCTACGCGCTGAGCATAATCAGCAGCCTTCAGTGCTTATGTGGTATGGAAACAGTCTTTCCTCATGCAAAATTTTCCAAGCAGTGCTTTTACTCACGCATGTAGTTCGTGCAGTCGATCTTGTGCTAGTGCTTGGATTATCTTCACACTCTCTCTGAGTACATTCTTCCATCTCTGGATCTCGTTCATGTCCTCTCGTGCGGTCTCTTGACATGAAATAAACCGCTCTCGCAAAGCTGGCAGTGTATATGCTGAAAAATTTTTTGATCAGGCATTCTTCTATTGGGGAACAGCAAAGAATCGCTTGCAGCTCGCGTAATGAAATTCAAACTCAATAAAATTGTTTTGCAGACGATTTGATATTGCAAACTAAATAAACTTCTACTATTAAATATTTTTCTTCCCAAAAATTCATCTTTTTTTTTTCAAGCTACGTCACTAAACGTATCTATTGTCACCAGAACGTATCTATCGTCTGCTCTAAAAATATTAGGTAAGTAAAGAGCTTTTTTTCATTTCATCAGCATATCTTGTTTTTCCACCAGCACTTTTCATTTCCGACCCCATGTTGCGATACAAAAAATGCTTCTTTATATGTATTTTACTTACCCTTAAAGTTTGGCCCATGAATTCAAGGACACCTTGTATAATACAAAAACAGGATGTGTATGTATTTTCTATACATATCTACACTGTTTATCCAATCCACAACAAATTTGGTTCCCATGTCCAATCCACAACAAATTTAAAACTCCACAACTCTTCTATTTGTGATAGAGTGACTAAAAACAATTCGAAATCGCCACAGAAATAACATTGACCATAAAATGATTGCTTTATGCAGCTTAGGTTGTTTTACCAGTGTTGATCAAAAAACATTTTTTTCCAAAACAAATTAAATTAAAATATTTATGTTGGAAATGACTTTTTATTTATTTCCATGATGTAAATGAAATTAGATATTTGATTGATGAAGAAAGAATATTTTTCATATACTCAAAGACAAAGGAATCATCAGAATGCAATCAAGGCCGGTCAGAGGCCCAAGCTACAGATGCGGTTGTATCGGGCTTAAAGATGGAGGGCGCTGTCTAGTGCCATATGGAGGACCCCTGCCAAGGGCGCTCGTAATTAAAGGGCGTCAGTTGGCTCACTAAAAAATGCCGTCCACACAGAGGTGGCAGAATTTCTGCTTTTATCTTTCCCAACGAAAGTATGACAGTGACAATATAATTAAATACTCTAGTCCAAGCAGGGAGGAATTTTGGGCCTCAGTATTTTAAGAACATTAATATTGAAGACTTAGTTAATGAAACTCAATGTTTCAAAACCCAAGTTGTGGAACACATTGAGGATATAGAGTGAACTACCCAACTTCACTAGTAAAAGTGCATGTGCAAATGTTCTCTTTAAGATCCATATACGAAAATAAAAATTGCACTCAGGATATTTTACCTTACAGATTATAGTGGCATCCTGCAAGCACAGTTTCAGTAAGTTATAGGTTTTGCAATTTTCCATGTAGTTTATTTTAAGAAATTTTTATTATTATAAATTAAGTTGTATATTCCAGTTATGCTTTTTATTTTTAGTCCTAGTTCTACCTGTATATATTTTGATGTGACACCAAGTCCTACCTTTGCCGGGGGAAACAGAACCCTACATACGTGCTCTGCCAACATACAAAAAAAAAAAGATTACATTTAGGGGCGAGTCATATACATCAATATCAATTTTTCGACTCCCTCTAAATTATCAAACAATATCAAGGACCAAAACCCCTACCCTCTTCTCATTTGATATCAATATCATCCCCCAATTAATTTTCATACTAAAAATCTTCAAAAACACATTTTTATTTCCTTTTAAAAAACTGAAGTAAAAGAGGTGGCAGAGAAATTGGAGATCAGTCCTGAGTTCTCAGCTGAAACTCACATCAGGCCAAGGAAAATAAAGAAACACTTTTGTTGAAGATCAACCTGTTGCGGCCGGAAAGACCTTTTTCAAAATAAACTTCTTCAATGTAGTTTTAAATCAAGCAATCAGTTCTTTATCAGAGGTTTGATCAAATACAGATGCATAAAGATAGCTTCAAATTTCTCTATGACGTTCATAGCCTTCAGCAATGGGAGGAAAATGAAATGAGATCTTACTTTTAGCATCGATGCTACCACAAAAGCTGTTGCTTAACTAATTTTTTTCATTGATATGTTTCCCAATGTTTTTGTAAATTTAAGAATCTTACTTACCATTCCTGTTAGTTGTTAGTGGGGAGAGGAAATTTTCCAAATCGAAGGTAATTAAAAACTACCCGATATTGACTGGTTCTGCAGATCGTTTGAGTGGATTAATGACCTTGGCTACAGCAAATAAGGTGCTCAATGCCATTGATACAGACACAATCATAAGAGATTTTGCAAAACAAAAGGCCAGAAAAATACACTTTTGATGTTTCTATTTTTGATGTTTTTTCTTCATTAATGTTGAATAAGTGTTCATAAATCATGATAATATAAATATTTTTTTTAGCATATTTTATTTTCAACAAGTTACCCCAACAGAAAAAATTAAGATTTATTCTGATCGTGGACATATGCTGTGGTAGTTTCACTGATAAATCTTTTGGAATCGTATGGAATGCAACAAAAATTTGATGGCACCATAAGAGAATATGATATTTATAAAAGAATTGCCTAAGAACTGAGTAGCACTTGGCTTTCAGGAGTGCTGTCCAAGTAAAAAACAAAATTTAAAGAAAAGTTATAAAAAAGTGAAAGACAAGCTCAATAAAAGTGGTCAGGGGTCACAGCATAATTTCATTCAGCTTATGAATGTAAACAAAACAAAGTATGAAGACTACTTCCACTTGTCTCGGGATGCAGACATTAAAGGAAGTGAGGTAAAATCCAAAGTAAATATCAGCTTGCATATAAACAGGTTCTCATTTGGCGGTGGGGGTAAGCTTCGAAAATCCCTTTCACCCTTGAATTACCCGGGTCAATTGGTTTGGTCATGTAAACGTGAATTATGTCGAAATTAACTTGATTCCAATTTTCATGTCATTAAGTCTTACCGTTTCAAGTTATGAAGACAGAAAGATCAAAGTTAGTAATGTTTAATGAGTTTCTTACACTTTTATGCATATCTTCCTAAATAATATTTTTATTGCACTGATTTTTTTTATACTGTGTCACTACTAAACAGCCAAAACAGAATATACACCAAACATTTTATTTTTTAAATAGTTCTTAGTATGCAACAATAGAAAAATATAGAAATCGATACAGCAGGACTTGTAATATGGCCATGCAAGATTTCAGTCCATTCTGATAATTAGTTTTTGAGCTACATTAAAACTTTCTTCATTCTTACGATTTTAAGAGGCATGTAGGGATTTAATCCCTATTTGTAAGGGGAAATGTTCTTCCCTAGGGGAAAAAGGCTGTTGCGTCAGTCATTACGTTAGCTGTCCTCATTGGTGTAAGACGCACTATGTGTTTCCGTCTGTCCGTCCTTCGTTTGTATTATTGTGTGTGCTCGATGTCAATTTTAAAATAAATAATAGAAAAGGCCATCCTCGTCGCAGTCGTTTTTTAATTCTGGACCCGCAATAAAACATGGTGACCACCGGACGTGATTATGGAACCGACTATGAAACTAATCCGGAATTGAAAATGGACTTTGAATAGGAATAACTCGGACCGGCTCCTTTGATCGAGGTAGGTGCCCCTTTTCTATTGGAATACTTTTAAAATTGTTAATTGATATCTGAAACATGGATTTAGATCGGGCAAAGGCAAAGCGTACTTCGGTTAGATCAATTTTCACTCGGTTAACAACGAAAATTAACGCAAGTATTGACACACCGATAAGTGACGATTTTAATAGGGATTTAAAACTTGAAAACCTATATGATTTAAGAAATCAGTTAAGCGAGAAAATAAATAGTTTGAAAGAATTAGATCTCGAAATCGAAAGTGTTATCGACATTGCGGACATGGATAAAGAGGTTTTGGACAGTGAAAAATATAGGGAAACGGGTACGACTTTTAAAACGAAACTTGATAGGTGCATTATAATGTTAGAAAGAACTCCAAATGCGTTGGAAAGAATCGTAAGCAGTGGACATGATTCTACGGTAACCGAATCACGCATTAGACAAAACAGAAGCGAAAGTAGTGTTTTAAAGCTGCCCCAAATTCAAATATCTGTGTTTAACGGAGACTGTGGTGAATGGTTGGACTTCTATAACTCATTCGATGTCGCGATACATAACAATGAAGCATTAAGTAAAATAGAAAAGTTCGCTTATTTGAAATCTTATTTACGCGGTACAGCACTGGCAGCCGTCGGTGGATTTGCACTGACAAATGATAATTATGATTCGTCCATTCAATTGTTAAAAGAAAGGTTTGGGAGACCGGAATTAATCATAAGCTCCCATATGAATAAATTGTTGCAAATTGAACCCGTTAAATTTGTGCACAATGTTACCGCATTGAGAAAACTATACGACAGTATAGAGGTCCAAGTCAGATCACTTCAGTCCCTTAATGTTAATCCTGAAACTTACTCAAGTCTTCTTTGTCCTGTAATATCGCAGAAAATACCGTTAGAAATTAATTTACAATATAACCGGCAACGTAAATCAGAAGGATTGTTTAATATAAATGAACTAATTGAATTTTTGCAAAAAGAAATTGAATGTCGCGAAACTTCATTTTTCCTTTGTCATCAAAATCATTCGGCTAGTTCTAGTGAATTTAATCGACGCCCATCAAGCAACAATATCCCTCAACAGAAATATCCTAACTACCAGAGAAAGAACCTAGGATTTAATTCCGCTTCCGCGTTGCTTACAAAAAGCGATACTAATTGCGCATTCGGATGCACCGAACTTTCTCACTCATCAGAGGAATGTTTGTTAGATGTAAAGGAAAGAAAAGAGGCGTTGAGGCGATCAAAACGATGTTTCACTTGCCTGAAACCGGGACATATCACAAGGCATTGCCGCCAGAAGTACTTAGCTTGCAAATGCAAAAAAGGTTTACCACATAACTCATTAATCTGCGATCAACAAAATTCTCCTCACTTTAAAACAAACGTTAACGCCACGCTTAGACAGATATCAACCACAGCTAGTCCCAGCAACCAAGGTCAAATTAGCGAGGAAATCGTAACTGTAAATTATACAAACCAGAGTGACGCCGTGTTTCTACAAACATTTATCGCTACAGTAAACAATAAAAGCATACGGGGAATCTGTGACACTGGTTCTAGCAGATCATTCATTCGCAAAGATATTGCTGAGCAATTGAAATTAAAACCTATTGCGAGAGAGGAACTCGTAATTTACGCGTTCGGATCCTCCGGAAAGAGAAAAGGTTATGACATCGTAAAAATAACCGTACGAAATAAATGGAATCCACATTTGAGTATAAACATTAAAGCTGCAGTTACCGAAAACATTACTCAGGGAAAAATTCTAATACCTACCCAATTTATTAGGGATATGATATCAGAAAAAGGATTAATTTTGTCGGACGATGGATCAACGGAAGACATAGGCTTGTTGATTGGGTCGGATTTCATTTGTGAAATATTAGGAGAAAGAAATTTAAAGATAAGTAAAAGATTAATGGTTACGAATAGTATTTTCGGAGAAATATTGCAGGGTAGAACAAGTGAGCTAACAGAAAATGAGGTGCAGGTTAATCACTTGTCAATTATAAGTGGGAAAATGGATTACGATAAAATAAACCATTTTTGGGAATTAGAAAATTTGGGAATTAACCCACAGGAAAACTCAGAATCGAAAACACAAGTTTTAGAGAAATTTCAGGAAAACACAACATACACTAATGGACGCTATGAGACTAAATTGCTTTGGAAAGATGATAAAATAAAATTAAATAATAATTTTGACATTGCTAGAAAACGATTGTTTTGCTTAAATGATAAATTTAAACGGGATGAGAATTTATACACAAATTACAAAGAAATTATTCAGCAACAATTAAACGATGGAATAATCGAATTTGTAAATTTAGAACCAAACAATACATGCTCGGGTTATTTCATGCCTCACAATGCCGTCATTAGAGAACAAAAGGAGACCACAAAGGTACGCATTTGTTTTGATGCTTCTTCTAAATCCAGAAATCATTTGTCTCTTAACGATTTACTATACCGCGGTCCAAATTTAAATCCTGAACTGTTAAAGATCATTTTAAAGTTCAGAAGTAATAAAATAGCTATTTGCGCGGATATACAGAGAGCTTTTTTGGAAATTGGGATAAAAGAAGAAGACCGAAAATATTTACAGTTTTTATGGGGGTATGATAAAGGTACTTGTCTCGATCTCGAGGACCAACCGATCCGAGTATTAAGAATGGCAAGAGTACCCTTTGGGGTAAATTGCAGTCCCTTCGTCATAGCTGCGACAATAAGAACTCATTTGAAGCAGTACGAGTATTTGGAAGTTGCCGACGCTTTACAAGACTTATACGTAGACGACTTCGTTTGTAGTGTGGAGACTGTTTCAAAGGCCATGCAATACTTTACAGAAGCTACTCTCATTTTGAAAGCAGCAGGTATGAATCTCCGGAAGTGGGTGACGTCATCGCGTCAACTGGAAGGAATGTGGAAAAGAAACGGAGTGGACTATCGAAAAACAATGGAAAACTCAGAGGGTATCCAAAAAGTATTGGGTCTGATCTGGGAAAACATCACGGACAGTTTACAGATAGACGTTAGCCAATTTAACAAGATGAAGAATAACGAACCCACAAAACGTACCATATTGAGCATATGTGGGATGCTTTTTGATCCCTTGGGAATGTTAAGCCCTTTCATGGTACGGATCAAGTTGCTCGTACAGGATGCCTGGGAACGTGAATTGCAGTGGGACGATCTTCTACCACCAGACATTCATGAGACCTTTTCGTCATGGCTAGATGAGGTAGACTTTATACCTCAGATTTCTTTACCCCGTACTTACTTCCCGAACGCAGACACCCAAGAAGCAGAAGTGCACATATTTTCAGATGCGAGCCCAAAAGCTTACGGTGCGGTGGCGTACTTTAAGAAAATAGTCAACGGAAAAGTATACACCAGTTTCATTATTGCAAAATGCCGTTTAGCTCCTTTGAAAAAATTAAGTTTGGCAAGACTCGAGCTGATGGGAGCGCTTATTTCTGCTAGGTTAACAACGTACCTAATTAACACATTTCCATGGATAAAATCTGATCGAATCTTCCTCTGGTCTGATTCGCAAATCAGTCTGCATTGGATAAAGGCCGATCCCTTACAGTGGAAGGAGTTCGTGAAGAATCGTGTTCAAGAAATCCAGGAGAAAACTGATCGAAAACACTGGAATTACTGCAGTGGAAAGACTAATCCAGCAGACAAGTTAACTCGAGGACTCTCCATCCATACGTTAATTCAGGATAACGTGTGGTGGCATGGACCAGCATGGTTAGCCAACATCGATTTGTGTCTAGACAATTCAACTCTAAACTTTGAACTCAACAAAATGGACATAGAGACTGAAAAGAAAAAATGCTGCATTGCATTACTGAATCAAGGAGAATCCATCGAACCTTTGTTAAATCTGAACAACTATAGCGATCTTAACAAAGTATTCAGAATAACTTCATGTGTATTACGTTTTGTATTTAACTGTCGAAATTCCGATAAAATTCGCGGAACTTTAACTACTGAAGAGTTACAGAAAGCAGAAATCCTTTGGGTTAGATTTATTCAAAAAACAGAATTCAGTGACGACTATAACAAATTAAAAGATAGGCTCACTATAGACAAACATTCTAAATTGATTAATTTAAATCCACAAATTTCCGAAGATAACACCATGGTTTTGGGTGGCAGACTTCAAAATTCGGAATTTAATTTTCAAGAACAACATCCGTGGATTATTCCGGGAAAGAGCAGATTTACTGAACTATTAATTACCAAGGAACATCAGAATTTACTACATTCAGGAGTCTCGAGCACTCTCACTCAAATTCGTGAAAAGTACTGGATTATCCGTGGAAGACAAGCCGTAAAATCCTGTATTCATAGGTGCTTAATATGTAGGAAATTTAACGTTAAACCGGGAAATCAAATCTTCGCTCCATTACCAGAAACTAGAGTTCAACCAGCCAATTCATTTGAAAACACTGGCATTGACTTTGCCGGTCCGCTGTATTCTAAAGACAAGGATAAGGGTACATCGCATTATTTACGTGTGCTGTTACTCGTGCTCTCCATCTCGAACTCGTATCCAGCTTAAGCACCGAAAACTTTCTCCTGTCCTTAAGACGATTTGTGTCACGAAGGGGACTGTGCAAGACTATTCATACGGACAATGCAAAGACATTCAAATCTGCCGAAGCAGAACTTATAAAATTGTACAAAAACGTAACTGATCCGGAGGTACAAAATTTCTTTGGTAAAAAGGGGATAAAATGGCAATATATAGTTGAGAAGGCAGCCTGGTGGGGTGGATATTGGGAAGCAATGGTGAAGTTAACAAAAACGATTTTAAGAAAAATACTGGGAAAAGAATTTATGAAGAATTGCAAACTATATTAGCCGAAATTGAGGCTATCTTAAATTCTCGACCTTTAACCTTTGTATTCAATGAGCCAAACAAACCGTCCCCTCTTACTCCTGCTCATTTCTTAATTGGCAACCGACTTACTACCTTACCAAATTTAACGATTAAGTCTAGTAACCTTAATAGCAACAGAAATTTATTACTTAAACGATACCTATATAGAGAAAGATTATTAAATAATTTTTGGAACCGTTGGAGAAAAGAATATCTTCTCCAATTAAGAAATGCAAATAGTGTAAATCCTACTAATATTCGTTCTAATTTTAGAGTCAATGATGTAGTATTAATAGGTGACGACAAAGTCCCTCGTCAAATGTGGCGTCTGGGAAGGATCGAACAATTGCATCCAGGTAGGGATGGCCAAATCAGGGCTGTAACAGTCAAAACGCCCTCGGGTAAAATCCGCCGTCCTATACAATTACTTTACAACCTCGAAATATGTGAAGAACCGAGGTAAACTTTATAATTTTGTTAATTGTTTGGATATTATATGTTTGTGATCCTGTGATTATTTTGTGTCTCAACAAAGTGGTTAAAAATGTAAATTGTAGTATTTGTGTAACATGTAAAATAGTTAGATTTATGTTTCATTGATTAGTAATAAGTACCAAAATCAATAATCAAATTGATAGGTGTTATTTGTACTACTGTGTTAATGGTATTAATGAAAGTCTTCATCCGGGGGGAGGATGTAGGGATTTAATCCCTATTTGTAAGGGGAAATGTTCTTCCCTAGGGGAAAAAGGCTGTTGCGTCAGTCATTACGTTAGCTGTCCTCATTGGTGTAAGACGCACTATGTGTTTCCGTCTGTCCGTCCTTCGTTTGTATTATTGTGTGTGCTCGATGTCAATTTTAAAATAAATAATAGAAAAGGCCATCCTCGTCGCAGTCGTTTTTTAATTCTGGACCCGCAATAAAACAAGGCAACCGAAACTTTAAAAAACATCACCCTTTTTAAGGCCCTTTTCTAGGCTATTTCTTTTCTAAAGACTACATTTCACAGATCACTATATTTTAACTAGTAATTGCATAAAGAAACTTTTATGATTACTAGGTTTGGGTCTCACAGATCAAGTTTATAAAACAAGGTAATCTACAAATATTATGCACTCAATTTTCGATGAAACATTGCTTTGTACAAGTATTGACGATCTTAATGTTTGAATGCAGGTGAACTATGTGAAGTAAAATAGTCAAGTGTTCTTGTAAAAAAATAAGCTACTTTTGCTATTTTTAAAGATAGCAAATATTTTGACCTCTTGCAGGCCTTTAAAAATAAATGGCCTTTCTAAGGCCCATGGTAACTTAGAATAAATTCTTAATAAATACAAACTTTTAAAAGAATTCTAAAAATAAAAAACTCACATTGATGACCCAAAATATTCCCTCATTACTGAAAAGGAAGTCCACCCTTATTCATTGGCCATATAATTTTCACTACTTACTTTTCCTTTAGCTAGATCACATATAATCAAGGAAAATGTAATGTGGTACACACAATCAAGAGCAAGGAAAGTCTAAAATTAACTTAGTGAGGAGAAAAATATACATCACTCTTCCCTTTCCTGAATGACAAAAAATTGAAAAAGCAAAACAATGACAAAAAAATGTTTAAACATAAGACAAACTGTTCTTTACTAAATAAAAACAGGTATTTTTACTGCAGTGTAAACAATGTTTAACAATGTAATCCTACACCAAAAATTGTGCTCTAAAAACATTCTATTGTTAGTAATATTTGTATGTGTAATCCTTAAGGCTGTAATACTTACATTATCAGCTAACATTAAAGCACCAGCTTCGATGACAAATTCCCCAGATTCTTCATCTTTAGCAACCGCTGCAGTGAGACCAGCAGCACTAGATGCCTTGCCACTGGTATAAACAGCTCGGGGTGAAAATTCGGATACCTGTCTACATACACATCAAAATGTATAACAAATAAAAATCAAAATACGCATAAAAAAAATCACACACAAAAAATACACATCAAAAGTTTGCATATCAAATACATTTCTAGCAATACAAAGAAAATTCTCAGAATGATAGCACTAAGGATTGAAATTTTATTTTAAAAATCTATTACTGATTGAATAATTGAAAAGTACTCATCTGAGTTGTTTAAAAACTTAAGGTAGAAATAAGAAAACTCAAGCCCTGAATTCCAACTCTACCAGAGAAATTTATAATGCTTTATCAATGAAATAAAAGACCAAATCCAATTTTCTAACAAAAATTTAGCTCTTAAACTTAATTCAATTCTTAAAAAGATGCATATACATTGCTGAAGTTGACCTGTCACAAAAATTAGCAATTACAACTGATGCACTAAGGAGAATAAAATGAGAAAGATCCCAAGATCATCAACTAAAATAAATCCACCAGCTACATTTCCTTTTTTATAAACACACTTGGTAAAAATATTTATGGCATACATTTCCATTAAATGCAGTAAACTTTTTCTTTGTAAGCTTTGCATGTAAGCTTCCTTTAACATTAACATAAAAGCTTGAATGATGCTAGTAATTATAAATATTGAATAAGCAAACTGGTAAAGAAATCATCTGTATACCTGAGTACTGAAGTGTTAAGTGGGTAACATACAATTCAAAATGTGTACATTAAATTTGCAATAGTAAATATACTTATATTTATATCGCAAATACCTCATAAAATAGTCTTATCGAAATCCAGTAATTATATTTTAATATGCTTAAAAATCTAAATATATTTTTTTAATACTAGGGGGCTCCGCCCCCTGCTCGCCAACCGCCTAATCAAACTAATAGTAATAAGATATAAATACGGCAGTTTTAAAAAAATTTAACAAAAATGTCCCAATTTTTTCTGAATTTCAAAAAAATATTATCAAGAACCAAATTGAAATTAAAAAAAAAACTCGACGAGCTGCAAAAATTTACGTTGAGAGGTACTCCTTAAAAAAAACTCACGGCTGAAGACTGAAAATTTGTATGTGTTTTGCCCACTCGAGGAACGCGCCTAACTAATAGCCGCATCGGGAAAAAAAATCTTAATAATCGTCCAAGGAATACGATGAAGAACAAACCATGTTAATCTCGTTTTTTTCCGATCAGTACTTTCTTGGGAAACCGTCTAAGAATCGAGCTAAACAACACAGTTTTCAATCCTGCGGCGTCGGCGGTAACTTTTTTTTAATATAGAGAGAAATTGCTGTCTTTAAATGTTGAAACATTTATGGAAACTTTTACTGAACAAACACAATTGACAAGATACAAAAAATAGATGGCTTACTTTAAAAACTGACTCTTAGCTGTGCTAGGATCACCAACAATACACAGATTGATATCACCTCGAAGTGTGGTGCCTTCAGCAGTTGTTTTTGGCACACCTCCAAATAACATCAATAAAATTCCACTTTTCACTTCATCACTCCCTTAAAAATGTGCATATAAATTAATATAAGCTTAAAGCCAAGATGGATAATAAAAAGTCATAAAAATATTTTAAACACATATGGAACATTTACAGAAAAACAGTACTTACTCATTAAAATCCAAAGTTTTGAAGCATAATTTGTTTTACAGAATTTACTAATTCGAATTACAATCAACAGATCAAGCTATTTGCTCCTTATCAAATAGCGCTGTGTTGAAACAAACTTGTCTAACACATGGATTTACAATAAAAATACAAAGACAACTAAAATTTAAGATATGAAAGAACCTTGCCAAATACACAGAATGAGATGATACAAAGTAAAGGCATACAAAATTGCAAAGTTTAACATCTTAACAGGAATACTAGTTTCTTATACATATATAGGTAACTGAAGGCTTATGATCAAGTAATCATTAAATTACTTGAGTGAAAGTTAGTAGCCAAGATTTTAACATTTTTTAAGTTTATTAAGTAACATTTTTTAAGTTTTTAAGAGAAAAGTTTTTCTTTACAACAGGAATATTTCCAAGAAAGCCATATTTAATACTTCCATAACATGAATGCAATTTTTTTTACCATATACATGTCTTGTGCATATCAAAACAAATTTTATCAATGAAAATCCTTACCATATATTGTTGGAAAGAGACTTTTTATTAAATTTTGATAAAGATTTCGATCAAGGCTCATATCATATATTTTTTGCCATTCTTGACCAGAAAGCTCTTTTTGCAGAAGGTCTCCCTTTTTAGTAGGTTCAGCAGAAAGAATTTCGACTGCACTTATCTACCAAGAAAAGAAAATAACATTACACAAACAGATATGTTTATTTAAGTGGGTCTAAGACTCAAAATTCTAAAATCTTCAGTTTTAGTTTTTGTTCTGAAATTTTTTTCTGTAGGTATACATTGTATTTTTAAATTATAAACTATTTAATATTTTTAAAAACTATTAAATTTTATTTACTAAAATTTAAAAATGTCAAAATTTTGATGTTGGGCAAAATTGATATATCACAACAAATTTTGTAACAGTTTAATTTTTGCATTAAATAGATAGAAAAATACAATAACTTATAAAAGCTCATACTATAAATTGTCTTCAGGATTTTTGGTTAAAACAATTAGAAAATTTTTTTTAAAAAATATATTTTGTTCAAAAACTTTATAAAACACATAATATACAAAGTTCGAAAAATTATATATATATATAAAAAAAACTAATTTATATACACACAGTTACGGAAGACAAATTTAAGAAATATATTCGAAAAGTAAATGTTCAAAATTTCGTTAATTTGTGACAAGTTGTTCTTAAGTTACATCGATTTTTACTAGTGAAATCCCATTTTACACAAAAGGAGAAAAAGAGCGTTTAAAATTTTGAAGGCTTATTGGATTTGCAGCTGTCATGTTTATAAAAAGTTGAATATTTTCGGTTCTACGTATGGTAAAAACAATTGTGGTGTCATTTTATTCAGAAAGAGCTGTATTACTTTTTAAGATAATTAAAAAAAATTGGACTTTTTTTCAGATTTTGAGTCCCAGACCCCCTTAAGGAACAAATAGTCAGCATTAGTTTTGCAAAACAAAGTTTCTACAAAATTTCATCAAGTCCCATAAACATCTCATAGAATGACCAAGATTTTCACATACTATGGTTTCAGAGGGGTCGGATTATTTTAGACCTCAAACTCCTGAGAAACAGCCAAAGACTGTTAAGATTTCCTTCCTCTTTTCTGTGCACCAGAGACCAGCGCATGAATAGCCTTATCTCCATTGATAGGGATGTCAGGGTTTTCAACGGGGAGCCTCACAAATCATTTCAAGTCAAGCGTTTAGTGTGTGAGAGGTTGAGTAAATGAAAAGTGATTGAAGGAAGATACTTAAAAATCAAAGGATGTTTTTGTTTATAACATGCAAAAACATTTGTCCTGCAGTGAGCTAATGAAATCTGTAGATTTTATCGGAAAAACTTAAGACACACATAAAGGAACCATTTTAAAAAACTGTAAGGAAATTAATACAAGGTCCGGAAATTAGATAACTACAGAAAAAGATAGTCAATAACATATTGTAATACAGAATTTAAAAATCCTACAGCTTCAACAATTAAAATTAACAATTTATTGACTGAAAGGGTTTTAATTTTAAGGGCATAAAGGGAAAGGAAGGTAATATTTGTTATATTAGCAATTTCACATGTTGATAGATGGAAATGAAAAGTCTATGTACATATTTTTTTCTAATTTAAAATAAAAAAGATTTTTTAATGTTTTTTAAAATTAAGTTAGCATTCTCAAAATTGTGAGCCCTTTATCAGATACAATCATGTAAATTTTAAATGTGTACAAATTTAATGGTCTTTTCTGAATTTTTTATACTGTATAAATTTGATTGGCAGGTGTAGTTTATATCAGGAAAAGTTTGAACCTATTAACTGCTGCTGTATTTTATGAGTGAAATTGATTTTTTCTAACATTTTAATTCTTTCCACTTGGGAGGAATAGTTGAAGAAATGTTTCTTTATCATGTTTAATTCAGTTCAAATTTTTTTTTAATTTCCGAGATTAATTTCAAAATGAAGAATGCATTTATTACTTAAAAAAATATTTAAAATTTTATACATTAGGCTTTGTTTGTATATGAATTAAGCCATACGAAATTAATTTCTAATGCCAGACTAAAAAATAGAAGTTGGATCCCATAGGTTCAAGTTTAGAAAACTAATGGCTATAATATAATTTGTGCAATATTATCTAAAATTTATGAGAATTTCAGACACATCAGCAGAATGACTACTCTGAGCATCGGACATGAGCATATTTATTGGTATTTCCTTGTATCACTTGATCAGGAATAAATTCTTTCAAGTAATCCAGTGCAGAGCCAGTTTGCAAATCATGCATGGGCTCAAATGCATAAAGAAAACTCAAGTGACGATTTTTTTCAATTATTTCCTCCTTCCACTAAATAAAATTAAGTGAGGACTCCTCATTAACTTCGGCAGCATTATCCCCATCTTCTATTCTACTCTTCTCTTGGCAAATACTGGTAATGAAATCAGTAATATCTTTATCTGCTTTTTTGAATATCCGTCTTCAACCTTATCTACAAAATATGATCATCTGTATCTTGAAACAGGATATCATTCATTTTCCCCTGCACAAGAGATTTCTTTGGACGAGGCATCGTGCACACAGATTTTATGTAGTAAACCAAAGAAAATAGTCTCGACACTTTTTTTAATTTGAAATTAGCAGAGAATAAGATAGGTATTGAAACCACAACATGAAAGTACAGAGCAATGGCAAAGCTTGTCTGATCAGTATGAACCAAATCAAGAGTGCTGAATACAGCAGTGAGGAAGCGGGTCTTTATGTTGTGATGCGGGAAGTTCGTGTTTCGCACAAGAAAGGTATGTCAGTGTAAAACAAATGATCACGAGAAATCTTTTTTTCACATGATCTATCCCCTTAAAAACATCACCGAAGCCAACTTCGGGTCCTTCAAGTGTTAAGGATCATACATATTGAAGTCAACGCTGTCTTTTCAGTATACCTGCAAAGAATGTACCTTCTAGGCATAACCAGGCCCACAATAGAATTGGTGACATTTCTTCTGGTGACAAAGGGGCGAAACACATTACCTCTTCTCCTGGGAAAAGCATAAAACTGCTTGTTCAGCTGTTCCCGTAACTAAGGGAAGAAACAATTTTCTGCCGCTCCATATGCAGAGGGTTAAATTCCATAAACTTATCCTCAGCAAAGAACAAACAAAACGTTTAGAATGACATATCTTGACCGACATAACAAAGAGTCTTATTATACAACATTATTCATACTTCCAAAAGGGTCATTTAAAAAATAATAAAACATGTCTTAGCTCAAAAATATATTAAATTTAAAAAAAAATGGTGTCACTGCTGACCGTGTTATTTTAATAACATGACACATCCAAACAATGCTCCAATTATTTACTCTTGTAGATAGTAGAGTTCAGACATGTTTCTGTAATCCACTATGGATTTCAAATTAGAGCAAATAAAAGCTAAATTTTAATGTGAGATTTAATAAAATATCCACATAATACTGCAATAAATGATTAAAATCGCCAAAGAAAAATATGTCTGCTACACACATTTTTGATTGATCCATAAAAATATGTGAATGAAGAGCATTTGGAAGTAAGACTCCACTCTTCTAGGCCTTCAAAATTGAATAAAGAGATAAGGGTCACTACCAGAGTTATTCCTCCAAGATAACTGCCAAATTATTATAAAGAGATTGGTAGAGATGGAGATATCTGTTGATTTCGATAACATTAAAAAACCAGTTAAAATAAAAATAAGTTGCTACAAAGAGTATTCCTTATTAGCTGATATATGAAAACAAGATAAACTACACTTGTGTCCAAAATTATCTTTACATAACCAATACTAATTACATTCCATGAAATGCCCTATCGATGTAATCCATTTTGCAGAGAATGTGTGAAATACAAGCCTAATTAGCCATTATCCAATCAAAAATTATCAAAAGGTTTCTGATATGCTAATCAAGTTGTTACATCATCCGAGGGTGAATCAAGCACTTTATGCTGAATTTTTGAAATATAGTGTTTGGTTTCAGTATGTAAGGACTCGAAACTGTTTGTTATGGCTCAGAAGTATCATTTGAAAGAATCTGTGAGGTGGTGCATTATGCTAATCAAGGCGTTACGTTATCCAACGGTGGATCAAGCGCTTTATGCAAAGTGATTTTTTGCAATTCAACGTTTGATTTCAGTATGTAAGGACTTGAAACTGTTATGGCTCAGAAGTATCATTTGGAAGAATCGGTGAAGTGGCACATTATTGGCCATTTAGAAGGGCAGGCAATCATGGAAGCAGTGAGATGTGTGAATATTTCAAGACAAAGTTTATGCGATATAGAAACAATTTCAGAACTCTGAAACTGTTGTAAGGAGGCCTGGACAAGGTTGTAAGCATATAACAACTGCTTCTCAAGATCGACATATGGCAAGAACTGCCTGTCGTAACAGGAAGTCTACTGCTCGTCAGTTAAAGCTCAGAGCTTGCAGCTGCCACGGAAACTGCTGTATCACAGCAAACTGTATACAGAAAGTTTAATGTAAAAGGTTTTTATGTCAGAAAGCCAAAGGTATGTATTTCATTGTCTTCGCAACACAAGAAGTATCGTGTTTTAATTGGTGCAAAGAACATCACAACTGGAGTCTCACCAATGGACCCACATTCTCTTTACTGATGAGTCGAGGTTTACTTTAACATCTGATTCTAAATATTCTTACATCTGGAGGGAGTCAGGAATGCGAAATCTACCTTTAAACATTATGGAATGTGACTGTTTTGGAAGTGCAGGTGTAGGGAGGAATAATGATAGATGGACATATGTCCCTTCATGTTTTCCACAGAGGATTTGTGACCGGTCAGAGATATCGGGATGAGGTCTTAGAACATTATGCAAGGTACAGATCTGATTTTTTTGTAAGGATGATGTTTGTCCATATAAAGCAAACCTCGCTGACGAATTCCTTGAAAATGAAGCCATTGAGTGAATACCGTGGCCAGCAAAATCTCCTGACGAACCTGATAGAGAACTTATGGGACTACCTTGGAAAAGCAGTTGCAGAGACATCCTCCTCCCAGAGATAAAAAATTCAGCAGTCTTAATTTTTTTCTGAGTTATTTTTTTTCTTCTGAATTCTCCTTGTCACATATTATTGCTTTTTTATTGTTTCATGCTACAGTTTTATACCATATGCAGTATTCTTAAATTTTTTCCTTTGTATTTATGTTTTGTCTCATTCCACACAAATTCATAAAATTATAGTCCACAGTTTCTGAGAAATCCTTGATCTATGTATGTAAAGATAATTTTGGACACCAGTGTATGTGCTTATTGAGCAGGTAAGTTATCCACACTGAAATTGATGAGACACCCTCATATATACACCAGATCATAACTTTAAGATCTCCAAAATTAACCTTATGTTTATTTACAATATTGAAAGCAAAAGTAACCAAACTTAAAAGGGAATGAAATAACAAGTTTGGTACTTTGTCTAGTCCCACAAAAAATAGTTAATAAAGTAATAAATAATTTGTAAAGTAATAAATAATAGTTAATAAAGTAATAATAAAGTAATAATAAAAATAGTAAATAATTTGCTCTTGCAATGAATATTTAAAAATAAAAAGTAATAAATTATAATGCAAATAATTTAAACTTACTTTCAAGTCCGTCGGAATAACAGTGGCACCCAGAAAGGCTGTTTTATATGAAAGTTCTCTTACACCTAAAGCTTTAAGACCTCTCACACCTTCAGTTTCAAATCCCTCCCTGCCTTTATGACGAGCACTTGATTCAGCACGAACACCTAATTAAGATGTATACAATTATATTAAAATTAATTCATACAAATGTGAACTAAAAAGAAATGCACAGAAAAATGGCAATGATTCAACTGATACATTATATACAATGGTACTATGTCATAAAACTACAATATCTAATGTAAATTGAGACAAGATAATGATAATAGTTCGATAATATTCAAATAGATGCTTTGAAGTGTTAAAGCGACTGACACACATTTAAACGACAAAAAAACAGAGTTAGAAATTAAGAGCAGAAATTCACACATCAATGGCAATTGGCAACTAAACATTTTCCACCAGTTGCCAAATATGTTCTACTTAGCTACAATATTAAATTTATTTGGACATTTTTTCAATAGACTTTGATAGTAAGTGTTATATATATATATATATATATATACACATATACATAGAGGGTGTTTCAGTGAACCGTTTCAGAACTTCTAAGAGGGGTAGGGTACATCCTGACGAATCAAAATCATATACCAATGGGCAGTCAGAAATGCTTTCCTGACGCGATAGATGGCGTTGTGCGAAAATCCCGAGCTTTCGTGTAGGGAATCTTCATTTCGCACAAGATAGCCAAGTTAGTAGGATGGATGATTACACGATCATAGAGTTAGCCGATATGCATTCGGCGTACGGGGCTGCAAATTGTAGTGGGCCAGCCGCACAGCGTTTGTATGCGGAACGAGGCGTATCCCCAGTCATAATTTCTTTGCAAGACTGCACCAGAGGTTAGCTGAGACAGGTTCATTAGAAAGAGCTGACAGGGACAGGGTAAGAAGAGCACGGACTGCAGATGTCGAACAGAATGTGCTGCAGCATGTACAGGGGAATCCAAGAACGAGTACACAAAGTGTAGCAAACGCAGTCGGGGTTTCCCATTGCAGCGTCTGGAGGATTCTCCGAGAAGAAAACATGCATCCGTTTCACGTGCAGCGTGTCCAGACACAGCAACCGGAGGATTATGCACCTCGTATTGCTTTCGCACAGTGGTACCTTGGAAAATGTGCTACAAATCACCTTTTTCCTGCCGAAGTGTTGTTTTCCGATGAGGCATCCTTGACAAGGGAAGGAATTTTCAACACGCATAACGATCATATCTCGGCGGTCGAGAACCCGCATGCAATACGACGTCGTGCAGCACAGATTCGATTTTCGGTCAATGTATGGGCTGGTATTATGGGAGATCACCTCATCGGACCTTACCTGTTACCGTCTCGTCTAACCGGAACTAACTACTTGCTCTTTCTGCAGCAAGTATTACCACGACTTTTGAGAGATGAACAGATTTCTGCATCGACGCAACAGACAATGTGGTTCCAACACGATGGAGCCCCTGCCCATTATAGCGGAGATGTTCGTAACTACCTGGATGTCACATTTGGTCAGCAGTGGATCGGACGTGGTGGTCCCGTGCGTTGGCCTGCTCGGTCACCCGACCTATCATGTCTTGATTTTTATTTCTGGGGTCATCTGAAATCGCTAGTTTATGACACCCCTGTTGACAATGTTGAGGAGCTGGTTGCAAGAATTGCAGTAGCTGCCGGAGAAATTCGAGATATGCCTGGAGTATTCCACAATGTTCGGATATCCATGCATCGGAGATATGAGGCGTGCATTGTAGCCTGTGGAAGAAACTTCGAACACTTACTTTAATCCATGTACCTTTTGCTTCTTTTCATGTATTATTAAAACGATTTCTCACTTACGGTCTCTTTTCTTTACGGTGCTTCTGTGTACAACACCGCTTCAGGAAAGCATTTCCGACCCCACATTGCTATATGATTTCGAGTTGTCAGGATGTACCCTACCCCTCTTAGAAATTCTGAAACGGTTCACTGAAACACCCTGTATATGTATATATATATATATATTATATAAAAAAGGCTTCTTTAAAATTTTTAAGTAAATACTAAAGCATTTTAAGTTTAAGGCCTGTGGATGCACTGGCATAACCTGGTACATAACTGATATAATGATAGTTTAATGATGATTAAAAATAAATAAAGCAACAGTAAATACATCTTGTTAGTTCCTAATATGTATATCAGGGTTCCAACTCTATTTCAGAAATAAAATTCCCACTGGGTTCATACAAAATTCGGAATATAAAAAATAAGTTCTTTCGAAATTTTTAAGGAGTCATAGAAAGTTTATACACACTTCTAAGTGTGAAAAATAAAAACGTTTCAACACTTTTAAGAACTTGGTTCCACTTAATACTACATTTTTAATAACTCCAAACAATAATATTATACTTTGATATTTCAACTCAATACAAGTTCATTTTTCTCCCTGCTTGCTGGTACTGTTTCATCTGGGATGCTACTGTAAACGGTTCTTATACAGTGAAATCTCAGTACAATGTTTCTTGGTTTAAAGCACATATTTCTCTCAAATCCCAGCTAAAACTGACAATAGAAATCCAAGCATATTTGTTTTCAATATAAAGTATTTTCCAAAATAAAATATTGATTAAACATTTTGAGGATGTAAGTTATACAGAGATTTCATTTTATTCTACAAGTAAATACAAATGACAGATTTCAGACAGACAGAAGTGAAAGAAATCTGCAATTATTTATGTTATAAATGAATAGGTAAATTATATTTTAGCTTCAAATATATTCAAGTATGAAATAATCCACTTTGATTACAACAGATTGCAATTTTCAATCATTCACAAAGCTACTCTTTCATTAAGATTTAATGTTGAATTAAATTCAAAACAAATAAAATGCAATATTTTATTTGCTTAAAACAAAACTTTTATTTGCTTCACTAAAAAAATTCAAGAATTTGTAATAAACAACTTCAACTTAAGAAGTATGCCAAAAAAAGTGCCAAGGCCGTTGTCACCGCTATATACGTAGACTGAAAATGTACCCTTGTTTTAAATAAAATATAACTTAATTCAGTTTAAATTTACAACCTATTTTCGACTTTTAAATCAAGGCAATCATAAATATTGCCCTTCAAAGAAGCATCATTTTGAAAATTTCTGTTGCAAAAGAAGGCTGCAGTCCATGTTTAAAGCGGTAACCACCACCTTAGCGTACATCTAAAGTCGCCAAAGAAAGAAGTTTTAGTGGATTTTGAAAGTATACTTTTTATAATATTCAAAATGAAAATTTAAACTGTCCGCTTGACGAGTTTGCCACAAAAGACGCAATAACTTTATCGGTTAAATAACGTAGCATCTTATTTTCTAATAGAAAGAAAAATCGCCCACAAAAAGCTGATCAACTTAAAATATTTTATTTATACCTTTTCCACCGTATCATGATGTATCATGGATGCTAGATAACCACTCCACTTTCTTAGGAAATCGTAGTTATTTTTTACCTGCAACATTCGCAGCAACAACGTACGCTAACCAGTTCAAAATCCATGCTCTCCAGGTTTGCCATTAAACTAATAAGGTTCTCATAAAGAATTATTTTAAGAGAGGAATTTGCAGGTCTTATAAGCTTGGCAAAATTTAGGAGTGCAATGTTGGCGAATGTCTAGTTTTGGCACATTTTACGCTTACCGCAAACAAAAAAGGGCAAGTCTGATTTTTTTTTTTAAATGATAAAAATTGGCAATTTTTTCAAGAGTGCTTAAAAAACGAAAGTCCATTTTAAGGAGCATGCGAACCATGTCCCACTTTTCAAGACAAATTTCTATAACATTCCAGGTCATACTTAAGCAATTCACAAAATTTTTAATGTGAAAAACCAAGAAATAATTTAGCATTTAATAGCCAACAATAAAAATCAATTTAAGAATAATACACCGTAAAAATTAATACACAAAGCACCAAGTAATCTTGCATTAAAATAAATTATTCAATTCAAATAATCCAACATATTTGACTTAAATCAGTTTGTGATTTAATGTATCATGAGCATGAAATTCTTCAATTTAAGCCAGAGGTCGAAACAAAATTCTTTACCTGTTTCAAAAATAGGTTAAAAAATTCTATTTGAAAAACAAAGTCATATGGAACTGTGTACGAATCTTATAGGCTACTTTTCCCCAAAGCGTCCGAGACACCATGATCAATCATTTTCCAGGTCATTGAGATGAATTACCAGGTTTGGGATGAAAATGCATACTTTTCCGACATTTATGGACAAAATTAAATTCCCTGACAATTCTAGGTTTCCCTAATCCATGGGAACCCTGGTATTTTGTCTTCCTACAAATCACAAATACTAGATCTAAATATTATATAAAATTATTCATAAGAATATTAACTAAAAGAAATTTAAATTGTTTCATAAATCATTTTCAAATGCAATAAAACAGCATTTACATGTTACTCTCAATACAATTGAAATAGCTGTCACAATGTAATGTCTAATGAAAATAACATTTTTATAATGAAACAATAATTTTTCTAAGGCATAGAATTTTAAATAACATAAAAGAAATTTACTAACCGGGAGTTGCAAGCTGACTCACGTCAGGGACTACAATCAGAGTACCAATAAAATCAACTCTATCACCAGGTTGGGCCATTTCAACTGCTTCAGCTCGAAGAATTACCTCGACACTTAAAAAAACATGTTTTTTATGAGAATTAAAAAATGATTCAATAAGAAATAAAAACTAAAATAAGTCAATAAATAATTTTTCAAAACTTTCAATTTCCCTAAACTTTAAAACAAAATAAAACTTTCATTTGCAAACTTAAAATTTTCAATTTCCCTTAAATTTTATAATGGAGGAACTAATTTAAATAGATAACTAGAATTAAAGTTGGTTGGTTTATCCAACTCCCACCTTTGTCAACAAAGACTTTTGTCACCAGTACAGCTCGGAACATTCGAAAAAATGCCAGGTTTTAACGTCTAACGTATGAATTGGAGCACCATACGTAAGCTATTTTGTCAATTTGTGTGTGATACAGTTTTATAGTATTCTGGAGCAGACCTATGAAACATTTTATCACCTGACTTACTGATGGTAAATTTTTTCCTAATAAGTATGAATAAACTTGCAATATATTTACTAACAAAATCTTCTTTAAAGCAAACATATACAACTTGATATATTTTATTAGTTCTTATTAACTGTTCACTTCAATAATTACAATATCTAGAATACATTTTGGAAATCTTAAGACTGAAAACCATGTTTTTGGTTAGTTTTTATGTCACAAGGGCCAGATATGACCAAAAGGAATTGTTTCCTCAATGAAGACAAAATTCAAAATACATCAACAATCTGACTTGATTATATTCACTCAAATACTGCTTTTAGAATGAATACTTAAAATATTGCATGAGCCAATTCATTAAGGAACAAGAGGTTAAACTAACCAGAATCATAAACCTAAAATCTTCAAAACTAAATATTATTTTAGAAGGAAATATGGATTTCATAAAATAATTTTATTTAGTAATGACAATTTCAACTATTTTCCATATTGTACAATTTTAACATCTACTTAAGGTAGGTATTTTAATTAACGTCACACTGGAGCAACAACAGACGACAGCCTGGGATCTAACCTTAGGGAAAGAGCCAACACGTAATTTTGAGCCATGGTCAGATGATGGTGTTAAAGCTGTGAGCTGGCATCCCTCTCCAAAATTTTTTTCGCATTACGCTAACTAACATCTACTTAAAGAATTTAATTCATAGAATACATATGTGCACCTAACAGAAAATTGAAATTATGTTATGCTCTATTTTAATAGGTAGTGTTGCATTAATGCTAAGTGCACTCTAAAATCTCTATTATAAAAGGAAGTGTCTGCATGCCGTGTCCTAACGAATCTATAAACCTTATAGTATTGAAATTTGGCACACAGGTAGTCTAATTTTATGTGAACCCCGAATTTAAAAATTTAATCTAGAACTTTTTAATTAATTTATTATTTGTTTCCTTCGATGGCAACAGTGTGAAGATATCATATTCTAAATTTATTTCTTCCTTTCATTTCCTGACCACAAAGGATTCTAGTGAATTAACACAAAACGAATAAAAATGTTTGACTAGCACTTATTTCTTTTTTATTCTTTAGTCCAAGTTTCTATCTTAGGGATCGTTAAAGATAGAGTAAAAATTTCAACGGATTTGAAATCTATGGAAAATTTACACCAGATCAGGATGCCTCAGGTAGTCTGAATTTTATGGACACGAAAAGAAATGTCATGGGAAACGCCATGCTGGCCAGCTAGTTATTAATACAGAAAAGTAGTTCATAATAGTAGATCTAACAAAGAATTTTTTAGCCCATTTTGAAAACTTTTTAAGTAAAAAAATATTTATAACAATTTACAAGTAATTTCAAGAAAAGTTTAATTTAATGGAATTGTAACTTTTAATACTTTAAAAATAATACCATTGTTTCCATAACAAAATTTTCAACACAAAATTGTCAACTTATACCTTCTTGGGATACACCCTCTGGGTAGTTCAGCTTGTGTTTCTTGTATTCGAACTCTTTGGAAGTCAACAAAACGAGATTTATTGACATCGAGTTGAAATCGTGATCTGTTGTGACACACTTCATTTCTGCATATTGTTGGCTACAAAAATACAAGATTTAAAGAATACTACTTTTCAAACAGTCATATTTCGATATTGCACAAGGAAAAGAATAAAAATCACAAAGGGTAAAATATGCAAACCAGTGTGTATCGAAACTGCTGTTCCACGTCTTTTATAACAGTTTGACAATCTAGGCAGATAAAAGTTCCACTGACAAGTTCAGGATGTACAGGATGTGTTCTCACAACTTGACCACTTATACGTAAAAGAGTACCAATTTTGGAAGCAGTAAGTTCACGAATCCTGAAATTTAAAATAAAATATTTGAAATAAACTTGCATCTATTTCTTCTTTTTTAAGAAGTAATGAAAGTCATAAGAAATAATGTTAGGGAATCAAAATAGGCTTTAATTTTTTAATTTACCAAAAGAACTTAATTATAGATGGCAATTATAATTAACTTTAAGCTGACCAAACAGTCTAGTGGTTAAGGTGTTGGCCTCTGGATCAGAAGGTTCCTGGTTCGAATCCGAGACAGGGCATGGATGTAATTGTGCTGTACTTAGTTAAGGGTAATAATGGTCGCCCATTTGGTGCTCCTATACAACTGGCCATTGCTTCCGACCTTGTAGTGGCGTATGATTAGCAATCAAGTGCCTGCCGTAATTTTAAAAAATTATAATAATAATTAACTTTAAGACCAAATCTTCAATTTTGCTTTGAAATAAAGATCTAGTTATGAGTAGAGCTTGGATAGATAAACAAAAATGTGACCTGAAATATGCATTACAAAATCCCAAAATATGCATCAATCCCCCAAAATATGCGAAGTTGCAAAAAATGTTTTCATTATTACAGAAAGGGTAGTGAGGAGGATAAAGTGAAAATGAGCCACACTTTCATTCAATTAATTCACAATCTTATTTTAATAGCACAGATAGAGATAAGTAAAAAATATACTAAGCAACAAATATAAAAAATATCACATAATTGAAAAAAATGTAGATAAAAATGAAAGTACTTCAAGCGTCCACAGGGACGTAACTAGGAAGGGGGATAGACAGGGCATGTGCCCAGGCGCCGAATTGGAAAGGGAGGCTAACAAAGTATTTTTTTACTATACATTATGATAAAAACTGAAGAGGAAAAACTTTAGTTGACTACAAAACCCAAAACCTATAAAAGAAGCCAAGTGCAGAATGTGTGAAGTGTTGAATGAGTTTGATGCAAGTAAAGAACGTTGTGGCGGCTGAGTGTTTGGGATAACGGTCTCGTGTCTCACAAGTGGCTTTGATACTTTGCACCGGCAAACGAAATTGAACTTGGTTAGCTTTTAGAGTGTCTAGTATAGACGTCAGTTTTGCAGTCTGATTATTTGTCAATGAAATATCTTACAATTAATTTAGTATTTTATTTTGTACTAAAAATGAAATTGTTGCAAATTAATCTATTTACCTTTAAAATCAAGTCTACCCACCTAAGAGTTGAATTTAAAAAATTTGGAATGTGGAATTAATGTGTGGTGGCGATAACAGGTGTTGTCAGGGGGGGGGGGGTTTGGTTGGTGGGGAGGTGCCAAGGCAAGTTTTTGCCACACGTGGAAATTAGCCTAGTTACATCACTGAACATTCTCCAACAAATTGAAATTACATTGAATAATCAAAGTTTTTTTTTTTAAGTTTTCAATCTTAAAACTTTGTTTTTTGACACTTAAAACATTCTTCAACGAGGAGAAAGACCTTTCCACGTCACATGAGATGATGGGGATAGAGGAGGAATCGGTAAGCTAATATTTCTTTAGGGTCTGTAAACACACATTCTGGCACAACCTCTCCAACTGCATCCAAGTGGTTGGAATGGTGGGCAACTGTGTGGGAGGTGTCCTGTCTATTGGGTGACCTTGATGCATCGCCCCGGCAACCAAAAATGTTCTCAGATAGCCTGTGGACTCTGTGTGAATGAGATGTCTCCATAGCAATTTGATTATTATATAACTAAGCAATATGTTTTGCTTTACGCTTTCGTTATTATTAAAGCTCTGTAAATAATCGTATGTAACCACTGACCATAAATGTTGAATTTAATTTCCAAAAAGACTAGATTAATTGAGACTTCACAGAACGGAATGCCGAGAGAAGATAGTAGGTGTACTTATTTTTAAAAAGATGTGGGTGAGAGAGAGGGGTAAATCACAACTGAGCAGTCACTGATAGTGACTAAGTACCTAGTTTATGTTGCACAAAGTGATCTTCACTTAAAATCAATTTCATTTTCCTTGTGAACAGTGAAAGGAATTACATGACTGCCTAATTATTTAATCAAATTAAGACTGAGCTGGAAGCCACAATGAAAGCAATTTTTCTATTCCACAATCTTATCTTTATACATTTTTGGCTAAACAAGAAATGGTCAGGCCTACTAACTCATATGCATTTTGCTTCGTAAAATATTTGTTCCAAACACACCAAGCAAAGTTCTTGGAATTTTTTTTTTTTTAATAAATGTTTAAAAATAGAGAAAAATTGTCAAATATAAACAAAACATGCAAAAAAACCCAAATATGGAAAATGGTCCCAAATATGCAAATTAAATGAGCATTTTGGTTGCAAATTACTAAAAAACACTCAATACGGATTTCAATCAACATTAGGGGCTAAAAAAATATGTAAAATCCGAGCTATAATTACGAGTTACTACAGGTCCTTCAAATGTTCTACCATACTTTCAATACTTGTATTACATTAATTCAAAATATTACAAACCAGCTAATTTCTGAATTATTGTACTACACAAATTCAATAGAAAAATTGTGTTATAATAAGTGAAAATCTAAATGGCAATAATGTTGTACTGAGTTCTTTATAAAGGGTAAATTGGACCAAACAAAGGTGAACCAACATTCATCATTTCTACATGCGTCTCACAATATTTTCAGTAAGTAACGTGTTAGAGCTAAAAGTTCATTTTAGTGGAATTCATCCTACATTGAATGTTCAATATGGGAAGGTGTAACATTAACGAACAATGTGACATTGAGAAGATGGGATTAGGGTAGAAATGTAAAGTAGTTTTTGAGTAAGACTGTTATGTTAACCTCTTTGAAACGAAAATTTATCTAAGTAAATTCAAAAGTTATACAATATTTATTATGCAAATCATTACTCGTTGAGTTAATTAAAAGTTAGAAAATTACAAATGCAGGATATTAAAAAATGAAAGCTAAGATAAACAAAAGCATATATGTAAACACATTACTTATGTCTTGTTGGTATATCACAAAATCCAACATATAGTTCTTTGTCAGCTACATAAACAGTTTTTTCACCCATGAAACTTGTTACAGCTCGACACATGTATGGATAAACTCTATAAAGCAAAAATTACAAAATCAGTATTCAATTTTGGAAGATAAAAAGAAAGTTACTTGTCAAGAATTAATAGTTACGCAAAATCCATGTCAATCACAAAATTTTTAATAGATTAAAAATGAACAAAATATGCCATCATACCTGTAATATTCTTCTTGGATTGTTGCAGCTAACTTCTGATTATACTTTCCAACATCTTCAAAGCTTACATGTAAAGTGTTTCGTTCAGGTCTTGAAAGATCTTTAACATACTGCAAATACTTCGGAATTCCTTCATCATTTATGTATCTAAAGATGATAAAAAAAAGTAGGAGTACTAATAGGATTAAAAATAAAAAATTTTATATTAATTATAAAAAAAAAGATAGTTCTGAAATTGCAAATTCCTTTCAGTGTGTAGTTAATTTACGTCGCACTGGAGCAACACAGCAGATCATTGAAATCACTCGAGGAAGAATTAGAAAATCAATATGAAAATAAAAGTTTCAAAAACAATTATTAGAAAACGACGATATTTTGTTGAATTTTGTTTTTGGCACACTTAAGACTTAAAAAAATTCCTCAATTGAATTCATTCAAAATTGAAAAACAGTTGTACGGAGCAAAATCCTTATTTCGTTTATTTTATTACGCGAAGTGCTTTGGGGTTCAAGATAATGCGATTTTATTTTGTTTATACATACTCAGACAAAAAATCTTGGAAAATCTTTTGAACACGATCACCAACATCATCCTTTTTTCTTGCTGGTCCAACACGATGAATATTGACGTCCATTTTTCTTCAAACACAAACTAAAATCTGACAAAGCGTAAAGAAACTTTCAACATTCCGTCATTCAATGAACAAGAAAAAGTAAGAAAACAAGCTTTCCCGCGTAAATGATATTGCCATTTCAGATGCATCAACTACTAAAGGCTGACCAGAGAGGTAGATAGTTAATTAATATCACACTAGGGCAACACTTCGAACTATTAACGATGGTCCAGGATCAAACCTGAAGTGAAAGATCAAATAACACCAAGCAATTTTGAATAACAGTTGACGAGGGCTACACCTGATATGACATCCAACTCTCCCCAATAACTTCCACACCATTCCAGCGTGATGACATTTGAAGCCACGACTTATTTAATGTGCATCGCCTCTACGTAAACGTACAGTGAATTTGAACTCGCATGCTTCCTATTGTTAATCCATTGTTTTTCCAACTGGATTTCTGGAGCGTGGGGTGCCAGCTCAGGTGTTACTTCGTCATCTGACAGTGGTTCAAAATTACGAGGTGTTGTCCTCGTGTCTTTCCCTTAAGGGACTGATCCCGGACCGTCGTCAATAGCCCGTTGTGTTGCTCTAGTACGACGTTAACTAAAATTACCATTACCATTACCCTTAAGGGATTGATCCCGGACCATCGTCAATAGCCCGTTGTGTTGCTCTAGTATAACTTTAACTAAAAAATAACAATAATAAAAAAAATTTAATTCAACTGGATTTTTATCTCTAATACTTTTATAATATTCACGACTTCTCTGTACGCTCCACGCTTCTCATGATCTTTACGAAACCATTTCGTCTTTGACATCTCTACTTCTTCCAGGTGTTGTCAGGTCCTTGTGTCCCAGGTCCTTGCCCACTGCTTTCTGGCACAAACATAGGTAACATCTTATTCCTATCGACAGAATTTTTCACCGTGGTGACTAGTTCAACTAACAGTTGCTCCAAGATATTTCCACCCTCAATACTGTCGGTCAGTTTTTGTCTTCCTTTTAGGGTGCATTTCGACATGTCGACTTGTACGTTGTGACGACTGCTCCTTCGCTCTAACGAGTAGTTACCAATCCTTATACCAGCTTTTATACTGAGTTTCTCAAGCTCAGATTTACGCCGCAGTGACCCAATTGGAAGAGTAAGGGCATTGCAACCGGAGGGCTGCGAGTTCGAATCTAACAAACACCATCCTGCACAAAAGGGGCGTGTGCACATTAAATCTGTTGCGGACTCAAATGTTCTCACATTGCCGTGGGGTGCCTGCTCGGGTGTTGCCTCATCATCTGACCGTGGTTCAAAATTACGAGGTATTGCCCTCGGGTTTTACCCTTTGGGGATTGATCCCGGACCGTCGTCAATAGTCTGTTGTGTTGCTCCAATACGACGTTAATTAAAATACCTACCACACTCAAATTTCTTTTGTTGCTGTTTTTCTTTCCTTTTTTTTCAAACTCTCTTCATTGTCCTATTTTTTCATCCTTTTCTTCTAACTCACTTCGTAAATTTACTCTCCTCTTTCAAGCACTCGATGAACTCAGCTTCGTTTGACTGACTTCCTGTTATGAAAACTTTCAGTCCTACATCTGTAATATTTAGGTCAGGTGTTTTTCTTTCCTTTTTTTCAAACTCTCTTCGTTGTCCTATTTTTTCATCCTTTTCTTCTAACTCACTTCGTAAATTTACTCTCCTCTTTCAAGCACTCGATGAACTTAGCTTCGTTTGACTGACTTCCTGTTATGAAAACTTTCAGTCCTACAATTGTAATATTTAGGTCAGGGGCTCCCCAACTTCAATGCGAAAGTAATCAGATCGCGCTTCTTGTATTTCCTAAAAACGGATCAGGGCTGTGTCGACACGACCGGTAGATTCAAGGCGTAGAATATGTAACTGAGGTCATGTGGTGAATTTGAGAGTGAAAGAAATTAGTACTAGACTGTTTTAATTTTACACATCAAATGTTCATCGTACCGCACACATAACTTAAACATATTACCAAAATGTAATAAGTAAAGCAGTTAAATAATATTTTTTGAAGATATCGTAAGGACAAGACAGCAATCACAAAAAACAACAGCATAATAAAAAGACTTGACTAACTGTAGTGAAAGTTGTAGTTACTTTGTTACAGTTACCGAGGTATATTTAACAGGTATTGATTTATAATTTACCACTTCCCCTAAATCCATACCTACAATACACCTAAGGAAACAAAACAAACAAAATATCATATATATAATGAGGGGGAAAATTAAGTTCCAGTGTCAACTTGACACATTCCAATTAATTCACGAAGTTTCTGGAAACGAAACTTGGGTAAAGGTTTCGTGAAAATGTCTGCAGACTGACATTCACTGTTACAGTACCGAATGTCCAAAAGTCCATCCTGGAACTTTTCTCGTACAAATTTGTATCGAACATCAATATGTTTTGTTCGATTGTGGAATTCAGGATTTTTAATCAGTCTTATAGCACTTTCATTGTCCACCTGAAGGACAGGAACACTGATGGAAGAAATATCCAGGAACAGTCTGTGTAACCATATAGCCTCTTTCGATGCCTGACTGGCAGCAACAAACTCAGCTTCTGTTGTAGACAATGCCACACATTTCTGTCGTCGGCTGGCCCAGGTAATCGCTCCTCCACTAAACTTGAAAACCATTCCTGAGGTGGATTTTCTGGTAGTGGGATCGCCAGCGTAATCAGAATCGGTGAAGGCTTCTAATAGTGATGAGCTTTTGATATTTGACTGATACAAAATACCCCATCTAGTGGTTCCTCGCAAATACTTCAAGACTTTCTTGATTAAACACCAATGTCTTTTTAATGGCTTGTCCAAGACTTGAGATAACACACTAATTGCATAAGCAATATCTGGTCTTGTGACAGTAGCCAGGTACATGAGGCTACCAACGGCTTGTCTGTAGGGTGTTCCACTATCAAGTTTTTCAGATGATTCTACTGATAACATATCCTTATCAATAGGAACACAGACAGGATTGGCAGTAGTATACTTTCTTACAATAATTTTCTTGATGAATGAAAATGAACCCATCCTCTAAATATTGGATGTGCATGCCTAGAAAATAATTTGCAGATTCAACCTTGATACTATACTCTTCTGATGGTATCCCAACGAACAACTGGACTGAAGGTTTCTTGATAATCAATTCCGTGCTTCTGTGAAAAACCTTTCACCAAGAGTCTGGCTTTTAAACGCTCTACTTCACCATCAGCATTTCGCTTTATCTTGTAAACCCAGCGATTGTCGATGGCTTTTCTACCATCCGGTAGGTCCACTAACTTCCAAGTGTTATTTTCATTCAGTGAACTCAATTCCTCTTGCATCGCACTTTTCCACCCACTTGTGTTAGCTGAATGAATGGCTTCTTGAAACGTTGCTGGCTCATCATTTTTAGCAAGCATAACAAAATCATCAAATCTTGATGGTTTCTGCATTCGAGCTCTGTCTCGTAGATTCATTTGGTTTTCATCATCCTCAATGAAATCTACATTCTGAATTTCAGCAGCTTCCCCATTTCTGGTACTATCTGTTTCACACAAGGTTTCTGAAGAATGCATAGAAATCTGATTCACTAACGTTTTTTGTGAAGTAACCTCACTTTTAAAAACAATGTCCCGCGATAAAATAATTTCATTTTTATCTGGAATCCACACTCTATATCCTTCATTTCCACAGTATCCCACAAGATGTCCCTTCAAAGCCTTTTTGTCGAATTTTTTCCTTTTCTGTTTAGGGATATGCACAAAGCACTCTGTACCAAAGATTTTAAATGATCAATTGCTGGGGCTTTACCAAACCACAGTTCATATGGTGATTTACCCTCTTCTGGAGAAGGACCTGTGCGATTAATCACATATGCAGCTGAATTAACAGCCTCACCCCACAGTCTTTCTGGTAAATCCCTAGCATGCAGCATGGATCTTGCAGCTTCAACTAAAATTCTATTCTCCCTTTCAATTACTCCGTTTTGTTCAGGAGTATAAGGCATGGATGTTCGATGATTGAGCCCAGCTTTCTGTACAATATCATGCACTTCAGAGTTGTTGAACTCTCCACCTCCATCAGTAAATAATTCTTTTAATGTATAACCAGCAGTCTTAACTTCTCTCAAAAACCTAGACAACATGATTTTAACCTCAGACTTTTCTTTTATCGTATAAACAGTCCTGTATTTGGAATAATCATCTTTAAATGCCACAAA
Source organism: Metellina segmentata (assembly GCA_947359465.1). Taxonomy (NCBI): domain Eukaryota; kingdom Metazoa; phylum Arthropoda; class Arachnida; order Araneae; family Tetragnathidae; genus Metellina; species Metellina segmentata. Next base: position 67,466,100 of record OX375873.1, on the reverse strand, counting down.
GTATCTGTTTCCACCTAGTGACATTTCAGGCATTGGTCCACACACATCAGCATGAACAAGCTGACCAGGTTTTGTAGGACGTTCTTGGCGTGAGCCAAAGCTAAGCCTATGCATTTTGCCATACATACAGGCATCACAAAATTCACTGTCGAGCTTTACATCAATACCTTTAAGTTTTAGAAACTTTTGAACATGGCGCTTATTTTTATGTCCCATTCGCTCATGCCATAACTGAAGACTATCATTGTCGACAGCCACACAAGCAGATTCTGGAACTAAAACATGTAAAAGAAGTCTGTAAACACTATTGTGTCTTATGCCAACAGCTACAGTTTCACCACTTTTGTTTTTGAACTGTCGTACTTTGTTATTAGCATATTCACAAAGTCCATTGTCTAATTCAGAACCAGATGAGAAGAGATTTTGATCACAATCGGGAACATACCAAACTTTAGTGAGTTTACCAGGTTTCCATTCACCACTAACAAGCATTTCAATTTGTATCTCACCAATACCTTTGGCAAACATGGATCTTCCATCGCCTAATCGTAATGGCTTTGGGATATCAAATTGTTCATAACAGCAAAACCAATTTAACTTGGCTGATATGTGATGGGATGCACCTGAGTCTATAAGCCAGTAATCTTGACTTTTCAGCTCAGCAATTGTAATAAAGGCTTGACCAGACTTTGATTTGTCTTTATCAGCATTATTGCCACCTTTTAGTGAATAGCAGTTCTTTTTCAAATGTCCAGGACGGCCACAGGAATAACACTTCATTTTCTTCTTCCAATCTTTTTGACTAGTTGCTACTTTTTCAGGGAACTTTCTACCATAACTGCTATTTGGCTTCACTACAAAAACCACATTTTTGCTTTCAACAGGAGGTTTAACTTCTTCCAAACGTTGCTCATGTAGGCGTAACCTTTCAGTAAGACTTGAAAGAATTCTTTCACTGTTTGGAACAGATTCCAAGGCATTTTTGAACTCAAGGTATTCATTGGGTAATGTATTTAAAATTCTGTTCAGCAACATAGATTTTGGTAGCTGCAAATTTTCATTCTTGAGTTCTTCCTGCAGTTCCTGCCAAATTCTTTGCAATTTAGACACATGGGTAGCAATATTGTCCAAGGGATCTTTCGTGTAGTTGAAAAGTTGGGAGTACAGCAAATCCAACTTTCGCTCGTTTTTCTGCTCGTACACAGAATGAAGAGAATCCCACATTTCTTTACCAGTTTTACATGTTAAAATGTGCTCTTTAGGCTCAGGCCTAACACTCGAACCAATTACAAATCGAGCAACGGCATCTGCTTCTTGATAAGCTTTCAAGCTTGCAGCATGGGCTTTTCTTTCATCTTCTGTAGTAAATACTGTGGTCGATTCAGGCCTAGTCATTTCACCCAGTACAATGGGCATGGCTTTCTGAATAGTGAGCTGCAGTTCAATATCAAATTTCCAGCTCACCCAGTTCCTTTCACCTTCTAATTTCTCAATGAAATTAAATTTCTCCATTTCTCCATGTTAGAGTTCATCGACAAACAACTGCACAGAACGCACGTGCCTTTGACGATCAGGAACTAAGCCTATCGACTTGCCGGTCACGATATTTACCTCTTTCAAAGACTATTATTAAACGATGCGCAAATCAGCATATCTGGGTCCATAACCACTTAAACATATTACCAAAATGTATTAAGTAAAGCAGTTAAATAATAGTTTATTGAAGATATCGTAAGGACAAGACAGCAATCACAAAAAACAACAGCATAATAAAAAGACTTGACTAACTGTAGTGAAAGTTGTAGTTACTTTGTTACAGTTACCGAGGTAAATTTAACAGGTATTGATTTATAATTTAACAGAAATTAGTACTAGACTGTTTTAATTTTGCACATCAAATGTTCATCGTACAGCACACATATCACAATAGGTGCACTCGCTGTTGATGTTTAAGTATATGTGACTCATTACCGATCTCTATGGGTTGAACTCCATTATTCGATTATAAAATGTTTATGTCATCAGATATCGAGCTGAAAGGTGGAGATATTGGAAACACTCGTATAAGGCATTTGTTCACCTTGAAGGTGCGATGACTACACATCAAGAAAGCCCTGTGAGCTCGTTAACACTCAGCATTGGATGTTATGATCTTCTTGGATTTCCCATCTCTCGATCTTTCTTCCTACTGACATTTTATATAATTCTTCAGGTGTTTATTACGTATATATTTGGACATTTTTAAAGTTTTGCGATTTTCCACACTTTGAAGTCCGATCTCTAAACAAGTATATCTAAACCGAAGGAAACCTAAATGTTTAACCGTTCAGGTCTAATTCTGTTATTTATAAACCTCAAAGACACGACACAAATGACACTTCAAACGTCACGCTCGCATAAAGGAGGCCGGAGTTATAATAAATTATGTGAGCTCCTCAACTTTGAGGTGTTCTAGCCGAGCCCGTTGTTGCTCAGCAAGGATGTCTGGATCTTCTTGGATTCCCCATCTCTCCGTCTTTCTTCATGTTGACTATTCTATAGTTTTTCGTATGTTTATTATTAACCACTTATTATTAACCACTGCGTAGCCAGCATGGCGTCGCCCGTGTCAGTTTTTTTCGTGGGGTCAAGTGTGACCACTGCTCGCTAACCCCCGGTGATTGCTACAAATTCGTAGCCTATTGGTTAAGAGCCATCATGGCGTTGTCGGTGGTGCTGATTTGCTTCGCAAACCAAATGGTTGTTCGTAGTCTAATGGATAAGAGCCATCATGGCGTTGTCGGTGGTGCTGATTTGCTTCGCAAACCAAATGGTTGTTCGTAGTCTAATGGATAAGAGCCATCATGGCGTTGTACGAGGTGTTTGTTTGCTTCGCCAACCAAATGGAAATTCGTAGCTTATTGAAATAAATTCCCTATTCCAATTTGGTTTGCTTCGCAAACCAAACTATGAATATATGGATTATGGTTTGCTTTGCAAACCAACACAGCGGGCAACTCCGTGATGACCTCGTCATTGTCAAATACAGCTAAATTCGATAACACCCATCATGGCGTTGGCCGTGGTGTTGGTATGCAAAGCAAACCATATTATGAATAATATGACGTAGTATGCAAACTATGCTATAGCTTCGCAAACCCTCACAACGTGAAACGCCGTAATGGCCTCGTTATTGTTAAATTCGGCCAAATTCCTACTGTGAAGAGATCCAATCGGTGTGACGTCATAATTTCTTGTGTAAAATATAAATATTTAATTGAAATATTATCTTTTATATTTATAAAAGAAAATATGTCTATCTTTTTCAGGTTTATTCGCTTTGTGATTGGTAGACAGCGAATCACGTGATAGTGAGTCGTGTGGTTCAATGGGCTAATGAATTTAGAGCACGCGCAGACGTAGTTTAGTAGTTTTTTAGTTTATTCATTCATAAAATTTGAAAGTATGGGCTAGAAAGTTTTCAGAACCGGCAAATTCCGTCGCCGTTTCCACAGCAACAGTCGAATATGAAATACTTAAAAAGTACTATTACAACAAACAACATGGATCAGCTAAAATATATCCATGACTCGGTATTTCTATGCTGTAGCGGAGAAAATTGTTTCTTTTTTCTCCTTAGGAGAGATTTTAGTGTCTTTTTTTCTCCTTGATCTCTAATATTATAAAAGGAAGTGTTTTTCTGTATGTTTTTTTTTTCTTGTGATCAAAGTCCTGACGAATCTATGGCACTTACAGTGATGGGAATTGTCACACAGGTAGTTCAAATTTTTTGCAATTTCAGAGTCACGGCGAACTTTTTAAATTCAATCTAGAACTTTTTTAAATGAATTAAATAGTTTTTTTCCCTTGGAACTTCGGGTGGAGTGGTCGTTCACGGTAAGAAAGCGATTTGTCGCCAAATATGATAACCTTCACCTTTTTGCGAATTTTCTTCACATCTACCGTTTTTGTTATGGCAACCCTATCTGCTGTTACGGAATTCGGCCGCCATCTTGATTTGGCGACAAAAACTGGTATTGCTTAGTTCTTTTTTTGTAAAATCAAAATCGTTAAAGATGGATTGAAAATTTCAACGGATATGAAATCTGCGGAAATTTTACACTAAAAAAAGCTACCTTGATTTTCTTTAAATTCATAATTTTTCAATTAAATATTTATATTTTCGCAAGAGATCGTGACGTCACGCCGTTAGATTTCTTCGCAATTCGAATTTTGCCGAATTCGACAATGCCAAGACCATTACGGCGTGCCCGTGGTTTTGGTTTGATATCCAAACCATTGTTCATAATTTGGTTTGCGAAGCAAACCTGTAACTCCACAAAAGCAAATGGCACTGCAACGCCAGGCTAGCCAAGCAGTGACTAGTCTTAAATAAGCGAACTGCACATCCGCATACAAGAGCCTACCTACATTATAAATACGTGACATTTGTTTATTCCAGCGGAAGGCGCCAAGATTCGCCAACCTACATTTTTGCGTATAACCATAAAACATTTGATTTTTTCGCAAAATTCATTATTTTAATGGCTCTAAAACATTTTCTATCAGCTTACAGATATTAAAATTGTTTTCACGAGGTCAATTAACGTAAAAAAGTTCTCACAATGATGAATAAACATTTATTATACAACAATGTGATGCAACGTTACTCGTTTTAATATGCTTTAAATGCTTAAAAAAAAGCAGATAAGTAAATAATAACATCTGTGACATGAGTAGGGTGATCCTTCAGTTCCTCTCCCCTTGCAATTGTTTGCACAACAGTTGGCCAATCGTTTTTTTTTTTTTTCAATAAACTTTCTCTCTTCAACGCGTCAATTTACCGTCCCAATGTTAAATCCCATAGAGACCGTTCTCAGAGGCGAAGAAGCGTTCGTTCGTCACGTGGTCTTACGATTACAACCACTGGCAACCCCTATGCGCTCTCTACCTTTATTCCTCCTCTAAGGTCACGTAACAATCGTCACTATTGACGTCAGCCTGTAAAACCATGCCAATTTTTTCATTTCGCTCTTCGCAATTAAATGGGAACGCGTAGTCTCCGCTCATACGATTCCACAGTGACATTTTGAATGGATTGTTTTGATTTTGCGCAAAGGAATGATATTCCAGCCAGACGATAAAAACAAATAATCTTTTAACTGGAGTCAAATAGTTTTTTCTCTATCTTCTAGACCGTATAAGATAGAGTAAAAAATTCAACGGATTTGAAATTTGCGGAAAATTTCACTTTAAATCGATACATAAAAATATGATTTTCTTTAAATAAATAATTTTTAAATTGAATATATCTCTTATATTTTCGCAACAGAGATTGTGACGTCACCGTGAACTTTCTCTTGCCAAAAATAAACATATTGCATTTTCTGCCCTTCGCATTAAAAAAATAAGAAACAGATTACATTTCGCCTTAATCCATTTGAGGAAATGAGAGAAAAAAAAACATTTTGACTGGATAAAAAATCAAGGAGACAAGTACAACCTAAAGCAAAATTATCCAGAAAAATATTAAAAGCTCAAAGAAAATCACAATAAATTAAAAATTAAGCCAAGGAAGGCTTACATGTATGGTGAATCCTAAGGTTTTTCAGCATGTGTATAATTATTTGTGGAACTTTAAAATCTTTATTTGCATTTTCTGGAAAACTGCTATTTTCATTTTTTTTGGATAACAAAAAATCTTATTTCTTATAAACTTTTTAATATATTCAAATACAAATTTTACCACAGTGTTCTATACACCTCTAGGTATGTTCTAAACCTCAAATATAGCTGGTAAGCATATGTTAAATTATTTTAGAGGTATATTTATTTGAAAAAGTACTATATTTTTTTGTGAAATCATGTTGCGTTTACGAAGTTTGACATATCTCAGTAACTTTTAAGAGGAACTGCAAATATTCAGCTTCACAACACGGGTAAATATGTAACAAATATATTATTGAAAGAAAAAGTGGATAATATATATTAGAATTTGATATAGGAACTTTGGCGTAACAGTCAATTTTCACTAAATTTTGACCAAATATGGCCAAAATTTCTAAAAAAAAAAAAGTCCATTAAAATAGCATTTTAATTAACAGTTTTATATACCTTTGTAACTGAAAACATAAGTGTTGCATAAAAATTTCCTTTAAAAAAAAAGCTCCGAACATAGGCACATACCTTAAGCAGAATGCTCGCGGATTATATTAATTATTTGTATATAAAAGTGTAAAATTTTCTGTTGTGTATATTATTTTTTATTCTATTGCCTCTGGTGATATAATCAGGTGAGTCATATCTAACCGATTGCCTTACAGATTTTTACCGATGGAAAAAATCTCCTTAAGGGTGAGGGATTGTGAGGAATCAAATATTCATTCCCACGTGTCAAAACACTCCTCGGAAAAAACCCTAAGTACAGCCTCAAATTCCTTGCGACAAGACGACAAGATGTCTGGACTTGGACATTAAGTTTCCATAGCCGATTTGTTATGACACGCCTCTGACGAACAGGTGTCGCGAAGCCTGAGAACGTTTTCAGACCAGAAAGGGCGGTAGCGAGCTAGCAAATGGAGTTATCGGAATTAGCGCTCGCCTGCCGTCACAGCCAATCAGGAAGAACCAACGCAACATGGCGTCGGGATCTCCACATTTCGAGCCGGCAACCAGAGAGAAGTTTTTCGGCAGACGACTTTCGTGCATTGGAAATAGACGACGCTTCCACCGGTGGAACGGAAAGAATCGCTTCGGACCTATTGTCCTAACATATGTGGACGCAAGTTCGTACTAAATATTCGGATCGGATATCATATTGGGACTCACATCTAGGAAACCGTTCATGAAAGACCCCGCGGTGTGCTGAAGAGTTAATTTATTCTTGACGCTGCGAGAATTAAAAAGATCTATCCCACAGAGAAGTAGTATACAGAGGGTTCACTGAAGCCATGACGTATAGCGCTCCAGTGGGGAAACCTGTCCCTAATTATGGGAGGAGTTTGAAATGTTTCAATCAGAGCCAGAGCGGAAGCCATTTTCTATTTTCTAATCGGCAGACTTCTTGAAGCGTCATACAGATGAATATTCTTTGCATCATTTTAATTATTATTTAAAAACTGTACTATCCATCAACAGAAAAGGTTTATCCCCAACCTTCACATATATCTAGTTGTGTTGCTTCAATGCGCAGAGTGAGTGCGATGTTAATTAAAAATACTATACCATCATCAATAGAAAAGCCGTTTTTTAAGTTTATTGCCTATAAAAACCGTTTAAAGGTAAATTGCTTTTGTTTTTCACTAATCAAAACTTAGAAACTACTAATGTGAATTATGTGCCATTTTTAAAATCGTTTTACAATCAAATAAAATTAATATTTATTTTAAAACCCAATTGAAGGAAGAAAAAATGAAACCGTTCTATTTAATTTTAAGACTATTTGCCCAAGATAACTAATTTTTAAAAATCTTTCAGTGTTAGTTTGTGCATTTTTTATTTAATCAAAATCAATCGTTCTTAAACTTAAGAAACATTTGGTATTCAGAATTCTGTACAATTGTACTCTATTCATTATGCATTTTGTGTATTTGTTGATTTTTTTTATTTACACTCTGTTTTTGTGTAATTAAAATTTACATTTTTCTGAACTATAACCGGTTTTATGTCAACATTTATAAAGATATTATTGCAAAATTGGAATGCTTTTGTGTGATACTCACTGTGAACTTAATACAGAAAAGAAAATTATATTTAAAAGTTTGATTTTAATAATGATATTTTTAATACAAAAATAACTTGATTAACAAATCAACATATCCTGAAACTAACAATTTCCCTGTGAAGATTTTCGAGATACAAAAATTGTCGTATCCTGTTGTGTATTTTATTGTTTATTTGCTACACTAAATGGTAAAAAATTGTGTGATTTAGCTCCAATAATGAATAAAATAAGTAATATTATCCATTCATTTTCTACTCTAAATGGTGAATTACGTTGAGTTAGCTTGTTTATGAATGCTAAACAATGAATTTTACTCTTTGGAAGGCAAATGAAGATTCTTGTTAAGTTGCTTATTTTACCAAAGTATTTCATTCCTTTATATCCTGTTGTGTATTTTATTGTTCGTTTGCTATTCTAAAATTGTTCTAGATGGATCACACAGAAATATGAATAAGCGAGTAACAGTAGCTGAACTATGTTCTTTTTTTACATTCAGAACAAGGTCATGTAATATCTTAGTTTTTAAGGCGCCAACTTCTTACTTTTTTATTCGTATTCTGAGAGATTTTGCCTTGGGGTTCAATACCCTTCTGTGTTATATTCTTCACAGGGAAAAATTGTGAATTGTTATATGAATTCATGATTCAACAATAAAATTCATACAGTCCACTATCACTTGGTCGTGTGTGTGATTGACTTACTACTAAATGAGCTTCGACGAGACTTCTACATAAACAATACTTCTTTTCTATTCCTTTTTCAAATTGTATAATTTGCTCAAAAATAAATAATGTACCTGATTAAGTTAACAAAAAAAATTTATTATGTACTTTTTCGTTCAAATAATATTTCAAATCAAAACGAAATATAAATTATCAACAAAGACCAACAATTTTCCAAATCAAACATGTTTTGGAATATATTTTTAAAGAAGCATTCACATAAAAGAAAAACAAAAATGAAATAAAAAAGTTCATACATTGGTAAGATTTCATAAATAAAAGTTTTTTTTTAAGTTCACAAGATATTAAAAAAGTGCTATTTTGAAGCATTTATGATAAAAATTATTTAAAGAATATTTAGCTTTTAATCAAAATGCAAATTGGGTTTTGAAAAAATATAATAGCCTGAGATAGCTGTTGTGGAAACTTAGTTTGGTTGTTATGGAAACGAGGTATAGATCCGACGCTAAGGTAGGGTCTGGCTCCCCCGCTGGGGGCGCCAGCGTCTATGCCATTTCCCATGTTGTTTATAAGTCCATTGCTTCCTATGGCAGTGAACCCTCTGTATACTATTTCTCTGTGCGTAAAGTCATCCTCCGCTGCCGACGCCAATCTGAAGGTAGGTGACTTTAGCCATTAGGCCAACGTTGCTTCACGGAAAGAAGCTCTTTAAAAGTATAAGTACCGTTAGTATATAAGTTGGCGAGAAATACTACTAACAACAACCATACAACATATATATGAGGAGCCAATCAAAGTCAACTTGTCGGACACTTACGCTGTACGCTGAGGCGCTAGTTTCTCCGCTAGCTGATTTTTACGCCAAATTCCTGCACTCGCCAAAAAGTACTGCAGAATGGAAATACGCGTCCAATCCGTTCGCCGTGAACTCTAGTGATTTCATTTTATGAGGCCATCACCTGTATATTGACCCTGAACTCTCGTTTTAATTTTCTCGAGATAGTGAGTTATGAGAGTGACAGTGAGCAATTTTCGTTACTTACCTCTGCGCTGCGATTGTATCAGCAGATGAAGTCAGTGCAAGATCACCCGCTTTCGAAAGGTAAGACGTATTCTACGTCAAAATGATTCTCTTTTCAGTTGCATCGTCTGTAAGGTGACGATGAGCTTCCCAAGTGTAAGGATGGAAGCGAGAAGATGTCATTCCGTCAGTAAAATCGAACTTAAAATGAAAAAGACGGAGCATGTGCACTCGACTTTTACGTTATTTCTACCAGTTGGTCGGTTTGAATTTTTTTCACGTGGTTGGGGGTAAAAGCATGAATCCTAAATTGTTTATTGGTTAAAGTGATTATCCACCGGAGATCAAAAACACTAGTCTGTGCCATAGGTAAAACGAGGGTTGTTGGAAGGGGGGCAGGGCTAGTTATAGCCTCAAATGGAAAATACGGTCGCATCGGGCGCAAGATAGGGGGCGCCGGCCAATGCCATATTTAGGGGTTGGCGAGGTTTGCCCTCGCCAAGGGTACCCGTTATAAAGGGGTGCCGGTTGATGCCAGTAAAACCTCAGTAAAAAACGCCGTTCACACGACCGCAGAATTTCTGCTTATTTTATCCAACGAAGGTATAATAATGACAATGACAAAAGAATTAAATACTCTAGTAGGAGGAGGATTTTGAGCTTCCGTATTCGAAATATATCAAAGTTGAAGACTTAGTTAATGAAATTCAATGTTTCAAGTCTCAAGTTTTGGAACTCATTGAGGATATAGAGTCAGCTACCCAATTTGACTTTTTAAAGTGTATAAGCAAATAATATCTAAAGATACATATCCGAATATAGAAATTTCCCTCGGTATTTTTTTACCTTAGTGGCCATTGTGGCGTCTTGATAGCGCAGTTTTATATAGTTAGTTGAAACGTATTAAAACCTACCTCCGGTCTAGTATTGGGCATGAACTTTTGACAAACCTAACTATTTCATCTATTTTACAAAAGATTGCAGAAAATATAAATTTTTACGACATAGTACCAGAATTTGCCTTGCTAAAAGCAAGAAAAGTAAAGTTGTATGTTTTAGGTTTTACAATTTTCCATGAAATTTATTCTACAAAATTTTTTTACAGTAAATGAAGTAGTATATCAGTTACGCTTTTTATTTTTAATCGTAGTTCTGCTTGTAAACATTTTGCAATGGGGGTGCCAAGTCCTACATTTGATATGGGCACAAGAATTCTATACTGCTCTGAGCCAGGAAAAGCCGACCCCCGCCACACAAAAAATGTTGATTACCTTTAGGGGACCATTCATATATATCGATATCCATTTTTTTTTGTGTGTGTGATTTTGATACCCTTACCCCCTAAACTATGAAAATATATCAAGGACCAAAATCCCCCACCCTCTTATTTGAAATCAATATCATCCCCCAACGGAATTTCATAATAAAAGTCTTAAAAACGAATTTGTATTTTTTTATAAATATAAATTTAAAGTAAGTGTCTCTTAAAGAGTGAAATTGATATAAATTGCCTTGCGTTCCCCTCTTTTCCGTAATAACTTTAACGGTTAAACCTCTCAGTTGATACTCGTTGGAAAAGCAGCATAGATGCTTTCCAAACTTTCCTATCCAACATAGAATACATACATTTCCGATACAACAAAAGAGCTGCCACGAAAAGACGTAATGTTACTTAACTACTAATTTTTTCATATATACGTTTCCTGATATTTTGTGTGTTTAAGAATCTTGCTTACCATTCCTGTTTTAGTTATTAGTAGGGAGAGAAGTTTTTCCAAATCGAAATTAATTAAAAACTACCTGGAGGTCGACCATTTCCCAAGATCGTCTGAGCTGATTAGCGACCTTGGCTATTGAAAATGAGATGCTCAATACCATCGATACAGACACAATCTAAAGAGATTTCGCAAATTAAAAGGATAGAAAATACACCTTTGATGTTTCTATTTTTGTAGTTTTTTCTTCGTCAGTGTTGAACAAGAGTTTCATAAATCATGATTATAAGAATATTTTTAAGCTTATATTACTTTCAATAATAAATCAGTGATTTAATATTCAATTGCTGAAATACTAAATGGATATTATGCATATGCTATAATGTAATTGTAATGTTGACTTCACTAATTAAATTATCTCGATATGAAGAAGTACCATTGATTTTTTTTGTAAACTCATTGGTAAATAAAATTTCACTTTTATCATGTCTCTTTGATCAAAAAGGGTCATTTTTACAATATTTTACCCTCTGTTTCTAAATCTGCTTTCCAAATTTGAGTGTCAAGCGTAGGTATTGAGTAAAACGCGTCTAAAGTTTTGAAAAACGTAAAATTTTCATATTTGCTTACAACTTAAATTCTTATTAGCTTAATAAATAGCTTAAATTCTAATATTAATGGCAGTTCAAAAGGTATTTGTATATGATTTTATTCTGTATTTTGCAGCAAGAATATCTCTTTTTAATGTTCAACTAATCGGCTAGCATGTTTGGGCTCCACTTGCCTTGATAACGCGATTCCACGATGGATATATTCTGGTGGAATCACTCACCGTACTCGTCGCTGACGTCACTTAGGTTTTCGGGAAAAAAAATCTAAATATGAATGAAGAAAATGTATCTTCAGTGACATATTGCAACCAATAGTCTGATAGTTCTGAAGTAATTCCTCCACAGTGTAATTATAGTTGTCCGCCTTTTTATTTCCATGAAAGTTCTGGACTACTTTTTTTGAATCACTCCTGTGACGTCTTAGGGATGGAAGCGTCCTCTATTACATAAGAATGTTCGCAATGGTCTTGATTAAATGTATTTATTTAAAATATAGTTAAGGATAACCTTATATAATACTTAAGGAATAACCTTGACGGAATTTGGTAGGTGGCGTTTTACAGAATGGTAGAGTCTCTACCGAAATGGTAAATTGTCCTTTTCGCAGAAACTCCGATTTGGATTATCCGACTCGGGTGAGCCCTTCTCCAGACGTTACTCGGCTGAGTAAATGTTTTCTAGCTCGGGTGAGCTTCGACAAAGGTTCTCGCACGCGTGTGCGAAGTCAGCAAACGGCAGCTCAGGGTCGAGCTTTTCTCCCGTCTAATAGGAAAAATCCCAGTTTGGGCGATCAGTTCGACAGGTAGTGCAATGCAGCACTGTAGCAGATCAGGCTTGAGCTTTTTTCGCGTCTCCTAGACGGAATCCCAGTTTAGGCAATCCGTTCTGAGTCTAAGTAAAGCTGTCGCGACTCGGCGCGTCTCCAGAGACGGGGGTATCGGACCAAAAAAACCGAGAACGGTTTTAACTTCAGACGGATCAGTTTAATCCCTCGGTCTCCTCTCTCTTCTTCCAAAAAAAACCCCTCTCGACTCCGAAAGTTCCAGGGGGTTGTTGGCCCCCCTCTCTTTCGTTCGACACACTTGTCGTCTCGCGGTTGGCTGTTCAAAATCGGTTGATTTTTCTCTTTCTCTCAGCGGACGGCGGCCCGAACAAAAAGCATCAGCGGTTTCTTGTGATGATGAGGAAGCAGCGGAAATGAACTTTTCCCCCTTTCTGATCGGACTCGCGACAAAGAGCCTTCGTTCCATTTCGGCCGAAATTCAATCACTCGAACCAACGCCAGCTCGTTAACTCTCGCGGTCAAGCGGTCTGAGTTCATACGTGGCGTGACCTCTCAGCGTCTGGCTTGACCTCTTGGCAGTTTCTCCGCCGAATGCTTGTTTTTCTTCCCCTTCCACAGACTTCGTCACAGATTCCTCCCCCCCCCAAGTAGAGATTTTGCGATATCCTGGAGAGCAAAATCTGAAAAGGAAGGTCACACACACAGAAGTCCGGACAACTCTAGAGGCAGTTAAAACTTTCAAGTAATTTATCCCTGTCTTTCAGACCAAGGATTTCTTCTCCATTTAGTTTAAAACAATTAAAAACACAAAGTATTTACAATTATTTTACACAAAAGTTTAACATTATATACAATTCTTATTTACAGAGTCTTGATGATTGATAGGTTTACTTATTCCACGCGACTTAAGCAGTCAGCGTGTTTATTATCCTTCCCTGCTGTGTGAACTATGGTATAACTAAATGGTTGCAAAGCCAAAGCCCATCTCATGAGTCGGGGGTTATTTCCTGCGTTCGTTCGCAGCCACACAAAAGCATTGTGATCCGTTTCGATTGTAATGTCCGTCTAGATAGTGTCGCAATTTCTTAATTGCGTAAATGATAGCTAAACACTCTTTCTCTGTCGTGGAGAATTTTTTTTCACTCTCACTAAACTTCCGACTCAAGAACAAGATCGGATGTTCATTATTGTCTGGTCCTCGTTGGGCCATAATAATTCCCAACCCTTTATCTGATGCATCAGTCTGCAAAATAAATTCCTTTCTATAATCAGGAGCATACAGTTCAGGTTTCTCGGTGAGTTTGGTCTTTAGCGTTTGGAACGCCGTTTCGATTTCAGATGACCATTGTAGTTCCTCCCTTTTTCGCTTCCCTTTCAATGCGCGGGTTAAGGGTTCTGCGATGATCGCATAATTTTTGATGTATCTGGCATAAAAACCACACAAACCTAGAAATTGGCGTATTTGTGTTTTCGTTTTGTGGGCCGGAAATTCCAGAACTGCCTTTGTCATAGCTTCCGCAGGGGACCTAAGACCTCCTCCGACTTCATGCCCCAAATATTTTACGCTGCTTTGCGCTAACCTACATTTTGAGGGTTTAATTGTTAACTTGGCCCCCGCGATTTTCTTTAAAACCAGATCTATGTGTTTCAGATGATCTTCCCACGTATTTGAAAATATGGCTACGTCATCTAAATATGGAACACTAAACTCGTCGCATCCTTGTAAAAGTTGTGACATGAATTTGGAGAAACAATAAGGGGCGTTTACGAGACCAAAAGGTAGAACCAACGGGCGATAGGTGCCAAACGTTGTTACAAAAGCGGCTAATAGTTGAGCCTTCGGGCTTAATGGGATCTGCCAATACCCTTTTGTCAGATCAATTACTGTGATATATTTTGCAGCTGATACCTTCTCTATTCTTTCATCGATATTTGGCAAGGGAAAATATTCGGTCCTGATTATCGAATTTAATCTACGATAATCTACACACGGCCTCGGGTCCTTGCCCTGCACTTCTACCAATATCATCGGCGAGGTGTAATCCGATTCTCCTATCTCAATTACCTGGAGGTCTAACATCCGCTTGATTTCGGCTTTCAAAATTTCAGTTTGCCGGGGCGACGTTCTATACGGCTTGGATCTCACGGGTTGGCTGCTAATCAAGTCCAGATCATGTACTATCAAATCGGTTCTACCTGGATCATTTGAAAATATTTTCTTATGTGATAATAAGAGCGATTTGTTCAGGGGTACACCTCTCAGTTAAATTACCGTCTCGTACTATTTCCTCGAAATCATAAACATTTGGGTTTGACGTCGGGTAATTTATCTCTAGATCCGATTCGGACGTTTCGGTACTCTCTCCACTAATCAACAAGTTAACTGTCTCCGCTCGCTTATGGTATGGTTTAAGTAAGTTTACATGTAACACCTGAGTTTTCTCTGTTCTTCCTGGCATTCTAACTATGTAATTGGTGTCCGAGAGTTGACTCTCGATCACACCAGGGCCAATCCAACTAACAGACAATTTGTTGGGTTTGGAAGCAGTTACGACCAACACCTTGTCTCCCTTTTAAAACGTTCTCAGAACCGCATCTTTATCGCACCAAGTTTTCCTTTTGTTTTGCATGTCCGAAACTCGCTCATATGCTAATTCCTGACAACGCTTCAAACGATTAATCAATTCGAACACATACTCGGTCACGTGTTGTGTTGCAATAAGTTTTTTATTTCCAGTAATTTAACTTTGGAGTTCTTCTCTTATAAAGGGTTTCATTACATCCCCTTTTGTATATTTGTAGTGTAAATGTATACTTATAAATATTTGGAAGTACGGAAGAGATGCTTGGCCTGTAAAACCCTTAAAAATTATTAAGCTTTCATTTAAGTATTATATTGTGTTTTTCTGTCCACTGTTTGCTTTACTTTCCTGTGGGATATGTTTTTAACCAGAGGCGTCCTCTGGTTCTTTTTTCGGCTCAAATGATTCCAAGTGCATTGCTATGAAGGTGTCCTGTCTTCAGTCAGCCATTGTCCCTTTCTCGAAACGAAGCTTTTTTCGTTCCTCCCAACACCCCTTTGCAGCAGACCCATAAAACTATTCCCCTCTCTGAAGGAATTCGGCAGAGGTAGGGTCAACGCTCAAGTTCATCGTCCGACAGCGGTCTGCGCCCCCCCCCCCAAATTGCGGACTCCGGCCAGATGCAGAAACGAGGAAGCGATCAGCATCCCGGGGCCAATGACAAAATTTGCTTGCCAAGACGGGATCCTACCCAAAACTTCTGGAAGGATGGTGGCAACAGGAGAGCGATGGTATAAAAAGGGGTCTTTTGCTGGGTGTGGGAACACCGTGGAGATGCATTCAAGAGCTTGGTAACTAAGCTCCCGGAGCCATTTTTTTTTATCCCTTCTACCTCTTTCTTCTATCTTTTTCGTTCCTGCCTCCTCTTATAGGAATATTAATATATAATATTATAAATTTAAGGTAGAGCCAATTATGTGTCGTGCAGTTGATTTTTGTTAGATGTAATATTGTTAATTATTGTAAAATCATTATTATCTTAAAATGCTTATGCTTAAATAAATAATCCATGTTTTAGATTTTTAAATCTTTTGACTTTGGGCATTCTTTTTTTTTTACACGTCAACACAAAACAGCATGTATCAGGTTTACCTGAATATTGTTTTAATCCTACAATGCATTGTGTAATCACTATATTTCATAGGCCATTGTATCGCAACTTATGTAGCGATTGCTTCTTGCTACACAGCAAGGAGAATTTGGTGCCGTGACGGTTCTGATACATTGAAGTGCTGTATGTGATGACGTGTGGGAAGGAATGCTATCCATGTAAATTACATATGTTCTTTTTATTACCGTGTGCATTCTTAAATTGTTTTTAGTGTGTATTTTGATATTTGTATTTTAAGAGGGGCGTGTGAGTGAGATCCTTTTATTATGACGAACACCACTGAGGATTCGGATGTGTTGAAAAACCCATCTCTTTTATCCTTAATTCCAAATTTACACGGGGCAAATGCGAGGGAGTTTTTCAAGGCTTTAGATCAAATTGCGATTTTAGGAGGCTGGGCAGAAAACCACTTAATAGTTATTCTCAAATTGAAATTGGAGGGCCGAGCAAAAAAGTATTACGAAGCATCATTGGTAACTTCTGCTTTGGACTATAAGGGTCTCAAGCAGAAATTTATTGGGCAGTTCGAGGAAACTCATTCCTTCGCTACAAAATTTGCACTTTTTGCCTCGGCGGTCCAATCTGAAAATGAAAGGGTGAAGGACTTTGCCTCACGAATTGAAGGCATGTCCAGTTTTGAGGAGGAATCAATTCCGAGCGGACTACGAGAGAAAATGACTATCTCACAATTTGTAGCTGGCGTGAAGCCTAACATTAGGGCGCAACTCACGATTGAAAGCCCCTCAACCTTTTCGGAAGCGCAGGACATAGCCCAGAAAATTGAAAAAGCTCAGAGCATTTTAACACCAAATTTTAATATAATTGCGGGTGAATGTCAAAATCGTGAGGCTGTGAGTGTAGCGAGTGAGTGTTTATCAAAATCACTGGATCTGGTAACGCAGCAATTTGAAAAAATAAGTTTGTCGTTTAGACACATTAGAAAAAGAGAAATTATCAGATAAGGGACCTATGGAGTCAAACTATACCAGAGATAGAAAAAGGCTAGACATTACTTTTATGGTTTAAAATGTGCCAGGTTTTAATATAACCCTACATCCTTTTAATCTCAGTAGGATGGAGGTTTAAGTAGGTACAGTTTCATGTATTGCTGTGTTTATATCGTATTTAAAAACCTTTATCGTTCACTTTGTAACACTTTGGGTAGTTGTTTACGTTTTCTTTTCTCTCCAAAAATTTTCTGTGTTTCTGAACGTGTCATGTTCATGATGAGTGTTTTTTTTAAACAAATTGTCAGGTGACCTTAAATGTCTTGGTCCTTTTTCCTGATGTTTGTTTTATTCTTGCCACTCCCAGTTTGGCTTACGATTTTCTGTTCTTGTAAATAGCTATTTTTTTTTTTGGAATGGTTGTAAATAGTTGTTATGCTGTTCCACATGTTTGAAACTTGGTTATTCAGCGCTGCGTATTTTAACCGCATTTATTACTTTAGTTATTATTGTATTGTGCATTTGTTTTGTGTATTCAGTCTTATTCTTCTGCATTTTTGTGGTACCTTCAATCCTTTACACATGTACAGATATCATCTTAGATCATTCTTGGCAAACCCTTCTGCTTGGCTTAAATGTTTCCAAAAAGATACTGATGAAATTTTTGCTCTTCTCTGCTTTTAATCTAACTGGGTGTTGTAAAATAAATTTAGTTTATAAATTCTTTCAGAAAATAGTACTTTCAACTTTAAAATCTTAATTCCATGTTACCTTTCCAATTTGGTTTGAATTTCGATGAGTCGACGCATCGTTGTTTCTCTGATTGTTGGGTTTCATTTTATTGCAAGTTGGTGTTGGTATTGCCAGCTGGTCTGACTTTATTCACACTTGTTGCTTGTGATTTTTTTTTCTGTGTTTATCCTGGTTGAAACAAAAATTTTTTTTAGCAGTGATTTTTTTTATATATATTTTTTTAATTTTTATTTTGTGCAATACCAATCTATTTTTAAAACCTTTATTTTGTTGTATTTCCTAAATTACCTGGTTTCTTGCGGTGATGAAAATAAATGCTCGAGCAAAGGGTTTTGGTTCAATTCCGGGAGTATAGGTATTAAATGCTACACGGGTATTTTTCTAAACTTATGTGCGTCTAGACAGTGAATGTTAGTATTTAGAGACAGTTGAGGGTACTTGCTGAGTGCTTTGTAATAATAGGTAGATTTCTACGTTATTGTTTGGTCTATTATATGTTTTTAACCAGAGGCTTCCTCTGGTTCTTTTTTCGGCTCAAATGATTCCAAGTGCATTGCTATGAAGGTGTCCTGTCTTCAGTCAGCCATTGTCCCTTTCTCGAAACGAAGCTTTTTTCGTTCCTCCCAACACCCCTTTGCAGCAGACCCATAAAACTATTCCCCCTCTCTGAAGGAATTCGGCAGAGGTAGGGTCAACGCTCAAGTTCATCGTCCGACAGCGGTCTGCGCCCCCCCGCCCCCCCTCCAAATTGCGGGTGGACTCCGGCCAGATGCAGAAACGAGGAAGCGATCAGCATCCCGGGGCCAATGACAAAATTTGCTTTCCAAGACGGGATCCTACCCAAAACTTCTGGAAGGATGGTGGCAACAGGAGAGTGATGGTATAAAAAGGGGTCTTTTGCTGGATGTGGGAACACCGTGG
The DNA here is from genome assembly GCA_947359465.1 of Metellina segmentata. Lineage (NCBI taxonomy): Eukaryota > Metazoa > Arthropoda > Arachnida > Araneae > Tetragnathidae > Metellina > Metellina segmentata. Next base: position 67,447,270 of record OX375873.1, on the reverse strand, counting down.
AGATGCATTCAAGAGCTTGGTAACTAAGGTCAAGGAGCCATTTTTTTTATCCCTTCTACCTCTTTCTTCTATCTTTTTCGTTCCTGACTCCTCTTATAGGAACATTAATATATAATATTATAAATTTAAGGTAGAGCCAATTATGTGTCGTGCAGTTGATTTTTATTAGATGTAATATTGTTAATTATTGTAAAATCATTATTATCTTAAAATGCTTATGCTTAAATAAATAATCCATGTTTTAGATTTTTAAATCTTTTGACTTTGGGCATTCTTTTTTTTTTTTTTTTTTTTACACGTCAACACAAAACAGCATGTATTAGGTTTACCTGAATATTGTTTTAATCCTACAATGCATTGTGTAATCACTATATTTCATTGGCCATTGTATCGCAACCTATGTAGCGATTGCTTCTTGCTACACAGCACACGACGTTTCCTTCTTCCTCTGGCTCTACCCAATGTTCGAAGAATAAAGTCTCGGGCGTTCTAAGTTTCTTCCCGTGTATGAGCTCAACTGGACTAAAATTTGTTGACTCATGAGTCACTGTCCTTAATGCTAAAAGAGCTGCCGGAAGATTTTTCTCCCAATCCAATCCCGACTCTAAACATAAAACCTTCAATAACCTCTTTACTGATCGATGCCATCTCTCTACTGGATTGCTCTGAGGATGCCTTACAGAACTGTGGGTCACTTTAATGCCAAATTTGTTGAAAAATGTAGATGTCAAATTACTGGTGAAGCACGTGCCTAAGTCACATTGAATTTCTCTGGGAAATCCCAACCTACTGAAGATTATCATCAGAGATTCCACTACCGATTCGGAAGTAATATCTCGAACCGGGATTGCCTCTGGGTATTTCGAGGACATACAAATAGCCGTAACCAAATACCTATTTTCCTTACTGGAATGAGGAAGGGGTCCCACCGTATCGACATTGATTTTGGAGACGATCTCTTTAATTACTGGCACCAATTTTAGAGGGGCCTTTTTCTTCTCTCTCGGTTTTCCTACTCTCTGACAGGGATCACATGTTTTCACATACTCTTCCGCCTCCCTAATGCAATTCGGCCAAAAATAATATCTCAACAGTTTGTCTTTGTTTTTGGTCGAGCCTAAATGAGCAGCGACCTCCTCGTGACATATTTTCAAAATCCCCTCTCTCATTTGCGCCGCAATCACTAACTGCTTCTTCTCTTTCCCCACGGTGATCAGTGGTTTTTCGGAAAAGCAAACCTTTTCGACCCTATATTCGCCAATCTTATCCCCTGTTACCTTCTCCCAAAGCGAGCTCAGTTCAACACAAGTCCTTTGTACTTCACCAAACTTTTCTGGCGAAATCTCAACGAGGGGGGGTCCCCTTCTCAGGTGGCGGGAGTACCAAAAGGGGATCGTCACTCGCCCCATCAGTCGACGCACAGTTTTCGGGGGGTATCCCGACCTCTCCTTCCTGCCTGACCTTTTCAATTCTCTTTTTACTACGGGTTATTACCGCGTTCACCATCTGTGGTCGGCTTTTTATCTCCTCGAGCAGTTCATGCGTCGAATTTCCCAAGAGATAGTGGTTTAGTTCGACGATTTTGTCGACCACTTCTGCCTTAGTTATTACCCTTCCGAATTCTCTGCTTTCAATACACATTTTCGACACTGGAAAACATCGGAAATTATTTTCCAGTGCCTGTTTCAGCTAAACGGTTTCTCCGGTGTAATCGTCTGGTCTCACCAAATGATTTGGAGAGACATCCAAACTGGTTACACTATCACGTAATAATACGGTGGTTGCACCTTTTATTACTCCCTCACTAAGGTAGGGGGCAAACGAGGGGGCAAAACTTTCCTCAATATCTAAATGATTCACGCGTTCGAGATTTTGGGTTTTTCTCAGCTCGGGACATTGTGGCCTTAGATGATTCGTTGAATGGCATATGTAACACGCGGGTGCAGTTCGCCGTTCGAACTCCTTCGTTCTCCAAGTGGATGGATTTGGAGGTGCATTTCTCCAATACGGGCGGTCGTTTCTCTCGGGCTCAATTTTCCTGACGGTGGTGGGCTTGTTTTCTATTCGGGTCTTATCCGGAAAACGTCTTTCTGGGGGCCTAGTGACGAGAGGTTTCCTCACAGTCCGTCTAGCAGCTTCGTACTGATCTAGGTCGACTATGGTCGCCCACTGATCAATTAAGTGTTCTCTGATCTCGGGAGAAACTCTCTTTTTAATTTGATCGGTGATCATTAGACTTTTAAGGTCTTCAAATTCCCTTACACCAACTCCTTCTATCCAACCCTCCAAATAGCTCTTTAGCTCAAAGACTATATCTTTCCAGGGCGTTCCGGGGCGTCTCTGATGCTGCGTGAATTTATTTCGAAAGGTTTCCGGGTTTAATTTAAACCTACCTAGGAGGACACCCTTAATATGTTCGTAATTTTCGGATCTTTCGAGGGGCTCTCTCATAATTATCTCGGCGATGTCAATCGGGAGTAAGTAGAGAAGGTGTGTAACCCAATCGACCTCATCTATGCCCATTTTCCTAGCCTGTCTTTCGAACAGGGTGAAATACAAGGCCATGTCTGATTTTTCAGGGTCAAATTTTTGCATAACCGTTTTCAGGTTTTTCGTTGGCCTAGGATTTTCAGATGGACCTGATCCCAAGCTGTTCCTTTCCGCGTCTTGTCCCAATCTAAGTTTTTCTAATTCGAACATCTTAACGCGTTCTCGTTCTTCTGCCTCTATGTCCCTAGCCCGTTCTTCTACCTCTATGCCCCTTTCTTCTATAATAACCTGTAGTTGAGCCTTTACCCATTCTTCCTCATACTGTGGGCTCTCGGTTATCTTTGTGGTTATGTCAACCACCCTATCGTTTGGACCTAGGTCGATACCTAACTCATACGCAAGTTTTTGCAAATCTGCCTTACGATATCTTGCTAAAAATGCCATTTTAAATGCTTCACTGCCCTTACAAAATTCTACACAAAAATACTACTATTACTAGGGGTACCCAATACTGAGACACAATATAATACTATAATAACACAATATACACTAAATCCCAAAATAATTCTAACACAAGTTTTACAATAGATACCAAGTATAGCTTCTAGTAGATCTATAAAATTTCAAATGGTAAAGTGTTTAAATTCAACAACTGACGTTTACTTTAAAATTTCAACGGAAACAATTTTGAAAATAACTATAGTTTCTAAAAATTTCAACCAAGATATTTTCCTAACTTGCAACCACTCAATTATACATAAAAATGTTCTCAGTAAAAATATTTATCAAATTTCTTAACAACTTTTCCTCTCCGAAAAAATTAAAAAATTTAAGCACATCAAGCAAAAAATTTTAATTGTTAATTATTTAACTATGCTTTTACTTGAAACCTAACAAAGAATTTATAAAATTAATTTTCAAAAAATTCTGCCTCTAAAGTAAATCAAGACTGACCTGTCGTGCTGGCCAGGCTATGGTCGTCTATGATTCACTTCAGGTGTATGAGTAGTAGCTCCCGCTTTTCCCCACAACTTGGTCTTCTAAGACTCTTTTGCACACAAAACTTGGTCTTCTTATCTTCTTTTTCGGAATTCGGCGTCTCGCGTTCTTTTCCGGACTGGCTGTTCTTCACGATTTGGCTTGGTGTCGGTCTTCTCTACTCCACTTCACGGCTGGTTGTCGATCCCTTTCTACTCCACTTCACGGTTGGTTGTCGATCCCTTTCGCTGGCACCAATGGATTGTGACGTCTTAGGGATGGAAGCGGCCTCTATTACATAAGAATGTTCGCAATGGTCTTGATTAAATGTATTTATTTAAAATATAGTTAAGGATAACCTTATATAATACTTAAGGAATAACCTTGACGGAATTTGGTAGGTGGCGTTTAACAGAATGGTAGAGTCTCTACCGAAATGGTAAATTGTACTTTTCGCAGAAACTCCGATTTGGATTATCCGACTCGGGTGAGCCCTTCTCCAGACGTTACTCGGTTGAGTAAATGTTTTCTAGCTCGGGTGATCTTCGACAAAAGTTCTCGCACGCTTGTGCGAAGTCAGCAAACGGCAGCTCAGGGTCGAGCTTTTCTCCCGTCTAATAGGCAAAATCCCAGTTTGGGCAATCAGTTCGACAGGTAGTGCAATGCAGCATTTTAGCAGCTCAGGCTTGAGCTTTTTTCGCGTCTCCTAGACGGAATCCCAGTTTGGGCAATCCGTTCTGAGTCTACGAACAGCTGTCGCGACTCGGCGCGTCTCCAGAGACGGGGGTATTGGACCAAAAAAACCGAGAACGGTTTTAACTTCAGCCGGATCAGTTTGATCCCTCGGTCTCCTCTCTCTTCTTCCAAAAAAACAAACCCCTCTCGACTCCGAAAGTTCCAGGGGGTTGTTGGCCCCCCTCTCTTTCATTCGACACACTTGTCGTCTCGCGGTTGGCTGTTCAAAATCGGTTGATTTTTCTCTTTCTCTCATTAGCGGACGGCGGCCCGAACAAAAAGCATCCGCGGTTTCTTGTGATGATGAGGAAGCAGCGGAAATGAACTTTTCCCCCTTTCTGATCAGACTCGCGACAAAGAGCCTTCGTTCCATTTCGGCCGAAATTCAATCACTCGAACCAACGCCAGCTTGTTAACTCTCGCGGTCTAGCGGTCTGAGTTCATACGCGGCGTGACCTCTCAGCGTGTGGCTTGACCTCTTGGCAGTTTCTCCGCCGAATGCTTGTTTTTCTTCCCCTTCCACAGACTTCGTCACACTCCCATGCAGGTGTTTCTTGCTCATTTATAGTGGCATCGAATTCAGGACCGTTCATTAATTCTTGAATATACGGGACAACGATTATGCCTTGCTTGAATTTGCGTCACTGACCCGTGGAAATTTGTTTTTTAGTAAGCTAAATCCATCGCCGTTTCTATACATTCATTCAAGAAAGTTTTTTATCAGTCCCAGTTCAATGCGTAGAAGGGGAAGATAGACTTTCTGGAGATCCACCAGGGACTGAATGACCACATTTTTGGTTCCCAAAACGAGGTGTCTTCTTGGTGGCCATTTTTTTTACTTAATGGTTTTGTCTGTTTCTGATGTCGCTCTCGCACCAGAAATAGCAAAATTTGGTATATCCTAGTTGATTACAAGGGCACTGCATTTGAAATCTCCGCAAAGGTTCAGGCACGTCTTTCATACTGATCATCCATAATATCCATTATGAGACTAAAAATGTTATTTTTTCAAGTATAGATTATTAACCCATTAAAGGCAACTTTAAAATAGTTATAAAAATTAACTTTTTATTTTATAACTTGTTTATTTAGATCAATTTAAATATACATCACATTTTTCAGATTAAAAAAAAAGAAGTTATTTTTGTGATTTTTTAACTGGCAAGTTTTTTGACCAATCGTCTATAGTGTGCACATAAATGTAAAAGTACTATATATTCTACACATTTATAGAAAGACACAAATAGCTTATAAATAACAATGAAAAAATTATATAACACATTAAAACAAACAATATGAAGGAATATTGACCAGTTGTGGATCCACATAGGTAGCGCCACCTTCTTCAGAGACCAATTTCAGTGCCTTTGTATTTTTCTCATATTACACTCTATAACAAAAAAAAATCGACGCACCAAGAAAGAGTTCTCCGACGGAGACAAAAATTGGTGGATAGGAAAATTATGTAGAGAATAGAAAATGAATAAAATTTCAGAACAATTGAATGATTTATTTCTCAGAGTTACAGTAACGAGCTCAATAAGGTGTGGACCCACCTCTAGCCTGGATGCAAGCTGCCACACGGCGTGGCATAGACTGATAAAGATCCCGGATGGTCTCTTGCGGTATTTCTTGCCAAATTTGCTCCAATTGTCGGACTACATCATCAACATTCCCTACCGGATGCAGTCGCCTTTCCATCATATCCCAGACATGCTCGATGGGAGAGAGATCTGGTGATCTGGCTGGCCAAGGAAGTGTTTGACAAGCTTGAAGACAGTTCATAGCAGCACGTGCCGTATGTGTTCTGACATTGTCTTGCTGAAAAATAAGCCCAGGGTACTGCGAAAGGAACGGTAGCAAAACAGGTCTCAGAATGTCGTCAACGTACCGCTGTGCAGTAAGTGTACCTCTAATGACATACAAAGGGATTCGGCTATCAAGGGAAATGGCACCCCAGACCATAACTCCTTGTTGAGGGCCCGTGTGGCGTGCACTAGTGAAATCCGGATCTGCACGCTGCCCTGGGTGTCTCCAGACACGTCTTCGATGATCGTCAGTACACAGTTGGAAGCGGGATTCGTCGCTGAAGACTATACGTCCCCAGTCAGCATCATTCCTGCCTAATCGAGCCACGCACCACTGTAATCTGGCTCGACAGTGTGCAGGCGTGAGTGGCAGGTGGCGTAACGGTCGGTACGAGCGTAGATTTCGCTCTCTCAGCCGTCTGTGAATGGTCGTGGTGGACACTCGTGTGTGGGTCGCACGACTGATGGTTGATAGCGATGAATCAGGAGCTGTGACAGCTGATCTGACAATCACTCTGTCCTCGCGATCTATTGTGGCCCTTCGTCGACCGCTACCATCATGACGCTGAAATCTGCCATTGTCCACCCACCCTTGCCAGCATCTTCTAATCGCCGCATCGCTTCGACTCACATGACGAGCGATTCTCCGATTTGCCCAACCTGCCTCTTTCAATCCAATGATACGACCTCTTTCGAACTCTGAAAGTTGCTCGTAATGAGCTCGAATCCTGCGGCGAGGCATTTTTTCAGTCGTTGAAAAGTATCATAAAACGCAATGCAGCAGAAAATTTTAACAACAGTTCAAGAACAACTCCTTATATACATCTGCTGGATGCCGATGCGCTGGAGATAGCACTATTCATTCATTGGACACCAAATTTTAAACATTTGCATATTTGGTCAAAACATTTTTGCATACGAAATTTCAAAGCAATCGGATGATTCCTTCTTGGTGCGTCGATTTTTTTTTGTTACAGAGTGTATTACTTGTTGTATTTAAGGAAGAAATTCAAATGAACAGTTTATCCATGTAAATAATATAAAAAGCCAATTCAATAATCATATTTAATAACTATTATATAAAGCAATTCCAGTTTTCTGAGAACGAGTATCATCCCTAAAGTTCAAACATTTACTGCACTTTTGGTTTTGACTATGCTGCGAGATAAGTCTTGTGACACTCAGTATGTAGAGGAACCTGACATTTCTGGCATCTATAGACTGACCTTACTCCACAATTTTTGCATCGTCCAAACTGTTGGTATATCATATCTTTGTTGGTCGGATGCAATCATTTGCAACACTAAAAATCATCCTGGAACGAAGAGAGGTGACCCCAATCTTCCCAATACTTCCTACAGTAGATTTTTTTGAGATAGGTAAAGTAGTGAGTGTTAAAATGTGGTCTATCAGTTCATTGGTAAGGAAACGCTTCAGACTCTGTAATGGTACTTTTACACTTTCGTGACACAAATCCATGTCAGTCGGTTTGTACCTAGGAGTAAAATTCTAGATATTTATTCCAGCTTCGTTCTTTTTTTTTAAATTTTTTTTGGGTCTTCTATTTTAAGATTTTATCCGCTTTGACATCTTTCGGGTAACAGAAGCGCTAGGTGATCATCTGCATCGCTCTCTTCATGGTCTAATAGACGACTTATTTCACTTGTGGTGGAGAGTATTCTCCGCGGCAAGTGATCGAGATCTATTTGCACCAAGTCATCACTTCTGTCTCAATCTTTGTCAGTCTCTGCATCAGCATATTCTCTCCCTCTCTCTCTCAATAGGGAGCATTATAACCACACTAGGGGGCCTGCCCCCTGCTCGCTAACGCTCGCCAACCCACGGAGGATTGCTTCGCAATCCTCATCGGTTCGTTGCGCGAACCTATGCTCGCTTCGCTCGCCTCAATGAAGACATGTGTCCTAGCAGAAGGGATTGTTTACAAAATATGTTACCAAAAAGATATTTTTCAAATCTAAATTTGCTGTATTACAGAAAAAATATATACAGTATCTCTAAAATAACAATTCAAATGAAAACTTTGTGCAAATTTTGACTCGAAATGTGAGCGTTGCTTTGGAAATTGAATACCCAGCATGTTGTTTGTGTGTACATTTTCCCAGCACTCAAACGACCCACACTTTTTCATTGAGTTTGTTGCCGAAAGTTGTAGTGCAAACGTCTTGTTGAACTATAATTGTTGGCCCTGAAAAGGACCGTTTTTTAAATGGCCCTGAAAAGATCCTCCGCTATCTTTGATTTCTATTATAAACTAACTGCAACAGCTCATTAAAATTTCCTTTCTTTTTTCCAATAAAATTTCATCCGATAACGCTATAAATTCAATCAATGCGCGAGACTTCGCGATAAACAAACAATCGTACAGTGTTGCCAAAACGCGATTACAAATAACGTCTTTTTTGCGTGCCACGTAAGAGAATTATATATATAGATTATTATATTTGGCAGTTTTATGGCCACTATCTGACTCATAATTACTGTCGCGAGCAAAAAACATACATGTAATGCTTCATTTAGCGTGAGACTGAAAAAAAAAAAAGGGGGGGGGGATGAAAATTTGGTTAAAAAATTAAATATTCAGCTAAAATATTTTATTTTTAGATAGTAATTAAATTTTAATTCTGGAACCACTTCCGCCATATACTGGCAAAGAAAAAGAAATTAAAATGTCGAATGGCACATTTTCTTACCAACTGCCGTTAGTAGGTTAATGCTGGTTAGGCTAACCCGCAATAATGTAAAATGAATTGCGGAAAACTGGTTCCTAATGGACGATTTCTGACGACGGATTCAGAACCAGCATGGAAAAATATATAAGAAACAATACTCAGCGCTCAAGAGACAAAAACTTCGTTTTAACATGTAATTACCATGGCATATCTATTTTCAAGTACAACGGATGTGTCTAATATCACAAAATCCAAATGCTTATGAAGTTCTAGCAGAAAAAAACCCTTGGCGATATAAAATACGCATTATGTAATGAAATAAATTAATTTCACAGTAGGGCTATTCTAAGAAGGAAGAAAACAATGCTGCGAATCTTTAAAATAGGGCCAGGCAACGGCAGGGGCGCCAAATCATCATCTCGCATCTGCAATAAATTTCTCTCGGATCGCCCTGGTGTCACATTTCATCATTTTGAAGCGTTGTCATACAGCAAGGGTGCGATGTGTGTGAAATGTTTTACATGGATGGATATGCATGTGTAGAATTTGTGTCCAAAATAAGTTGTACAAATTATAAAGATGTTCCCTCCCCCCAATAAAAAAAGAGGTGTTAAAATATTATTTCATTCTACGAAATCCAAAATTGATTTATTCTGATCATTTCTTCAACCTAAAGTTAACTAATTCAACTTGAGTAAGGCCCGGTGCACACATCCGGTTTTTCAACGTGCGGCGCCACTGCGGCAACGAAGCCCAACTATGCACACATAACCGTGAAATGACGCACGAACTCATTTCGCACCATTTACGATAAATTTCTATCGAAGAAAACGTGTTTAATTCGCCTACTTGGTGTAAAAAAAAAGTATATTTTGAAACAAAATAAACGTTACTGGTTACAACCATTTATTAATTATTATTTATATTCCATTTGTTTATGAAAACAAGGTACTTCAGAGTTGAGACTCATGTGCGGCGCCGTGGGTAACTGCGGTACAAATTGCACGGAAGTTGGACGTGCGTCGCCCCAGCGGCGCTGGAGGCATGTGTGCACTGCTCTATTGGATCTAATGTATTTCAGACCGCACTTGCGTTATAAAACCGGATATGTCCACCGGGCCTTAGGTCGGGTAATTTTGCTAGTGTATTAATGTAGTAATTTCCACGTGCTGAATAAAGATAATAATTATAAAGACATTGCAATTTTTTTATGGTTAGAACTTGTAGCAGTTGTGCACTGCGCACGCAATAAAAACTAAATTGAGGATAGCTTGGATATGGGGGGCTCACTGTTTATCACCATTTTGGCAGCGGTTGACGTTTTTGTAATTATTGGCGAATCACTTTTTCAGTAAGATACTGAACTTTTACACTTTTTCAGTAAGACTTCAGTAAGATAGCTCCTTTCAATAGTTCTCATTCAATTGATTGCAGTGATTTACTAGTAGTATTTATTAATTATAACATAGTATTCAAAATAACTGATAATAGGGCGGTTTCATATTTGTCCCTTTTCTTCAGAAGTAAAGTCGCCTGCACTATGGTAAATTTTTTTTCTTCTGAATTACAAATTTAAGTTAAAGCCTCTTTTATATGGATGAAACTAAGTTTTATAGCTGATACAGCATCTGCTTTGACTGTATTAGGAACTCTTTTCACTGCACTTAAAGACGCACACTGTAAAGACGCGGTCATAAATTTCCTCGAACCCTAATGAAAATAGATTTTAAGACTTCGGGGCCCCTTTGGAATTCCGGGGCCCTACGCGGCCGCTTAGTCCGCTTAATCTGCCACTGCAAAGCAGTTAGCAAGTTTTAAACTTTTGATAATGCGTTTTTTTTTAGCTATTCCCTAAAAAATGTTTTCAATTGCCTATGCCAAATTGAATCATCAGTAAAGTAGATAATAAATTGTAACCATGCTTTATGTTACAAATAGAAGAAATGTTTACGAAAGTGCTATTTTTTATGCAAACTTTCATATATATATATATATATATATTTTTTTTTGCTGCTAGGTTTCAGTACAAAACCACCACATCAACATTAATCTGTGGATTTGGATATTAATGCTTGCTGACTCTGTTAACTATTTTTATCTTGTGATTATTCTTGCATTTTTATGCCAACAGTCATCTGTTTATTTGCTCATAATTTAGTTTCAATCCGTTAATTCTATTTTTTCATCTGAAAATGTGATAGATTTTTTTTAACAAAAATGTCAGATGAAAAAATAGAATTAACGGATTGAAACTAAATTATGAGCAAATAAACAGATGACTGTTGGCATAAAAATGCAAGAATAATCACAAGATAAAAATAGTTAACAGTCAGCAAGCATTAATATCCAAATCCACAGATTAATTTTGATGTGGTGGTTTTGTACTGAAACCTAGCAGCAAAAAAAAATATATATAAATGAAAGTTTGCATAAAAGATAGCACTTTCGTAAACATTTCTTCTATTTGTTACATATAAAGCATGGTTACAATTTATTATCAAAAGTTTAAAACTTGCTTACTACTTTGGTGCGAAGTTTACATCGCCAAAGTAGCATTTCAATGTCGTCTGGTACAATCGTCTGAAAGTTGGATGTATCAATTAACATATCATTTCAGGGAGAACAAAAAGCATATGATTGTTATAATATGGATACATTCGGTATAAATAAATCATATAAATGCGCAATTACATGCGTAATTGATGATAAGGATTGCACAACACGCTTACTTAGATTGCGGGATACACCATGTTGTTCAAAAAAAGCTAATTACTTAAAAAGTCTTCAAATTTATACTGACAAAACACTAAAATAATAATAAATATACATTCTATAGAACACGAAATAAAACATGAAAAAGCTATATTTTCTTTTAAAATTTTTTACACACGTTTTTCTCGAACACACATAAAGTTCCCATGTTAAGTCTACGGGAACGAGGAAAAAACCGCCTCGGGCGGCAGAAAAGGTCACTTAGCCAATCAGAAAATGTTTCCCGTATGTCGCCTGATTATTTAGGCACTCGCTAATTGAGTTTGGCTGGGATGTTTTGTGTTATTCCCATATTCACCAGACCTTGCCCCCTCAAATTTTCACCTCTTCAGGTCATTTCAAAATTCTTTGAACGGTTTGGAGTTCCAATTCTTTGGAAACTGTCAAACAGCAGGTGTTGCTTCGTCATCTGACCGTGGTTCAAAATTACGAGGTGTTGTCCTCGGTTCTTTCCCTTAAGGGACTGATCCCGGACCGTCGTCAATAGCCCGTTGTGTTGCTCTAGTAGGACGTTAACTAAAAATTACCAAAAATTACCTATTACCATCGTTATAAATAAGTCTAATGATTTAAAAAAAAAAGAAATTTTCTAGCTGCCAGAAAGATGACAAAAAGTCATAGAACAAAATGGGGCTTATATGATTCAATATAATTTTAAAATGATTTTAACTTCTTCGTTGGTATTTATCTTACAAAAAAAAAAGAGCAGAACTTTCCGGTTGACCCAATAATAGTAGAGATGTTTGAATTTACCTCCACTTTGTGTCAAATCACGTGACAAACATTTAAAAGAAATGTTTACTTGTGTAAATTTAGAAATTAAGGAGTGGCAACGCTCTACATCATCTTGTTGAATAAGTGAGCATCGTTTTCATAGCGAGCGCTTTCGCAAGTCCTAAAAGTCGGCAACATGGAGAAACGGATTGAGCTGGAAAAGCGTGGAAGGAATCCATCACTGGTAAATTTCCGTTTTTGTGTGCATCGTTTGTGTTATTAAAATAAAAGATAATTTATGTTGCTATCAATCAAAAAAGTCATGTTTTTTCGTATACAAGTGTGCTACTGTTATTAATCAATGGCGAGTGATAATGGTATCGTACTGATGTGGATTTCAAAAGAAGCGTGTTGACCGCCGAAATTTTGACTGTTAATATGTGATTTTGTTGCGTTTTTGAATTTTCTATGGCGAATGTTCAATTATGATTGCTCATTCGTTTGTTATGTTTTTTTTTTCGTGCCTTTTTAATAATTTTGAATTTCTATTAGTATGTTATTTACTTCGTACATGAGTTAAGGATTAATGTATTTTTGTGAAGAACCCAGTGTGATGAGCTTATAAACAAATCTGTTATGTGAATTTTCACTTCACTCACCGAAATTTGGTTCTTTGGATGTAGTGCTGTTAGGTGTTTAATTTTAAAATTTGTTTCTGTGTAGTCTTAATTTTTTTTAGGTTGCCATTAAACGTTTTAACTCTCCATGTTCTGAATATTGATAGGTGAATATTAGTGTACAATATATATTTTGGACAATTATCTCTAATTTGAATTCATGTTTTGTTGTGTTATACAATTCATATTGGTACCCACTGAAATATGTAGTTGTTTTTACATGTTCCTAAACCACAAAATTACCTAGAAAGCATATTTAAGGCAGATGGCAGATGATTTTATTATTTTTTAGTTATTGTTAAACTAACCTGAAATATAAACTTTTTATTGGTTCAAAAATAGGGTTATCTATTCGAAAAATTCAATTTCTAAGTAAAATTAGTTGTAAAACTTTTTCAGAGTTTGAAAGATATTTAGAGTAAAATTGCTTTCAGTTGTCGGTGCATAGTTTTTACTACTTCATGAAAATTCAATTTTTCCCTTCCAATCTTGTATCTAAAACAACCGCCATTTAAAAAGTCGACATTGCTGAAGTACTAGTGATCCAATGTTTTTTGTCGATACATAAAGGAGCAAACAATTGTGTTTAAACCTCGTTTCTATTTAAATAAATCACTTTTGTTTGTCTTAATCTGTACTGATTAGAAATTAAGTGGAAATCATTTTGTCTTCCCCATGCATGACATCTCAACAAAGTCCCTGAAAGATGTGCATTTAAACAGCTCAAATTTCTGTGTAAAATATAATAATGACTAAATTTGAATCCTGATTGTTCAAATACTTAACACCAAACAATGCATAGTGCCAGCATCATGCAAGTACTGAGAACATTTGTAGTAATTGACTGTTCTGGCATGGAGACAATTGCAATTCAGCTGACTGCCTTTGAGAGCAGTTTTTTTTCTTCTAAATTTTAACAGGACCCAGAGAGTTTCTACAACTTGGAGATCTGAATCTGCTATAGATAGGCAGTAGGTAAACGAGTTCTGCCATGCATGTACCTAAGACAGGTATGGCTGTACAGGTGAACTTTCATGCAACTGACCTAAAAAGTACTGAAACACTTAGGCATGTTATAAGATATATGTATGTTTGTTTTTATAAACTAAAAATTATTTGCTGTTTTCAGATCAAAGAATTAAACCTTGATAACTGTCGAAGTACACAAATAATTGGTTTGACAGAAGAATTTGCAAATTTGGAGACATTAAGTCTTATTAATGTTGGACTCATCAGTCTCAAAGGTTTTCCTAAATTGCCAAATCTGAAAAAAGTAAGTTTTTTTAACCTTATTGATTTCTTAACTTTCAAAAGTTCTTGTATATCTTTGAAATGAACTTGTTTGGTAGTTACATAAAGAAACATTAATTGAGTATTTAAAAAGCTTATATGTGTGTCACTAGTTAGATTCCTCTGAATTTTGTTCAGTAAGAAGTTTGAATAATTTTTCTTTAATATTTTTTTACTTCTGTTTACAAGCTAGTTATCTGTGCTCAATTTCTTTGATATTAAAAAAAATCCCAGATTTTAAACACCAGAAATGTATTAAAACAAGATATTTTATTTACACTTTTGATTAGCAAAATATTTTTGATTGCTAACAAGTAGTCTGGAAATAACGACCATTTTTCTGCCCACACATATATACATTATAAATAATTTTTTTAACGGCATTAAAATCTGTATTTCTCATACAAGTTTGGATATGCTAAGCAACCCAATTTTTGGGATCCTCAAAGTTGATGTTTCTGTTCAGTGATCAGATGGGTTGTACTTTAATTCTTTTTGCTATGATTTATTTTCATAATATTTTTGAAGGAACTAGTACCTGTCTGATGACCACAATTTATACTTTGAAAGATCCTAAAGTAGAATGGTCTTGTTTTCTTTTGTCAAGACTATCAATCCCACGTTTCTCCTTTCTGGCATCATTGATTTACCCTCCAATAAAAAAATGTTTTGTTTTGTGGTAGAGGGTTGATCAAAAAATTTTGGGTGCCATAAAGTAGAAAATGAATTATCTGTAATGTATTTTATTGTAAAAAAACTAAAACCATGGATGCAAGTTTGACCATTGTCATTTCAACAAAAACTTGTAAAATAACCAGGACAATTCTAAAATTTTTTAAAACTTGAAAACTAACCAAACAGTGCCTTAAAAATCTAAAATAAGAAAAATAAAATAATTGATAAAATATTGTACACAAATCAGGAGATTGCAAGTGTTCGGAGTGCTGACCAAAAGATGTTATCAATAAAATCGTGACCCTCTACCTAACTATGTTTCACCCCTTGTTTTAAATTTTCTACTAAATTAGTAGTCATTTCTGGATTACTTCAAAACGTGATCCAGAAAAGACACTTTTGATTTGTTTCATCTTTTATGTTAAATCATTCTCTACCACAGAATGCGCCATCGTGGCTCAGTGTGGATTTGTCGATTGTGTTGGCAAAATATGGAACCTGTGCCATAAAACTAGATTCAACCAAAGAAATCCTATCACAGAAAAGTAATTTCTGTTTAAAAAAATAAAGTTTGACGCTCACAATCTATTTTTCTCTCCCTCCAACTCATCCATTTTGCAGAATTACAGGATAATCTCTTATAATTCAGTTGCATGGATGTATATATACATCCATGCAAAACTCAATTATGTAATTTTAATTTATTTGTAATTGAATGTCCTTTTCTTGATCAATGCCAATCAGTGTTTTAAAATTTTTGTGTGAAATTATAAAAGGTTCACATAAGTTTAGGAAAGTTTTCCTTTGTTTATTTAGCAAAAAATATTCTAAAAAATTTACTTTCTTTAAGTTGAATAATTTTAATATTTATTTTTTGAAAAAGTTGGTGGAGTGGTAGCAAACGGGACAGACTTTTTTCTCGCCAAAATGGTAACCTTCTATTTTGGCTGTTTTTAATACAACCCTATTTTGAAGATTAGGATTAAAGACGTTATCTGATTGGAATTAAACTGTGGTTTGAAGTGAAATTAAACGTGCTCTGGTTGGTTTAGATTTTTTCTCTCGTTTAACGATAAGAGATAACAATGCTTAATCCGCCACTTTGTTTTTTATTGTTTCACCGTGGTGTGTGATTTATCGTTTCTCGTCCTTCGACTCCGTCTTTTTTTGGTGCTTTTTTGTTAGACAAGATCTGTATTCACGTCTTTTTTTGGTGCTTTTTTGTTGGACAAGATTTGTATTCACGTCTTTTTTTTGGTGCTTTTTTGTTGGACAAGATTTGTATTCACGTATTTCAACGTAAGTTGCACTTTTTTTCCCTTTTGTTCGTCGTTCACGTACCCGATATTAGCAATGGCAGTAGATGGTTTAACTGAAAGAATAAATGCTTTGTATTTCGGAAAAATGTATATTGATAGTATGAATGATCCTGAGAGCTTGCTTGTGATTGAATTTTGTCAGAAAGTTGGTTTGATTGCTACAAGTGTGAAATGTGCGAATGAGATGGATTTAACGTTACGAAAGGATTTGGGTGATAGGTATGAGTGGAAGTGCAGAAGGGATGGACACAAGAAGTCTCAATCTTTGCGAAAGGGAACATGGTTTGAAAGGAGTAAATTACATATCTGTAAGATTCTTTTGATTATGTGGTATTTTGTGAGTGAAATTTCGATTAAATGTGTCATAAATGAAATGGATGTGTCGACTCATACGATGACTGACTGGTTTAATTTTTGTAGAGAGGTTTGTATGAATGCTTGCTTGGAGTTTAATGGAATGATTGGAGGAGAGGGAAAGACTGTTGAAATAGATGATAGTAAGTTTGGGAAAAGAAAATATAATAAAGGTAAAAGAGTGGATGGTCAATGGGTATTTGGAGGAATTGAAAGAGGGAGGGATAAGTGTTTTTTTTTGTGGTTGTGAAAGAAAGAATTTAGAAGGTTTTGGCTGCTATAATAAGAGAAAGAATTGTGCCGGGGACTACAATTTTGTCTGATTGATGGAAGTCTTATGTTGGCATGGGTAATCCGGACGACGAAGAGTACAAGGGTTATAAATGCCAGCATCTGACGGTTAGCATAGTAAGAATTTCAAGGACCCGGCTACAGAATGCCATACCAATGCTATTGAGGGTACGAGGGTTGCCGTCAAACAGTCCCTTAAGGGAAGGCGTTTCGTTAAGGATCAGTTTGACGGCTACCTTGCCAAATATATTTGGCGGCGACAACATTTGGGGACGGAGGTGCAAAGGCAATTTCTAGCCTTCGTAGAAGAAATAAATAGGATTTACAATGTGGCAACAAAATGAGGGTAAGTTTGATATTTCTATACCATTTCGCAAAAAGTTACTATCAAAAATTTTTATAATGAAGAAATTACTGTCAAATCCATTTATGCAAAGGTTCACAGTGTGAATTTTGCTATATGGACACTGCACCTTCTTGTTATGGCAACGCGGCATCTTGTTATACCATTTCGCAAAAAATTACCATAAAATGCATATCAATTACTGTCAAATCCATTTATGCAAAGGTTCACTGTGTGAATTTTGCTACATGGACACCGCGCCATCTTGTTATGGCAATTTCCACCATCTTGGTTTGGCGACAAAAAAAAAACCCCGCCTTGCCGCTACAGTCCCGTTTGCTACCACTCCACCAAAAAATGTTAAGTTGTACAAATTTGTTGAACTTTGTAAGTAAATTCTTTGATGGGTGTGATTGCAATTTAATTAATGAAATGTTTTACTTAATTACTGGAAAAATTTTATAACTACCAATTTTTGTATGGTATTATTAAACATTGCTCTATTATATTATCATCTTTATTTCAAACATTTTTTCTTGACATAAAGCTTAGTTTACAAGAGCTTTGAACTATTGCTTTTGTTATAGTTTATTTCTTTTTCCAGCTTGAATTAAGTGATAACAGGATTTCAGGGGGCTTGAATTGGCTACATGTGAGTCCAAAACTCACACACCTTAATCTCAGTGGAAATAAAATAAAAGACATTGAAACGCTAAAACCGCTGGTAAGTAGTACTTGTATGGATGACAGACACCTTTTGTTTTCTGTTTTCACTAATTATCCTTTCTAATGATATATTTCTTATTAAAAAGTGTGTGCACTTACTCATTATGTCAAAAATTGTTTTCTAAGATCCTATTTAACCACTTCATGGATTAGTTAATGTTTGTGAAAACACACATTTTGAGAAAAAGTTGTTGCACTATTGTCATAGATATGGGAGTGACACCCATAAATTAAATTTTTAAAAATAATATGTCCAATATTAGCTGAATGCCATGACACCCAGTTAGAAGAGCAACAGATTAGCAACCGGAAAGTCCGAAACTCAATCCAGCCAAAGACTCGTGTGTACAGAATGGCCACTGCTCAGGTGTTGACCTTGAAATATGACCATCGTTCAAAATGACCATTGTGTCCTCAAATCTTTCCCTTCGAACCACTTCATGGATTAGTTCATGTTTGTGAAAACACACATTTTGAGAAAAAGTTGTTGCACTATTGTCATAGATATGGAAGTGACACCCATAAATTAAATTTAAAAAAATAATATGTCCAATATTAGCTGAATGCCATGACACCCAGTTAGAAGAGCAACAGATTAGCAACCGGAGGGTTCGAAACTCAATCCAGCCAAAGACTCGTGTGTACAGAATGGCCACTGCTCAGGTGTTGACCTTGAAATATGACCATCTTTCAAAATGACCATTGTGTCCTCAAATCTTTCCCTTCGAGATTGATCCTGGACTGTCGCCAATAGTGTTGCTCCAGTGAGACGTTAATTAACTACCTAACCTATTAATAGTTCAAAAATTGATACATAAAATTTTCAGTTTCTGAATAAAAACTAATATAATGGTTGCATGTGTTTCTAAACTGTTTGTGTTATAGTGCAAAAATGAACATAGATTAAACACCAATGGTCAAATTTGAATTTTTATGAAGTACTAATTTGAAAACAGGATCACATTAAGAGTTATTGGATATTATATACAATATCAAATTATTATCCTATGTAATTTACAATTTATTTTATCACACGGTGTCTGGAAAAGTATTTTAAAAACCATTGAAAAAATACTTTACAGAATGTAATGCATTTTATAATATTTATCGCATTTTTGTCAAATAAGATACATTGCTGCTTAAGGTACAGTCACAGAAAAAAAAAACATTTTCTCTTGATTTGAGCAATTTTAACAGTCAAGAAAATTTAAAGATTGATGTATGACAAGAACTAATGTCTTCTATAAATTCAAACTCATAAAATTTTCATAAGGGGCCGCCTTCTTATTAAATTGAGCACCAGCTTCGTAATTTCTAATAGAAATTCCTATTTCAACATACAATTTTAAAGTCTGTCAAAATTAAACTTCAGATACCAAATTTCATTTCATTAGGTTTTACTGTTTCGAAGTTATGAGGACAAAGATAGGAGCTCTTATTGTTAAATCATCAGTTCTTAGACTTTAATAGATACCTTCCTAAATATTTCTAGTGCGCTGATGTTTTTTTGTACCATGTTCCTATTTAAATAGCCTAAATAAAATTCACCTAATATTTTATTTAAAAAAAAAGTTTAGTATGCAATAGAATAATTTTTAAATTAATGTTTGAAATAATTAAATATTGAAATCTTATTATATTTTGATGGGAATTGATTCAGAAGGAATTCTAATATAGTCATGCAAAATTTCAGTGCAGAATCTGATTATCATCAAAACAAGGATTCCATTATAAATTTTGTCTGTGCAAAATTTGATATGATGACGTCCCCTTATGCAACTTTTTTGTTCATGCCTAAGATTTTAAAAAATTTACATTTTTGTGCTGAGGACTCATCATTGAAAGACATTATGTATCTAATCTGTGGAACGTGTGTGATTAAATCTTTGACAATTACCTTTTGAAAAGTCCAAAATTTCACCATTGGGTTTTAAGGTATGGTTTTTGCACAGATTAAGGTATGATATTACTTATTTGATTAAAGTACATATGTTAATTAATACTTATACAAAGTTTCAGAAAATATGTGTTCATTTTTGTTAAGCACTTTGAAGTTGACTGTTTTTAAACATGAATTTTTCACTTTACACATAAAAAGATCCACAAGAATTTAAAATTACCATTGTTTTTGTATTTTAATAAGGGGCTTGGCCCCCTGCTCGCTAATGCTCTTCTAACCTTGGTGATTGCTACGCAATAGTTCATCGCTTTGCATCGTAAACCAAAACTCCTTTTGCAAGCGTCTTTAGTGACAGGTGTGGATGTGTTTTAGCTTCGCAAACCAATATGAAATAAAGGCTTGCTTGCTGCACAAGTTCATACTCTAAGAAATCAGTTCCACCGCCACCTAACATGACACGGCATGTCGCCTCATTCCTTCCCTGAAAGAGAAAAAAGAAATTAACAGGAACTGACATTTGTATGACTGAAGAACGGATCTTGAAGTTCTAAGTTGTGAAACACATAAATTCAATGCAATATTTCCCTATACACTACATTTTGTATCTTTTTTCCATCTTTTACAAAGATCTTAATGTTTTCAGCAGACATGTCGAGAGAGCAACATATAGTTGACCATGTGCAAATAAGAGATATTCAGTATAAATACCTACATGTTCAAAAGTTTGACCTTGTGACTTGTTCGTTGTCAGCGCAAACGCAAGATTAACTAGAAATTGTCATCAATTCTTTCTTCAGACATAGTTTTTGTTTTATCAGCTTCACTAATGAACAAAATTCAAACTACAGTTGAAAATTCAAACAAACAAATTTCATTCAAATGATACTATGAAACTGTCAAATTGCAGAAACATTGCAAAATGACATGTAAGCCTCACTAATTCCGACAAACAAATCAAAACCAAAATGTTAAAAATTAACTGCCAAATTAAACAGCAATAAACAAAAAAACAAAATGATAAAAATTAATGGAAAAAAAAAAGCAAAAAAGGATAAACTGCTGAAACAATAACAAAATTGAAAGCGCCTCAATCATTTCGACAAACATAAATCAAAACCGAAGTGATATGATATACCAAATTAAACAGTAATAAACAAACAATCAAAAATGGAAAATTATATTCCAAGCTCGCATCCAAGGGGGAAAAAGAAGAAACACTAGATTTCAAACTC
The DNA here is from genome assembly GCA_947359465.1 of Metellina segmentata. Classification (NCBI taxonomy): domain Eukaryota; kingdom Metazoa; phylum Arthropoda; class Arachnida; order Araneae; family Tetragnathidae; genus Metellina; species Metellina segmentata. The sequence goes on along the minus strand of OX375873.1, from coordinate 67,426,276 downwards.
GAGAATTCTGATTAAAGAATAAAAGAAATGATGAATTATAGAGAGATTTAGATTAACTTATAAAAAAATGACACATCTGAAATAAATGGTTTTGATTTGGTACCGAATTTACCTAAATTTGTACTATTATCAATTTAGATCCATTTGTCAACAGTGCAGCTAATCCAAGATGGCCTCCATTTTGTAAAATTAACCTATATTTAAATGTCTGCTTCTCTGTTGATATCAGATAATGTTTAAAAATTTGAGTTTTATGGGTTTCACTGTAATGTCTATGGTAAAGATTTAAAAAATATTAATGATTGGTGCCCAAACCATCAAATATCTCCATTTGGTTTATCCACACATACTCTGTATTTTGAAAAACGAATTCATCAGTTTGTGCTCAATACAAAAAAAATTAGCTACTTCTAAATACTAATATAAAAAAAAATAATAAAAAAAAAACACACACACACTATTTTATTGATGTTTTTCCTAATAAATAACCATTTATCTGCAATCGAAGGAAACGGCTAATTGCAAGAAAGGAATTTTATTAGTTTTATTTCTAAGAATTTTTCATATCTGGCAATTTGAATGGTTTTTGATCGTACAATAATTTTCACTAAATTATATTATTACATGCGCACTATACCCTACAATAATGGACCAAACAGCAAGATGTGATGGTATACGGGAAATAATATATGCTTTAATCTGGTGATGGTCCCCCACGTGCTGCAATTTCACAAGTAACCCTTCTGGCCATATTTAAACAAGATTTTGATACACAGCTATGGGTTTGTCCATTCCTGCTGCAAGAATTTCAGCGGTTCAGCTGTAGATTTCGGAGGTAGTTCTCTGGTCTGTAAATGTCGCTCGTACTCGTCTCACAAATGTTCTATGGCAGGAATGGGCAAATTTCAATCACAGGCAAAAAAAAAAAAAAAAATTTGGCGGGCCTAGATAAATTTTTCTAAAATTTTAAAAACAATGTACAAGTATTACAATTCAAATATGTTAATGAGATGAATGAAATTGCGATTTCATTTTTAGAAGTTCCTTATATTGAGGTTCGAAGTGAGATGTACTGATTCTAAGGAACGAGGCTAAATGCTCATCTGTCAGTCTACTTCTGAAATAATACTTTCTAAGGTTCATAGACACTTGTTCACATATATAAGATGAAGCAAACATAGCACTGATTTTCTGGGCATGAGATATTAAATTTGGGAAACTTACTTTCGATAATGATTTGTAAAACTCTAACTTTGACTTATTTAGAAACAACTGCTTGAGATGATTGTTAGATTACAATTCGAGCTGCAAATCTGACCTCACTGCTTCACAATTTATGTTGAAAGGCATGGTAAAAATATCAAATTCTGTTTGAATGGCACTGAAATCTTGAAATCTGCGTTTGAACTCAAAATGCAGTTTTTTCAAGCCATTTTCATAATTCTTAAGTTTTGTTTCATTTACTGAGGGTATTGAATTTAACCTCGAGAAATGAGACAAGTCGTTCTTAGCTAGCTGCCCAGCAAACAGATTAAGTTTTAGTTTAAAAGCTTTGAGATGGGCCCAGATATCATCGATAAATGGATTTTCCCCTTGCATCTTGACATTCAAGTTGCTCATATGACAAAGATCTGTGAAAAATGCAATGTCCAAAAGCCATTCTCTATCTTCTAATATTTCGCACTCCGCAGAACACTGTTTCTCATGGAAGAACGACACAGTGTCGTCTTTCAGCTGCAAAACTCACTCGAGAACACATTCTGCCTTAAGCCACCTTACTTTCGAGTAATACAGTACATCAGAGTATTCAGATTGCACGGACTGAAGAAAATCTCGAAATTGCCTGTGAGTAAGCCCACGAGATCGAATAGTATTTACACGCTTCATGACTGCATCAAACATGGGTTTCATATTCAATGCAGATTTACACAGAGCATCTTGATGTATAACACAATGTAGAAAAACAACATTGTTCCAGGGATAGTTTTGATTAAAGAGTCCGAGAAATCCAGATTTTTTTTCCTGTCATATTCGGTGCTCCATCGGTCGTAATATTACATATATTTGTTATAGGCACTTTCAAAGTTAAAAGCCCTTCCTGAAATTCACGAAAAATATCACATCCCGTAGTAGTTCCCTTTAAAGAACGCATGCACGCCAGTTCTTCGGTAATTTCAAAGTTCTCATCAACACCTCGTATAAATAATACTAATTGAGCAGCATTATTTATATCAGTGCTTTCATTCATAGCTATGAATCAAAATTTAAACTGGCCAATCTTTGACTCTAATTGTTATGTCAAATTTTATTGATGGCTTCGATTCTAGAAGTCACCATTTTTCGAGATAAGCTTACAGTCCAAAATTATTTTTCTTGTCTGGACATAAAACATCACAAACTTGGAGCATGCATTGTTTAACAAACTCCCCATCACTGAAAGCTTTATTATTTTTAGCAATATTGTATGTTACAATGTAACTTGCATGTGTAGCTGCTTCTTGGATAGTGTTTACCTTCTTGAAAAAATTTTGTCGGACTGATAATTTTTTACAAAGACTTTTTACATTTTGTTTTCTTTCATATTCGGACATTGCTTCGTAATTGGAATTCTTATGCTTAGATGTGAAATGAGAGACGGGTAATGTTATATTCTTTGAAGACTGCTACAGCTTCATTGCAGATGAAACACACTGGTTTATCTTTAACAACTGTAAAAAAATATTTCCAGGTCCATTCATCATTTAAAGCACGTCCCTCTGAATCAACTTTACGTTTTTTAGTAGCCATTTTGGGGTTGAAATATTTTACGAATAACCCAAACAAGCACTAGCTACGCTATACTTTTAATACTTTCACCACTATTCACATTGATGCTATATGTCGGCAATCTTCTTTCCACACGCAATAATCAATAATATTAAAACTCGCGCCAAAAGAAAAAGCCGCTGGCTGGAGCTTAATATGCACAGTCTGCCACATATGAGGTCTAATTCACATATATAGGATTCCCATACGTCTGCTCCCCAAAAAAGAGATAACGCTTGTTGGCGCCAGTCTACAGCTATAACTAACAAAGAACTTCCGCTTTTAACACTTTACCAATTGAAAGCTGTCTGTCCTTGCTATTTCCGTCGATTTATGTTTTATAGAACAAAAATAGAAAAAGTAAAAAAATCATGTCCTTCGTAAAAAAGGGGAAAAAATTAATATTTAAACAAAGTAGAAAAGGAGATGGATATATAATATATAAATCATGTTTTCTTTTAATTTCCGTCGGACCGGCAAATTAAAATTCTATCCGCGTTCAGGATAAAACCTTCCGGCGTTCCGTAGTTTTGCCCATCCCTGTTCTATGGGGTTTAGGTCAGGACTCTTAGCAGGCCAGAGAAGACGTTTTACATCCATATCTTGATACCACTGCTTGACAAAGGCTGCAACATTCATCTATTCCATAAAATTGCCAGAGCATATGGAGAACCTGATTGTTCAAAATGTTCATGTAGGCGTCGACATTCAATTTACAAGAAACAACATGCAAAGGTCCCAGTCCATAACAAAAATCACCCCCAAACAAGTATGCAAGTTTTATGCAAATCCGATGGCGTCCGATCCATTATTGTAGGGAAGTGTATATCTCAAAAATTATAAAAGGAAGTGTTTGTTTCTTGCACTCAAAGTCGTGACGAATCTATCGCACTTACAGTAATGGGATTTGACAGTGTAAATTTTTTGCATTTTTAGTGTCACTGCGAATTTTAAAATTCATTCTAGATGAATTTAATGAAATTTAATTATTATTGTTTTCTTTGGAATGGCAATAGCATAAAGTTATGACAGGATTTAAATTTATTTTTTCAGTTTTCATTTTGCGCTGAGGAATGATTTTCCAGCAGACAATAAAAAATAAAGTTTTAATTTTTTATGCAGTTCTTTTTTTCTATCTAATAGACTGCTAAAAATAGAGTGAAAATTTCAACGGATTTGAAATCTGCAGAAAATATCACATTAGATCAATACCTAATATATGATTTTCCTTAAATAAATAAAATTTTAAAATTGAATATCTTTTATATTTTTGCAAGAGAATGTGGCGTCACATTCATGTTCCATTAACAGATTATATTTTCAGACCTCTTACAAGTTCAGTAAAATAAAGCAATAAAAATTTTAAAAAATATATTTTGGCTGGCATTATTTAGTTTATTTTGTAAAATTGGGATTGTTAAAGAAAGATAGATTGAAAATTTTTGTGGATTTGAAATCTGCAGAAAATTTGACACCAGATAGATACCTTATACATTAGATTTTCTTTTAATAAATAATTTTTTAATTAAATATTTATATTTTTTGGTTTGTGAAGCAAACCACCACATGAGCAATGTGACCTCCATGAAAAGAACTGTCACGGGCAATGCCCATTGGACGGATTTGGAACCTGGAAAATTTTACACCAGATTAATACCTTACATCCCGGCATTGCCCATTTGCAACACACACCACAGGCACAAGCAATGCCGGGCTAGCCATGCAGTGGCTAGTTGTTTTATATTTGTTATACATACAAAGGGCGTTCCATAAAAACTGAGAGTAAAATCCTAAAAAATCAAGAAATATTTACAGAAAAAAGTACTTTCCCTCAGATGATATGCAACGGTCTCATCGTTCAACCCACTTTTCAAAACAAGTTGACAAGCCTTTTTCTGGAAGCTGCTTCAAAGAACCCTGCACTGCTGAAATAACTTCATGATCTATTAAATTTTCTACCACGGAGCTACTACTTCAATGTCGGAAACAGACAGAAATCGCATGGTGCAAGATCTGGACTGTAAGGGGGTGGTGGCATGATTTTAATATTGCATTTACCAAGATTGCTGAATAGAAATAGTGACATGTGGGCGAGCATTATCGTGATGTAATGTCCAATTCCCTACCGGTTCATCTCGTTATGTGTTGTCGCAAAATTTTCAAAACTGAAATTTAATATTCACCATTCACAGTAGTTTTTTAGTCACAGCATGCTGATAGATTACACCTTCATGATCAAAGGAAATAAACATGACCTTTCCAGCAGATTTGGTTTGTCAGATTTTTTTTCAGAGGCAAAGAATCAGTGTTTCCATACGCTTGTTGTAGGCTTGGTAAGGGGATCAAAATGATGAACCCAAGTTTCATCACCTGTTATTACTGTCTTTAGGAAATTCGGATAATTTTGAAGCATCTGTTTCCACTCACAACATTGGTGAATTCTTGTTTGCATTTGTTCTTTAGTAAGGTGATGAGGGACCCATCTGAACATACATGGCGAAGCTGTAAATTGTTGCATAGAATGCCAAATATTGTTTTCGAAATGTTAGTTGATGCCGCTATCTCCACATGTCATTCGCCGATTTTCTTACAAGATTGCCCACTAAGTGTTAACAGTTTGATCATTCACAACACTTTCTGATCGGCCAGACTTGGGAGCCAGTTCTGCAGACAAACATCCTTTTTTGAAATCAGCATGCCATCTAAAAATCGTAGACTCGCCAAAACATTTATCTCTATAAGCTTCTTCATTAACTCAACTGTTTCTAGATCTGTTTTGCCCAAACGATAGCAAAATTTTATGGTAGAACTCATTTTGTTTTTTAACTTTGCATCACTCGCCTCCATTTCTGTAGGACCTTGCGCCATAAAACCCCAAAATCCAATCCTCCATTTCTGTAGGGCAAATAAAAACAGTTCTTTAAACAAGCACGAAACTAGGAAGATAAAATAGTCTGCTTTGTTTAGAATATTTATAATCGTACAGTTAACAGTTTAAAAAAATCGCCTGCACTTTTTTTTCCCGCGGTGTTGCCACTACGTAAAAAGTTCACTCTCGGGTTTTTATATGTTATGCCCACCACATCATGACGTATCACGACCGCTGGATAACTGCACCACTTTCTTAAGAAACCGTAGCTTAGCACCAGTCAGGACGTCATTGGAAACCTGGCATGCATCCAAAGAAATGAAGTCAAATTCTTATTGCAAAAATATATAAGTTACAATTGAAAAAAAAAAATTGTTTTAAGAAAATCACATTTAAGATATCTTTCTGTTGTAAAATGTTCTGTAGATTTCAAATCCGTTGAAATTTATCACTTTATCTTTAACTATCGCAAAGATAGAAACTTCAACTAGATAATAAGAAAGCACTAACACCAGTCGAAACTTTAGATTTGTTTTGTTTCTCAAACAAAATAAACCTTGACAGCCGTCTGTTGTAGGCAGTGGACGACAGCAAAATGGAGATTTTGTTGTGTAGATTGAACCATGTGCAAGCTCTCGTACTCTTCTTCGTGCCATCAAAAGAATTTATCATACAATATTTTATCGCACGAGCCTGATATATTAGTAGATATATTAGTGCATCGAGCCTGATATATTAGTGCAAGTAGCCTGATAGTTAGCATTGAGACATAAAGTCCACTTTGCAAAAAAAAAAATCTAAATTCTAACCAAAATTGATGATAACCTTTCTTTTTTTTTTGACTTAGTAGTATAAAAAAAAATTTATGCCTTTTTTTTATATTTTTCACATTTTTCTTTTTAATTGACAACTTTTGTGTATGTCTTGTTTTAGGTTATAAAAAATTTCAGGTCCTTGAAAAATATTTGTTTGGTTTTGAAAAGTCCTTTAATTCTTTTGGATAAAGGTGTGGGTACCATGTTATGGTTATGCTCTTTGTATATGTGTGTGTGATGTTCACAAACAATTTATATATTTTTGTTCTTAGGAAGAATTTAAAAACCTAAAAAATTTGGATTTGTATAATTGTGAAGTCACATCTGTGGAAAATTACAGAGATGAAGTCTTCGGACTTATAAATAGTTTAAAATTTCTGGATGGTTATGACAGAGAAGACAAAGAAGCTGAGGACTCTGAGGTTGATGATGATGATGGTATGCTTTTAGTATTTGTTTTTTTAATATTGTGTCTTTATCTCACAGGTTTTTTCTATGTAAATGCTGAATGCTCTAATTTGCTGTAAATATTTACTGAGTCAGAAATTTGGATTCTTGTACCTAAGCCGTGTAATTAATAAGTGATCGTATAGTTTTTCGGTACATGTCTTAACTAAGGGTCGCAAAATCTTGCAAAGAACTTCAGCTCTGGCTCATGATAATTAAAGCATAAAGACAACAATCACTAAATTTAAACAGTACATTTATTTAATTTGACGTATTTAATATTTACAAGATGGACGGAACAGTAATTATGAAGGTATTTAGGTAGGCTGACTTACCCCTGACGAGACCTTGGAAGAGTTCTGATTCATTTGCTGTGCTTCTAATATTCTACCTGAATGTTCTCCAACACATGTAAAATGTGGTATATGGTCAGAACAATCCGTCAGTTTTTTTCATTCTTAAATATGTATTTTAGACTGCTTTGATATTTCTCATTTTAGCCGATGGCTGTGGGAAATGCCAAGTTTCTATGGATTATACTTCGGCCAGTAATTTAACATTTTTTTACATGAAAAAAATCTAATACTACTAGTACTGATATCTATTTCACCATAGCTTTTAGATTACATTTCCTTATTATCATATCGGTGCATTCTGCAGGGCTCCTAACACGTCACCTTTTTGACAATTTGTCACCTTTTCAAGGGTTTTAAGTTCTTAAATTCTATTTCAAGCAGAAAATTTTTGGTAAAAAAAATTCATTTTTTCTAAAAAAAACCGATTTGCGCAAATTCAATTTCGAAATGCGCGCTACGTTCCACCGCAAGAATGGATTCAAAAAACGTACAGTTTTAATTGTAAAAGGATATTTCACGTTGCCCACGGTGTATTAGCAGCAAGTTTTGGAATTTTCTCACTAGAAAAGGCTATCAGTAATGCGAAGTTTAAGGGAAGCAGGGCCATCTGCATATCCAACCCCTCTTACCTAATTACAGGGCTTCTCAGATGTTACATTTTTGTTTTTTTGTCACTTTTTTGACATTTTGTAACCTTTCTAGGGATTTTAAGTTTTTAAATTCTATTTGGGGAGAAGAAAAGTTTTTGGTGCTTAGTTAAAAAAATTCCTATTTCCTCTAAGAAAACAAGGTTTGCAGGTTCCTTAAAAAGGATTTTCGTTTTTAAGCACTCTTAAAACTTGCTTATTTTCATGTGCTACTCCTTAAAAACTCCTTTTTTTATTTTCGCCTTTTCAATTTCCAAATGCGCGCTACCTTCCACCGCGGATTCAAAAACGTACCGTTTCAATTGTTAAAGAATAATTCACGTTGCCCGCAGTATATTATCAGCACGTTCTGGAAATTTTCCCACAAGAAAAGGCTATTTGATAGGAAAACCTTTCTTTTCTGAATTTTACTAAGCCAATATATTTGATTCGAACTTTATGCAAATCTTATCACGGTTATGCAAATCTTGTCACGTGATCTTTCATACTATTATAAAAGCGGTTGCAATCTGTTGTATCAGGATTCCCGCTTTCACTTGTTTGATCACGTACCCGCTTACTTGATCTCTTCGATCAAGTTATTAGATTTACCTTTCTTATCCTGTCTTGGTTCTCTTGAGAGACTCGGTGGCGAAAGTGTTCGACAAGTATTAGAATTTGCAAGAGGAATGCTATAGGATGTTCCGACAGACATACTACTGGATGAGTGGAAATTACTCCAAAAAGGATGTAGAATGAAGCCTATTGATGTTTACTGGAACCAGTTCTTCAGACTGCAAGACATTTGTGGTGTGGATCCTAAGTACCCAGTTGTGTCGAAGCTAATGAGGGCTGCTCTGTCACTTACTCATGGTAGTGCTGACATTGAACGTGGCTTCTCAGCCACAGGAAGAGCTTTGACAGGAGACAGAGCATCAATGTCAGAACGCACACTCAATGCATTGATGACGGTTAAAAGTAGCTTGGCAAATTTTGACAATCATTCTTATTTGGTGCCAATCACATCAAAGCTAATGGATATGGGAAGGGTTGCATATAAAGCCTGCAATACCTATTTAGAAGATATAGATTTTAAGGAAGCAGCACTTGCTCATGCAATGATTGAAGGAGTGGCAAAAGTCTCAGATGATGCTGGTAAACAAAGACAGACTTTTTAAAATGCACATTCTTCTATTGAGAAGAAAAAGACAAAATTAATTTCAGACTTTTCAACAAAAAAATGACACATAATCTTTCAAAGAAAAGGAAAAAATTCTTCAAGCTGTGTCAATATAAACTAATTAAAAAATAATAATTACGATTTTTTTAATTTTTATGTTAATATTTTAAAATTACGTAGTTTTTAAATGAAGAAAATAAAAATATCCTTCCAAAGAAAAAAAAAGGATAGATGGGGTGGCTGGGGAGGATCTTTTTATTTTCTATCTTTATACTTGAATATATTTAGCATTATTGTTTGTCACTTTTTTTTGCTTGATTTGTCACCCTTTTCTACTTGATTAGTCACTTTTTTGATTCAATTAGTCACTTTAGTCATCTTTTTAGACCTTGAAACCTGTTAGGAGCCCTGATTCTGTAAATTATTCTAGTTTATTGCTATTGGACAATTTATTTGCACTTATTGACATGCAATTAAAGCTTTTCTGTGCCTATCATAAGAATAACTTTATTTTAAAACTTTATAAATGTTTAGTGTATTTAATTTTATTATATGTTACATTACATCAGCTATTTATAAAAATGGCTAAGTTGATGAAAGTACAGCAAAGTGTAGCTTTGTTACAAAAAGTTCAGATGACAAAACTTGCTTGGATTCACAATACTAAATTTTACCTTGATTCAAAAGTTCGACTCGACCATAGTATTTGCAGTATCACATTTTAAACTTAATTCAAAATCAGGATGCCTTTCCAATGTAGAAAACCATTATTTAGATAAAGGGGATGTCATCTATACTTACTTGAAATAGTTATCCAAATTATACAAACTATTGGGTCAGATGAACAAATTGCCAAATTGTTTGATTTTGGAGGTAAATAATTAACAGTGTCTAAATGGGGAGATAGTTGGAGTTAGTATGAAAACAAAAAATCAATTTCTATAAAATGCAAGGTGGTAGTTTTTAGGCTTAACACTTCTTACATCCAACAAGTTTAGGATTAAAACTTCCTAACAAAGATAAAAAACTGCAGATAAAAGTAACTGATATTTCAACTTTTGAAAACAGAATACTCATCACTAGATTGAGTAATAATACTATTATTTAATATTTTATATCTCATTTTAACAGCTGTCAACTTGCAAGAACCAAACTTATAGAAAATGCCTTTTAGGTTCAGGGCAGTATCAGATTTTATTGTATAAATGCAACAAATATAAAAATCAAAATTTAAATACTGCAAGGTTTACATTTATAGCTGCATTTTACTATTTAAAAATCTTTCCGACTTTTTTGTTTGTACTAACTTTTAATCGAAATAATTACATATTTTAGGGAATGAAGATGATGATGATGAAAATGATGCCCATGAAGATGGAGACAGCGACGACGAGGACGAAGAGGAGGGTGAAGGTAAATTTGCAAATATTATTTGTCTTATTAGAGAGGTTGGAAGATGAACATGAAACCTTAGTGAAACTAGGTAGTGAAAACTAGGTAGTGAAAACTTCAAAACATGACTAATTATGATTAAAAACACAAAAATTAATTGCTGTTGGTGGAGCAAAGCATAAACCATCAGCAGGACAGAAGTATAAACTAGAAAATGCAAGTTTAATTCCTGATGCTTTGCTACACTGAAATAGCTAATGCTGATTCCCAACTTTATCATCATATAGAAGTTTATAAATTTTTATTACCACTTATTTGTTTTTAAAGTTTTATCTGTTTATTTAGTTATTGCTACTTCATGTTTTGTTTTTTATTTGCTATTATCTTGGTGTTTTTGTAAGTTTTTCTGTTATCTGGCCTAGTTTATATATACTGCCCATCTCTATTTTTCATTCATCATGCGGTCGTTGATTAAGCTCTTCAACAAGTTCACTTTCTTTTGGACTTTAGATTTTATCAGTCTTCAACAGGCATTTCTGAAATCATTCTTGACTTAATTACATTAGGGAAGACTTATTTATTTTTTTATCTAACACTTAGGGTTCCCATGGTCCTTGAAAAGTCCTTGAATATTTTTTCACTAACTAGGGGCCCTTGAAAGTACTTGATTTTTAAAAACTTGTACATAGTTGTGTAATTTCGTTTTGCATTAGAACTCGTCCAGACTTGTTTTCCTCCATGGCAGGTGCGTCATTCTGAATGAAACTGGTGTTTTGCGCTTTGACACTATGTGATATACTAATAATGCTACGTCTAGATTGTCCATTTTCCACAGTATTCTGTCCGTCTAAGTTGACACCTCTGGTCTCCATTAAGATGGTCGCGTTGTTATGCCTGCTGCATCATGACGTATCTTTGGCCGCTAGATAACTGCACTGTTTTCTTAGGAAACCTTAACTTTTGTTGTCAGGACGTCATTGCAAACCTGGCACACATTCAAAGAAATAGAGCCAAATTCTCATTGCAAAAAATATAAAAGTTGCAATTGAAAAATCACATCTAAAATATTTGTTTGTTGCAAAATTTTCTGCAGATTTAATATCCTTTGAAATTTTTACTCTATCTTTAATGATCGCAAAGATGGAAACTTAGACTAGAGAATAAGTCCTAACACCATTCAAAACTTTTGTTTTGTTTCTCAAACAAAATAAACCATGACAGCCGTCTGTTGTAGGCAGTGGACGACAGCAAAATGGAGATTGTGATGTCTAGATCAAACCGTGTGCAAGCTCCCATACTCTTCTTCGTGCCACCAAAAGAATTTATCATACAATATTTTATCGCATGATCTAAATCGATATGTGTGCAAGTAACCTGGTAGTTAGCATTAAGACGAGAAGCACACTTTGCAACAACAACAAAAAATCTCTGGTTCTGTGAAGAAAGAAAATCGCAATTATAACCAAAATTGATAACCTTCCTTTTTTTTAGTATCAGTAGTTTTAAAAAAATTGTATTTTTTAATATAATTTTCACATTTTTCTTTTTAACTGACAGCTTTTGTGTATGCCTTGTTTTAGGTCATTATAAAAAAATTTTAGGTCTTTGAAAAATATTTTTTAAATTTTGAAAAGTCCTTAAAAGTCCTTGAATTTTTTTGGGATAAAAGTGTGGAAACCATGACACTAGTGAATGACACAAGTGGTCAAGGTTCTCTGCCTTTATATATGGCATGGAAGAACCTTAATTAAAAAATGACTGGGGGAAACGTATTTAAGCATAGGACAACATATTTAAACTTCCAATTTCTTGTTTCTTTTTGTCCTGATGATCATGTATGCTTTGCTCTCCTGAAATAGCTAATGATGATTTTTCCTCTTGTTTTTTAATCATTGTCATATTGTAAACTTTCTAAACTTTAGCTGTCCACTGAGAGAAGAGAAACAAAAATACATTTACAATTTCTGTATCTTAATTATTCGCCTAACCACAATCTCAGTATCTTAATTGACTTAAAATATGTTTAAAAAAATTACGGCGGGCAATCGATTGCTAATCATAAGCCACTACAAGGCCGGAAGCGATGGCCATTTGTGATGCATCACCCTATGGGCGACCATCATTACCCCTAACTAAGGACAACACAATTACATCCATGCACTGACCCTGGATTCAAATTATAGCTAAAATATAATTTAATTATATTTTTTATTTTCTGTAGATGAACCAGAAGACGATGACGTGAATGTTGATGAGGAAGATGATGATGATGATATTGATGATGAGGATGCAGATGAAGAAGTAATATATACTTCTTTCTAATGTTGATTTTCTGTAAATTCTTATAAAAAGTTCTAGTAAAAATATTACTTGTGTTTGATTCAATATAGCTGATCCGGCTCTTGCACCATGAAACCTATACCTCAGCCAATCAAAATATTAGTTGTGTTAGATAACCTTTTTAATATACTTTCACAACCCTTTATTTTAGTTATAGGTTAATCAACACTTGAAATTTACACCTATCTTTAAACTAAAATTGTATTTTTAGGATTTAATTTTCACTTGTTATAACATATAAAGTTAAAACTTGTAAGGTAAGAATGGCACCCCACTAGATTATTAAATGTCTTCATTGGAATTTCTAAACCAAATGCAATGGCTACATTTTTTAAAGAGAAAATATATATTTTATCTCTTCTATAGTATTGATTGTACTGATATTCTTGTTGACATAATTTTACATAACTTTTTAAATCTTTATATCCATTGTTGAAACTTACTTTATTTGGAAATCTATTGAAATATGTTCTGTGTTTGGTGTTCCGAAAATCAATTAAAGGGGTAACAAGTAGTTTAGGCCTACTTTGTGGGGATTTTCTTTGGCTGTCTTGACATTTACGTCGATGTAGGCCTACTGCTTTATTGTTTGTAACATAAAATTATGCATGAACATTGTAAAAACTTTCAAATAGATGTCAACTTATTTTTTACTTTACTGTTTGGCAGAATCCCTGACTCAACAGATTACTTAGACCATAGACACCTCAGATTATTTGCAAGTGTCCAGTGCCAAACATTTTTTTTAAAAGCTCATCAGTACAAGGTGTAGCCATTAGTGCTGAAATCACCATGTGTGCAGAAAGTTCCAAGCATTTGACAAATTCTGTGATTTTTCTAGAGGGTATTTACTTAGTTATAAAAATGTAAGTTTGGTTGCGATTTAAATCAATTATTTAAAAAAAAAATCATTTGATTAAAATCTTGATTTTAATCGTTGATTTAAATCAAGCGATTTATCTTGACACCCTGCTTCTTACATTAATAAAGCAAGTGGCATTTAAAGTTATTTACAATAGAATGGTTGGCTAGGAAATGAATGACAAAAAATGGCAAAAATTTTATTTTCGCTTGCACTGAACATTTGTATTGTTTTACAGGAAGAAAGTGAAGGAAATGACTTTAATGCAGACGATGATGATGAAGAAGAAAGTAAGATTTTATTTATTTTAATACTTAAAAAATCATTTGTTGAAATTATGTTGATAAAGTACTACTTAATAAAATGTTCCTAGCTCCTGTGGGCAAATCCAGATCCAATAGGGAATACAGTATATGTGCTTTGCTGCTAATTTCTTCAACTGATTATGTTTTAAAAATGTTAAACAAATAATGTGAGTAAATTCCTAAAATGTGACCTGCTTAGTGCTTTTATTTGAGTACAATAGGATCTGTTGCTTGTAATTTGTCTTTATTTTGTAATTGGACTAATTTAGTTAATGTCGATGAACAACTATGTCTTTTATGTTTTGTAAGAGGATTTTCTGTATTTTTAGCAAGATACAATTAAATTTATCTCAACTGAAACGTCTGAAACTAGCATATCAAAGCCAGATGGTTAACCAATGTTAACCTTTAATGTTTTCTTTTAATTATATTTCATGTTCTTCCAAGTTAACCCTTGTATAAATATTGATTATGTTACAGCAGAGGTTGCGGAAGATTTAAATTAAACAACCTTTAGCTTTTGGTATTACTTACAGTAGTGTTTAAGTCAAGTTTTGTCATTTGTATTAAAATTTATTTTAAATTTCACCAACAATCTCATTGCTTAAGTCACATCATTAATTATTCATGTCTAAGTTAAATGTAGCATTCAACTGTATATTCATTTCAGGAAGTACTAATCCCAATCAGCTTGATTCGACTCCAATCACAATTTGAATTGAGAGATTTTTAATAGTAATATTAAAAATGTGAAAAGAGTTCACAAACCTGAATTATCTGTTCTTTTCACTATGAGGTTTAATATCTTTGGTCAACACTGGTGCCTTCGGGTACCCCAAGGGATCTTTTCTCCCAAAGGATCTGTAACACCCAATCTTGTGCAACATTTTGTCTTCATAACCAGTAGATCTAAAAATCCTGTACCACTTATATCTTGAAAATATTATTAGGACTTTTATTTCCAACTGTGTGAAGTTGGTTACTTCTGTAAAACATTATTACATTACATTGTATATTAACCACAAGTCTAGAACAAGCCGTTCTTGCTGTGATGAAATAATTATTTTGAAGCATTTAAAACACTCGAAATTTATAAATATAAAATAAAATATATTTGATTTAAATAAATTTTAAATTTAAATCTGATTTTTTAATGATGAGACATGTAAATCACAGTGTTGATTCTAAATAGTATTGATTAATGCTGAACACATTAATATCTATATATATAATTCTCTTACCTGGCACCCAAAAAAGACATTATTTATTGCCACGTTTTGGCAACACTGTACGATTGTTTGTTTACCACGAAGCCTCGCGCCTCAGTTGAATTCACAGCGTTATCAGATGAAATTTTATTGAAAAAATATATATATTAGTTGAACTGTTGTAGCTTAACCCTCTGCATATGGAAGGTCGAAAAATCGTTTTCGCACTTGGTTACGGGAAGACGGCCGAACCGGCCGACGTAGTGCCTTCCCCCAGGAGGCGTGGAGAGCGAGCCAATTCTTATCACCTAGTGTTGGGAATCTCTTTTGTTGGGTCGGTGTATGACTGTAAGGCGCAATTATTTCCCAGAGTCACTGAAAAGGCGACAACTAAGACATGGTCACTTGAACTCAAAGGATTCTGGAGTTGTCCTCGGCGTCGTTTATACCGTGGGAAATCTTTATAAGAGTTGCAGACAGTGATAATTTTTCTTTGGTCATTCCTCTCTTGTACCTTCAAGCACTGATCCTTTGTATGAAAAAGCGACTCAAAAATAAAGACAGCTTATCAATAGCTGCATTCAGCACTTGACTACTCCCTAACTTCAGGTGGTGCTGCTTCAATACAGATATCGAGAGAAAATATTCGAATAACAAGAGGGAGAGTATTTTTGAGCCCATCCACCTCTCCACATAGACATAAAAAAAGAAAATTAGATGGTAGAAAAAGATCTTGTGTCAAATGCCGTGAATGAATCGCATAGTAGAGTTCGTGGTAGTGTGGAATGTGCAATATGCTTTTGCAAGACATGCTTCCAAGAATCATAAATATATCCCACCCTCCTTCTCTGTCCAATGCAGAATTGAATTAAAGGAAATAAAAAATGCCTCTTGGGGAAACTGCCTAGCGAATTGCAAAAGGTGAAATTCATCAATAAACCATCCCCTTGGTTGATGAGGAAATCGGTTTGATACACTTTTTTCCAATATAAATATAGCATAATGATTAAACAAAATTTGTCAAACAAAATCATAGATGATGAAATAAATTTTTAAATGTAATATTTATTGTTTTATCTTTGAAATGTGTACATTGATACAACGTTATATTATTGGTATATCATAATACTAGTACAAGTTCAAAATACACGCAAGTATTTCTAGACATGCATTTTTCGTATCCATTCATCATTAATTAAATATCCTCAAATAAAATAGCGCTGAGCGAATATTATTTTATAATGTGCATTATTAAGATGATAATCCATTGAAATTAAGGTGTTAGCCTCTAGATCGGAAGGTTCCTGGTTCGAATCACGGTTCGGGCATGGATGTTTGTAAGGGTATAGTGGAGAGGCGGCTGGTGCACCTAAAATCTGTCCTGACCGAAAGTCCTGACGTTGGGTTGGTGTGGAAGTTTGGAGAGTGGGGTGCCAGCTCAGGTTTTGCCTCGTCATCTGACCGTGGTTCATAATTACGTGGTGTTGTCCTCGGATCTTTCCCCTAGGTGATTGATCTTGGACCATCGTCAATAACCCGTTGTGTTGCTCTAGTACGATTTTATTTAAAAATTACCAATTACCATTGAAATTATTGACTAAATATTCTGGCTGTATAGAATTTATCTAATTCTATGAAAAACTCAAGCTTTATATCAGGTTGCATAAATCATGCTACCTCTGTGACCCTTACCTCTTCCATCAACTCTCTGAGCTACGGCAAGGCGCAAATATTCTATTTTCCCAAGTTGTTAACGGAAATAAAATTATAATTACTTCATTCTTAAGAACAAAGAATATTATGATGCACTGGAAATTCCGCCATTTTATCAGTAATTTTTTTTTAATGATCACAAAAATTATGAAAATGATAGGAAATGAAAAATCTTTTTGAGATTTGTTCGTACCAAATGAGCTCAATGAGAAAATTATTAGAAAAATAGAATTTAATTGAAAATACCGCACTAATTTTATGGAGTTTTTCTAGTTGAAAACTTATGCGTAAAATACTTATGGATTTTAAGAGTACAAACATAATTTTAACAAACTTAGAAAGCTTCCAATTTTATTTGCACTTAAAAAAAAATAATAATAAAAGCACATGCAATTTTTTTAGATTTACAACTCTTAAGAGCGGGTGAAGTTAATGATAATTATTTTAATTACATTTCTATATGTTTACGACCTTTAAAAAATTCTACTTGTTCATTGTAAATTATATATTTCAAATTATGTTCATTATTTGAGATACTTGCATTGTTAACTATTTTTGGTTATTGACAATTTTTCTGGAGGTTGTGTTGATGCCATACATAAAATAAGTTTTTTTTTTATGATTTTCGTTTATTTACTTAACGTTTACGGTGCAGTACTACACGACATTCACTATTTCATTGTTGGGCAAAAACCATTGCTTTCTAAACTTGTAAGAATACCATGATTTAAAAAAAGTTTGCATGAACATATTTTGATAGTTAATAAGACAAATTACAGAGTATATTTCTTTCGTAGATTCTTTAATATTCTTTCGTAAAGGTTTCGAAATATTTGTTAGTCAGTTGTCATTCCAATACCTAGAGGCCTGAACTCATTGTGTGCCAACAAATGGGCAAGGTAAATATTTCCAATGAGAAACTAAATAAGTTGTTAAAAGAGCATCTACAAGCATGCCTTAGGCATCTGATCCCCTTGAAAGTTTTTAGGGTAGAGATAGGACCCTCACATATGAGGGGCAAATATTAAGAATAATAGAAGCAACCAAATATGCAGAATGATTTGATCTCTACCTGAAGAGACACAGTTCTAGAGACCAGAACTCCTAGGATCCTAAATTTTTTTGTTTGAAGTCCCTTTCTAACATGAGGCGTAGCCCATGACGGTTCTTTTCGTGTACGTACTAATACCCAAAACGTTAAAAATTAAAATTTTTAAGAATGAGTACCACCTTTAACCAATATGACACGGGCATGTTGCCTCATTCCTCTGGTGAAAATTTTTTCACAGATTTCAAATTCATTGAAATTTTCACTGTCTTTTACAATTGTGAAGAAAGAAGATCAAATAGTTATTTTTGTGTTCTTAATGAATATCTTCGTCAAAAGCAGCCAGATTTGTTTTGTGAAAATATAAAAGTTACAATTGAAAAATTATGCATTTAAGGAAAATCACAGTTAAGGTATCGATCTGGTGTAAAATTGTTCGGCAGATTTCAAATCTATTAAAATTTTTACTCTCTTTAATGATCACGAAGATAGAAACTCTGGGACTATAGAATAAAATAGAAATAAACACCAGTCAAAATGTTTTATTTGTTGTGCTTCACTGGAATTGTTTGTGCTCAGGAAATAAAAGGAAAAAATAAATTTAGAATATGATCTCTTCAACACACTTGCCAAATTCTAAGGAAAACAATAATAAATAAATACCAATAAATTAAAAAATGTTCTAGATTTAATATTAAAATTTGGGTTTCAAGGTCTATTCAGTCATTGTAGGACTACCTGTGTACCAAATTTCATTAATGGTAGTACTGTCTTAAAAGTTAGAATTAAATCGCCTTACTCAATTTATACAGTTTTGTACACTTGAAACTGATTTAATTTGCATAAAGAAAAGGCAGTAAAATAAAAAATTTATTTAATATAACTTCATAACATTTTATGTTTTGTAAAACTGTTCAACTTAGTGAATAGACTGTTCTACATTCTGTTTGGATTTTGTGCAAGTTTCACATTAAAATGGCCTTTACCATATTTGTATCAGTGTTGACTTTTGTCAGTCTTGTATATCTAATATTATAAAAGGAAGTGATTGTTTGTCTGTTTGTTTTCTGCATGCTAAGTCCTGACGAATCTATGGCACTTACAGTAATGGGATTTGGCACACATGTAGTTCGAATTTCTTGCAATTTTTGGGTCACAGTGAATTTTGAAATTCAATCTAGAACATTTTTAAATGAATATAATGAAATTTACATTAATAATTTACAACATAGAAGATCACAGATTCTAAATTTAATTTTTTCGCTTCCGTTTTCATTTTGCGCGAAGGAATGATTTTCCAGCAGAAGATGAAAACAAACTTAACTGGAGTTGTTTTTGCATCTCCTAAACCGTTAAAGATTGAGTAAAAACTTCAATGGATTTGAAATCTGTGGAAAATTTCACAATAGATCGATATATAAAAATCTGATTTTCTTTAAATAAATAAAATTTTAAATTGAATATCTTTGAAATTTTTGCAAGAGATTGTGATGTTATGTCAAGCTTCATGTTAAAAAAATAAACAGATTACATTTCCTGCCCTCTTACGATTTCAGCAAAAATAAAAAATAAATATTATAATAAAAAAAGGCATTTTGGCTGGCACTGTTTAGTTCTTTGTTTTGTAAAATCGGGATCGTTAAAGATAGATTTAAAATTTCAACGGATTTGGAATCTGGAAAATTTGACACCAGAGATACCTTAAACGTTTGATTTTCTTTAAAGAAATAATTTTTCAATTAAATATTTATATTTTCGAAAGAGATTGTGACGTCATTGCAGAATTCCCATTTGGTTTGCGAAGCAAACAAACACCACGGACAACTGTGTTATCCAATTTGTGAAGCAAACCCTAGTTCATTATAATAATAATTTGGTTTGCGAAGCATATATATGATTGTAATTGAATTTGATTATGGATTATGGAAATGATGAAATGGAATTTGCAGTGAATTCGTAGCAATCGCAAGGGGTTATCGAGCAGTGGTCACACCTGACCCCACGAAAAGAACTGTCACGGGCAACGCCGTGCTGGCTAGTATATATATTATACAATAATAAAAACTAATCCTTGAATGAAGTGAAAATTTTTTTTCAAATCATTCAAATGATTTCTTAAAAGATTTTATTTGTAATCTTATCACAGTTGGATTAAAACTAGATTTTACTTCGAAAACTGTTGCAGTGTCTCAGGAATATTAGTATTAGAAAACTGTTTTAACTGGTTTCTCCTACAACTCATTTACTGTAAAATGTTTATTAAGAAAAACCCTCACCAAAAAAGTTAAATTAAATTTTTTATATATATATAATTTTATTAATTTTTATCCAAGATTTTTTTCTTTCACTTTTTTTTGTTACACTTAAAATCTTTATTTAAGGATATGGCAGCATGATTCATGGATACATCTTAATTAAATGGTGAAAATTAAAATATCCTAGATACTTAAAAAGCACAACTCTACTAGTATAGTTTCATTCTCAATTGAAAAACTGCTAAGACTCGTATTTCAGTTTAAGCTTATTGCTGTCTATTTAAGGTTAGTAAATTTTGCTAGCATTATTTTACAAATTTCTT
The DNA here is from genome assembly GCA_947359465.1 of Metellina segmentata. Lineage (NCBI taxonomy): Eukaryota > Metazoa > Arthropoda > Arachnida > Araneae > Tetragnathidae > Metellina > Metellina segmentata. The sequence goes on along the minus strand of OX375873.1, from coordinate 67,405,732 downwards.
GTGATTGAAGGCTAACATCACTTTGTTTGGAATTTAAGCTTCAAAGTTGGTGTAAAAATGTTCAATTTCCTCGGAAAAATTTGGAAGGTGCTGTATAAGAAACCTTTTGACTACATTGATTTTATTTTCACCCAAAATATGCTGCAAATTGTGCAAAATATTGTTTAATTTGTCTGAATGCTTTGTTCACAGGTCCTCGCGGTCAGAAACGGAAAAGGGACGAATGTGAATGTGAAGGCGATGAAGATTAAAAACTTTCCAAGAACATTGCTTCATCTATTCATCCTAACATGTAGAGTGATTATTATGTACAGCATACTTTTATGTCATCCATCTTTTATGTTTTGCTGTTCCCAATCAACATTTTTTCTGAATTGCAAAACATAAGAGACATCTCGACTGAGACCAAATGAAAGAAGTGGATAAGCATATTTTGCAGTCTACTTTTGAGTCGTGCCTCGTAGTTTAAACCCACAAGCCTTGTCAGGATCCCTTTGCAATCACAGCACAGATTATAAACAGATTTCAACTGTAGTTTTGTAATATAATTTATTTTATAAATTTGTAATATAAAGAAATTGTAATTGAGTTGGTGTGATTTTTGTGAATAATGGAGTATATATATTCTCTTATTGTTAAACATGGTCGATTTATTTTTAACAGATTAATATGAAATGTGTATAAGAAAGGGAGCTGTCTTGTTTCAAATCCCAAATATTGGGATTAATCATTGTTTAAATCCATTATTTTTACTGCTGCTCCTATTTGTAAGAAAACTGCAGTTTGATTTTTGAAAAGACTTCCCTATTTATATATAATGGGGAGAAGCATCATTGAAACAGGTTCCTGGGATAGGTTTTTGGTTTACTAAAGATATAAATGTCCATTGCTTTTAAGTCCATTGCTTACTGATATCACAAGTCATCATTTTTTGAACAAGCTTTTTCCATCAAAGCTTGTGTATCACAATTGTTAATAAAAAGAACTTTTTTTATGGAAGTATATTCCTTGTTTAATATTTTTGTCCTGCTTGTGTTTTATCTTTTGAATTATTTGTTTCCCTTTGTTGTACACTTTTAATTGTAACCATTTATTTTTTAGCTGTTTTTCATTATATTAAACAAAGACAACTAGTTGCTGCTGACAGTTCAAATCAATATAGGTTGAATTTTATTCTGGTTTGAAAATTTATTACCATTATCCTTGATTCATTGATGCAATACTGATTATTAAAAGATTGTCTTTGTTAAAAACATACATTGTTAACTGACTTAACTTTTAAAATTGTATTAAGTAATACATTTGTTATTAGCTTCTGGACTGGCCATAGTGCTTTAGTTTCATTGCGTAAAAATTCACCACAGAAAGGATTGGATTCATTATTTTATAGGAAATTGATCATTAGCTGGAATCGGGAAAACTTGCAAATGGTTTCTTCAGGGTTTACTTTCCATAATCCATTTAAGTATATATACTCAGTAATTTTAAGGTAACAAATTTTTAACAACCTGTGCTCTAAAAACTAGCATATTTATTTTAGAATAATTAAGTTAACTATTAACACATTTAGTTAACTATAATGTTTATTATTTAGTTTAATACTAAATTCCTTTATTAGTTATATGCATTACAGTATTTCACTATAACTTGCACATTGTGCAAAGAGTTTGGTATGTGTAATTAAGTGATTCAAATTTCACACCATGTTAAGAAATTGATTTTTGTCATTCAGAGGGCCATCTATTTTTTCACAACTTAAAGCATCAATTTTATATTAATAAGCAACTTATTAACAAATATGATTGAAAGATCTTATTTCTTGCATGACCTCATAAGTTTCGTTCTAATTTGGGGAATTGTATTTTTTACTTGATTGTAATGCTTATTTTTTCATGTGCCAGCATTGTTACTAGAAGTGAAACCTTAAAATATCAAAGGAAATATGGCAGTAAATTCAATTTATTTTTTACTTTATGCTATTTTTCTTTGTAGTTAAATTTGAAAAAAAAATTAAATTAATGATAAGTAGGTTACAAATATACATAAACTATCTTTAAAATCTAACTTCTGAATTCAGCTACTTTCAAGCACAGCAGCAGTTAGATGAACTACAAAAATAGTTAATTTTATACAGGTTTTTTGACTTAAGTTGGATTAGGATTTCACATCGGAATTAGAAAATTAGGTTGAATTTGTTTAATTTAAAAATACTTTTACATTTTCATACATCTTAATGTTATTTGCTTGCTGTAGTTTGAAATCCTGTTATTGGTAAAACAAATTCCACCTTAGTATTACCCACTTAAGTATTAACCAATTTCTAAAGGTTCTCCTTGGAAGTGTTACAATCTGAATAGCATTTGTTCTAATTTTGGAAATTGAATTCATTACCACTATCAATGATCAAAGCAACAGCCAAGTTTCTATGCACCTTGTGGGATGCTGAAAAGTAAATTCTTTGTCCAAGATTGCCTTGTTATACGCTTCTCATCACTGGTTTCGAAAATCATTGATTCAAAATTAATTACATGGAAACAAAATGAATCAATACCCTAATCTTGATAATTATTAATTTGATGTTGAAAAAAAAAATTGTTAGAATTATAGTAACAGGTTTCTACATTCAAGATTACACTAACTCAAATAAAATTGCTTTTGTAAGATTTCAACTCTAAGTTCACATTTATGATGGAAAACCAATATTGCAAGATCTGAGAATAATTTTCTTTCGGGATAAAACAAGTCGTGGATACTTTGACTTTGAAATGCAATTGCTAAAAACATAGCAAATGCCTAACTTGATTGATAGCTTATGTCACCTACTTTCCCCATTAACTGTCAAAAAAGTATTTACTATCAAAGGCTTATGTATACTGAGTTGTCACTTTATTCAATACCTTACTAGACCTTTCAAATCCCAAAGTATAAACATTCAACTGGAATATCACCTCATTAATGACAGCCTCAAGGGCTCTATTTGCAGTACATTTGGTATTGCAGGCCTGGCCCTTTAAGAAAGACTGAGTGCTTCATCTCTTACAGGCTATTGCTCAGTGGATTTCCCTCACCCTACTAGGCTAGCAATCTAAATTGTAAGCAGCATAGTTTCAATTCCTACTTGGATGCATTTCTCTTATCCAGAAAACTCCTTGTGTATGCCCATTTACTTCACATTGTTTGGATGCAGTTCAGCCAAATATCGCCCTAGTGACCTAAAACCCCAATCCACCCCATGATTCCTTAGGCCATCACTGATATAGAATTGTGACCTGTAGACAAATGACCTAGACCTTTTTGAAAGGGTGTTGACTCAATGATCTATAAACTTGAAGGATATGCTACTGCCACAACTGGACTGTACCATCAATTTGATATTTGAATTTTTCATTAGTGTTCAAAAGTATTTTCTCCAGTGACATTCCAGTTTTAGTGGACAAATTGGAATAGCGGTTTCAATGGCTCATCCATGGTAACATGTGGTTTGTACACTCGAATGCTTCTAATAGAATTGTTTTGACCAAGCATAGTCGTAGACAATCCTGAAATTCTTTCAAATTTCCACTCGCAAGATAACTTTCCACCATTTCCTTGATACTTACACACAAGTCCATATACTCAGTAATTTTTGAGACACTCAATACTGTTTATCCATTGACAACGAACATAAAATCACTTGGGTTTGTGAATCCTGAACCTGTTGGATTTAAAGCTGTACTATATTTGTTTTATTTCAGACAGTTTAGTAAAGGTGCTTAATAAAGTGGCTATCCAGTGCCTATTAAAATGGTAAAAGTTGATAATAGTAATTATGTGATAAGAGTATGTTGGTGTTTTTATATTTGTTTTCTTCTATTGTTAGAAGGTAAATGAGATGAAAATGCAAGACTTGCAACTCTAGGTTGTTTAACCTTGAATGTTGAAGAATATTTTAATGTTACTTTTGCTGTTGGAAGATATGTAAAATTGACGAAGTTTTGTTTAATAAGTATTTATTATACTGCTTAAAATATTACAAATTTATGTTAAACTAAAGGTATCAAATAGATAACAACAATTCTAGTAAAATGTTTATTATAAAAATTAGTTATAATTTATACTTAAAATTTTAAAATACAAAACTCATGCATTTCATTTAAAATATGTATAAAGAATACTGGTTTTATTTGCTAAAATTTATGTATAAAAACATGTTAAACAACTGTATAATCATTACAGCATAACTAAGCATTTATTAAGCAACAGTTTTTCACTCCATAAAACTAAAGTGTAAATAGATTGATTGAAAGCTGATATTTTATACAAATGCATTTTTCTAATAAATTTTTACAACAATTTTATTCATATTGCTTGCATATATTTACAAACAATTTCGTCATGTTCCATAACAGTAGTTAACTTCCAAAAATAATTTTTTTGTAAAAAAATATATATTTCAAAACAATTTAGAAACTGGCTTTTATGTTTTACTATATATTTACAAAGATGATCTTGAAAACTATTGAGTCACTCATTAGAAGTAGCACTTGCTTTAAAATCTAAACACAAAAATTGCAGTGTTTAGCTGGCTACATTATAAAACATGACATTTTTATACAGTTAAACATCTCTCTTCACAATAGGGATACACAAAATTATAGTAAAATAGTACAAAACATTACAGTTGAGTAGAAAAATACCCGTCATAAGATTAGGTGGGGCTACCTTCTAGGTATATAAATATTTAAAAGGCATTTACAAAAACACTTAACAAGATAAATACAAGCAAATAAAACCAAACAAAACCATAACTTTCTTTAAATGCTTTCAAACAAAAATGCACATATGAATGACTAAAATAGTGCAATCTGTGCAAACATTCTATAAGAATCCCTGAGTAACATGAATGTCAAATGGTAAACACTGGTGAAGTAAAATTTAGTCAATTAAAGTGGAAAAGGTATGATGTTAATTCTGAGTTTAGTTATTCTGTGATAACAAATGTTTTTTTCTGAAGGAATTTTATAAAACTGGTCTTGTTTCCAAAACTATTTTAAGTATGCTAGACAATTAGGGACAAAAGCTGAAGCACAAACATTTATATGGTTTCACATTTTGAATTACTCAAAATTGTTCTCACAAATACGTTTGATAGAAATTTAATTTAGGATTTCCTTTCAATTTTTCTTTTGAAATTGCAAATAATAAAAATCAATTTAATTAAGAAGAATTTTAAGTTAACTCAAAGCAAACAATTGTTTTTGGAAGTCGAATTCAACAATTAAAATATTTTGTAAGTTGGTTTTAAATTTTAAAAAATTTCATTTTATAGAATTTTGCTAATTTAAGATGCTTTTTTACTTGTATTTTATAAACGAAGAATAAAATTTAAAAATTAACAAATTTTATTACATTTCTATGCTTGTTCATTTTTTGGAACAGGCATTATAGGATATGCACACTAAGACAGACTTGGAAAATAAAAATTTACACTTACTGCCAAGGACTGTTAACCATGTTCAATTAAGAAACGGAAAATATCAAAAATTTAAAAACTAATTTGTATGCCTTGTTATAGAATTCAACCAGAGTGCTTAGGAAACAATGCTCAATTTATTTCAACTAGTTACAGCTCCTTCATCTTCTGAACTACTTCGCATACCCACGGAAACACCCTTGTAGCGTTGAGGAACAATGATATCTTCTTCATCAGAAAATTCATACCTTGAAGGAAAAATTTTAAATTCAGAAAGCATACCAAAATGGATATATTGTAATATCAATATTTTTTGGGAAAATATTGGAAAAAATCTCGATATTTTATAATAAATACTGCTATCTTTTTTCAATAAAACCATTAATGTGAAGGAGATCTTATACAATAGCTAGGATTGTATGCTGAGGTCCTAAATTGAAAAGCGCTTTTTGTTGAAATAAGGGTAACTACACTCATTGCCAAAAGTTAAGCACAGAGAGGAAAGTGTTAATTTCCAGAAGCCAATCTAAATTAGTGAGGCTGCAATTTGCTGCAGAGGTAGATGGAAGTATGCAAATGAGTTTTGTAACAGCCAATCAGTTTCTTGTTGAGAAATATGCCAAAAAGGCAGTCGTAGAAGAAGCCAGCATTGTGAAGGGCTAGAGGAGTTGCATGTTAGTGCAGTAAAAAGTGTTTAGAACTTTCGTACAATTAGATTTCCAGACAAAAGTGTTTCTATGGCTTCCAGAAGATGAATGGTAGATAGTGAGCGTTGGTGTTTTGTGGGACAGGTGTCCCACAAAACAGCAGGGCAATCAACCACTGATGTTACTCTTTTCTTTGGTGTTCATCATTCTGTCATTTCACGATTATGGAAACAACAGGGTTCCCATGGGTTCTTAGTGCTTATTTTGACCTTCCATTTCTAAGGGCCCTTAGAAGTGCTCATTTTTCATCAATAGTCCTTAGAAAGTGCTTATTTTCCTTTGAAAACAAAATTCAGTTTTCAAATGACGATATTTTTTCACAATATTTCCGACCTCTTTTTAGCGGCTGATCGACGATAAAACTGCTTACAAGTATGGTTTTGGTGATGATTCGGGAACTGGCTTGCTTGAATGGCAACCCTTGATACGTGATATACAAATCGTCGATCGACTCTTGATGAGCACCGATCTTGATAAGCACATAATACACTTTAAAAACTTGAAAAACCATGAAAATTGGTCTGTTTTCGACTTGTGAGTGGCTCTCGCATTGCACAAAATAGTTGCCTTGATAGAGGAAACTAGAATACAATCGTCATATTTTAATTAATATTGTTTTATTCAGTTACCCGCGAATGCAATGTTTTAAAAATTTATTATAATTATGGAGAAGTTTATTTTTAAATTTGTAGGTGAATCGAAAACAATATAAAGATAATTTATTTTAATTATACTGCTATCTGAGTGGCAACCCGATGTGTTGCAATTTTTTTTTAAATCTAGCTTTTTTTTTTTATACTTCTAATTCTTTGTAAAATTTATCCCAGATAAAGAATTTTTAAGATTTTTGAGAGTGATTCTGCTCTGAAAATTTAAAGCAATCGGTTGTCAGTTCCAGGGGAAAAAAACAATGGAGGAAAATATCACAAAAACGTAAACCAGAGTGCTGGAGAAACGAGAATAGTCGGGGAATTTCATAAATCGGGAAAAGTCGTTTGAAAACTGAAATTTTTGGACTCTTATCAAGCGAAGCGAAAGTAATTTTTCTAGCTTTATAAATTTTTTCTCTTTCTATCCGGGTGACAAATACCTAATGGCCCGACTGTGCTTGAATTTCACTTTCTTTTGTTATGCCATGCGCTATCTGCTTCCATTCTAAGCTTAGATGATTATTTTCAAATTAATTTTGTTTCAATAAAATGATGTTTGTAAGCGTATGGTGTAGAGGCGGCTGGTACACCTCAAATCTGTTGTGGCCAAAAGTCCTCATGTTGGGTTGGTGTAGAAGTTTAAGAGAGTGGGGCGCCAGCTCAGATGTCTCGTCACCTGACCGTAGTTCAAAATTATTTGGCAATACACCGAATGGCTTAGGTTAGGAGGACGGCGGCAACTAGTTGAATATCTATTCAATAAAATTGCATTAAATTTTTTTTAACCTTTTTATAAATTTATCAAAATTTTTGCATAACTCTTATGATTTGTTTTGGTTCACGGGAAAATATTTTCTTCGAAACTCGTTCGGTCTCCGATCCCGTCAAATTTGACTCTGAAGTATGCAACTTGCAATCATTTTAGTAAATTAATAGTTTGCCACTAATTTTATTTCACTGAAACCTCTGATGTGACAATAAATGAATTTACTTCTTACTTTCATTATTAATTTATGAAAGTGTATTATAAAATAATTACTGGTGTGAGTAATTTCCATTTAATAAGCAGGCTGAAGCTGCAGACACAATAAAATAAGCACTGTAATTTCAAAAAAAAAATTATTTAATTAAAAAAAAAAAAAAAAAAGGAATTTTTTGAAAATGAAGGTGTTAGTGGATTAGGGTAATGGTAATTTTTAGTTAACGTCGTACTAGAGCAGGGATGGGCAAACTCCGGCCCGCCAGAAGGTTTTATCTGGCCCACGGATAGAATTTTAATTTGCTGGTCCGACGGAAATTAAAAGAAAATATGATTTATATATTATATATCCATCTCCTTTTCTACTTTGTTTACATATTATTTTTTTCTTCCTTTTTTTTTCAAAGGACAAGTTACACTGTAGCATACAATATTGCTAAAAATAATAAAGCTCTCGGTGATGAGGAGTTCGTTAAGCAATGCATGCTCCAAGTTTGTAATGTTTTATGTCCAGACAAGAAAAATAATTTTGAGACTGTAAGCTTATCTCAAAAAACGGTGACTTATAGAATCAAAGCCATAGATAAAAATTTGACATCACAATTAGAGTCAAAGATTGGCCAGTTTAAATTTTGCTCCATAGCTATGTGTGGATGAAAGCACTGATATAAATGCTGCTGCTCAATTAGTATTATTTATACGAGGTGTTGATGAGAACTTTGAAATTACTGAAGAACTGGCGTGCATGCGTTATTTAAAGGGAACTACTACGGGATGTGATATTTTTTGTGAATTTCAGGAAGGGCTTTTAACTTTGAAAGTGCCTATAACAAATATATGTAATATTACAACCGATGGAGCACCAAATATGACAGAAAAAATCTGGATTTCTTGGACTCTTTAATCAAAACTAACCCGGGAACAATGTTGTTTTTCTACATTGTGTTATACATCAAGATGCTAAGTGTAAATCTGCATTGAATATGAAACTTGTGCTTGATGCAGTCGTGAAGCTTGCAAATACTATTCGATCTCGTGTGCTTACTCACATGCAATTTCGAGATTTTCTTCAGTCCGTGCAATCTGAATACTCTGATGTACTGTATTACACGAAGGTAAGGTGGCTTAGTGTAGGATGTGTTTTCGAGTGAGTTTGGCAACTGAAAGACGACATTGTGTCGTTCTTCTATGAGAAACAGCGTTCTGCGGAGTGCGAAATGTTAGAAGATACAGAATGGCTTTTTGGACTTTGCATTTTTCACAGATCTTCTTTGTCATATGAGCAACTTGAATGTCAAGATGCAAGGGAAAAATCAATTTATCGACGATATCGGGGCCCATCTCAAAGCTTTTAAACTAAAACTTAATCTGTTTGCTGGGCAGCTAGCTAAGAACGACTTGTCTCATTTCTCGAGGTTAAATTCAATACCCTCAGTAAATGAAAAAAACCTTAAGAATTATGAAAATGGCTTGAAAAAACTGCATTTTGAGTTCAAACGCAGATTTCAAGATTTCAGTGCCATTCAAACAGAATTGGATATTTTTACCATGCCTTTCAACATAAATTATGAAGCAGTGAGGTCAGATTTGCAGCTCGAATTGTAATCTAACAATCATCTCAAGCAGTTGTTTCTAAATAAGTCAAAGTGCCTCAGAATATACAGAAGGTGTATATTTCAGAGGCATCAACCTGATATTGGTTTTTACATGTGACTTTTCCCCCCATTAGCCTGACAAAATATTCAAACATTTATTAAAACCCATTTCTAAATACAACACAAAAACATTCACTTTTATTTTAAAACTACAAATATATTTATTTCCCCAATGGCAGGCACTGGACTTTTTCCTTGGCCACTACAAGACCGGAAGCATTGGCTACTTACAATGGCGGTCACTAAGGGCTTGTCCTTAGCTACAAGGCCGGAATTGATGGTCACTTGTGAAGGGGCACCCAGTGGGTGGACCATCATTGCCCCTAACAAAGAACAGCACAATTTAAATCCATGCTCTGACGCTGAATTTGAACCAGGAACCTTCCGATCCAGAGGCCAATACCTTGACCACTAGACCAGTTGGTTGGCTAAAACTACAAATATATAGTAAGGAAATTTTTTCAATGTATTGCAACATTTGAAATCTAATAATTAACTTACCAAGGTTTGTTAGAATTCATTTTCTTTGACTTTTTATGCTATAAATATAAAACAGACAAACTTTAAATTATAGCTGAATAAACTAAACATAATTAAAATTCAAATTCTAAACAATCTCATAAAACTTCCACTTTTAACTCAAAATAGTGAAATAAAACAGTGCACTGAACTTGGCAAATTTGTATGTGTCTATAATTTGTTGCTGTAGTGATATGCACATCATGAGTTCATTGTTTAAAGTAATGGTTCATGACCAAATAATTAAAAATGAAATACTGTTATCATTTTTAGAAATATATTCTTTATTACAAAGTCATTATCAGTTTTAAATTCATGAAAACTTCATACACAGAAGAAAATTTTTGAATAATGAATTGTAAAATATACAACTTTGAAATTCCTAGTTATAAAAATAGAAATTTTAATCTACCTTCTAAAAAGGATTATGATGCATTTAAAGGAACTTACGGCCATATTCACAAGTCTCGAGTTAACTCGAGAATCAGTTGATCCACGAGTAAGAGTTAACTCGAGGATTATCAAAAACGGTATTCTCAAACGGCGTGTTAAGTGATCAGGGGATTAAAATGAGACGCTCGCTGTGATTGGTTACCTCACGATCACGTGGTATTGTTTACATTGGTTACGACGCCCCAATATGCATTCATACTGATCAAGCACGTACTTCACCGTAGAATTGATTCCAAATTGTGAATAAATAGGACTCGCACAGCATTTTAATATGGGTTTGGGAAAAGAAATGCAAAGGTATTTAATTTCAAATTGGATTTTTATGCAAACCTAAATTTGTCAAGAAAGAATTGTACACAATGTCTTGACAGATGTATGTAATCTGATTATCTTTATACTTGTCAGTATGGGAGTGTGTTGGTGTCGTGAAAAGTAACTTGCATTGTCAATTTTCTTTCATTCGTAATAAATCAACAGAATAATTTTTATTTTACGATGAATTTTTGTATCTGCCATGGTCGTTTTCTACCGTTTGCTCTCTCCGACTTATAGGACAGAGGTGGCGCCATCTATCTTTTCGCTAAGTTGCTTGTTTAAGATTTACGCAGCTACCTTTATTTTCATTTTTCTTTTGAATTTCAATAAAAATATGTTTAAATTTTTCTATTTAAGCAATATTATGATGATGAGATGAGCTGCTATGTAGAAGGTGCTCCGTAATGACAGATCCAGTCCAGTCGTCGAAAGAATACTGTAATTGAGCATAGAATGAAATGTGTCCTCCATTTTGCTTTTCCAAAAAGATGGTACTGCGCATGCGTTAAATGTAACTCGCGAGTTAACTCGCCGATTTCGGAGGATCAAAATGTAACACCGAAACGGCAGTTTAAACCACGGATCAGGACTTGTGAATACGGTTTTTTCAATAACTCGCGGATTATTGTTGATCCTCGAGTTAACTCGGACTTGTGAATACGGCCGTTAAGCTTGCACAGAATGTAGTCTTAGAAAATTAAAATAATTACTTATTTTGGAAATTAACTTTGATATAAACACATAGTTCAAAGGTATGTTCATGATATATTCTTGCTATTTCCTTTTCTAAAAATCTATATGAACAAAATTTACATGCAATTTGATTCTTAATTCACTGAAGTTATTTGTAATAAAGATTGCATTAATTAGGAAGTATGCTTCAAGATACAATACACTACACAAAACATAATTGTAAAAATATAATTTGCATATAATGAAGGTGATCTGATCAAAATCTTTACTATTGTAAAAGAAAGTGTTTCTGTATGTCTGGTGTTCAGACAAATCTATGGTACTTACAGCCCATGAAATTTGGCACACAGGTAGTCCTAAAGGTGAGTGAATGTACTTTGAAGCCCAGATTAAAAAATTTAATCTAGAAAATTTATAAATTAATTTATTAGCTTTATTTCTCCCACAGTTTATTTTGGTCGGTTCTTTGGTTTTCAAGTTTCCCCTCTCTGCAAGGATGCATGATGGTTGTCCAATGGTTCGATTCAAAGTGCAATTTTTTTTTAATAATTTCATTGGTTCTTTTATTTTACTCTGTCTTTATTTCATTGGTTGTTTTCCAGTTCTTAATGAATTTTTTCCCCACTTTATGTAAATTGGAAGAATTAACGGTCATTCATTTACCTTTTTTCTTTAGATTCAAGATTTTTTTGAAAGTATAGCGATATTTAATTTTTATCATTTATGCAATTTTTAGTTCATTAGTGTTTAATTTGGTTTTGTCGGAATCAGTTAGGTTGACTTTTTAAAAGCATAACTTTGTAACTGGCAATGCCATGCAGTTACTGCTTGTATATCTCTATATTATAAAAGGAAGTGTTTGTCTGTTTCATGCACGCAAAGTCCTGATGAATCTATGGCACTTACAGTCATGGGATTTGGCACACAGATAGTCCGAATTTTTTTCCAATTTTAAAATTCAATTTAGAACATTTTTAAATGAATTTAATAGTTTTTTTAAAACTCTTATATCTTTGTTCAGTCCTGCACCGGTAATAAGTAAGTACAGAAGTAAGGACAGAATTTTGCTATTTTCCCTTCTGACATCAAGTCACAATCGTCACTATTGACGTCAGCCTTTGGAACCATGCCAAGTTTTTTCACCTTCCGCTCTCCGCAATTAAATGGTAATGCGTAGTCTCCACTCAAACGATTCCACAGTGAGTATTTTGACTGGCATTGTTTAGTTCTTTTTGTAAAATCGGGATCGTTAAAGAAAGATTGAAAATTTTAACGGATTTGAAATCTGCCAAAAATTTTGCACTATATAGATACCTTGATTTTTTTTTAAATAAATAATTTTCCCACTAAATATTTATATTTTCGCAAGAGATTATGACGTCATGCCGATTGAATCTCTCCTTAATTCGAATTTTGCCGAATTTTACAATGACGAGACCACAGAGTTGTTGTTGTTGTTTTGCAAAGCAAACCATAGTTCATAATATTTATAATAATCTATAATCCCATCAACATTTCTAATTCAAAAGAATGAAAGACTGATGCTTACTTTAATTTCTGCCTTTACATCTCCCATCAAGGCACCTTCTTTGATATTTTGCTCATCACTTGACTGCAAGTTAGTCACTTTCATTGCAACTAAGTGTCCACTTTCTTCAATTTTACCCAGCTGACTTAAATAACGAGTGCTTTCAGTTTTAGAAACATCACTGGGTGGTGAAAGGGCACTCTCTGTTTTAGACACTTCGCTTGGAGCAGGTGATTGGCGGCCAGCAGTTGAAGAATCTAAAGCTGAAAGCATTTCAGTTGAAGCAGAGGAAGACTTGTTCAGTGGGAAATTATCATCTCCCCTTGATGGTGAATCTATTCGTGATGCAGATGATGCAGGTCTAAAATGTGATTTTGAATCTGAAGAATGCCACAAGTCAGGGGACCTTGAATTCAGAAACGAATTGTGGGAAAGTCTTTCCACACACGAAGATATTGATGATTTTTGAATGTTGATACTGACATCATCATCAGATTGGTCTTGCAATTGTTCATCTTCTACATTAAGTGGTGGCGCTGGAGGTGGGTCACGTCGGGGAGGCAACAAGCCCTTTCTATTGAGAGGATTACTTTGGTTTATTTTATCATTTGCAGGCTTTATAGAGAACACATTACAATCATTTAGTCTTTCACTAGGGGGTGGGATTTCTTTCTCGAATGCTTCAACTGATACAATTTCAAGATCATTTTTTGGTAAAGGGCAGATTTTTCTGGCTGGAGAATCAGGAATTGCAACTAATTGACTAGTAGGTGGAGCATTATCAAGGGCTGACCTGGAGTAGGTTTCACGAAATTCTTGAGGAGATATTTCATTTTTTAATGAGCGAAGCGATCCTTTGTTTTGCCATCGACCTCGAAGTGCAAATTTGAACAGGAAACCTTTCTTCTTCACTGTTGTTCCATTAGTTGCAGATTCCAGATTGGTTTGTGCTGAAATCAGTGAATCTGGAACTTCTGTTATGCTAGAAAAGCTACGGTCTGCTTCCAAACTTTCGCTATCTGTGCTAATGTTCGGGTTATCAGTAAGAATTGTATCTAATACAATATCTTTAGAGGCCTTTTTTTCTTTCTCGGTTACTATAAAAGAAGTCACCATTTTTTTCTTTTGTGTACCTTTGATTAGATCAGGTTCAGGAGAAAAACTGTTTTCCAAAGTCAATTGATTCCTAGAGCTGCCACCAGTTTCTGAAGATGCATGACCAGAATCATCAGGCCCTCTTTTATCAGAAACTGGATAGTTATTACCAACTTGTGTACTTCCACCTGGAGGAGAATAAGGGTTTGGCCTACTGCCACTGCTACTGCTATGACTTCCTGATGCTTTTGAGCCTGATGATGATGGCCTGCCTGAGTATGGATCAAGGGTTTCCAAAGCTGAACTGGAAGAGCTTTGTTCTGCCTCCTTCTCATTGTTAAAGTTTTTAGCTAATTTTCTTTTATAGTTCAAACACTCCTCGCCTTCGCTACTGGAAGGTTCTAGCACTTCAAGAACTGAGCAAGTTTCTCCAGATTGCCTTAGGTTAGGATTTTGTTTGAAGAACATACGTAAATTTACATCTCTATTACTTGATGAAACAGATGGTGGTGTAGTCTTTTTCAAAACAAAGGAATCAGAAGTAAAGTTACATTTAGCAACTTTTTCATTCACTTTTGTAGAATCGATATTGCTGAAGTCCTTTTCAAATTTTGGTTTAGAGCCCATATAGGAAACAGATGCTTGAGGGAAAAGTGAATTTACAACATCTGGAGCTGAAAAATCTGGCAAAGTCTTTTCAGGCAGAAACAATTCTTCATCGCTGCTATGCCAACTTCCATCTGAAGTTTCTGGTGTAGAAGGAATAGGAGGACTCAGAGTATTTACTTTATCCAATACATGACTGAACTGGGATCTAGCAAAAAGTAAAGAATAATATATATGATAATAAAGAAAATGTATGTTTTAACATTTATTTAAGCAACTGTTAAACATTTCAAAACACATTTAACATAGAACTTTGACAGTAATCCATACCTTGGATATAAAAAGGTATACATATCTTTCAACCTCACTTTCTTTTTTAAAGGATAATATGTAGTCAGGTATTGATTTTAAAAATCATATCAAACATTATTTTCCATCTTAACGTATATGAATTTAATATGGTTAGCTATTTGACTAACTATTGCTCTAGGGAAAAACATTTTTTGCACTTTTAATTTATATTTCGCATTGCAATATATACTGAAGTTTTAAAAATGTTTTAGTCTACAGCTAGGGTACACCTATTTAAATCAAGTGATTTTTATTAAAAAATAATTTATATTTAAATAATTTTCTTTTTTCCTTAAGTTTAATAATATTGAAAATGAAATAACCTAGGACAAAATGGGACAATACAAATCATTTTAAAAGTTTGCGTCTACTCAGCTGTTGATCAGTATTACAGAGTAAGCATTTCCTGAAAAGGAGAACTTCCACTTTTGAGTTTAACAGGTTTTATAAGCAATTGAAAATTGTGCCATACATTAAACCAGTTTCCGTTATCACATCTTATATGTCAAATGAAATCAAAATCTACTCTTAGTTGACATGTCATTTTAATTCTTAATAAAGATAAGTAACAGGCACAGCTTTTAAAACATATTGAAGCTTCTAAAATATGTGTACGTTCCAAAACATATTACAGGTTTCACAGCATACCACTTGGTACACTCTGCTTAGAACTGAAAATAGCAATTCAATGAACTAAGAATTTGTTCAATTGCATCAGTATCTTCCCTTGATATTTTTTTTTATCCTATGCCCAGCTCAAGGCTTTTTAGCTATACACTGTCTTGCCGTCCAATATAGCGAATAAAGTCCTTGGGGAGAAGTATCCTTGGTGTCAATGTCCTGTAAATTAGAACACTCCGCAAGGTGTTTGTTGTCTGTTTATAAAACCATCGCAACAAAGCGAACAGATCGGGGAGGTAGCCACCCCAATCTTATGTAGGCGTTGTTGGAGATAGTCATGTCCGGTTAATAAGCGGAAACAGGCCACTCCCGTCCCTCTTGTTAGATCAGTAGAGATTCTTCCCTTGTTACTCAATAGGCAATCCCAACTCCTTCCCTGTATATCTCTCTGATACTGCAGTTTTCTTTGTTTCTTGAACTGAGATTTTATGTAACTCCTGCAGTTCTGCAAAGGGAGACGTGGAGAAGGTTGGGGCAGGGAGAGGGCCGATTTAGTATTTTGATATTGAGTGATGCCTTCCTGTTGAATCAATAGGAATTAGTGCACCCACAATCTTTAAAATATTGTGAATTGGAAGTGAGCATTGGTGTTGGTGTTGCAGCTGTAAATCTATATCCAGCAGCTGGTCTATGTGGTAGGATAAAGCTCATGACGATTTCATTTAACTCGCAACTGATATAAATAACCTCTGCAATCCACCAGTCAGTCATACACACATCCCACAAACATCACTCTTTGTAGGTTGTGAATCTGAATATTCTCCTGTCGTTTCCGAGTTCTTGGTTGGACAAATGAAATGTCTTCTTTCTTGCTCTTTAAAGTTCGTTATATGTTCGCCCATCACTGCGAGTCCATACATGTGTCTTGAATTCCTTTCTCAGGGCAGTTTGGTTTGATCATTCTTTTTAATGCAAGCAGAATTTTTCAAATTCCTCTTTAGGCAACAGGATGAGGGCTGTTGATGTATATGACTTCACTACTCTCGTAAAATACTCGGGATTCTGCATTGCAGCTGTACTTGGGCTGGAAAGATTTATGTTTTGTAGCATGGTGCTTCAGCAGACCTACACCATCACAATACCCATTCCCATGACCAGTAGCGCTCTATAACCACTCCAGTGGCACAAGTGACTTAGTCACTTTAAACAGTTGGTGATGATTTTTGAAGTGACTAGGGGCACTATAAGAAAAAATGAATCTTTTCTGGCTGTGATTGCAGCTGCTGTTGAATTTTGCATATTACCAACAATGCATGTGCTTAATCATGTCCTCTGTCATCACTTGTAACTACAACCATTGTGCTCTTGTTTCAAAAATATGCGACTCCTGTAAAAATTGAAACTTGGTTATTACTCCGTAAAAAAACTCTTGTACTTCCTGTGGCAGAATCAGACCAGTTCTCAGCTAAATCACAGAGAAGCACTAAACAGTTGTTCAACCTCTACATGTTCCTTCACTTCTGCACTGTGGTGTTGCAATTTCTTCATATGTTGGTGTGTTACTGCTTTCACTGTCCAGTTCCTAAGTTCATCAATGGCAACAGTTTTCTTAATGAGTCGATTTTCCTCCCATGTTGCATATGCAAATTTTCAGAAGAGTCATCTACTATGCTTTCCAGACCAAGTGTCTGTAAGGAGATTCCTCCCTTTCTAGGGCAGTCACTATATTACTGAAACAAACAGGTCTCTAGCTCTACATCAGACTATTAAACACTTCACAGGTCCAACCAAGGTGAAATAGTTCACTTTGAAACAGTCTTGAAATGAGCACTCTTATTCCCTACTTAAAGAAAGTCTATTTTTTGGCTAGTCTTATATATAACACTCTTTTATGGATATGCACATAGTAAGCACACTTCACTCTCCTGTGTCCCCAGTCCGAAGACCTTTCAAATACAGATCTTTCCACAAAACACCATACAACTCAATCAGCAGAATCCTCACAAAAGCCTACTTTAGTGCTGATGGACCACAAATTTGGTGAACTGTTCTCTTTGTTAGCCTGTTGACGACTAAACTGAATTCATGTGTCCTCCCTTTTATATGCTGCTAGGCCTTTCACAGTATTATCTGGATGGTTCTAGAAGGTTCTGTTACATTCTAGAAGCTTCCACATTGTTCCAGAAGACCTTTAATGATTTGGAAAGTTCCATGCAAAGAAAATCCAGAAGAATAAAAACATTTCACCAGTTCCACCTTTGTTTAATTTGTCATGTTTATTTCATCACATTGAGCACATTGGTCCAAAAATGGATTTCTTAAAAAAAAAGCCATGAGAATTTCCAGAACCAAAGTGGCGTGCATGTTCTCCTTTTCAAGATATGTAGTACTCTTCAATATACAACTCCTGTACAATTCCTAGAATTTTTAAGATTGCTGCTCTTGAGATAAATAAATTAAAAAGAAAAATTCAAAGAAATTAGCCACAGAAGCTAATCTTTATTTATGACATCACATTACTATAAACATGAACATTATCTATAAAACCTGTAAAAACTCAAAAGTGTAAGTTCTGCTTTTCAGGGAATGTAGTTCAGGATAATGATCAACAGTCAAAAAATCAAACATTTTAGGATAGGTATTAAATTTTTTTATTTTTTATTTTTTTAAATTTCCAAAAAGAAATTAAGAAGGCTATAGAAAGAGAACTTGGACACATATTTCCAAATGAAGGATATCATTTTAATCAGAGAAATGTTATCATTCAAATTTAAAAAAAAAATGAACTAAATATCTTGAATTGTTTTATAGATAGCATTTCAAAATTGCGACGAAAATCGCAAGATGCAGTACGAGGCTCGATCTTCGGCTGCCAGCATCTCGGTCCAGGAATTTTTTTGAACCAAAAAAAAAAAAAGGTTTCTTATTTTTTCCTGAATTTTAAACAAATGTTAAATTTAAAAAACATCTGAGGCTATGAAGGTAACCCTTTCCTTTCTTCTGCCTGAATTGGTATGGAATATACCTTAAAATAATAAAAATCAGATTTGAATTAAAAAAATTAGAATTAAATTCTTTTTTAAATCATGATTCTTTTACACCCTGACATAAACCAATACTATCTAGGACCTACACTATGATTGGCATGGCTAATATCTAACAAGTTGTCGAAAATGCAGATAAGTTTCTTGATTTCCTCTTTGAAAGCAGTGAATTCCATATTATTGAATTTTCTTTTGAATAAGAAACAATTTGGTTCTGGCAAATTTAAATCAGCTTAAATTTAGATTTTTGTGTCTGTAGCAGATAAGAAATGTGAATATAAAAAACAAGTTGGGAACAAACAGGCCAAAAAATTAAAATATACTCCTCTAAAAATTGTTACTTTTTAAGAGAAGGAATAACAATTTTTGAGAGAATAATTGATAAGTACGATGAAATTTAATTCAAATAAAGTAATATGACCCAATGATAGCTTTTGTTGTTTCAGAATTTTTCAAGAATCTACCTTCCTAATATATTTATATCGTCAGTGTTCTATAAAAAAAGGCAAATACAAAATTTTTCAGGAGCATTTTCTAACTTTCAAAAAAATGCACTTACTAAATCAAACGTGCTTTCTAAATACACCGAAGAGCAATTGAATTAGGGATGTGTGCAAGCCTGGAAGCAGCTTGCAAATGATGTAAGCAGCTGTTTGACAAGATAAGTAGTGCTGCTCACGGTATCAGTAAAAATTAAAAGCAGTATGGGTAAGAGTGAGGATCTAAGCGCATTTGATCGTGGGCAAATAGTTGGGGCCGGACGAATGGGTCACTCCATCTCAGAAGTAGTGCAGACACTCGGATTTTCACACACCATTGCGTCAAAGGTGTACAGTGACTACATCGATTACTGTAAAACCATCCCTGCCAGGGTCAACTGCCATGGACAACAAGGATAGGTCAGCAGGTCATTGGCAGACAGAGGGCATTGCAACAGAGTATAGATGGACCACAGTGCAACAGATCACGTTTAAATTTAACACTGGTGCACAACGTGTAAGCTGCCACGCCATACAAAAGCATCTCCTCTCTATGGGGAACAAAAGCCTTTGTCCTGTTAACTGCACAACACAGGGCGCAACTATTAGCATGGGCACGGAACATCGCCAATGGACTGTCGAGATGTGGAAAAATGTAGCATGGAGTTGAGATTCACTTTGGTACATGCCGATGGTAGAGTACTTGTACGGAGTAAACCACATGAAGTGATGGATCCTTCCTGCCAGCAGGGCTCTTCAGGCTAGTGAAGGTGGCATTCTTACATGGGGACTGTTCACATTGATTGAAATGAGACCCATGGTACGTGAGACAACGTCTCTCACAGGTGAACGTTACTGAGATATTCTTGACGACAATCTGCTCCCGTATGTTCGTTTTCCACAGCCCACTAAAGAGATTGTCTTTCAGCAAGACAACACACCGTGCCATTGCTCTTGAAATGTATCTGAACGATTAGATGAACATTTCAGACTTGCATGTGCTTTCCTGGTCATCAAGGTCCCCTAACCTCAATCCAAGCAAACACATCTGGAATGCTATTGAGAGAGATGTCGGAGCCTCAGACCACCTTCCATCTAATCTTCGTGAACTGTAGGAGATTGTTCAAGAGTTGTGGATACGTATGGCTTCCCATCGCTTACAGTGTCTTGTCAAGTTCATGCCAAGGCGGATCGCCATTGTCATTAAGGCAAAAGGTGGTGCTACGTGCTACTAGACAGGTATCCCTAATTCAATTGCTCTTCAGTGTATATTAAATGTAGTAAGCAAGTGCAAGATAAACCGAATTTGTTTTACATTATTCCTAATTTTTATGGAAAAGTAAAGTTTGAAAATATTTCCCTGAAAAGTTTCAAATTGTTGGATTTACCTCTTTTTACAGTACACTGACAAAATATATATATATATATATATATATATATATACATATAATGTTCAACATAAATCAAAACTATTTAAAATCTATACTGTGATTTGCATGTCTCATATCTAACAAATTTAAACATAAAAAAGCAACAAATGAATAAAATCATTAAAATTCGATTTTAAGCACAAAAATATGATTCAAATAAAATAAATCATGATTTATTTTTTATACCAAGGTTAACTCACAGGTACACAGGATTAAAATATTCATGTTGAAAGGTATAATAACCTATTTTTATCTATTCAAAACATTATTTTTCTATACCTTAGAATGTCTAGAGGTTTTCTCTTGCTATCAGGTAAACTGGCTTGTTTTCTTGATTTTTTCCACTTGTTTTCAACCATTAGTAATCGGTGTTCTTCATCTGTCATAACAGTAGCTAGTAATTGAGAATAGTCATCCAAATATCTACCATTCTTTTCATTAGACCTACAAAAAGTAAATTAGTCAATACAATTGATTTTCATGTTAGCATTGAAATGAATAAGTAGCATATTTCTTTTTCACATTTTCTGTAAAAGGCAGAAAATGACAACATTAATAATGATCAAACAAATTATTTTCAGTCAGATTTGAGACTTGAAATTTTTTTTATTTGCATGCAAATTAAAATGCTATTTTTTAGCTATATATCTAATCAACACATCCCGATAAAAAAAATTTCAACAATCCGATGTACTTATATTTTCTTTTATTTCACAAAAATTTAATTTTTACATACCAATCACCAGAGCTTGAGTGAATTTGCTGAGGCGTGTTCATTCTAGCAAAAGACTGTACCAGTTCTTTTTGTCTGTGTTGTAATCGTTTTGTTAAAGTGAGAAGCTAGAAATAAATGGAGGGAAGTCATCAATAATTATAAATTATTTCTTAATGCATGCTTAAGAAAAATATAGTTTATTTATACATACTTCTTTGAAATAACTTTTCATTTCTGCATTTTCTTTTTGTAGGCTGAAACAATCATTGAAACAGAATAAGTGGGTAAAGGAGCAATCAGTCAAAAACTGTTTTATTTTAAAGTTTTATTAAAACTATAAAATATTACTATATAAACTATATATATAGCAGTAGTACAATAATTATGTAGTATAAGTTAGTAATTTTTATAGAATCCATTTTTAGCATTTCAAAAAAATATTTTTCTGTGTGATGATCAATGATTATGATCATCGCACCCACTTATTATCACAACCATAGCTCTCCCATTTGCCATGAACTTTTCTCACTTACTTGACACTGCTGCAATTTGCATCAGTTGATGACAGAAGTTATCAGCGGCTAAAACCATTTGGTGCATATTGTTCAACAGCAAACATTTATTTACAGTGAATAAAGATTTGGTCAAAATTATTCAATTAATACACAAAACATTGAACATAATTTTTAAAACACCTTAAATATTTTTTTTTTAATTATTTCCCTTCATCTGATAGGTAGAAACAAAATTGTTGGCAAGAAAAAGAGCAAATTATTGATGCTGTCTTCAAGGTGTGACAATAAAATTTTAATCCACCATTAATAACCTTTCTTTTGCTAGATTAAAGCTGTAGTTTTATTACTGCTTCTGATGTGTGAGGATTTCAACAGATTACTAAAAAAACTATTATTTTAACACACAATATTACTTTTTTCCATTAGAGGGTCTAGGTGTCTACAATTTTTAGAGAGCGTATTTAACTGGTTTTGAACAAAAGTTTTCATACATACAATTTTCATGTAAGAAATAGAACTTATGCTATTTTCTCACAAATACAACAAATATTCCGAGTGCTGAATTTGTTTGATATGTTTATTGTTATTAGATGATTAAATTACAGGGGTGAAAACAGTCAAAATGTAAAAAAGAGGAAAATATACGCAGCATTATTTTGAACTACAAAAATAGCTGAATAAGAATACTATATTTGTGTACTAATGTGTGTACAGAGCATTGGTGCAGGGTTCATTTAGAATATTCCAGAAAGTTCTTTCAAATTCCGTTAAACTGTTGTTTGATTTCATTGGTTCATTTGAAATAATTATTTCCTTGGCGACTTAAGTGCACCAAGGGCAGGCCGTTGCCACTGCTATAAACGTAGACTGAAGCTGTACCCCTGTCGTAAAAAAAAATATAACTTAGTTCAGTTTAAATTTACAACCTATTTTTGAATATAAAATATTTTTTTTTTTTTTTTTCAAAATGCTTTATACCATCATATTTTTCCTTAAATATTCTTATTTTCTAATTAAATCAACTTTAAATAAAAATAAAACTTAAAATTAATAACTCGTATTATCCAAGAAACAATTTAACTTATTAAAACAATCTATATATATAATTCTCTTACGTGGCACACAAAAAAGACGTTATTTGTTATCGCGTTTTGGAAACATTGAACGATTGTTTGTATACCACGAAGCCTCGCGCTTCAATTGAATTTATAGCGTTATCGGATGAAATTTTATTGAAAAAAAAATGCACTTTTGTTGAGCTGTTGCAGTTTATAATTAGAAATCGAAGAAAGCGGTGGATCATTTCAGGGCCCATTTAAAACAAGTCCTTTTCAGGGGTAACAATTATATTTCAACAAAACGCTTGCACTATTACTTTCGACAACAAACTCAATGAAAAAGTGTGTGTGAGTCGAGTGCTGGAAATGTACACACAAACAACATGCTGGGTATTCAATTTCCAAAGCAGCGCTCACATTTTGACTCAAAATTTTCATTTGAATTCTGATTCCAGGGTACTGTATATTTACTTTCTGTAATACAGCAAAATTAGATTTGAAAAATATTTTTTGGAACATCATATTTTGTAAACAATTCTTTCTGCTAGGACACATGTCTTAATTAATGCGAGCGAAGCGAGTATAGGTTCACACAGCGAACCTATGAGGATTGAGAAGCAATCCTCAGGGGGTGGGCCCCCTAGTCATAAATATTGCCTTAAAAGAAGCATCATTTTGAAAATTTCCATTGCAAAATATAGCTGCAGTCTATGTTTAAAACGGTGGCCATCGCCTTGATGGACTTCTAAAGTCGCCAAAGAAAGAAGTTTTAACGGATTTGGGAAGTACTTTCTAGAATATTCAAAATGAAAATTTAAACTTTCCGCTTGCCGGAGGTTGCCATAAAAAGACGAAATAACCTAGCATCTTATTTTCTAGTTGAAAGAAAAATAATAATTAAAAGCTGATCAACTTAAAATATTTCATTTATACCTTTTCGGCCGCATCATGGCGTTTCACGACCGCTAGATAACAGCTCCGCTTTTTTAGGAAACCGTAGCTTTACCTACGAAATATACAACAACGTACGCTAACTAGTTCAAAATCCAAGTTCTCCAGGTTTGCCATTGAAATAATAAGCTTCTCACAAAGGATTCTTTTCAAAAAGGAATTTGCAAGACTTATCAGCTTGCAAAATTTAGGAGTGCAACGTTGGCGATATATGTCTCATTTGGCGCATTTTACGTTTATAGAAGACAAAAAAGGACATGTGGGAATTTTTTCGTAAAAAATTATAAAAATCGGTCATTTTCTCAAAAATTTACGAAAAGTCGGAAATACCTACAAAAGTTGGAAGAATCTCTACCCTGAAGTAAGGACATATTCACACTTTTCTCGCTATTTTTTTAAAAAACATTTATTCTTTGGCTGTAATTTCATGATATAATTTAATTCTCCAGAAAAAATTGTAGAAAAAACGGAAATTTCTCGGAAGAAAAAAAAAAAAAAAGTGGAAATCCGCGTAAGAGTTTCACCCCTGAAATTAGAAAGGTACAGTAAATATGTAGACCTACTGTTGAATATCTAAACATTGCTGTATATTAAGAGATGCTAAATTGTAACAAGATTCCATTCCAGCAAGAAAATCAGCACAATCATTTTTTCCATGTTTTACAGACAGATCTAGAGGTTTTAAACCATGTTCATTCTTGGCCTTTAAGCTTCCAATGTGGAATATCAAAACCTGTAAAATAAACTGCCATTTAATACAAAAACAACCATTACATATTTATTTCTTTATCTCAAGTACAAGTGCAGAACATTAAAGTGGCAAATTTATAAATTGGAACTTTAAGAAAATATAAAAACAATAATACAATTAATACTTTAAAAATACAAAGTAACTTTGAACCTAGATGGATTAAATGTAGTGGTAAATTTTTAAAACAATTATTGAACATTGATTCTCCAACTCAAAGGTGTGACCCAAAAATGTAAGCTTTTATTCCTATTAACTTAATTTGTAAGACTAATTTCAAGTCAATATTTAAAACTAATTTATGTCATTTCACGGAAAGATTGCATTACACTCAAAGCAATATTGGAGCAGAAATAATGAATATTTTAGCACATCATTTAAATTAGTTAATAGATTGAGAATTTCTAATCTTCTATTGATGATTATTTCTTAATTATTTTCAAAACTTTATGAACAATTTGTAACATGAAGATTAAATGGGTTATAGTACCTTTACACAATTTATGTGACCATATTTAGCAGCAAGATGTAAAGCTGTATTTCCCTCTGAGTCAACAATGTTTCCATCAAGGTCTTGTGATGACATATAGTTGAGAAGCCATTCTACTAGTGCATACTAAAACAAGAAAATTATGAAATCTAATTTTAGAGTAAATAAAATATATTTTTCATGATTCATATATTATTTATTTGTTTCATGATTTAAATCTTATTATTCTATTAATAATAAAAAACATTCATTAGGCTACAATATTGTAATTTGTTGAAATCTCTCTGTATTAAAAAAAAGTTACCACCATCGCAGGATTGAAAACTGTGTTGTTGGCGAGAGTAAGCGAGCAGGGGGCGAAGCCCCCTAGTCACCTAAAATATACTAGTTTAAGCAAATAAATGTCATTTCTTTTACAAGTTAGACAAACTCTCTATATTACAAAAAAAGTTACCGTCACAATGTTAAAAACTTGTTTTTCCGCTCGATTCTTGGATGGTTTTCAAAAGTATGGATCAGAAAATTACGAAACTAACATGGTTTGTTCCTCATCGTGTTCCCTGGACAAATTTGAAGATTTTTTCTGATGCAGCTATTAGTTTAGGGTTTATTAAGTGTCAAAATTGAAAAAGCGAAATTTCTAACACGAGTGAGCAAAAGATGTACAAAATTTCAGTCTTCAGTAGTGATTTTTTAGAGCACCTCTAAATGTAAATCTTAGCAGCCCGTCAAGTTTATTTAAAAATTTGAGTTTGGTTCCTGATAACAATTTTTTGAAATTCAGGAAGAATCATTAAAAAACATCATTTTAACATAATTTTGTTTTGTCTGGGTCAGGATCCTTCCGAATGACAACCTATTTCCTAATTTTTTTTTTTTAATTTTAAATATATTTTTGTTTTTGAAATTATATTGCTTAACTTGGAATATATCTGCAGCTTCAGACCACTTGTGAAATTTAAATTACTCACCTTAGTAATTACAGGGCTCCTAACAGGTTTAAAGGTCTAAAAAGGTGACAAAAGTGACTAATTTAACCAAAAAGTGACTAATCAAGCACAAAAAGGTGACAAAAAGTGACTAATCGAGCAAAAAAAAAAGTGACAAATAACAATAATGCTAACTATATTCAAGTATAAAGATAGAAAATAAAAAGATCCTCCCCTATCATTTCTTTTTCTTTCTTTGGAAGGTTATTTTCATTTTCTTCATTTAAAAAGTACATCATTTTAAAATATTAACATAAAAATAAAAAAATCGTAATGTTGATTTTTTAATTTGCTCATTTTTGACATGGCTTCTAGAATTTCTTCCTTTTCTTTGAAAGATTACGTCTCTTTTTTTTTTGTTGAAAAAGTCTGAAATTATTTTTGTCTTTTTCTTCTCAATAGAAGAATGTGCATTCTTTAAAGTCTGTCTTTGCTGACCAGCATCATCTGAGACTTTTGCTGCTCTTTCAATCATTGCCTGAACAAGTGCAGCTTCCTTAAAAACTTTATTTTTCATCGACTTCTTGAGCCTATCATTGGCTTCCTTTAATAATTTTGAAGCACTATCCAATATCTCATTCTCTTCCTTAAGCATAATTTTAAGTTTTCGTTCGTCTTCTTCTATCACCTTTCTGTTCTTTGCCAGCTGCTTTAAATTTTTTTTCTCTGCTCCCAGTCTATCTTTTTCTTTACTGTCCTTCTCAAATTTTTCTTGTGCCTCATGTTTTATATCTTACTAGGGGTTCCGCCCCCTGCTCGCTTACGCTTGCCAACCCCAGGGAATTGCTACGCAATCCCATTTGGCTTGCTTCGTAAACCAACATTACTTTCGCAGAATGCATCTCCTGAACAGCGAAACTATCTGAATAATTCGTATAATCCTGATTTGACTTTCCGGTCCATGACGTCACAGCAAGGGCTTCGCCCTCTGATCACAGACCCCCCAGGGATTGCCATGTAATCCTGTTTGGTTTGCAAAGCAAACCAATACTTTTGCAAGTGATTTCACTCTTTTTTACTTTAACACTTAATGCACCCTAAACTAATAGCCGCATCAGTAAAAAACCTTTTGCATCTTGTTCCCTGTACAATTTTAAGTAATCTGTGTTAATTTCCTAACTTTACGTTCTGTACTTTGTACTTTCTCCTTAAACCTTTTGAGAACGAAGTGAAAAAAGC
This sequence comes from Metellina segmentata, assembly GCA_947359465.1. Classification (NCBI taxonomy): domain Eukaryota; kingdom Metazoa; phylum Arthropoda; class Arachnida; order Araneae; family Tetragnathidae; genus Metellina; species Metellina segmentata. Next base: position 67,378,510 of record OX375873.1, on the reverse strand, counting down.
GAACCCTTTTCCCCGCCAAATAAAAATAAATGATTTTTATGGCAATTGTTGCTACGATAAATTTAATATCTGGCAAACCCGATAGTCAAAAATACAACCTACAACTGCGTGCAAAACCTGCTATGCGAACTAAAAAATACAAAATTTGTGTGACCAACTTTGCATCGAATTTATTTATGAACCAATTTTTTAAATAATTGTACCATAAGAAAGAGTGTAATGTAATGCATTCAGTGATGTTCTCAAATTTAAAACTGAAATTTTCAACAACAAATTTTCATGACAAACAAATTTTCAACTTTGTATCATGTTTGGCTTCTTTATTGGAATGTAGTCAAGGAAATACCTTCGCTCTGCAATTCAATGTTCAAGCAACCTTTCAGCAGTTGGTTTTAGGCTTAGCCACCTGCTTGAACAATGACTTGATGAAATGGTGAGTAGGAAGTTTTATCTTCTTGAATTTGTTTGTATGTTGACCAACGCTTAGGCCACTGATTAAAAAATCTGTGAATACCAAAAACTAGTTAAGACACATCTTCCCTTAACTCTTGTAGACCTTTAACAAAAGCATTACGTATTGTGTGAATATTACATGTCTCAATGTTAATTAGTTCTTTTTTTTTTAGGGTAGAAAGTAATGAGTCATTAATCTTTTTAAAAACTGACTTTCACTAAAGAAAACCCTCAAGAATTTGTAATAATCAACTTCGATGATAACAGAGAATGATTTTCAATTTGTTCGCAACGCTCCTTCAATATGTAACCCTCTAGATACAAAGACGGCCGAAATTTTTGCAATCTCTGGTTACGGAGGGGTTTGGAATCTTTCAGATCTCAAGCTCCTGAAGAAACGGCTGAAGTCCATTAAGATTTCCATGCCCTCATTTCTGTGCCACAAAGAGAGCAGAATGGGAATAGCCTCTGTTCCGTAGACAGGAATGTCGGAGTTCTCGATGGGGAGCTTTGAGCACTTAGAATGTGTAAGAGGTTGATAATCTATCCCCTTAAAAACTTTGCCGAAGACACCTTCGAGTGTAAATTATCATTCATATTGAAGATTCCCCCATCATTTCAGTGTTTACCCTGACGTATCTATACCTTCGAGACATACTCAGACCCACAATAGAAACTGCAACATGTGATGACAAAGGTACTAAACGCATTACATCTCCTCCTGGATTAACGTTGAGTTAATATCAGCTTGATCCGTCCGGCCTCTTGACCTCTCCATTCTCGTCTTATTCCAGAATCCGAAAATAAAACGGGTCTGTTGAGACCGCCCTCAAATCTGTGTATGGAGGATGTTATCCCCCCTTTTAAGTGACCACTGGCATTGATCACCATTTACGAGCTAGAGTTACTCCTATTGTTCGACCCTGTCGACCGGTGATATCTATCTTGTGCCAAATGATACGCCATACAATACTATGAAAAGAAAACGTTAGTCGTAAATGCCACTCAAGTTATGTAATTAGGTAAGAGGGGTCGGACATGCAGATGGCCCTGCTTCCCTTAAACTAGGTTAGTAGTAGATAGTAAATAAAAATATTTAAACATCTAAATTCTCCCTTCTCCGGAGCACGGTTGTCGTGACAGTCGCTTCAACAGAGCCATCTGGAAAATGTTTCTATCATCGGAAAGTTCTGGTGGCAGTGACACCAAGTAAATTTTCCTCCTGTACAAACCCGTTTAAGCCCAGCGATTTTGTTTTCGCATAGTGTGTATTAAGGAATTTTAATTACTTTCCTTTAGATAGAGAGAGGTCAATACTAATAGTTTGTTCAAGCATCAAAATAACTTAAAACGTTCCCTCACCTTTTTTAACGTTAGGCGCACTGCATGCATCAGCGGGAAAAAATTAGGTGTGCAATTTTATTTTCATGTGCACTGTGCACCCCGGTATTTCGAGCCCTGGGTTAAATTAATAAAATGCAATTTTATTGAATGTATGTAAAGAGTATTTTAATAAAACAAAATTAATTTGAAAATAATAATTTAAGCTGACGATGGAAACGGATTGAGCATACCATAAAAAAAGCAAAGTAAAGTTTAAGCACAATCTGCCGTTGAGTATGTCAAGATACAAAGAGAAAAAAATTATAAAGCAGAGAAAAAATTATTTGTTTTCGGTCAGCTAGCACCCTGATTTATGTTTTTGCGTTGAAACTCGCTGTGACGTCAGAGAGCACATAAATGTCATTTTTTTACAATTTAAGACTAAATCTCTCTATATTAAAAAAAGTTACTGCAGCCGCAGTAGGATTGAAAACTTGTTCTTTCTGCTCTATTCTCAGACGGATTCCTGAGAAAGTACAGATCTCAAGAATTATCTCCCTTCTTAATTACAATAGTAAAACTGTTTGTTCTTAAGGTTATGTTATGGTGTAAGGTTTTATGGTAATTAAGATTTTGAAATACCCTCTTAACACTCTCTAGCCACTAGATAACATTCTTTAATCTCTTTGGACGTCTTAAGAACAAATCTTTAAAGTCTTAATGTTTCATTGAATAATGTACTTTTGAGTCCACAAATCTTTCTACTGCAAAATTCATTTTTATCAATGATTAGGGTTGAAATTGATGTTATTGTTGAATCAACACAATGTTATAATTTTAATTTAAAAATAAATTTGTTGCACAACAATATGCAACATTTTTACATACTTGCCCATATCTGGCAGCAATATGCAAGAGTGAACGAGAATTTGCTTGTGGTAGAAGTTGAGATTTGCTTACAGTATTATGAATGAGCCATTGTACTGCAAGAATGCTGCCATGCTGAAATACATAAATAGTTAGCTTACGAATATAAAAACATCAAAGAAAGAGACAAGTTTAAAATTTTAACTGAAAATATGATATTGTCAGTGACAGTCTAAACTACTTGAATCTATCAAATGTCTTGATATCATTATCAGTTGAAAACCATTTTTATAATATTTCTTGTCAAAAATATTGTTCATGAGTATGTGTATGACATTAAACAGTTTAACTTGGGTTATAAATAGAATCAATGTTCTAATTAAGTACTCTAGGGCCAATGTAAATGCTGTTTCCTTCCAAGAACTGCTAAGCATTTTATTCCCAAACTGAGAATTCTAAACTTGAGTACAATTCAAAATCTGTTAAGCCAGTCAGGTTCCAGAGAAAAACAGATTTTATTACAGAAAAAAAAATAATATAAATTGTAGATAAGAATGAAAATAAAAACCTCGTCCACTTGATTAGTTGAAATCAAGTGGACGAGGAAACAAAACAAGAAAAATTGCTAATTTATATGGTTCAGTATCCATACAATACAGGCGAAGGTTTCGTTAGAATTGCTGAAACCACAAGCCTAAAAAGTACTACAATGTGAAAAACTGCTGAAAAGAAGTTTGTAAAAATTTGTTTTACTTCTGAGCAGTGTTTAATTAAAATTTTGTTATGAATGCAAAGAATAAAATGAATACTCATAGTAAATCACTAGTTTGTGCTTGATAAAAGCACGCAACGTGTTTTAAAGCAAAATAAATATTGGATTAATCTTTTCCTATCTTGTAGAACCATGTAGCTAGAAATTGGTATCAACAAAGAAAATACATGTATTAATTTAAGATTTTTTTATAACTAAAACTAAATTAGGCCAGGATATTGAAGCTGATAGAAACAAAAAACATTAGGTATGGCAATGTGTACTTGTTTTTCCATCTCTAATTTACATTAATCCTGACTCAAAAGTAAAAGTTTTAACAAAATTGTTTCTCTTCTTAGAAGTTTCTAAACAAAATTCTGGAAGTTAAAATTAATAAGGAATTAATTACATAAGACCTTTATGCTCATATGTCAGTATTGAATAAATGTTCACTGAAGTTAATTGTTCATTGCATTAATTTATAAAATGTTAAAACAAAACAATCATTAATAAAACCAAATTTTTAGCAAACCAATACACATTTCTAAATTTCTAAGTGATTATGTATACATTTCAAGTATTCAAAACAAACTTACTTTAATAGCAAGAGCAGCAGGTGAAAAGCCATTTTTATTTTCATCTTTTAAAGCATCTGTATGATGTAGATTGTGGGTACACAGCCAATTTAGAGCTTCAAAGTTATTATGCACAGCACAAATATGCCACAAGTTATTTCCATGATCATCTGATAAGTTTCTAACTAAAGCGGGATCAATATCTCGCAAACTAGATTTCTGTAAAACAGAAGTTTTGTATTTACTTTTCATTTTATTCAATAAAAACCTTTTAATTTTGTGACATCAACAAATGTAAAAGAAATGTATATAGAACTATGAAATGTAGCACATTTATTGAGAAAAGGTTCACAAATTTATTAAAAGTACATTTCTAAATGCTTTAAAAAATATATATATTTAAATTTATTAATTTGATTTGATAGAACGAGCAGCTAACAAAAGAATCTGTTCCTCTGCATCATTCTAAAAAGCATCTATAATGCAAATCATACCATATATCAGGGGTAAAAACAGTCAAAATGTAAAAAAAGAGGAAAATATATGTTGCATAATCAAAACCCCATCCGCCAAACCACCTGCACAGTGGCAACACTCGTAGCGACGCCAGCGCCATGGAGCGCAGGTGCATAAGAGAGCAGAGTAGTGAAGAGCGAAGTCACCAACAGCGAAGCTCTCATCGATGTTTCTGTTCTAATGTGTCTTGTAGTTAGGCTTAAGAGCCTAAAGTTGTATGCTAAACCTGAGAATATATAGTTATTGTTAGAACCTGACTTGTTCTTGTCTTCATACATCAACACACTAGACAACCCAAACCAGAACATGGGGGCTCAACCGGTTCTGAACTTTTTTGAGAAATGAAATGAACAGCTCTTGGACTAACAGCAACGAATGGAAATTCTACAGCCAAACCAAAGCTAGAGGTCAATTACCCCGCCTCAACGATCGAGTCCAGTGCAACTGTGAAGCAACTATAAGCGCAGGCCAATTCCCCTGCCTCAACTAACGTGTCCAGTCAACAGTCAAGCAGACAACAACGCAGAGAAAACGGAAGCAAGAGGCCAATTACCCCGCCTCAACGAACGAGTCCAGTGCAACTGTGAAGCAACTAAAAGCGCAGGCCAATTCCCCCGCCTCAACTAACGTGTCCAGTCAAGAGTTGAGCAAACAACAACGCAGAGAAAACGGAAGCAAGAGTCCAATTTCCCCGCCTCAACGAAAGTGTCCAGTGCAGCTCACCGACGTGCAAAACAGAAGCAATACGCCAAACTCCCCGCCTCAACGAAAGTGTCCAGTGCAGCTCACCGACATGTAAAACAGAAGCAATATGCCAAACTCCCCGCCTCAACGAAAGTGTCCAGTCCAGCCTACCGACGTGCCAAAACGGAAGCAGTAGGACAAACTCCCCGCCTAAACGAAAGTGTCCAGTGCAACTCACCGATATGCCAAAACGGAAGCAAAATGGCCAATCTCACCGCCACAATGAAAGTGACCAGTGCAACGGTCAAATCGACGACGGTGCCAAAACAAAAGCCAAACAAGAATCTAAGGTGGGACCAAACCTTTATTTTAAGCATGTATAAAAATACGAAGAAAGAAGACCTCATAAAGGTTGTTCAAGAAATTGATGAAATTGTACCGGAAGGTGCCACTATAATCAAACTAAAAGAAATTATTGAAAAAAATGATACGTTCAAACAAGACCCAGAATTTATAAAAGATTTAATGAGTTCAATCGTCGAAGAAAGAAAGGCTAAAGAAGCAGAAACCGAGAAACTTAAGTTAGCAGAAACCGAGAAACTTAAGTTAGCAGAAACCGAGAAACTTAAGTTAGTAGAAATCGAGAAACTTAACACAAATACTCGAAAACCGAGAAATCGAGAAACTTAAGTTAGCACAAATTGAACGAGAACTCGAATTACCTGCTATAAGAAATAATGCAGGAGCAAACCAATCTCCTATCGGAAACAATACTAGAATGAACGACACACCACCGCCGAACATAGAAAGTTATATAAAAAGTGTTAAAACGCTAAGTATGCCAGTCCCAACTAAGGCAGAAAATTACAATCGATTTTTCCATTCACTCGAACGTGCCTTTGAAACAAAAAACGTACCACAAGAATATAAATCCGAAATATTAATTAACATTCTTCAAGAAAAAGCTTCCAATATCCTCCTATACGTTCCAGAAAATGAACTGAAAAACTACCAACAGGTCAAAGCTACCGTACTAAAAGAATTCGAACCAACGTCACAAGAATGTCTCGCTAATTTCCGTAGATGTCAAAGATTTCCTAATGAAACGCATACTCAATTTGCAGCAAGATTAACTAGAGCATTCGAATATTATTGCAGACTTCGAGATGTCAATGACTTTAAATCTGTATGTGAACTAATGGTTTCGGACAAACTTTATACTACTTTAGAAAGGGATACACAATCACATATTTCAATTTGCTCTGGCGAAAATTGGTTTAGACCACCACAACTCGCAAAAGAATGTGACATTTACTTCGCTTCAAAGCGCAAATCACTCAGTGACATACACACACGCCAACCGACTTTCGAAAACCATTATAGACAAACACCACACGAACAGTTTCGAAGACAAAACAACCCTACGCGACGATTTTACAACCGAAACTCACCTAGACCAGATAATTCAAGATTTAATCTCAACAACCCAGTAAATGAAATCGGAAGCCACAAACCACAGAAACGAAAGGAATGCGTCAATACATTACAATACGAAAACATTTTGGTTATCGGAGAAAAATTTAATACCCTCATCGATAATGGAACCGTAATATGCTGTATGAAAGAATCACACCTCTCCCCAGAAACGAAATACGAAAGTTCCATTACATTACGAGGAGCGTTCAGTAATTATCAAGACGCAAAAGTAACAAATCTTTCTTTAGCATTACCCAACAACCCTACAACAATTCCCGTAGCGGTTTGCAAAAATTTATGTGAGGACTTCATTATTCCCCCAAACATATTCGACAGTCTAAAAAAAGAACCCCAGCGAATCCACAAAAGTACAGCTGACAACGAATGTATAAAAAAACAAAACGATAAATCGCAGCCGAAAGAACAACAAAACAGTAGACTAAACGCACCCCTCGACGCCTGTGATAATTTGTTTTTATTCAACATCGAACTAGATGCGTCTTTACAGGAAGTCGATACTTTGCACATCCGCGATTTGAATTTGAGGAATGAGCTCCAAAGTTTGATAAATTCATATACACCGAATAAATCCAAACAAACCAATTTGGAAATGAAAATAATTTTTTCGGATGATATTCCTACTGCGCAGCGACCACGCGGTTAGCGGAAATTGAAAAGCAGGAAGTTAACAGACAAATATCGAAATGGTTACACGATGGAATAATTAGAGAGCAATTCAGATTATTCATCGCCAATAGTGTTAGTTAAAAAAGCAGATACTACAGACTACGGACTTGAATTTAATTTTAAAAAATGCAATTTCCTGCAATGGAAAATAACTTTTCTAGGACATATACTAGAGAAAGGTACAATACGTCCCTCTGAAGCCAAAACAAAAGCGGTACTGAATTTTCCTGAGCCCAAAACAATTAAACATGTCCAATCCTTTTTAGGGCTAAGTTCATATTTTCGAAAATTCATCAAAGGTTTTGCAATAATAGCCAGACCTCTTAGTGACCTTTTACGGGACAAAGTGCCATTTCACTTTGATCACGAGCAGAAACTTGCTTTCCTTGCTTTGAAGCAAGCCCTGTCATCAGAGCCCATACTTAAACTTTACGAACAAGGAGCACCATTACAACTGCATTGCGATGCAAGCTCGAAAGGCTTTGGGGCTAAACTTTTACAAATGGATTCAGATAAAAATTTTCATCCAATACACTATATGAGTCGTAAAACTTCCCCTCAAGAGGAAAAAAATTCAAGTTACGAATTAGAAGTGTCAGCGATAGTTGAAGCCCTTAAAAAGTTCCGACATTATTTAGTAGGAACAAAATTTAAAATTTTTACTGATTGTCAGGCGTTTCAAAAAACAATGTCTAAAAAGGATATCCCACCGAAATAGCGAGATGGGTCCTTTTCTTAGCAGATTTTGACTACGAAATACTCCATAGACCAGCTAAACAAATGCGTCAATTCGATGCCCTAAGTCGTTACCCAGTTTTGGTAATACAACATGATGAGCTAACACAAAAAATCAAAGATGCACAAACAAAAGACGGGTTTACACAAAGTATCAAACAACTGCTTAAACAGTCTTCAATTTCAGAGTACACATTAAAACATGACGTCCTGTATAAAATGGTCAATGATCAAGAATTTTTAGTAGTTCCACAAGACATGCAGAAACACATTGTTCAGCTTGAACACTCGAAAGGCCATTTTGGTATAAACAAAACTGAAAATTTGGTGAAACAACAATTCTTTTTTCCCAACATAAGGAAAGTGGTTGAGACTGTCATTTCCAATTGTGTGCAATGCATACTATCATCTAAAAAATCAGGCAAACAAGAAGGGTTACTACATCCTATCCCAAAGGGAGATGTATCACTTGACACTTATCACATTGATTTTCTAGGACCACTGCCATCAACACATAAAAACTACAAATACATAGACTGTCGTTGATGCCTTTACCAAATTTCTTTGGATATATCCGGTAAAATCTACTTCATCACATGACGCGTTAGAAAAATTAAGACAGCAACAAGACACATTTGGGAACCCATCGAGAATTATTTCTGATAAAGGCTCAGCTTTTACATCAGCAGATTTTCAAAAATATTGCCAAGAAGAAAATATCACACACATTCCAATACCAACAGGTGTATGTAGGTTTGGTTTGGTGGTTTTTTATAGCGCAAGGGCCAGAACTGGCCAAACGTTGTCTAAATTAAAAGGTCTAAACCTTTAACGACGAGATACAGGTGTATGTAGAGGTAATGGACAGGTGGAAAAGCTTCATGCGACAATAATCTCAGTTTTAACGAAACTTTCAATTGAAGACCCCACCAAATGGTTCAAGCACACATCCACAGTGCAACGGGTCATCAACATCAACCAAATACACCCCATTTGAACTTTTGACGGGAATTAAAATGAAAAACAAGGATGACGTTAAAATTAAGGAGGCACTTCAAGATGAATACATACAGATATCGCTACAAAATGTCCAACAACTACGTGAGGAAGCTAAGGCTAACATTTTGAAACTGCAGCAACAAAGTAAACAACAATACGGCAAGCGACGAAAGCAGCACAAACATATGGTGTAGGCGACAAAGTTGCTATCAAGCGCGAACCCAATTTGGAGTCGGACTAAAGCTTCGACCACGGTTCTTCGGACCATACCAAGTGGTGAAAGTTAGACCTAATCACAGGTATGATGTGGAAAAAGTGGGAATCCATGAAGGTCCACGTGTTACTTCAACCAGTGCAGATTTTATGAAACCTTGGGAGAAGACTTAGTTCCCCCCCCCTCTTTCTCTCATTTCATGTGAAGATTTCCTGAATGAACAATTTCAGAAAGCGTTTTGTGTCTGCAAGATAGATTTTGTAAATATTTGTTTTCCCTTTTCCTGTCTTTTTCTTTTGATTATTTTTCAGATCCTCAATTCACAGCAAAGGTCGGCAGACCGACCAGTCAGGATGGACGAGTGTTGCATAGTCAAAACCCCATCCGCCAAACCACCTGCACAGTGGCGACACTCGTAGCGACGCCAGCGCCACGGAGCGCAGGTGCATAAGAGAGCAGAGTAGTGAAGAGCGAAGTCGCCAACAGCGAAGGTCTCATCGATGTTTACGTTCTAATGTGTCTTGTAGTTAGGCTTAAGAGCCTAAAGTTGTATGCTAAACCTGAGAATATATAGTTATTGTTAGAACCTGACTTGTTCTTGTCTTCATACATAAACACCCTAGACAACCCGAACCAGAACATATATGCAGTGTTACTTTGAGCTACAAAAATAGCCAAATAAGAATAGTGTATTTATGTACTAATGTGTGTACAGAACAGTGGTGTAGCCAGAAATTTTTTCTGAGGGGGGGGGAGGCAAATGTAGTCTGATAAAACCCAATAAAGTCCACTAAAAACAATAAAATTTGTATTTGGAAGTAGGGAGGTTAGCCCATAACCTACCATGGCTGTGCCACTAGTACAGAATACTAGAATATGTATTTATGACAAGTATGTATTTTTATAATTCAAAAGCTCTTCATTCAATTTTTCCTTTGCATCTTTTCAAACATACTTTTAAAAGGATATCACACTTTTCTGAATTTTTTTTATAGTTATTCTTTGGCTGTAATTCCACGATGTAGTTTAATTCTAAAGAAAAAAATTGTAGAAAAAGGGGAACTTCTCAGAAGAAAAAGAAAGCGGAAATCCTCGTAAATGTGGAAGATTTTCACCCCTGATATATACAAGATATCAACAATCAATCTAAAATTAATGTATTCCCTTTTCATTCCTTGATATTCATAATAGTTGGCTGGTTCAATTAATTATATCCCTGAAGCTATTCAAGTGATACAAACTAATGTTTCAATTTGTTTTCCCAAAGATATTGCCATACACTTTTCAATACTAACAGCAAAAAATGCTGATCATATTCCCCAGCCTCTTTTATCTACTTTTATGAATCTTGGATAGATACTTTTATCATCTATCTGAACATGCTGCAGAAGTGTCTATTCTTTTTTGAGGTCCTATTATTATGGGTATATAATTGCTCTATAAGATGGCACAGAAACTTTAATTATTTTTTGGTTGGTAACAGTTAATTTTTGGGTATTAAAAAAAAAACTGTTCTCCAGTTGAGTTAAATATTTCAGTTTCCCATGAGTCCAACAAAAAACGTTAATTTATATTTGCAACCCCATATTAGGAACGAAACACATCCATGCTCTATAGAGTGGGAATAGTGTTTAGGAAATGATTCCCTTTTAGGAATCTTCTGATAAACAAATCATCAGCCATCATTTGGACAAACATTGAATTTCTTTTTTTTAACTAAAAAAATGCCTTGTTTTTGGTGGTAAACACCAATGATATGTTTATCAGAACCTAAAAGGGAACCACTTCCTCAGAACACTATCCCCACTCTTGAGCATGAAAATGTTTCTGTGCTTGTAGGGATTTGGAAATTCAGCTTTTATTAAAAAACCATGGGAGTGAAATATTAACTCAAGCAAATATCACATTGTTAAAAGGTGCACGGAATATGGATTTTTGAGTCAAATTTTGTGTCTATTGATACCCTTATCTATAGGGAGAGAAGAGATAAAAAGCAAAAACAGTAAAATGTATCACATTAAACAGCAACTATACAACCAACAAAATCTCAGGATCCAAAGAGGCTATAAACTATGGTCCTAGCAGCAAAAAGTGGTAAAAAAGAAAGATATTCAGAGCACAGATCATGCAAACGTAGGAATAGAAACTAGGTATAGAAAGTCTTTTACAAGCAAAATTTAATTCAACAAAATTTGCTTTAAATGTCAAATTAACAAAATTCACTCTTTAAAGTTATGGGACTGCTTTTAGTCTACTATGTATCTAAACATGTACTTTGTTATTTCTATAGAAGTTAAGTTCCTTTTGTTATCTATTAGTTTTGGACTCTTGAAATCTCTCTTCATGGTGCGTACTGAATTTTGAAAACCAATGTACATCAAAGCCAGCTTGGGAAGCAAATGAATGGTTTTATTAAACAATGTCAAAGCTTAGGATTGCACTTAACACAAAGTAATTATTGATGATAACCTTTTTTGTAAAATTGTGCACATAGAAAACATTCAACTATCTCAGCTTCACTTTTGAAATATCTTATCCATTTCTAATCCGATGCATGCAAGTCTCATGTATGCGAGTTTTCATTATAACAATAGGGCATCACTTGATTTAAGGCAAGCACATAAATTTGTTTTGTGGAAATTATTGCTTCCATGGAACTAAATTCGTGAATGTGGATTGATCTATAAAGTGACAAGTTCAAATTGTAAAATAACATTTTTAGACTGGAAACCATGTTTTCAAATTAAAAGCCAAAACTCGGGAGCTAAGTAATACATAACAAAAGCATATAAACTAGATTAACTTGAATTAATATAACAAAGCACGCAATACATCGAAAAATTGAAAATGAGGACACAATTTATATAAGTATTCAGTCACTGTTAAAACTATACAGGAAAAATCGAGAAGAACTAAGTCTATTTATTATCTTTCGAAACAATTGATACTTTTTATTGAGGATATTAGATAAATAACAGTTAAAATATAACAACATTGTTGTATATTTGATTCTATCTTGCAGATATGCATATTGACTATCAAAGAGCAAGGAAATACTTACCAATATATCTAGATCACCTTTCTTAGAAGCAGCAAATGCATCTTGAATCCAATCTGGAACAGAGGATTTTGATCTATTTCGAAACAAGGATGTTGATTTTGGGTAAATCTTACTATGTGGATCTGCTATTGTTAGCAAGCTTTTTGATTTCACTTTGGGAGTAAGTTCTATTTTATTATGCTTGAGAGGAGTCCAATGTACGGGAGCATCTTTCACTTCACTGTCTGAAAAACAGAGGCGAAAAGCATCATCATCATTTACTTTATCTCGAACAGGCCATCGATTCCGGTGTTCTTCCTGCACAACATTAGATGCAACTGCTTTGCGCAGATATTTTAATGTTCTTTTTAAAGAATTACATGGCAAAGTACCATCATAATAGGGTTGAGAATGATAGTTAAGAGATTCATTTCGAATTCTTGGTGGAGAAACAAAGGCAGATCTCTCAGTTGATAACTTAGGAATGGTATTTGAAAGAGGAACAAAGGTATTGGAACTTATTCCACTATCTCGTTTGAATGTAGCAGGGCGGATAGGCCTAGTCCTAGGTTTATGCAGATATCGATTCAAAACAGCAGATTCACTGACAGTGGAGGAAAACCCTCCTTCATCTTCTCTATCAGTTGCACCTGAAGCTAATTCACTGAGAGTGTCAATTATAGAAACAGTTTTCACTTTTCCAGAATTCCTCACATGATTCCTAGGCACCTTGAGAGGAATGTCATAGTAGTTCAGAAGGCACAGTTCATTATCATCCAAAATAAACTCCTCAAGCATTTTATTGTCTTGGTAGCATCTATTTGATACATTATCAGACCATGAAGACTTTTTTTCATAAGGCAAAGTATTCCTGTTGAATGTTTTAGGATAACTGCCGTTTTTCCTTTGAGGTTCCTAGGGAAAAAGTATTAATCAAAATGTGGCTAGTTAATACTGTTTTAGAAATAAAAAGGATTTTCATCAAAAAGTGGTTTAAAGATGTTAAAAATATTGACTACTATATTGAATATATTGCCTTTAAACCAGGCCTTGAAATACATTTTTTAATACCGGTGCACCTTGTGCACCTAAGTTTTTAAATTAGGTGCACAGGTTATATTTTAAGTGCACATTTAAAAAAACGTAATTTAAGAGCATTAAAATAATGTAAACTACTTTATTAGTTGGGTATGTTTAGATAGGTTAGTAGTAGATAGTAAATAAAAATATTTAAACACCTAAATTCTCCGGCATACGGCTGTCACTTCAACAGAGCCTTCTGGAAAATGTTTCGATCAACGGAAATTTTTGTTGGCAGTGGCACAAGTAAACCTCCTGTATAAACCCATTACGGCCCAGCGATTTCGTTTTCGCATAGTGTGTATTTAGGAATTTCAATTACGTTCCTTTAGATAGAGAAAGATCGATACTAATAGTTTGGCAAGCATAAAAAGTAACATAAAACATGTTATCTCCTCCTTTAACGTTAGGTACACGGCGTGCACCTAGCGGGAAAAAATTGGGTGCACAATTTTATTTTCATGTGCACAGTTCACCTGAGTATTTTGAGCTCTGCTTTAAACAATATAAAAATAAGGATTAAAAACCATATAAACCAAAGGATTGTCTTTTTTACCAGTCTTTATGGGCAAGGCTGAAAGATAATTCTCAACCATAAATTGGAAATCTCCATCTCTAGAAAATATATACTATTATAAAAGGAAGTGTTTGTTTGTCTGCATGTACACATTGTAATGACGAATCTATGGCACTTACAGTAATAAAATTTAAACACACAGATAGTCCAAATTTTTTGCAATTTTTGGGTTGCACCTAATTTTAAAATTCAATCTAGAACATTTAAAAATGAACTCAATGGAATTTAATTATTGTTTTCTTTAGAAGGGCAACACCATGAAGAGATGGTAGATTCTAAATTTATTTTTCATCTGTTTTAGTTTGAATGCTTTCAGCTGAAGAAAAAAACAAAAACATTTTTGATTGGCATTGTTTAGTTCTTTTTTGTAAAATTGGGATCTTTAAAGATAGTTTAAAAATTTCAACGGATTTGAAATCTGCGGAAAATTTTACACCAGATAGATACCTTGTACGTTTGATTTTCTTTTAATAAATAATTTTTCAATTGAATAATTATATTTTTGCAAGAGATTATGACGTCACGCCGATTGGATCTCTTCGCAATTTGAATTTGGCCGCACTTGACAACGGTGTGATGACCACGCAGTGGCTAGTGTAAGATAAAACGAATGCATATATGCTTATCCATTGTAATAATTATTTCCATTTTAATTCAGAAACAGGGTTCAAAATTAGCTGCTGTTATTTGGATTTTGAATTTTAAAATTTCATTTCAATGAATGAAATTTCTGCTCTCTAGGAGCAAATTGGACAGATTAAAGTTGGTTCTTCATTTTAATAATCTATACTTTTAAACAGGTACAATGTTCAATGTCCTGGCCTTAATCCTCACGTTGTTTAAACACATCCATGAAATAAAGCAAAAACTGTACCCAAGTACAGGCAACTGAAGACAAATGTTTAAATGTTATCAACAAGTACTTTCTGCTCCTAATTGCTCTATTGGCATAGCTTGTCCATCTTCAGACCTTGACAGTAAAACTTCAAAGTCAATGCAATTTTAATTTTTCTAAATTTGTATAGAAGCCAACTTTTTGTTATGAATAATTAGCACATAACAGGACATTGGACAATCAGAAAAGGAAATGAAGTGCAGAGACAAGAGTCACCATTCTTATTTCAATTATGGCGATAATGTATAACAAGGGGGCAACAAATTCCTTAAAAAAAAGTTCCCCGATAGTGTCAAAAAAATTTCCCTGATTTTACAATTCTCTTAAGAAATGTTGTGATCTGTAATTGGTATCGATATACAGTACCCACACAACAATATTTTTAGATATTTAGGGTCAGATAGGGTAAAAGGATCATTCTGAACGAATATTTGTATTTTTTTCTCACCAGATATTTTAATTGTTATTGTAAGGGTTGCATGGAATAATGGAACTCTTACAATAGCTATTGAAAAAACTAGAGGGAAAAAATACATAATATTATGATTATGAACTTTTTACACTTGACCCTACATTATCCTCTATACATAATGTGACCATACGTCCCGTTGTCCCCAGGCACAGCTTTGGGACGCCGAAATGTCCCGTTTTCAGAAAGTGATCAACCCACAGTAACAATTTCAAAAAGAGGTGCAAAAATTTTAAAATATCCAACGGACCTCATTTTTTTGTAAGTACTTATTATAGATAATTCCGGAAAATCTTAAGCACAAACAATTGTTGCCATCGTTTTCACGGTCAACGATTTTTTATAGGGGAAGACTTTTTTCCCCCTTGTTTTGACAGAAGAAAACGAGATGATATTGGACTGAATGTTTCAATCAAGGGCTTGTAATCTCTTTAGGCGTCTAGAATTTTCTTGTTCCATTGTAAACATTGGAACACACATTGTTAAAGAAAAAATGTTGTTCACAAACACACATTCTTGTTCTTTTCAGTAATAAATAAAATCTGTAAAGAAATGTGTGTTTTCTTGAATACTCATATTATTACTCATTACTCATAAAATTAGTAGATGTCCAGTTTTGAGGAAAAAAATAAATGGTCATGTTATCTATGCATCAAAATCAAATGCAAAAAAAAACATAAAATTGGCACAGCTTCAGTTTACGTTTAAAACTGTGACAACGGTCTTGGCGCTATTTTTGGCGCACTTCTACTAGCGAGTTATGGCAGGTTAAGGCAACCCATCTGTAATACGATTATTACGATTTGTATGGCAAGCTCGGCCTTTAGACTACGGAAGGTACAGCAATTGTACTATGATCGCTATGTTGATGTTTGTTATGTGCACGTTCTTGACGAATCTATGACACTTACAGTTATGGGATTTGGCACAATGGTAGTCCGAATTATTTGCAATTTTTGTACGAAGCCCGAATTTTAATATTCAATCTAGAACATTTTAAAATTAATTTAATGGCATATTAATTCGATATTGCTTTCCTTAGAATGGCAACATAAAAGTTCAGACTCTAAATTTATTTTTTCCGTGTTTTCGTTTGAACGCTTTCATTGGAAGAACAAATCAAATAAAAAGTTTTAACTGGAGATTTGTAGTTCTTTTGTCTATCTGCTAGATCGTTAAAGATACAGTAAAAATTTCAGCGGTTTTGAAATCTGCGGAAAATTTTACAATAGAACGATTCCTAAAAATATGATTTTGTGTCAATAAATAATTTTTAAATTGTAACTTTATATTTTTTGCAATAAAAACGCCGCTGCGAAGAATGACATTCGTTTTGTTCCAGATTAGGGGAATCACGGTTTCCATTTCCTGCGTTCAAACGATTCCACGGCGAAGGAAAGCAAAACAAAGAAAAAACATTTTGACTGACATTGTTTAGTTATTTTTTGTGAAATCGGGATCGTTAATGACAGATAAATTTTACACCAGATACCTTATACATTTGATTTTGTTTTAATAAATAATTTTTCAGTAAAATATTTATATTTTCGCAAGAGATTGTGACGTCACGCCAATTAGATCTCTTCGCAATTCGAATTTGACCGCAATCACCGGAAGTAAGTGAGCAGAGGTCACACCTGACACCACGAAAAGAACTGTCACGGGAAACGCCGTCCTGCCCACGCACACAGTGGCTAGTCTCTCTATATTAAAATCGGGACATTTTTGTTACTTTTTTTTAAACTGCCGTATCTATATCTTATTACTATTAGTTTTTAATTTTTAAAATATCGAAGTATACCTCAGAATGTACTCTTTCTTACGGTACTATTATTTTTTAAATCGGTTAATAATTAAATTGGATGCGATCAAAAGTTGGTGATACAAAATTCGGAATCTTTGGATATTTTCGCTTCTTTTTGTCACAACAGTTATATCTACAGAAAAAAACATTATTTTTTAACTTTGAGAACATCACTGAATACATTACATTACACTCTTTCTTATGGTACAATTATTTTTTAAATTGGTTAATAAATAAAATCGATGCAATTAAAAGTGGGTCATACAATTTTCGGAACTTTCAGATCGTAATTTCCGATACAAAACTAAAACTGCCATATCTATATCGCATTACTATTAGTTTTTAATTTTTAAAATATCGCAGTATACCTCAGAATGTTCTCTTTTTTACAGTACAATTATTTTTAAAATTGGTTCATAAATAAATTGGATGCAATCAAAAGTTGGTGACACAAATTTCGTAATTTTTATTTCGCGGAGCAAATTTGCGGAGCATTGCATTCGCGGAGGGTTGTATTTTTTACTATCGGGTTTGCCAGATATCAAATTTATCGTAGCACCAATTGCCATGAAAACGATTTCTTTTTATTTGGCGAGGAAAAAGGCTCGCTTTTTTCCCTCTGTTTTCAGACGGTTTACCGAGAAAGTACAAAGTACAGATCGTAAAGTTTTTAGATTAACACGGTTTACTTAAAATTGTACAGGGAACAAGATGCAGAAGATTTTTTACTGATGCGGCTATTAGTTTAGGGTGCATTAAGTGTTAAAGTAAAAAAAAAGTCAAATCACTTGCGAAAGAGGTATTGGTTTGCGAAGCAAACCAAACGGGATTGCGTAGCAATCCCCGGGGGTTGGCGAGCAGGTTGAGAAGCCCTCGCTGTGACGTCATGGACCGGAAAGTGAAATTAGAATAATACAAATTGTTCAGATAGTTTCACTGTGCGAAAGGAATGTTGGTTTGCGAAGCAAACCAAATGGTATATGTAAAAGAAGTTGGTTTGCGAAGCAAACCAAATGGGATTGCATAGCAATCCCCGGGGGTTGGCGAGCGTAAGCGAGCAGGGGGCGGAGCCCCCTAGTATTCTACAAAGTTCTTTCAAAATCCGTCAAACTGTCGTTTGATTTGATTCGTTCATTTGAAATAATTCCTTCCTGGGCGACTTTAGAAGTGCGCCAAGGCTGTTACACCACAAAAACGAAAACTGAAGCTGTACCAAAAAAAACTTAAAAAATGTAATTGCAAGCAAAAAATAAAAATTTAATGCACAAAAAAATAACATCATTAGCTACACTAATTTCAAATTGTATACCACTAGTTGTATTGCTGGCCTCACGGCGACGAGACGCTCCGGCAGCGAAAAACACGACTGCGGTTTTCCAAAATCACGACGCCAGTGTTCTTTATTCGAATTACAATTTCGGCGAATACGATTTATTCGATTCTCAAAAGTTCTTGTAACTGCGCAACTCTAAATAGTCCAAACGACAGTAATAATTGTCGTTTTTATCAAAATTTTAAAAGTTTCCTGATTTTCCGTGAAATTTGGAAATTTTCCCCGAGATTTCGCAGATATTTTCAGAATTAAAAAGCTCCCTGAGAATTCCCTGATTTCCCGGTTCTGTTACCACCCTGTATCATATTAACTGCATTTTCTGAGTTTCATGCCATGTTTTGATATGATGTATCATAGAGTAGTTGAAGTAAATTTATTTGTCAGATAACATAAAATAGTTTACAGAGTGAGTCTCTACTATTCATCCTTAAAATTTAGTTATGTATCAGAATTCACAGAACTTCACTTCAACATGAAGGTGCTTCAATACACATTTCAAAGCAGTTATAATTACGCTTTAGAATGATATTTCTAAAAATTCTAGACATTTAAAAAATGGGACACGAAACAAAAAAAATCTTATCAAAAATATGAAGGGAGAATAGCACCATGTATATTAGATTACCATAAAATACGATATAGTTGTGACTCCTACGAAAGTAGAAAATTCTTTTTTAGAAACCCTGTAATCTTATTGGTTAAAATATTACATCATGCACCATGTACTGAATCAAATTTTTGAACTGAAAAAGCAAAATATCTAAGAAATTAACCCACATATGGTGACTACATATTCTCAGAAATAGCTTTCAATTCAATCTGAAACCTGTTACTACATACCAGTTTATAGTGACCATTCATGTTTCAAGTATTATAGCAAAATATAGTAAAATTATTTTGTTTCTGTTTCCCCAGATGATACAAAGCTTTTTATGAAATAGAAAGCTTGAAGTTGCAAATTCAGTTACATAGAATATTTGTGTACGTTTGTACTTAGTAAATTAATTATACTTACTGAATGGCTATTTTGGGTTGAAATACAATGACATTGCACTAAGCCATTTTTAAGACAGCAATCGGATGTTTGGTAATTTCCCCTGCTTGGAAAACTTTTATTGGGTTGCCAGGGTTCAGATTTACGTATTCTCCTTTCTCCTACAAAATAAAAGTCATTTCTTAGAGGAAATAAAGTTGGTAAACGTTGAAATCATAAAACCATTTTCTGTGTGACCATCATACGAAAGTTTTCATCAGTATCTTGAGTTGATAAACCTTATTTGGAAAAATAAACACGTGGAACTGTGAGACTTCCAGTTTGTCCATCCTATTATAGTATACACTCAGAGAAACGTTTCCCATGCTCAGAAGTGAAAGAATAAACCTCAACTCAGCTCTGTAATACCATCCACATACAAGTGTGAACAAATCCTCAAATGATAAGTGGAGCGCTATGCAAGTTAAACAACACTCAAAATACTCCACCACCATTACACGAAATCGGCGCGATCCCTTGAGGAATATGTGTGGTTGAACTTTCACCCCAAAAAAGATACGATATGCTCTGCGCTCTAACAAAGGAATGCGAAGGGCACGTGGGCTGCAATTAGAATGCCGGCCGCCCGTCATACATTACCTACGGAGACGTCGGCACATAGGAAGTGCCGACGAAAGTTAATGGTCGAGGAGATGGGTACCAGAGAACGTTTCTCTCTCTCTCTCTCTCTCTCTCTCATCACATCAAACAAGAGTACATACCAAACCTCGGCAGCGTGCACAGCTTATGTTATTACTTTATGCAGATTCAATGTTGAAGTATAAAATTTAGAGTAAGATTTAAAATCACGTATTTTGTTGAAACTTTTTTTGAGACCTATAATCAGTGTAAAGATAACAGAAATGTCCTTCATTTTCAGTCTCTCTTCTCTCATCATACCGTAGTTGCTGTTGTCCATATAATAGAAATTTCCTTTAAAAAGTAGCGCTTGTAACATTTTTATCAAACAAAAGTAAGCAATGGATATATTCCATGGATATACTCCATATTCATTAAGTAAAGCAACTAAATCTTTACTATCAATGAAATTCGAAAATTTTTTAGAAATTTCACAGGCTTTATAAGGACTTGCAACTTTGAAGAGCAGTCGTGAAATCACGAAATGTTGTATGTTTAAAGATCTGTTTCTCAAAAATTACTTTTTGTGGGCAACAATATTTAAGATTTTGTAATATGAAAACTTCTTAGTATCTATTTCAAAATAACATATTTGAGCTAAAAAAATTCAGTAGCGAAAATGGAAAAAAATTCGCCGATTCTGACAAAATTAGAAGGGGTATTTTTGTGGGCTAAAGGAATTTAAAGGCATCGTTAAAATTTGTTCCAGTTACACTGTTAAGATGATAAAACTACTGCTGTAGTTTGGAAGTCGGTTTTTTTATTTCCTTCTACTTTGAAAAAAGCAAGGAAAAAACAACTATTTAGATCGGCCTACGAAGGGTAACACGTTCCAAAACTATCGCCATTAATGGCGATGTTTATTATCGTCAACATTTCCTTCCCAGTCTTCACGCGTTTCAAACACTGAAACATGTCTAATCTTTGAAACCCTAAATCAACAATAAAATGGCCAAATAATTTTTAGTTGGGAAAAAAAAAAAAAAAAAAAACAGCATCAAATTACTATAAAAAAGAAAACATTTAAACTTATGCATCAAGGATTCAAAACTTTTAGCTTTTCAAATTCAATCTGATAAAGGTATCTTGTTCAATTTTGTAGCATTTGCTTATCCTGTACAAGCAGAAGCCGCATGGCGTTACCCAAGACAAATGATGACATTTGTCAGCGAAATCAAAACCAAGTTAAACAGTAATAAACAAAATTGCATGGCCCGTGGAACGACTAGTTTTTACACTAGAAAACTTGAACTAATTTCCGAACGTTTCGTTCGAATAATTCGTACAAATGTTGCGATTTATTCGCGTTTACGAACACGACCAACGTAAATCAAAACTGAAATGATAAAAATTAAATGTATCAAATTAAACAGTAATAAACAAAAAAAAATGCATAAATGATAAAAATTAAATATTGCTATACTTTCAAAAGTCTTAAAGCTAAAGAATAAATAAAGAAAGTTATGCAGTTAATGATAAAAATTTGAGACTGAAACATGCAAACATTGAGGAGAAAAATTAAAAAAAGTGGTATCATTCAGTATGGAGTATGACCGCCATTATTTCTAATGCAGCATGTCATACGCCTTGGTAGTGAGTCACACAGGCTCTTTATGAAGTCCTGCGACAGTCTATCCTATGCTACTTGAACCCTGTCACATAGTTCCAGCAGATTACGCGGGAGGGGTGGAATCTCGTCCAATGGGATCCCATACATTCTCGATCGGGGACAGGTCCGGTGAGTATGCTGACCATGGTAAGATATCGTTGTGTCGTAGACAAGCTCTAGAGATGGCAGCAATATGGAGTCCAGCATTGTCTTGTGGAAAAGCGGGTGAACCTGGGAGATCAGGAATGGGAGCGTAACGGTCTGTAAAATTTCTTGTACGTAACGCTGGCCTGTCAAAGAGCCCGTAACGAATACCAAAGATGACTTGGCATCATACGCAACTGCACCCCACATCATGACACCAGGTCTTCGGGACGTGTGACGCTGCATAACAAACCGTGAATCTTAGCGCTGACCACTTTGCCTCCACACACGGATCCGATTGTTGTCTCCACTCATACAGAAGTTGGATTCGTCAGTGAAGACCACTCGATGCCATTCGACACCCCATGTCAACCAAGCACGACGCCATTCCAGTGTTTGACGGGGATGCAATGCTGTTAAAGGCTGTCGTCGTAACGGTCTACGTGAGTTTAGTCCCACGTCGTGAAGCCGTCGACAAATGGTGCTATCAAATAGTCGACATAGAGAGAGGTTCTGGTTTCTCTAGGCTAGGGGTGCACAACCTTTTTGGGAGAAGGGCCACTCGCACCATTGATTGAGACATATGGGGCCGCAAATGAAGTTACAGCACAGACACAATGAAAGTGCTACAACCCAATTATGTACAGCTGTTATTACACTTAATATGTTTAATAAAAAATAATCACTTCATTTTTTTTAAAGATAAAACTTACAAATGTTTTCTCAAAAAATCTAGGAGCTTGTTACAAAGCTAAATGAATGATAGTGTGAATAGTTTAAAAAAAGAAGTTACCGAACATTTGCACCACTCATTTAGAATTACTTTTAAGAATGTGTCTCAAGAACGTCATATGTACTTCAGCAAATTATTTTAGGTTATAAATTTAATAACAGTAATAGTACAATGAGCATATTAAGATGAGTATCAGAAATTTTAATGATATCCGTAAAATTAGAAAAAAAAATTACAGCATCAAATATATTTAGTATTAAAATTTCTAAAGCATAAACAATAATTATGTTACAGTTTGCTAATGGGATGTCTGATATTGAGTTTGACTAACTAATTTAGGTATGTTAGGTTCAATACTGCTAGTAGAAACTCTTAAGACTGATTCTAAATGTTTGTCAGTCAATTTGCTTTTTAACTTAAATCCTCTTACGGCCATATTCACAAGTCTCGAGTTAACTCGAGGATCAGTTGATCCGCGAGTAAGAGTTAACTCGAGGATTATCAAAAACGGTATTCTCAAACGGCGTGTTAAGTGATCCGGGGATTAAAATGAGACGCTAGCTGTGATTGGCTCCCTCACGATCACGTGGTATTGTTTACATTGGTTACGACGCCCCAATATGCATTCGTACTGATCAAGCACGTACTTCACCGTAGAATTGATTCCAAATTGTGAATAAATAGGACTCGCACAGCATTTTAATATGGGTTTGGGAAAAGAAATGCAAAGGTATTTAATTTCAAATTAAATTTTTATGCAAACCTAAATTTGGCAAGAAAGAATTGTACACAATGTCTTGACAGATGTATGTAATCTGATTATCTTTATACTTGTCAGTATGGGTGTGTGTTGGTGTCGTGAAAAGTAACTTGCATTGTCAATTTTCTTTCATTCGTAATAAATCAACAGAACAATTTTTATTCTACGACGAATTTGTATCTGCCATGGTCGTTTTCTACCGTTCGCTCTCTCCGGCTTATAGGACAGAGGTGGCGCCATCTATCTTTTCGCTAAGCTGCTTGTTTAAGATTTACGCAGCTACCTTTATTTTCATTTTTCTTTTGAATTTCAATAAAAATATGTTTAAATTTTTCCATTTAAGCAATATTATGATGATGAGATGAGCTGCTATGTATA
This sequence comes from Metellina segmentata, assembly GCA_947359465.1. Classification (NCBI taxonomy): domain Eukaryota; kingdom Metazoa; phylum Arthropoda; class Arachnida; order Araneae; family Tetragnathidae; genus Metellina; species Metellina segmentata. Next base: position 67,354,736 of record OX375873.1, on the reverse strand, counting down.
AGTTGCTCCGTAATGACAGATCCAATCCAGTCGTCGAAAGAATACTGCAATTGAGAATAGAATGAAATGTGTCCTCCATTTTGCTTTTCCAAAAAGATGGTACTGCGCATGCGTTAAATGTAACCCGCGAGTTAACTCGCCGATTTCGGAGGATCAAAATGTAACACCGAAACGGCAGTTTAAACCACGGATCAGGACTTGTGAATACGGTTTTTTCGATAACTCGCGGATTATCGTTGATCCTCGAGTTAACTCGGACTTGTGAATACGGCCGTTAGAAGTTTAGTCAAAATTAATTTGTGGGCCGCAAATTGACGATTCGCGGGCCGCAGGTTGTGCACCTCTACTCTAGGCTTTCCTGAGCATGGTTGACGCTGCCATGTGCTACGTGCAACAGTAACATCACTACAACCAATATCTTGCGCAATCCGTCGATTAGACTATCCACCTACTCGGAGGCCAATTACTCAGCTTCTGTCAAACTATCCCAGTTACTTAAATTACTTGCGAACTTTCTTCGCGAGGCATAACTCAATGAGAAACGATGTAACCAACACAACAGCACGAGTCGAAATGAATTTGCTGCGCTACTGGATGTCCTTTTATGTCCCGGTATGCAGCGTGTTTGAGCGTGCATGCTCAAACGATTCTGAAAATTTTTATCATTTGCATCTCCAACGCAGATGTACCACTACTCCAAATTTCATATATACCGGTCTGCTCCTTTCAGGTGCACCTTTTTTTGTCCTATATATAAACGCATATGAAGAAGGTTTTTTTTTTTCATACGTATTTTTAATAAAAGTCTTCTCACGATTTTTTTTTCCCTATTGTATTTGTTATTTTAAGTATATAATGCCCAGGTATTACATATAATATCTAGAGAAAGCATATTTAATATTAAATTAGGATATTTCATAATTTGCCCCAGAACACCAAACATTCTATACATTGCCTAAGCATTCTATACAATTCCTGCTTTTCATACAATGTAGGTAACTTATACACTTGCATTTCGCAATGGAACACGAATAGTCCAAACGATTAAAATCATTGATCATAAAGACCTTATTTTGCTACTTGAAATCTGGCAACGCCAGAATTAATACGTTATTTTTTTTGTTTGAAACTCAGCAAAACACCAACAAAATCCAGGTTATACCCCAGACCTAGACCAGAAATCAAGTAACTTACAGGTCTGCCCTCCAGCCAATTGTTCACGAAGTTCAAAACACGCCCCCTATCCAGAATACAGAAAACCCATCGGATTGCATTAGCGGCGTGCTCTCCTTACTTAAGGAGCACTCGACAATATACCAGTATCCTCTGAACAAGCACCGCGCAGCCCGGAGTCATCTTGATAAAATTTTCGTTCTCGCTCTCAATGTTTATCCTTTAACATCTGATGGGTCGAACAAACCTTGGGCTTTGTATATGTCTATGGAACGTAGGTTTCCAAAATTTAAATCCATTTATATTATTTCGATTTACAGCTCTCCAAGTCACAAGGCCAAATTCATTAACGATATTGAAAATTACTTAGTACCAATAATCAGATTGTCAATAATCGATTTCAATGCACACAATCAGTTCTGGAACTGCAGATATAATTATAGAGCGTGCCTTGCTACCCAAATGGGTATTACAATTGCAGCACTCACAGAACCAGCTAGAACAGGGATGGCGAACCTATGACCCGCGGGTCAAACACTGACACACGCAGGCTTTTTTAATGACCCACGCGTTGATTTTTATAAACTTATCATAATCATTTCATCACATACATGAAGAATTTTAATTATTTTTCGAACCCCTATTTTAAAAAATATGAAAAAAATATAAGCGTTAATAAGAAATGTAAAAATTAAAAAAAAAAAAATCATAAATGATATTTAGATTTATTGATTTTCATAATGCTGTTTTAAGATTTATATGAAGGCCGATTGAGTAGAATATGTAAATTTACAAAATACCGCTTGAGAATGAACAGATGTTGTAAATACTAATAATAAAGACATATTTATTAAGGCCCCAGTTGGGCATGATTTCTTCCCTTTCATATCGAATTTTTGCTCTTCACTTGCAAAAGTAAAAGTTGTAAAACAAAAAGGAATCGTTAACTTTTTAAAGGATTAAAAAATTGAGAACCAAAAAAAAAACCCAAGAGCTAGAACTAAAATGATAATGAACAAAATTTGACCAACTTCTTAAAAAGGTTCGCCGTCCCTGAACTAGAATTAACTCTAAATCTGCTAATGTTACTAAGTTTGCCCTCCTAAAAGATTTGAATTACAAATACTCAATTGATTCTATCCCTGAACTCCCCTCTGACCATAATCCTGTCCTCCATAATTTTAAATTCCGAACTGTGGCCTATTATAAAAAATATTAGTGAAAATATTCAATAAAAAATAAAAAATATTTCAATGAAAATTTCTAAAAATTTCAAGGTATTTTTTTTTAAAGTCATATTTTTAAAAGTAAATATTTGTTTCACATATTCTACCTTTAATCCTGGTTTGTCAGATGGAGAATCATACTTAATGTCGAAAAGATTGCAGTCATCATGTTTCTCTGCAGAGATCTTACTAAATAGCCACAACTTAAACACTTTACGGACAACCTATCCTTTGGTCCTTTACGGACACCAAATACTTAGGAGTAATCCTGAACTCTCGTCTTAATTTGAAGCCGTACATAGAACACATACAGGAAAAATATCGGAAAACTTCCGGTCTTCCGCAGTCGTATATACTTCGTTCGGCTGATCATAACATATGCGTGCCCAATTTGGAGGTAGGGTGTAAGGGCTGCTCGTGAGACCAAAATTATAAAAAAAAATCGAACGTATTGAAAATCTTTTCCTCCGTTAAATTACAAAAGCCACATGGTTTTATTGTAACAGCGATGTAAGAAAAGCCCTCGAAATTCACTCAGTTAAAAACTTTATAAACCAAATCTCCCGCAAATTTTTCTTTCAAATTGAAAGAAATACAAACCCTGCAGTAAAAGAAATTGGAATTTATAACCAAACGCTCCCCCAATATAAAACAAGACCTAGCAAAACTCTTCTTGGAGACTGAAATCCTGCAACTCCCCCAATTCTACCATTTGTCGTACCGTCAATGATAACAATACATTTCATTTCATACAGCCATTTTTTCTTCCCATTTTTTATCGCTTATTTTTATTTATTATTATTTTTATTTAAAAAAATTTTAATTAGACAAACTTACTTTAGGCTGGACTTAACCTAGTGACACAAGGAGAAAAAAACCTCAATACATAAAAAAGAAGAAGAAACTGTTCAATACATTTGTTAAAAAATTATTATTCACTAGCAAAATACCCGACCTTACTCGGTTTGAATTGGTTTATTCTAGATTGAAGAGATAATCAAAATATATAATGACTTACGTTTTTTGTAGAATAAAAATTTATTTTAACATCTTTCGCCATCTTTATATTTTCTACAACTTACTTTGGACACAAATCCTACACATGCATATCCATTCATGTAATACATTTTACATACATCGCACAATTGCTGTATGACAAAGCTACAAAAAGACGAAAGGTGATACTAAGGTTACTACTATAAAAGACGATTTATAGGAAGATTTGGAATTCCCTTTCTTAAGTTCTTTTCATGTTCAACTCAATTAATTAAAATTACGATTTACGGCGAGTGCTCTCGCACTCATAGTCAACAAAACAATATTTTTTTACTTGTGGCACTCTTGCCTCCGGTAAGCGACATTGTGAAATTTTGCAATCTTCTGTCATTATTACAACGAATTTTTTAATGTTGGAAAAAGTTCCAGTTTGGATTAATAAACATTATTATTCTTTAAATAACGGCATTATTCTTTAAATAACGGCATTATTCTTTCAATAATGGCATAACTACACTTAAAATTGACTGAAAATTTATACTGACTTACCTAACATTTTTAAGTCTAATACTTTGTGGTGCTGTTGCGTGTGATGAGAAGGAAAACGCATTTATTAAAATAATAAATATTTAAAACAGGAAACAGCGAAGTAAAACAAAATAAAAGATGTCGCAAAAAATTGTTCTAAAGATATTAATTTGTGATTCAATTTTATCTCTTGATCTCGCACAGTTGCCACAACTTACAACTAAAAGTGTACAAAATTTAGTAATGTGTAATTAATTAAGAGCGAAAGAACCAGAAAAAATATCACTGCTCGCGCGATCTTGTTCATTCTCGTTTCATTGAAAAATATCGTCTGTCCCAAATATTCGGAAATCGTTTTCATTGCGCAAAGAATAAAAATAAGACTCGAAATAAATGAAGTATCAGAGCTGAAATTCCATAAAAAAAAAAAAATTTGAACAATAATTACTTTTTCAGCAGTACTGGTAAAGCAATCGAAGTAATCGTAATATTCAATAGACATTCCAATTTTTCCAAAACTACCAAATTATGGTTGATTTAAGTATACTTACTCAGGTGTTTTAGCATGAAACTCAACTAAATATAACAATAAAGAAATGTTTAATATTGCATTCACTAAACTAATAGATAATGTATAAAATAAAATACAATGCAATCAAATATCTGGAATACAATTCATGTGATGTCTACACAAACACAAAATCGAGCATAGAACAGAAAGACGGACAGACAGACTTTCGAAACCAATGCCACTCACTAAATGAAGATAAGTACTCACTGTATGCAAATTTTCATGAAAATATCTTAAACCGCGTGGACGTGTATAGGGCACAACATACAGACAGACGAGAAAAAGGCGGATTCGGCATCAGAAGGGTCCAAAATGGATAGAAAACTTGAAATGGGTCGAAAATATTGAATGTACAAACAAACACTCCATTCTTATTTATATAGATTTCTTTTCTTATCTAACAATTTATAAGGATTATCAAATACTAAGACAAGCCCATTTATCAAGTGCTATACTGTCAATACTGGAGATTGAGGTCCCTTCGGGGCCAGGTTCTCTATGACCTCACCAACACCTTTTTTTAGTTCGATTTACAATTATGTGTGCGTAGTTGAGTTAACAGTGAGATGTTATGGTCATATTTGAAGATTCCCAAGTAGTATAATTCTTTTGTCGAATACCTGTTCTATTTCAGAACATAGAGCCAAGGGATCTTGTACCACTCTTCCTGCAAAACGGTGGCAAGTTCAGAAAACGATGATGGAGATGGATAGCTATCACGCACTTTCCTCTCCAATGTAGACCACAAAGATTCAATAATATTGAATCTTTGTGGTGACTGGTGGCCAGGGGAGGTGATAAATCATCCTCGTGCTCAGAAAACCAGTCGCGGATGATGTGAGCTGTGTGAACAGGGGCTTTGTAGTCTTGAAGACACCATCGCCATTGGGGAACAAAGTTTGTACCATGGGATGGACTGATCGGCCAAAATGTTCACATAATCCTTGGCCTTAATGAGCCCTTGCAGAGTAATCATGGGGCCCACAGAAAACCACGATGTGGCTGCACAAACCATCGCAGAACACCTCCCCCCCCCATGTTTCACTCTTGGCAACAAGCAGTCTGTATTATAGACTTGGGATATCGTTCGTCATACGTAAACTCGGCCAGAAGTGAGAAACAAGACTCATCCGACTAAATTAATGTCTTCCATTGCTCCATAGTCCAGGCTTTATGACTTAAACACCACTTTTTCCCTGTTACAGGCATTAGCATCACTGATGAATGGTTTTTGAATTGCAGCTCCCTTCTTATTGTTTTGGTACTCACAGGGTTTGTGATCACGACATTCAATGCCGTGGTCTTCGTATTTTTAGTCACAATTCTCCTTAATGAACGCCTGTCATGATCACTCAACACTTTCGTCAGCGCTGTGATTTAGCGAATGATGTTTTTCCGCTTTTCAAATATGCGGAAAAAATCTTAGATAAAGTACCTCTTGAAACACTTCGGCAACTTTGCTTACGGAAGCAATGTTACTTAATGTTTTCTTTACTATATGCTATTTACAACATTTAAAATCGGTATTATGTCAGTCACAGTTTATTAGTTCATTTGTGCATCGCATGACTCAGTGACACATACCCTAAACAAAAATAAATAGATATGAGTAGGTTGCTATTTCGTTTTCGAAAAATAGCACGTGTTAGTCGTTCAATGTGTTTCTGTCAAACGTTTTTTACTGATATTGAGATTAAACTAAGGTCGAGCACTTTTCAGGTAGGTAGTTAATTAACGTCGCACTGGATGAACACAACGACGAAACTTGAAAAACCCCGTAGGAAAAGATCTAAAGACAACGTCTCGTAATTTTGAACCACGGTCAGATGACGAGAACAATACTTGAGCTTAAACTTCACTCTCCAAACTTCAACACCACACCAACGTGACATTTGAGGCCACGACAGATGTAAAATGCACCAGACCCCGTGTACACGGAGTCTGGCTAGACCTAGTTTCGAAGTCTCAACCCCCAAAACCATAAGACCACAGTCCCCATCTGTTAGGTTCATTGTTGGGCATTTTCTGTACTTTTAAAAATTAAATTTTAATTTGTTTTAAGTTTTCAAACTGACACGATAATAAAACCGATAGATGATTAGTAATGAAAACTTAAAAAGGATCTTCCTGGCAACTCAATTTAAAGCATTGTTCAGTTCAATGGAGTTCGGAAGAAAGGAGATGCATTTGCTTGTGAGGTTTTTCCAACACTAGGGTTTCAAAGTGCATGTACAAATAAAATTTTAATTCGTGAAATGTATAAGATGCAAAAACAAAACATTTTCAAGAATTTTTAAGAGCACTTTAAGGAACTTCTCGGTTTTCAATATACGTGCCCTATTATAATCTACTGTTTGCTACTCGCTAAATATAAGAATTAATTTTTGTTAATTTAAAACTTGAGTTGGATAATATTTAGTAAAGCCTTCATGGTGGAACGAAGGGCCAGAAAGTCATTCTTGAAGATAGATATGTCTAAAGATACATTCCTGAGATAGCCTCACCGAACACAACTGCAAATCTAAGGCCACACATGTCAGACAATACACGATACCAGCGGAATATGTGAAAAATGCGAGTGGTAACGCAATGCTATTATCAGATAATGACGATAATAAGAGAATTCGGGTGAAATCGTGAGCAGAAACACGCGTAGTATTACAACGTCACGTTCGGGATGATCACGCTATTTGCAAAATCTTTTCCATCTTTGCTTTCCCCAAGTGAAAGCACCCCCCCCCTCACTTGAAAAAAAAGTGGTTGTTACATAATGGGCCTCAAGGTACTCAGTCAAATTGGCACCGCAAAGTTTTCGAAGAACGATAGCACTTCATTTCACTTGAGAGAAAGAAAATATGAATTTAAAACACAGAATAATATGAATTTAAAACACAGAAGAGAAAATTCTTAAAACCAGGCCTTAGTAGACTTGCACGACAAAAAGCTACTCTTAATTTTTTTATATATAACGCGGTTCATCATATATTTATTGCAATATAATACCGATTTTCAATGTGATCAAAAAACGAAATTTTTATTTCTTTATGAATAACTTACTGAACTTGTGAACTTTATAAATTGTCACACATATTGTAGTATTAAGTTCATAAAGTTGCAGAAGACTTGCACTGCGTGCAAAATAAGACCGTATTGGCGATTTATTACCACCTGCTGAGAAAACTACCCCTGTAAGGCACTGTCGAACTACAAGATTGAAGCTTAACTCAGATAAAAATACTGGAAATGAGTCAAGAAGCAAGAAACCAGTTTCTATGAAAGGGGACGGATTTAAAAGTAAGGTGATTGAAGTTTTAATCAAACTAGGGAGCTCCGCCCCTCGATCGCATACGCTCGCCAACACCTGGTGATTACTACGCAATCCTATTTGGTTTTCTTCGCAAACCAACACTCCTTTCGCAAGCGTCTTTCAGGGCCATGACGTCACAGCGAGTTTCACAAGGCTAGAACGATCTAACGTTTCATCTCAGCGATAAAAAATTTGTACACAATCGCGAAATTATACTTTTTATCGCATCGAGTTTATTTATTAATCAATTTAAAAAATAATTATGCCATAAGAAAGAGTACATTCTAAGATTTTCATTGATGTTTTCAAATTAAAAAAAAAATGAAAGAAAGAAGCTATATACTAAATTTTCAGTTAAATATTTATAATTTCGCAAGAGATTGTGATGTCACGCCGAATTCCTATTTGGTTTGAAAACCAAACCAGCACCAAGGAAAACTCCGTTATGGCTGTTATCCAATTTACGAAGCAAGCTATAGTTCATGATATTTATAAATTGGTTTGCTTCGCAAACCAACACCATGGGCAACGACATGATGGCTGTTGTCAAATTTGGCCGCATTTCACAATGACGAGGCCATCACAGCGTTGCCCATGCTGTTGGTTTGCAAAGCAAACCATAGTTCATAATATTCATAATTTGGTTTGCGAAGCAAACCAAATTGGAATTAGTAGGTAATTCATTCCAATAGGCTACGAATTTCCATCCGCAAATCAACACCACGGGGCTCAACACCACGGCATTATGGCTGTTATCCAATAGGCTACGAATTCGTAGCAATCAATGGGGATTAGCGAGCAGTGGTCACACCTGACTCCACGAAAATAACTGTCACGGACAACGCCGTGCTGGGCACGCAGTGGCTAGTCTTATAAAATAGTTTTGGCACTTCTACATGTTGGTTACTACAGCTAAGCAGGAAGATCTTTTGTATTAGCATTTGTATTAGCAGAGGATTTGCATAAGCATTATTATGCTGCGTTACTTTAGCCACATTTTGTAATGAAAGATGAAGAAAAAATTGATTTCGACATATTTAAGAGTTTTTATCAATCAATAGTTTTTACCAAAAAGTATTTGTTATATACTTCTATTGCTGTACTTGTGCGTCAAAATCTTTTACCTAATCTCTAAGGCCATCTACTTATGCAAGAAAACAGGATACCGCATTAAAACTTGGCTAAAAGACCAATCTATATATTTAAATTTCAAATACCACTCACTCACTCACTGACTGACTCATCACTGTATCTCAAGAACTACAAGTCCTAGGAAGCTGAAATTTTGCAGGGGGATTCTTCTTATACCGTAGGGTGCACTAAGAAAGGATTTTGAAAAATTCGAATCCTAAGAGGCCTAAAATTGACTTAAGGCCTAAGCAATTTGAAATCGCCATACAAATAACATTGAGAAAAAAACGATTGCTATACGTATCGCAGATTGCTTTACCAGTGTTGATCGGAAAACAATTTTCTTGAAACAAATTGAATTATAATGTTCATGTTTGAACTGAATTTTTTCTTCTTCCCATGATGAAAATAATATTTATAAATATTTGATTGATGAAGAAAGAATATTTAGAACATTTAATTTTATAATTACTTAAATTTTATAATGGAGCACGAAAAGCCCAAATCATAAACTCATTGATCATAAAAGCGTAATTTTGCTACTCGGTATATGGCAACCTCAGAATTAATGTTTAATTTTTTAATTTGATTTATAATTCTTTTTTGGGGTATTTGAATAGAAAACGAGATGGTTGCCGTCATATTTGAGGATTCACAAGTATTATAAATATGTGTTCTTTTATGCTTATAAGACATTGTCAATTTTGTTCACATTTTTTGCCGAATTGCTTTACTTCAGATATATTCAGGTAGTCGAAATTCAACACGCAAGAACAGATTTTTTTTCCCCTTCAGAATCCTGACTTTTTTAAGGACTGGAATTTTGTTTCTGTTTACATTATGTGTTCCGGTATATTACCTACTAGCCACTGCGTGGCTAGCCCGGCGTTGCCCGTGCCCATGGTGTTGGTTTATTAACAAATCAAAATATTTTTTAAGTGTGTAATTTGTTACTTTAAAATAATAAGAAAATTTTCAAAAATAACCTTTAATAAGATGGGTTACGTTAAATTAAAACTGGTCGTCATACTTTTGTAGTTCAAAATATATTTCAAAATTTTGATACAGCTTTTCAATGAAAGACGATTAAAGTAAACTAAATTTCATTTGAAATTCATTTTTTTGTGTTTCATGGGTGTTATTGAAAGCTGTAATCCATAGTCAAGTAATTACATCTATCATTCTATATAGATACGTGCTTTCCATTTAGAAACCAAATTTCTGATCTTAAAAAGCACCATAAGGGTTCAATTTAAAACTGTATGTGTGTTGGAGAAAAGGGAATTTTTAACAAGACTTTGTTGATCTTGAAATAATATCACATTAAGTAATTTTGAAAAATTGAAATTTTATGTCTTAAGAGACAGAAAGTCGAAGTTTCTTACTCTATTTATGGAAGCTGTTCTTACGCAACTTAGATGCATGTGAATCGTTCGTTGAAAATTATTTTCTTTTTGTAAAAGCGCTATAAAATCAACCTTCTGTTTATTAAAAAAATTGTTATCGATTGGGTTTAATTTGTCTACTCTGATGACATGTATTTCTAACAAAAGCTCTGTTATTCCACATGCCACTGAATGGAATTTTCTGCGAAAAGTGCCCGTTTGTTTCAAATTAAATTAGTTACGAATGCCGTAAATTTATAGCCCCCTTGAACAAATAGAACGCCGGTTAATATGTAGCCTATCATATCCGCAGGGTTTTAAAATATAAGTGTACCAAATGTGTGGATTAGTGTACAGAACAGACAAACGTTAACTCTGCTTTATATATCTAACAGAAGTTCCGTTATTCCACCTGCCGCTGAATGGAATTTTCAAGAAAAATTGCTTTTGCTTCAAACTAAATTAGTAACGAATGCCGTAACAATTTAACTTACCATCTTCTCATACTGATGATGAAATTCGAAAATATCGCATACTAGGTGAAAGAATGGCACAATGAAAACATATTCATAGAAAAACTAAATGCAAGACTATCCACCGAAATTTCGCCATTTTTTCTGAAATTGAATGCACGGGAATATTCGTAGTCACTCGAAAACTTAAAATCAACTTCAGCAGAAGTGTGACGAATATGAAATGGTGTATATGGTTGGATACAACATATATGCATATTTGCGTCCGAAGTAAATTGTAGAAGCGATGGAGAAGTTAAATTGGTATTAAATTTTCCCCCCGTACACTTAAATGATGCCAACATTCTTTTATGAAAATGAATTGATGATAACTTTTCAATCAACATGTTATTAATTCAACCCGAGCATAGCCGGATATTTCTGCAAGTTAAGAAAGTTAAGAATATTCAAAAGTTATTCCCTATGTTAAAGGTCATTAATACCATTTTTTAAGATTGTCATTCACAATATTTCAATTTACAGAAAAGAAGGAAAAAAACAACCATGTTTTTTAGAATTTCTGGTCTTTTAATAATCAAGTTGTAGCAATAGTTTGATTGTTGTAATTGTGAATGTAAGAGAAGTAACAAAGGCTAATAACAACTCAGATGTTAGATTACGTTAATTAAGAATTCAGATGTATTTAAGGTTCTTTGGGGAAAGTCGAGTACGATGACGAATTGGATTTTTCACGAAAATTACGCTAGGTGACAGCTCCGATCCTGTATCATCAAACATCTATTGACCAGTTACCCGTGCCACGCCAAACGATTCCACAACGTAATTTGTGCGATCCACAGTACGCGAGAATGTGTTTTTGAGTGTTTCCGATGTAACTTTTGGTTGCTGCTTGGTAAGGGATTCAGGGTGGCAACAAAATCCTCGAAAAAAAGTTCCCTGATTTCACAATTCCTTTAAGAAATGTCGTGATCCCTAATTGGTATCTATATACAGTATCTATACGACAATATGTTTAAATATTTAGAGTCAGATAAGGTAAAAGGATCCTTTTCCACAAATATTTTGTATTTTTTCTGTTCAAGTATTTAATTGTTATTGTAAGGGTTGGAACCCTTATGGCGATATTCACAAGACTCGAGGATCAGTTGATCCGCGAGTAAGAGTTAACTCGAGGATTATCAAAAACGGTATTCTCACGGCCGTATTCACAAGTCCGAAACTCGAGGTTCAACGATAATCCGCGAGTTATCGAAAAAACCGTATTCACAAGTATTGATCTGTGGTTTAAACTGCCGTTTCGGTGTTACATTTTGATCCTCCGAAATCGGCGAGTTAACTCGCGAGTTACATTTAACGCATGCGCAGTACCATCTTTTTGGAAAAGCAAAATGGAGGACACATTTCATTCTATACTCAATTACAGTATTCTTTCGACGACTGGACTAGATCTGTCATTACGGAGCACCTTCTACATAGCAGCTCATCTCATCATCATAATATTGCTTAAATGGAAAAATTTAAACATATTTTTATTGAAATTCAAAAGAAAATGAAAATAAAGGTAGCTGCGTAAATCTTAAACAAGCAGCTTAGCGAAAAGATAGATGGCGCCACCTCTGTCCTATAAGCCGGAGAGAGCGAACGGTAGAAAACGACCATGGCAGATACAAATTCGTCGTAGAATACAAATTATTCTGTTGATTTATTACGAATGAAAGAAAATTGACAATTCAAGTTACTTTTCACGACACCAACACACACCCATACTGACAAGTATAAAGATAATCAGATTACATACATCTCTCAAGACATTGTGTACAATTCTTTCTTGCCAAATTTAGGTTTGCATAAAAATTTAATATGAAATTAAATACCTTTGCATTTCTTTTCCCAAACCCATATTAAAATGCTGTGCGAGTCCTATTTATTCACAATTTGGAATCAATTCTACGGTGAAGTACGTGCTTGATCAGAACGAATGCATATTGGGGCGTCGAAACCAATGTAAACAATACCACGTGATCGTGAGGTAGCCAATCACAGCTAGCGTCTCATTTGAATCCCCGGATCACTTAACACGCCGTTTGAGAATACCGTTTTTGATAATCCTCGAGTTAACTCTTACGGCCATATTCACAAGTCTCGAGTTAACTCGAGAATCAGTTGATCCGCGAGTAAGAGTTAACTCGAGGATTAGCAAGAACGGTATTCTCAAACAAAGTGTTAAGTGATCCGGGGATTAAAATGAGACGCTCGCTGTGATTGGCTACCTCACGATCACGTGGTATTGTTTACATTGGTTACGACGCCCGAATCTGCATTCATACTGATCAAGCACCTACTTCGCCGTAGAATTGATTCCAAATTGTGAATAAATAGGACTCGCACAGCATTTTAATATGGGTTTGGGAAAAGAAATGCAAAGGTATTTAATTTCAAATTAAATTTTTATGCAAACCTAAATTTTGCAAGAAAGAATTGTACACAATGTCTTGACAGATGTATGTAATCCGATTATCTTTGTACTTGTCAGTATGGGTGTGTCTTGGTAGTGTGAAAAGTGACTTGCATTGTCAATTTTCTTTCATTCGTAATAAATCAACATAATAATTTTTATTCTACGACGTATTGTATCTGCCATGGTCGTTTTCTACAGTTCGCTCTCTCCGGCTTATAGGACAGAGGTGGCGCCATCTATCTTTTCGCTAAGCTACTTTTTTAAGATTTACGCAGCTACCTTTATTTTTATTTTTATTTTCAATTTCAATAAAATTATGTTTTAAATTTTCCATTTAAGCAATATTATGATGATGACATGAGCTGCTATGTAGCAGGTGCTCCGTAATGATACGTCGAATCTAGTGACCAGTCGTCGCAAGAACACTATACTTTAGCATAAAATGAAACGTGTCATCCATTTTGTTTTACAGAATATCCTTCGCAAAAAGGTAGTACTGCGCATGCGTAACTCTTACTCGCGAGTTAACTCGCCGATTTCGGAGGATCAAAATGTAACACCGAACCGGCAGTTTAAACCACGGATCAGAACTTGTGAATACGGTTTTTTCGATAACTCGCGGATTATCGTTGATTCTCGAGTTAACTCGGACTTGTGAATACGGCCGTTAGGATCTGTGACTTGATCTGGATTTGGCAAAACTTGAGATTGACAACGCGGAGGTAGATCTGCAGGACGAGCTACTTCTAAAAAATAAAGGTTTTGGACGGGTCTTATTTTTTCATCCTGAGACATTTTTACTTCCGACACTCTTACCTGACCATCCGTACCCGGAAATACCCGGAGAACAAGACCCAAAGGCCAGTTGATGCGCTTGTCCGGAGTGCCAATCAACACCACATCACCCACTTGTAAGGTGTCTCCTCTTCGTTCTACTCTATGCACTAGCATGGCTATGTATTCATTACTGAATCTTGTGCGTAAATCATTTCGGAGCTTTTGCAGATACCGCAGACGACGATTCAAGCTGTTACTGTCAATAGTATCCAGATCCTGCACATCATTGTGTGGAATTCTTTGTATAAAATATGCAGGTGTCAATGGCTTTAATTCCGTCGTCTCGTCTTCTAAATAAGTCAATGGTCTTGAATTCATCGTTGCTTCCCAATCGCATAGCACAGTTTCTAATTCAATGTAACTTATTGTTTTAGAACCCAAAACTCGTCTTAAAAGCTCTTTTACCATCCGTCCCAACCTCTCCCAAAAACCACCCCACCAGGCAGCGGTTGGAGGATTGAATTTCCATTTAATCTTCTCAACTGTCGAAAACTCTAGTATTCTTTCCCAATCAAGCTCGCTTAACGCTCTATTGGCTCCCACAAAGTTAGTAGCATTATCCGTATATATAACGCGTACTCTACCCCTTCTGGTTATGAATCGTCTTAGTGTCACTATAAAGGAATCTGTTGATAAAGACTTCGTTAATTCGAAGTGTACAGCACTATAAATGGCACATGTAAGAATCTGCATTCATACTGATCAAGTACGTACTTCGCCGTAGAATTGATTCCAAATTGTGAATAAATAGGACACACGCAGCATTTTAATATGTGTTTGGGAAAAGAAATGCAAAGATATTTAATTTCAAATTGGATTTTTATGGAAACCTAAATTTGTCAAGAAAGAATTGTACACCATGTCTTGACAGATGTATGTAATCTGATTATCTTTATACTTGTCAGTATGGGTGTGTGTTGGTGTCGTGAAAAGTAACTTGCATTGTCAATTTTCTTTCATTCGTAATAAATCAACAGAAAAATTTGTATTCTACGATGAATTTGTATATGCCATGGTCGTTTTCTACCGTTCGCTCTCTCCGGCTTATAGGACAGAGGTGGCGCCATCTATTTTTTCGCTAAGCTGCTTGTTTAAGATTTACGCAGCTACCTTTATTTTCATTTTTCTTTTGAATTTCAATAAAAATATGTTTAAATTTTTCAATTTAAGCAATATTATGATGATGAGATGAGCTGCTATGTAGAAGGTGCTCCGTAATGACAGATCTAGTCCAGTCGTCGAAAGAATACTGTAATTGAGCATAGAATGAAATGTGTCCTCCATTTTGCTTTTCCAAAAAGATGGTACTGCGCATGCGTTAAATGTAACTCGCGAGTTAACTCGCCGATTTCGGAGGATCAAAATGTAACACCGAAACGGCAGTTTAAACCACGGATCAGGACTTGTGAATACGGGTTTTTTCGATAACTCGCGGATTATCGTTGATCCTCGAGTTAACTCGGACTTGTGAATACGGCCGTTACTCGCGGATCAACTGATCCTCGAGTTAACTCGAGACTTGTGAATATGGCCCGTGAGAATACCGTTCTTGCTAATCCTCGATTTAACTCTTACTCGCGGATCAACTGATCCTCGAGTTAACTCGAGACTTGTGAATATGGCCGTTAGAAAGAAATAAAAAATATTTTGATTATGAACTTTTTAAGCCTGACCCTATTATAGGTACAGCAAAATCAAATGCACATACACATAAAAAAAATTGGTACGTCTTCAGTCTACGTTTATAGCGGTGGCAATGGTCTTGACTCTTTCTTTTGACTCACTTCTAGTAGCGAGTTATATTAGGTTAAGGCAACCCATTTATATTACGGTTATTGCAGTGTTTTTATAGCAACCTCCTACCAAGCGGAAAATTTAAATTTTCATTTTGAATATTCTAGAATGTTCTTTCAAAATCCGTAAACTGGAGTTTGATTTCTTTGGTCCATTTGAAATAATTCTTCCCTTGTCGACTTTAGAAGTGCGCCAAAAAAAGCGCTAAGGCCGCTACCACCTTTATAAACGTAGACTGAAGTTGTACCAAAAAATTCTACAAAACTAATTGCAAGCAAAAAGTATTAATTTAATGCACAAAAAAAATTAGTTACACAAATTTCAAATCATATAACACAAGTTGTATCACCAGTCGCGAAAACCAAAGCGGCGATTTTCGTGATGATCGAAAATTACGACGTAATTGCTCTTTATTTGAATTACAATTTCAGCGAATAAGATTTATTCGATTCTCAAAAGTACTCGTAATTACTCATCTCTAAATAGGAAAAATGATAATAGTTGCCGTTTAAGGTATCAAAATTCAATAAGTTCCCTGATTTTCTGTGAAATTTGGAAATTTTCCCTGATATTTCCAGAATTAAAAAGTTTCCTGAGAATTCCTTGATTTCCCGGTTCTATTACCACCCTGGCGTTTACGGAGAAAGCATTTTTGATTTATACATGTGATATTCGTAAAGTGCTAATCAAAACGTATCCAATAATGTATCATTCTAATTTTTTCTGACGAGTTGATATCCTTCAATGTTTTTTGAAATTAAGATAGCAATAGCGGGTATGATGACGAATTAGATGGAGGGTAAAATGACGAACCTGGATAACTCCACACACGAGTCAAAAGCTACAGCTTCAATCTTGATGGGGCGTTCTATGGTTCGTTGTAAACCGCCTATAATGTGAGCTGTAATGACTTTATGGTTAACAATCAAGGCCACACAATCTGCATCAGATATGACGCTGGAATATTTGGTAAAGCGTACCTCCTGGTTGCTCATACAAGGACGGTTATTGAGGTATCCGCAGCCACAGGAATTGAGTCATTCAACAGCTCTATTTTCACTGAAAAAGAAAGATTTCGCTCCTTCCATCACGACGGAAATACCTGATGACAAAGTTGAAACTGAAATCCCTCCAACTAATAATGATCCTGATC
Source organism: Metellina segmentata (assembly GCA_947359465.1). NCBI lineage: Eukaryota > Metazoa > Arthropoda > Arachnida > Araneae > Tetragnathidae > Metellina > Metellina segmentata. The sequence continues at coordinate 67,337,704 of OX375873.1, read as the reverse complement.
AGATTGATACACCTTCTGATCTACCTACACCTGGAGGAGCTCCTTTCTTATCCAATCTTCCTCTTCCTAAAGCATACATGACTTCATATCTTCCTACTAAGCAGGTGAAAACGTTAGAGACTTAACAAAATAGAAGAAACTAGCTATGCGACATCTCGACTTACAATCTTTTGAGTCTGAGCACTCAACTCATTCATTTCAAGTTCCTTACGTTAACACTGATGACGATCTGGACCCAGAGTATCTCGATAATAAATGCATCATTTGTGGTGAACAAGGAAAAACAGAATTGTGGTTCCAATGTTTTATGTGCAAGCTCAGGGCTCATTCCGCCTGTACTGGCTGGGACGAAGTCCAAGCTACACATCATTCATTTAATATCTTAATGTTTTAATCTAAAATTTAGATTTGATGATGTTTTGTTTGTTTGATGCTGATTCTTTAGTTTGGTTATGTGTTTATTTCGTGTTATGTTCAAGATGAAATCTCAACAGTTTTAAATAGTTTGATAATATATGATGTTGAATTAAATTGTTGTCTCAATGTTTGTCATCTTACCCGCACAGCCGGGTAAAATCACAAAAATGACTTCTTTTTCTAAAATGAAATTTTTGAATCTCAAACATGAGAAAAAACTTTTAAAAATATAACTTCAAACTAAAGAGTTGTAGGAGGATTTTGCCGAAATGATAACACTTTTGCAACTTATATTAAGGCCAGGAAAAATCAATAAAGTTCGCCATCTTACCAGACTTTCCCCTATGTATATTATGTTTCACCTACAATACTTGAAATATTTTCCTTTTTGGAAAAATGCAAGTCTCTTTTCTTTAAGTTTGATATTGCGTACTTTTATTTCATTTTCTCTAAAATGGAATTCTACATATAAATTGGGTGGCAAAAGTATTCATCCACATCATGCTTCTCAGTATTTTCGTGAATTTCATAAGGATGTAGACGGATGTATGATTTAAAATTTCAACACATAAAATATGTGTATTTCTATTTTAGACTCCTATAAAAATAACCGAATAACTATTCAAATTTTGCTAAAAATATTTAAAATATAATGTAACCCATGATATTGGACACACAAAGTAATCGTAAAAAGTACGAGCTAAACAAACCCAGAAAAACAATGTCCATAAGATGTTTTGCATTTCATCTTATATCTTAGAATATTTAAGTCTAAATATCATTGTTTACCACAGCTATTTTTGGTCAAACTGGAACTAATTTCATTCTACTCTGCGCGAAGACAGATTTTCAATTTTTTGCCAAAAAGTTATGATTTCTTTGAATTTTATCAAAAAAGTAATGAAAAAATACAAATCTTTAACTGTAATCTTAAACTGAAGTGGGATATTAAGTCATTTTGATCTTTTATAAACCAAGCAGACCATTATATCTCTACTATTATAAAAGAAAGTGTGCTTGTTTGTCTGTCTGTTTTGGGCCGCAAAATCCTGACGATTCTACGACACTTACAGCAATGAAATTTGGCACACAGGTAGTCCGAATTACACTGCTGGTCACCCAAATTGCAACACCAAGAAAGACAAGAGATATCACAACAAAATTTATTTTATAGATAACATGTTGACCAAGTATCAAATCATTAAATTTAGACTTCTGTGAAGTGTGGTTCCTTCCAAAATCAGTAGCCAGTGTAGCCGCCATTGTTGGAGACCACCGCTGCCACATGCCTCGGCATTGATTCAAAGAGACTTTCGATGTGTTCTTGGGGTACAGCAGACCAAGCAGCTTCCACACGTTGGCAAAGTTGATCTGGTGTGGCAGCTGGGGATGTAATATGGGTCAATCGTTGAGCAACCATGGACCACATGTTTTCTATCAGCGAAAGATCCGGATAGCGAGCTCGCCTGGGAAGCAATTCTATCTGGCGATTGACGAAGAACCCTTGGACAATGCGTGCCACGTGTGGTCGCGCATTATCCTGTTGAAATATGGCTGTGGGCAAGCCCTGAAGGTAAGGAAGGACAACTGGCTCCAACACCTCGGAGATGTAGCGCTGGCTGTAGACTCGAATCCGACCATCATGGTATTGCAGACAGAAGCGTGACTCGTCAGTAAAGACAATTTCATTCTATTCTGCCGTCCACATCCTTCTTTCATAGCACCATTGGGGGCGGAGACGTCTGTGGTTCTACGTCAAGGGTAGACGAAGCAATGGACGTCTTGCGGACAGACCACTCTGATGTAAACGGCGCCGAATGGTACGCGCAGACACTGGATGATGCGTTATAGACTGAACGAGCTGTGCTATGGTTCGTGATGTGGCTGAGCGATCCGTCATTGCCATACGCACAATATGCCTGTCATCACGTGAAGTGGTGCACTGAGGTGGATGCGATCGAATACGTCGGTTCGTCGTACCCTCCTGCATCCAACGATCACAAATCCGCATTACAGTTGTTTGGTTTCGTCCAACACGACTACCGATTTCCCTGTAGGCCACTATCCTTCCTCTCTCGAACTCGGATACTTGATCAAAAGATGATCGCTGTTTTCTACAAGGCATAATTGGTCGTTTTTTTTGGAAAAAAACACAATCGCCGTACTTGAAATCGCCAAGCCTTAAATAGCGCTTTGTAGTGGCGCCACAGGCGCGCGTGATGTGCGTCTGCGCTGAAATTCTAATCATTTGCATAGCTCACAACCGCTAATGCATGTTGTAAATTTCATATTATTTGCATGCTTCCTTCAGGGTGTTGCATTTACGGTGGCCAGCAGTGTATTTGCTATTTTGGGTAGCGGCGAATTTTAAAATCTGGAAGATTTTTAAATGAATGAAATAGTTTTATTCTCCATCGCTTTTTCAAATGCGGATAACTTTTTCTACCTGTGTGACCTTGCAGTCAGGGTTCGGAACCATGCCATGTTTTTTTTCAACCGCAGAACGCAGAGAAAATTACTTTTTTCATTTCCGCTTTGATTTTGTGCGGACGAATAAATTTCCAGCCAGACGATAAATCTTTTAACTGAAGTCAGTTCTTTTTTCTATCTCCCAGACCGTTAAAGATAGAGTAAAAATTTCAACGGATTTGAAATCTGCGAAAAATTTTACACCAGATTAATATCTTACACCACTTGCACGGTCAACGCCGGGCTAGCCACGCAGTGGCTAATTATATGACAAAGAGTGTAAATAAAGGGTATGGGCAGTTTAGTGTGAAACTTGCCAAAAAATGCAGATAGATATGAAAGCTAAATTATGTATTCACTAAGTTACATCATAAAAATATAACATCTTATGAATGTATATATGGAATTGTTTATCTATTATTATAAAAGGAAGTGTTTCTCTGTGTCATCTGTCTGCAAGTAGTGTCCTGACGAATCTATGGCATTTACAATGAAATTTGGTACACAGGTAGTCCTAATTTTATGTAAATTTTGTATCCAGCCCGAATTTTAAAATTTAATCAAGAACATATTTTTATAAATTTATTGCCATTTAATTATTGTTTTTCTTAGAATTGTGCAACAGTATAAATAGATCACATTCTAAATTTACTTTTTCCATTTCATTTTTCGAGCAACGATTTCAGCCGACGAACAAAACATAAACAGTTGTAACTAGAGTACTTTTTTCTATATAAACAGTTGTAACTGGAGTACTTTTTTCTATCTCCTGGATCGTTTAAGATCTCTAGATTAAAATAAGTTACCGTCGCCGCTGTCGTAGGATTGAAAACTGTGTTGTTTAGCTCGATTCTTAGACGGTTTCTCGAAAAATTACAGATCAGAAAAATATTAAATTAACATGGTTTATTTTTCATCGTTTTCCCTGGACAATTGTAAAGATCTTTTGGAATTACGAAGCCAATCCGGGGGTTGAAAAGCGTTATTATTTTTTCTTTTTTATGACAATAAAATTTGGCACACGGGTAGTCCTAATTTTTCGCGAATTTTGTGTACACATATCCCGCACTTTCAGATTTAATTTAGAACACTAAAAAATGAATTTATTAGTTTTTCTCCCTTGTACCAACGTTTTCGATCTTTTTGTTACTGTTCCAAGTTTGACGTCAGTGTTCGCGGCCGTGGTGGAAGGAATTAGGCAACATGAACGTGTCATGTCGGGTGGACCTTAGTGATGCGATACCGACAGCAAAACATCGATGTTCAAAATTAAAACATCGATGTTGATAATACATCGCCCCAAAAACATGGATGTTTTTAAAATTCAGTGTATTTAAACTTTTTTTCACCAATTTCTTAAAACTGGTTTAGCAACTATTGATGCGACATAGAAAACAAAACATTGATGTTCAAAATTAAAACATCGATGTTATTAATACATCGCCCCAAAACCGTCAATGTTTTTAAAATTCAGTGTTTTCAAACTTTTTTCCCCATTTTTTAAAACTGATTTAGCAACTAATAATGCGACATCGGCTCCAATACATCGATGTTTTTTATGAAACAAAGACATCGATGTCGCATCCTTACTTTTCAGACCCTTCACCCTATGCCTCTTTGGTGTAAAAGTACGTTCAATTAGCTGATTATAAAAATTATGCAACTTGGTTATTTTTAAAACGGTACTTTTTTCATTTAAAAATAAAACATCGACAACGTAAAAATATCGACATGTATAAACATCGATGTTTTTTAAAAAACATCGACATCGATGTCGCATTCCTAGTGGACCTCATTCTTTAAATTAATGTTATTTCCATCACACAGATGGGGCTGTGGTGGAAGCAATGAAGTGACATGCCTGTGTCAGAATTCATTTGCAAACTTATGTGTCGATCCCAATTCTCAAATTTTTATCTAAAATATTTAAAAATTAATTCATTGGCATTTATTTATTGCTAACCACTGCGTGGACAGCATGGCGTTGCCCGTGACAGTTCTTTTAGTATTGTCCGGTGGTAGCTACTACCACCCCCGGTGATAGCTACGGATTCGCATTTGGTTTGTTTCGCAAACCAACACCACGGGCAAAGCAGATCCAATTGCCACTGCTCGCTGACGCTCGCCAACCCCAGTGATTGCAACGCATTCCCATTTAATTGCGGACACATTCAATAGGCGTGACGTCACAATCTCTAGCGAAAATATCAAAGACATTCAATTGAAAAGTTATTTTCTAAAAGAAAATCAAATGTATTAGATAGAGAAAATTGGACAAAACTGGGTTCCAAAATGTGTTTTTTTCCTAAGCACCTAAGTGAATAAAATTGCTTCAAATTCTATTTGAATGATAAATTAGTTCTTTTGTTCCAAAAACAAATACTTTTCAATGTGAAACAACTATATTTTGGAGGCTAAATGAAGTATTTTTGGGAAGGATGCAAGTACCCGGTTTTATCCGACCATGTCGGATAACTCCGTGTATATATTGGAATAATTAAATAATTTGTTTCGCTGCAGAAATATTTATTTCAATAAATCAGTACAATGGCCTTTCCTACACAGAGGAACATACACGGGTTAAAAAATCAAAATCACGGAACATTAGTAATTTTGAATTTAATGTTTGGAATGTACAGAAAATTAAGTTAATTGATCAGATTTGTAAGAAGTTTTAAGAACAGAAATCACAAATAAATTTTGATCATGCTCCTCTGCATTGCTACAGGCTTCATGCGCCCATCCTTTACAGTTGAGACACTGTATCCAATCTTCCAGAGATTTTGATCAGATGTACAATTCATTACAAAAGATACAGGCTTCGTCACATTCCACGTCGTCTTCATCTGATGCCGAGGTGTCTTGCTAAACTTTTTTTATTCCGTAATTTGACAGGTTTTTTTTTTGCTTAGGGGCCTTCAACAGTTTTTGCTTTAAGTTTTTCTTTTCCGGTTGTTTAGTTTTTTCTTGTTCTCCAATCTCGCAATTCCTATCCGGTCCTGTCCGACTACCAAGGTCCCGGTTTTATCCGACTATGCCATTAATCAGAAAAGGCTTAGCATATTTCAAACATGAAGCAAAACGGGATTTAATTATTTAAAATAATTGCTGATTTTTAAAACATCGGCATCGACAAACTCATAATCTACACTGCCTTTCATTCAACTCCAAATAACATGGCAGCTGTCTGCAACTAGTTTCATGCGTTATCCAAAAGATGGCAGTAATAATCTAGTCCAAACAGCCGGGTCCCGATTTTGTCCGACTTTCCCCTAATGTAAAATTTGCCGCAGATTTCAAATCCGTTGAATTTTTCATTCTATTTTTAACGATCGCTGAGATAGAAAAAAGCACTGAAGATCGTAAAAGTCGTCACGTCAATGTCTGATGCGCCCATATTCGTATTGCAAAAATAAAAAAGTTGCTGTTTAAAAAGCAGGAAAGTAAATCTGATCTCTCGATAGCAAATGTCAAATTCGTATGGAAAAACAATATAAAAATAATTTAATTAAAGAAAATCGTATTTTTAGGTTAACCTATTGTAAAATTTTCCGCCGATTTCAAATCAGTTGAGATTTTTACTGTATCTTTTACGATCTAGGAGAAAAAGAACTACATTACTCCAACTAAAACTTTATTTCTTCCGCTGAAATCGTTGCTCAAAAAATAGAACGGAGACGGAAAAAATAAATTTAGAATATGTTCTCTTAAAACTGTTGACATTCAAAGGAAAATAATAATAATTCAATTCCAATAAATTAATTTAAAAACTTCTAGATTGAATTTTAAAATTAGGTCGCGAAAGAAAAGTCGAAAAAAATTCGGATTACGTGTGTGCCAAATCTCATTATTGTAAGTGCCATAGATTCGTCAGGATACTGCAGACGCGACACACACAAAAAAAAAACACTTCCTTTTATAATAGCAGAGATTAGCCACTTTAATGCCATTATGGCGTTGCCTGTAATGTTGGTTTGCAAAGCAAACCAAATGGGAATGCGTAGCAATCACTGGAGGTTGGCGAGCAGTGTTCACTTCTGAGTTCTGACCTCATGAAAAGAACTGTCACAGTCAACGCCGTGGTAGCCAAGCAGTGGCTAGTATGTGGTATTTGAAGACTTAATACGGGAAGACTGACTGATGCTGTAAAGTTAATTTGCCAAGTCACGGCGAGTACGTGTTTGCAACATTCTATCAAAATATATCCAGCCATTTCAACCTAGTGTGGGCACACGCCCATACACGAACCAAAAAAGGCAATCACTGATTTTGAGTTTACATGGCTCAAAATGAACAAACTTGAAATGAGGTGTAAATATTTTTCAGCTTTTAATTATTTTTATGGACGGATAATCAGATTTTTGCATGATTTTAAATTCGTTGGAAAATTATTAATTACAGAAAAAATGAGTGCCAGTGTAGCGGAGATGTTTAGGCTTGACAGAAGAAAGCGAAAGATAACATTTTTCTTGGATGTTTGAGTTTGTAGAAACATTTAATAATTCTAAAATTTAAATCATCTGAAGCAATGGTTCCCAAAGTGTGGTATGAGGGCTCCAAGGTTATTCAACAATTATGATAAGGTTACGGGCAGTCAGTAGAAAACATGCAATATTTTAATAACCAAAATGCAGAACTTTCAAGAAAAAATAAAACATTCCAATATTTGTTCTAAAAACGTTGGATTATTAAAAACTGTTCATTGCATGTTCCACAATATGAGCTACCACAATCGTAGTCAAGGGAGCATTTACCAGGGATTGGCGATTACGATATGGCACTGCGGCTGAAACACCACAATAACTATAAAAAAAGCTTTGTGTAGAATGAAAAGAAACATATTGCCTTACCTGGTATCTTCAGTTTTTCACCATGTTGAAGCAGGTATTAAATCTTTCTATGCATAAAACAAGAAATTCGTTTTTTAGTTAGGGGGTGATGTGGGACAATGAATATGTTGGCTGATGGGCAATAAATTACGCAAACCGGCTACGCACAAAATCCGATTCCTGGCCGCTATACCTGTAGTCATTTCGTCTGAGGAATGTGCGATAGGCGAAGCTTGTAAGATTTAGTACAAGTACACCAGTGCACTTGCCCCCGAAGAAATTTTGCATCAAAAATAAACTTGCGGTAATTAAAAACGAAAGAAACATTTTGAAAACATCTCTCATGCTAGAAAAATTATTACAAGAACACATACAGCAATTAATAATGTTCCAGCACTTACCACGTGATAGTGCATTCACAATATCTCCAATGTCATCCAAGTCTTCGGATCCCAGCCCCCTACTACAGCTAGGTCGACTCTAAGAAAAGGGATAAATTGAAAATACTATAAGAAATAAAGAATAAAAATAATCCACAAAACTACTTCTAAATATTGTTATTTTTTTACCACTATTATACACTTGGAAATACTTTTAAGGGTTTAGGGAGAGTAATAATGAAAAGGCACGGTTTAATGATACTATAAACAGCTGTTTATGCTTGCCTCATTTGTCATTGCCTAGTCAATTGCAATACATTACCTCAAGGTTTAAAAAATCATTGTTACCAGTGTGATAAAAGTTGGACAGCTATATTTTAAAGATCATACCTTAAAAGTTGATAGTTCTGAAAATAGATAGATAGGAAATAGAGCCTAATATCTGTTATTTTTTTAAACATTTCAAATACCTAAATATTTTTGGCCATCGTGTTATTTATGACATAAACTGAACATCTGCGATATAGCTCTTTAAATATACTCTAAAAACTTTGAACTAAGAGATATGACGCTTTATGTCACTCCATCCCTGAGGAAGTACATTGGGTGAAATATAAAATTACTTTGCTTTTTTTTATGGTAAATATTTTTTTATATATTAGGGGACAACACATATATTGAAATGACTATACTACAATTATCTGTTACCACAACAAAGGCACAGCACTGAAAAGATTATAAATAAGGACTTTTGACAAAAAGAACCAAACCAATTAATTTTTTCCTTAAAATTAAACAATTTAGGCATAATTTCTATGGCATGCAGGTTTCAAGACAGCATTACAGTAACATATGACAATGAAGAAGTAAAGAAAATATTTTTTTACCTTAGATATTAAATGAGGAGGCTGGGACCAACAACTTCCTGCTCTTTCATTTTGAGCCATTAGTGGGGGCAGGATCTGAAAAATATATTTAAAATTTCCACTTAATAACTTCCTTTGATCGGTTTCTTCAATTGAAAAAGAAACACCGAATAATTGCACAGATCTTCAGATATTAACTTCATTTATGGATAAATGAAATAAAAAGGGGCTTTATTTAGTTTAAAAACACGCTCATTTGTTATAAACTGGAAATCGCTTTTTTAGAATGAACGATTTGTTTACCAACATTATTAGACAAATATTTATCTAGGTTTTTTTTTTCTGATCTTAAAATCCAATTGTTTTCTTTAATATTCCTTTAAATGTCCCGATACTTAAACTAAAAACTGTAGATGCCATTTCTCCAATATGAATAGCTAAAACTTCAAATTCATGTTGTCAGTTTCTGATGTTTTTTAAATTTGATCAGATCAAAATAGCCTTTTTTTTTTGTCTTGTTCAAAATGAAGCTTTTGAATTTCTTGGTTTTCATGGCATAGCCATTAGTTTGCAATCGAATAACTCAGCTGGAAAATTGTAAGACACACGAAATTAATTATGTAATCAACATAATCTCCCGAAATAAAAACACTTGAAAAGATATTTGGTATTCACAAGAGTATGGAGATACTTAATATTCTGGAGGATCATACAAAGGGGATTTGCAATTATGGAACTCTTCACACTAATAAAACAACTACTTGATATTTATTTACGTCAAATAAGAAAATTAAATTCAAAAGTTACTTCGACGAAAATGTTCTTTTATACTAGCAAAACATGATGAAACTGATAATGCAGTGAGAGTGAAAGGATAAAACCAAAGGTGCTTGATAAACCTCATATTTAGAAGGATTATAATAACGAACTTTTATCATACTTTACAAAACAAAAATTATCATTCTTTTTCGTTTCAGGGATATAATTTCCTGAGAAATGTTTTTCATTTTGTTAATCATCGTCATCCTGAAACTAGATAGCTTTGGAATGAACCACTTTTTTTTTTTTAGCAAGAGACCAACTATCAAGGTCAAGCTTCATCAGGAAATGGGAAAGTAATTTCACCTGAAATGCCCAACTCCATCCAAAGCCAGAGATGAAATACAGCAAAAAAAATAACCAAAGACCTTACTACTTTCTTCACAGCTTGGAGCAGAAGGATGTGGAGAACGACACAAAAAGGAATTGCAGAAACACATCAAGGCAAGGGGAATAGGGCATTGTATTATGCACGAATTGCATCCCCCCCCCCGGTCACCCCACGAAATTCCCAACCTGTAGCAAAGGCTTCACTTTTTCTGAACAAGTGTCATCTGCCCTACTCAACGAAAAATCATAAGGTACGTCAACAAAACACAGAATATACGCAATTCTGTTTATTGGCAGGAAGTCCATTACAAATTATTCAGGAAAATAATTCTTTAAAAAAATACGACATTGAAAAGTAACACCTCGATTTGTGTGTTGCATAGTTATTATTTTGTTAGATTTTAAAATTATTTTTCAGTTACAATAGAGCAGTGACCTTCATTTCGACATCTATCTCCCGAGAGTGACATATTTATACAAATTCTCAGAACTAATTTCTGGCATTCAGAATTGAAACAGATATTGTCAGTTGGCTAAAACCTTTAACGAATGTAATTACAACTTAGTTCTTAATTTCCTTAAGACCATTTGTTAAAAAGTGATTTTGTATGTTTCAATACAGTGAAGATTTCTTCCCAAAAATTTTAAATCAATTTTAATTTTTGATGTCGCACGTCTAAGCTTTTTTGACAATGTCGAATAATTTTTTTTCTTTTGTAATTTGAATTTGGTAATGTTTACGATATAAGCACCAAGAAAAACTATAGCACACATTGAGTCTCTTTTCTCAAAAATAAATATTGTTCTCGTGTAATTTCTACAAGTCCTGACCATATTTATCAATATTTGTAGAAAACATGAAAAATACAAGTAAATTTTAATGAAGCTCTAAACATTGTTTGGCCAAAAGTGGAAGCCCTTGAGCAGATATATCCCACTAAGCGAGACTCAAAAAATCAATCTCATCTGTAAAACTGTATGCACTTTTTCGGCACCATCTCAAGGCAATGAATACAACCCAAACGATTTTCGAACATCTTGGAATCTACTCTACTATCCAAGATTTTGAATGAGGTCAACGTATTTTCCGGAATCAGTTCAATTACTTTCAAATTCATCTATAATCTCAGCTGTGAACTAATATTTCTTTCAATAGGCAGCAAGTAGAATTCAAATCTAAATCACTTGCAGTAATCGAACTTCTTATGAAATAGACGGAAAATGTGTGCGTAGCTTCTTAGTATTTCTTCAGGTTGCTCGGTTTGTCATGTGGTTGTGGGAAATGCATGAATCCTACAGAAGGACAAATTATTGATTGGTTAAGCAGGTTCTCCCCATGACCTCAACACCATTGTCGGTGAAAGTGATTATCCAGTGAAATTGAAAACAATTGTATGGGATTCGATAACCAATCGTCCCAAGTGGATTAGTAAGTCGTCTATTTCATCAAAAGGTTGATGCCAGCGGCAAAAATGATTTAGAAATTTACAGGGAAACTATTTGGACATACACTACTCTTTGTAAAAATTACAACACAATGAAAGAATCATCAGAAATAAATGAAATTTATTCCACGTATTACTTAGTGGTTTAAATAAACGATCAAATTTACAGATCAATAAAACAAAAATAACCCGATAATCATTATCGTGTGCAGCCGCCATATGCAGCGATGAGGGTCTGTACACGTCGTGGCATCGAATTATACAGATTCTGAATGTCATGCTGAGCAATGGCATTCCAGATGGCCTCTATCTTATGCCAAAGTTCAGTTGTTCAGGGTCCCCACAATTTGGAGTAAACGGGTTCACCCTTGATATCCAATAGCGCCACAGACCATAACCAGGCCTTCGTCAAGCATGACGCTGAATAAGACACTCCGGGAGAAGGCGTTCACCTCTGTAGCGTCTGACGAGTACGTGTCCATCGTTATAGTCCAGATTGTAGAGGGACTCATCTTAGAAGAAGACTTGTTGCCAATCGGCACGCCCTTGACTGTGTTGGTGAGCCCATTGAAACCGGAGGCGTCGGTAGTTCAGCGTGAAGGGAATCCTGCAGAGTGAAATCCTTGATCGAAGCCCATGGCTCAGCAGACGTCGACGAACCGTGGGGGCAGACATTGACACACTTTTAGACATGCTCCAATGTTGTGCGAATACTCGAAAGGACGCTGTACGGCCCGTCACCGCCATGCGGATGAAGTGTCTGTCGTCACGTGGTAACGTCATATTGCGTGGCCTACTTCTGGAGTTTTTAGACTTGTCCTGTTCTCCATGGTCCATCTCTTCCACACACGCATCACTGTTGTCATTACGCCCCGTGCGAGTGTCGGTTTCACAATACCAAAGTCCACCCTCATAGAGGCCGATCATGTGGCCCCGTTCGAATTCCGTTACTTGCTCGAATGGCACTCTGCATTTTAGGCGAGGCATGTTGACTTCTAATCAATCATTTACAGCAGTCAAACAACAATACACATATTTCAACGTACCTTTACAGTGCTTTTATACACGGCTCACTTGGAAGTTTAGAGGGTGTTTCTCAACCCACACATGAGTAATCGCTTTGAAATTCTAATCCTTTGCACATCCTAATCTTGTTTCAGATTTCCTGCAAGTTTCGTTTAATTTGCATGATTCCTTTTCATGGTGTTGTAATTTTCAAATAGTAGTGTATTTAGAGAGGGAGATGAAGTAATTTACTTGTCCTAACGGCTACAAATATTTGTTTTCAATATATAATTTTAAGTTTATAACATGCTACAGGAGCGACCATGGTAACTACTCTAACATGATAAACTTAAAAGTATTCCGCGAATTATGTACACTACCTCGATATTGTATCTAACTTTTGTGTAAAATGTGAGTTAGATACAGGAGTACAAACAGATATTATATAATTTTTATACAATTCTAATCCCTAAAATGTATTTGGATTTTTATTATTATTATTATTTTTTTTTTTTAATTATTTTTTTTTATTTTTGGCCCCGTGGGGTATATGTTTGACTTTTCCAATGCTTGTCCAGTGAAACTTTTTTAAATAAAGTACCAGGTTTTGAGGCTGGGGTGTATTGCGTTATACCTTCTAACGAGAGAAACGAGCATGGTACGCGCAGCGAATGAAGTAGGCTCGCCTAGAAATTTTGGGGAGTTGGGCTAGCGATCGCAAGCAGGGGGCTAAGCTCTTTATTATTATTAAAACTCCTTAAAATATATTTGTTCAAACTATTTTACAAACTAGTGATTGCCCAAGAAAGTTTGGATTTCAAAATAAATATGAATTGCAAGTCAGATTAAGAAATCCAAAGTAAATATATTTTTCTTTTAATTTTACGATTTTTGATGTATCTACTCAGTAGGTTAGACAATTTTCACCAGGAAGTGAACGTCATTGAAATGAAAATGTGAAGATTGTTGATTCGATAGGAAAATACAAATCAATTGGGACAAAACTAGAATATTTTAAGTGAAAACATCTAAATACGGTCGGACGAACCCCTTTGCATGAAAACCAACTTTCCTCTTAAAACTAGACTGGTTGAAGACGCTCTAAAATAAATTATTTTTTATCTTTAACACAAATTAGTGATATTAAACTCCTTGTTACATAGTGTCTTCAGCTTTAATTTCCTTTTTAATCGGATTTGTGTGTTGTTCGCATAAACAAAACACTTTCCACACGACGTGCCATTCAGGCTGACACCCCACAGGGATCTTATACTAGGACCCAAATTATTCAATTTAAATGTAAACGATATATCTAAGAAGAGATAACAGAAGTAGGAATAACTCCTCACTTCTTTTTATGTTTGCAGACGACACTGCAATACTGGCAAAAAAGAAGCAACCTTACAAACATCTGCAAAGCACTTACACTAGACTTTCAATTCACTTGTCCTCTCTTATCAATTGGAAAATTCAAATCAATGCTGATAAATGCAAACGTTTACTAACGGCCATATTCACAAGTCTCGAGGATCAGTTGATCCGCGAGTAAGAGTTAACTCGATGATTATCAAGAACGGCATTCTCAAACGGCGTGGTAAGTGATGCAGGGATTAAAATGAGACGCTCGCTGTGATTGGCTATTACCGTTTTCTCACGATCACATGATATTGTTTACATTGGTTACGACGCCCGAATCTGCATTCATACTGATCAAGTACGTACTTCGCCGTAGAATTGATTCCAAATTGTGAATAAATAGGACACACGCAGCATTTTAATATGTGTTTGGGAAAAGAAATGCAAAGATATTTAATTTCAAATTGGATTTTTATGGAAACCTAAATTTGGCAAGAAAGAATTGTACACAATGTTTTGACAGATGTATGTAATCTGATTATCTTTGTACTTGTCAGTATGGGTGTGTGTTGGTGTCGTGAAAAGTAAATTGTCAGTTTTTTTTCATTCGTAATAAATCAACATAATTTTTATTCTACGACGAATTTGTATCTGCCATGGTCATATTCTACCGTTCGCTCTCTCTGGCTTTGTTGACGGAGTTGTCGCCATTTGTCTTTTCGCCAAGCTGCTTGTTTAAGATTACGCAGCCACCTTTATTTTCATTTTTCTTTTGAATTTCAATAAAATTATGTTTTAAATTTTCCATTTAAGCAATATTATAATGAGGACATGAGCTGCTATGCAGCAGGTTCTCTGTAATGATACGTCCAATCCAATCGTCGCAAGAAAACTGTAATTTAGCATAGAATGAAATGTGTCATCCATTTTGTATCGCTGAAAAGGTAGTATTGCGCATGCGTAACTCTTACTCGCGAGTTAACTCGCCGATTTCGGAGGATCAAAATGTAACACCGAACCGGCAGTTTAAACCACGAATCAGGACTTGTGAATACGGTTTTTTCGATAACTGGCGGATTATCGTTGATCCTCGAGTTAACTCGGACTTCTGAATACGGCCGTAAGTGTTCACTAAGAACCACCCCCGTTCAACTGTTTGGAAAGGCTCATTGGAATGGTAGGCCTGCCTACCGTCATATACATTCCCTTTCAACTCAGCGGCATCCCATCACCACCAAACCGACTTCGAATTCCAAATTCAATATGCGAAATTTCTGGAAACCTGAACAGTTCAGAAATTAAAGGAATAATCACCTGGAGACGGCCTAGGTTCTTCACAAGCATGCACCCACATTCGGATTTGTGTAATAAGCTCGTTTAATCATTCAAAGTTATACACTATGACATAAAAATTGAAATCTGGAGAAAGTATTTACTTTTGAAAAAATCGTAAAGCGTCGCTGTTGAATTGGTGGCATTATATGTTGCATTTAAGCCATCAAAGGTCAAACACAACAGGTTAGTTTAATGTGTCAGTTTCTATGAAAGATCAACGAACGAAAGAAAAAAATTAGGAAAATAATGAAGTCACAAGCGATCATTGGGATCAGTTGAAACATAAAATTGCAAAAAGCAGCTGGAGACTGTATTTTTTTTAAAATTCCGAGTTATACACAATGAAGAAATAAGATAAAAAGAAGTAAATAAACCACTCTTAATTGCTCTAGAGAAGCATCGGCGAAAATCATCTTAAAGATTACTACTGATTGCAAATGAAGAAGACAGAACAGACCAGGAAGTACCCAAGACATTAAAAGACTACCACTTATGGCTCATTAGGATTGATTTTCGGATGTTGTAGTGCTTTGTTGATGTCAGGTGCGTATACATTTGCGAGCCGAACCGCTCGTTGAAATTGTTTTCACGAGCTCCCAGCGATCCATGGTAAAGGAAGGAACCAACCACGAACCAACTGGCAGTCGTATGTCAGCCACCTGTGAGTCTAAGTCCGTCGAAAAACTGACAGGATCGCCATAACCGTTCAGCGATGTTTTCTTACTGTTCTCCTAAAGCCCCCTTCCCAGCTTTCGAAAGAAATGCCACTTATAAATGCTGGAACTATCCCATCTGTGACAGAATTGAAGAACAGGTACTGACGTTCAGAAAACAGATGCCATATTATAATTTGCAAGGCGGAGATTGTGATCAACAAAATGGTGAATAAAGTGACAAATTAAGGAGAATGATGAGTGATAATCTACATTTTAGCTAATATCACTATTATGCACACAGATGCTACTTACTCCACAAATAAGCCCAGCGTTCATTTATTTTCCTATAAATAGTAAAAGGAGTTAATAAATGTTCATAGGCAGCAGGAATTACATTTGCATCGATTTCTCATGAAGTGTTTGTTGCTGAAAAAACTGAGCGTACAATATTGGACTGATTTCAGAGGAAGTATTACTTTTCTATGGCTATGAAGAATAAGTTCCATGCTGAAAGGATATTCACTAATTGATATAATTAGGAACGTCACTCCTACAGAATATTTGTTATCAATGACAATATTCCAAGAGCTGGACGGTCGGATCATATAAAAGCAATTGGAACTTTGTCCGTGCGAAAAAAAAATTCATCCACGTCCATTAATTGGCTGCAAAAAGACGTTTACAAATGCTCATCTCATCGAGGAATCATCAAAAATTCAATTTCTAAAACTTAAAATTTCCTCTCGGGAGTTCATGATTTACACCCCCCCCCAACCCTTTTTCTTGATTAGAAACGCGAAGTTTATTATAATTTATAATTTGGAACTTGTGATACCACAAGTTACTTCGCCTGTTTTTTCACGAACTAAAAATAAAATGATAAAATTTACTATCATTGAACAATAAAAAGAGCCATTTAAGAAAAAAATAAAACGCCCTTCTGTGAAAAAAACGGAAAACCGATTTCGCTTCTAAGACAGCTCGATGAGAAACTCCAACAGTACAAACGATCTGCCTTGGTGGTGTAATAAACAGTCACGAAAGCTTGTGCCATATTTGTGGCCGCTCCCCTAAGACGGAGGAAAGAATGAAGGGGGGAATGATGCAAGAGAGCGCGCGAATCCACGTGCCTAGCATACCACAAGCACTTACCTACCTCGAGGGCGCCCGCAACAGGAATAGTAGCTGTACGTTGAATTGAACAGTCACCCCCTCCCCTTCCATTCTGTCTTGACTGTCTTCCGTACATCGATCGAATGGCCCACAATGCCTCATTCTCAAAAGTAGATCTTTCCAATGCATCATGACTCGATCGAAAAATAAAATCTATACTAGTAAAATTTTATCTACCAGGCAAACTGAAGGGTAAAATAAAAGCTCCCAAAATTCTACAGGTCCACGAGGCATACTTTATTTGCCCCCGCACAATTCGAATTGAATTCATGGAATTGACGGTTTAAAAATTAATCGTTTGTAGTATTTGCAGCTAAAAATTTTTAATGTGATATTTTGTCATTTCTCTTAAAAGATATAAACTTTAGAAACTATCTGTAAGCCGAATAAAGTTTTATATAAAATTATAAATACATCAAATACACGAATTTTTTAAAAACGATTCGTTATTTAAAAAATTCTGAACGCTTTCATTTTATTTGAATCGTGAAACTCAGGGGCAGAATAGTCAAATTTGGGTAGAATTGTGTTTTCTGGGTTAGTTTTAAACTATCAGTGGAATCAGCAGAGTAACATAAAAATATTTATTTTACATGTCCTTCACGGGAAAACTTTCTAGAGCAATAGCTCATCAAACACTACAGCATAAAACATATGAGATTTTTATTTTTAAAGTTATATCCAGCCCGTAGGAAAATTGGTCGAAGATGGCCGCAGATTGATTTGATTATGTTTAATATACACACAAAAACAATATATCATTCGTTACAATCAGTAGGGACACGCAGTTAGTGTCCGTGCTATCGTCCAAATGTTTTAAATAATGTAGATTTATTTTATTTTCGAAGTGTAATATTTAATTTCTCAAAATGGAACTTTGTGGAATGAAATGTTTTTTAGGAATAAACCTCGACATTTCGATTAAAAATCGAGTAAGTTAAAGCGAAACATTTAGAGAACTTTATTTAAAATCAACTGTTATGAATTGACAAGTTTTCGAAATAATCCAATTATTTTTACTCACTAAACAGATTGTTTGGGTGCATTTTAAAAGTGAGTAATTTCTCTTTTTATCTGGTAACTCTGTAAAGGGTTGTTGAACCTTTAAAATCTGCGGTAAATATTGGATAAAGTTTAATAAAGGGCTGCAGCATCCTAACCTTCACACAAATACCCCATCTTAGTCTCAAACAATCCACACGAAATTTGGTACACCTATAATTTGGAACCCTGTGGGTATCGTAGGCTAATTCTTAACCCCGTTCAATTTGTCCTAGGTATGCAGAATGGGCCAAAAACAATTCGCCTTTGAAATCGCACTGAGTATAAAACGATTGCTGTAAGCAGCTCATATTATTCTACCAGTGTTGATTGAAAATCAAGTTTTCCGTTATTGTTTTACCAGCATTGCTCAAATAGCCAATTTTTTCCAAAACAAATTAAGTTATAATATTTATGTTTTGAACTGACTATTTCTTCCCATGGTGTAAATAACAAATAAAAATCTGATTCATAAAGAAAAAATATTTGATATTTCATCATGGATCCCCCACCTTCATTAAAAAAAAATTCAAGGACTTTTAAGGACTTTTCAAAACCAAAAACAAATTAAGTTATAATATTTATGTTTTGAACTGACTATTTCTTCCCATGGTGTAAATAACAAATAAAAATCAGATTCATAAAGAAAAAATATTTGATATTTCATCATGGTTCCCCCACCTTTATTTAAAAAAAATTCAAGGACTTTTAAGGACTTTTCAAAACCTAAAATTTTTTGTAACGACCTAACAAGGCATACTCAAAAGTTGTTAAAAAAAAAGAAAATGTAAAAAGTATATTTTTAAAAAGACCAAATTTTTTTACTCTATTTTTTTTAATTACTGATAGTCAAAAAAGAAAGATTATCATCAATTTTGGTCATAATTTGGATTTTCTTTCTCACAGACCCTGTGATTTTTTTTTTTTGCAAAGTGGGCTTCTCGTCTTAATGCTAACTATCAGGGTCTTGCACACCTATCGATTTTGGTCGTGCGATAAAATATTGTACAATAAATTCTTTTGGTGGTACGAAGAAGAGTATGGGTACAATCTCTATTTTGCTGTCGTCCACTGCCACAGAAGACGGCTGTCGTGGTTTCTTTTGTTTGAGAAACAAAACAAATCAAAAGTTTTGACTGTTGATAGAAACTTACACTAGAGTATAAAAAAGCGCTATCTTTGCGATCATAAAAGATGGAATGAAAATTTCAACGGATTTGAAATCTGCAGAAAATTTTACACCTGAAGACTATCTGAAACATGATTTTCTTTAAAAAAATGTTTCGAATTGTAACTTTTATATATTTGTAATAAGAATTTGGCTTCATTTCTTTGGACACGTGCTAGATTTCCAATGCCGTCCTAACTGCTAAAGCTACGGTTTCCTAAGAAAGCGGTGCTGTTATCTAGCAACCGTGATACGTCATGATGCGGCGAGCATAGCAAGGCGGTCGTCTTAACGGAGACCAGAGGTGTCAACTTAGACAGAGAGAATACGGTGGAGAATGGACGATCTAGACGTAGTATTATTAGTATATCACGTGGTGTCAAAGCGCAAAACACCGGTTTCATTAAGTTTGACGCTCAAATGGCGCACCTAGTACTAGTCTGGACAAATGAGGAAACTAGTTTGGACAAGTTTCAACGCAAGGCAAATTACACAATTATGTACTAGTTAAAAAAAAAATCAAGTACTTTCAAGGACTTTTCACCAAGTTCCGTAATTTTCAAGGACTTTCAAAGGCCCCTAGTTCGCAAAAAAAAATTTAAGGACTTTTCAAGGACCGTGGGAACCCTGTTTTACATTTTGTAATGGAACAGCCCAAACGAAAGAATCATTGATCATAAAAGCATAATTTTGCTAGTAGGTATCTGGCAACGCCAGAATTAATGTTAAATGTTTAAAGTTTGATTTAGAATTCTGTGTTTGAGTTGACATCGAAATGTTGCGGTCATTACAAGAGGAAGTGTTTGTGTATTTATATATGGCACTTACAATGAGATTTGGCACACAGGTAGTACGAATTTTTTGCAATTTTTCTGTCAATTTTATAGAACATTTTAAAATTTATTTACTGGAATTTGCATATTATTGCATATCTTTTTAATGGCAACAGCATAAAGATGACATATTCGAAATTTATTTTTTTCGTGCTACCGTTTGATTTTGCAGAGGAACGTTTTTATCCGAAGAACTAAACAAATAAAAAGCTTTAACTGTTGAGTTATATAGTTCTTTTTATCTATCTTCTAGACCGTTAAAGAGAGAGTAAAAATTTCAATAGATTTGAAATCTGCGGAAAATTTCACATCAGATCGAAACCTAAAACGAATAATTTTCTTTAAATAAATAATTTTTAAATTCAAATTTTACATTTTTTCTAATACGAACGCCGCTGCGCAGAATGACCTTCTTTTGATTCGAGAAATCACAGATTCCATTTCCTGCGTTCAGCAAAACGAATAAAAACACATTTTGACTGGCATTGTTTAATTCTTTTTTGTGAAATCCGGATCGTTAAAGATAGATTGAAAATTTCAACGGATTTGAAAGTTGCGGAAAAATTTTACACCACATAGATACTTACATTTGATTTTTTTTTAATAAATATTTTTTCAATTAAATATTTATACTGTCGCAAGAGATTGTGACGTCACGCCGACTGGATCTCTTCGCAATTCGAATTTGGCCGCATTTTGCAAATATGAGGCCATCACGGCGTTGCCCGTGGTGTTGGTTTGCGAAGCAAACCATACTTCAAAGATTCGTATGGAATTCATTCCTATAGGCTAGAAATTTCAATTAGGTTTGCGTGAGATTAAGCGTGAAATTAATGAACAGTGAGAAAATGAATCTTCATTTATAGTAAGTCCACCAGGAAAACTGTTTTGCATTTTTTGTGAAAGTACTCTTTCACATAATAGAAGACATGATCTTAATAAAAACACAGCATCAGACTAAGATAGAAAGAAAAATGAAGCTCGTTCTTGGGTCTGAGTTACGAAAATAATGTGACTAAGAGAATGTGAGAAGTCAGAAGTCCAAGTATTTTTCATAAAATAAGTTGTCAAAACTTGGCGTTGACAGAAGCGTCCTATGAAATTGCTTTAGCATTGGCGAAACAAAGAAACCCTTTTCTGATGGAAAAGAAATTGTTAAGCCTTGCCTCCAAATATTTGTACGCCATCTTAGTAATAAAGGTATTGAAAGCAAAGCAGACGAAATTGCTACATCAAAGCAGACAATTACGAGACGTATCGAATAACTCTCAGGACGCATATCAGCAATTGGAAGACCTTGTCCATTCTTTTCTCTGGCTTTGGATGTATCAACGGACATATGCGATGTAACCCATTTATAAGCATTTTTATAAGAGGAATTGCTGATAATTTTAATGTCTTTGAAGAACTTGCCAGTCTGGAGTCATTGTATATTAAAACAAGAGATCAGACATTGGAAAAAGTAAACCATGCTTAGAAAAACTAAAATTAGATTATAGTAAACTCATCAGTGTGTACCCAAGGAGTGCCGTCAATGATAGGTAAAAGCAATGGCACTACAACTTTGCATGAAAATTTTTTTAATCGTCCTGGGCTAAAATATCACTGCATTATACACCAAGAGGCACTGTGTGGAAAAACTTTGAAAATGCAGCATGTTATGTTGCCGGTTGTGAAATGTGTGAATAAAATTACAGCAAGACCATAAACAGACGAGAATTCAGAGATTGTGAATTAGTATTAGATTTCGAATATGGTAAACTTATCCTTCACTAAACCACTGCGTGGCCAGCACGGCGTTTCCCGTGACAGTTTTTTTAGTGGGATAAGGTGGAACCACTTCTCGCTAACCCTTGGTGATTTCTACGAATTCCAATTTGGTTTGATTCACTTCACAAACCAACACCACGGGCAACGCCGTGGTGGCCTCGTCAAAGTCAAAGAAAATCAAATGTATAAGGTATCGATCTAATGTAAAATTTTCCGCAGATTTCAAATCCAATGAGATTTTTATTCCATCTTTAATGATCGCCGAGATAAAAGAGAAAAAACAATATCGCTCGCCAATCCCCGGTGATTGCTACCCTATTCCAAAAACGATCGCCACAGCCAATTGTGTTGGTCCGGTGCGACGTTAATTAAATACCTACCAAAAACAATCGCGAAGACGATTCTAAAGGAAGTAAAAGTCGTAACGTGCTCATATTCGCATTGCAAAAATAAAAAAGGAACAATGGAAAATTAATTTATTTCTACTCATCCAATAGTATGTCTGTTGGAGCCTCCCGTGGCATTGCTCTTGCGACTTATAATACTTGTCGTGCACTGTCACTACTGAGTCTCTCAAGAGGACCAAGACAGAATAAACTTTTAAGGAGAGATAAACTGAAGGATGACTTCTTCAAAAGATATTTAACACTAGCAATGGAATGCTTCTCTCTGAGCCCTTAGAAAAAAGAAATTCCTCTCCTCTTTCACGTTCTGTAGCACTTTAGAAGTTTGATCTTCAAACACAATATCAGCCAGAGGCAAATTTCTGAGGACCAGGACATATATCTTCCATTTCATCAATCTTCAAATCTCGAATGAATTCCTCTTTGTAGATCCTACACAAAATTGTTCTTATCAACAATTCAAGTTGAGAATGAAGGTTATGTATTAGGGGTTCTGAAGAAATTTAGTCACTCGATTAAATATACTTGCACGTGATACGACAAATATCACCTCAAGCTTCTTTGCTTCTCTTTAAAGTAAATGAACAATTTTCGTGTAGGCTGGTCTTTGTATCATGTTTGGCTTCTTTATTGGAATGTATTCAAGGAAATACTTTCACACTGCAATCCACTGTTCAAGCAACCGTTCAGCAGCTGGCTTTAGGCATAGCCACCTGCTTGAACAATGCTTGATGAAATGTGAGTGGAAAGTTTCAAGTCTCCTTGAGTTTCTTTGTATATTGACCAACGCTTAGGCCACTGATTAAAAAAAACTAGTTCAGACAGACCTTCCCCATGCTCTTTTAGACTTTTAAGAAAATTATTATGTATTGTGTACATTTTACATGTCCCAATGTTAATTACTTCTTTTTTTTCGGGTAGAGAGAGAAAGTAATGAATCATTAATCTTTTTAAAAACTGACTTGTTGACACCCCACTTGATTGGGCCCATATGAGCAAATCACGAGCAGTTGAGATGTGGAAAGGATAACTCACTCAGAGCTTAAAAAATCTTGTCACATAAAATATCTGCCGTTCCAGATCCTATATAAAATGTCTTTAAAATGTCCGCAAACGATTTCATCTTATCGATCTGACCAATATATCACACCAGTTAATAATTCACTCTTAGACACGAAGTTCCGTAATTTTCAAGGACTTTCAAGAGTCTCTTCCCCCTCCCTGAGTTCGGAAAAAAAATTCAAGAACTTTTCAAAGACCGTGAGAACTTTGACTCAGTTCATCATCATTGGGAGCAAATGAAAATATCACGAAAAAATTGTTGGCAAATTTTAAAAATATCATTTTTTTGCCTTTTTTTTTACGAAGAAAAAATACACAAAAATTTCAATTTTTTAAATTTAATTGACATTTGACTTGTTCTAGAGGAAAAAATGAATTTGTTTTTAATGAGCACAAAAATTGTTCTTAAACACCTGAAAAAATGACAAAACGTCAAAAGAATAAAAATTGACGTGTTATAAGCCCTGTGATAGTCCTAGTTTCAGCACTAATGATTTAGAATTTTTGGATAGATGCAGCTTAAGCTACTCGAATACATCATTGACATCTCTAGGTCTCCAGTGAGTACAGAGAAAATTAAGAGATCTAAGAAATATGGCACAGAAGAGGTGACGCTAGGTTTGAGGAGTAGAATACGTCAGTGAGGCCATATGGTGAATGGGAGTGAAAGAAATTAGTACTACACTGTTTCCATTTCCACGTATCAAATGTTCATCGCTCTGCACATAAATCACAATTGGTGCACTCGCTGTTGATGGATGTGGCTCATTACCAATCTCTATGGGTTGAACTCCATCGATTATAAAACGTTTAAGTCATCCGATATGCTATTTACGTCGAACTGAGCGGTGAAGGTACTTGGCGCACTCGCATCAGGCATTTATTCACTTTGAAGGTGCGACGTCTATACTTTCAAGAACTTCCTCCGAGCCTGTTGATACCCAGCATCGGATGCCCGGATCTTCTTGGATTCTACATATCTCTCGATCTTTCTTTTTGTTCACCTTTTCTATAATTCTTTTGGTGTTTATTATGCATATGTTTGGACATTCTGAAATTTTTTTGGTTTCCCACACTTTAAAGTCTCATATCTATCTAAACACAAGTATTAAACATTTAGGTTTTATTTCTATTATTATTATTTATGCGCAGAGACGAAACAAATGGGCCTCAAACATCGGGTTCACACAAAGAAGGCCGAAGCTTGACTAAATTAATGTGAGCGGCAGTGCGCATTTTCGGGACTGCGCTGCGATTGCATCAGTCAATGACGTCAGCACAAGATCAATTAGCAGTTGTAATATTATTTGTTTAATGCTCCTTAGAAAGCGATATCGTTCATTTGTGTATCATTTATATTTTTGAATGTATTAAATTTTTCGCATTTACGCTTTTTGCGATACTCAAAAATTAAGCGTGGTACCCCGGTTTCGAAAGGTAAGACGTATTCTACGACAAAAATAAAAAGTACATATCACAATTCCCTTTCAAATGCAGAGGACTATAAAGGTAATGAAAAGTGTATTAATTAAAAATTAAGAAATACTTGAGCAACTGAAAGAGATTTACTACTGCAAATAAAAGTAAGAGAGTAATGATTTTTACTATTTTGCTAAAAAGCTATTCATGTGGAAGAATTGAAAGAAAGTTTGATGTGAGTAATTACATTGGTAGGAGAGCAAAAAAACTAGAAGAGAAATTAGTCTTGACCTCACCCGACCCCAAACCAGGAAAAACTTTACCCAGAAAAAACTGTCTCCGTACTTAAAATTTTTTTTACTGCAGCGATGAAGTTAGTAGACAAATGCCAGGAAAGAAAGACTGTTTCCATGAAGGACATGGTTGTTATACGCATCCACATTCAAAGTTTGATTCTGGAAAATCTACAAGATGTAAAAAAACTTAAAATCGAAATATTCATTTTTGGAGATCGGATTTTCAAAATCTGCAGAGTTGCGACCTAAGAACTTCATAATAGCAGGAGCCAGAGGTACTCACGTTGTATGTGTTTGTACCACTCATCAAAATGTTAAGTTAATGATATTGGGGCTAATTAAAATAAAATGACACACACACACACAGGTTATGAAAATCCATTAAAAACCTACCAAGATTACCTTTCGAAAATAAGATGCAATCCACTACAACAAAAATGCTTTTTAAATGAGTGATTCCTCTCCCACATCGAATTCAAGGAAGCCTTGCTAAACCGGCTTAAAGAGTTGATTGAAGATATAACCTACAAGCAGTGGATTTCAGTAGATCGTTTTTCTTTTGAGACAATTCGTAAAACCACAGAGGAATTTATTAAAGATTTTTCAACACAACTTATTAACCTGAGATGCGATTTTATTGTCAAACACCTTTTTCTGAAAAGAAAAGGTACACTAGCGCCCGATGAAACTGGTAACATGCAATTTTTTGAGAATTTTTCCTTTATTTTACAAAACGAAGCACAATAATTTCATTGGAAGAACTCTATTTTTTGCTCTCATTCTTTGAAATGGAACAGGACAGGAAATGTACACTCTATAACAAAAAAATCGACGCACCAAGAAGGAATCATCCGATTGCTTTGAAATTTCGTATGCAAAAATGTTTTGACCAAATATGCAAATGTTTAAAATTTGGTGTCCAATAAATGAATAGTGCGATCTCCAGCGCATCGGAACTGCGCATCCAGCAGATGTATATAAGGAGTTGTTCTTGAAGTGTTGTTAAAATTTTCTGCTGCATTGCGATTTAGAATACCTTTCAACGACTGAAAAAATGCCTCGCCGCAGGATTCGAGCTCATTACGAGCAACAATCAGAGTTTGAAAGAGGTCGTATCATTGGATTGAAAGAGGCAGGTTGGGCAAATCGGAGAGTCGTTCGTCATGTGAGTCGAAGCGATGCGGCGATTAGAAGATGCTGGCAAGAGTGGGTGGACAGTGGCAGATTTCAGCGCCATGATGGTAGCGGTCGATGTAGGGCCACAACAAATCGCGAGGACAGAGTGATTGTCAGATCAGCTGTCACAGCGCCTGATTCATCGCTATCAACCATCAGTCGTGCGACCCACACACGAGTGTCCACCATGACCATTCACAGACGGCTGAGAGAGCGAAATATACGCTCGTACCGACCGTTACGCCACCTGCCACTCACGCCTGCACACTGTCGAACCAGATTACAGTGGTGCTTGGCTCGATCAGGCTGGAATGATGCTGACTGGGGACGTATAGTCTTCAGCGACAAATCCCTCTTCCAACTGTGTCCTGACGATCATCGAAGACGTGTCTGGAGAAGCCCAGGGCAGCGTGCCGATTCTGCTTTCACTATTGCACGCCACACGGGCCCTCAACAAGGAGTTATGGTCTGGGGTGCCATTTCCCTTGAAAGCCGGACCCCTTTGGTCGTCATTAGAGGTACACTTACTGCACAGCGGTACATTGACGACATTCTGAGACCTGTTTTGCTACCGTTCCTTTCGCAGTACCCTGGGCTTATTTTTCAGCAAGACAATGCCAGATCACATACGGCACGTGTTGCTATGAACTGTCATCAAGCTTCTCAAACACTTCCTCGGCCAGCCAGATCACCAGATCTCTCTCCCATCGAGCATTTCTGCGATATGATGGGAAGGCGACTGCATCCGGTAGTGAATGTTGATGACGTAGTCCGACAATTGGAACAAATTTGGCAAGAAATACCGCAGGAGAACATCCGGGAGCTTTATCGGTCCATGCCACGCCGTGTGGCAGCTTGCATCCTGGTTAGAGGCGGGTCAACAGCTTATTGAGCTCGTTACTGTAACTCTGAAATAAATCATTCAATTGTTCTGAAATTTTAATCGTTTTCTATTCTGTAAATAATTTTCCTATCCACAAATTTTTGTCACCATCGGACAACCCCTTCTTGGTGCGTCGATTTTTTTTTGTTATTATGTTTGAGTGCAATCTGTTTCTTTTTTTTAACGCGAAGGGCAGAAGATGCAATCTGTTTCACGTGACGTCCCAATCTCTTGCGAAAATATTAAAGATATATTCGATTTAAAAATTATTTATTTAAAGAAAATCATATTTTTAGGCATCGATCTAAAGTAAAGATTTCCGCAGATTTCAAATCCGTTGAAATTTTTACTCCATCTTTAACGGTCTAGGAGATAGAAAAAAGAATAAAGTGAGTCCAGTTAAAAGATTTATCGACTGGCCATTCCTCAGGATCAGGGTAAGATCATTACTCCGCGCAAAATCAAAGCGGAAACGAAAAAAAAAAATTCACAGAGTTCCGTGCGATGAAAAAAATTGGCATGGTTCCAAAGGTCGATTGCAAGGTCACGTGGGTAGAAAAATTTCAGATTCGGGTGTTTCTTCTTCCGGAAGAAACACATTGAAAAACCGATGGAGAATAAAACTATTAAATTCTTTTCAAAATCTTCTGGATTGAATTTTAAAATTCGCCGCAACTTGCTTGTGGGAAACAACAAATGCGATCTGGAACCATAATTCCATAACATAATATGATGTTAAAAAAATTAGAGTTACATGGAAAAATTGCAAGCAAAAAATAAAAATTTTGCATAGATTCAGTTTTGAAAATGATGGCAATCGATCGAATAGAACACGCATAAGAAATTTTTCTGGTTTTAATTTCAAAACGGATAGCGAAGAATTTGATGAGAAATTGAAAAATAAAGAAAGATATTGTAATCTATTTGTTTTGGGAAAAGCTAACTTGCTAAGCGGCCACGTTCACATGAGGGGTTTCAACGCGCGTATGGCGAGGCTAGCAAGGTCCCGCCAGTAAATTATGTTTATTTAATCTTCTAATTCAAGTTACTATCTTTGCGACCTTGAAGAGAGGGACCCTGATAGCCTCGCCAACGCGCGTTTTACACGCCTCATGAGAATGGGGCCTAGTTTCGAATGCATGAAAACGGACATAGGAAAAAAATATTCTGTTTGTGTTATGTTCCCTTGAAAGCTTTGTAGAGAACGAACGCGCCGATTTGTCCGAATCGGAGTCGGAAGACGAAACTAACTTTTCAATGCAGTGCACTTAATGTGATGTCGAAAGTAAAGCACGGGCGCTGGCAAAGCCTACCCCCCAAAACCCGACACACACATAAAAAAACAGAGTTGATTAACTTTAGGTGCCATTCATAGATATAGATATCAATTTTTTTGTGATTTTAAGACCCCTCCCCCCAAAAATATCAAACCTTCAAATATAAATTTCAGCTCATTACGTGCATTATTAGTATCGCAGTAAGACTTAGCAAAATTCGGTGATTATTATCGCTACTCGGGATTGTTCACGAGGTGAAAACAGAAAATTGTAATTGTAGTAATAACAGAAAAAAAAATTCAATCATAATAGATTCTGACTTAGTTCCCAGCTTAAAGGACTCCACGCCATGGCGCCTGCAACAGGTCGACGGCTACTGCACATCATATTGATGTTTGTAATGGGATTTTATAATATTATTAAATGATTTATTATAAAGATTTTGTATGAAGGATATTTTATCCCACTTAGCTAGGCATAATTTAACTTCTTCATTCAGATATTTCAAAAACACAATTATAAACCTACTTATAAATACTACAATAGGTTAGGATTGTAACAATCCACTTATTGGATACACAACACTACCAATGGTACCAGATTTTCAGAACAAAGGGCCTCTGTTTTGCAGGCGTAAACCTATAGAAAACCTCGGATTTAGAGATCTGGGATAAATCGACAAAACCAATGGCGTGATATTATCGACGATATTTTAAAAGGCGCCGATATATATCGATATTTTTTTATGTGCCATGTACTAAGCACACACATGGCATTTATTTATAAGCGCATTGTGCTTTTTTTTTTTTTTTACTGCTGCGTGCTGCTGAATTAAGATTCATATGTGTATGGTTTATTTTTTTCTTCCAACTTTAATAAGCTTTTGATAAAAATGCCAAAAAAGGGGCTCTAACGACCTTTTTTTTCCAAGTATTAGTATCCCGTCTACGCAGTCCTGTTCTTAAGACATACGCGTTTTAAGCAAATTCCGTTATTTAATGAATAATTATTCAGTGTTGTGTACATTATTTATTATTATCTTTGTTCAATTGTGTAGTGCATATTCATACATTTATTGAATACTGAAAAGAATTCTACCATATTCTTCAAAAATCTCCTATATTTCATTTTCACTTTCACGCTCGGTTGCCTCTTTGGACTTAGTGCCATACACTGCATATGAATTAACTTTAATCAGCATTTCTTTACTAGGATTAAAGTCTACACAGCTTTCACCTCTAAATTTTAGTCCATACCTAACCATCATGATTGACTCAGTCGTCTTCAGCTGTAGCGAGTTTCTGAGTTTGTTTTCTCAACTAAGTAATGTAAAAACTATTCTCTCGACAGTTGCATTAGAAAATGGCAAACTCATTAAGGTCAATGCAAGCTTACAGAGCTGTGAAAATTGTGTTTCTCCAACAGCATCTGTTAGTTTATCTACAAAGCCCAGAATTTGACAGGGCTCTGCTTGATAAATTCCTCGGCTGACACTTCCGTGATCATTGGTAACCGATCCCAATATCTCCGGCACTTATCCACATTTTCACACACAGCTACGAATTGTGCAGCAAGTGAAACAACGTTACACTTCTTTTTTATCACAGCATTATTGAGATGTAGTGTAGACAAATGAAGCAGCACACCAACATTATCTGAGAGCCCACTACGTACTTCTTTGGCTAGTTGAACAGCGAATTCTTTACAGCGACGACCTTCAACTGTTCACTTGACAATGTTTATACTGTGACGCCATGTTCATTCATTCAATCGATTGGCATTCTAAGCCGCTTATCATGGAGGCTATCTCACTTATGTAGATTCCGCTAAGCCCTACCTCGATTCTGTAATTCTTCTTCTCGACCTGTATGACACGAGTAGAAATGGTCACTACGTAAAACACTCTGAACCTAGGTTAATCTCTGTGAATCATAAACACTTCTGAAAAACCAGCAAACCAGTGTTGCCAACTCAAAGCATCAAAAATCCCCTAGGCTAGTTAACCAACGGCTTATTAATGACAATTATACTTCAGACCTCTACATAAACCTCGGTTCTTTTTTCCAAACCTCTGTTTTTACCTCTACGCATTTTGTACCTATGTTCTTACCTATGAAGCGAATTGAAACCTCTAGATCTAAAGGTAAAACCTCTGAACACTACCTATGAGTCACACTCTAACAAACTTTCCTCAAACGACACATACTTGTGTAATCGGACTATCTGATCGTAATCCGCTTTTTTCTACTACGGTATACAATTTTTACACACTTCATCAATGGTTTTGTTTTGGATTTTCTCGGTCAATTTTACGCCGCTTTCATTATTTTTTCATCAAATATGCCTGAAATTGTGTGTAGAATTTCAAATTTGCAATAAAAAATGGGGGTTGAAATTATCGGAGCAAGCGCTCAATTTAATATGAAGACGGCCCCTTAAACACATTTTAAATATTGATATTTGTAGAAAACATTCAATCCTATCGATTGCTACCTTCCGTTTTGTCCTGCGATGTAAATTGAGCAATTGCGTATAACAATTTTTTAGTACAACGGATGTCTTTAATGTCACAAAACCCATTATAAGTGAAGGCCTAGCAGAAAAAAACTGTCAACATAAAATTCGCACATAAAGGCGAATCTTTGAAATGGGAGAGGGGCGCCAAATCATCATCTCGCATCTGCAATAAATTTCTCTCGGACCGGCACTGGCCAACTCTGATGAATGATTTCACGTTGTAATCTCATCAATAATATTATAGTTGCATGTAATTAACACCGCTCGTGGGATTAATAAGTGTATGGTATTGTTTCAGCAAGATGATTTTGAAGTGACTTTGTTAATCAGATTTTTAGCCTCTATTTGATTATTTACCTTATATCTACTGAGTATATTGACAATATAAACAACGTTTTGGGTTTTAGCTTCATCTTATGTCAATAAACATGAGTACGCTCCAGCTTCAGGTAGTGTAGGATATTCTCGACAGAAATGCAATCTTGTAGCAAATCCCAGGTTCTACAGTAGAGTTCACCATCAGAGCGTGGCCAAATAAGACCCTTCCGCCATAAACCAACCGTCAGATCACCATGGAGAAAAAAACAAGATGTGACAGGGTAATCCATCTCTGCTACAGATCGCAAAGAATTCTTACTGCTCTGTTCCAGGTCCTGTTAGCGCACAGGCACAAAATAAAAGCAGCGAACTACTAAAGGAAGCCATGACGAAAATGACTTTTCAGAGCACGATTATACCAGCTCTGACACTTCAGATATTGATGATTTTCTCTAATTGAGAAGAGAACTTTGACAACAGGATGACGCCACTGTGATTGAAAATGAACCGCCAGATATTCCAATTTAATGGTGATGGTTTTAGACTTTTTAAAGACAAGTGTTTTAATGGATTTGGTTCAGCATGTTCTGGACCAAAAGGAATAAGAAATAATAAACGTTATTGAGAATTATTTTCAAGAACAAAAGACCGGGGCTGCTCACGGAGGGTGTGGTTCTGTTCCATGATAACGCGCGTCCACGCTTCTCCAGGGTCACACACGCGGAACTGGCCAAGTTCAAGTGGGAGCAGCTTTACCATCCGCTCTACAGCCCGGACATGTCGCCCAGCGATTTCCATGTGTGTGGTCCCCAGAAAAAAACATCTGAAAGGGAAGCGCTTCAACTCGGACGACGAACTCAAGCACGCTAGCTGTAAAGAACTGGGTCTCGTCACGGCCACAGGAATTCTGGGAACAAGGAATCCTTTGGTTCGTTAATCAATGGGATCGTTGTGCTCAGGTCTATGGTGCATACTTTGAATAAAGTCTTCATTTATACCCACAGTGTCGTTTCGTACCTTTTTATTTGAACAACCCTTGTACTATCAGATGGAATGAGTGGTATCCGAGGTATGAGGTAAGATTGATTGTTAGTATCAGCACTAATTTTTTTTTGCCACAATGATATTTTTCTCCAGTTTAATTACTATTAGTCTTGTACTATTGCATAGACCTTTAGAAGGTGCTAAATTTCTAAGTAACACAATGATAGCTCCTGGTTTTAATTTCAATTTGTGAGGTGGCATTCCAGTTGGAGTTAAACTATTTAAAAATTCTTCGGTGTATTTGAGTTGGTCTTGGGGGTCATCACTGACTATATTATCAGAACTCTCATAAATTACTGCACTTCCTGGCATACACTACAAACACTATTATTTTTTTCTGTTGACAAATCGTTTGTCACAGTGAGAATAGCTCGACCTTTCAGCTCTTCAGGTGTTACTGTTCTAAAATCTATATCGCTAAAGAATTGTTGAACAGGACCTTGAATTTCTGGATAGCAAAATGGGGGTAACTGAATTTTTTCTCCACTTTCACCTTCACCAACATGTAAAAGTCAACTAGCAAATTACTTTTCAGTATCAAGAGCACGCATGTTTTCAGTCAATTTCATTATAAAAAAATCAGACCAAAGTCTATTTTTCTTAATGCAGTTTGAAACTGTTAAAGACCGGGAACCTCTTAAAATAACTGGAAGGACTTGACGAAAATCTCCACCTAATAAAATTATTCTTCCTTCAAACGGCTCATCCCATTTGGTAAGGTTTTTAAGAATCGCTGAAATCTTTCATCAAGGGATTCCCTAACACGTTGCTCCCTTCTGCGCAAATTGTAGTCAATAGATCGCAAAAAACTAATTTTAAATTCATAAATTTAAAAAAAGTAACGAATGTTACAATGCGTAAGCGAGTAGCTCAACAGAACAGCGAAATGCTCAATGCCAGGAGACAATGCCAACAATTGAGATTCGTAAATAAACTGATCGTTGCCAGCGGGAAGAAAGAAATAAAGACCCTTTTTCGGCCACGCATAAGCGTTTTATATATATGGATATTTAAAAAACACTGCACTTTAAAAGCACTTATAGCCCATTGTGCTGCTCTAGTACGATGTAAATTATCAATTACCAATTAAAAAGTACTGAACAAAAGAATTTACGGATAAAGTGAAAATATAATATATGAGATATATCAAGACTAACATTAAGAAAATTAAATTAAACAGAAAAAGCAAATACCATGTATTTGTAGGAAAAAACACAAAAACAATGACAAATTAATTAAAAAATTATCTAATTAGTAGAAATGAAAAACAAAAATACCCAAAGGTACACAAAGTAATAGGGTATCAGTTGAAAAATTATTATTTAAATATTATAATTATGGGGGCTAAAATAAAATAAATACAATTTTAAATGAGAGCGAAAAAGTCATTGGGAAAAAATGTTAAAAATAATTAGAGGTGTCAATCATTAGAAAAAGGCGGTTCCGGAACAATATGTAAAAATCAAAGGCCCCCTGCAATATAAGCCCCTTTATTTTCAAGCTGAAATCATAAGAAAGACCTCGTCACCATAGCAACGTCAGTATATGATATTATCTCTAATATTATAAAAGCTACTGCGTGACTAGCCGTACACGTGACGTAAGGTATTAAGCTGGTGTAAAATTTTCTGCAGATTTCAAATCCGTTGAAGATATATTCAATTAAAAAATTATTTATTTCGGAAAATCATATTTTTAGATATTAATCCAACCTGAAATTTTTACTTTCTTTAACCGTCTAGGAGATAGACAAAAGAACTTTGACTTCAGTTAAAAAATTTATAGCCTGGCTGGGAAATCAATCGCGCAAAATCAAAGCGGAAACGGAAAAAAATAATTTTCTCCGCGTTCAGCGGATGAAAAAAAATAGGCATGATTCCAATCAGAAAATTAATTCGATTTCATAAATCAGAAACAAACAAACACTTTCTTTTATAATAGTAGAGATGATACTCATTGAAGCATCACATTGATCGTGTAGGAGGTGATTGACGAGATTGTCAATCGATTGACGAACATTGATAGAAACTTTAATTGACAGACATTGACGGCGCTGATTGATTGTGTAAAATACGCAATTGTCAATCGTTTGACAGTTTTGCACAAAATTGATGACATGTTGGATGCAACGAGCACCACAAGAAGCGATTCTATATGTGAACGGGAGTTTGTGACATTTTTAATTACTTCGTATCATGGTTCAATTTTGGTTATAATTTGGATTTTCTTTCTCACAGAACCTGCGATTTTCTTTTGTTGCAAAGTGGGCTTCTCGTCTCAATGCTAACTATCAGGCTACTTGCACACCTATCGATTTTTGTCTGCGATAAAATTTTATACGATAAATTCTATTGGTGGCACGAAGAAGAATATGGGAGCTTGCATCCCGTGTCCTTGCACAATCTTCATTTTGATGACGTCCACTGCCACTACAACAGACGGCTGTCGAGGTTTATTTTGTTTGTGAAACAAAACAAATTAAAAGTTTTGTTTGGTGATAGAAACTTACACTAGATAATAATAAAGCCTTTTTTTGCGATCATTAAAGATAGATTGAAAATTTCAACGGATTTGAATCTGAAGACTATCTTACATATTTTACATCTAAAGACTATCTTTACCAAATCAATACCTCTGGGGGTACCTGATCAGGGGGTTATCGGTCTCAGATTGGGATCTAAATTACGATATGTGTGAGTGAAAGGGACCTTCCTGTAAAACGGATGTGTCATGTATGAAGAAGTCCAACCCTCCGGGGCAATGGCACCCCCAATTGGGCCATATATGGCCCCCACGACAACAACAAAGACTATCTTAAATGTGATTTTCTTCTAAAAAAAAATTTTGAATTGTAATTTTTATATATTTGCAATAAGAATTTGGCTTCCTTTCTTTGGACGCATGCCAGGTTTCCAATGACGTCCTGACTGCTAAAGCTACGGTTTCTTAAGAAAGCGGTGCTGTTATCTGGCAACCGTGATACGTTATGATGCAGCGGGCATAACAAGGCGGCCGTCTTAACGGAGACCAGAGGTGTCAATTTACACGGACAGAATACGGTGAAGAATGGACGATCTAGACGTAGCTTTATTAGTATGTCACGTGGTGTCAAAGCGCAAAACACCGGTTTCATTCAGTATGACGCTCAAATGGCGCACCTAGTGCTGGTCTGAACAAAGGTGGAAACTACTCTGGATAAGTTCCAATGCAAGACGAATTACGCAATTATGTACTAGTTAAAAAAAATCAAGAACTTTCAAGGACTTTTCACCAAATTCCGTAATTTTCAAGGACTTTCAAGGGCCCCTAGTTAGGAAAAAAGAATTCAAGGACTTTACAAGGACCGTTCTTCCGATTGCATACAGCCGCAGTGAAGGCAAGAATGCCCAAATCTGAATTTGCAAGCGTTGTGAAACTCAAAAATTATACGCATCACGTCCCTTCAAAAAACATTGACCGAATAAGAATGACGGGTTGATTGAAGCTATACTGTAACATCTGTCAGTTGAAACCGTCAATCACATTGACAATGATATTGATCGTCTAGGGACCACTTAAAGAAAACAATAATAATTAATTTTAAAATATATTAATTTTAAAATGTTCGGGATTAAATTTTAAAATTCGGGTGTGATACAAAAATCGCAAAAAATTTGGACTACCTGTGTGCCAAATTTCATTATTGTAAGTGCCATAGATTTGTCAGGACAGTACACACAGGCACTTCCTTTTATAATAGTAGTGATGCAGTGTTCTTAAATTCTTTCTTTTGTATTTGAGTGTTATGATGTTATGTCTCATTCCAGACAAATTCGTAAAATTATAGTTCACAGTTTCTGAAAAATCAGTGATTCTACGCATGTAAAGATAATTTTGGACACCAGTGTTATTACACAAAACAAAATGTAATTATTAAAATTGTCAATTTGAAGATTTATGTGCAAAATTCGAATGCTTTCTTGATACTGTAGAGAAACTTTCTATTGTGTCTATATTTTAGAACGTCTTGAAAATTAAAGCAAGTTACCACAATTTTAATAGTTTTAGTGATTAACATTTCAAGCATCTTCACTCATCACATGATGAATGCTTTAAAATTCACCATGTGCGATTTAATCACATGGAATGTTTAAAATAAAACACTTATGAGCCGTCTAAGTCAATGCAGCAAGATGAAAATACAGCAGAACTCCAATTATCCAAACTCCAGTTATAAAGATCTCTTTGAGAAAAAATGAAATCAGCAAAATCTGCATTTTGAGTTTCTCATCGGTGAATGATAAAATGGCAAAGGACGAAGTGTCAGTTCAGGACATAAAAAACATCATAGTGAAAATTCCTTGATGTTCCGAGTGCAGTGCAGAGGACATAGGCGAGTGGCTGGCGTGATTCTTCAAACCATGAATTATCTCTCTAAATTCTCAGTGACGATGGACTCATTTAAAGTGAGATACAAGGACTCATTTAAAGTGAGATACAAGGACTCATTTAAAGTGAGATACAAGGACTCATTTAAAGTGAGATACAAGGACTCATTTAAAGTGAGATACAAGGACTCATTGATGGCACGGAAGATGACGACATTGCTAAACCAGAAACGTGATCGTCAGCTAGTAAGGTGTTTGAGTACAGTAAAGTTCATGGATCTGCACAGCGGTAAAATGCATGGATCGGCAGCCTGAGTGCGACAATCTACAGCAGGGGTGGCCATTGTGACGCATTGGATTTCAAGTGGCTATTGCATCCTTGCATTTATTCTTTTGAAGTAGGCGCCATAACTGAATCCATCTTCATATTTTCAACACCAGAGTGCTCTCAGTTCAATTCATACAGCCTTCTTACTCATCAGTTCGTCCCAATTTTTTGACAGCTTACAATTGATATTCTATGATACGACGTACTTATGAACTGCTCTTTTTCAACATTTATACTTTCAGTTTTATACTTTTTATGTTTTTTACATTCTTGTTATCCATCACAGTGCAAAAGAAAATGAGCAAAAGCGCTCAAAGTGATAATAAGCGTGAATTTAATGAATAGTGGAAACTTAGTTGTTATTTATATTAAGTCCATCAGGGAAACCGTTTTGCATTGTTTGGGAAAGCCCTCCTTTACATAATAGAAAACACGATCTTAGTACTCTATAAAACACAGGATCAGACTAACACAGAAGGGAAAAGGGTAGCTTGTTCCTGGGTCTAAGTTACGAAAAGAATATGTAACTAAGAAATAAGGAAGAAATGAGTAGAAGACAAAATATAAGTAAGTTGTTTAGACTTGGCGATGACTGATGCGTCTTATGAAATTGCTTTAGCCATTAATGAAAAAAAAAAACTTTTTCTGACTTTTGTCTACAAATATCTGCATGCTATTTTGGTAATAAAGGTGTTGAAGGCAAAGCAGACAAAATTGCTTTTTTCAATGCAGGCCGTTGCGAAACGTATAGAGGAACTCTCTCTGGTACTGGAAGATCTTGTTCATTCTTTTCTCTAGCTTTGGATGAATTAACGGACATATGTAATGTAGTCTAGTTCATCGGAATTTAGGATAAATTTCATGTCTTTGAAAAAATTGCCAGTCTAGTCCTTCCATGGTAAAACAAGGTCACACATATTTAAAAAGGAAAATCATGACAAGAAAATCTAAAGTTAGATTATAGTAAACTCATCAGCTTCTGCACGGACGGAGCGCCGTCAGTGATAGGTGTAAAGCCAATGGCACTACAACTTTACATGAAATATTTTTTTAATCGTTTCGTATTAAAATATCAACATTTAAGCCAAGAGGCACTGTATGGAAAAACTTTAAAAATGCAGCCTATTATGTTACCGGTTGTGAATAAAATTAGAGTACGGTCATTAAACAGATGAGAATTCAGATAATATTGTGAATTGAAGGATCTTAATATTTGGAATATGCTGAACTTGTCCTTCATCATGAGGTGTGCTGACTTTCTAGAGGACGGGTTCTG
Organism: Metellina segmentata; assembly: GCA_947359465.1. Classification (NCBI taxonomy): domain Eukaryota; kingdom Metazoa; phylum Arthropoda; class Arachnida; order Araneae; family Tetragnathidae; genus Metellina; species Metellina segmentata. The sequence goes on along the minus strand of OX375873.1, from coordinate 67,299,445 downwards.
AGTAGATTTTGAAAATTAAAAAATGCTGTTTATAATTTTTTAGAATAGGAAATTGAACTGAAAACTGAATTTAGAACAATAAATGAAAGAACCTTATTATTTGATAATAACTGGCTATTTGATTTAGCATTTTTATTTGATGTTACAAGCCATCTCAATAATCGAAATTCGAAACTACCAAGGCAAGAATAAATTACTTCGTAGTTTAGTAAATAGCACCAATTCATTTAAAATGAAATTAAAACTGTTCCAACTCTCAGTTAGGAAATCGGGATTTGAGTCAATATCCACACTTGACAGAGCAGAGTGTATGGGCTACAGATAATAGCAATTTGACCAAATATATTGAAAAAATCAAGCTATTGCAAGGGTCATTTGAAAGTCGTTTTCAAGATTTGGTTAAAGGAAATTGCAAGCTCACATCTATAAACCTATTTTCACTTGGTGAAAAAAACGTAATGAAGATGCTATTGTAAAACGTAATGAAGATGTGAATGCAATTCAAATTTGAAGAATTCTCTGTTGCTCTCAGAAAACATTTCAGAAGAGAAACACTCTCAGAAACAAAATTAACACCAGACATTGAAAGGCTAGTAAAATCCAAACATGCTCAAAAGTCTCATTAATGGTAAGTAATGTTTATGTGCTGTAATAGATAGTTTTACATATGATACTTAAATAATTTTTTAAATGTTAACATAACTATGTCTATTAACGTACTTTTATTAAAAAAGTTATTAAGGATATGCCATGACCATGAACATAAGAAAGTAGAAAAGGTGCTCAAGTTGTATGATGCATCAGAACTAGTATGTGAAAACAATTTACCCATAAAAGTGGTAAAAGGTTAAACACTCCTGATCTACAGCTACTCGCCTCAAGCGCATGCAAGACTTGGTTGCACGAAAACGAGTAAAGACAGCGAAACAACTGACTTCAACCGATATGTTCAAGCAATGATACACTTTCTAGTATGCAAGTACAAAATGTAAAAAAAAAAATTTCAGTCATTAAATTACATTACATACTAAACCAAAATTCGTTTTTTACCAAGAAATAACTTTTTTATCAGGAATTATTCAATTATCTGGATGTAGTTTTGTCCCAATTGACCTGGATAATTGGAGTTCTACTGTACTTGTCTGGTAATTATGATCCCAATCTGCAAATTCTGTAACAAAGTGTCTTCAAAGGAAGGATGATTTCCAATATAATTTTGGAGTGAACTCAGTGCGAGAGTTCATAAGTTATTTGAATCAAACAACATACATCTTGTTCAGTACTTTGTTTTCAATATTATTAAGTATAGCAGAATAAAAAACTAAATTAAAACTTTTTATTTAATTCAACGATTTTTCAAAACAAAAATCACTTGATTTAAATTGTTATATATATATTCCCTGCCTAAAATACTTATAAAAATAATTGGGTCAGTCAGACCAAGAAGTGAAGCAAGACTGTTGGGGACATAGAGCAAATGAGGCTGATGACAATCTATCAAAAATAGAATTACTGAATTTAAAATTAAGATAATTTGTATAAAACATACTATTTATAACCTATCAAAAGGCCTCGTAACGATTCTTCAGGACAAAGTAAGAAATGACGTCCATATTCTTTAGTGCTCTTCACACTTTTGTGAGAAGAGAATTTCATTGCTTTGTCTTTCTATTTTCTGAATAGTAGTAAAATTGCAGAGATACATAAAAAGAATTCACTTTCAAGCATTGTGAGACAAACTTTTAAGCATCTGAAAGACGAAGGGCTTAAAAGCATTCAATTTACATAAATAGCATTGAAAAATATTTTTTTGACAAGCGTTGCTTGAAATATTAAGGTACAGCTGCAATCTAGGCCTTGCTTGGTGGCTACATGGCACGTTTTTTTGCACAATTTTAGTCACGAGATATTGCATGTAAAGACACCTCAGGGTGACAACAAAATCCTTGAAAAAAAGTTCCCTGATATTTCCCCGATAGTGTCAAAAAAATTTCCCTGATTTCACAATTCCTTTAAGAAATGTCGTGATCCATAATTGGTATTGATATGCAGTATCCACACGACAATATGTTTAATATTTAGGGTCAGATAGGGTAAAAGGATCCTTTTCCACAAATGTTTTTATTGTTATTGTATGGGTTGGAACATTTAATAGAACTCTTACAATAGCAACTGAAAAAACTTCACCTGACCCTACATTATCCAACTATAGGTACATATAGATGCTAATATTTAAAAAAATAAAAAATATTTTGATTAGGATTTTTTTTTTACCTGACCCTACATTATCCAACTATAGGTACATCAAACTGAACTGAAAAAAACTTATGGCAAAAAAACGGTGGCAACGGTCTTGACTCTTTTTCTTTTGACTCACTTCTAGTAGCAAGTTATATCAGATTAAGGCAACCCATCTATATTACGGTTATTGCTGTGTTTTTATAGCAATCTCCTACCAAGCAGAAATTTTAAATTTTCATATTCAATATTCTAGAAAGTTCTTTCAAAATCCGTTAAAGTGGCGTTTGATATCATTGGTTCATTTGAAATAATTCTTCCCTTGTTGACTTTAGTAGTGCGCCAAAAAAAGCGCTAAGGCCGTTACCTCCGTTATAAACGTAGACTGAAGCTGTACAAAAAAATTCTACTAAATTGTAGTTGCAAGCAAAAGGTATTAATTTAATGCACAAAAAAAAAGCATTAGTTACACAACTTTCAAATCATATACCACAAGTAGTATCGCAAGCTGCGAAAACCACGGCTGCGATTTTCAGTGTTCGAAAATTACGACGTAATTGATCTTTATTTGAATTACAATTTCAGCGAATAAGATTTATTCAATTCTCAAAAGTACTTGTAATTACTCATCAATAAATAGGAAAAACGATAGTAGTTGCCGTTTAAAGTATCAAAATTTTAAATGTTCCCTGATTTTTTGTGAAATTTGGAAACTTTTCGAGATTTAAAAGTTTTTTGAGAATTTCCTGATTTCCCGGTTCTGTTATCGCCCTGTACCTATCTTTTTTGCTGTTATTCCAGTTTTTATGACATTCCTTGGAAAGTTTTCAATTTTTTAACATTAATTAATTTTTGTCAAAACTAACATTTTGTGTTGTGAAAAATTATTCTTTTGAAGAATTATTTCCCTTTCATTGGGCACTAAAAAAATCGCAAAGAGCGAAGCCACCACATGAGGCATCGTATACAGCTGTACCAATAGCAATATTTTTCTGAGAAAATGGAAGAGATGAATATTTTTTAACCCGGCAGGACGCGCAGGGGTCATTTTATGACACCAAGCTCTTGCTCAACCCCAATTCCTAGAAAAGTAGTCATGTATTCATTCCTTTCTTATCAGTAGCTGAGTTTCTCACCCTCATCTGCCTTTTGTGAGTAGTTAATAGGTATTTCAGGAATTTTTTGTCCCCTTATACAGATTTGGTCTGTTACTGGGGTCATGGAATGACCCCACGCTTCTTTCCGTTGCTTTACAGACCAGTGACTTCTTGTGGCTGATACGGTCAGTTCATTGTTTTGCATTACGTTTTTGCCTGTTTCTAACAATGCCGACTCCATACGAAAAAGAAATGGAGCGTTTACGTACACTTCTTGCTGATGAAGATTCTGATGAGATTGATAATGAAGACAATGGACCTGATGATTTTTTAGAAGAGAACTTTTCAGATCACGAAATTTTCAGCGAACATGATACGGAATTGGAAAAGGACGGAGATTCTGGAAATGAAGAAGGGAATAATTCGGAATGGTTTTTAGCAAAAGATGACGTAAAGTGGAAGAAATTTAGGCTGAATGTTCAACGTCATAGTTATAATATGGTGTCGCACTTACTCAGAACAAATGGACCAGCGAAGGATGCGACTAACCCTGTGCAGAGTTGGGAGTTATTCATCGACAATAACATGATGCAACTAATTGTGGAGTGTACGAATATATTTATCGAGAAATGCGCACCAAACTTTTCACGTGAAAGAGATGCACCAAAACAAACCCTTTGGAAATCCATGCTTTATTAGGGGTATTATATATGTGTGGATTACACAAATGTTCCCGAATGAATGTCAGAGATTTGTGGGTGACAGATGGAACTGGTATCAGCATTTTCCGCACTACAATGTCTCATAAACGTTTTTTGTTCCTTCTCTGTTGCATGAGATTTGACAACATAAATGACAGGAAACAGAGGCAGTTATTTGACAAACTTGCTGCTCTAAGGGACTTTTTTCAGTTTTTTGTAATGAACTTGTCAGAAACATTATACACTGGGTGAATGTGTTACCATTAACGAAAAATTAGAACCTTTTCGTGGTCGTTATGGTTTTTGCCAATATATGCCAAAGAAATCCGCAAAATACAGCATAAAAATTTTTGCTTTAGCGGATGCACGGACATTTTACACAAGTAATATGGAAGTGTATGTTGGATGTCAACCAGAGGGACCCTATAAAGTCTCAAACTCAGAAGGCGATACAGTGAAAAGATTTACAAAACCTTTGTACAAATCTGGTAGAAACCTCACCACTGACAATTGGTATACCAGTTATGACCTTGCAAAAGATCTACTTTCAGAAAAAATTACAATTGTCGGAACAATTCAGAAAAACAAGAGGCAAATCCCTGCTAAATTTAAAATATGGAAAGGAAGAGAAAATCATTCATACATCTTTGGATTCCAGCAGGACGCACCATTAGTTTCTTATATTACAAAAAAAAGTAAATGTGTCACTTTACTTTCAACAATTCATAACAATGATGTTATTGACAAGGAAACGCGAGATGCGATGAAACCAGAAATTATTACTTTCTACAACAGTACAAAAGGAGCTGTGGATGTTGTCAATGAGATGGCAGCCAATTTTTCTACTGCTCGTAATACAAATAGATGGTCTCTTGTCATTTTTTATTCGATTCTGAATGCTGTTGCAATAAATGCAAGAATCGCTTTGCTATCTAAAAAAAATCCCCCAATTGTGTATCAAAACACACGATGTTTTATCAAAGACATTAGTTTTTCATTTATTAGTGATTACACCAACAAACGCATGGATAATCCAAGTTTAACTCATGAACTACGAGTGCAAATAGAAAAGAAATGTTGCCCTGCGGTTGAATAACCGCAGAAAAAGAAATCAAGAACTGCTTCAAAAGGAAGATGCAAGTTTTGTCCAAGAAATAAGGATATAAAAACTACTGGAACCTGCAATTTGTGTACAAATTTTATTAGTAAGGAACACTTAATTTCCGTATGTAATCATTGTCTCCATGAAAACAAAGTATAACTGAAAAGTGGTATGTACTATTATTTCTAATTTCAATTAAATAGTATTAAAATTCTTGTTTGCATTGAAATGATATAGTGTATTTTAATGATTAATGTACCAATTGTGTATGAAGAAAATATGATAAAATTTTATACATTATTTCATCGTAAAAAAAGTAGAGAAAATTTGATTTATCAAGCAAAACATTCTTAATGCCTTTAAATCAAAAGTATTATGTTTGCAACAAAAAAAAAGTTTTTTTAACAGCATAGGAATGAATTTTACTTTGGGATTATTCTATGACCCCAGCGCGTCCCAACAAACCCTCAAAAGGCGCGCGTCCTGCCGGCTTAAATGCTTCTCCTTGAGTCATTGTTGTCCACAGCCAATTATTCCCGTCGCCCTCCCCTAGCTGCACCAGGACAGAACCAAGTCAAACAAGATTATAGTTTGAGTCTTGAAATTCAAATTCAATCATGACTTTTTTCAATTCAACTGTTGTGAATACACATTATTCATTAAAAATTATTGAGTAACTAAATAAGATTTAAAAAAAACTGTACATGCATGTAAATTTTAGTTTGAATAGTTTTATAATAAATATTTAAAATTTGTAGATTTGATGATGGTTTTAAATGCTATCAATAAGTAATGTATTTACAAAGTATCCATTTACTTAGCTGACAACCCTCATTTGTTCCCACTAAATTTTTATTCAATAGTAATCTTACTAAGAAACAGAACATAAAAGGAATAAAACTTGGTTGATTGAGTTCTATGCTGCAAGAGGTCCATATTTGGGCAAGCTGCACCAAACATAAGATGAAACAAAGTTAAGTAATGGGTATAGACACACAAGATTGGTTGGTTTGGGTAATACGGCACAAGGTTCGATAGAGGACAAGTTGTGCCAAGACACACACAAGTAAGGTTTGACAGACACAGAAGAGAAAAATACACATAGGGATGATTTGAACCTGTGCCACCTATAACTCATAACTTTCTAGAACAGTGGACGTACCCTCTGAACCACAGAAACAAACTTGAAAACTTTCAGATAGATAACTTTTCTCGTCTTTAAAAGACAGAAAACCTAAATTTAAAACTAATTTGCACTTTCCAATCCTTGATGTTTTAGAAAATACTTAACGTTATAAAAAGTATTTATACCTTCATAAATTTAACTCATATTGAAACTTTCTTACTATAAAAGGTTTTCTCAATCATGAAGATTGTAAAATAAAATTTAGTCAAATTTCTGTTACACTTCAAATTGCTCAAAATATAATCATATTAAATAACAATATTAAAATTAGCTATGCATAGTAATCAGCAAAAAAGAAAATTTTTGAGCCTTTATGATCTCGTTTCGAGCAAAATTGAAATGTTGCAAAATTATAAATGTGCAGAAAAATAAAAAAAAAACACGCTAAGCACTGAGTTTCAAAAATGATACTTTGAATGGTTATAAAACTAATCTTAAACCGTTTCATTCTAATTTCGCAGCTTCGTGTTTTTGTATATTTTAAAAATAAGTTTTGAGAATTTTACACGAACATTATTTAAAGAAGTGGAACAGAGCAAACACATAATATATGCAAAGTTTACATTTTTACGATCCATCGAACAAATGTCAATGAAACCTGGTGTACACGATTAGTATTGTAGAAATTATATTTTCTCTCTCTTGTCTAAAAGTCGACATCAATACACTATACCAACGACCTAACATAATTGAGAAAATATTTATATACAAGAAAAATGTTCATATACGTACCAAGAGCCTTCATTTACAAAGACTTATTCATCCATAATCTCACAGCAATCACAAAATGAGAAAGGTTGGAACATTTTTCCCGTAGAAATCTACAAATTGGTTACATGTTGATTATTTGTAAACATCTTAACCGGCTGGAATGTGTAGCACCCCATTACAACGTGGATAAAAACAACTGTTAAGAATGCTTTTGTCACAATCCAATTCTCATCTCCTTTTGGACACAAGACGAAACCATAACAACTAAGAAGAGAACAAACTTTTTCACGATAATTTGCAATAGAGGGTAACAAATTTTTTCATTTTTTGAGTCTTGACGTACAAGAGAAAAGCATAACAGGCAATACTCAGCTTTTCGAGATGGTTATATTAAACACAAAAATAAAAGTTTTAAAACAAATTTACAGCGATTGCCTTAGTACGATATTTCACCACCAGGATTTTTGTGAGGATAGTTCTTACCCATGGAAAAGTTGTAACTTCAATAATCTGTAATATTTTGGCAACCAGTAATAGTAGTGTTGTAATGGTAATGGTAATGGTAATTTTAGTTAACGTCGTACTAGAGCAACACTACCGGCTATTGACTACGGTCCGGGATCAGTCCCTAAGTAGTGTTGTAATTTAATACTTTCGGGATGTCTACATTGGTTGGTAGTTGAATAAATGTCACCCTTAGAGGCGCATTCTCACAAATACAAATACAAATACAAATATTGACGACAAGCTACAGGCTCGAGCCCAACAAAGCTGGTCCTTTGTTTATGAATTCCCCAACAGGGCCGCCCATAAATTTCCCGGGCCCCCCGACCAAATTTTCGGGCGGGCCCCTAAGTTTTTTTCTTGTGTAGGAAGTTTTAATTTCGCAAGTATCCATATATTTACAAATACCCAAATTCAGAAATGTACAAGCAAACCCATAATATATTAATAATGAACTGGTAAGTAATAATGGAATTAAATATGTATATGTGCTATACTCATTACTCCTTGTGGCATGTAAACCAACTAGTCGTTGTCGTAGACTGGTGAAAATGTGAGACCACCTTGACGGGGTCGTTTTAAGGACTTGAAAAGACTATTTTCTGTTCGATATTTTTTTTTTGTCAAATTCAGAAAATAACCCTAAAATGAGGCAGATAATTTCTTGAACAAACCTTGGGGCCGCGGGCCCCTTAAACGTCCGGGCCCCCCGACATTTGTCGGGTTTGTCCCCCCTTATGGGCGGCCCTGTCCCCAATTCCCACTGACTATCCAATTGTATCTTAAATTCGTACACTCTCTTTGAATTAACTATATTTTCTGACAACGCGTTCCAACTGTCTATTACCCTATTAAAGTAGTAGTTTTTCCTTAAATCCCGATTAAAATGTGTCTTATTCAATTTATACATATGGCCAATTGTTATGTTATTCCTATTGAAATTTAAGCCCTATGTGTCCCCTTGTTTTACCAACTTGAAAAGCTGAATCAAATCCCCTCCTTCTTCTTCTTTCCAGTGTATACATGTTTAGCTTACTTAAACGTTCATTATAGTCGAGATTTGTTATCCCCTTTATTATTTTTGAAACTCTGTGCTGAACCCTTTCAATTAATTCTATATCCTTTCTCATATATGGAGCCCAGAATCAGGGCCCGATTTAGAAAATTTGGTATAGTAGGCACAACACGCAGGAAGGGACCCCCTCCCCCCATGTTATTTGTTCATCACAAAAACTAATTTTATAACAATAATTGGTACTTGTGTATTTGACTGTTGACCGTTTCACAGATGTCATCAAAAAGTTTGAGAAAATCGTGACATCACTTATAACTCTTGGCAAAACAAAATAAAGCAGATGAAAATTAAAAACATAATAGTTAGATAATTAATGTAATTACAAGAATGTGATAGTGGGGGAAACGGTCGACGGACATTTACGTAAATACCCAATAATTTATGTAACTACTTAAAAACTTCTTTTAATTTTTAGATACTTTTGAATCTTCGGGGCCCTCTAAATTATGGGGGCCCTAGTCCCGTGCCTCACGGGCCTAATGGTAAATCAGGGCCTGCCCAGAATTGTACAGCATATTCTAGATGTGGTCTTACTAAACCCTTATATAACGGCAAGATTATATTCTTATCCCTTGAAGTTACAGTCTTTTTAATATACACCAATAACCTATTAGCCTTTTTACCCGCAGCTGAACATTGGTGACCCATTTTAAAATCCCTGTGAATTATCACCCCAAGATCCTTGACTGTTTCTCCCTCCTTTACCTTTACTCCCTGCAGACAGTACTCGGCTCCACTATTCCTGTAACCCATATGCAGAACTTGACAATTCCCTACATTAAATGACATACCCCATTTTACAGCCCATTCGAATATCTTATCAAAATCCCCTTGTAAATTTTCTATCTGTAACTTGGTATCCACTGTCCCCCATATTTTTAAGTCATCTGCAAATATACTGATTCTATTCTTGATCCCCTGACCTATATCATCTATGAAAATTATAAATAAAATTGGTCCCAAAACTGATTCCTGAGGCACCCCACTTATAACTTCTGTCCACTGTGAATAATTTCCTTTTACCTGCACTCTCTGCTTTCTACCCAATAACCAATTATTTATCCATATTAATGTTTTTCCCTGAATCCCCAGTCTTTCCAATTTAAACAGTAATGCCTCATGAGGTACTTTATCAAAAGCCTTTTGAAAATCTATGTGCATGATATCCACACTGCTCTTATTATCACGAATCAAGTTTAATTGACCGTTCATAGTTGATCAACTTTTTAGTAGATCAAAGGCGTGTTCTTACCATGGAAGTAGGAAAGATAATGGAAATGCTTTTACTTTGAACCAGCGCCGGCCCTAGCCCTTGATCAGGGTAGAGAGAGATTGTTTGTCGGCGCCCTTTGGTCGACGCTTTCACGTCACATAAATTGTATTTCAGTTTATGTTAAATAAATAATAATTACCAACTTTCATTGTAAAAATCAACACTTATTGTATTTAAATTAAATTTAGTACAGGGTTGGACAAAATAATGTGAACACCTGTGAAAAGAGAATTTTTTTATTAATACGCCGTTGGTCCTCCTTTTGCATGAATTACAGCTTGTATCCGGCGTGGAATTGAAAAATACAAGTCACGTTCATCATTCAGAGGGATACGTTCCTACTCAAATTGCAAAAAAGTCACTAATTCAGAAAGTGTCCTTGGATGTTGAAATTGCTGCGCACTTTGTTTTCCAAAATACCCCACAAAAGTTCAATTATATTGCGATCAGGGGACTGAGAGGGCCAGATGAGGTGCTCTATTTCATCGTCGTGTTCATAAAACCAGTCTCGGGCAATTCCACAGGTGTGAATGGGGCAGTATCATCTTGAAAGACTGGTCGTTTATCAGGAAACACAGTTTACACTATTGGGTGAAGATGGTCGGCCAGAAGACTGACATAATCCTCTCCTGTAACACGGCCATTCAGAACAACAAGTGGGCCAAGACCACGATGTGATATCGCACCCCAGATCATCACTGAACCGACCGCCATGCTTAACCGTAGGCCGAAGACAGTCAACTTGATAGGCTTCTTGCTGGTGGCGTTCTCCAAAAATAAAACACGTCCATTTGTCGGGAATAATGTGAACGACGATTCGTCTGACCATATTAAATTCTCCCATTGTTGTTGTGTCCAATTTTTATGCTCGCGACACCATATTCGTCGCTTCAAGGCATTGCATGGTTTAATCAATGGTTTTGAAATAGCCGCTCTACCATGAATATTTGCCATATGCAGTTATATGCAGTTCACGCCGGATAGCATTTGATGAAACTTCTTCCTGTAGATGGGTGTTCATCTCAGATGTTATCTATGATGCTGTTGTCTTCAAACCCTTCAAAACCCTTCTGTCTCTGTCATTCAGCTTCGATTTTCGACCACTGTTGTGCTTTTTAGATGATGTTTTCCCCTGTTTCAAATATGCTGACCTTACAGTCGACACTGTACTTCTCCCAACACTTAGAAGGGTGACCGTTATCGTTACTGAAGCTGCAGCAAGACGGGCCCCAACAATCATGCCTCTTTCGAAATCAGAGAATGTTTTTGTTTTTTTAATTATTTTATTTGTGAAGGGGGGCACCCAATGGGCGACGATCACTACCCCTAACTAAGGACAGCACAATTACATCCCTGCCCTGACCCCGGATTCGAACCAGGAACCTTAGGGGTAGTGATGGTCACCCATTGGGTGCCCCTTCACAAATGACCATCGCTTCCAGGCCTTGCAGTGGCCTATGATTAGCAATCGAGTGCCCGCCGTAATTTAAAAAAAAATCAGAGAATGTCAGCCATAAAGCAATTTTAACACATAAATATATTTCGCACCCGACTTCCATCACTGCTAGTAGCAGACTGATGTGTGTACTTTCTCATCTGCTAGGTGGCACCCTTCACCGCTAGAGGGCAGGATTATAGGAGAGGTTTCTTTCGAGTGCTATTTTTTCACAAGTGTTCATATCAATTTGTCCAACCAAAGTAGCTCTATAATTAAATTAGTATTTGGTGTTAATTTCAATCAGTCACTAAATAATTAAATCTGTTACCTATGTAGGTAATGTGATAGTGATAGGCGTAATTAGAGTTGTTGAATGGGGGGGGGGGGGGTCCTCAAAAAAGTTTGGATTGTACCCCAGTAAAAAGGGGAAGATTAAAGAAACTATATTAATATAATTAACACCTATTATTTATTTATAATTGTTTATATTAATAATGCTAATATCTATTAATTATTAAAAATTAATAAATTATATTGATGCATATTCGTTAATTAAGACTTGTTTTTAAAAAATCACAATTTTTTTTAATCGCTTTATATTTAAAAAAACGTTGCCGCAGCCGCGGTCGCAGGGTTGAAAACTCGTTTTTTTTCCTCGATTCTTAGACAGTTTTTCGAGAAAGTTCGGATCAGAAAATTACGAAATTAATATGATTTGTTCAAAATTGTACAGGGAACACGAAAACTAAGATTTTTTTTCCGATGCGGCTATTAGTTTAGTATTTATTAAGTGTCTAAGTGAAAAAGCGAAATTTTAATCGCGAGTGAGCAAAAGACGTACAAATTTTCAGTCTTCAATCGTGATTTTTTTAGAGTGCTTCTAAACGTGAATTTTTGCAGCTCGTCGAGCTATTTTAGAAAATTCAATTTGGTTCCTGATAATATTTTTTTGAAACTCGCGAAAAACCGGTACATTTTTGTTTATTTTTTTGGTAGACTGTCATATCTATAGCTTATTACTATTAGTTTTTAAATTTAAAAACATCGCACAAAACCTTAGAATATACTCTTTCTTACGGTACAATTATTTTTGAAATGGGTTAATAAATAAATTGGATACGATCAAAAGTTGGTCATACAAATTTTTGGAATATTGGTAAATTTCCGTCAATTTTTGTTAACTGTCATATCTATAGCTTATACTATTATTTTTTAAATTCGAAAGCATCACTGAAAACCGTAGAATGTACTCTTTCGTATGGTTCAATTATTTTGCAAATTTGCTAATAAATAAATTTTTGTTGCGATTATATGTTGGTCATATAAAAATTTCGAGACTTTAAGATTGTAAGTTCCGATACACCAAAACTAAAACTGTCATATGTTTTGCTTAATACTATTAGTTTTAAATTTTGAAAATACCACGTGAAAGCTTAGAATACACTCCTTCTTACAGTAAAATTACTTTTAAAATTGGTTCATAAATAAATTCGATACAATGAAAAGTTGGTTGAAGGTTACATTCTGACTAACTTATATATTTTCCAGGTATAACATTTATCATAGCAATGATTTTTTGAATGCAGCCTTTAAGCAAAAAGAGAAAAATAAGTCATATAAATCCTTCAAATTCCGTGTCTGAATCCGAGTTTCCGAATAGTTCGTAAAATTCGGCTTCACTCATTGGGATGTCCTGATGTGTATCAACATCAGTTCTAATGCCATTTCCATACTAGAATTTATATGTTCTTCATACACATCGCTGCCAAGGGTCAATGAGCCCATTCCCCCATTTGAAACTTTATGTACCACACATGTTATAGGCTGCACGGCGAAGATAAGAGAGAGAGAGAGAGAGAGAGAGAGAGAGAGAGAGAGAGTGGCACTGATAATAAAAATTCCTAATACCCTTCCGATCCCCTTGACCATTGTTGAACTGATCATCTGTCAATCACCCAGTCAGAGGTCCGGCATCAGTTGCGGGACACTTTTGGAAGATCATTAGAGGTCACCTTTGGAAAGGGGGCGAATAGACTAGCGCGTCTTTTTAGTAATGGCTCTTCGTTACGTGGACGATTCTATTTAGGACCGTAGGGACGTCGGTAGATATTAAACTCGTGATAAGTGAATCGATTCTTCAGTTTGATTCTTTCGTAACTTGTTTTGATCATTTAATCTACAGTGAGCTGTGATTATTTACTTGTCTGGTAGTCTTTATTTGTGTGTCTTCTATGATTTTTTAACCCAGCTGGCGGAAAAATTTTTAGATCCTCCAAATTATTTAAAAAAAATTCCAATTTAATTCCTTTTCATTCAAATTTACTTTTCCTAATTTTTAATACCCTTTTCATATTTTTCCAAGCTTCCGTTGATTTACATAAATAATCTAAGAACCACTCCTGAAATCACTACCAGCTGATATTTTTCCTCCCCTCTGCCGTCCCCTTTGCTTTAGGATGATGGTGTCGTATCCACCGCTGGCTTAGGACCATTCTGATGTAACAAAAAGCATACATAAAACACTAACTTATATAATTATTAACTTATATAATAAAAGGCTATGGGTGGGTAGATGTGGGAGCCGAAAATTGTATCCTTTTATTATATAAGTTAATAATTATATAAGTTAGTGTTTTATGTATGCTTTTTGTTACATCAGAATGGTCCTAAGCCAGCGGTGGATACGACACCATCATCCTAAAGCAAAGGGGGCGGAGGAAAAGTAAATTTGAATGAAAAGGAATTAAATTGGAATTTTTTTTAAATAATTTGGAGGATCTAAAAATTTTTCCGCCAGCTGGGCATTAGGCCAACGTTGCTTCACGAAAAGAAGCTCTTTAAAGTATAAGTACCCTTCCATCAATCATACATTCCATCAATCTGTTTTAAAAAATCATAGAAGACACACAAAAAAAGACTACCAGACAAGTAAATAATCATAGCTCACTGTAGATCAAATGATCAAAACAAGTTACGAAAGAATCAAACTGAAGAATCGATTCACTTATCACGAGTTTAATATCTACCGACCTCCCTACGGTCCTAAATAGAATCGTCCACGTAACGAAGAGCCATTACTAAAAAGACGCGCTAGTGGGCGAATAGACAACCTAACCTCGCAGTGAAACCTGCGCCTTAAAGCTCAGAACGCTCGTCATTGCACATCTTTACTGTCAAGTTAAATCGTGGCAATCAGTTGAAGAGTTCAATCTCATTTAGACCCTACGCGAGTTTCTTTTAACAGCCATAACGAATCCCCTCCCCCTTTTGAATCCTAATGTCCAGTACATCATCACCTGTCAATCACCCCGTCAGAGGTCGGATATCAGGAGCTGGACCGTCTGGACACTGTGGAATATCATTAGGAGGTTAAAGCTATCATCATTGGCAAGTGGCGTTTTATTTTACAGCGATTTGATGGGGGAAATATTCCACCCGTTTTACCTTCTTGTCGATATTACGCGTTCATGGCTTTAGAACGTATGGTTTGTACGTCACACACACATACACAAAAAAAAATTTAATATTTATTTCGGCTTATATACAGATTTTGAATTTTGGGTACATTTTTGAACAAAACATGCACCCTCGGCTTATGTACGGATCGGCTCAAATTCCGAAATATACTTTTTTTTATATTATGAGTGCAAAACTAATTTTTATTTTTATAAAATTTAGTTTAAATAGTCATAAAGCTTGAAACTCCCGATAGCTATTCATTAACAAATTTGACTATCTTTTATGACGAACTGAATGGGGGTTGAACCCCCAACGTCCCCTGGTTACGCCTATGAACTAATGTACCATGGTTTCATCGATAGCATTTATTAATTACACAAGTAAACATTAATTAAAATTAAGTTATGAATAGTTTGAGTAGTTATTAACAAGGGATTAATTTGTGAAAAGCTAATAAAATATATATATCAGCAAAATTTTTCTCAACTGAATATGGGAGGGGTTGAACCTCCAACCCTCCTCCTGACGGCTATGTTTATTATCCAAGTGAAATAATAATTAAAATTAAATTAATAAAATTAAGTAATGAATAGTTTTATTAGTTATTAAAAAGTGATTAATTTGTGAAATACTCTTTATATACATATTAGCAAAATTATTCTCAACTGAATGGAGGAGGGGTTGAATCCCCAACCCCCCTGACGGCTATGTTTATTACACAAGTAAAACATTAATTAAAATTAAGTTATGATTAGTTTGTGTAGTTATTAACAAGGGATTAATTTGTGAAAAGCTCATAAAATATATATATCAGCAAAAATTTTCTCAACTGAATATGGGAGGGGTCGAACTCCCAACCTTCCCCCCCCCCTGACTTCTATGTTTATTACACAAGTAAAACATTAATTAAAATTAAATCAATTAAAACTAAGTTATGAATAGTTTGTGTAGTTAACAAGGGATTAATTTGTGAAAACTCACTATATATATATGTTCTGGTTCGGGTTGTCTAGGGTGTTGATGTATGAAGACAAATACAAGTCAGGTTATAACAATAACTATATATTCTCCGGTTTAGCATACAACTTTAGGCTCTTAAGCCTAACTAAAAGACACATTAAAACGGAAACATCGATGAGAGCTTCGCTGTTGGCGACTTCGCTCTTCACTACTCTGCCTTTCTCCGCACCTGCGCTCCGTGATATACTCTGTGGCGCTGGCGTCGCTACAAGTGTCGCCACTGTGCAGGTGGTTTGGCGGATGGGGTCTATGTTCGGCGGTGATGTGTCGTTCATTCTAGTATTGTTTCCGGTAGGAGATTGGTTTGCTCCTGCATTATTTCTTATAGTAGCTAATTCGAGTTCTCGTTCTATTTGTACTAACTTAAGTTTCTCGGTGTCGACTATATGTGCTAACTTAAGTTTTTCGATTTCTGCTAACTTAAGTTTCTCGGTGTCGATTTCTTTAGCCTTTCTTTCTTAGACGATTGAACTCATTAAATCTTTTATAAGTTCTGGGTCTTGTTTGAACGTATCATTTTTCACATTAATTTATTTTAGTTTGATTATAGTGGCACCTTCCGGTACAATTTCATCAATTTCTTGAACAACCTTTATGAGGTCTTCTTTCTTCGTATTTTTATACATGCTTAAAATAAAGGTTTGGTCCTACCTTAGATTCTTTTTTGGCTTCTGTTTTGGCACCGTCGTCTGTTTGACCGTTGCACTGGTCACTTTTGTTGAGGCGGGGAGATAGTCCTTTTGCTTCCGTTTTGGCACGTCGGTGAGTTGCACTGGACACTTTCGTTGAGGCGGGGAAATTGGCCTATTGCTTCCGTTTTGGCACGTCGGTGAGCTGCACTGGACACTTTCGTTGAGGCGGGGAGTTTGTCCTACTGCTTCCGTTTTCTCTGCGTTGTTGTTTGCTTGATTGTTGACTGGACACATTAGTTGAGGCGGGGGAATTGGCCTGCGCTTTTAGTTGCTTCAGAGTTGCACTGGACTCGTTCGTTGAGGCGGGGTAATTGGCCTCTAGCTTTGGTTTGGCTGTAGAATTTCGTTTCGTTGCTGTTAGTCCAAGAGCTGTTTATTTCGTTTCTCAAAGTTTAGAACCGGTTGAGCCCCCATGTTCTGGTTCGGGTTGTCTAGGATGTTGATGTATGAAGACAAGAACAAGTCAGGTTCTAACAATAACTATATATTCTCCGGTTTAGCATACAACTTTAGGCTCTTAAGCCTAACTAAAAGACACATTAAAGCGTCGATGAGAGCTTCGCTGTTGGCGACTTCGCTCTTCACTACTCTGCCTTCCCTCCGCACCTGCACTCCGTGATATACTCTGTGGCGCTGGCGTCGCTACAAATGTTGCCCACTGTGCAGGTGGTTTGGCGGATTTGGTTTTGAGTATATATATATTAGCAAAATGTTTGTCAACTGAATGCGGGAGGGGTTGAACCCCCAACCCCCTTGACGGCTATGTTTATTACACAAGTAAAACATTAAATAAAATTAAATTAATTAAAACTAAGTTATGAATAGTTTGTGTAGTTAACAAGGGATTTATTTGTGAAAAACTCACTATATATATATATATATGTTGCATACTCGAAACCCCATCCACCAAACCACCTACACAGTGGCGACACTCGTAGCGATGCCAGCGCTACGGAATATATAACTCGGAGTGCAGGTGCAAAGAGCAAGAGCAGAGTAGAAAAGAGCGAAGTCCCCAGCTGCGAAGCTCTCATCGACGCGTTCGTTAAATGTATCTTTTAGTTAGGCTTAAAAGCCTAAAGCTGTATGCTCAATCACAGAATACAGTTATTGTTTTAATTATTGTTCTTGTCTTCATCCATCAACCAACACCCTAGACAACCCGAACCACAACATGGGGGCTCAACCGGTTCTGAACTTTGAGAAACGAAAAGAACAGCTCTTGGACTAACAGCAAGAAACGAAATTCTACAGCCAAACCAAAGCTAGAGGCCAATTCCCCCGCCTCAACTAACGAGTCCAGTCAACAGAACAACAACGCAGAGAAAATGCAAGCACGAGGCCAAATCCCCCGCCTCAACGAACGAGTCAAGTGCAACTGTGAAGCAACTAAAAGCGCAGGCCAATTCCCCCGCTTCAACTAACGTGTCCAGTCAGCAGTCAAGCAAACAACAACGCAGAGAAAACGGAAGCACGAGGCCAATTCTCCCGCCTCAACGAATGTGCCAAAACGGAAGCAATAGGACAAACTCCCCTCCTCACCGAACTTGTCCAGTGCAACTCACCGACGTGCCAAAACGGAAGCAAACGGCCAATCTCCGCGCCTCAACGAAAGTGACCAGTGCAACGGTCAAACAGACGACGGTGCCAAAACAGAAGCCAAACAAGAATCTAAGGTAGGACCAAACCTTTATTTTAAGCATGTATAAAAATACGAAGACCTCATAAAGGTTGTTCAAGAAATTGATGAAATTGTATCGGAAGGTGCCACTATAATCAAACTAAAAGAAATTATTGAGAAAAATGATACGTTCAAACAAGACCCCGAATTTATAAAAGATTTAATGAGTTCAATCGTCGAAGAAAGAAAGGCTAAAGAAGTCGACACCGAGAAACTTAAGTTAACACAAATACTCGAAAAAAGTGACACCGAGAAACCTAAGTTAGCACAAATTGAACGAGAACTCGAATTAGCAACTATAAGAAATAATGCAGGAGCAAATCAATCTCCTACCAGAAACAATACTAGAATGAACGACACATCACCGCCGAACATAGTAAGTTATATAAAAAGTGTTAAAACGCTAAGTATGCCAGTCCCAACTAAGGCAGAAAATTAAAATCTATTTTTCCAATCGCTCGAACGTGCCTTTGAAACAAAAACGTGCCACAAGAATATAAATCCGAAATATTAATTAACATTCTTCAAGAAAAAGCTGCCAATATCCTCCTATACGTTCCAGAAAATGAACTCAAAAACTACGAACAGGTCAAAGCTACCGTACTAAAAGAATTCCAGCCAACGCCACAAGAATGTCTCGCTGATTTCCGTAGATGTCAAATATTTCCTAATGAAACACATACTCAATTTGCAGCAAGATTAACTAGAGCATTCGAATATTATTGCAGACTTCGAGATGTCAATGACTTTAAATCTGTATGTGAACTAATGGTTTCGGACAAACTTTATAGTACTTTAGAAAGGGATACACAATCACATATTTCAATTCGCTTTGGCGAAAATTGCTTTAGACCACCACAACTCGCAAAAGAATGCGACATTTACTTCGCTTCAAAGCGCAAATCACTCAGTGACACACACACACGCCAACCAACTTTCGAAAACCATTATAGACAAACACCACACGAACAGTTTAGAAGACCAAACAATCCAACGCGAGGATTTTACAACCGAAACTCACCTAGACCAGATAATACGAGATTTAATCACAACAACCCAGTAAATGAATTCGGAAGCCACAAACCACAGAAACGAAAGGAATGCGTCAATACATTACAATACGAAAACATTTTGTTTTACGGAGAAAAATTTAAAACCCTCATCGATAATGGAACCGTAATTTGCTGTATTAAAGAATCACACCTCTCCCCAGAAACGAAATACGAAAGTTCCATTAAGTTACGAGGAGCGTTCGGTAATTATCAAGACGCAAAAATAACAAATCTTTCTTTAGCATTACCCAACAACCCTACAAACACTATAACAATTCCCGTAGCGGTTTGCAAAAATTTATGTGAGGACTTCATTATTCCCCCGAACATATTCGACAATCTAAAAAAAGAACCCCACCGAATCCACAAAAGCACAGCTGACAACGAATGTATAAAAAAGCAAAACGATAAATCGCAGCCGAAAGAACAACAAAACAGTAGACTAAACACACCCCTCGACGCCTGTGAGGATTTGTTTTTATTCAACATCGAACTAGATCAACACCACCTAGACGAACAAGGCCCTGTTTCTGAACCGAAACTTGTCTGTGACGTCACACCAAGTAGGGAAGGAAGTGCCGAAGACAGAAGCTTCCGCTCGCCATTATTCCTGTGTAGACCGTGACTTCGTTACCACGCAAAAAGGGTTAGGCTCAACGTATGCATTCAGTATTTTAAATTCGTTTTAAAAAGTGATGGTGTTCACATGTTGCGTGCCAGGATGCAGGGGCAACTATCCAAATAGCCCCAAAGTCCAATTGTTCTTTATTTATTTAATTATTTATTTTAAAATTACAAATAATTAAAAATTTAAAGTTGTTTTATTTCATATTTATTGTTTAAGATATTAGGGTGTGTCACAAAAACATATATTATTTTATGTATTTAATATATATTTGTAGCTGAGGTAAAACATTTAAAATAGAAAATATTTAAAACAGAAAAAAAAATTTTAATAAAAAGATTCCTTTCTGAGTCAACAGATGGTAGCAAGAGGGTATATGAAAATGTCGTCTTGTCTCGCGTGGCCCGATATAGTTCTCGCAGTTAGCGATACAGCCGGGTTTCGCCAACTCGCCAAGGAGTGCTGAAAGCGTGAGGGATTCCGCGAATGCCTCCGGCAAGCTAAAACTTTTTTCTTCTTCTGGTGATTCCCTGTGTTGCTGCCCGCCTCTAGAAATGTTATAACAATTACTATTTTTCAAAAAAAAAAAAAAACTGATAACCTCTTTGAAAAGATGATAATACCGACCATATAACCGATAACTAAAAAAATAAAATGACTATATAAGCTGTGCGCTTTAAAAAATGTTCCCTATTAAGTTAGACGGGACTTTAGAAAACTGACCATATAAGCGGGTTGACCTTATGAGGGTGACCATATAGCCGGTACTGATTGTAATTGTACTTTCAGTCGATGCAAGTTCTTTTGGTCTTGGAGGTGTTTTATTGCAAGACGACAAGCCAGTTGCATATACATCAGCAACGCTATCTGATGCACAGGCCAGCTATTCTCAGATTGAGAAGGAACTCCTTGCCATAGTTCAAGCTTGTGAACATTTCCACTATTATGTCTTTGGTCAGCAAATTGTCATAGAAACAGACCACAAGCCATTGTTGGGTCTGGTGCATAAATCATTTGATGTTATATCACCCAGACTCCAACGATTGCTACTGCGGCTCCAAAGATACAGTTTCACACTCACACATGTACCAGGCAAACAGCTAGCTGTAGCTGATGCCCTATCAAGAGCTCCTATAAATGTCAATCCAGTTGTAACCACTGACATTGACAATGTTCAATTCATGGTGTCGGTAGTTATTCAGGCATCACAATCTAAACTGGATGAGCTCAGACAAGCAACACTAAGTGACTCGGAACTGAAATCTGTCAAACATTACATCTTGAATGGATGGCCACAGAATAAACAAAAAGTGGATGTTCTTGCAAAACCATTTATGTCGTTTCAATCAGAATTGCACATCGAAAATTATCTGATTTGTCGTGGACAGCGACTTGTAATTCCAAAGTCCTGTCGCAAAGACATCCTTCAGCGTCTGCATATAGGCCACAGAGGCATTGTCACCTGTAAAAATCTTGCTCGACAATCCTTATACTGGCCAGGATTAAGTGCAGAGATTGAAAAGATGGTTTCAAGCTGTACTATCTGCTTACATAATCAAAGGCAGAATGCAAAAGAGCCTCTACTTGATAAAAAGTTGGCTGATCGACCATGGCAGAAAGTTGCCATTGATTTCTTTCACTTTTCATCTGCAACATATCTCTTGATTGTCGACTACTTTTCCAAGTACATTGAACTGCAACTTTTGCATCATACAACTGCACCTTCAGTCATCAATGCACTTAAAACCTGTTTTGCACGATTTGGTATTCCAGAAGAAATCGTTGCAGACAATGGTCCACCTTTTGATTCCAATGAGTTCTCTCGCTTCTGTGAGAGTTGAGATATTTTCTTCAATCCCTCAAGTCCAGGCTACCCTCGATCCAATGGACAGGTAGAGAGATGTGTGCAAACCATCAAGTCTAGCCTCACCAAAGCTGCACAAGATCACAGTGATGTTCACCTTGTTTTGATGGAGTACAGGAATGCCCCAATGGATGGAATGCCGTCTCCAGCTGAGATCTTGATGGGTCGACGTATCCGTACTTTGGTTCCTACTCTTCCTGCTCAACTTAACCCTCACTATGATTGCACTACTGTACAAAAGCGCTTGGAACACAGGCAGCAGCGCCAACATAAGTATGATTTACATACCAGACCACTCCAGCCATTGCAACTAGATCAAGAAGTGTTGTTCCGCCACAAGAACAAATGGTGCAAAGGAAATGTAATTCAAGTTGGACCTCAGCCACGGTCCTACACCATAGCAGCTGAAAGGGGTGGAAGGTATAGAAGGAATCGTGTGCATATCAAACACATACCTTCACAAACACAAAGTTCAACATGGAATCTACCTACATCGACCCAACGTTTGAGAACAACTGAGGATCTCTATGCATCTGGCAGAATGGGAAATCCAAACCAAGTTCTTCCAACAGCATCTTGCAGAGGTTCCTCAACAAGTACACTACAGAGTGTTCCAGTTCAACAATCAATAAATCCTGCATTGAATGTACCAGTTACTCAACACAATGCAACTGTGAATAATGACACTCGTATGACACGCTCTGGTCGTGCCATTAAACCTCCACAGCGTTTTAAGGACTAAAATGGACATTCGATCCATAGTATTCAACTCAGTCCTATCATTATATATCCAAGTAAAATTTATTTGATATTTAGTATATTTCTTTATGTCAATTCATTTGCATTATATAATCAAGTTAAATTTATTAGTCTCATCTATGTGTAATTTGTGTCAACCTTTGTTTATGTATTATAATCTAGCACTGATAACTTCTTATGTTCGTCTATTTAAAAAAAAGAGAGATGTTATGTATTAATCGTAATCGATTATCATCCAGTTAACTGCAACCGTACCTACGGCTCCGCAGATCAACCATGCGTCCTTCTAATAAAGTTGTTGTTGTTGTCTCCTGTTCCTAATCCTGACTCATCTATTTAGTATACATCAATTCATCTATGCAACTCAATCAAATATATAATACTCACCACTACCAGATATGTTAAACTCGATAGGTCCACCATCACGAATATTTGCTATGGGATAAAATTCAGACCATTGCCCTATTCCAATAGCTGTTTGGGTCGGAGGCATAAAAAATAGGTCCAACTCAGATTTCACAGAAGGTAGGGAATCATTTCATATTAAGGCCAGTCTAAAAATTAGGAGAAATATGTCAGGTGCACACAGCTTGCGATAATTCTTTCGAATGATGCGTTTCTTCTTTGTGCGTTTCCTTTAATTTCCTCCAACCAATGATTTCACTCGATTGGATACTTTATCGGTTAAAGTTTTACTGGTTTCTTAAGATGGATCTTTGATAGCTGACTTTACATCTCTGCCTTGCAGGTAATCATTTGCAATATCCACGCCAGATCGAAGTGCTTGTTTTCCTAGTGCTTTTGCACCCGATTTAAATAAAGGAAAAACCATCCTAAACATGCTTCTAAAAACACCACCCAAGCCACTTCCCTTCTGCAGAGAGATACCTTTGTAATATGACAAGCCATTACCTGCTTGCTGTGTATAATAGTCTTCAAAGGTTTTAGTGCAACAACGATAAGGTTGGAACATTTTGTTATAAAAAATATTACAAATGTCTCAAGCGAAAATGAAGTTTCACTATCAACTTCCCGCGTTCAAATGAGACATAACGACCAGTGTGCGTCCTTATAACAATTTCAATCGAGTCAAAAAAAATTCTGGAAACTGGTAAATAATGAGTCTCTTCAGTGGTCTCTTCAACTGTTCCTGAATCATATCACCATCTCTTCCCTTCACTGTCAGAGTTCGTAAAAGTGGAGCTACAATCCACCAACAAGTTTGGGCTGAATGATGTCGGTGTAAACCTACAGCAAATGTAAATCCTCATTAGGATCCGCAACAAAAGGACTTTCAGTGATTACTGTATCTGGACCTCCATTTCCGTGCATAAAATTTTCTTCAATCACCATGTTAGGTTCATAATCTAAGTTTTCAGCTAATCCCTTAGATAATCGCAGCGTCGCACCGTTAGTGAGCTGCACTACCACCATTTTAGTGGGTTTGTTATATTTCATTTGAATTTTTATATGCTTCGGAAAAGTATTTAAAATGTCATTCGGAGAATCATAAAAACCACACCCTATTTTTCCATTAGTTTTTACTCCGTTTCCTAAATCATATTCAAAAGATTACATTCACCAGAAAGTTCTAGACTTTTGGGGAGTTTCGTGTAGAAATGACACATTATGTTGGTCGGATAAAACTCGACAGAGCTGTCACTGGGAAGCGTAACGTAGAAACTCATTGTGGTTATAAGAGAAACAAGTTTTATCGATTTTCTAAAAATTATTTTGTTTTTAATTCCAAGTCAAAATTTAATTTAACTTAATTTAATTATAATAAGTCTTTGGAAGGAATTCAGGCGTTAAATTTGGGGGGATAACCTCGAAACTTGACCAAGTATTCCAAACTTTTCTTAACTACTCTCTTTAAAATTTTCTCAACATGAAAATATTGTGACTTTTTAACTTTCTGTAGTTTTTCTGTGTAAAATGTACCAGTGATTATTTCTCCCATTAAGTCTTTTATTTTATATATTGGTAGCTTTCTAGGTATACAGTGAGAAATTGAAAATATTTACTCTGACCAATTGTTTTCATACCCTTTCTCAAATGTTAATTTAGTCTTTGCAACCCTAACAAAGCCTCCAACCTGAAATTTGAATGAAATCCACTTAACATTAGTTATATTTACATCACCATACAAGGTATTCCACACTTGCTTTTGATTTTTAACAGTTACATTAATAGGTTCTCTTTTTATGCTGCGATGTAGTGTATGATTATAACTGTGTACAAGCTGGTCTAAGACATTTATAAATCGATAGGTGTTGTTATTAGTAAAGTATTTCCACATTTTCGTTTTCAAAGTGCGATTGAATCGTTCAACAACACTAGCTTTGGTTTCATTATGTGTAGTAAAAAGCTTTACTTGGACAGATTTTAAATAAGATTGAAATGTTTTGTTCGTAAATTCAGTTCCTTGATCTGTTTGTAATTTTTTTTGTTTTCTTTCCTTGATTTTTTCAGCATATTTAAAAACAAAATCTATACATGATAATACATAACGATAGTCATCATTGTATTTTACAACACTTTGTATGTCTACTAAATCCGCTTGCCATTGTATATCTATTCCTCCTGAAATAACTCGGTTTCGTAAAAAGTTGCGATGAACGATGAAGATCACATTGTACCCCACAGAATTAATTTATTTTCCCGCCACCACATCGTGTTGTTTAGTTTAGGATTTGATACATATATAAGTAAACAACTCAACTCCAATCGATATCCACAAAAACATTGGTTATGACGTCATGCTTCACCACAAACATTCTTTAAATTCAACGAATTGGAAAAAATCTGAGAAACCGAAACTAACAACTCAAGTTATTATGATGTCACTTTCTGCATTAGGAGTAAACAACTCAACTCAACTTTCGGTTATAACGTCAATTTTGGAAAGCAGGAGGTAACAATTCAACTCACGTTCCGGTTCTGATGTCATTTCCGGTACAACTCAACTCATGACGTCACTTCCGGCACCACTGCTACCTCATATCCAGAACCCGTATTTTCTCACTACTACCATGTATCTATTAGGCAGGTGTTTGTAGTAGAAAGCTAAATACATGTTTCATCTGTATCAAAACTTTCCATGCATTCTACTTCTAATGGAAAAATTAGCATTGATAGTTTTGTCAATAACCTAGACAATTCAACTAATTTCATTAAAGATTTTCTGAAATATCTGTAACAAATGTCGATATTTCAAGTATTAAAGAATTAACGTATGTAGCTGGGTACTGTTCACATTCAATCTTAAAACGATTTAAATGTGAGAGTGAGTAAGAAAGAAAATTAAATAAACCACCAGACGAAAATGAATACTTCAAATTGATTAGTATTAGTATTAGTGATAGAGAAGGATTATTGTACCCTTCCAATTTTGTTGTTAACATAGTTGAACATAATTACATTATTGTTCAAAAGCTTGTCAGTAAGTATGAAATTGATTTTTTTTTAAAGTATAAAATCAAAGACATTTGGCAGCAACTTTAACTCAAGATATACATGCAAGATGAAGAAATGCATATTGAAATGTATGTGCATGGACATTCTTCTTCCAAAATAATGAGTTTGATAATAAGATCCTCATCTTACAATTTGTTAAATAACTATTCTGAATCTAAAAACGATGATAAAAAATGTGTGTGGTAGGGTAAGGCGGGGTAATTGTAAACAGAATTTGTAAGTTCACTTACAATCCCTATTTTCCAACTCTTAATAAAGTAATTAAACATTGTTCAAACTACTAAACCAAATTGTCATTGTTCTGCTTTGATATTTAATTAGTACGTAGATTCCAGAAAAGAAATTTAACACCGTATTTGGCTGTTTACAACTACCCCATGTATTTACAATTACCCCTAAAAGTAGGGGTAATTGTAAACAACGATTTTGCTCCTGAGATTGAAAATTGAATAAGTGACAGCATGAGAAGTAGTCATGGCAGTAGAAGGAACTCCAATGGTATTTTTACCCTTCTAATGCCATGTTTACAATAACCCCGTTTTGATCTTTACATTTTACCAAAAAATCCCACCTTTTACCCCAGCAAAATATAGTGACACTTGAAAGTTGCATTGATCATGAGGTGAAATACATAAGTATAAATAATTCGAACATTTACTGAACAAAGAATTTATTTAGTGTAAAAAACAAAAATTAAAAACAAAAATTAAAAATACAAATTTAGGTACGAAAATTAAACAAACAAAAATTACATTTCTTACACATTAACAGTGCACTCAAATTGGAAAATTTCTTTACGGCCTTCTTTGCTACCAGTTTGGAGTAGGTAAAATTGCTTTGACATGGTCTTTGGTAACACAGAATTAATCTCTTTCAACCACAGCGAATTTAGTCGAAGCATTTGAATCCGATGATCTCAAACTCCTCTTCTGAAACAACATCCACCCTTCATACAGACAAAAAATGGGTTTTCTTTCTCTCCCCCCCCCTCAACATTTACAAGTAGAAACGTAGTCTTTTCAATGTCTTTCTTCCATGACTGTCTCCAAAATATTTAACTTCCCCCACAAGCTAGTCTTCTATATTTTGCTTGAATGTTTGGATAACTTCAAACTCTTCACCGTCAATTCTTTCAATAGTACCTCATCCTCGCTGTCCTCGAGTTCTGCTTTTCTTTCTTACCCCTCCCCCTTCTGGCTCTTTCACTATTCTTCTCACCAGGCTTCCTTTTGCTCTTTTTCTCTTCTGCCTCCGTGAAGCGTGACAGTACTTGGTCAGTTGAAAGAACTTCTCCATATGTGTGACGTTTTAGTAAATCACTCTTCCTGCTCCACAAGGACACGAAAATTGCAATAAAACGCAATTCAAACGTACTAAATACGATTAAATACAAAATTACACGGGACAACATATTGGTTTACCATCCATAATTTTGCATTGCTCTCAGTGATTGCCTCAAGGTACTTGTATAAACATAACGTTCTGCTTGACCATTGCTCGACGGCTTGAATGGTGAGCTTGTTTTGTGTTTTATGCCATTATTCTGCACGAATCTCTGGAATTCATAAGATGAAAACTGTGGTCCGTTGTCACTTACTAGTAGGGATTTCACCTCTCAGAAAATAACCGGTTTTTTTTTTTCGTCCGGTTACAACTGCCCCTGTTTAACCGAGTCAAAAAAACTGGTTTTTAAAATAACCAGAAAAAAATAACCAATTTTTAAAAACTTCAAGGTTTCTTCTATTTAGTTGTATATTAAAAATGCTAAATGTCGTTAAAATTTTTACGGAAAAAGGTTGGAAGTTTTGTGGGGGCACTTCAACCCATTTACTTAAAGGTTAAACGGAAAAAATATTTAAACTTATCTTTTCATCTTGAAAATTCGGATGTTTGTACTTGAGATGTAGCCGTATATTCGAGGTGCCTCCTCCACTTTTAATTGGCTTCAGGCAAAAATTACATTGAGCTTCGTTTTTATTTAGTTTAGCAAAATATTTCCGAACATTCGACGAAGGCATAACGGTTAGATGGTGGGATGAAAACTGTGAAGCTCAGTGTTCGTAACTAATAATTACTTAAACAGAACACTATCAGAGGAAGGGAACAAGAAAAATGACTAACTGCATAGACTGTAGCCATCTAGTTGTATGTATTCTAATGAATTATTGTGATTGCTATCTCAAACACATTTTTAGATCTCATTCGCTTACTTTATTACTCGTTTTTTATTTGTTGATGGATACTTGTCATTTCTGTTTGCGAGAACCAAAATTCAGACCATTTACATTTAAGCACACTTATTAAAAACACAAGGCGAGTTGCAATACACTTCTCCATAAATCAGATAAAAATATATAATAAAAAAAGATAACGGAAAGCGCTTTCCCAAACATTACTTGCCCCCTATACAAACTCGGCCCTGTAAAGATATGTGTTAGGCATCTCCTGTTTAATTTTACATCGTAATTAAACGTTGTTTGGTATAAATGTACTTAAGTTCATCGCTCACCCCTTTGTTTATACCTCAACCCGCATAGACTAAACAAGTCAGAGAATGAGAACAAGCTATGTCTAGAGATGTAAAATTCCCACATTTTTTGGGAGGAGGGAAAAAACGCGGGATTTTTGGGAATTAACCGGGAATTTTTGGGGAACATTGGGAATTTTGAACGTAAACAAACACAACCATATTTTCCCATCAGTTTTCATTTTCTAGGTACTCTTTTGAGGAGTTTAAGGCAATTTTTGATATAAATTCACTGAAAAACTATTCTGCAATTGAAATTCTTATTAATATTGAAGTAATTTAAATAGTTTTAATCTGCCCATTTTCTGTTTCAATTGGCTAATTCAGATAACAAAGTATGTTGCATTCTAAAAAGTGATGTACAATTTGCCTTTCACTCTTTTTGAAATATAAGAGAAACTTTTATTAACTCATTACTTATCACCTTTTTACTCTTAAGCAAATCAGCTATTTAGTCCAATACTTCTTTATTCTGTGGATTTTATATTTCTTATTCTTGTATCTATTTTATTTGAAAAGATAGCAGATCAGCAGTTGTTTCATCTTTAAGATTGTTTGCAAATGGCATTAATCATACAATAAAACTGCTAACTAAGAGTCATTGTCTAGGAAAAAACTTGGCCAGAACAGTATCTATCAGATCTCAAATTAAAATTAATTCTTAAACTAAAGTAGTAAACAGATATAAATTGCAACAAAATATTTAAAGCATAATTAAAATGAGTTTCTATAAAAAGATGAAACTTATTTATTATTCTTTTAATTTGATGTAAAATTATAACACCTACAATAAAACCTTAAAATTATACTATCTGAAAAATGTCATTACTCACCTTTACAGTTTCATTCATTGTGAAAGACAGACTAGTTGTGCCATTTTAAATATTATATGTATAATTTTAACAAACGTGAATTTTTTTTATGTATGATATCATTGGAGTAGACCTTTCTCAAAAATATGTATCAAACTACATTTATTATTAACATTTTTCATACCGTTAAATAATAACTAAATAACCTCGAAATTCATCTCAACTTGCCCAGTACAAATTTTGTAAGAATAGCAATGCAATGAGTTTTTTCTAATTAAGCATGATACATTTATTTACTTACAAAGTAATAAAATAATTAAACCCTGTTTCAAACTATCATTAAAGACAATAATATAAAACATTTCAAAGGTTGCTTTTAAAGTTATATCAAACAAAAAATAATTGTATTTTAAAAACTATGCATCATCACATCATCCTGAAAAATCAATTTGTTCATTTACTAAAAAGGACAGGTGCTGAAACCCAAGCTGAAAGAAATTCTATATTATGTTTGATTTCATCTCAGTAAGCATTTAAACAACACACATAGAATTTTTATTTTTTATTTTCACACTTTCCATCAGGGTTATATCATACACTTTCCATGAAACCAATTGGTTTAAACCAAATAACAAGTGGTAATTAATATCAATTAATCATAATCTTTTCATAAAATAAAAAGGCTTAATTACATTAGAATATCAACCAGTTGACATTGACAATCAGCTAATTTATTTTAGCATATATTTCATAATAATAACCAATTTGAATTATTTTTGCTGCTTTGTTTTTCTAAAAAGAATCCTGTTTAAACCAAAAATACCTGGTATAAACCAAAAAAAAAAAAAAAAAAAAATCCAACCCTGCTTTCCATCTCATTGGTCCCGATCAAATCTACTCTAATTTTGATTGCAAGAGTAGATTTGATCTGACAGAGACAAGCTTAGACACTCTTTCATTACCCAACCTGTTTCGGGTTGCAGAGTGAGTATGAGAAAACGCAGAAAAGATTATCTCACAAGCAGCTGCAGAAGGTGGGATTGAAAATAACCGCAAGGCAAGAGAACATAAACTTTGACCCTTAAAAAAACCCTTCCACCATACTTGAGGCGGTAGCAATTTTGCACTTTGCCAAACAGAAACATTTTTATATGCCCCATACTGTGCTTTAAAATGAGCAAAATCTGTCATGATGCTGGAAGTTAATTCCGCCATAGCTAGATTTGATATAAAATCCAAACCGGATGTAAAACTGTCATCAGCCAAATCCTTATCAAAGTAACGAGGATCTAGAATATATCCTGCATAATGAATTGGCGTACAAATCATTTCACGGCGTGTTTCAACTAAATTTTTAACTGCTTCTTCCTCTTCTGTCTGTAAAGGAGTTAAAACAAGCGACTCCAGAGATTCTTTTACATTTAAAAAGACATAAGGGACATCAGACAATGTGGCAGAGTCGGACTCAATAAGCTTGATTCCATCACAAATAGGCCTTATCATATTTACAAGACTATGAATACTCATCCAGAACAAATCGTTATCAAGAACTAATTGCCTAATATTCTTGTCAACATCGAGTTCTTCAATAAGCACAGTCTCTTGAAGAGATTCTTTCCCATTTAGAAGACTCTCAAACATAATTAAGGTACTACACCACCTTGTCTCTGCTGGGAGTTTAAGCGTAGATGCAGCTGAACCTTTTTTAGCTTTTTGCTTGGAAGTAAAAACAGCTGATAATGCCTGCTTGTTTTTAAAGTGTTTGACCACTTCTTTGGCATTTGAAATAATAACTTGAAAAGTTCGAACCTTGTAGATGTCATTTAGTAACAAATTTAAGCCATGAGCAGCACAACCAATAGTACATATTTGCGGGTAATGTTCTTGGACCAGAACCCATGCTTCTTTCATGTTACTGGCATTATCAGATACCAGTGCTACTACTTTCTGAGGTCCAATCTCTTTTATAACATTGATTATTTCCTGGCTAATGTATGAAGCTGTGTGTCGGTTAGCCTTAGTTTCAGTAGATTTGAAAAACAGAGGTTCAGGCGTTGTTACAATGTAGGATATAATTCCTTCGTTTCTAATGTTGCTCCAGCCATCGGTAATAATAGAAATGAATTCAGCACTTCTTATTTTTTCTTTAACACATTCAGTTACTTCATCATACTCCTTATCTAAGAGCCTGTTACTTAGATCATAACGACTTGGAACATTGAATGATGGCCTGATCTGTTTGAAGAACTGTTGCCAATAACTGTTCTCTATAAATGATAGAGGCAAATTGGACGAATATACTGCCTTGGCGAAAGATGACTCCAATTTCTCCGACTCAACTTTGGTCATTGTGTCAGAGAATGACCTAAGAATAGGTTTCCTTAAGGGTGATTCAACCACTGAAAAAGCAGGAGAAGCTAGAGAATCTGTTGTAGGAAGAGTAGTGCTGATTTCTCTTGGGTCTTGATCCCAAACACTCCCTTGTTCAAGAATTAGTTCTTGGTTTCCCATATGTGATGATTCACCATCAATGTTTGAAAAAACAGGTACGGATAGAACTATGGGTTTTTGTTTACAAGTTTCCAAATGTTTAGACATCTTAGTTGCATTTGGGACTGAATACTTAGTTCCACAGTACTTGCACTTGGTCCTTCTTTTATTACCTTCACGGTATTCTATAAAATGCATCCACACGTCAGATAATGGTCGAACCATGATGTCTGAAAAAAAAAAAATGCAATTACATTTATTATGATTGTAATAGTTATAAGTGCTTTCTCTTAAGTAAACTATAGTAACATAACTATTTTGAAAAGCTACTGTAATGTGAAAGTCACAAGATAACTTCTGGTTCCTTCCCATAGTTATAAGTGCTTTCTCTTAAGTAAACTATAGTAGAGGAATCAGTACAACTTTAGTATAGGAACCCACTGGCAATATTTCTGATTTGGCGATTTTTTACAATGTGTAATTCGGAGAAAATCTGAATCTGGTAAATTAGAAAGTTGAAGAATATAATTACAAAACACTCGTCAAACTGAAATGTTGCGAATACCTATAATAAAGCTGTTCAGAGGAATCAAACTGCTATTAAGACAGAATGCTTTAATTTCTACTTATGTTCATTTAAAGCTCTTATTACAAATGGTTCACAACAATAACAAACTTAAAAATCGCTAAAAATATGTTTGCATGAATGAACAATTTTGAATCGAGTCATGATCTCAAATGAATTGATTTTTTCATTCATGATTTAGATCATATATTTTAAATTTAAATGCTTACTGAAAATCTTTGTCATTCTTAATATAGTCAAATGATAATTTTAATCCAAATAAAATAAACAGGCAATTTGAAATAGCTCTGGTGCTATGAATCTTTTTTGTTTCCC
Source organism: Metellina segmentata (assembly GCA_947359465.1). Lineage (NCBI taxonomy): Eukaryota > Metazoa > Arthropoda > Arachnida > Araneae > Tetragnathidae > Metellina > Metellina segmentata. Next base: position 67,266,761 of record OX375873.1, on the reverse strand, counting down.
TTTGAAATAAATAAAATTTATTTTGCTGCACTGAAAACTTATTGTTAATGCTCCTAATGTTTGTTTTATTTTCGGCTCAATATGTAGTTTACTTTTTAAAACATTGCAAATCATACGATGAAGTAATTTTATTTCTTGAGAGATTTCAAGCCAAAGGAATTTCTCTGGATTTAAAAATGCAAACAATCAAAAGAAATGCACGATCATCAACTAATTTTTCTTCTTATTGAGTTTATATTTAGATTGCGTGAATTTGTAAACTCTACTTTAGAATGTTTTTAGACGACTTCATTCGTTTGACAACTGCACTCAAAGTTGAACAGATATTACTAAAACAAAATTTTATTTATAACAATGGATCTTTTAACTAGTGAAATAGTAACTGTAGATGTATAGATATTATAGATTCCCTAATAATTTAACCATAGTACACAAGGTGGCTAGTAATTGTCAATTTCAAAATTAAAAATTTTCCCCATGTTTTTCTGAGAAAAAAATTCTTTTGCAAATTAGCTCAAATGAACATCAAATTTAAAAATTGCTAAATTTCCAGTCTAAATGTAATTGTTTTTCTGAGAAAAAATTCTTTCTTCTTTAAAAACCTTTAGCAAATTAGCAAAGAGAATATCAAAATGAAAAATTGCTAAATTTCCTGTCTAAGTGTAATTTTATTTTTGCAAGTCGAAAAGTGTAATCAAGAATTGATATTTTAAACATGATCAAACACTAGTAATTTAAAATTCTTTCTTTAAATTATTTAGATTATTTCAGGAGCTTTATAATATATCGCTTACTTCTGTTTCTGGCTTAAACCGAAATCCAAGTCATAGAATTAAAATTATACAAAAAAAGTACAAGTATATATGAAAAATACTTCAAATCACTTACCTTTTACAACAACCAACAGAGTAATCAAAATTTTTGTGGAAGAAAAACTCTAAAATCGTGAAAACGTGCTTTAATATTTGAAAACAGTGGAATGTAAATCAGGAGTTGAGTTGTTCTTTTCTGAAAACTTCCGGGAATATTCAAAATTCCCATCCCAAAAAACCGGGTTTATTCCCGGGAATAAACCAGGTTTTTTCCAGCCTTTACATCTCTAGCTATGTCACGGGAGTGGTTGAAAAGGGATATAAACTATATGGATCTTGAAAAATCAGTTGTGATAAAAGAACCATTTGTATCCCATAAACACAGGCCACAAATAAAATTTTCGTGAATTTTCGGGGCCGTTTTTTTTTCGGTTATTAGTTTTTAAAATAACATCCGCGGTTATAACCGTGCCAATAAAGCACAAAAAAAAAAAAAAAGCCCGGTTAACCGAAACGAAAAAACAGACTTATCAGTTTTACCGGCATCCCTACTTACTAGTACAACTGGCAACCCAAATCTCGCAAAACAGTCTCTGAGACACTCGATGGTTTTGTTTTTTGTGGTTTTGTTTTTTGTGGTCCATTTGGAATGTTCATCCACTATTAACAGGAACATATATTCAAATATAGGACCAGCAAAATCCACATGTACACACTCCCAGGACGTACTATGGTATTCCCAATTATGGACTTTTAACTTTCGCTGGATCAGCTTTAGGTCTGGCACAGTCAACATAATTTCTGGCAGCTTCTTCGATGTCTTTATCGATGTTTTCCCAATAAACGAACGACCTGGCAATCGCCTTCATCTTAACAATACCCAGACACCCTTGGTGTAACTCTTCCAAGACATTTTTCCGGTATCTCTTCGGGACACAAACTCTCTGCTCGTACATAATCCATCCATCTTCTATGGTATATTCAGCTTCTTTCCCTTCTAAATTTTGGCCTTTCCTCAAGGCTTCCAAAAGTGGACCCAATTCTTCATCCTTCCCTGTTGCTAGCCGCAATTCCTTTGAAGTGATAGGTAGGGTTTCAATTTGCGACATCTGGAACATTGTAATGTCGTCTTTAACTTCTAATTCTTCTGAAGTTCTGGGAAATCGAGAGAAAATCTGCACTGTCGTGGTCTTTAGTATTTCGATAAACTATATCAAACTGGAAAGACTGCAAGGTTAATGTGTAGTGTAAAAAGTTTGGTAGCTGTTAGTATGGGAGTCCTCGCTCTGATCCAAATATTACTACTAAAGGTTTATGATCGGTTATCAAGGTGAATCTTCTGCCTTTTAAATATAAATAAGACTTCTTTACTGCCATACTATTGCAAGAGCTTCCTTGTCAATTTGGAAGTATTTCTGTTTTCTTTTCGTTGAACTCTAGGAAGCAAAAGCTACTGGTCTTTCTGTTCCATTTGGCAGTAGGTGAGATAACACACAACCTACACCAACTGGTGATACATCTGTTGCCAGCAATAGAGGTAGTTTTGGTTCATAATGAATTAACACTCGAGGTGAACAGATTTCTTTTTGTATTTGCTAAAAAGCATCCCGACACCCCTTTGTGACCAATTAAATTTTATTCCCTTTTTATTTAAGTTATTTAGAGAATTTGCTAAAGTTCGCTAAATTTGGATAGAATTTCCCATATAAATTTACTTATCTCAAAAAACTCTTTACCTCCTGTGCATCCTTAGGTAACGGGGCTTTAACAATAGCAAAAATTTTTTCCATCAGTTTAGTGTAATCCAGCAGAATTAATCTGATGTCCCAAAAATTAATCTCATTTTGAAAAAACTGACTTTTACTTAAATTGAGTTTTAGGCCATGTTCTTTACACTTTTTGAAAATTTTTCCAAAGCTTTAAAATATGAACTTTTGTCAACTCCGGTGATTGTCGTATCATCCAAAAATACCTAAACACCGTCTATGCCTTAAAACAACCCATCAACATAGCGCCGCCAAATACGGGTGGTGCTACATTTAACCCATACATCATTATTTCACAGAAAAATTATTCCTTATACTTGTTAATTGTTAACAATTTTTGACTTCGAGGATGAACTTGCATTTGTAAATACGCATGTTTGAAGTCTAGTTTTGAAAATTGTTTTTCCCCTTCAAGTTTATGAATATTTCTTCGAGTCTTGGTAAGGGTTTCTGAGGTACAACTAAAATGGGATTTAGGATAAGTTAGTAATCCGCACACAGACGTATATGCTACCATCTGGCTTAACAATTGGTACTACATGCGTAGACCATTCCGAACCTTCTACTTTTTCTATAATGTCCTCTTTTTCTAGTCTTTCGATTCGATATTTTATAGCAAAGGGTACTGTTCTAAACCTACAAAATATTGGTTTGACGTCTGGTTTTAGTTCCAACTTAACTTCATGGTTGTTTATTTCCCCAAGTTTGTAATCAAAAACTTCTTCATATTCCTCCAAAAGTTCATTTGAATTTCCACTTTTAATGTTTTTATGGCATTCCAATCGAGATTTATCTTATAAAGCCATTCGCGATCTAGAATTGTATCCAAGTTTTCCTTTACAATATATAAGTTTCAATTCAAAATTTGATTTTTATATTCTACTTTTAGTGACATATACCATGGGTACCAATGAGTCACCTTTGTAAGTTCGAAAAACTAAGTAGCTTGAAATTACTTGTACTCATTACGCTTACCCTTCTTCCCGTACTTAATTTCATTACGCAGTTTTTATTCCCAATTTTTAAACTGATCCTTAATGGAGGTTGTTTCAGTTTTCCCTCACGAATGTACATTCATCAGAATTCAAATCATACAACGGAACATGGTTTTGGTTAACCTCATTTAAATTTACTTATTTTGGTTTTACAGATGTGGCATTTGCTTTCTTTGTTGAAAAACATGCCCGATCTTCGAACCAAAATCGTATTTACTGGAAATAAATTTACAGTTATGTTTATTATGGTTTGTACCCGTGCACCGAGTACAACATCATTTGCGACCCATAAAATCATTTGCTACTCTAAATGCTCTTTCCATTGCTAACGCAATTTGTAAAGTTTTCTCTAGATCAATAGTTTCCTCTTCAAATAATCTATCTAAAATTGCATTATCTCTTTAGCGCTTAAAAAAGATATCGCGTAACATAATATTCAACATTTGATTATCATAGTCACAGATTATTGCAAGTGCTTCGAGTTCTACTATGTAATTATTTATGCTCTCCCCCTCATTATGTTTACGATTAAGAAACTTATGGCGGGAAGAGATAGTTAAGGAGTCAAAAAAATTTTTAGAACATTTTTTAATTTCCCTAAACTTTAGTCAGATGAGATGTCAGGAGCCAGCAGATTTTTTAGCAATTGATATAATTGCGGACTAGGTGATGAGATAGAAACTTTAGCCCTTTTATCAACCGCAATTTGTTATACATCAAGGTATGTCTCAAAACGTTCAATAAAGCTATCGAAGTTTTCATATTCTTCATTGAACTTCTCGAATTGTAAGGTAACTTTATTATGAGAACAATTTTCCTTATTTTGAAGAGATTGAATCAATTCTTGATTCTGACGTAATAATTCAACAATTTACTGTTCCATTTTCTCCTCTGATCAAAAGGTAAAAAACTTTTACCTTGAGCCGTCTTCGGGTATTATTACGTCCTACCCTATCCTTTTGAATAACACTCACGTTCTGTTTTACCGAATCAACGGAATTCGCATCCCGTGCTCATCGCTAATCTGACGTGATTGAAGAGGGAACAACTCTTAATTCTGACACACATATTTATTAGTCTACGTACAAAGCTTAGGAACAAGATACATCGTTACATTGCAGACATGGAATAACTGCTCGTTATAGTTTCAGTTCGCATTCTACCGATGATGATGCTCTTCCCTTGGGGAGAAAAGGCAGGTTTTGAGGCTAGGCTAGTTTGCCTTGTGCCTCGAGAGGAAGAAATAATAATTCAAAATGAAATAGAATCAGAAACGAGGATTAGAACTTAAAAATAAGCATATGCATTACAAATAGTCAACGAGTATGTAACGATAAATGTGAACAGATACTATTCAAGGAATGTGGAATTTTCAAAGCGGAGTGTATATGATTCAGATTGTTTCGACCTTTTAGGAAAGTTGGACAGTGGAATAGAATGTGTTCTGAATCTTCGTAGGTGCACATCTGAGGCAGTTTGGGGAGTCTGAAAGTTTTATTTTGTTTTTAATATAATTTATCAACAGGGTATTTGCTCGAAGGTTCTGAATGAGGGTCTCGCGCGTCATTTCTGTTTAGTGAAATGTTTTCGTACCATAGACTTGTCGGGTTGACATGAGGATATTTATCGCTTCTATGGTATCTTTTCCGCTGGTTACAAATCTTATTATTGTTTTAAGTTTCGAAATATTTTATAATATCTTCACCGGAGACACCTTCAGCGACGCTAAATAATTTAACCATCCGAGCTACCAGATCGGTTTTTTTATTTAATGGGTACATGATATTGTTGTATTGGCTTTTTTGCTTAGTATTTTGTGAAGTTGTAAAATGATACAGTTTGAATATTTACTTACATTTTCTAAACTTGATAAGACACTGTAGCTATCACTTATTAAAAGAAAGTTTTGGTATTTTTCAACAGAGTCTTGGATTGCCTTAAAAATTGTCATAGCTTCTATTGTAAAAATTGAGTTGAAATTATTTACTAAATAGCTTCTTTCTACAAATGATTTGGGTATTACGATTCCAAGTGAACTGGTTGGGTTAGTTTTTGAGCCGTCCGTCCCCATTATATGATTCGTAAATATTTGTAGAACGTCTTTAAAATAGGCTTGAATTGCACTATCGGGTAGATTCTAATTTTGGAAAGGGAAATTTTGGAGATATATTTATACTTAAGATTAGAAGTTGGCGGGCACCAAAGGATAATATCTCTTTTAGTTATGCATAATGCATAGATCTTCGAAACAATTGATCATACTTGCAGATATAGGTTTGTTATTGTTTTCCATGGAACATATATAATAGAAGGGGGATTGTAAATAAGGTCCTATATTGGAGATCACTCTCTCACGCTAATATGTCTTTTCTGTAAAGATGAGGCTTGAGTTGTAAGATTTCAATAGGAATATATCTAGGTAGACCACTTGAAATTCTTAGCATAGAGTTGAAAATTGTGTTAATTTTCTAATAATGAGTGCGAAACTGAAGCCGCACTTAAGACAGGAGCTCCGAAATCGGATTAGCTGCAAATAGTAGTATTACCTATATGTTTAAGGTGTTTGGTACAACACCTCACCTCGAAGCTATGAATATAAAGGCATTTAGAGTAAGCGCAGCTTTGGCCTGTAGATACTTGAAAAGTTGGTCCCAGGTCAAATTCTTATCAAAGTTGAGACCCAAGATTTATATTTTATTTACTTCTGGAATAGCAGTTGTTAAAATTCGATCTAAATCTTTTTCTTTAATAAATGACAATGGAACTAAGCGAAAACCTTTTTGATTAACAGCGATAAGAACAGTATACAAACGAACTATATCAAGTATTTTTCATTAGAAAAATCAGAACAACATTTTCATTACAAAACATGTTAAATTAAAGTCACTAGTGTTGTTCACTAGTAGTCTGTTCACATTTTTCAACATTCTCCCACTTTGCTATTTTACAAAATTGCAGCACTATAGACTATTTCAGTTCAAAGATTCAGCCGATGAGGAACTTTTACTTGCCTCCCGATTCTAGTGGTTATAGGTCCATCTAGTATAAAGGACTTCTAAAATGGTTCTGTAATCTCTTATACATCAGTCTGTTGATGCGTAGGTGAACTTAGTAGGAATGATCTCTTACGGCCATATTCACAAATCTCGAGTTAACTCGAGGATCAGTTGATCCGGGGATTAAAATGAGACGCTCGCTGTGATTGGCTACCTCACGATCACGTGGTATTGTTTACATTGGTTACGACGCCCGAATCTGCATTCATACTGATCAAGCACCTACTTCGCCGTAGAATTGATTCCAAATTGTGAATAAATAGGACTCGCACAGCATTTTAATATGGGTTTGGGAAAAGAAATGCAAAGGTATTTAATTTTAAATTGGATTTTTATGGAAACCTAAATTTTGCAAGAAAGAATTGTACACAATGTCTTGACAGATGTATGTAATCCGATTATCTTTGTACTTGTCAGTATGGGTGTGTCTTGGTAGTGTGAAAAGTGACTTGCATTGTCAATTTTCTTTCATTCGTAATAAATCAACATAATAATTTTTATTCTACGACGTATTGTATCTGCCATGGTCGTTTTCTACAGTTCGCTCTCTCCGGCTTATAGGACAGAGGTGGCGCCATCTATCTTTTCGCTAAGCTGCTTTTTTAAGATTTACGCAGCTACCTTTATTTTCATTTTTCTTTTCAATTTCAATAAAATTATGTTTTAAATTTTCCATTTAAGCAATATTATGATGATGACATGAGCTGCTATGTTGAGGTGCTCCGTAATGATACGTCGAATCCAGTGACCAGTCGTCGCAAGAACACTATACTTTAGCATAAAATGAAACGTGTCATCCATTTTGTTTTACAGAATATCCTTCGCAAAAAGGTAGTACTGCGCATGCGTAACTCTTACTCGCGAGTTAACTCGCCGATTTCGGAGGATCAAAATGTAACACCGAACCGGCAGTTTAAACCACGGATCAGAACTTGTGAATACGGTTTTTTCGATAACTCGCGGATTATCGTTGATTCTCGAGTTAACTCGGACTTGTGAATACGGCCGTTAGGATCTGTGACTTGATCTGGATTTGGCAAAACTTGAGATTGACAACGCGGAGGTAGATCTGCAGGACGAGCTACTTCTAAAAAATAAAGGTTTTGGACGGGTCTTATTTTTTCATCCTGAGACATTTTTACTTCCGACACTCTTACCTGACCATCTGTACCCGGAAATACCCGGAGAACAAGACCCAAAGGCCAGTTGATGCGCTTGTCCGGAGTGCCAATCAACACCACATCACCCACTTGTAAGGTGTCTCCTCTTCGTTCTACTCTATGCACTAGCATGGCTATGTATTCATTACTGAATCTTGTGCGTAAATCATTTCGGAGCTTTTGCAGATACCGCAGACGACGATTCAAGCTGTTACTGTCAATAGTATCCAGATCCTGCACATCATTGTGTGGAATTCTTTGTATAAAATATGCAGGTGTCAATGGCTTTAATTCCGTCGTCTCGTCTTCTAAATAAGTCAGTGGTCTTGAATTCATCGTTGCTTCCCAATCGCATAGCACAGTTTCTAATTCAATGTAACTTATTGTTTTAGAATCCAAAACTCGTCTTAAAAGCTCTTTTACCATCCGTCCCAACCTCTCCCAAAAACCACCCCACCAGGTAGCGGTTGGAGGATTGAATTTCCATTTAATCTTCTCAACTGTCGAAAACTCTAGTATTCTTTCCCAATCAAGCTCGCTTAACGCTCTATTGGCTCCCACAAAGTTAGTAGCATTATCCGTATATATAACGCGTACTCTACCCCTTCTGGTTATGAATCGTCTTAGTGTCACTATAAAGGAATCTGTTGATAAAGACTTCGTTAATTCGAAGTGTACAGCACTATAAATGGCACATGTAAAAATCACAATCCATGCCTTTTCACTAGACAATACATAGAGTGGGCCAGCCAAATCAATTCCAGTAACCTCAAAAACTCTCGCATATTTTATAAAGGTCTTTTGGTAAGGGTGCGAATGGTGGCTGAATAGATTTCCCTTTGAATCTTTTGTAAACAACACATTTTGAGCAAATTCTTTTTATAAGTCGTCTCACACCAACAATCCAATAATCTTCTCGTAAGTTGGAGACCAAGGTTCCGACACCTGCATGTTGCAGTCGTCGATGCTTCTGTTCTATTAAGCGATGAACTAGTGTATGGTTTCCTGGCAATAGAATTGGACACTTGAAGTTCTCGTCTTCGTCACTTAAAACTAGTTTAGTTCTTATTCGAATTAGTCCACAATCATCCTTAAATGTATGCATCCCTTTTAAAGCCTTAGCATCAGTATTATGAAAACTCTCGGTTTGAATAAAATCTAACAGCTTTTTTTCTGAAAAATTCATTTCTTCCGAGATTAGCTCTTTACATCTTAATCTTGCATCCTTCTCATGACGACTGTTATTGAAAAATCTATAGATTCAAGCTAACACTCTCACATTCTTATAATAACTAGAAAATCGAGTACTGTATCCGTAAAGTGTGGGGTCATACAGGAAACGCTAGAAACCACGTTTTTCCTTCTTTCTGAATTAACTGTTTCTTCATCTACTTCTGACACTCCATACATAGGCTATTTATCTGGCTCTTGTTTATGCCAGGCGGGCCCCTCCCACCATCTGCTTTGCAGTAGTTTTCTGACATCGCACCCTCTAGATGGAAGATCTGCTGGATTGATTGAACCCGGTACATAATGCCAATCTTCAGTTTTGGTGCATCCTCTAATTTCAGCGACACGATTTGCCACGAAAATACTACAGTAGGAATCTCTTTTTATCCAAGTCAGAACTACAGAATCACTCCAAAAATACGCTTGGCACCTTGTCAATTTGAGAGCGTCAATGACTTGACAATACAAACGAGTAGCTATGAGTGCTCCAAGCAACTCTAATCTAGGAATGGTTACTTCTTTAGCAGGTGCTACTCTTGACTTACATAATACTAATTGTACCGAAGTTTTGCCCTCAAAATATGCACGTAAGAAAACGCATGCTGCATAAGACACCCTGCTATCATCACTAAAACAATGTAGAGTAATAGAGCATACGTCAAAGGATCCAAACACATAATTAACGTATCTGGACTAGTATAACCGATAGGGTCGAAGATTCTCTGTGCAACTGACAGCAGAGACCTTTTGGTATGGACACTCTCAGAAAAGGTCAAAGAGGTTAAATTGCAATAAATTTCATCAGTCTCTGTGTCCCATGAGAGTCCCAGAATTGAAATGATTTTTTGAGTGGAAGTTATGCCTTTGAATGGTGCAGCAATCCACCCTCTAAGGTCAAACCCTCTTGAAGACATCAGAGTTCAGAATTCTTCTCTGAACGTGACTACTTCCTCTTCGGTTTCAAAACTGGTGATACAATTGTCGACATAAAAGGATTTCTTCAATTTAAGCGCTGTTCCTTTTAACCCTTGTGGAGCATTATCCAAGTGGTGGGAAATTGTTGCTCCCAACAAGAATGGACATGAAGTAATGCCGAACACGACACGACAGTGCCTATAGTAACAATTTCATTTTGGCTTGCATCTTTCCACCATAGGAATTTCAAAAAGTCTCTGTCCTTAGCTGACAAGCCAATCTGCAGGAAAGCTTTCTATATATAGGCGGTCACACCGATGATATGTTGCCGGAATTGCATCAAAAGTTTTGGCAGAATTTCTAGCAAATTCGGCCCCTTTGCAAGGCAAGCATTTAAGGAATTCCCTTTTTCATCCTTTAACGATTCATCAATACAGGACGAACCTTTGTAGTCAAACTCGAATTCTTGATTACTGCTTGATGCGATAGATAGTGACCAATCGTACCATTATTTGGAGCTATTTCAATTATACCCTCCTCGTGCCAGCTTTTTATAGTATCATCGTAATCTTCAAAAATATCCCATTTTCTGAAGTCTTCTTGTATTAGCAAAAAGCCTCTTTTCCGCTTTATCTTTATTATCTCCAAGAATCTGATGACCGTCCTTCCAAGACAAACAGACTTCATACCTATTACCTTCTATTACTTTGACGTTTTCTCGAAATAATTTAAGGGTTTCATTATCTAAATTCTCCTTTGACCTCACTTCTGACGGATCTTTTATGCCAATTGTTTCTAAATTCCACAGTTCTGTGAGATCTAAATAGCAAAGTCCGACGGCATCAAGCAAGGTAGATTGACTATTCACCGGACCTTGTAGTGTCCAACCAGGGCCGATCCTAGGGTGTCGGCCGCCCGCGTGAAAAGGCCCAATGTGCCGCCCCTCTAGAAAATGTTTCATATTTTGACTAATACTTAACGTTGACGTTATAATCTCATCTACCTGTGAAAGAGTAAAAAGTAAAACATTAATAAAAATGTAAATAAAATTTGAAATGCAAAACTTTATTTTTTGGCCTGTTAATAGGTTATAATAGCGACAAAATACTTTAAAAAATAATAAGCAAACAAAAACATTACCTTTGAAATAAAAATAGACATTTTATAATTAGAAATGCAAAACAACAGTATTTACTCAGAAAATATAATCTAATAAAAAAAAAGTACTAAAGCATAAATCTCATGAAAGGAAAAGTATATAAATCAGTCCTTCTATAAAGACTACCTAACTATAAAATAACTTTTCTGGCTTTCTGAGAAGCAAATTTGTCAATAATTTCGTTGAAATAAATTTTTTTCAGAGATTTCGGATTCAATGGAGATGATGGCCAAATCTGAAATCCTTTCTTGTGTCATATTATTTCTCAAGTAATTTTTAATTTACTGAAACTTCTTTCACCTAAAGTCACAGAAACAGGTAAGGTTAAAAAAATTCTTAATGCTAGAGCAAAATTTGGAAAACAGGGAATGAGATTATTTTTTACTATAGTTTCTAATATCTTAACTGGCTGTTTTTTACCTGCAAAAATATCTTTGAATGAATTATTTCATTAAAGAGATATATACTGTATATCTTTCACAATACTTCCTTCCTCCTGTACCTGTAACTTAATATCTAAGTCCATGCAGGCTTTTATGAGATCAGAATTAGAAAAGTTGTGAAAATCATACAGAAAGCTGAATATTGAATGGTACTCAGATAATAAGGTAAATCTTTCATTCACCGAAGAGATCGCGTGATCAAGAATAGCAAAATAGAAAGCAGTCTTGAATTGCTGGAAGGGATTTGAAACTTGTTCATCACTGCCCTCGCAATGAAATAAACGGACCTTTTTCCTGAGCTTCGAGATGGGAAATTCGGGATCAATACCTAAATTTCAAACAAATGTTGTTGCTGAATCGACAAATATTTTAAAATTATCGTCTGATCTTTGGGAAACTAAATATTTTTTAAGATTATCTAAGCCTTCAATACATTCTGCGATGTTTAATTTAGGATTTTGAAGCATTTTACTCAATACATCAATTCTTGGTAATAAATCATGCCAAATTAAAATTGAACAAAAAAATTTAAATGTTTCAAGACTTTAATTATTGATTCAGCACCCATTTTTGTTTTCGTGTCTCTGGTGGTATCTTCAATTAAGGCATTTAATGCGTTAATAATGTTTTAGAGGTCTAATAGCATTGATACGACTTTCCCACCTTGTTTCGCTTAACGGTTTTAAAGTTAGACTTTTCACGTGTATTTTTAGTAAATCCCATCGATATGGGGACGCAGAAAAGTAATTATATACCTCTTGTACCATATCAAAAAACCAGAAATTTCACCACTGGAACTGGCAGCGTCTTTAACGACGAGATTTAATGTATGAGCCGCACACGGCACGTATAATGCTCTAGGATTGATATTGAGAATCCGTTTATGAAGCCCTATATTTCCCCCCTTCATGTTCGATCCAATGTCGTAGACATGACCCCGTATATCTTTAACTTCGAGCTGCAGACTAGATAATAGCTTCTCTGATAGAAAATTGCACAGACCTTCTCCAGTAGTACTAGTTACTGGAAAAAATCCTAGAAAAAATTCAAAAATATCTACCTTACCATCAGTAGTGTTCACACATCTAATTACAAACGTTATTTGTTTTGTGTTTCAAAATCAGTCAAATAGTCGCTTCCGTTTTCAGCTTACAGCAAAAGTTCAGAAATTTCTGATTGAACTTCATCTAATCTATTACATTTACCTTCTAATTGCGAGTTGAATACTTGGAGCTGATCAATATTCATATCAGCCTTTAGAATTTCTGATTCTAAAGCATTGTCTCTAGTTGTAAAGCCTTACGTTTTCTTAATAAAACTTCCATACTTATACAAATAAATATTTCGAATGATGTAATCAAACTATTAAACTCACTTGACTATCTTCGCTGTTTCGTTTTCTCTAGATCGCCATTTGTCCTTTAGCGGACGCCACTTGATTACATTCGATCTAAATCTTTTTCTTTAATAAATGACAATGGAACTAAACGAAAATATTTTCAATTAACAGCGATAAGAACAGTATACAAACGAACTATATCAAGTATTTTTCATCAGAAAAATCAGAACAATATAACTGTTGCCACAAACATTTTCATTACAAAACAAGTTAAATTAAAGTCACTAGTAAACAAAAGTCACAACCATTGAGTCTGTTCACGTTCTTCAACGACAGTATTGTTAACTTCTATGTTGCATTTATGTGAAGTTTTTTTCGAGAAAAATTGATGATATTCATTTGTTCAAACTGATTGTTAATTTCCAGCGGTTACATTAGTTATTAATAATTCTGAATACACTAAACATTTAACATGTGTAAGGATATGTACAAATAAATCCTCAAGAAAGAAAAAGAAAAGGGCTGAGTATGCATCCTTGTGGTAAACCTCAAGAGCTCTGTCATGTTTGTAACATGGTATTATACCACTTCACCAGGCAAGTACTTTGGTTAATGAAATTAAAAATCCATAGAGACATTTTTCCAACGATTCCTTTTTTTAATAATTTGTACACGAGTCCATCTTTTTTCATATCGAATCATAGGCTCCCTTTAGGTCTATAGAGGCGAAAACTATATACGTTTTTCTTTTTCCAGCTATTAGGATTTAATTGTGGATTTGAGTTAAGAGTGTAATGCAACTTCTGTTTTGCAGAAAACCATGGTTATTTTTATTAATACATTTGCTACTATAGTAGATGTCTTCCATTAGTCTATTTAGAATCATGCGCTCTAAATTTTGGCAAAAGTGGAAGTTGAAGATATGGGTCTATATGAGGTTATGTCTTGTGGATTTTTATGTGACTTTAAGATAGGATTGATAGGAGAGTGGGTACAAGACATTGGGATAGAACCAGTGTTAAAGCTAGAATTGAGAATTTAAAAATGCTTTTCTGGATATTTTCATGTGATCTTTTGATCATAGTAATTCTAACTTTATCCTTCCCTGGGGTTGATTTCCTTATTTGAGTGATAGCTTTGGAAAATTCTTTCCAAGTAAATTCCTTATTACGTGCATTAATATTGTCATCCACAAAGCTAACGGGAAGGAAGTCTAGGTTTTCATCTGAAGTGTTGTGTTTGTTAAAAAGGTTGGCCTGCTCTCTCTCTCTCTCTCTCTCTTCGGGAGAATAAATCTTCATATTGTTGATTTGAATGATATTATAAGTATCTTTTTGTTGGTTGGCTGGATCTTTTAGTCTTTGTAGGATTTCAAAAATATTTTTGTCTTTAGCTACTGTTTTGCACGTTGTAAACCAAAGTTATTTTTTAAGTTTCTGAATCAATTCCTTTAACTTTTTTTTATATTTTTTATACTGATCCCAGTCAGTTGTACTTATATATCTTTTTAGTTCTAGTCGAGATATTGTAAATTGACTGTATTTAGTATTTCACCAAGGTTTTGAGTGGTTTGTCCTTTGTTCTCTTGTATTATCATTTCATTCTCATCATCAGTACTTTCCTTAATTTCATAAATTATATTTTCTTTCGGTATTATGTTGTTTTCGATCATTTGTGTTAATATATGCATTTGATTTCTTTGAATTTGTTCGATTATAGTAAGTATTGTTTTTTATGTTTCAAGTATTATTTCTTTTATTTCGCTGGTTTTTTATTACTTTTCTTTATGTTGATATTCTTTTTTTGGTTGAGTTGTCACTTTAGTGTATGAGTTTGTAAATTTACTTTTAGTTTCTATGTAAGATATTAAAAGTTTTCGTTTTTGTATTTCAATATTTCCGTTTCTTCCTTTCTCTTTTCGCAACGTTCATCATCAATTTTGATTGATTTTTTACAATTTATGCAACATTTTTTTCCCCTGGTTTGGGCACATTATTTCTGAATGGTTTACTGAACAGATTTTACATTTTTTGTACGATCGACATCCTTTTATGCCATGGCCATATATCCAGCATTTTGTACATTGCCTTGGTTTGTCTATGTATAGTTTTAGTTGATGCATCTTCATCCCAATATGTACTTTTTTCCAATTTTTTTTCGAGGGATGGGGTGCCGAATTTTATAGTTTCTAACGGGATTTTTTCTGATTGATATATTTCTCAAATCTGGTTATATTTGCAATTTTGATTCCTTGTTCTTCTAAATCCTCAATCATATAATCTAATATCATTTATAAGAATGGCTGTGACCTCCCTATGGACTGTTTGAATCGCCTCACTCCCACTGAGGTCCACTCCCTGGGAAAACAGCGTTTGCTTTCCTTGTGGCGCCGTACGCCATCCCACCATTGGTATGCTGGCAATCACCCTGGACTATCAATCACATGCTGTGGCCCTCGGCCTTTTCAATCGGCCATGACCAGATTTCGAAGTGGCCATCTTAAAAGTATCAAATTTCAGAACGGGGAGAGAATTTTCCCTCCTTGTTCCTGTTCCCTACCTGCCAGTCCTGATCACCTTCTTCTCTGTCTTGGCGCTTCGTATAAGCAGCTGTTGGTTGATCAGGACTTTTTGCAAGTATATGGGGATCTGGCACGACGGGGCCTTCTGGACCTGGTGTAGGCTGGGGGATGTGCAACAACAACAACAACAATATTATTTAAATTTCTATTCCATTAATAATAGATTGTGTAATTAGATTGTCTTTTGTTAATTTGATATCTACTGTAATATTCAAAATATTTTTGATTTTGGAAGCTTCGTGGGGGACGAACTTACCTTCTGCTGTGATGATAATGTTGTTGTTTCGAGTTCGTCAGCATTATATGATGTTCTTGGGTACAGAAAAATGTTTTCATATTTCTTTTTTAATTGTTTCTGTGTTTTTATTAAGTTTCGGTTGCGTTGGGCGTATGATAAAAGTGAAAATCGTATTCCCCTCATTACTGCACAAGTTCATTATCTTGTAAAAACTCAGGTGTAAGAATCGTCCTCGATGGGGAAGACGTATGGTCGTCACTCATTAATAAAATTAATCTATTTTCGCTTAACAGGACAATCAGTTGATAAGAAGAAATACTACTTACCCAAGTAGCGAAAAACAAAATCAAAGCCCTAGGGAAATTTCACTAGAGAAATAATAATATCAAAAAGACCAAAGAACTAAGCAGACAAAAACCTACAAAGTTATTAAAACAAAAGTAGCTATTCGGTTCTTTTATCTTAACCCGCGTTTTACCAAGAGTTATACACAGGCGCCTCAATCCCATGATAGTACTTTACGCAAGTCCAACTTGATTGGCTAATCGGATCACATGACCTAGATACGTAGTCATGAGAATTTTTCTGTTGGCGATTTATCTCTTCCTTTGTGCTTTCATCTTTTCTTCTCAGATCCATGGCTATGGGTGGGTAGAGGTGGGAGCCGAAAATTGTATCCTTTTATAAAAAAGTTAATAATTATATAAGTTAGTGTTTTATGTATGCTTTTTGTTACATCAGAATGGTCCTAAGCCAGCGGTGGATACGACACAATCATCCTAAAGCAAAGGGGACGGCAGAGGGGCGGAAAAATATCAGTTGGTAGTGAGTTCAGGAGTGGTTCTTAGATTATTTATGTAAAATCAACGGAAGCTTGGAAAAATATAAAAAGGGTATTAAAAATTGGGAAAAGTAAATTAGAATGAAAAGGAATTAAATTGGAATTTTTTTAAAATAATTTGGAGGATCTAAAAAGTTTTCCGCCAGCTGGGTTCGAACTGGGGTAGTCATCCTCCGCTAAACTGAATGTGGGTGACTTTAGCAGTTAGGCCATCGTTGCTTCACGAAAAGGAGCTGTTTAAAGTATAAGTACCCTTTAATATAAGTTTGCAAGAAATACTACTATCAACAACCATACAACATATATATGAAAATGAGGAGCAAATCAGAGTCAACTTGTCGGACACTTACGCTGTACGCTGAGGCGCTAGTGTATGTATTGTATTTCTACGAAACAACGCGCATATTCAAAATCAAATGGTTACTGCAACAATCAGATTGGCGAGATATCCAAGTGAAGCCAAGCCCGTGAAACTAGCCAATCAAATTGGACTTGCGTAAAGTACTATCATGGGATTGAGCCGCTTCTGAGTTACACTTGGTTAGTGTTCGTACGGTCACAGTTATACAGTTAATACACTACACACACCATAGAAACGTGACATCCAAACAAAGAGGTAATGGTAATGGTAATGGTAATTTTAGTTAACGTCGTACTAGAGCAACACAACGGGCTATTGACGACGGTCCGGGATCAGTCCCTTAAGGGAAAGGTCCGAGGACAACACCTCGTAATTTTGAACCACGGTCAGATGACGAAGCAACACCTGAACTGGCACCCCAAACAAAGAGGAACAGTAAAGAAATGACAAGTGAAACTTTATAAATAACGAAAAACAGCAGTCCTTCGCAGAACATCTGAATTGTGAAGTATACAAGAGGAGATGGAAAAGATTTTGCTCCCCCATTTTTTTCAGTTGGTATCAATACCATTGAAAGGTGGTTAGGAACGAGAGCTGTTTTTTTGTGTTACATCCAAAGCCTCACTACCACTTTTTAAATTTTTTTCTTTATGTTTTATAATGCTTTAAAAGGAAAATGTAAAAATATATTATAGTTTAAAAAAATAAACTCTATTTATTCGAAACATTTTTTGAATTTTTCGACCCTAAAAATGAAGTTCAATAACAATGAAAACAAAAAAGCGAAATATTTAATTGGAGCCATATTATTTGTTGTGATTGATCTTTGGCAGTGTGAAATGAACAGAAAATATGTTTGCCAGTTTATTATCGATGTTTATTTCGAATAATTTCTTCTATAAGGATTTATATTATGTTTGATTGCATTTGGAGGCATATAATTATATCTCGGAACTTGTGAGTCAGTTTTTTTTTCTAATTTTTAACTGACTATTTTATATTGTGTACGTAGGCTTAGCTAAAGTTTTGGTGTGAGCTGTTATGATAACAAAACTACGAATTATAATGTTTTGGTGTATTAAAATATTATATTTGTTTTTATGTGAGATGAATTTGTTTCTTTTTAACATTAATCCTGTGCTATCAAGTAATGTTGGGTTAGTTATGGTTAAAAAAGTATACAATTTATTTGTAAACAAACTGACACATCTGAGCATTGTTTTGTTTCATTTTCGCTGTCGTTTGATGTCAAATTGAGTATAATTCACTGATATAGGTTAAAAATTATTAATTTTTGGTATGGGATTAAATTTCAATAATTATATTTCAACCTTAGTTTATTCCCACATTGCTTTTTTTTTTGTAGAAAATGTTATAACTTTCGTTATAGAAGTTTTCTCTCAGAAAGTTGGATCATGAAATTACTCTCCAAAGTACTTTCGAAAAGAAACAAATCTTGGAAAAAGAAACTATCTTTCTGATACCTCGATAGAATTGTGAAATTTAATTTGGCACATTTTAAATTTTGTCATTAATTTTTCGAATGTTAACCTCAGAAAGCTGAACTTAGATCAAAAGAATGTTGAAATATAAGTAAAATTTAAGAATGATTTGTTGGGTTAAAACAAAAGACTACCGAATAAATTTGGATAGTTGAAAACCTTCAAAAATACAGGTTGCTAAACATTTAATTTTCTTTGAGTTTTTGTTTCGGTCATCACTGTTAAAACTTCTCTTATTTTGTACCAGTTTCATACTATTCCTCACTTTTAGTGTTACTACTCTGTTTATTGTCATATACTGGAAGTTTAAAAGCAATCTTGACTGATCACGCTTTTTCACGTCTTTATGGTTAGAAATATTAAAATTGTTTCCTTAATAAACTCTAAAGAATTTCCTCTTCAGGATTTTTGATTATTTCAGCATCATGTTCCAAGTGCTAATTTGTATCATGTTATTCTAATAGATTGTCTGATAGTTTCACCAAATTAGTAACATTTCTTATGCATACACGTTTATTTAGTTTCGAAGGTAGTTCCATTAAAATGGTAAAGTAACTTCTGTCTTGTACAGCTTGGCTCAATGGTATGATTGGGTCAAATGCACAATTGTACACTTTGTGAAAAAAAGCAAATGAATCTTAAATTTTGTTCACAAAACTTTTGAAATGTATGTTTAACAGAGATGAAATTAATGACTTTCCAGTTTATGGCAAAACATTACGAACTTTGTACAACGAAAAAAGTAAATTTGTTGCTACTCACATTAAACGCATCATTAATAGCTCTGGTATAGTGAAGAATAACTGTAGTATTACAATCCAAACTAATGTTAAACAGTGCAAATCCCTTCAGTTCAAATGCTGCATGATACATATTTTTGCTGCTACAAAATTGCAAAATCTACAAAGTGGATCATTTGTAGCTTGATATGTGGAAAGAGACCTGTGCAAATTTCATCAGTCGTGAAAGGAATATTAAATTATGTTTTATTTCTGACAAGTTTTACCATAAAGTATTGTCAAAGTGAATTTGGCTGCACTTAAAATTTTATTGCTGTAAAGAGATTCCATATTATCTGAATTATTAGTTTAATAATGCATTAAATATTAAGTGTTTTATTAAGTAAGATGTAAAGCATTGCCTTTTGTGATTTTTATTGAAGAATAGGTTAAATAAATTTAAAAAAAAATTGTAGTTCATACAATAAAATAATAGAGTAATCTTGATTTTTTCTTCTGTGGAAATGTCTGGTTTTCGTTAGTACAAGGGAATTTGTACCTCAGTGTAACAAAACGGTTTAACAAAGATGACAGAATACTTTATTGACATTCCATTTCTTTGTGAATCCTCTGGGAATAGCAGTTTAATTTGTTCTTCATATGTTTCATTTAATAAGGCGCAAGTCATAATTGTGCGCCAAATTTAACTAGAGGTAAGAATGATAAGAACTGCAATCGTCACAAAAGATCATAATTTCTTCAAACAATTGCTTTTTTTCTTGTAAAAATTGTTTTATTTTAAAATATTGGTGCAAAATTTATCAAGAGATAAAAATTATTGGAACGGCAACCCTAACGATATATACAACTCCCTGAAAAGAATGATTATTAAATTCAAATAAATACAAACAATCCCAAATAACAAAAACACAATGTGGTTTCATCATAATTTCAGATTGCACAGGAGGCATAAAGCAGCTGATATCCTATAATATTGCTGAAATATTTGTCTTATGTGATTGATACCACAGTAGTTCAATTAAGTAAGAATCTAGTACATTTATAGGGCACAATTATGATTGTTATCCGTTACCTTAAACGTTGTCACTTAAAATGTTACTGATTTGTGCTTCACAATTGTGACTGGTGACCGTTTAAATGAAAAGTACCTTGTTCTTACCCTTGAACTGCAGATAGTGTCAATAAGGATGCATTTAATCCCAAGATCTTACCATCAGTGACAATAGCGTAATAAGGGAAGACAGTATCGTTCTTATAAACCAAATGTGTTCATAGTGAACTCCGGTTTTCTTTGACCGCTTTTCATCTTATACACAGCATATGTGTAGAGAATCTTGTAGAATGGAACTGTAAAATTATTATCTATATTAGCCATCAAATGTACTTTGCAGAAAAATAAAAATTTTATTCTCAATGATCAGTTAAAACTCGACCTTCTGAGTGCCTTGAGAGATTTCCTAGTAGTTAAGTAGTACTTTTATCCAACATGACACATGCAATGTCCAGGTTTATTGTAAATTCAGGCAGCTGTGAGGAAATTTTTGGCACGTTAAAAAAAAAAACTTAACAAATTCAACTGTCATCAGTAACGAACAAATATTTTGGCTAGCGACTATATTTTCGCCCCCCTCTTTCCCTCCCTGCAGTGAAGCAAATTTTCAAATGGTTTCATCTTCATGTTTTACTGAAATCGGCGAAAGAAGCTTGCACATGGAAAACGGCAGTTTATCTGTTATCTTCCACTAGCCATTGCGTGGTTAGCCCGGTGTTACACGTGCTCGTGATGTAAAGTATTTAATCTGGTGTAAAATTTTCCGCAGATTTCAAATCCGTTGAAGATATATTCAATTTAAAAATTATTTATTTAAAGAAAATCATATTTTTAGGTATCAATCTAAACTGAAATTTTCCGCAGATTTCAAATCCGTTGAAATTTTTACTCTATATTTAACGGTCTAGGAGAATAAAAAAAGAAGTGTGACTATAGTTAAAAGATTTATAGTCTGGCTGTATAAACATTTCTCTGCGCAAAATCAAAGTGGAAACAAAAAATAATAATTTTCTCAGCGTGCAAAATGAAAGAGGAAAGGTAAAAAAAAATTTTTTGAGCGTTCTCCGAAGCAATAAAGAATTTTGGCATGGTTCCAAGGTCACGTTAGTAGAAAAATCAAGATTGAGGTTATTCTTTTGTCTGGACAAAGAAGCAGGTAGAGAATAAAACTATTACATTTGTTTAAAAATCTTCTAGATTGAATTTTAAAATTTGCTGCGACCCAAAAATTGCAAAAAATTTGGAATTTCTGTTTGCCAAATCTCATTGCTGTAAGTGCCATTGAATCGTCAGGATTTTGTGGCCCCAAACAAACTAACACTTCCTTTTATAATAATTGAGACTAGCCACTGCGTGGCCAGTAGAGCGTTGCCCGTGATCTTCTCTGTGGACTGTGACAGTTCTTTTCGTGTGGTTAGGTGTGACCACTGCTCGCTGACCCCAGGTGATTGCTATGATTTACCAAATGGGAATTCGTAGCCGATTGGATAACAGCCATCATGGTGTTGCCCGTGGTGTTGGTTTGCTTTGCAAACCAAATGGAAATTCGTAGCCTATTGGAATGAATTCCCAACAAATTACAATTTGGTTTGCTTCGCAAACCAAATAATGAATATTATGAACTGTGATTTGCCTCGCAAAGCAACACCAGAGGCAACGTCGTGATGGGCCTTTTCTTGGTGACACCTAATATAATCCATCAATTTAAAATTACTTTGTTATTCAAATAAATATTAGGTTTTTCTTAAAATTTGTAAGTTGTCTTAAGGAGAGTTCTTAATCATCAACATTGTACTCTAATAGTTGCTTAAACTGGAATGAAAATGCAAGGACGTTTTCGGGTAAATTTCAGACAAAACAAATTGTGTTCTGGGGAAATATTGGGCCCTGAAACATTTTTTGCACCTTTGATAATGTCTAAATCTTTTCATTGAAGGGAACTCTGGAAACATTCTTTAGGTTTTGAATGGGTAGGGTAACCTTTTCATGTTTCAAAGGCCACATTAATTTAGCTGTAATTAAATAAGGCTGAATTCAAGAAACTCCAACTAGTTATACTTAAAAATGTACATTATTTTGCATTCTCTTACTCTTATTACCTGATAATTTCAAAAATTGAAAACTATTTCTTTATTTTAAAATTAACTTAATAATTTGTGTCTGCCTTTGGTTGAAATATTTTAGTTGCTGCATTGAGATCCAAAGTTTCAATTGTTCCTCTAGATCAGGGGTTGGCTAAATATATGTAACTTTGGAGATGAGACACCTATTCGTCATAAGAATTTAAAAATTTTCTTAAGCCATAAATATAGTGATAAATATAAGATGTACAAATTTGTAGTTTCATAAGTCTGCTTGTTAAGTCAAGCAATTGTATTTCAAAATTAACCTTGGCAATATCAAATGGAGAAAAAATTTTATTCCTTCACTTTGGCATCAAAGAATTTGTGATAAAAGCTAGAGTCGCTTTATCATTTCTGAATTCCTGAAACCTTTGAAGAAAAGATTCTAATGTTGAAAACTACTGTCTTGGAATAATCCTTGTTAATGAGGGCACTGTTTTCTTGGCTATATCAGGGTTCCGATGGGCCTTGAAAAGTACTTGAATTTCGTTTGCAAGGGCCACAGAAAGTACTTGAATTTTGTTTTCAAGGGCCCCAGAAAGTACTTGAATTTGGTGCAAAGTACTTGAAAGTCCTTGAATTTATTTTGAAAATTTTTAATCTGGAATTTTCTTGAGTATGAATTGGCTTGAAATGCATACGCTTAGAAGGTGTGGTTTTATTCTGATTCCAAAGAACACGCCAAATACACTTGTTCATCTATATAGGCATGTGTTTCTTTTCTTTTCTCAAGGTCAGTGGGATTCTGTGTCAGTTCGAACATATAGAACATAAGTATAATCGGCATATAATAATCAGTCGGCATACCTTTCATTGTGTTCTTCAATCATCACAGCTACTTAATCTTCAAATGATTTGATATGTCACCCTGTTTATCAATGACCTTTGCTAACTTGAGAATGTTCACCTGAAATTTTCTTTTAAAGAAGTGTTTTGAAAGACATCTTTTTATAATATACTTGGATATTTTGCCACATATGATAGAAGTTTGTTTTTACCTTGGAAATAAATAATCAAGTCATTTTGATTTGACATCCCACAGAAATGCAGCATTCCTATTAAAATCTTCCAATAATTCATATTGTTGATTACTCACTGGAGAACCATTGAGAAATAGTCCAAAGCCCAATATCCATGGAAGCAAGACTTGTATGTTTAGAACATTAATGGTGTGGTGCACTTTGAGCTGCTTAATGTCAGAAACTGTTACTGAAGACGTTTCTTGTGGTTAACTTGACCAATTGTAAGTAGCCATTGTAGAAAAACATCCTGTTTTGACCTGCAAGAAAGGGCATATTCTCCAACATGATAACACAAATCACATGTTGCGAGGATCACAGAAAAAAAAAACTTAGGAAACTCGGATGGGAAGTTCTCCCCAATCCTCCATACTCACCTGACCTTTCTCTATCTTTTGATATTCTTGCAGCACTTTCTTGCTGGGAAAGAATATTGAATAAGAATGTAATTCTTATGAAAAAGTCAGACATTGTTTGAGTATTTTGACTCAAAAACCACAAAAGCTGAAGCTATGGTGATTAGTTGATTAAATAGTTGATTAAATGTCACTTTTAAAATAATATACTAACTTTACATCTTAGGATAAAACGATATTACGGATATCTTTAAAAATTAACAATACTTGTTGCAAAATGTCTCTTAAATTAGCCAAAATTTTTATCGTAGAAAGTTACCAATGAAAAGATATTAGAATATTTGGATCTGTTAAAACCTTTTACCTACAGTAAACTCTTTGTGTTTTTCTGTCATGGAATGTGCACTATATATTCACAAAATTTAGTTGTGAAGTTGAACTAAATTTACCACAATATTTATTTTAAAAGTTGGATATATCTATTCCTTGAATTCTGCTCGCAAGTGTCATAAAGGGGGCAATTCGTAATTTAAAAAAATTTCCCTTTTGTCCTGAATGAAGTATAAAGACTGCACCGAGTCAGTATCAATTGATTCATCAAAAGCAATTTATTAATATATATTTTCTTTGAGAAATATTACATGAAGCTGGTCTGTTAAGCTGAAGGCTAATTCTGTGCTCAGATAGATGGTAAAATGTTATGTCACTTTTATTTTTATTTTTTGTGGCAGCAATTTTAAGATTCAAGATTCAACATGTGGTTCTGTGGTTTTTGACTTATTACAATTTACCACCTTTGTTTTCTCATAAACTGAAAGAGAAAGACTTACGATATTTTGCCACCTTCTAAAATTAACAAACCAGACTCTAGGATTGGATTGGACTTAACTCAATTTTTTGGGAAAAGTGACTTATAACATTTTGCCATCTGAGCACAAAATTTATGTTGCTGATTGTCCTGATGCTTCTCCTTGTGAGAGTATAATTTGAGATGTTATCAGGGTGATACAATTTTGACAATACATTCTTTTACATTTTCCACTTCACTGAATGCCCTCTCCCGAGTAAATAAGCTGCTTTATGAATTACTTCAGTGACATTATTTTCAAGTCTTAACTGTTGCTTGAAAAAATTGTCTTTACTTTTGCTTTTCATCTTTTAATTTCTGCTGTACAACCTTTAGAGCAAGGGTTCCCTTTTAGCCCTTTTTAGAATCAATTTCTATGGCAAAGCCCCATATGTTTATCCTATGTTTTACAAGTTAATAGTGCTTAGGAGTAGTGTTACAGGGGAGAAGTGGGGATAGATAGTAAAGAGATATTTAAACAATTGCAATTAAATTATGTTTTAAAAACTGAAATTTACATAACATCAATTTATTCTCAACTACCCCACATTATAACGATATTGTCAAAACTTGGCCATTACATAGAAGTTTTACCGAAGCTCAATAAATCAAAACATTTGTGTTGCAACAGATTTTAGATTTTATACCAGGTGAGAGCAACAATAAGGTCCATACTTTTTGTTTCTTTATTTCATTTAATTTTTATTTATTTTACTTTACTGGAGAGTGGTTGCTGAGCCCCTGGGAAGAGGCGATCAGAACCCTTAAAGCTCTGTGGAGCACAGATTGCAAACCAACTGCTTTAAAGCATCTCTAATTTAAAATATATGGTCCTTATGAGTATTAAATGCTGATGAGCATTGCATTTATTTAATGTTGATATTGTAGTATCACAAAGTAACAAAATCATCATAACTTGAGCTGAAAAATAATAGTATTGCAATTTCCAATTCTCTAAAAATATTTTTCTTCCTTTGACTTGACAATCTCTCTTAAGGAGACAAAATAATAATCTCTTATGTCATCTCTGATCCAATAAACTAAGAATAAAACCCAAAGTTTATAGTAATAAAATCAAATCACAAGTAAAAAATTTTTGGCTCCTGAAAAATGCAGCTTTTAGACACATCGACCTTTTGCAATTTGAGTGACTTTTCATTCGAAAAATAAAATATAAGAAACAAACAAAACTGAATAAAAAGATATTTGTACTGCTAAATTTGGATTGTCTATGATATTGTCTGTCATGGTGCTCTGCAATATTTTGTTATTTTCATTTTATTTTATATATTACCCACAGATGTGACTTTAAATAATGGCTTAATGTTAGGAAATACTAACTTTGAACTCTAGTATAGATGAAATAATATCCCGATAAAACAACTACATTCATTGCATAAGTACAAAATTTAACCTGTTCTATAATACATTTATAAAAAATAGAAATGTGTTATTCATGTTTTTGTAAGCATCAGCGAAATGTGTAAAAATATCACTAATAAAACAATTATGATTCAATTTTTTTGTTGCTCTATAAATAGTATAGGTAATAATACTCAAGTAATATTTTCGAGTTTGCTACCTGGCCCGCCAAACTTAACATTTTTGCGATCTGGCCTTTTCCAAATAACGTTTGCTGACCCCTATCATACCATGTTGACAATAACTCGCTGGTTTGCCAGTGCCATTTTTCGAGCTTGCTGAATCTTGTCGGTGGTGCAGGTTGACGAACGTACTGCTCCTTCGTACATCCCGCTTGTCCGTCATCTTTAAAGCTCCTCGTTCCACACTTTAAACTCCTCCACACACTTTTACGGGATAGAGCTCTGTCCCCATATTGTATTGTAAGCTCCAAGCACACCTTCCAACTATAGAAATCTGATCACCGCTCTTTATTCCACCTTGGTGCATACTTCTGTGCAACGGCTCTTCAAATCTAGCAAGAAAGAAGACGCTATCAATTTCAAATTTCAGTAATGTAACCAGAGCAGAATCAACTCTAAACATGCATGTGCAGAAGAGTGATAAACCTAAAACTGTTTATAGCTTAACTTAGTTTTTTACTCTTAAAACTAACTTTCCTATTTTTTACTGTATAATTAAATTTTCCTGTGAAGTAAATTAAATTGTAAAGTCTGTTTGAAAATAAGTAATCCGAAAAATATGTGTATTGAAAGTATAGTATGAAATATGACACCTTTAACCATATTTTTACTTAATTTTTTTCTTATGAGTGTATATTACTTAACTTTATTTTTTATTCTAGGGGCCAAATGGATATTTTCCTGCCTTTATAAATACTTATTATTTTCACATGATGCTAATTTTGAACAAAATGGTTTGAATTGCTAGAAATGGTATGTAATTAAACATGAATGTTGTAATCAAATCTTAATTTCAATATAAATTGTAATTTTCGCAAATTTTTTTATTCAAATCTACTAAGTGAAATTCAGTCCCTTATAATTCAATAATCAATAATTTTCTTCAAATTATTTGAAACTTAATGATGACATTAATGTCAAATGGGAAAGTATACAAAATTGCATAATGTATATTCTTCAAATCATGATATTAACTTGCTTTTTCTTACAATATTTGCTTCTGTTTTGTGAGAAATACTTTTGCATTATTATAGAATTTTTAACAGAATCCAATATTACAGTGAATGGTTTCATCTGAAAATGATTTAAAAACCTTAACATGAAGTCGTCAATTGATAAACTTTTTTATAAGCATTTTAGAAACTTCAGAAAATTATGTGCCTACATTATCTGATTTTTCACTAAAAGTGTCCATTAATAAGTTCCAAGCACTAAAAATTTCCTGTTCAGAGTGGCACTTTTCATTCTCTAAATAATTTTTTTCCAGATTCTCAAATTTGATGCTACTGTTTCATTACACAGTATGCACAACTATATGTTGTTTCTGTCGATAACGCCATACACCTCGGTCCACTGCCACTTTATTATTTAAACCTGCTTTTTTATTTTTTGGATTCTCCATCACACTGCTGCAGCAATACAATAAATAACTAAAATATACTTTTCAACTTCGTTTTAACTTTTTTATAGCCTCTACAATTTATTTTGGATGCTAATCTATACATTTAATTCCTGAATAATATATTACAATATGCAAATGATTAAAACATACAAACAAAAATGAAATTCTATGAAAAAATGCAGAATTCTGAAGATCGAAAGATGTGCAAAGTGTTAAATTCCGACTTTCTGAGCTGAAATAGAGTAATTCATAAAAAGACATAAAAAAGACAATAATGATTTAGTAATGCTCAAATATAACCATGACATTTTCCTCTATTAACTCAAATACACAAACCCTGTAGAACGTGTTTCTTTGTTAATTTTCATTTATTGCGTAGTAAACAAACTTTAGATTTTAAAATTGAGGCTTTGCGGAGCACTTTTAGGACTACCTGTGTGCCAATTTTCATGTTTGTAAGTGCTATAGATTGATTGGTCTAAAGACACGAGAGAGAAAGTTATTGCCTATGTTTTCTGCAATGTTCTAAAGTATAACAGCCGTATTCACAAGTCCGAGTTAACTCGAGGATCAACGATAATCCGCGAGTTATCGAAAAAACCGTATTCACAAGTCCTGATCCGTAGTTTAAACTGCCGTTTCGGTGTTACATTTTGATCCTCCGAAATCGGCGAGTTAACTCGCGGGTTACATTTAACGCATGCGCAGTACCATCTTTTTGGAAAAGCAAAATGGAGGACACATTTCATTCTATGCTCAATTACAGTATTCTTTCGACGACTGGACTGGATCTGTCATTACGGAGCACCTTCTACATAGCAGCTCATCTCATCATCATAATATTGCTTAAATGGAAAAATTTAAACATATTTTTATTGAAATTCAAAAGAAAAATGAAAATAAAGGTAGCTGCGTAAATCTTAAACAAGCAGCTTAGCGAAAAGATAGATGGCGCCACCTCTGTCCTATAAGCCGGAGAGAGCGAACGGTAGAAAACGACCATGGCAGATACAAATTCGTCGTAGAATAAAAATTATTCTGTTGATTTATTACGAATGAAAGAAAATTGACAATGCAAGTTACTTTTCACGACACCAACACACACCCATACTGACAAGTATAAAGATAATCAGATTACATACATCTGTCAAGACATTGTGTACAATTCTTTCTTGCCAAATTTAGGTTTGCATAAAAATTTAATTTGAAATTAAATACCTTTGCATTTCTTTTCCCAAACCCATATTAAAATGCTATGCGAGTCCTATTTATTCACAATTTGGAATCAATTCTACGGTGAAGTACGTGCTTGATCAGTACGAATGCATATTGGGGCGTCGTAACCAATGTAAACAATACCACGTGATCGTGAGGGAGCCAATCACAGCTAGCGTCTCATTATCACTTAACACGCCGTTTGAGAATACCGTTTTTGATAATCCTCGAGTTAACTCTTACTCGTGGATCAACTGATCCTCGAGTTAACTCGAGACTTGTGAATATGGCCGTAAGTGTGGGTCATTCATTCCATGTGAAAACACCCATTTTGAGAAAAAGTGGTTACACCATAGTCATGTATTTTTTTAAATTTTTTTACCACAGATAGACATGGCAGTGAAACCCTTAGATCTAAATTTTTTTTAACATTTTGGCCAATATTAGCCGAGATACAAAAATTAAAAAATTGGTCAATTTTACAAAATGGTGGCCATCTTGGATTTGCCACACTTTCTATACAGGGCCCTAACTATAGAACTAATTGTTCAAATTTAGTTATTTTGGTACCAAATGGAAGCCATTTAGTCCAGGATTGTACATAACATACAAAACCAGTGGTAATTTTACATTTTAGTGGAGTTTTTTACTTGTAAAGTGAAAAATTCACTTTTAAAAACAGTCGACTTTAAAAGGCTATAAAAAAAATGAATCCTCTTATTTTTCTTTTAAACTTTGTAGAAGTATTAACTAACATATGTATTTTAATCTGATTAAAATTCAGAGCGTGCAACACATTTTTCATTTTTGAATAAAAGCTATTCTAATGACAGCATGGATTTCAAAAGGTGGTCATCTTACAGTGCAAAAATGACCAGAACTTAAATTACAATGGTTAAATTTGAATTTTTATGATGTACTAATTCAAAGCAAGCTTGTATTATTTCATGTTTATATATCATTACAGTATCAAATTATTTTAAATTTGTTTCATAGTATGGCTTTTTTTTTTCAAAAAATACTTTAAAAAGCACTGTAGAAAAATATTTTTATTTATTTAAATTTAAAAAATAAAAAGAAATTTCAAAATGTTATGCATTTTACAATTTTTTAATTCCAGTATTTTTGCAAAAAATTGCATTTATGCTTAGGGTACATTGTTTCAAGATAACCACTGAAATTCTTTTACTTAATAGTTTCTCGTCTTGTACAACACAAACACTCATAAGATACAGATTGTACAGATTGATATAGGCTCAGTAAAAAACAAAATTTATCACAGTTGACATACTTAAGTATTTTAAGCTGGTCCAATATAAAGAATATCATTGTAGTAAATCTAATCGTGTTCTTGAAATTGACAAAATAACATTAATATTTCTGAGCACTGAATTTTTTTAAAAAAACAAGTCTTTAAAGATAAATATTGAGCATAAATAAAAATGTTCGCCACATTAACACAAAGTAAAAAGCATAAGTCCTTCATAATTCAAGTTGTCTTGTAGTTTTGGAACGATAGTTCAATTCATTTTCATCAGGAACAATGTGATATGTTCTATCTGTTATAGTTGCGGGATAAGATGTGACTTTTATTATGCGTTCATAAGCAATTCAACATGTATCTAAAGGCTCTAGCCATGTATAGGATGCACTAGATGCATGAACATAATTTTGTAATCATTATATTCCTCACAGCATTTCAAAATATTTCCAATCCACCAATTATACACACATGCAACAATACACCATTCCATACACACATGCAACATATTGTTCATTTTGGAATGTTGGTCTGGTGCTATTTGATGTTTTTCTCCAATTCTAGTTTCCATATAATTAATGGTTTGAATTCTGCCCCATCAGTCTGCCCATTGTTCATAAGTAATTTCACTGCATATTTCTAATTTGTCATTTTGCATTAAATATTCTTTAAGTATTTTTGGAGATTGACACTAATCACACCTGTGCACCATGCATGTTTCTGAATCAATGCTACAAACTAGTTTTTTTAATGATACAGTCATTTACATGAATAGCATGAAGCGTGAGTTTAACATTTTGATGATATATACAAACACACGTTTAATAAATACTTTTACTTCAAACAGTCATATTCTCTTGGCCGTAGTGAGCAAAATTTAGAAACATTTTTCACACATTTGTTCAGTTCTTCTATCACTACTGTAGAATCCCTATAATCAGTATCCATGTCAGGTTTCATAATCAATGCATCAGTATCTGATAAAGCCACAGAAGAAACACAATTTTGTACAACTTTTTTCCAGAAATAAGTATTTCAGGATTTGTCAAAGATAAATCCAGGGAAATTATTTTCTGACATTTTGATCTTGAATGTTTGTATGTTGGTTAAATGGGTCACATGTTTTCTGTTTCAACTTGTACCACTTTAAAAATTTATCCTTGTGAAACCTGCAGATAATTCCGCTTTCATAGAATTAGGTGATAAATTCATCTGGAATTAGGTGATAAATTCTCCTTTTTAATACTTCTGAATCATGAGGAGACAATTTAAAGACAAATAAACTCAGTACACAATGATACTTTGAGTTTTTTTGCAAACAAAACATTCCATCTCCAACATAGAACTCAAAAATACTCAAAAAGAACTTTGCAACTCTTTGATGACCTAAATACCTTCTACATAGTTCAGCAAACAATATTTAGTATTTAAAAGAGTAAAAATTGTTTTAAATATATTTTATCAAACGATAATTTAATTCTCAATTAAATATAATATATTTTAGCAAAAAAAATTTATTCATCTTTTTTAATTCAAATGTTTTAGAATTGAATTTACAATTTGTGTTTGAACGTTTCGTTTGCTATGCGTATTGATTTATAAACATGAAATAATACAAGCTTGCTTTGAATTAGTACATCATAAAAATTCAAATTTAACCATTGTAATTTAAGTTCTGGTCATTTTCGCACTGGGGTCATTCCACATCAAATCAACCAATAAAAAAAATTATTTTAAACCTTGAGGTTTTCAAAATGTATCATATTTAGTGATTGTGTTCTACTCACCAATATGACCAAAAATACTAAGTTTTAATTTTTTTGGACCTTTCGTTTTTGAGTTATATAATTTTGAAAAATTCAAAAACACTACTTTTTAGGAACGTTTTGATATATTTAAAAGCACATAACTCAAAAACCGTATGTCCTAGAAAGCTTAAATTTGTACCATTCTCTTTAGATTTACAAGGACTTTAATTTAACATATCGCTTGGGTGTACCACATCAGTTTTTATATATATTTTTTTAACTAAAAAAAATTTGTTTAGTAAAAAAACAAAAATCGGAATTTTTAATTTTGATGAAAGAAATATATTTTATACTAAACCTCAATAGAAAGGTGTGTACAAAGTTTCATGATGGTATTCTGATGGTATCATATTAAAATAATTTTTTATCTGAATCAAGACACACTGAAAATTCTGTTAATCCGTGACTTGTTACCCTAGATAAAAATTAATCTCTTAACCAACACTATTGTATTTAAATTTTATTTACCCTATTTTATTTAAACAACAAATTCAACTTACTTTACATTCAAGGAACAGATTTTTCTTTTAGCACTTGAAATTAGTAAATGTGAGTTCTCTTCTTTGCGAAAACTTGTGCTGCTTCGGCCATCTCATCTGCTGGAACTCGATAGGTTCTACCTGTTGCAGTGGTTGGATGTCATGTGCACAAAATATTGCTCAGCGACAGTGCTAAGGTATCTGCTCTCCTAGGATTTGTGTATGATAGCAATGGCCTTTTTGGGTGGAGAAAAGACACAAGAATTTCCTTTTCAACATCGTCTTTTGAGTCAACATGCGCCAACCATCACTCTTTATCGAAAGCACAAGCGACAAAACCCACAATTTCTTCAAATGGAATATCATCACCAGGGATAATTTGTACCCTATGTGTTTCTGAGTCATCAGAAAATGAGTAGATTTTGGTTTTGACCCTATTTAGATCAAAAGGAATGAAGACATGAAATTTATGGGTCCCTGAGACTAAACTACCACAGCATTTTCAAAGAATGGTTTTAGAATCTTGTCTTTATTTATATACTCTTCATCGGTTACATAAAAAAATGTGATGGATGGCAAATATTTGCACTGAAGAAGCTGAAAAGGTGTTAGAATTTGGTTTTGTAATAAATTCTGGAGGCTGGCTTTAGCAGCAAGCCTTTCTACCATATCCCCTACTCCATCACAAATTTGCTTCCCATATGATGTGGCATAAAAGTATAAAAGTGCCACAACTTATGAATTATGCACTGCGCAGCTGAACCATCTGGAAAATAGTACAGCTTTTTCAAATATCTAACTAATGATTTGGCATATAATTTCTCAGACAGGATTAACTTTCTGGACTAGGACTTTTCTGAAAAGCATGAACTATGACATTATGTGTGTTGACACCAAATTTGAAAATGAGAAGGGAGTTAGGGAAAAGGGATGAAGTAAGGGGTACAGCAAAAAGATTTGCCGCCAAAGCCAGCCTCCAAAATCCATTAGATAACCAAATTCTAACACTTTTTCAGCAGGGTGTGAAAAGTTTGTTAACCATCACATTTTTTTATGTAACCGATGAAGAGTATATAAATGAAGAAAAGATTCTAAAACCATGATTTGAAAAAGCTGTGGCAGTCTCAGGGACCCATAAATTTCATGCCTTCATTCTTCTAGATCTAAAAATAGTGTCAAAACCAAAGTCTACTCATTTTTTGATGACTCAGAATCACATAGGGTACAAATTATCCCTGGTAATGATGACATTCAATTTGAAGAAATTGTGGGTTTTGTCCCTTGTGCTTCCGATAAAGAGTGATGGTTGGCGCATGTTGACTCAAAAGACGATGTTGAAAAGGAAATTCTTGTCTTTTCTCCACCCAAAAAGGCCATTGCTATCATACACAAATCCTAGGAGAGCAGATACCTTAGCACTGCCGATGAGCAATATTTTGTGCACATAACATCCAACCACTGCAACAGGTAGGATCTATCGAATTCCAGCAGATGAGATGTCCGAAGCAGCACAAGTTTTCGCAAAGAAGAGAACTCACATTTACTAATTTCAAGTGCTAAAAGAAGAAAAAATCTGTTCCTTGAATGTAAAGTAAGTTGAATTTGTTGTTTAAATAAAATAGGGTAAATGAAATTTAAATACAATAGTGTTGGTTAAGAGATTAATTTTTATCTAGGGTAACAAGTCACGAATTAACAGAATTTTCACACGTCTTGATTCAGATAAAAAATTATTTTAATATGACACCATCGGAATACCATCATGAAACTTTGTACACACCTTACTATTGAGGTTTAGTATAAAATATATTTCTTTCATCAAAATTAAAAATTCAAATTTTTGTTTTTTTACAATTTTTTTTTTAAAGTTTAAAAAAATAAATAAAAACTGATGTGGTACACCCAAGCTATATGTTAAATTAAAGCCCTTGTAAATCTAAAATGAATGGTACAAATTTGAGCTTTCTAGGACAAACCGTTTTTGAGTTACATGCTTTTAAATACAGTGATCTCTCACTTATACACGCTCTCGTTTATGCGCGTTTTTCAGTTATACGCGTTTTTTTCGCGGTCCCGGCCATGAATATAGGAAAACAATGATAACTCTTATTCATTTATACGCCACAATAAAAAAACAGCTCTCACTTATGCGCGTCGCAAAAAAAATTTTCATTTAAAAAATTAGGTTCCTCAAGTCAGGTGTTGCTTCTCGCAAGAACTTTTCCTTGTTTGTTCTGCTTCTAGGAATGCATTCCCTCGCCCTTCCCCTATCGTTCGGATTACCGGAACACATTTCTCTACCAAATACACGGGTGTACCGGAGGGGTCTTGTGACTGACGTCAGTGAAAGTCGCATTTATACAGCAGACAATTAGAGTGGTTAGTACGGTATGTATCACGTGGCATTGATCGCGCTAACGAAAGAACCTTCTTTGGAGTTTGGGTTAGATGGTTGCGTTTTAAAATGCCAAAACAAACAAAATTGTCGCTTTCGTTTAAAATGGATGTTATAAAAAAATTCGAAGAAAATTCTTGCAACTCGAAAAAAGTTTTAGCGGAGCATTTTAATGTTCCAGAATCGACATTGAGAGGGATTTTAAAAATCGGGAGGCGATTATAGTCACTCATCGAGAATGTGGAATTCAGTCGAAGAAAAGAAACAAAATTCAAGGTGAAAAGTTCGAAGAATTTGAGAAAGTTTTGTTGCTATGGTTTAAAGAAGCTTGTGCCTCAAACATTCCTGTTAACGTTGAGCTTCTAAGGGAGAAGGCCGAACAATTGTCAAAGAGTTTTGAAATATAAAATTTTTTTTGCATCATATGGATGGATTGAAAAATTCAAAAATAGGTATGGCTTGGCAACTCGTGTCCTTTCTGGGGAAAGTGCGAGTGTCAATGAAGAAACCGTAGAACAATGGAAAGAAGCCGGAACGGATACGAACCGAAAAGCATCTACAATTGTGACGAAACTGGACTTTTTTATAAACTGATGCCCGACAGAACCTTAACATTCAAGGGAGAACCATGCCATGGTGGGAAAAAAAGTTAAGAAAGACTAACTGCCTTGCTGTGTTGCAACGCTGATGGTTCAGAAAAATTCCCGCCATTGGTCATTGGCAGATAAAAAAAACCTCCCTGTTTTAAGAACGTGAAGAAGAAGCTTCCTTGCGACTACACTAGCAACAAAACAGCGTGGATGACATCGCACATTTTCTTGGATTTCCTTCAAAAATTCGACAGGAAAATGCAAAAAGAAAAATGGAAAGTCCTGCTCACCCACAAGATCTTACAACTTTCAATAACACGAAAGTTGTGTTTTTTCCTGCAAATTGCACTAGCAAGATTCAACCTTTGGATCTGAGTGTCATTCGTTGTGTGAAAGTGCACTACAGAAAAACTTTAATCCATCGACTTCTGGCTGCGTCAGAAACAGAACGTGCATTAAAAGACGAATTGAAGCAAATTACCGTCCTTGATGCATTTCATATGTTGTGTTCATCATGGAGAAACGTTACTGACAAGTGCATTAAAAGCTGTTTAAGAAAGTAGGATTTTCGTTTCTAGCAGAAAATGAATGTGATGAGCCAGAAAATGAAAGTGAAAATTGTGAAAATGACATAAACAAAGAAGATTGGCATATTGTATCTGGTGGACTCGCTACGTGCACTACTTTCAACGATTTCGTTGATGTAGATGAAAGCATTTCCATTTCCTTTGTGTTCTTAAAAAATAGTAAACGGAAGTTATACACGGAAACTTGTATTTACATTTTGAAACTACGTAACCTTATTTCCATTTTTCTGTAGTACTATATACATAGTATTAATTAACAATATACTGTGTACACTGTATTGATTTTTCACTTTTAAGCTCCTTTTTGTGGTTTTTCACTTATGCGCGTTTTTCACTTATACGCGTTTTGTTCGCTGTCCCCAACCCCCGCGCATAAGTGAGAGATCACTGTATATCAAAACGTTCCTAAAAACTGGTGTTTTTTTAATTTTTCAAAAATGTATAACTCAAAAACGAAAGGTCCAAAAAAATTAAAACTTGGTATTTTTTTATCTACTAAGCTAATACTATATCATGTAAAAAAATCATAAAGATATGAAGACATCAGGTTTTGACCATTGGTTGATTTGGTGTGGAACGACCCACTGTAAGATGACCACCTTTTGAAATCCATGCTGTCATTAGAATAGCTTTTATTCAAAAATGAAAAATGTGTTGCACGCTCTGAATTTTTCTCAGATTAAAGTACATATGTTAGTTAATACTTCTACAAAGTTTAAGAGAAAAATAAGAGGATTCATTTTTTTATAGCCCTTTAAAGTCGACTGTTTTTAAAAGTGAATTTTTCACTTTACAAGTAAAAAACTCCACTAAAATGTTAACAGGGTTCCCACGGGTGC
The DNA here is from genome assembly GCA_947359465.1 of Metellina segmentata. NCBI lineage: Eukaryota > Metazoa > Arthropoda > Arachnida > Araneae > Tetragnathidae > Metellina > Metellina segmentata. The sequence goes on along the minus strand of OX375873.1, from coordinate 67,230,047 downwards.
TTAGAAAGTGCTTATAAGGGCTTATTTTGACCTTCCATTTCTAAGAGCCTTTAGAAGTGCTTATTTTGCATCAATAGTCCTTTGAAAGTGCTTATTTTCCTATGAAAACAAAACTCAGTTTTCAAATGACGATATTTTTCACAATATTTCCGACTTCTTTATAGCGGCTGATCGGCCATAAAACTGCTTACAAGTACGGTTTTAATGATGATTCGGGAACTGGCTTGCTTGAATGGCAACCCTTGATACGCAGTATACAAATTGTCGATTGACTCTTGATGAGCATGTATCTTGATAATCTCATAATACACTTGAAAACCCATGAAAATTCTAATTTTTTGCAACAACTATCCCAGAAAATAAAAGAAAATGTTAAAGATTTTCAGGGGTGATTCTGCTCTGAAAATTTGAAGGAATCAGTTATCAGTTCCAAAAGAAAACCAACCCGCTCGTTTAAAAAAACATTGCTAGAAAAGATCGCAAAAACGTAAACCACAGTGCTGGAGAACCGAGAATAGTCGGGGAATTTCAATAATAGGGAAAAGTCGTTTGAAAACTGGAAATTTCGGACTCTTACCGTATTTGGCTGCTGACCGAAAACGAAAGTAATTTTTCTATGCTTTATAATTTTTTTCTCTTTGTATCCGGGTGACAAATACTCAATGGACGACTGTGCTTGAATTTCACTTTCTTTTGTTATGCCATGTGCAATCTGTTTCCACTGTCAGCTAAGATGATTATTTTCAAATTGATTTTGTTTCCTTAAAATGATGTTTGTAAGCATATCGTGTAGAAGCGGCTGGTGCACCTTAAATCTTTCGTGGCCGAAAGTCCTCACGTTGGGTTGGTGTGGAAGTTAGGAGATTAGAGCACCAGTTCAGATGTCTCGTCATCTGACCATGGTTCAAAATTATGTGGCAATACTCCGAATGGCTTAGGCTGGGACTGTGGCAACTAGTTGAATATCTATTCAATAAAGTTGCATTTTATTGTTTTAACCTTTTTATAAATTTATCGAAATTTTTGCATAACTCTTATGATCTGTTTTGGTTTATGGGAAAATATTTTTTTAGAAACTCGTTTGGTCTCCAATCCAGTCAAATTTGACTCCAGTGTATGTAACTTGCAATCCTTTTACATACTTTTAGTAAATTAATAGTTTGCCACTAATTATATTTTATTGAAACCTTCGATGTGACAATAAATAAATTTACTTCTTATTTTCATTATGTTTTTATGAAAGTGTATTGTAAAATAATTACTGGGGTGGGTAATTTTCGTTTCGTAAGCAGGCTGAAGCTGCAGATACAGCAAGGTAAGCACTGTAATTTCAAGAACAAAAATTAAAGTGTTGGTGGATCAGGGAGGAGCCTGACCCAGACAACACAAAATAGTGTCTCCTACAAATGAGCAGCAATATTTTAAAAAAAAGCTCATACACTACCCTAAAAACCATTAAAAAATAAAAACAAAACAATATGAAAAGAATAAGAAAACTAAATCAAACTTGCAACAGCAACTTTGAGATCGACAACACCAAGTCCGGTCCTCATAAAACTTAACTCTTTCTTTCCCTTTTTATAAAAGCAAATGCACTGCAAAGAGATAAAAGAAAAACATCCAAAGTTTTTTTTCTTGCGATCTCTATTGTATAATTTGTATATGTACTTTCTCATATACTAACTACTAGTCACTGCGTAGCTAGCCCGGCATTGCCCGTGTAACACCACAGGCAAGGCCGTGATGTTTAGTTGTTATCTGGTGTGAAATTTTCTGCAAATTTCAAATCCGTTAAAATTTTTATTCTACCTTTAATAATTGCTAAGATAGAAAAAAGCAGTGAAGAACGGCAGTGATAACTTTAGTAATCTTTTGCTTTACTGAAATCCATTTCGCAGGAAATCAAAATGAATGAATCTTGAAACAAACGAATGTCATTCGAATGTGTTCTCTCCTCGGAGTTGAAGAAAAACTTGAGATGGTTCCAAAGGCTGACGTCAAGGTGACACGTGAAGGCGAAAAGTCTAAATTTTGATGTTTCTTTGTTCCTCTGATTTACCGCAGTAGAATGAAGAATAGTGAAAAAAAACTATTAAATTCATTTCAAAATAATCTAGATAGAATTTTAAATATAGTCTCGACCCAAAAATTGGAAATGTGTGCCAAATCTCATTATTGAAAGTGTCATAGATTCGTCAGGACTTCGCGGGCAAGAAACAAACAAACAGACAGATAAACACTTCCTTTTATAATAGTAGAGATACATGTACACGTAAATGCCCACATATTAACTGCTGAATTTTGTAAAAATCAGACTTCTTATTTTGAAAATTTTCATTTTTGCGTGGCATTATTTGTCTATAACTTTTAGAAAATAGACTTGAATATTAAATTTTTTACATACTACTGTTTTTATAAGATTAACTAATCTGTAAGAGCTTCCCCATTTGGTCGAAAGTCAGATATTACATTGTGTAATAGGGTTTTTTATAATGTTTTATGTAAGTCCTTATTTTGTTCCAAGAAAGTGCTTAGAAAGTCCTTATTTTTAGTTAGAAAAAAAGAGTGGGAACCCTGGTTAAATTACCACTGGTTTTGTATGTTATGTACAATCCTGAACTAAATGGCTTCCATTTGGTACCAAAATAACTAAATTTGAACTATTAGTTCTACACTTAGGGCTCTGTATAGACAGTGTGGCAAATCCAAGATGGCCACCATTTTGTAAAATTGACCAATTTTCAAAATTTTGTATCTTGGCTAATATTGGCCAAAATTTAAAAAAATTGAGATCTAAGGGTTTTACTGCTATGTCTATCTATGGTAAAAATTAAAAAAAAAATTCCTGACTATGGTGCAACACCCTTTTTCCATATGGAATGACCCTTGTACTAAATTTAGTGTGGATTGGTCAAACGGTGTAGATTTGTATAGAAAATATACACACACAAACATCCTTTTTTATTTTAAATATATAGATGTAATTTAAAATGTAGACAAAAAAAATTATAAAAATTAAATAAGTCTTATTTTTACTTTTTCTGTTAATTAAATAATTTAATAGCCTTTTTCAATTTAAGTTTTACTTATTAATAATTATTTAAAACAGTAATATATATATATATATATTTTACAGTAAAAGCTCCCATCGGAACATAATCTGTGATTTTTTGTTGTGGGGAGGATTGGCCAAGTAAAAGTACTTAATGCAAGATATGGACTAGTCAAATACATCTAAAGCAATCTTCTGAAAAACGGATTTGTAAGGGATACCTGTTGTCAGTAAAGAGAAAAACTTATTTTGTAGTTTCTTATCTTCTAATGAAGGCTTTCAAAATAGGGAAGCAGATGATTTTCAGTTACGAAAAGGGTTATTCTTGTTATTGTGGACAAGTGAATTTTGAAACATATTTTTATAAAATAACAACCTGTTATTGGTTGTTTTACTATTCAAACTAATAAAGAAAGTAATAGAACACATACACTGCAGAGCTAAAACATTATGACCACCTACTCAATAACGCGTTGTGCCTCCTTTGCAAAACATCTGCAACTCGCCTGGGCATAGATGCCGCAAGTTCGTGGTACATGACTGGAGAAAGGTTGTACCAAATGTCTAAGCAGCGGTCACACAAAGTGTAGATATTCGGACATGGGGGTGTTTGAGCTCTGAGCTGCTGCTCCATGACACCCTAAATGTGTTCTATCAGATTAAGATCCAGTGAGTTAGGTGGCCAGGACATTAAGTGGAATTCATCAGTATGCTCCTCGAACCACTCCAACACAATCCGAGCCTTGTGACATAGGCATTGTCCTGCTGGAAGATTCCATTTCCAGTTGAGAAGACAGATGCCATGTAAGGGAAGCAACTGTTTGCCTGGCAAACGGTGTACCCTGACACGTCCGTCAATGTGATGAATGAGAAATCGGGATTCATCTGACCAGGCAACTCTCTTCCACTCATCCTTGGTACAGTCGATGTTCCTGGGCCCATTGTAGGCGTAGTTGACGACGATGACGCTTGTTCAACAGAGGCACATGAGTGGGATGTCTGCTGCACAGTCCCATATCCAACTGTGTCCGCTGAACTGTGTGTTCCAAAACACCTGCGCTTGGACCTGCATTGAATTGAGCTGTCAGCTGAGCCACTGTCTTGTGCCGATTTTGCTTTACCAAGCGGGACAGTCTCTGACGTCCTTTTTCTTTGATGATGCGTGGACGACCAACTTCTTGGCGTCTACTACTGGTATCACCGTCATTTATCCACTTTGCATGAGTTTGCAGATTGTGAACAACCTTCCAGTCGTGCAGTTTCGGTGATACTCGTTCCGAGTCTTTGGGCCATTACGATTTGCCCTCTATCAAATTCGCTAAGATCAGCAGCCTTTCCTATCACTCGCAAAAGTAAGTGCAAGAATGATTACTTACCTTCTGCAGCAGCAGTTAAATACCATTATCACTTAATCAAGTGCCCTCCACGTCATCCAGACGAGTTCATTGAAAAATGTGGGGATGGTCATAATGTTTTGGCTCGTCAGTGTATTTAAAATTGTGATTTTAGTCGTGATTTTTTTAATGAAAATAATTTGATTCAAATAAGTATACCCTGATAGACTCATCTGTATTTTGAAATTGTATTCTGATAATATGTTTCTAGTTTTTTTAACATTAACTTGCAATTAAATTAACTATTAATTCTATTTTCAGCTTTTTTCGGCAAAATACAGACTTTAAGTCTGTTTTAGGACTTTGCCCATGATGTTTGAAGGGAAACATATCCATTACTCTCCTCTGAATAAAAAACCCTTATGCTCATATAGTGCTAAGCTTTGTAAGCAGAGACGTATAAATGGCTATGCTTTTTGTATTCGTCATATTTTGGAGGACAAATCTGCACCTTTCAAACAATGTGCTCATGTTGCCCGATATAACAAACAGAAGTGTACAAATCCCATTCCTTCTAATGAAAATAGAGAGTAAGTACATCTTTAAATTGTGATTTCAAATTTATTTTGTGAAAATTTCATGAAAAAAAGATGTCTGTTTAATGTATAAAATAATCAATATTTGAATTTTGTATATTTTCTTCGTTTTATAAAACCTATTTAGTTAAGAACAGTTTTATGTGGAAAAAAGGTATAGGAACTCTAACATGATTGATTGAGTGATCAGCAGAATTATATGCAATATACAGTGGAATCTAAAATTTTTAAACCTCAACTTAAAAAAAGATGGCAGAAAAGGTTTTGTCAGTTTTTGCCACAGTAGCAGAAATAAGAATATTTTTGTTTCCAAAAATTTAAATGAATAGTTCAATTTTATGTAAGTGTTAACAAATATTTTGTGGCATGTGACTCTCAATTCTGTCAGACGGAAATGAATTTTCTCTAGACTTATACTTTTCACTCCATAAGTTTGTTTATAAAGAGACAATAAAGTAAAAGTGTACACCTTTTTTTGTGGTCTTGAATAGTAATTTTTTTTTGCATCCAATTTGGAAAGATGAAAATTACTCTTTTTTTTTTTTCAAATAGCTATCAAAATGCTCTATTCTTTCCAACTAATGATAACATCTGAAATTAAACTGAATTGAATAAAACTAATTTTATTTATTTGAATTCAGTTTTTAAAGTGTGAATTTGCATAAAATAATTTATCCATATTAAGGAATATTCTCTATGTGATTTAAATTCCTTAAAGTATAATGGCTTTTCATTATATCACCCACTTGAACAAATGTTACTTTTTACATGTCTGCATATTAATTTTAACTTTGCAAACAGCAAAGGGAAATCTATTTGTTTAGATTTGGGAGTTTAAATTGGACTACCAAAAACTTCTTTTCAATCATATTCTACTGCATTATTTTAAAAGGTTCAACCATCTATTTTTTTTAACTTGGAAGTTTTACATAATTTTAAATAAAAAGTTTGTCATGTAATGTACAATTTACCTCTTAGAAATAAAGAAGCACAATTTTATACAAATTTTTCTTGACCCTCAATCTGTAACATCTTTTATTTTATACTTGAACTTGGAAGTTGTGTTTGGTGCAGCTTAACCAAATGTAGTCATTGTACCCTAAAAACGGCACTTGCCCCCCCCCCCCAACATGTTTATTTTGTCAGGTAAGACGTGAAATATAGTGAGGGGATACAAATAGGGAAAATGTTTCTTTTTTATCACAAAAGATGGAAAATGCTTCTGTTCCCTACTGGCAGGGTTCCCACAGTCCTTGAAAAGTCTTTGAATTTTTTTTCCAAACTAGGGGGCCTTTGAAAGTTTTTGAAAATTATGGAACTTGGTGAAAAGTCCTTGAAAGTACTTGATTTTTTTTACAACTAGGTGGCTCCACCCCATGCTTGCCAACCCATCGCTTTTTTGCATAAACTATACAGATATGAAAGAGCTCCTCCTCTTTGAACATTTTTAAACTTGTCACGGGATTGATGCATTATTGCCAAGAAAATATTAAGGTTTTTGAAAGGGTCACCCCTTTTCACTTTTACATTATCATTAAAAATTCGCACAATTAACGTACGTACAAGAATGAAAACTTAGTTTCAGGTTACTGAATGAACCGTTTTTGTAAACGAGGATGTTTCTTCAAGCATGTCACTCAGTGCAGTGAAATTCTATCTTTTGACTAGAAATGCAAAGGATATTTTATATCATGCTAGCAGGCCAGCACGTCATTGCGTTGACAGAATTTGGGCTTTGCATAAAAATCGGACTACCTGAGATATCAATCTGGTGTAAAAATTTCTGCAGTTTTCAGATTCGTTAATATTTTTACGCCATCTTTAATGATTGTAAAGATAGAAAACCTCTAATAGTCCTTTTTGTGTTCATAATGAATATCGTTGTCAAATGCGGCCGAATTCGTATTACAAAAATGTAAAAGTTGCAATAACAAAATTATCTATTTAAAGAAAAGCACATTTAAGGTATCTTTCTGGTGTAAAATTTTCTGCAGATTTCAAATCCATTGAAATTTTTATTATCTCTATCGATCACAAATATAGAAACTTGGATTAGAGAATAAAAAAGCCGCAATACCAGTCAAAACTTTGGATTTCTTTTGTTTCTCGAACGAAATAAACCACAACAGTCATCCATTGTAGTGGCAGTGAATGAGAACAAATCGAAGATTGTGTCGTGTGTAGATCAAACCATGTGCAAGCTACTATACTCTTCCTCGTGTCACCAAAGAATTTATCGTACGATATTTCATTGCACGACCGGAATTGATATGTGTGCAAATAGCATGATAGTTAGCATTGAGATGAAAAGGCCACTTTGCAAAAAAAAATCATAGGTTCTGTGATAAAAAAAAATTCTAATTATAACCAAAATTGAGGATAACTTTTCTTTTTTACTATCAGTAGTTTAAAAGTTGAAGTAAAAAAATTATTTATTTATATATTTTAATATTTTTCACATTTTTACATTTTTTACTTAAAAAAAATATTTTTAATTTAAAATATTAATTCAATTCAAATTAAAATATTTCAGGTAAACCCTGAAAAGAAATTTTGAACTTTTCACTCTTGAGCACAAAAAAGCACAACATCAACTTGGTGATAACGCCTTGTTCTGGACTGACAGTGCTACTTACCTGGGTATAACTCTTCATACCAGGGTGTAAAAAAATCATGATTAAAAAAAATAAAAATCATTTAATCAGATTTTTTTAATATTTATATCGGATTATTTTGATTAAAATCAGATTTTTTAATTTAAATTTCTGCATGCCCTATGCATTGTTTTTATAATAGTTACATATAAGTTTGTTAATTAAAAAATTAAGTTTGTGACATGACATGTAAACCAATATTTATTTTAAGTAAACGATCAGAATTTGTGACTTAGCAAATCAATATTTACTTAACATTTGTTTAACTTTAAAACCCAAGTTGACATCCTACATAGTTTTTCTTGAGAAAATTACATCATCATGTTAACAAATTTATCAGTAAGTGTAAGTGACAGACCTAAACTATAGTCTGAGAAGTAGAATAGAGGACAGAAATAATCAGCTATAGTAAATTCTGATAATAAAACTGACGAGCAGCAATAAATGGATTTTCACTTAGTTTTAATTCTTATTGGATCTTTCTTTTTTCGTGCTGATATTTTAATGGCTGTGTGTGAAAATGTATATTTCTACTCTTTAATCTCTATTGCACACTACAAGAATAAGCTAACACAGGAGTTCCCAAACTTATCCAAGTGGTGGCACCCTTAAGGGAATTATAATTTTCTCACGGCATCCTCATCGTCGTGTAATATTTATCTGTGGTATATTATTACATATATATATATTTTATATTTGTACCTCTTTGAAAAAGAAATTAGAGAAGTAAGAACATAAACATAATCAATACAACTAGTATTTAAAATTCACACACAAACACTTTAGTTATACTTAATAAGAAAGCACAGGTCCGTGTCAATATAAATAAAACTAATAAAATTACCTTCATCATGCTCTTGGTTGGGGAGTGAATTGATTTTTGATGAGTGACCTTAACCCTTTTTTCAGTTGTTTAGAAATAGCTTAGATTGGAGGTTACGGGTGCTTCGCTACACCTCTCATCTCTCTACGTGGCATCCCAGGGTGCTTAGGCACACTTTGGGAACCCTTGAGCTAACTGACAAATGCCTCAAAAACTTTACTTCCCACTTGTGTTTTTTAGCTAATAAAATCAGTCACCCCTTTAATTTTGAATTAAACTGTTGTATACTTCCTTTAATCAGGAATGTTTATACATTACTCTTCCTGGCATTTAGATTTATGTCATGTGTGTTTGCATTACTGTTTCCAGTATATAGTATATTCTAATAAGTTTCAACTGGCTGTTGCAATCTTTTATAATATGCAGTAATTGACCCAGTTCCCTCTGAGCTGGGTGTAGCCATTAGTGCTGAATTCACCACGAGTGCAGAAAAATTAAAGCATTTGACCACTTCTGTGATTTTCCTATAGTGTATTTCTTTGTTATAAAAATGTAAGATCAGTTGTGATTTAAATCAGTGATTTAAAAAAAGTCATTTGATTAAAATCATGATTTAAAACAAGTGATTTAAATCTTGATACCCTGCTTGATATAAGATTAAATTGGACTACACATCTAAACAAAGTGGTCGATAATGTGACAAGTCAACTCGATCTGTTGAAAATAATTGTTGGGGTAAAGTGGGGAGCAACCCAGAGTGTTCTAATTGCCATGTTTACCTCCTTCATTAGACCTGTTTTTGACTATGGTGCAGAGCTTCTTATCACTGCCTCTGACAGTACGTTATTAAAACTGGACATTGCTCAAAATAAAGCAGACTCATTACTGGTGCAGCCATCTCAACTCCTATTGCCACTATGCGATTGCAGACTGAAATTTATAGTTTATCTAACAGACAAACCTACACAGCTTTTCACTTGGTGAAAGATTGTTGAGAAAGGAGTATTTCTGGCCTGACTGTTCCTTCTCAAATTAGTCTTAAAACTCATACTTGTCCGAGTTCCAGAGACTCGCTAGAGTCTGATGTTTCCGATCTCAGACAGCCCATCTTTAGAACATCTACTTTCCCAGGTATTCTGAGATATACAACTGCTAGACTGGACATGTTGCAGCCTGTATGTAAGCATGTCTCCATACAGGCAGAGTTAAAATCTATAGCTCTTGCTACTATCCAGGAGATGCCCAAATCGGGACTGGTTGCATGTTTATACTGATTGTTCTGCCACAGCATCATCCGGTAGGGCTGGAGCTGGTGCTTACTCCAAGTTTTTCAAACTTAGAGAACCTCTCAGTGTCAGTTTGGATTATTTCGACGGTTAAATATTTGCAATATATATGGCACTTTGAGCTATTGGTGAAATCCCTCACGAAAACATTGTCCTCCTCATTGACTTTCAGGCTGCAATTCAGGTCATTACTGACTATAGTCTATATCCATCAGAAATCGAGATTGAATGTAAACTGCGTATTAATTCAATTCTTGGTAAGGGAAGAGAGGTCGTCCTTCAATGGCTTCCTAGCCATTGCGACATATATGGAAATGAGCCAGCCAGCTTGTTGGCTAAGGAGACTTCAACTTTACATCCACCTTGTCTCCTGATTCCTCTTCGAAATGTCAAGCGACTTCTCAGATGCAATGTCTGACACAAAAGAATTTCTACTCTTAGAAAGTTGGCAGATGGAAAGTCTTGGACTTATCTATTTGATAACCAGAAGCGTGCACAGTTTTCCCTACTCCCTAGAGTCAAGGGGGCGGCTTGTTTTAGAGTCATCTCCGGACATGATTACTTAAAAGCTCATCTATTTAGGATTGGACTTGCCGCTTCTCCACTCTGTAATACTATGCACATGACTGGGGAGCACCTTTTAAGTTCCCCCTCCCTGCTTGACGTTTGCTCTTGTGATGACTTTGGAGCTCTTGACTTTCCTGGGGCCACCTCTCTGCTATATTGGACTGCAAGACGCCTTATGTCTAAGAAGACAATGGCGGGCGTTTAAATTTTTTTTCTTTTTAATTGACAACTTTTGTTTATGTTTTGTTTTAAGTCGTTTTTAAAAATTTCAGATCCTTGATATTTTTTTTTTTTTTTTTTTTTATTAAAGTTTTGAAAAGTTTTTGAATTTTTTTTTTTGGACAAAGGTGTGAGAACTATGATTGGGTAAATTCAACTTTTAAACCATGCGACTGAGAGATCCATTTTTTTTTGTCCCTGAGAGCAGTCAAGCATACTTAAGTCTTCCAGATCTTCTAATACCTGCCTTTCCAGTATTTGGTGGAATCTCATAATAGTGGAACTTCAGGAATCTGTTGTATTGTCAATTTTTTCAACATAAAGGCTATTGTTGAGAAATCTTGTACTGCTTAGTGAATTCCAAATTACTAGAGATCTCCATCCTACTCATTAATGCTGTGTGTATAACATTTAAAAAAATAGTTTGTAGAAATTACTAGAAATCTCCATTCTACTCAGGAATTTAACTGTTGACTATATAGCACTTTTATGTTTATTTTGCTGTGTGTATAACATTTTAAAAAAGTAGTTTCATTTGTGTCTTAGTTAAATTACTTTTGCAATTTTCTATAGTTTTAACCAAAAAGCTAAAAATTAAGCTTAATCACCTAAATTAGCTAGGACTTGTTGTATTGAAAGGATAAGTAGTGTTAGTGAATAAGTATTAGATTATAATTTGAACATATATTTCATCAGTTTTCTTACTCCTTAGGTTTTGTAACAGTCACATGCAAGTTGCTGGAATGTTACCAAAGAAAGAACGTAAAATTAAGAAAGAGAAAGAAAAAGAAGTCCTTTTATCTGGGGAAGGAAAGCTGAAATTTGCAGATAGATTGAAAGCTCTTCTTACTAAAGAGAATAGTGTGTCTTGCAGTGAAGATACTTTTAATTCGGATGATCCTTATGCATTTCCCGATACAATCTCGGAAAATGAAAATGGTTGTATTGGTTTCTCAGCAACTCCTATATTAAGAAATGCATGGAATTGTTCCCAGAAAAGTTCCCCAGATGTTTCATCTATTGACTCTCCTTCAAGGTGCGAACAGCTTTCTAAGAATTCTCCTATTACAGATAACAAGTTAAAAAGTAATACTCCTACGTTATCTAAAACTATGAATAGGCTTCATGCTAAAATTGCACAGAATAAACTACTAGACAAACAAAAAAAAACACAAGATGCTAGTCAAAGTACTATTGCATTAATAAATGCACAATTACATGCAATAAGTAATGTTAAACATGATCCGATGTCTCCTATGGAAATTAGTAGCATTAATTCCGAATCAAATGAAGCCAAGATAATATCTGACTTTTCTAAAAGTGAAATAGCCATTAAAATTGAACCTGTGGAAGACCAGGGTCGATCAGAAGATTCAATAGTTTCAAATTGTGTACCTTCTCCTATTGCCCCATCAGTCATACAGGCAGATTCAAGACTATCTTCCGAAATCAATTCTTGTTCTTCCGAAAAGTATTTTTGTGACCGCGAAAAGTCTCCAACTCCCAGTGATGTTAGTTCCAAAGATAAATCACAGTTTGATAAAGTTAAGTTAGAAAAAACTGATACTTTAGAAAATAACAGAATTCCTATTGTTTTAAGAAAATTGCACCGAATAATAAAGAATCGAAAGAAAAAGAATAAATATATATTTCCATCTGGTAAGTATATTTTCTTACTTTAAATTTGATTTTATATATGTGTATAAAATTTTATTCTCATAGTTTAAGAGAATTTTATTAAGATTTGATATTGTTAGTGTTACATTTGCATTTCATTTTCTAATTATGTTCCTTTTAGGAGTAAAAGTTAACTTGTATATAAGACAGTGTTGTCCTTTTGCATGTTTTGATCATTTTTTATTGATTAAAATCAGTAATTAGTTTTCTTGCAACTATAAAATTGTATTCCTTGATTTGAATTGAGGGGTTTGACTATATTTGTGGATTTGAAAGGGGTTTGGGGAGGTAAAAAGTATGAGAAAAACATTGTAAGCATCTCCATATTGTCATCACGTCTACTTGTTAGAATTTGCATACAGGGGTTATGGGTGAACTTTACATTATGTTGATACAACAAGATGCAATGTAATGATGTTATTAATTATACATACAACTTTCCATATCCACTACTCTTCAATTTGAACAGCAGAAAATGTCTACCTGTGACATGAAATGAACAAACTTTCATTAACTCTACTAATATATGTTATGTCTACTATCAAGTGCCAATGGAAATGCCAACCGATGTTCTCTTAGTGAAAATATGTTTTAAAGGGTTAAACATTTTTTTTTTCAAAATATTTTTTTTTAAATATATGCTATTTTGCTGACACTTGCAAATTCTCCTTTATAAGTTCATAACTAATCACAGGGTGCAAATGTTCACATTACACTTTATAATTTTTGTGGCTGTGTTTTTTGCTGCTTTATTTGTTCAATAAAAATTTAGTCTGACTTCATAAAGTAAATACCAAATTGAACTTATCACAAGAAAGCACTAGAAAGGTGACATGGAAGAAAAAGAAATGTAGGGAATTAATATACTTGGGTGTTGAAAAAAGAATGTGAACTCATGGAGTTAATTGTTTTTGTTTCAAATGTAACACGGATACAAATGATTGCAACTACTGCAGCAATTTGAATGTGAACAATAAAATTATTTTAATAAAGTAAAAGTAAGTAACTGGAAAACTAGATTGTGTGGGGAGTGGATTGGCCACAATTTGTATATACCTCAATCATTGCTTGAAGAGGTTCCTTGTAATGTTTTCTACGATGTTGAATCTGCACAACAATGATGATGTAAAATCGTTTTTGTAGAGCATTATAATTTACTTTGTTAGAAATTAAATTTTCAGCAAGTTAAACCGAAAATGTGTTACACAGGGTTCCCACGGGTCCTTAGAAAGTGCTTATTTTGACCTTTCATTTCTAAGAGCCCTTAGAAGTGCTTATTTTTCATCAATAGTCCTTTGATAGTGCTTATTTTCCTTTGAAAACAAAATTCAGTTTTCAAATGACGATATTTTTTCACAATATTTCCGACCTCTTTTTAGCAGCTGATCGGCGATAAAACTGCTTACAAGTATGGTTTTGGTGATGATTCAGGAACTGGCTTGTTTGAATGGCAACCCCTGATACGTTATATACAAATCGTCGATCGACTCTTGATGAGCATATAATACACTTTAAAAATTTGTAAACCCATGAAAATCAGTCTGTTTTCGACTTGTAAGTTGCCCTGACAAAATAGTTGCCCTGATACAGGAAACTAAAATACAATAATCAAATGTTAATTAATTTTGTTTTACTCGGTTACCCACGAGTGCAATGTTTTAAAAATTTATTATAATTATGGGGAAGTGTATTTTTAAGTTTGTAGGGGAATTGAAAACAATATAATAATATAAAGATAATATATTTGAATTAATACACTGCTATCTGAGTGTCAACCCAATGTGCTGCATTTTTTAACGCTTCTAATTCTTTGTAAAAACTATCCCAGTAAAGATATATAAAGAAAAATTCAATCGGTAATCCAGTTCCGAAAAAAAAAAACCCCGCTCAATTGAAAAAAACTTTGGAGGAAAAGATCGCAAAAGCATAAACCAGAGTGCTGGAGAACCTAGAATAGTCTGAGAATTTCATAAATCGGGAAAAGTCGTTTGAAAACTGGAAATTTTGGACTCTTGTCGTATTTGGACGCTGACAGAAAACGAAATAAATTTTTCTGTGTTTTATAATTATTTTTCTCTTTATATGAGTGACAAATACTCAATGGCCGACTGCTTGAATTTCACTTTGCTTTTGGTATACCATGCACAATCTGTTTCCATTGTCAGCAAAGATGATTATTTTCAAATTAATTTTGTTTCAGTAAAATGATGTTTGTAAGCGTATGGTGCAGAGGTGGCTAGTGCACCTTAAATCTCTCATGGCCGAAAATCCTCACGTTGGGTTGATGTGGAAGTTTGGAGAGTGGGGCACCAGCTCAGATGTCCCATCATCTGACCGTGGTTCAAAATTATGTGACAATACACCGAATGGCTTAGGCTGGGACGGTGGCAACTAGTTGAATATCTATTCAATAAAATTGCATTTTATTTTTTTAACCTTTTCATAAATTTTTCATAGTTTTTGCACTACTTTTATGATCTGTTTTGGTTCACAGGAAAATATTTTCTTCAAAACTCGTTCGGTCTCCGATCTAGTCAAATTTGACTCTGATGTATGCAACTTGCAATCCTTTTAGTAAATGAATAGTTTGCCGCTAATTTTATTTTATTGAAACCTCCACTGTGCCAATTAATGAATTTACTTCGTATTTTCATATTGAATTTATGAAAATGTATTATAAAATAATTAGTAGGGTGAGTAATTTCCATTTCATAAGCAGGCTGAAGCTGCAGACATAAGAAAGTAAGCATTATAATTTCAAAAACAAAAAAACAAAAACAAAAAATTTAAATAAAAAAATTAGGGAATTTTTGAAAAGGAAAGTGTTGGTGGATCAGGGATGAGCCTCACCCAGACAACACAAACATGAGCAGCAATATGCTAAAAAAACTGATCATACACTCCCCTAAAGACCATTTAAAGGTAAAAACTAAACAATATGAAAAGAAAAACATCCAAAGTTTTTTTCTTGCGGTCTCCATTCTATAATTTGTTTTTGTACTTAACACATATTACTAATACGTGTACACGTAAATGCCTATATATTAACTGCTGAATTTTGTAAAATCAGACGGCTTATTTTGAAAAATCTCATTTTTGTGTGACATTATTTGTGTTTAATTTTTATAAAATAGACTTGAATATTAAATTTTTTACATACTTCTGTTCTTATAAGATTAACTAATCAGCACAGCATCCACATTTGGTCGAAAGTCGGGTATTGCATTGTTTAATACGGTTTCTTCAATGTTTTATTTTAAGTCCTTATTTTGTCCTAGAAAGTCCTTATTTTTAGTTAGAAAAAAAAAAGAGTGGGAACCCTGTTACACCATTATACTTAAATACATAAATGTTAATTTTAAACATTTGTCTCATGACTTCCCTTTGCATTTGCCCCAGGAAAACGTAGACAGCAAAATGTATATTACATGTTTCTGAAGAACAATTTCAAATGATTCAAATTCTCTATACGTATCTATCTGTCATGTATATAAAGAATTAGGAATTCTGTATATACACGAACATAAGTTTTCATATTCCAGGTAGGAACGCATTTATCGTGTAAAAACAGAATTAGGTGTATTGCAATATGGAATTAATTATCAGCTGAATAGTATACTATTCAGCTGATAATTAATGTTTTGTAAGACAAGAGATATTTTTTATGCAAAAAAATAAATTTTAATTCTCATATGGAAGCATGCTGTGAAGTTTGATTTCAGGACTGTCAAAAGTTGCGGAGTTTGATTTCAAGACTGTCAGAACTATTAAATGTGATAAATATTTTTGATGCCACATGATTGATTAACTGGAATATAGGAAGAACTGAAAATCAGTTTCCAATCAGGGCAGTGTGTAATGGTTTGCTTTCATGTAAACGTGAGTTTTCACTTGACCATCATCTCTGATGTTCATAGGTGATCTGTTTCTGTTATATGTTAAACTAAAGAATAAGTTCCTCTTTGCAAATGAGTTTTCAATTCGAAAAATGTGACAATGTTTTTCCATAGTAGACCTTGTATGTGATTCTTGACTTTTACTGAAGTGCAAATGTGGCAAGATCATTTTCTAGTACAATCTTCTAAATTCTAAATAAAGAGTGGGATTGATAAAATTTGATGTGCACACAATTGTATTTTTTCTGCAAGTAGTTAATGTATATCCAAATTAATATAATTTTTTCCATTTAAAATATTTATTTATGCGAGTAAATCAAAAAATGCCTATTCAATTTTGTTTTGCAAAAGTATAACTGGAAAGCACCAGCTGTTATCATGCTTGTTTTTACCCACATGATTAACTATAAGCTTGGGATTTATGTTCACAAAAAATTAATACTACAGTTAAATATATAAATTTAATTATGTTTTTTAAACTAACTGCTTTCTGAATGAATTGGAGTTGCATCTTTGTTTTCATTTCTGGTGACTTACTTCGAATTTCCTCACTGCATGTAAAATAGACACAATGGTATACTGCATTCACATACTTTGCCATAATTTAATATGGTTACACTTAAAGCATGATGATTTAAAAATCATAGAAACAGATTTGAAAAGCCCTAAAATAATTGGTTACATGTAATACATATAATAATAGTGTTGCACATTCTTTCCAGTAAAATAAGTTGTCTTATACAAGTTATAATAAAACTTTCATAGCCATTATATTTTAAGACAGCTCAAAGCTTTTTTATCTACTGTATCGTATGAAAATTTTAAGGTATAACTTATAATATATTTTTATATAGTAATTGTGTACTATACAGTAGTGATGAAATCAATCATTTTTAGACAGGTAAAAAACTTCTGGTTAAATCAAATAATTTACTTTAAACTTATTTACACAGGCAAAATATTCGTTCAAGCAACTATATGTTTTTGCATATCTACTAATTCCCTCTCTTGAAGAACAAAATGTCAATACCAACTTTAACAAAGACTAAATTTTATACAATCTTAATTGTTTTAAGTATTTATTACTTAATTATTAAGTTTCGTTTAAAAGTAATTAAAATGAAAATAAAGAAAACAAACATTAAAATTACTTGCATTTATGTAATTCTGTAAGTTGACATCCAATTAAAAATTAGTCTCTTGCGGTATTTTAGAGAAGAGTAGGATTTTAGCAGCATTTGTTATTTGTTTTAGGCCTGTACTCATCTGAAAGTGAAAGCAGTGATAGTGAGGAAGAAGGTCACTTATATAGTCAGTTATCTCGATTTTGCATATGGGACAGAAATAGTTCAAGGTGAGTACCTGACCAAGAACTGGTTTGGCAAGAGTTGTATATAATCAATAGTTCTTTTAAGAATGTAAGCATTTGTGATTGTGAATTTATATTTTGCTATTGTAAAAGTAAAATATCTTCTATGCTTTTAGTTTGCAAAATATGAAATTTGATTCTCGAACAACTCAGCGTACACAGTTAAAAACGGAACTTTTGAGGAGTTATTATCAACTTTGCCGTCTACATTCTCTTCATAAGCAGGAGAGGGAGCAACAACGGGAAATTCTGCAGCCACTTACTGAAGCAGCTCGAGCTTATCCCAACCAAACAACTGATCTTTTAATGAATCATTTAAAAACACCAGCAAAACAAAAAAGATTGTGAGTTACCAGTTGTTTATATTCTGTAATCTTTAGTAAAGTGAATGAATTTTTGAAAACTATTTTTTTTGATAGGCTTTGTGTTCTCCTTCATTTGAATAAATTTTCTAAAATTACTGAATAATCTGCCTTATAACGCTTGTTAAAAATATATGTTACTTATAGAACTTTTAAAGTTGATATAAAGAATCAAAATTAATGATTTGATAAAATACTTTATTAAAAAACAATTTTAGTCCTATTGTAAAATAATTTTTCAGTGCTATTGTCCGTACAAAAATATCAGATTGAATAAATAGTGTATAATTGTGTGTGCAAACTTTAAATAAAAACAACAATTTTCAATGCTTGATTATCAAAACATAAATCAGGGTTCATACAACTGGAAAGAAATTATTTTTTCCAAGAATCTGGAAAATTTTGCATTTTACTTCAGAAGAGAATCTATTTTTTTTTTTGTATTTCAATTCAAATTATCTATGACCAAAGAAAGTTATTTATTTGGGTTTGTATTAATCTTTATGTACGATTGCAATAAATACCTTTTGGGAAAAAAAAATGTTTTTATTAGAAATACCTTAATAACTCCTGGAATTTGCTGTGAATTTGAAAAAGTGTAAACCCTGATTAAGGATTCATTGGTCTAATTTAAATTACATATTGCTTTGATTTTAGGATTGAAAAGTGTTTCTTTCTTTCAGTGATAAACAAATCCCAGCAGCAAAGAAAACTTGTTGTTATAAGCAAGATAAAGTTGCATGTTGTAACTCTGCTCTTCCTTATACATGGCATTGCAAGAAACGTATCCTTTACTTCACAATGAAATTTTATTTTCTTGTTTGTTTTCGATATAAATAATAACTGGCACACGAAATTGCAAGACACTTGATATGAATAAACCAGTTTTTACTTTCAATTTACTTTGCTTCCAACATCCATCATTCTGCAAAAACTCATATAGATTTTGATACAATATTATGTATAGTAAATTGACAATTTGTTTTATAAACTAATATACTGGCCCTTTATAGGAACATAATCGAGCAGTTTTTAGCATACATTGCTTTGTATTTCTAAGTTATTAATAGTTGAAGAGAATTGAATCCTTTTAATAGTCTGGGCCGCAGTAGCCCGGTTTTAAGAGCATCTGATTAACAGCTGAAGGGTGGCAAGTTTGATCCAGCCAAAGACTGTCGAGTACAAAGGAGGCTGGTGCACATTAAATCCGCTGTAGCCTCTAATGTCCTCACATTGGCATGGTGTGGAAGTTTGGAGAATGGGTTGCCAGTTCAGGTGTTGCCTCAGCATCTGACCATGGTTCAAAATTATGTGATGTGCTCAAATCTTTCTCGTTGGGATTGATCTTCAACCGTCGTTAATAGCCTGTGATGTTGCTCTAGTATGTTGTTAAGTAACATACCTACCTTCCTCTTACTATTCTAACTTTTTTCTTAATTATAAAATTACAATCCATGATAAATATAGAAGTTAGCCAAGGAAGGGGATTTTTATTCCTCCCTTTTCTGTTGCCTGATTCTTCAAATTTTCAAAGCATGGCTAACTTCATACAAAATATTAACTAGTATTTGATGCTGCTTTTTAAATAATCATGGAAAGCATTTAATGATGTGTAAAATGAAGCACCTACTCATAAAATTACAACTAAATTAAGACATACATAATTCATAGCCAAAATGTGGTTGCTTATGCAACAAACGATACATCTTGTCCTTAACACCAGAGGAGGGAAGTTGCTTTATACCTTGAGGGGCCAGTGTTGTTTGCTAGATTGAATTGTATTATTTTAGGTACATAAGTAATAAATAATTGTTCAATTTGAACACCGAAATCACTAATCAGTTTTTTAGTTTGCACATTTATTCAAGCAATCCGTACATCTCTCTTCTGTACATGTCTGCATACTGCTTTTTCTAAATGTTCAGCTTTTTTGTGTGGTTTCCTTTGCCTTCTTCAGTGATAGAACTTTTTCTGATGATTTCATCTGCGTCTTTTGTACCTGTATTTGTCGAAACCTTTGTATTAGTTGCTTTATCAATTCTAGATGCCACATATGGAGAGTACAATACTCTTCACATAGCTGCAGGATAAAAATTTTCAGCAGATGATTTCCCATCGCATCCAAAAAGTAAAATCCAAACATTTTCCAGACATCTAAAATTTTGAAAAATTAATGTACTACATCAACACTATATTTTGACTGATTATAAAAATGTCTTTGATGTCTTATTGATATCAATAGTGTGAAAGGAACTGAGCAACAGTGCATGTTTGTTTATCTTTTAATGGGTAAATTGTTAACATTACATCCAGGTGCTTTCTGAACAATGTCATAAAAATAAAGAGACTGTTTTTCTTACTTTTCCATGTATAATTATGAAATTATCAATTTTTAAGTGCATATTTTAATGTTTTGCATGAGTTCAATTTCTTTAACACTTTTACAGATATTATGTACAATGTCGATCAACTTTTATTTGAGCACTGCACTGCTAAGTTTTCAGATAACACACAATGCTGTGTTCCTGTGTTTGATGTATGCCATGAACTTCCCTTGTGTTTTGAACATGCTAAGAAAAGGGTGAGTTGTATTTTAAAAAGGTTTAAGAGGATGGTTTTAAGGTTTTACCTATAAAAATAAATTTTAATATTTTTTTGCATAGATTAATCTTTGCTCCAGCATCTTATCTAATCATAATGCTTAACAAAGCTGTCCTTCCAAATTCATTTAAATTTATGTTTAAAACTTTAAAGTTTAGAAAATTTATGATTTAAAGCAGGGTACGGGAATTTAATTTTGTCCAAAAAATCGTTGGAGAGTCGGGGGAAAATTACAAATTTTCGTCTAAAACCTGGAAAATCACCTCAATGAACTGGAAAATGATTGATCATGTCTTCTCAGACACTTTGAAGAATAGTAGCCAGTAAGATTCATACACAGTTTCGTATCACTTTTTTTGTGAATTGAATTTTTCAACCGATTTTAAAAGAAACAGCTAATATTTAACAGGTAAATTTGTTTCATCCACTGACTTAAATTGAAAAATTTCATGCTTATGTTACATTAAATCCCAAATTTATTTAAGTCACATTCTATTATTGTAATGACTTATTTTAATACAAAATTACTTGTTTTTATTAATTATTATTAAATTAATTATAAAATTACTATTAATTTTTACAGTGTATAGTTCTTAAAATTGTTTTTTATTTGCTATTGAATGCTAAATTATTTCTTGGTTTTTCACCTTAAAAATATTGTAAATTGCTTAAGTATAACCTGGAATTTTGTAAAAATTGTCTGGATAACCTGGAAAAGTCAAGTAATGTTGTTTATGAAATAGAGTGGGAACCCTGCATTTGCTGTTTTAGATGAAGTCCTCTCTTCTAAACAATGTTTATAATATAGTATGATACTTTAAATTTAGTCTTTTTTTACTGTCTGTATTTAGTTTTCCAATGATTATACAAACTTATTTTTAGAGAAGTTTTGCTAATATAATTTAACAAACTGCTGACAATAGTCTTAAATGATTAATTTCTCCATTCCTTTTTAATTGCATCTTAAACTAATTGAAATAAGAAGGATGAAATCAGTCTCATTAGTAGATTCAAACCTTGCACTTCATCTCTCCTGTCTAAATGCATTCCTCTTGCATAAAAATTTCATGTAGTTGCTAGGCATTGAATGCTGTGTAAGGTTTCAATAATTATCTGTACAGAAAGATTTTATGAGAACATTAATTATGTATTTCAATAATTATAAAAATTAAATACTAAAATTGTTTAATAATACTTAAATGTATAATTGCACATTCCACATTCATATAAAAACTTCTAAACCTATTTCTCAGTCTTTTTGCAAGCATTATTGTAAGCTAATTTTTAATGTCTTTATGCATTTATGGTAACTATTAGTTAGCAATTTAAAAGTACTTGGAAAAAAATTTAAAGTACTTGGGAAGGGATCTAGATCTTGAAGATTGAAATATCTAGAAGTAAAAGTATCTTCCAGTTTATGCTGTGAGCTGGGCTTCAATTTGATGAATTTTATTAAAAATAAATTTAGGTCCTTAATGTGAGAGGAAAGTTTATGTAATCTGTTTATGTGCAATATGAATAGATTATCGGTAAGAGATTTTGATTCCACAAAGGCTTGACAAGTGGTAATTCAGTTCTAAAGCAACAAGACATGTTCATGGCCATAAAAGGTTAAAATGGAGTAAAACTTATAATGTAAAAAATATAAATGTTATTTTTTATTGCCTATAAATAAGCATATTACATGTGCATGTGTAATAAAAGTTCTGTGATATACTTAGCGTTAAAAAAATTAAAAAATATTAGTATATGCATTGCCCGCATCCTGGCTCCTAAAAAATTGGGATTGGATTAAAAAAAATTGCTAAATTTTTTTAATCAAGCAGATTGCTTGATAATACCTTAAAACAAAACCCTATGCAGATTGTGGACCTGATTCATTGAATGCAATCCTATTCTTATTTAGGTTTGATGTACTAATCTTTGAAGTTGTGAAATTTGTTTTTGATTGATTATTAAAAAAACATGAAATCCTAATTAAATAGAAAAATTGTTATCTTTAATAATCAATTAAAAACAAGTAGAAAGTATATCACTTGACACAAAAATTTATATTTTCAGGATAATTATAACAAAATGGCATCAGAGCCAAAGCCAAAGAAACCTAGGAAAAAACCAAAGCCATCCGCATTAACAAGGCCACCGAAACGAGGCAAAAAGAAAAAGAAGCCGAATTCTGTCCGTCCCTCTTCACCTCCTTTGCCTCCCCCTCCAACGTTGCCTTCTGAATCACAACCCTCTAACTCACAAATTGGTAAATTATGTTCATATTTGAGACAAAATTGATGTTTTTAATTTGGAAGTATTTGAATTAAAATAGTTCCTTAGTACTTTATTTATGCCCTACTTAGTTATTTTGTGTTAAAATGTAGCATTGTAGAAAAATAATTGTAAAATAAGGAAACATTGATTAATTGTAGAATTGTTAATTCCATGTATATGAAAAAGTATTTATAAAATTGCTTGCTTTGTCGATTTGTATGAAGTTTTAAAAATGAGTTCTGAGGTTGAAACAAATTCCTTGCTGACTGACCTTTTATGTTCAGAAATGCCAAATGTTAATTCGTTTGCTACCGAGACCATAAAACCAGTGGAACCTGTTGCAGTAGTATCAGATGTCAGCAAGGATTTGAATGGAGAAATGCATACAGAACTGGAAAGCGATTTAGAAGATTTTTCTCCAGGTAGCTCTATTTTTATTCATGAAGATAATATTTTATGTGATTTTTTTTTAAGTTTCAAATTTATTTCCTTTTATATTAGAAATTTTACTTTAAATTTGTTTTACTTTTGCTTTGTCCTTTAACTTTGCTTTGTGGCTATACTCCTCCATTGTTAATTATTTCAATTATGTTAACCCTTCTAACCTGACAAGATCAAATTGACCCATTTTAAGAATTCAACACCTCATATTCCCCAGATTACAATGAATACCTTTATATATTTTGTGTATTTCTCAAAGACACGGTTAATCTGAACTTTTAACCACTGTAAAGTACTGTCGAAATTGTTTAATTGATCTGCATGGAAATGCAAACAAATCAATAAGTTTTCAATTGCTGGAATATGGAATAAATTAATTACATGGCTGATAAATATAGTAGTAATGCATAATTTCCATTAATTATTATAACTTTTTTTAAATTATTTTATTCGCTATAGTTTCATATCTTTTAGTTTATATGACACATTTCATATGGGAATTCTTCTTTTGTTTATTTCGTTCATTTCGCGTAAACATAAAGTAATGAAACCTGCACCTAGTTCTATTCATTTTGTGTTTTTAAGACAAAATTATGAAAAAATAGCTGACATTTTGTGAAACTTAGACATTTTGCCACTATCAAGAAATTTGATGTTTGAACTTGCATCTACTTTAGATTATACACTATGTACCAATAAGTATTTAAACACCTGTGAGAAAAGGGAAAAACAATTTATTCATATTAAATTGTTGGTAGAGCCTCCACGAGAGCCAATTACAGCCTCAACCCTCCTTGGCATGCTTTCCATAAGTCCTTGTATGACGACTAGTGGAATTTTCTTCCACTCGGCTTGGAGAAAACATGCAAGTTCCTTCATTGATTTTGGACGGTTGTTGCACCCTTTAATTTGGAGATCCAACTCGTCCCAGAAGTTCTCAATAGGGTTCAGGTCTAAATTCTGGCAGGCTAGTCCATTTGGTTAACCTCATTGTCACCATACCAATCCATGGTGGACCTCGCAACATGACAGGTGGTGTTGTCATCCTGGAAGTAACATGGGTCCAACCCGTAAAACTGTCACAATGTAGGAAGCCCACTGTCATCCAAAATTGTGCAGTAGGCCTGAGCATTGAGCTTTCCTTGAATTTGGACCAAGGGTCCTAGTCCATACCAGGAGAAGCACCCCCAGGCCATAATTCCACCTCCACCGAACTTTACTGTGGGCACAATGCATTCTGGAAGCAGCTGTTCTCCAGGTAGATGCCAGACCCTGCCAGGTAGTACAGTAGAGGGTGAACTGTGATTCATCGCTCCAGATCTACGGTCCACTTTTGACGTGCTTTGCACCACATAAACTTTGTGATCAAAGGCTTATGGGCAGCAGCATGACCATGAAAACCAAGCAGATGTGCTTCCTTACGGATGGTATTAATCGAAACAACACTTCCGGATGCCTGTTAAATCTCCTGGAGTATGTGGGCCATCAGTTGGGTGCGGTTCTTCTGAATTTCTCTGGACAGCACCGGTCTCTTTCTCCCAGTTTCGTGGGTCTGCCGACTCGGGACACATTCTGACAATCGCAGCTCACTTTCCACTTCTAAATCACTGGTCGCTGTCGATTTAGGGTAATTCAGCTTGCTAGATATGTCCCTTAAGGAACAGCCATTTCTGTGATACCCGACAATTACACCTTTCTCAAAATCAGATAACTCTGCACTTCATGGTATCTTGCATGTGACTTATGCCAATGTTGTTAATTGTTGTTCCTAATGCATTGTTGTTCCAATACGATATTTAATGGCGGAGGGTGGAACATATATCAGGACCGCAGATATCATCATTTGCATGGGTGTCCTAATACTTGTTGGTAGATACTGGGCATTAAACAAAATGTCATAACTTATGATTGAGCCACATGATACTCTCACTATTTTCAATGTTAGAATTCTATGAAATGAATAAGCTGTTGATTCTTTTTGTGTTTGAACCATGATTCAAGTTTATAAAAAGTTAGAGTTAAGAGCAATTTAGCATAGATTTCATTTGGTCATCAAAAGTAAATATTTCATCAATGGGAATGTAAGGAAAAATTCTGGAAATTTATTATTGGAAACCAAGTATTGTTTTACATCTTAACAAATCAACTAACCACATTGGCATATTAGTTCCAATTTGCAAATATAAAAAAGCAGAGAATTCCAAATTAAATCAGCTTAATTGAAATCAAGATTTTAATCATGATATAAACCAAGTAATTTTTATTAAAAATCATTGGTTTAAATTAAAAAAATTTAATTTAATTTTCCTTTCTGTAATAAGTTTATAAATATTGAAAATGAGAGAGAAATAACTCGGAACAAAATGCATGTTATTTTATCTGCACCCCATGCTTGCTAAAACTGGCCAACTCCCGGTGATTGCTATGCAATCCCATTTGCAAACTTTAATGGATTATCCGTAATTTTTTAGAAATTTTCACTTACTTTTACTGATTTACGGTTTGGACTGTAATAATGTTTTTAATGGATTTTTAATATTTCGATCGAGCAATCGAGTATTTCATTCTCTGCAAACTTTCACTAAATCCATAAAAAAAAAACCAAACTCTGTTTCGAGCAGAAATTCAATGCTGTATTATTAAAGAAACCTTAAAAAGCTACAACAGCTTCATTGAATTTTTCTACAACCTCCTCTTCTGGATAAAACACTTAATGAACAACGATTTATAATCCTGACACAAGTTTAAATCGTATGTAACATACAGTTTTGGATGCAATACATAGGTACTCATAAAGTGAATGTTTCTTTCCAGTGGATGTGTTCAATTTGGTATTAAAACACTACTGCTTTGGGAGGTTTCTGCAGTTGAGATAAAAATGTGAACTTTTACTTATGCATTTTAAAATACAAATAATACTAGTCCTGGTGACATACCGATATTTCTAATACACATTAATCCATGTATTTATGTTGCATTTTTATTGCAAAGTGCGATTGCACAAAGTTTTAGTGATGCACAGTTTTTAAAGTTGGCAAGTATGCATTTGGTTTGCATCGTAAACCAACACTTTTTCCCAAAGTGTCTTGGTGTGGGTCAAGTGTGAATGCGTATTATCTTTGAAAACCAACACAAGAAATAAAGTCTTGCTAGTTCTAATTATAAGAAATCAGTCCCACCAACAACATGACATGGGCATGTTGCCTCATTCCTTCGATAAAGGCGAAAAAAAAAAATTATTCTCACCACTTTCCTACATGATGGGCTTATTACTTCATTCGTTCCCTAAAACAGAAGAACAAAATATATATATATATATATATATATATATATATAAGGAATCTGTTCCACCACCACCCAACATGACACGGGCATGTCGCCTCATACCTTCACTGAAAGTGAGGAAAAAAAAAATTCTTTAATGAATCCGCCTCTCTACCACCCAAGATGACATGGGCATGTTGCCTCATTCCTCTCTCTCTTAACTGTAAGTGAAAAAAAGAAAATTGGGGAATAGGTCTCGCCACCAATCAACATGACACAAGTTGCAAAGGCTTATTTTTGGGTTTAGGCACATAATTCTTTATTCCTTATTGGGCTATGATGTCGCTGCGAGTTTCAAAGGCCCAAGAATGTAATTGCTTCTACGGATATGGCGAAGAAAAACTCGAAAGCTGTCGGGAAATTTTACTCACAGCTGAAGACTGAAAATTTTTATGTGTTATGCTCACGTTAGAAACTACTTTACTTTGACACTTAATGATCCTAAACTAATAGCCACACACATTGAAAAAAGCCTGCTCCATCTTGTTCCCTGTACAATTTTGAACTAACTGTTAATTTCGTAATTTTCTGATGTGTTCTTTCTTGGGGGGGAAACTGTCTAAGTTACTAAAGTTACTGCCGCCGCAGGAATGAAAACTGTGTTGTTTAGCTCGATTCTTAGACGGTTTCCCGAGAAAGTACTGATTGGAAAAAAACAAAATTAACATGGTTTGTTCTTCGTCGTATTCCCTGGACAATTATTAAGATTTTTTTCCGATGCGGCTATTAGTTTAGGGCTTATTAAGTGTCAAAATTGAAGAAGCGAAATTTCTTCCGTGAGTGAGCAAAATACATACAAATTTTCAGTCTTCAGTCGTGAGTTTTTTTTAAAGAGTACCTCTCAACGTAAATTTTTGCAGCTCGTCGAGTTTTTTTTTTTTTTGAAATTTCAATTTGGTTCTTGATAATATTTTTTTGAAATTCGGGAAAAATCCGGACATTTTTGTTACTTTCTTAAAAAACTGCTGTATCTATATATTATTAATATTAGTTTTTAATTTTTAAAATATCACAGTATACCTCTGAATGTACTCTTCTTACGGTATAGTTATTTTTTAAATTGGTTAATAAATAAGTTCGATGCTATCAAAAGTTAGTCATACAAAATTCGAAATGTTTGGATATTTTCGCGGGGCGAGCGTAAGCGAGCAGGGGGCGGAGCCCCCTATTTGATTTAAAAAAAAAACGAGTTTTCAATCCTACGGTGGCTCTAGTGCATAGTAATTCGTTATTCCTGTTTGGACTTTCCGGGCCATAACGTCACTAAAAGTTTCAACGACAAAAAAAATAATAATAATGAATAAAAAATAAAAAACTTTTCCCGATGGCTACAATGATTACTTTTTCATTTCTTCAAAGAAAAGCATATGCTATCGCAAAATTTTTAAATTATACTTTTCATCAGATAGAATTTAGTTATAAACTGATTAAAAAAATTATACCCTTAGAAAGAGTACATTCTAAGCTTTTACGTGGTATTTTCAAATTTTAAAACAAAAAAGTATTTAGCTATAGATAGCACAGTTTTAGTTTTGTATTAGAAATTCCGATATTTGTATGACCGACTTTAATCACCAAATTTCTTTATAAACCAATTTCAGAAATAATTGTACCATAAGAAAGTAAATTCTAAGGTTTTCCGTGATGTTTTCAAATTTAAAAAATAATAGTATTAATCTATAAATATGAATGTTTAAAAAAAAAAAAATTCCCGAATTTCAAAAAAATAATACCTGGAATCCAATTGAAATTTTTAATAAAACTCGGTGAGGTGCAAAAATTTATGTGTAGAGGTACTCAATAAAAATCTCACGGCTGAAGACTGAAATATTGTTCTGTGTTTTGCTCACTTGCAAAAGAAATTTCACTTTTTGGACTTTGACACTTAATGCACCCTTAATTAACAGCCACAACAGAAAAATTTTTCTCCATCTTGTTCCCTGTACAATTTTGAACAGACCATGTTGACTTCGTAATTTTCTTAAGCATACTTTTTCGGGAAACCGTCTCGAGAATCTAGTGAAAAATGCAAATTTTTAATCCTGCGACTGCAGCAGTAACTTTTTTAATATAGATAGAGCTTCATGTTAATCTTTCTTATAGTGAATTACTAAACATTTTCTGTCTTGTGTTGGTTTCAGCCTGGGCAAATATGGCCTTTGTCATAAAACTCTGCTCAACCTTTTGGCAGTGAAAATAAACTGTTCTGGTGAGGATTCAGTTTTTAAAATCCAAGATACAAGTTTCATATAATCAAAGAAATATGCAGATGTATATGCGAACAAGTGAAATAATTCACAATTATAAATGTGGTTAACAGGAGAATTCAAAGTAGTCTGAAGAGGAATAAAAAGTGCAAGTTTTACTTTCGCTTGAAAGTGACTAAAAATGTCAAGTAAAATGAAAGTAAAAATATTTTATTGTATTTTCAGTAAATCGGATTTACATATGAAATTTTCCAATTTGTGAAAATTAATTTATTAGTTAGGAGTTCTTTAATTTAGAATGCTTGCACAAAATAGAACTTTATAAATTGATTTCCAATGCTTAAATCATAAGAAATAGATGTCTGATGTTCTGACACATAAAACAGCATGGGTTTAATCAATCTGTACAGGCAAAACAACTTTTTTGACAAATTAGGAAATTTAAATTGGAAGAAATCTTATCTCTAATATTATAAAAGGAAGCGTTTATCTCTGTTTTTTCGTGACCGCAAAATCCTGATGATTCAATGGCACTTACAGCAATGAGATTTAGCACTCAGGTAGTCTAAATTTTTTGCAATTTTTCTGTCTCGGCGAATTTTAAAATTTAATCTAGAACATTTTAAAATGAATCTAATAAAATTGAATTATTATTGTTTTCTTTGGAATGGCAACCGCATAAAGATATGCCAGATTCTAAATTTATATTTCCCGTTTCAGTTTTCATTTTGTGCAGAGGTTTGCAGAGAGAACTCCTAAAAAAAAAGTTTTTAGTTGCGTAGTATTTCTTCTATCTCCTAGACCGTTAAAGATAAAATAAAAATTTCAACGGTTTTGAAATCTGCGGAAAATTTCACTTTAGAAGATATCTAAAAATAGGATTTTCTTTAAATAAATAATTTTTAAATTGAATATATCTTTTATATTTTTGAAAGAGATTGTGAAATGTGAAAAAATTATTCGTCACGAAAACTTTCTCTTAAAAAAAAAAAAAAAAAAAAACTACAATGCATCTTTTGCCATTTGCGTTAAAAAAAAAAACATATTACATTTCCGGGAACGAGAGCAAGATATAAAAAACATATTGACTGGGATTGTTAAATTTTTTTTGTAAAATTGGAATTGCTAAAGATAGATTAAAAATTTCAATGGAATTGAAATCTGCGGAAAATTTCACTTTAAATTGATCTAAAAATATGCTTAAGGGACTGTTCCCGTACCATCGTCAATAGCCCATTGTGTTGCTCTAGTACGACGTTAACTAAAATTACCATACCTAAAAATATGATTTTCTTTAAATAAATAATTTTTAATTGAATATATCTTCAACGGATTTGAAATCTGTGGAAAATTTTACACCAGATTAATAACTTACACCACGGGCAACTACGGGCTAGCCACTCAGTGGCTAGTGTTAAAATAATTTATAGTTTAAAAAATAAAATTTATAAACGTAATCTGTATATTTGAATACTATAATTTTGTTTTGTTCTATTGGAAATTGAGTTTACTGTATTAGTAAATTAAAAGTAAAACTGTTTTTTTTTTAAAATAAATATTGAAAATTGTATTAATGATCTCAATACTCATTAATGCCAGATCTTTTGACTTCTACAGGTGCTATTGAGAAAGCATTAGAGTTGCCATTAGACACAGCGGAATTGGCAAATCAAGCAACCAAACTTCTAGAAGAACATGATTTTACTGAAGTCCTGAACAAAATTCCAGATGATGCTTTCAATGACTTGTTTGTTGGTAAGATGTTTTTTATTGCCTTACAATTTTATTGTTAATTAATAGTTAGACATGGGATGCCAAATTTTAGCCATGCTCTACTAAGATTGATTGCTAAATTTATTTAAATAAGAATGGAGTGTTTGTTTGTAAATTGAATATTTTCTACCCATTTCAAATTTTCTATCTGTTTTGATCCGTTTTGATGCCAAATCAGTCTCTTGCACGTTTGGTGTCTGTCTATCTGTCTGCATGTGTGTATATTTTCTTGAAACTTTGCTTACTGTGAGTACTTGCATACATTTAGTGACTGAACTTGGTTGTACAAGTCTGTCCGTGTTCTATTTTCGTTCATGTTCTATTTTCGATTTTGTGTCTGTACAAGTATCACAAAATAAATTCAACATGGTACTTTAATGCAATGTTCTAAATATGATACATCATATTTTAGTTTACTGGATAAATACATTATTTAAAATTTCTCTGCTTATATATTTAGGCAAGTTACATGGTTAAAACATCTAAGTAACTATTTAAATCAACTATAGTTTTGGAGTAGCTGGGAGGTAGATTGAACATTCCAATTGCTTGGATTATTTTTGCGAGTACTGCTGAAAAATAATTTATTATTTTTAAAAACTGTTTTTATTTCATTTAAATTCTAGTACATTTGTATTTTGAGCCATATTTATCTTTTCAAAGTATACGATTTCCGAATATTTGGGACAAACAATATTCTGCAACATATTGAAAACTCGTGCTCATTTACTACAAGCAGTGATATTTTCTGGCCTTTTCTCTGAATTAATGTGTTTTTAAATTTTATCTTTTTTGTTTTAGTTGTAAGTTGTGGCGGCTGAGATCAAAAGAAAATATAATCGTAGATTTATATCTTTAGAATAACCTTTTTTCCCTCCAACTTTATTTTGTTTTAATTCTGTTTTCAGTTTATTGTCTGTATATTTATTATTTCAATCAATTGTCTTTCTGTTTCATCACACACAGCACCACTGCAGAGTATTTGATTTAAAGATTCATGCAAGTTAGAATAAAGCAATTTTATGTGAAATTTGCTATTATTTATATAATGTTAATGTTAAAGATGTAGGACTTACTATTATGCTCGATTTACTATTAAAAAAGAATAATAGGTTATCTTTGATCTGTCTGAACGGAAGACATTCAATTTTAAAACAAGTTCTTTTATTATCGCATGTACCACAAAAAGGAATTTTCAAGAAAAAACTTATTCTTTTTTAAAAACGAACTTAGTGTCTTTAACCCTCCCTCAAAATCGTCTTTTGTAGTAGTTACCTTAGAGTCTCATCTATCAGTTTGTACCTTTAGCAGGGGTACAATATAAGTAAAATGTATTACATGGATGGATATGCATGTACAGGATTTGTATCCAAAGTAGGTTGTAGAAGTTATAAAAATGTTGAAACGGTGTTAAAAATAATTTTACTCTAGAATGATTTGGCATTTTTCTATGAAAGGGGAAAGTATTATTTTTCTGGTCACTTTCAATCTAGTTACCCAATTTAAACTGAGTGAGATTAAGTATTTTACTAGTAGTTCAATAAATGAAGGTTTTAACGCATGGATTTAATGTATTCATTAAATTGACATATAATAGACAAACTAATTGAAAGTTGGTATGCATTTTTATATAAACAGATAAAAATACTTTCTTTATCATTTCCAACTCAACTATGCATGCCTTTTCCATATGGGAAACACAAACCTTTTTTTTTTTTTAATGTAAAAAAGTCTCTAGATAAACCTGAGTAAACTTTATTCTGGTGAAATAAAAGAAGCAAATGATTATCACTAAAAATATGAAGTTTAAACCATGTACAAAACAAATATGCAAATATTTACAAAATATATATTAAAAACAAATGTATCTAAAACAGTCTGTCCACTGGTCGCAAATGTCCGAAAATATGCCGAAAACAGAAAACTGGTCCCGAAAAAGTCCCGAAATCATAAATTATTACTTATTTCAAGAAGTTGATTGGCTATTATCTTAAGGCCTTGTCTTGACTTTTTACTTGTTCAAAGTAGTTTTCGTTCTACTTTTTTTGTGGTCACGGGGAAATAGGTCTTTTCTTATGTTTTCCCACAGTTTGCAGTCGTAAATTACGTGGTCAACACTTTGAATTCCTTCTCCACATTTGCATTTGTCTTCCTTATTGAATAAACGTTTCTGATGCTGTCCAAATACGCCGTGACCAGTGATAAATTGATTGATCTAAAAAATCCTAGAAGTCTTGTCTGTGATATGTCCTTGTATTCTGTATGGACTACTCTTCCCTTCTCTGAGTAGTCCCATTGCCCTTGCCACATCCCTTCTGCTTCTTTGATAATTTGTTTCCGGATGTATTCCTTGTCCATTTTTTGTGCCTTGTCGATGTAATGTTTCTCTGTTGCTTCTTTTGCCAGAGCATCCGCCCTCTCGTTGCCCTCATGGCCTGCGTGGGCTTTAATCCATTTTAGGTTTATAACTCCTGAGTAATTCTTTATTTGATGTTTCATATTGCAAATGTATTTATCACTGTTGGTAATATTGCCTAGGGCCATTAACAAGATTGAGTCAGTAATAATGTCGACCTTTCTGATGTCATTCCTTGTAATGAGAGATATAGCTCTGTCAATAGCTATTAATTCTGCCATATAAACCGTAGAGTGATTGCTAATTCTTATTGCCTCGCTGTAAACTTCTATCCCTTCCAAATAAACGACTAAGCCGCTTCCGACCTTCCCTTTTTTAGAGCCGTCTGAAAATTTTCACTCTTTCTAATCTTTCTTCTTTATCATGATATCTCCATGGGGTTTTTAATAGATCCCAAGGTGGTGACCAAGTTGTTTCTTCTATTTGAACATTTTCAGCCCTAATTTCTATTCTGTTAATTTTTAGATTTTCTTTCTGTTTAAGTATTTTAAATTTATCCTGAATTATTTTTAGTTTGAGGTCTATTGGTATGCATCCAGATAATATCTGTAGGGCATCTGTAGAGACTGTGTTGTAGCATTTAGTAATGGGTAACAAACATCTTCTCTGTATCTGAAGAATCTTTTGATTTTGTTTTGCCTTGTTTCTGTACCAGATTTCTGCTCCGTAGCCAATTATCTTCTCTAGTATTTTCTGATAAATTATTTTCTTAATTTTGAGGTCTAATCCCCATGTGTCCCTTGAAATTCTATCTAACTTGCCTTGAATTATTGTCACTTTCTCTAGTATCATATTAAGATGTGGTATGAAGGATAGATTTTTGTCTATTAAGATTCCAAGGTAACTGAGTTCTTTTTTAAATTTAGGATATGTTTCTAATCTTGATTCAGGAATATGTGTACATCTTTTATTAGATAAGAGTGTGAATACGCATTTTTCAATATTGAACTTTAGTTTATTATTTTCAATCCAAGTTTGAATTTGAACCAATATACTATTCATTTTTTGACTGAATCTATAGGTTGCCCTTTCGAATGACATGATGACAATATCATCCGCGAATGCTTGTATTTCTACTCCTACCTTCATATCCAGTTCCAGGATACCGTTGACATAGATGTTCCAGAGCATGGGTCCCATGCTTGACCCTTGCGGTATCACTACGTTGTAGTTCTTTTTGGTATTTTCGAGGGTCGCTGTCCTATTCTCAAGAAAACTATAGATCTGGGCTTTCAGGTACTTCGGAATGTTCAGATTTCTGATTTTGCTTCTCATAATAGGCCAACTGATCGAGTTGAATGCGTTTTGCATATCGATTGAGACGATACACGTTATCAAATCATTATTTTTGCCTCTTCAGTTTTTGTCATTATTCTGTTAAGGGCATCAACAGTGGATTTCCCCCTTCTAAATCCAAATTGTCTATTGCTTAGCAGGTTTTCTTTCTCTACATGGTATGTTATTCTAGATGTTAAAATTTTGTCAAAGATTTTATCCCAGCTCGAGAGGAGGCAGATGGGTCTGTAAGCCCCAGGAAGGGTTGAGTCTTTTCCTTCCTTTGGAATTAGCACGATTTTTGCACTTTTCCAAGCCCTAGGGAAGTAGCTTCTTCGAAGCAAAGTGTTAAATAACAAAATAAATAATGGTTTGCGGGACAAAAAAATTTCCTGGATTATTTCAGTAGGAAGGCCATCCTTCCCTGGTGCTTTATCTCTCTTAGATCTAGCAAATGCCGCTTCGATCTCTTCTTCAGTTATATCCTCAATTCCAGTACCTACTTCTTCTTCATCTGTTTTTTCTGTAGATTCATCTACCAGTGGGAAATGGTAATTTAAAATCTCTTGATTAGATTCGTCTAGTGTATCACAATAAGTTCCATTTTCTCTCGATATTCCTTTTTTTGGGTATCTTCTTTTCTTTTTTTCAGTAATGAAGTCAAAGTTTTTACCAAAGATGTAAGTGGTGATTTCATTTATGAACTCTTTATATTTGTCTTTCTTGGTTTGTAGTATCAGTTTTTTTGTATTCCGCTTGATTCTTTCTAAAGATGATTTTAAATCTTTCTCTTTCTATGGGGTCTTTTTCTTTCAGAATTCTTCTCAGAGATTTTACCATATTTCTCTTTGTTTTTAACTCACCAGTCCACCAATAAGGGTTTTTTGTTCGATTCTTTCCTGGACCTAGGTTTCTATTTGTCTTTGAAGTGGTTAGGGCTTTTCTGATCTTGTTCTGGGTTTCTTCGATTATCTCATTCAGTTCTTCGTTCCCCATCTGCTCATTTATTTCTATTCTTCTAGTTATTTCAGAGACAATGGCCAGTCAAGTTGTTTTAAATTTATTCTTGGTGCCTGTTGAGTATCAACACTAGTCTTGTTCCATTTAATCAAGACTAGATTATGGTACTAAATTTCATAAATCATTATTTTCTTTTCAAAATTTTTCTAATGTCCTTTTATGAATTGTTCTATTTCAGCTCAGGAAGTCAAAATTCGACACTTTGCACATCTTTCGTTTTTCAGAATTCTGCATTTTTTTATTGGAATTTCGTTTGTGTTTGTATATATCTTAATCTTTTGCATATTATTGCAATATATTATTCAGGAATTAAATGTATATATTTGCATCTGAAGTAAATTGTTGAAGCTATAAAAACTTAAATGATGTTAAAAAGTACTTTTCGTACAACTTAAATGATTGAAGTTAAAAAGTATTTTCTGTACAACTTAAATTATTGCATTTTTCTGTCAGAAAAGTGTTTATTCCAATTCATATTTCAATCAACGTTTAACCATTTCAACCCGGGCAATGCTGGATTATTCAGCTAGTTGTATGATAAAATAGTCACATTCACATTGCTTTGCATATAAATTTGTTTACCATTATTAATTATTCTATCTAATTAAACAAGTTTTTGAGATTGTATAAATTGTAAAACACGTTGAATACATACCACTAAAAGTATTTAATGCGAGTTACAAAATGAATGTAAAGTGAATCGTCAATATGTAATTAAATCTTTAATTCTTCTTTGAAACTTTTTTAATTACAATTTAATCATGATTTATGTCAAGTGTTTTTTTATTGAAACAATTAAGCATTATTACTTTTCTTTATTAAAATTTATCAGTAATACCTGGGACAGAATGCACATTACTTTATACTACAAATAAGTAACAATTTGCTTCTATTCCCAAACATATCAAGAATAAGCCCGTTTTTTAAACTAAAAGTAACTGTCTTTCCTATTTTGAGGACACTAAATTCATTTGGCTGCCAACTATTAGATATTATTGGGACCTATTAATGAGGTAAAGCACCACTTGCTTCATTTATACCATTATCAATATGCTTGTAAGACTCATATTGATGGGTATATATTTGTAATATGTATCACATCTAACTAAAAATATTAGTTTGTGAAAGGGTCTCTAGGGTTTCGTACCTGCTGATAAAGTGAGCCTGAGAGAGTTGAATTACTCTGCATTGATGGTTACTTATGTAACTTGTAATATTTATCCTCTATGTTTAAAGGAGGCATAGCTTGTCCGTTACTGGATCATGTGCTATCAACCCCTAAACAACCAACCTCTTTATTTGGGGTTTTAGGCTCTATACTCTGTTTCACCTTAACTTGTCAGTAGAGTAAAGGCTACGTTGACCGCATCACAGCCGTTGTCGTAGAAACTAGGGTTACAATGTCAGAAGAAGTCAGCTATAAGCGAGGAAATTCGCCCTTTTTGGCAAGGAGAGATAAAATGCACGTGGAAATTCTATACGTTTCACAGATCTTTAATTTCTAATGGCTCTTGCATTACATTTGTTAATTAAACAAAAAGCTACTCTATGTTAATATAAATGCGTTTTGATTTTTCTAAATGAGTATTATTTTTAGTTATTTAAAAATATATATATTTAAAATTTTTTTACAATAAATGTTGTTTAAAAAAACAGTCTATTTAAAGATGTGATGAACCATAAAATTCATTTTTTGAATTTACTTACCTGAAAGCTAAACACCTTGATTAATACTTCTTTTTTCAATTTTAATAATTTTATTAAAGGAAATTAATCCAATTTAATTACTCCTTTGGTCTTACATTTGGTTGGACAAGGTAGGGGAGAGTGCGTCGTCTGCTAAAATATGTGTTTTTCTTAACAGCAAAATATAGTCTCCAAATTAAATCAAATTTATTCTGATATTAAAGAAAGTAAATAACAAATAAAAATACATATAACATAGAGGATATAAAATACATTCACAATAAATAAATAGAATATAAAAAATACAAATATAGTGAATACACATACAATAATAAAAAAAATGAAACCATTTTAAAAATTAGAGTTAAAAAAAATAAACCTTATATGTGTGAAACATATTCTGAAACTCGCGGAACGGTGTCGGGTTGATTAGTAGTAAATTATTAATTTTATGAATAATTTAAAATAGTTTACAAGAAAGTGTACAGAAGAAACCAATCTCTTTCATGAATAGTAGTTACAATGAGAAAACTATATTTACGTTTTACTTATTCATCACATGCATTTATACATCATCAATATATGTAAAACATAGCAAACATCATAACAAATCTATTTACATTATAATATACTTATTCATCACATGAATTTACACATCATCATCACTTAACATTTCCGAATCGCTATCAGACTCACTATTAAAAGAAATTACCAAGTTCTTACTTTCCCAAATATCATCCACAAGTCCATCTACTTCCCACATGTATTTCTCTTTTTCAGTAACATGGTTTATGCAGTTTTTTTAATTTTGTACAGAGACCTTTTCAATCCCTTGGATGACTAAATCCTTCACATCGTTCAGTTTAAAAGTCTTGTTTTCCCTGGCAACGTGTCCTTTTACTTGACTCCATATCATTTCAATGGGATTAAGCTCACAGTGATACGGGGGAAGTCTCAAAACCTTATGTCCAAATTTTTCGGCAATTTCTTCAACTCTGTATTTATCAAACATATGTTTGATTTCGCTAACTTTTTTCAACAGTTCAATCTTGATCATGTCCTGGTTCCACGTAATGTTTTTCAACGATAGCCATTCTTGAATTGCACTTTTTTTCCAAGATGTCGTCGGAATTTTTTCTTTCTTCACCGAGTGATAGGGGGCATTGTCCATCACTACAAAGCTGTTTCGTTTCAATTTAGGCATGATATCTTCAAACCACTTCTCAAAATGGTTACCATCCATTTCTTCGTGGTAGTCACCGGATTT
Source organism: Metellina segmentata (assembly GCA_947359465.1). NCBI lineage: Eukaryota > Metazoa > Arthropoda > Arachnida > Araneae > Tetragnathidae > Metellina > Metellina segmentata. The sequence continues at coordinate 67,191,940 of OX375873.1, read as the reverse complement.
TTTTCCTACAAAAATGTCAGCCGCATCAGGTACAAATCCTTCATCACTTCCGATATGGGTAATGATGAGTCTTCTTCCTTTTCCTTTTGGTGCAGCCAAGCCTGTTGTCAAACTTGAAGAGGAAGCTTCATTGGTGCTTTTGATGTTTTTGTCTTGCCATACTCGACTTTGTGAGTGTCCTTCATTCACCCATGTTTCATCTAAATAATAGATTGAAGCATTTTCATTCTTCAGTTCTCTAATTTTTCGTAAATAATTTCTTCGCCATAAAATTATGTCGTGTCTTTCTAAAAGCATAGCCTGCCTTTTTCGCTTTTCAAAGGAAAATCCCAAATCTTTCAGTATCCTGTACAGTGTACTTCGGCTAATGTTTGTCGAAAAAATATCCTTATCATTGTTAATTTCATTTAGAACTTTGTCCAATGTAGGAATTTCATTTCGACGAAAACAATCATGAATTTTTCGTCGGATGCACGATAAAGTAAAGTTGTCATATTTCATCATTCTTGTTCTTTTTCCAACGGCATAAGGTCGTTTTTTTCCTGGAGTACTCAAAGGACTTGTCGTCTTCTTTTCTTTTTTCAAACGAAAAACAGTTCTTTTGGAAACACCAGTTAGTTGAGACACCTTTCCGACGATTTGGTTAATGGAATCACTATGGTTTTCTTCTCGAAGTCTAGAATAAACATTCAATATGTTCCTGCGAGCTCCACTACCAATTGATTTTCCTTGCTTTGATGGCGTATACAGCTTGGATGGTGACGTTCCTTTTTCAGCCATGTTCAGAGTATCAAACACACTCCAATAAAATAGCACAAGAGAGATATGAACGTAAATACACACGCTAGCAAAGACGCAGAGCGAAATGGCGCAGACTTGGCCGGAAAGCGTATTTAGCTCGCCAGAAATGTTACCATGGAAACCGGTTTAGAATTCCGTTTCGGATATATTCATTCGCTTCGGTCAAAAAAAAATGCTTTTTACAAATAAATAACCGATTATAAAGGTTCAAAAATCACTCCTTCATTGTAGGACAATTTTTACACGTTTATATGCATTTTCTTTATTTTAAATTCCAAATCAAGTTGGAATTATTTTTCATGCGGATGAACATCATTTCTGCCTTTCCCAATACTGACAAGTTAAGGTGAAACAGAGTATAGCTATATAAATTTTAAAGAATTTCTAAGTAGTTGTGTCCCTAGGACATGCCATGTCTGGTGTATGTTTTTTTTTTATATAATTTATTTATGCAATGGTAATATTTTCATTTATCATTTGGAGAAAACAAGGGATTAGAACCCTTTGGAGTTGATCCTTGTGTTTGGAAGACAATAACATAAAAACAATATATTTTCTCCCTAAAAACTACATACGGGCCTAGTCCATATATGTAACAACTTGCCACTGCTTGGCTAGCCCGGTGTTGCCCGTAAAATTTTCCGCAGTTTTCAGATCCGTTGAAATTTTTACTCTATCTTTAACAGTCTAGGAGAAAGAACTACATAACTAAAGATAAAATTTTTTTTATCCTCTGCTGGAAAATCACTCCTTAGCGCAAAATGAAAGCAAGTGGAAATGGGGGGAAATTTTTCCTCGGCAAAAAATGAAAGAAAAAACGGGAAAAAATATTTTTGAATCTTATCCAAGTTACTTGCGATGAAAAAAACTTGGCATGGGTGACGGCATGGTCACATGGGTAGAAAAAGTCTAGATTCTGGTGTTTCTTCTTTTGTCCGGAGAAACTCGTTTGAAGAACCAGGTAGAGAACAAAACTATTGAATTCATTTTAAAATCTTCTAGATTGAATTTCAAAATTCGCTGTGACCAAAAAATTTGGCTTTTTGGTGTGCCATATCTCATTGCTGTAAGTGCCATAAAAACGTCAGGATTTTGTGGCTGTGAAAAAAACAGACAGACTTAACACTTCCTTTTATAATATTAGAAATGTGCAAGGGATTTGTGTTAATTTTGACATATTCTTTTCTCTGGAACAGCTGGATAGATTTGAACTGATACTTTCAAGAGGGAGTTAAAATAATTTGATATAGATTTGAATAGGGACTGTTTAACATTTGTTTTCAGTATGAATACTGGATGCTCCTCATTTCCTAATCTATTTAAAAAACCCTCCTTACAAAATCAATTGAGCTTAAATAGAATGAATCTCTTACTATTTTTAAAAACAATAGGGGGCTCCGCCCCTGCTCGCCAACCCCTGGGGATTGCTACGCAATCCCATTTGGTTTGTTTCGCAAACCAACACTCCTTTTACATATGCCATTTGGTTTGCTTCGCAAACCAACTTTTCTTTCGCAGAGTGAAACTATCTAAAAAATTCGTATTATCTTGATTTCACTTTCCGGTCCAAGACGTCACAGCGAGGGCTTCACCCCTTTTGAGAATTGAATAAATCATATTGGCAGAAATTGCATCGTAATTTTTGAACACCACGAAAACCCCCACCATTGTTATTTTCGCCGCTTCAGTGTCTTGTTACTGTGAAGTAGCAATACAACTTGTGGTATACAATTTGAAATTTGTGTAACTAAAGATGTTTTTTGTGTATTAAATTAATATTTTTGGTTTGCAATGATTATATTTTTGTAGAATTTTGTATGTATATTTGCATTTTATTTTGATGAATAGTATGGTAATGTAGGGTCAGGTGTAAAAAATTCATTGTCAAAATATTTATATATTTTTCAATTGCTATTGTAAGTGTTCCTTTAAGGGTTCTAACCCTTACAATAACAATTAAAATAGCTGTTGAGAAAAAATACAAAATATTTGTGGAGAATTATTCTTTTTACCCCATCTGACCTTAAAAATATTGTGGGGATACTGTATATCTATACCTATTACTGATTACAACATTTCTTAAGGGAATTGTAAGATCAGAGAAGCTTTTATAAGAATATCAGTGAACTTTTTTTCCAAGGATTTTGTGGCCACCCTGTTTTAAAAGGGTAATTTAAATTAAAATATTTTAATCAGTTGATTGTTATCAAATCCGATTAGTTTTATTAAGAAATATTTTTTTTTCCAACCTAATTTCAACTATTGTTTGAAAATTAGCTCTTGGTGTAATATGAGTTACTGGATTAGCCCTCTTGTTATGTTTTCATTTGTTAGTTATATTTGAATCTTTTCTGTTTTAGATACTAGAAATGGAGATTATATACCTTCAAGAGAAGAAACTGAAGAACTAGAAAGGGCACTTGCTGCTGTTTCGAAAGACGTCCATTTAGCTAGAGAATCATTAGCAAAGTTGTCATCCTCTTCAACTGGTCCAGATCTAGAGGAACTCGAACGAACCATAGAAATACATGGAAGTTTATTGGGTGCTGACAATTTGACAAGTGCAATTGATGAAAATTCTTTCGCTGACTTACCCAACAACCACATGGATACATTGAATGTAATATCTAGTAGCTTTTCTACAAGTGATTTAAATTCCTTCACCCAAGCTCTATCTGAAATGACACCAGAAAGTCTTGAGCAAAGCAATATTCCTCCAGCAACTGAAAGTTCTCTCATACCAAATTCTATAAATTTACCTCTAACCAATTCAGAACTGTCTCATTCCCATATGCTCAATGGTCATTCGGAAATTTTAGCTGGACTTCATCCACTGCAACTGGATCAAGTGTATTCCAATAATCTTTTGAATTCATCCTCGGGTCTGAATATTGCAAATGCTGCAGGACCAAATCAAGGAACAGCTGATAGTAAACTTTTTACAAATGGGTCCTTGCTATCTACTATGTTTTACAATATTGGGCAAGTATCTTCCACCACTCCTCCACAAACATTTGCTGTGTCATCCATTTCGGGGAGCAATACCTCTGAAGAGGCCAATCTTATGTCTAATTCAGGAGGCCTTAATTCAAACCATTGGTTGCTCAACTCTCCAGATGTCCTTGCACTTTCACAATTAGCGTATCAAAATGGCTTCCTTGTGGCATCTCAGGGTAACAATGCATCTTATGCTTTGGGAAAATATCCCATACAGGACTTGAGTTCAACAGAATTATCTATGGGATCGAGTGATTCGCCTCTGATGCCTCAAGCTGGCTGCAATGCTGAAAGTGTGATATGTGGTGTAAGCGAGCAACCAATGCATAATATAGGTATTTCCAATGGACCTGTATCTTCCTTGCAGCAAACTAGTTCTGTGAAGGTTATAGTGCAGGAAGGAGCTTCCTAGCAGTTGCTTACGCTTAATGTACAGAATTCTGGCCGTACCATTTAGAAAAGCATTTAGGTGTACATTTGCACATTTTGCTGTCATAGGTGTTCGAAGTCAAGAAAATCTTGCTGTCTTACACCTGGCAGTTGTGGACGGGTATGTGTATTTTAATATTAGCATCATGCTCAATTCTGAAAACTGTTTTCTTATGTGTAAAGTTTCTCATATAACTTTGTGTGAATCTGTCATTAGACTAAATAGTGTCTTAAAAGAATGTCTTATTTTTTGTACAGATATTAAACTTTGTGTTTTTGTTATAACTTGATCTTCATTTAATCTGCTCTACCATAAAAATTGCATTCATATGCTATCTTGTTAATTTCTTTAAAAATTCTGTTGCAACATATCATTGGTTAACTACTAAAATGTTTCTAACATGTTTTAATATTAGACTTGCTGTTACTTGCTTTTGCCTCATACCTTTCAAAATTGTATTGGTGGATAATAGGTTAATTGTTGTTTCTTAAATGTGAAGCTGGAAAGTTTTAGGAATTCATTAAAGATGAACTTTTCTGATTGTTATTTTAAATATGAAAATTTCTGGAAACATTTTTCATTTTCGTGAAAAACCTCATTAATTAAATCAGTATAGTATAGAAGTTCTTCAGATGAGTTTTTAGTTTTCAACTATGGTTCTTTCTTATCCCTGTTGATTTATCCATGTGTATTGCTTTGTTGAAATAGAGATTAATTTACTTATCCTTATTTTCAAAGAAATTACTGTTCTGCCTATTTGTCTAGTAGTTGTTTTGAATTTATATCTGTGTTGTTAATTTATTTGAAATTGTAAATACTGTGTCTGTTAAGTGTGTTCATAAACTGTTTTGTGATTTTTTAAATCTGAACTAGTGATAATGTTTGAACAAGCATTACTTTGATTTTTTCTTAAAAATCATTCATATAAAGTAATGAAAGTACTGTGATATTCTTATATTTGTGAATGTTTACTTTGTCCCCTTTTAAACATTTTTTAAACTTTATTGTTTTTAAGTCACCAAAAAATTTATCTGAAATTGTCTGTAATCCATTAAATTTGTAAGCATAGAATGGAAAATTACTTTTGTTGCTGCTTTCATATAAGGACACATATAATTTGAAAATAGTAGAATATTCTAATTCTGAGATGACATTAACTTAGAACCTTACTGTCCATGTTTTAACATAGATTTTAAAATTAAAAGGTAATGTTTTCCAAATTGAGTGTTAAAAGAAAAACTCTGCATAATGTGGGATGCATGGGTGCTAAAGATGAGTTTACTCCTTGAACTGAAGAAACACATTGGAAACTAACAAAAAAATTCTCACCAAAACACATTGGAAACCAACATTTAAAATATGGTAATTAACCAGCAAAAAGTTAGTGACAAAACTTTCATTTTTTCACCTGGAAGTGTAACCTTAATATGCATTTGCTTTGTTACTGTAATGAGAAATTTCAAAAGAACTTTATTATTTATATTTAAATACTGAACATGTAGTACATGCAATTGTGTTGTTTTATAAATATTTGTAATTCTATAGAATATTTAAGTATTAAGTATCTTCAATTATATAGTACATAAAATACATCAACTGTGCAGTGCATGTTTATTGTAACTATGACCCAAAGTGGATATTGGAAAACTTTTGAAACCCCTAAAAAGTTACTGTTATTTTTTTTAAATCAGCTCTACAAGTTGAAAGCAACAATTGATTAAAATGAGACTCCAATTCAGTGAGACATATCCTATCTATTTTTCCTCATTGCACTGTATCTGGGTTACAAAAATGAAAATAAATTTTCTTATCCTTTTTGGAAAGGGATTTTTAAGTATCAACAACTATAGTTACCCCTTTATGAGATAAGATTTGTACTGTCATATTTTTTTTGGCATTTGTGACACTTGCATTTATAGTATTTTTAAGTGTGGTATATTTATTTTCAGAATATTGTTAGTTTTCAAATATTTGATTTCATAACAAGTGCATGCACACTAATGAATAATTTACAAACAACAATTATGTATTTGTTTCTCAACATTTTTCATAAATCATGTTACGGGCAATTTGTAAATTTGTTTACTTTCATAAAAATACTTGGAACATCTTACTATTTATCGTAAATACCTACTTGTTGATGTACAGCAATTTATTAAATATGCTCTCCAAAATGTTTTGTTAATAATTTAATATTCTTTTGCTTGCTGCATTTCCTAAGCTTTCCTTTTATTTCAATAAATATGCAGTTGCAATCAATAAATTTCATACATAAAGTCAGAAGTGTTGACGTTCCAACAATTCTAAGATGCACTTTTTAGATAAGCTTGCCAAATCGTAAGGTGCTGAAAAAAATGTTAATTATTTGTGGAGAAATGAATTAGTTTTCTTGAAATTAAACATATTGAATCAATTTGAGACTGTTAGGCTTTTATGGAATTTAGTATGACCGATGTATTTGGTTTACCAGTAGTGTAAAAGAAACTGTCTTGGGAGGCAAGATAATTGGATAATGTGTTATGTAAGAAATAAATTTGCTTTTAAACTTTAGTTATACTAAGTAGCAAATGGGAATAAATGTATGATATATTGCCACCACTATGGAAATAGGTAGTGTTTTTAAATTTTAGTAAAATAGACTTCCAAAACTAAAAGGATAAGATTGGTAGCTTTGGATTTTTCAGATAATCAGGGTGTATCTTCCTTTTTGAATTTCCAAGACAAAGGGATTCTAGTTTTTCAAAATTTAATTTAAAATTAATCAATTACCTTATTTATTATTAAAGTTAAGAGCTAAAAGCATTTTATTTGTATAGTTGGCCATCAAGCACAAAAAAATACAAGATTCGGGCTATGAATTGCATTAGAAGCTTACTGTAATGCAATAATTGGCATAAATTTTGCTAAAGCTAATTGGAATCTTAAAATTAAATTGTGAGGTGGCAAAAGTTTTTTTAACTAATCTCTAGATTTATTAGCTTTTTTATAAACTTATAGCATTGAAATCTGAATGGGGAGTTGATCAGAAAGTGGATGCATTTTGGCGTCATGCCTTCTATGTGGTAATGAATTTTCTGTCCCCGAGCAAATCCTTTTTTCTTTCAAAAAGTTACCGACCATTCTTCATTTCAAATGTTAAAAATTACATTACTAAATTTGAGAATTGAGCGTATTACAAATATCAGTATTTTTGTCATGGTATCATGCAAGACCAAAATGTGCTTATACTATCTTCCAAGTTTAGAGTTTCTGCTTGAGTGTAGCAGATTGCTCTCAACTTTTAAAAGAACTGTTAACACCTCTGAAAGCTATACTTAAATTTGCATATCTTATGCTAATCTTTACTTTGTTTTAGTGAATATGCTTTATTTTCAATTGCAATGTTTTTCAATCTATTAGACAATTGACATGGAAATGCCCTAAAAATATTTGATTTTTAATTAAGTTCTGGCAGGAATTTTTGTTGGATGTAAATGATAATTTTATGTGTTAATGACATGTTAATATCAATTCTTACCATGCTTTGAAAGCAAAATAAATTACATTAGATTTACCCTACCATCTATTTAATTGAGCATTCCTGGATATTATTTTCGATCAGTACGTTTATTGCCATAGAAAGGAGCTATAAAGTAGATACATGGTAAGCTTTATATATACCCAGGAGACGAAAACCATTAGCAACACAACCCTTTTTGCTGTCTTTCTGGAGGTAAAGAACATTCATGCAATTGGTTCACGGGCTGGACAAGGAGACTATCCATTGATTCATCAACCTGATTGGGTTTGCAAGACAGACTGGTGATTTCACTATCTTTGTCGCCACTCTAGAAATGGGCAATCACACATCTACTGTCACAAGATGTAATAGAGCTAAATCAGCCAACTCAATTTTTCAGTCACATGTTAACCAATTTTTACAGCTCCTCTCAATCTACTTAAATTTCAGGTCTGGTTATTTATTACGATCTTACTTAGATGTCAATAGATTTGAATTATGCTGCATTAAAACAAAACCTACCGTGGCGTTGGTTATTACCCCACAAGAGCCTTTTGAACTGATAACTATTGAAAGTCATTCTTTTTTTTAGCCTTGATAACTATTTACATTATAGTGAGATCAAATAAAGCTCTTTTCTTTGTTTTATTTATACTTTTTTTTTTACTGCATCCAAGAATTAAGTTTAAAATATGTTTGCAAAAACCAATAGTTATCAAGTTTAAACAAAATGCAGCTCAAACAAATTCTATGCTCCAATTAAAAGCATTCATTTGAAAATTCTTTCAATTTTCTCCTTTAAAAACTGATTAAACAATTTGAGTTATAGATAAAAATTATATTTCACTTATGCACTTCCATCTCACTGTTAGGGTTGATTCAACTATAAAATACATGCATGACTTTAAAGATAAAAAAAACCTTATATTTAGTAGACTTAGATGAATGAGCAATTATTTTACTGGTCATTCATCAAAAAAGTCGCCTTGTAAAAACATACACAATCCAAAGGGGGAAATGAATTTATTTACATAAGGAGATCCAGAAAATTAGGATTTCCCTAAATTATATACATTACACTAAATTTTTGTTGGAACCAACCTCTGCAACATAAATGTAGTTGTCAATATTTTTCTGGACAATTAGTTATATGCCATCTAAATTTTTATTCTTTGTGCAAAGTTAATGAAAGGAAAAGAATTACCACTTACCAATAGATTTCAAGTTCCAGTGTTAATCTATTTTGTTTCAACATGTTTTGAAAAAATTAGTTAAATTGTAATTATTTAGTGGTAAAAAGTAAGGAATGTTGTCTTCCAACTAATATTCTGTGCCATAAAATGTTTTTAATCTTGAATGATAACTAAAATTTATTGAATGTAAATTTTTTTTGATAGTGGTTGGTTATATAAGGAGCACTAGTGTAATTTTGTGTGGATGAATACTTTTTACTATACCAAATACTAATTGAATATTTGAGATTTTCATGCTTCACTAATTACTTTCTATCTTACAGCTTATCAAAATCATTGATCTTGTATTCCTTTTAAAAATTATATACAGTAAATAAAACATCAGTCAACTTATGTGTTTTACATGGAAAAGAAATATCTGCATTGTGTATTGAAAGTGAGCTTTTTTCGGTTACTACTTTTTAAAAGTGTACACATAACATGGTGCTTCAGTGTGTAATAGCTGGTTTAGAAACAAGGCAATACTTGACATACGTACTGTGTTTTAGAACTTATTTTTTTTTAAACCCCTTGTTCTGTACTTTCTTTAATTTAAAATTCTTGCAAGAATTTTGCTTATTCTTAATGTCTTAAATTCTTTAGTTAGTAGATGTTAATTATCTACTAATAAAACACATTTCTTAGAAGGCTGAAATAATTTTGGATATGATCTACATAGCTTGATTTTGTAAATATTTTTAATTTTTAGGCAATCAAAAATATATATTTATGCATTCAATGTAATTTTGGAAACAATAAAAATTGTGGAACTTATATTTAGTAAATACAATAATCATAGTATTTTCATGTAGATACTGATTGTTGTGATGTCAGTGTTAGAATATATTCTGAATGTAACTCTTTTAAGTATTATTTAAAAGTGAATTAAAAGTTTTACAATTTTTGTTTCTCTTGCATTTGTTTAGATAATTATTTTGGTATTTTATTATAAAAGTTTTTAATGGCAAAAGTCAAGTAGTATGTGTGGGAAATAATTGCACCAACAAAATATCTAAATTTCAGATTGTAAATGTTCACCATGAAAATATTAAGAAACATACTTTTCAATATAATTGAATTTTTAAAAATATTTCCAACAGAAACAAAAATTATGAAGAATTTATATAAAATTGAACAATTTTGATACACAATGAATTTTAAAATTATCACAATTTTGGAAATGATATTTCAAATTTTACCCATACAATGCCTGAAATTGTATAATATATGGGAAGTCCTGGATATTGTTTAATTTTCACAAAACTGTATTGTATCGTATATCATAAAAATAGTTATTTAAGATATAAATTCATTATATTAATAAATAAGTTTTCTTAATAAAATGGTACAAAGCCTATTTGTTTTTTTTTGTCTTTATACAAACACAAGGATACAAATCACGATTGCATGTTTATACATTTTATGACAGCATTAATTTAATTCTATATTTACAAAAGCTTTGCACAATATTTTAGTAAATATTACAAATTTCACAGAAAGATGAGGTGAAAATGAAAATTTGACTCCAGCAGCATTTAAATATACCTTTTCAAAACTGGTAACAAGTATAGAAGTAAATCTGCAAAAGGAAACAAATTTCCACTAAATAGATATAAAATTTAATTTTCGTTAGGATAGATTCTTGGCTAAAACAGGGAGTCCATAAACAACAGGTGCAGCACCAACTAAATAGCGCATTCTGCAAGCTTTCCTCCCTTTAGATACTGCTTTGGCTATGTTGTTTATTTCAATTTCCTTTTCACTGTAATCAGGAAGAAACTGTTCAAAGAACTTATCTGCAAATCTATCTATATCTTTGTCTGTCACATCCCATAAATTACCTACAACACAGGGGCTGAAAAGAAAATTTATATCAATGAGACATTAGCATTCTGAGGTAAAGTTTAAATTTTAGGTTTGGAAAATGTTAACACTGGAAAACTGCTGGTATGCCCAGAAAGATGAAGGGGGCCAACGTGACTGCTCCTTAGAGTCGGAATTGCACCCAGTCAAATTAGAAATTATTTTGGGCTTTTAAAAATTATTTTAGAAAAAATTAAATTGAAAATTTATCAATTATTTTTCACTTTTTTCGAGATGCATTTTCTGTATACTGCTTTTTTATGTGGTTTCCATTGCACCCGGTGATTTTATCGTTTACTGATATTTTCATCTCTTATACCTGGCATCCAAAACCTTTGTGTTAGCTGCATTACTAGTTCAAGATCCATCTAGAGAACAAAACTTCAGGTAGACACAAGTTGAAATATCTCTTGCAGCTGCCATTTCACCATAACGTTTTGAACAATCCAAGTATTTATTACATCTGAAATAGTTGACCTAGTAGTTTGTATGGAGGGGGAGGGGTATGGATGTCACTGGAATGGCCTCTCTAAACTGGTTGTGCTTTTGAATGTAAGGTAGGTACATGAGGTTTAACGTGATCACGCTGATGCAACATGGTAATGATGGCAAAGTATCTCACATTTTCTGCTCTTATAGTGCCTTGAAAGCTCAATTTGCTGGGCATTGGAGTGAAAATGATACCGTATTATTGAAAAATCAAGTATAATGTAATGATAACTTCCGAATTCGATAGCGATACACTGTTTTGGGGTGTTATGGCTCAAGGTCCATATTTGGCCATGCATACATGACTATGTTCAGATAAAAATTACTCCTTTTGCTACCCTCATGAGACAAAAATATTATTTTTCAGAATTGCCACTCTATTTCTTGACTATCTTCCCATCTGGAACTCTCAAAATATTTTTATTGGTAAGACCGAATCTGAGTCATTCTGTCATAAAAGAAACTAACCATACATTCTTATTTAATGAGTAGTGTTAATACAGTTATTCATTCCAAATATGTAGTAAAATAATTACTAGTCAGCTGACAGTCTGCAGACAAAATGATGTTTGATGTTGGGCACAAGGAACATAACTCGAGAAAAAATCATAAAAATCGGCTTGATTTGATTTAAATGGTATGTTTTAATTTAAATCATTACTTTAATTTAAATCATAATTTTATGATTTTAATTAGTCTTTTGCAGTATGAGACGAAAAGCAGAGTACTTTCTGGATAGTTTAGATTTATGCAGTAGGTAAATTTTTGAAAAATTAAAACACAATATAGGAATTAAAGTTAATCACAACAAATGCCATGCATAAATATTTTTCTATCTGGTTCTTGAGTGGCTTGGATAAATAATGTTAGGCAAATTTCAAAAAATTTTATGTATTGTATATTTATTATATGAATAAAATATATGGAAGTTCTTAAGTTATTTTTATATAAAGTAATTTGTTCGTTGAAAACTTGTTGAGTTATTGGTTTGCTTCACAAACCAAATCGGAATTCGTAGCCCATTGGATAACAGCCATTCACAGATTCCCAATTGGTTTGCTTTGCAAACCAAAATATGACTATGAACTATGGTTAGCTTTGCAAAGCAATACCACAGGCAATGCCGTGATGGTCTCGTAATTGTCAAAATTCGAATTGCGAAGAGATCCAATCGGCGTGACGTAACGATCTCTTGCGAAAATATATAAATATTTAATTGAAAAATTATTTCTTAAAAGAAAATCAAAGTATTTAAATTGAGTAAAATTCTGTTGAAATTTTCAATCTATCTTTAACGATCCCGATTTTACAAAAATAACTAAACAATGCCAGTCAAAATGTTCGCTGTGGAATCGTTTGAGCAGAGACTACGCATTCCCATTTAAATGCGAAGAGCGGAAAGTGAGAAAATTTGGCATGGTTTCAAAGGCTGACTTCAATAGTGATGACTGTGACGTGACATCAGAGGGGAAAATAGCAGAATTCCGTTCTTTCTTCCATTTGCCTGAGGGGAACAAAATGTGTTGCAAGGGTGAAAAAACTATTAAATTCATTTTAAAATGTTCTAGATTGAATTTAAAAATTCGCTTCTACCCTAAAATTGCAAAAAATTCAGACTACCTGTGTGCCAAATCCTATTACTGTAACAGTCATATTCACAAGTCTCGAGGATCAGTTGATCCGCAAATAAGAGTTAACTGGAGGATTATCAAGAACGGTATTCTCAAACGGCGTGTTAAGTGATCTGGGGATTAAAATGAGACGCTTGCTGTGATTGGCTACTACCGTCTCCTCCCGATCACGTGATACTGTTTACATTGGTTACAACGCCCGAATCTGCATTCATACTGATCAAGCACATACTTCGATGTAGAATTGATTCCAAATTGTGATTCAATAGAACGCATACAGCATTTTAATTTGGGTCAGGGGAAAGAAATGAAAAGGCTTTTAATTTCAAATTGGATTTTTATGGAAACCTAAATTTTGCAAGAAAGAATTGTACATAAACACAATGTCTTGAAAAATGAATGTAATCCGATTATCTTTGTACTTGTCAGTATGGCTGTGTGTTGGTGGTGTAAAAAGTAACTTGCACTGTCAATTTTCTTTCATTCATAATAAATCAACAGAATAATTTTTATTCTACGGCGAATTTGCATCTGCCATGCCATGTAGCTGGTTTACGCAGCTACCTTTATTTCCATTTTTCTTTTGAATTTCAATAAAATTATGTTCTAAATTTTTCCATTTAAGCAATATTATGATGAGGAGGTGAGTTGCTATGCAGCAGGTGCTCCGTAATGATAGGCTCAGTTCAGTCGTCGCAAGAATACTGTAATTGAGCATAGAATGAAATGTGTCACCCATTATTTTTCGCTTGAATACATCGCAAAAAGATAGTACTGCACATGCGTTAAATGTAACTCGCCGATTTCGGAGGATCAAAATGTAACACAGAAAATGCAGTTTAAACCACGGATCCGGCATTGTGAATACGTTTTTTCGATAACTCGGGGATCATCGTTGATCTGTGAGTTAACTCGGACTTGTGAATATGGCCGTAAGTGCCATAGATTTGGCAGGACTTGGCGTGCAAGACACAAACAAAAACTTCCCTTGATAATATTAGAGATAAAGTAAAAACTTGCACCAAAATTCATGAAATAATTCCAACTTTTCAATTAATATTTAGTTGCAAAAAATATTTTTGATAAATGTTATTTGTAAGAAATTTTTTTCATGAGATAAGACATGGAAATATATATAAATAAAAATCATGCCTATTTTTCAAATTTCTATGACCATTGATAAGTATTTTAAATTGATATTCCAAGCACACAAAAAGGGGTTTATATTGGGTCATCAATAGAAAGTTCTGAGCGTTTTTTAAGATAAATACCAACAAAGCAGTACTAAAACATAAGAACATTTTGATGAATCACATAAGCACCATTTTGTTATATGACTTTTTGCCATCTTTCTGGCAGATGAAAAATTCCTTTTTAAAAAAAAATTAGGCAAAGTAATTTATTTTGTAAAGAAGTTATCAAGGTGCTGTTTGGCAGTCTCCAAAGAATAGAACTTCAGGCCGTTCAAAGAATTTTGAAGTGACCTGAAGAGGTGAAAATCTGAGGGGGCAAAGTCTCGTGAATATGGGGGGGGGGGGCGTAATGTAGGGCCGAGCATTGTCATGCTGGAAGACAACTCAACGATTGCAGGGCTCCTAACAGGTTTCAAGGTCTAAAAAGATGACAAAAGTGACTAATCCAGCAGAAAAAGTGACTAATCGAGCAAAAAAAAAAGTAACAAACAATAATGCTAAATACATTCAAGTATATAGATGGAAAAGAAAAAGATCCTCCCCAGCCAGATAACTCCTCCTTCAATTATTGCCTGAGCAAATGCTGCTTCCTTAAAATCTTTATTTTTTATTGCCTTCTTGAGCTTATCATTGGCTTCCTTTAATAATTTTGAAGCACTGTCCAATGCATCATGCTCTTCCTTAAGCATAATTTTAAGTTTTTGTTCTTCTTCTATCATCTATCTTTCTTTGCCAGCTACTTAAAATTTTTTTCTCTGCTTCCAGTCTATTTTTTTCTTTTTTGTCCTCTAATTTTTCTTGTGCCTTACATTTTATATCTTCACAATAGGCATTGTAGGCTTTATATACAACCCTTCCCATATGCATTAGCTTTGATGTGATCGGCACCAAATAATGTTGATTGTTAAAATTTGCCAAGCTACTTTTAACCATCATCAATGCATTGAGTGTGCGTTCTGACATTGATACTCTGTCTCCTGTCAAAGCTCTTCCTGAGGCTGAGAAGCCACGTTCAATGTCAGCACTACCATGAGTAAGTGACAGAGCAGCCTTCACTAGCTTTGACACAAGTGGGTACTTAGGTTCAACACCACTAATGTCTTGCAGACTGAAGAACTGGTTCCAGTAAACATCAATGGGCTTCATTCTAGATTCTTCTTCCTCAAATTCTCTTTGGAGTAATTTCCACTCATCCAGTAGCATGTGTGTAGGGACATCCCATGCCATTGTTCTTGCAACTTCTAATACTTGTTGAACACTCTCAAGAGGACCAAGACAGGATAAACTTTTAAGAGATGAACTGAAGGACTTCTTTAAAAGATATGTAGCATTGGCAATGTAATGTTTCTGAGAACTTAGAAAAAAGAAATTCATTTTCTTTCATATTCTGTAGCGCTCTAGAAATTTGATCTCCAATCACAATAACACCAGAGGCAACAGTTTGTGAGAACACATATCTTACAATTTATATATTTTCAAATCTCTAATAAATTCCTCTTTGTAGATCCTAAACAAAATTGTTCTTGTCAACAATTCAAGTTGAGAATGAAGGTTATGTATTAGAGGTTCCTTTTTCTGAAGACATTCGGTGACACGATTAAATATACTTGCACTTGATACAACAAATATCACCCTTCATAGTTTCTCTTCTAAGTAAGTGAACAATTTTTTTTGTAGCCTGGTTTTTGTATCATGTTTGGTTTCTTTATTGGAATGTAATTAAAGAAATGCTTTCGCACTGCAATTCACTGTTCAAGCAACCTTTCAGCAGCTGGCTTTAGGCTTATCCACCTGCTTGTATGTTGACCAATGCTTAGGCCACTGATTAAAAAAAATCTGTGAATAGTAAAAACTAGTTCAGACACATCTTTAAGAAAAGCATTATGTATTGTGTGAATATTACATGTCCCAATGTTAATTAGTTCCTTTTTTCGAGTAGAAAGTAATAAGTCATTAATCTTTTCAAAAACTGACTTTCACAAAAACAAAACTCAAGAAAATATCATCTTCGGGGCTGAAATTTCCACACTTAAATTTAACAAACCATCTTCGAACTGTGACCTCAGAAACAGCACTATGTCCATATACAGCACACATTTTACGAGCAGACTAGCATTTTTTGCTTTCTTATAAAAAAAGAGCATGATATGAAGAAAATGAACTTTCTGGTTCTCCATTCTAAGCACTGCAGCGAAACAAAAATCATGCAAAATACTGAATTTAAACACCTGCTTCAATCAAGGTCACTCCTTATCAGCAGTAGCAAAATAATAACAAAGCTAGATTTGATTTGAAAACGCACAGAACTTCCAGGATGACCCAATACATAACATAAACGAAGCTATTCTCAATGAACAGCATAGAATAAGTTAATAATATTCCCCCAGAACATGCAAACTAAGTGCAATTTTGAGAGCTTGCAATAAAATATTCACTATCGCAGTCAAAATCATTAAATTGTTTTCCACTTCAATCCATAATCTATTTATTGATATATTCAATTATCAATGGATGAATTAACTTCAATTCAATTGAAATAAAAATTAACCAACATATTTTACAAAAGATGAAAATATTAAAATTCCCTATTACAAAGATTTATGTATTGATTTTGAAGAAATAGGTAAAAGGAATTGTATCAGTAAAGAAAATTGAAAAGTTGGGTGACCTTGTTCATGTAACAATCCTTAACTGTGCCACTCAATGTAGTAGCGGGAAAGAAACCCTGAACTACCTCTCTTTAGAGCAATTTTAACTAGTGAAAATTCAAAGATGGCCTTTGACAGGAACTAACATCTTCTATAAATTCAATTGTATAAAATTTGCAAAAGGGGTCACCTTCATAGTTTCCAGTAAAAAAAACCCTATATGTACACATAATTTAAGATTGATATAAAAATTTACCTTCAAATACCAAATTTTATCTCATTAGGTCTTACCATTTCGAAAATATGGCAACAGAAAGATTGGAGCTCCTAATGTTTAAATCAGTTTCTTACTTTCATACCTTCCTAAATATTTCTATAGTGCTGATGTTTTGTACCATATTACTGTTAAACAACCCAAACAAAATCCACCTAATGCTAATTATCAATTGAAAAATTTCGTTGTTTGTTGAAAATTTGAATTGAAGACATCCTTATAAGCAAGTGTTTTGGACTTGAATTTGTATTGTTTCTAATCCTTCAATGTCTGACGAAGTCGGACAAGGTCCATAAGTCCATTGACTCCCCAAAATCAAGCATAATAAAGGGGTCAGAGTAGATATCCTCTGTAGTGAGGCCCATCCCGTCCAAGATGTGCTCAGCAGTGGCCGGCAGGACTTGGTACATGTGGCGAAAACCTTTGCACTAAGGATGTCAATAACCGTCTGGTGAAACCGATAAATCGTTTTTTTTTCTTTTCGGTTAACTGGTATTGTTTACTGGTATTTCATTGTTTTCTTGGCATGGTTATAACCGCGGTTGTTATTTAAAAAACTAATAGTACAAAAAAAAAAAAAAAAAAAACCAGCCCGAAAATTTAAGAAAATTATATTTGTGGCCTGTGTTTATGGGATGCAAATGGTTCTTTTTTCATAACTGATTTTTCAAGATCCACATAGATTATATCCCTTTTCAACCACTCCTGTGACATAGCTTGTTCTCATTCTCTGACTTTGCATTGTTTAGTCTATGCAGGTTGAGGCATTATAAACAAAGGGGTGAGAGATGACCTAAAGTACATTGATACTAAACAAAGTTAAATTACGACTTTACATGTTTTCCACAACTGCTTGTCAGACAGTTTCCCAAGTCAGCAAAGAGTTAACGCACTGCCTGAATTAAAAAGAAGAAAAAAAATTCGCATCCTTCAGCAATACCAGCAAGTTCGAAATCAACAAACCCAAGCCTTCTTTGGGCAACTCATGACGAAAATTTGACTAAATCCATTTTTCCAAAATCGCAGGGTGCAGATGCTTACCTTCCCAATGAGCTCAAACTATATTTGCAGCAGCCTCTGTTGCTAAGGGATAGTAGTTTAGTTGAATTTTGGGGCCAAAGAAAGACATGTTTGGCTGCATTAGCATTGCTAACTTTTAAGTATTTGACAGTTGTTGGAAGTTCAGTGCCATCTGAAAGGTTAGTACCTGCTCTGAATTTCGATTAACTAACCAGCATATAACTGAGCGAGTATTTATGAGCAGAGTAAATAAAAAATATTGGGTTGAATAGATAAAACAATATTATCAAGGTAACTTATGTTTTAATTATTTTATTAATTTATGTACACCTTCATTTTGAAACAATTAAGTTTTGGTTTATTTTAGAATTAATGTGAATTTTTGTAACAGTTGTGATGTGATAAATAAAAACAGTTAACGACATTTAGTATTTTTTATATACAACTAAATAGAAACACCTTGAAGTTTTTAAAAATCGGTTATTTTAAAAACCGTTTATTTTCTAAAAGTTGACATCCCTACTTTTCACACTCATTGAACAAAAGGTTCTTGAGATGACTGCTGTCAAGACGAGAGTGCAGACTTGGAGCCTCTGTCACAAGCAGGGGACAGCATCAGTCAAGGCTTTTAACCCATATACCAATGGTGACAGGAGGCTCCAGCCACTTCGTCCTTAAATGGGATTTTTCCAGGGAAAAGAGTTCCAGGTAAGTGAGTGCAGAGGAAGAGGCTGTTGAAAGTCAGCAGCCTTCCTTAGCGAGCTTGTCTGCCATTTCGTTGCCGTGTATATTTACATGGGAAGGAATCCATTGCAAGTGGAACTCATGGTGCAACAAAAGCTGCTTTAGTTTATGTATGATAAAAACTTGAATTTGTAGAGGAATTTTTTCCGTATTGAATGATACAGGAGGTGTTTCTTTTTTTTTATCGTAACTACACAGCATGCTTGTATCAAAAGTTAAGTGGAAAGCAAACCCATCCATCGAAATAAAAATGTTTGTTGCATTATTTTTCTTTGAGAAGTACAGTATAAAAGCAGTTAGTTTGAGAAGTAAAAGCATATTTTAAAATATACATAATAAATATCTATTTAAAGTTATATTTATGTATAAGAACAAGATCTATGTATATAATTCTCTTACGTGGCTCACCAAAAAGACGTTATTTGTAATCGCGTTTTGGCAACACTGTACAATTGTTTGTTTATCGCGAAATCTCGCGCATCGATTGAATTTATAGCGTTATCGGATGAAATTTTATTGAAAAAAAAAAAAGGAAATTTTAATGAGCTGTTGCAGTTAGTTTATTATAGAAATCAAAGAAAGCGGAGGATCTTTTCAGGGCCATTTAAAAAACGGTCCTTTTCAGGGCCAACAATTATAGTTCAACAAGACGCTTGCACTACAACTTTCGGCAACAAACTCAAAGAAAAAGTGTGGGTCGTTTGAGTGCTGGGAAAATGTACACACAAACAACATGCTGGGTATTGAATTTCCAAAGCAACGCTCACATTTAGAGTCAAAATTTGCACAAACTTTCCATTTGAATTCTGATTTTAGAGATACTGTATATATTTTTTCTGTAATACAGCAAATTTAGATTTGAAAGACATTTTTTTTGGTAACATATTTTGTAAACAATCCCTTCTGCTAGGACACATGTCTTCATTGAGGCGAGCGAAGCGAGCATAGGTTCGCGCATCGAACCAATGAGGATTGCGAAGCAATCCTCCGGGGGTTGGCGAGCTTTAGCGAGCAGGGGGCAGGCCCCCTAGTTTACTGAAATACATTAAAAAAAATTTATTTTATTTGCATTTCATAAAGCATGCTCTTATAAACTTGTTTATGAAGTTAGACTGTTAAGAAAATTCAAGGGAGTGATACTCAATTTCATCATAAAAAACGGTATACACAAAGTTTGGAAACCACTGCTCTAACCCCTACTTGCCATTGGAATGGAATGAGGGAAGACTGGTTATGCAAACTTTAAATACTTCTAATCACACTTGCCATTTTCCTTACTCACAAAACACAAACTGCCATGTGTAGCTCTAAAATGCTAACGTAGCTCTACAGTTTTCCTAGTATTACATTTGCTTGCAAAGATCATGTATAAATCTCAACCCTACCTTATTAAGCTAGCAAGTACTGCATTGCAAGATCGGCTGTTTTGGAGTTTTCTGGTATAAGGATCATATTAGGTCAAGCTGAGGCAAACACAAGACATCAAGTAAGAAATGCTTTGAAAAGGAAAAATAAGGATTGCAGAATAGAGTAGTGGGATGCAAGCAGCAAAAGATTGCTTAGGTATCATGTGGAGGCATGATTCCCATGCTTACTAAACACATGAAAGAAAGAAAAGATCACTAGAGTACCTCGGGTCTGCAAAGCCTGTACACAAAGGAAATGTACCCCTGTGGGGTATATTGCAAGGAAATAGCAATTTTTTTTAGATCAGAAAATTCTTAGAAACAATTTCAAATATAATAAGTTAAAATACTAAAATTAAACTTTTTCATAATTAACGTTTCTCTGGAAATGAATAATTTTATATAAGCTTTTCGTTGAATAAAACCTTAAATTACCTATTGTAATATTAAGTGCCAGATAATTCAAAAAAATTTATTACTTACCACCCATTCATCAGGTATGTCAAGGAAAATCCATATGCCTCCAAATCTTTTCCAAGAGGTCTCAGATATCCACTACTGCAGCCTACCAATATTGCGGTAGCCCGACATTTCAATTTATCAACTGGAGTTCTTCCCAAGTATTGTCGACCACTACCATGTCCACAATATCTAAATATTCAAATTATTTAGAAACTAAATTGTATTAAAAAGCCATCAAAATAAAATTGAAATAAAAACTTTTTATCAGTAAATATACCCAGTTGAGCCATACCAAAATCATTTTTGTGAGAGACTCAAATTAGAAAGGCTCTAAAATTTTTAAGAACAAAAAGCGTTGCTAATCATTTTAGAGATTGTAAAATCTATACACAAGGTTTGCTTAGCAAAACACTTTTATAGCACTAGCATATTCCCAAACAATTATAATATTAACCTCTTGCAATGCCTATTTTATTAACCTATATTCAAGTAACTTATGCACAGTACAATATATGGTACAGCTACACTTTACGTTTACGAGCGGTGGCAACAGCCTTCACGATTTATTTTGCTTACTTCTAGTAGCGAGTTACGGTAGATTAAGGCAACCTATCTGTCTTTACGGTTATTGTGGTTTTCATGAAAACCTCAGCAAACGGTAACTTTTATCTTGAATATTCTAGAAAGTTCTTCCGAAATCCGTTAAAATCGTTTGATTTCATTGGTTTGTTTAAAATTTTTTTTTAAATTTTTATATTTTTATTTAATTGGTTCTTTTAATGGTTTTTCTCCAGTTGTGGAATTTTATTTTACTATAATTATTTTCATGGCAGAGTTCTGACATGTATTGTTTTTTCGCCATTGTGGAATATTCTTGTTTAAATTTTTTTTTCTCGGAACAGTTCTGATGTATCAATCAGGTTGTATTATTTCGTACTTTTTTTTTCTTTTAAAATCTTTTTATTTTTTCAACATGCCTTTGTATTTAGTGTAATTGATGTTTCAAGGTTTTCTTCTTCAACATATGCAGTTTAATTTTTCTGCTGGTTCTCAATTGTGTTATGAAATGTGTTTAAGCTTATTTCTTTTGTGAAAGTTTTCAAAAAGTATACTTTTCAAAACGTTTTCAAGCTTTCATTTTCCGTTGCTAAATGTTTTTTTTTTTTGAAAGAATTATCTCCTTGGCAATTTTAGAAGTGCGCCTAAAAAAATCGCCAAGGCTGTTGCCACTGCTCACAAACATAGACTGTAGCTGTACCCAATATATACTTACTAGCAGAATATCATGGCATTGCTTGGTTTTAATTAAATGTTGATTGAAAAGGGATCAGACTAATCACATGCTTCATATAAGAATGCAAACATAATTTAAGTGTATGTTAAATACATTTTTAACATTGTTTTAACTTTTCCATAGGTTCAGGGCTCCTAACAGGTTTCAAGGTCTAAAAAGGTGACAAAAGTGACTAATTGAACCAAAAAAATGACAAAAAGTGACTAATCAAGCAAAAAAAGTAACAAATAACAATAATTCTAAATATATTCAAGTATAAAAGAAAGTAAAAGGATCCTCCTCGGCTACCCTCTATCTTTTCTTTTACATTCTTTGGAAGGATATTTTTATTTTCTTCATTTAAAAAGTACATCATTTTAAAATATTAACATAAAATTTTTAAAAAATCGGAATTATGATTTTTTAATTTATTTTTGACACAGCTTGAAGAATTTCTTCCCTTTCTTTGAAAAATTATGTCGTATTTTTTTGTTGAAAAAGTCAAATTAATTTTGTCTTTTTCTTCTCAATAGAAGAATGTGCATTTTTTAAAGTTCGTCTTTGCTGACCAGCATCATCTGAGACTTTGCCGCTCCTTCAATCATTGTCTGAGAAAGTGCTGCTTCCTTTAATAATTTTGAAGCACTATCCAATGCCTCATCCTCTTCCTTAGGCATAATTTTAAGTTTTCGTTCTTCTTTCACCTTTCTTTTCTTTGTCAGTTGCTTTAAATCTTTTTCTTTTCTGTCCTCTAATTTTTCTTGTGCCTTAACTTTTATATCTTCTAAATAGGCACTGTAGGCTTTATATGCAATATATATCTATAGCCTTCAAATATCTATTAGCTTTGAAGTGATTGGCACCAAATAAGGTTAATTGTCAAAATCTGCCAAGCTACTTTTAACAGTCATCAATGCATTGAGTATGCGTTCTGACATTGATGCTCTGTCTCCTGTCAAAGCTCTTCCTGAGGCTGGGAAGCCAAGTTCAATGTCAGCACAACAATGCGAAAGTGACAGAGCAGCCTTCACTAGCTTTGACACAAGTGGGTACTTAGGATCCACACCACTAATGCAATGTTGCCAACCTCTGAGCAACTTCAGGAGCATTCTTATAAAATTTCAGGAAATTTGAGGCTGCTTACAAAGCAACGCAAAAATAAGGACAAAAATAAAATATCTGCATATTTTTCTTTTAAAAAAGTCATAAAATTCCCTATTAGCACAAATAATTTCTATTAAGTCCCAAATGCGGACGTCCAAAATCCGAAATTGTCAAACGTTTTGAAGAAAAAAAATATTGGACGTTTTGCTAAACCGAGTTTTTTTGGTTTTTCTAAATTTTTTCCATCTTTCTGACAATTTTCATAGAACAAGGAGGTAAACCTGGACCTAATTGATGAAACAACGCAAAATAACGGACATCTTCAGAGTAAATACCACACAGAAAAATTAGAAGATTTGCAAGTAAAATTTCTTGCATTGTTTTAAAAAAATTCCTATTTATATATTCTCCTTACTTATTCCTATTTATATATCAGCTATTTTAGTATTGCAAACGCAAAATTCGCGTAAGGGTGGTTAAATTGAGGTTTTTTTGATAAAAAATGCAAATAATCCGAAATCCTGAATGGCCGAGGACCGGAGGATTCTGGATTTTGGACTTTGTACTGTTTTAAGGATAAAAAAATTACATTTATACATGAAACAGGGTTCCCACTCTTTTTTTCTAACTAAAAATAAGGACTTTATAAGCACTTTCTAAGACAAAATAAGGACTTTATAAGGACACATAAAACATTATAGAAACCGTATTACACTATGTAATACCTAACTTTCGACCAAATGGGGATGCTCTTACAGATTAGATAATCTTATAAGAACAGTAGTATGTAAAAAATTCAATATTCAAGTCTATTTGCTAAAAATTATACACAAATAAGGCCACACAAAAATGAAATTTTTCAAAAAAAGCAGTCTGATTTTTACAAAATTCAGCAGTTAATATGTGGGAAGGAAAAAAAGTGTGGAAAGGAAGTGTTTATCTGCCTGTTCGTTTCCTGCCCGTGAAGTCCTGACAAATCTATAACACTTACAGTAATGAGATTTGGCACACAGGTAGTCTGAATTTTTTCCAATTTTACGGTTGAGGCGAAATTTAAAATTCAATTTAGAACATTTTAAAATGTATTAAATAGTTTTTTTCACCGTTCTTCATTTTAATGCGGTAAATCAGAGGAATAAAGAAACGTCAAAATTTAGACTTCTTGCCCTCACATGTCCGCTTGACGTCAGCCTTTGGAACCATGCCAGATTTTTCATCTCCAAGGAGAGAACATATTCCAATGCCCTTCGTTTGTTTCGAGATTCATTCATAAATTATAATTAGTGGCAAACTATAAATTTACTAAAAGTATGTAAAAGGATCGCAAGTTGCATATGTCAGAGTCAAATTTGACTGCATCGAAAACCGAACGAGTTTCTAAGAAAATATTTTCCCGTAAACCAAAACAGATCATAAGAGTTATGCAAAAAAAAATTTGATAAATTTATAAAAAGGTTAAAAAAATAAAATGCAACTATTTTGAATAGATATTCAACTAATTGCCACCGTCCCAGCCTAAGCCATTCGGTGTATTGCCGCATAATTTTGAACCACGGTTAGATGACGAGACATCTGAGCTGGTGCCCTACTCTCCAAACTTCCACACCAACCCAAAGTGAGGACTTTCGGCCACGACAGATTTAAAGTGCACCAGCCGCTTCAACACGATATGCTTACAAACAACATTTTAATGAAACAAAATTAATTTGAAAATAATCATCTTGGCTGACAATGGAAACAGATTGCGCATGGCATAACAAAAGAAAGTGAAGTTCAAGCACAGTCGGACATTGAGTATTTGTCACCCGGATACAAATAGAAAAAAATTACTTTCGTTTTCGGTCAGCAACCAAACGCGATAAGAGTCTGAAATTTCCAGTTTTCAAACGACTTTTCCTGATTATTGAAATTCCCCGACTATTCTCGGTTCTCCAGCACTAAGGTTTACATTTTTGCGATCTTTTCCTACAATGTTTTTTTTAAACGAGTGGGTTGGTTTTCTTTTGGAACTGATAACCGATTGCTTCAAATTTTCAAAGCAGAATTACCCCCGAAAATCTTCAAATTTTTTTTTTCTGGGATAGTTGTTACAAAGAACTAAAAGCATTAAAAAAAAAGCTAGATTTATAAAAAAAATTACCACTCAGATAGCAGTATTAATTAAAATAAATTATTTTTATATTGTTTTCGATTCACCTACAAACTTAAAAATACAATTCCCCATAGTTATAATAAATTTTTAAAACATTGCACCCTCGGGTAACTGAATAAAACAAAATTAAGTAATATTGGATGATTGTATTCTAGTTTTCTCTATCAGGACAACTATTTTGTGCATTGCGAGAGACACTCATAAGTCGAAAACAGGCCGATTTTCATGGGTATTCAAGTTTTTAAAGCGTATTATGAGCTCATCAAGATACGTACTCATCAAGGATCAATCGACGATTCGTGTATCAAGGGTTGCCATTCTAGCAAGCCAGTTCCTGAATTATCATTAAAACCGTACTTGTAAGCAGTTTTATCGCCGATCAGCTGCTAAAAAGAGGTAGAAAATATTGTGAAAAAATATCGTCATTTGAAAACTGAATTTTGTTTTTAAAGGAAAATAAGCACTTTCTAAGGACTATTGATGCAAAATAAGCACTTCTTAGGGCCCTTAGAAATGGAAGATCAAAATAAGCATTAAGCACTTTGTAAGCACCCGTGGGAACCCTGATGAAAGGTTTTATCCTTAAAATATAGAAACAAAATTCTAATACACAATTTCTCTGAAAATGGAAAATTTTCTATTTCCCTGCATCGACGCGATTTCCGGAGTGAACCAAACATTACGCCAAGTTGCAGATTTTCGATTCTTTAGCGGAGGAACTCTGGAAGTTCCGGAGCACTTGGCAACTCTGGTAATGTCTCAAAGTCTGAAGAACTGGTTCCAGTAAACATCAACAGGCTTCATTCTAAATCCTTCTACTTCAAATTCTCTTTGGAGTAATTTCCACTCATCCAGTAGTATGTCTGTCGGGATATCCCGTAGCATTGCTCTTGCAAATTCTAATACTTGTCGAACACTCTCGCCACTGAGTCTCTCAAGAGGACCAAGACAGGATAAACCTTTAAGGAGAGATGAACTGAAGGAGGACTTCTTTGAAAGATATGTAACACTGTCAATGTAATGCTTTTGAGCCCTTGGAAAAAAGAAATTCCTTTCCTTCTCTTTCATATTCTGTAGCGCTCTAGAAATTTGATCTCCAATCATAATATCAGCCAGAGGCAACAGTTTCTGAGGACATATCTTCCGATTTATCGATTTTCAAATCTCAAATAAATTCCTCTTCATAGATCACAACCAAAATTGTTCTTTTCAACAATTCAAGTTGAGAAAGAAGGTTATGTATTAAGAGGTTCCTTTTTCTGAAGAGAAATTAGGTCACACGATTAAATATACCTGCACTTGATAGGAGAAATATCACCTCAGCAATCAATTTCTCTTCCAAGTAAATTAAATTTTTTTTTGTAACCTGGTCTTTGTATCATGTTTGGCTTCTTTATTGGAATGTAGTCAAGGAAATACTTTCGCACAGCAATCCAATGTTCAAGCAACCTTTCAGCAGCTGGCTTTAGGCTTAGCCACCTGCTTGAACAATGCTTGATGAAATGGCGATTGGGAAGTTTTAAGTCTTCTTGAATTTGTATGTACATTGACCAAAGCTTAGGCCACTGATTAAAAAATCTGTGAATTGTAAAAACTAGTTCAGACACATCTTTCCCTAACTATTTTAGACCTTTGAGAAAAGCATTATGTATTGAGTGAATATTACATGTCCCAAAGTTAATTAGTTCCTTTTTTTGGGTAGAAAGTAATAAGTCATTAATCTTTTCAAAAACTGACTTTCACAAAAACAAAACTCAAGAAATTGTAATAATCCACTTCGATGACAACAGATAATGATTTTCAATACTTTCGCAACGCTCATTCAATATTTAACCCTCTGAATACACACGGGCGAAATTTTTGCATTCTCTGGTTACGGAGGGGTTTGGAATCTTTCAGATCTCAAACTCTTAAGAAATGGCTGAAGTCCATAAAGATTTCCATGACCCCAATTCTGTACCACAAAGAGAGCAGCGCATGAATAGCTTCCGTTCTGTAGACAGGAATGTCGGGGTTCTCGATGGGGAGCTTTGAGCGCTTAGAATTTGTGAGAGGTTGATGATCTACCCCCTTAAAAACTTTGCCAAAGACACCTTCGAGTGTAAAATTATCATACGTATTAAAGATTCCACCGTCCTTTCAGAGTTTACCCGCGACGTATCTACACCTTCTAGACATAATCAGACCCACAATAGAAACTGCAACATGTGATGACAAAGGTACTAAACGCATTACATCTCCTCCTGGATTAACGTTGAGTTAATATCAGCTTGATCCGTCCGGTCTCTTGACCTGTCTATTCTCGTCTTATTCCAGAATCCGAAAATAAAATGGGTCTGTTGAGACCGTCCTCAGATCTGTGTATGGAGGATGTTATTCTCCCTTTTAAGTGACCACTGGCAATGATTACCATTTACGAGCTGTCAGCGTATGATCTCCTAGAGGGTTCCTCCTTTTGTTCGACCCTGTCGACCGGTGATGTCTATCTTGCTCCCAGTGGCGGATCAAGTCAAGTGGGGGCCCCAAGCGGTTAAATATTCGGGGCCCTCAATTTAAAGTTGGAAAAAGTTTCAAGTAAACTCTCATTAAGTTATTAGCAAAAAAGAAAAGTAATTAAAAATTTCTCTCATATCCATAACACATTTAATAAATTTATTAAAAAATCTATTTTTACATGAATTTCTGCCTTCCTTTATTTTGGCAGCGTTTGTTTCGGTTTGATGTTTCTTGCTCTATATACAGAATAGCTATATTAATTCATCTTTCTTCTCCCACAGTATTCCTTGAATAATTTTTTACAAGCTTTAAAACAGAAAACTATCTTTCTCCTCATGCATTAGCGACGGGAATTGTTAAAAAAATTTCAATAATATTTAAACATTCGCAAATGTGCAAAACGTTTCTTTGGAGGCTGGATAGATGGCTGGTGTGGTTTTTATGGTGTCCACGATTTCGTTTAGAAATATTAAAAAATGATCAAATTCATCTTCAAAAGTACAAACAATGTCATTTTTGTAAATATCCTTCAACTTTTTTATAGTGTTCTTTTTCTTCTATTGATGAATCCCAATCAAAAAATATTCGAAAATGCTCCACTACAACTTCATACGTCTGAGTTTTTTCAGATAATTTTGCCTTGGTGTTATCACGTATGGCATAAAATGAATTGACTATGAAATATTCTGTTATTGTCAATTCATGTCCGACTTTTTTTTTTTGTCCATCTTCCACAATAAATAACAGCCCTGATAAAACAGTTGCTTCTTTTCAACTTCTCTGAAATTATTGATAAAATTTTTTAATGACTTTAGTAGGATAGATCCGTTTAATAGTTTTCATTCCACTGATTTACTAGTAGCATTTATTCTTTGTAACATAGTATTCCACATAACTGTCATTATGGCGTTTTCATATTTGTCAATTTTCTTAAGAAGTGATCACAAACAAAGGTCACTTTTTTTTCTTATTATTATTATTACAAAATTAATTTAAAGTCTCTTTTATATCGGTGAAACCAAGTTTTATAGCTAATACAGCAACTGCTTTTATTGACCATCTTGTATTAGGAACTCTTTTTACTGCACTTAAAGACGTACATTTTAAAGATGCTGTCACAACTTTCATTGAACTCTAGTGAAAAGACATTTAAGACCTCGGGGCCCCTTTGGTATTCTGGTGCCCTACGCGGCCGCTTAGTCCATTTACCGCTTAATCCACCACTTGCTTGTGCCAAATGATACGCCACACAATACAAGGAAAACGTTAGTCGTAAATGCCACTCAAGGTTCTATCACTAAAGTTAGGTAATTAGGTAAGAGGGGTTGGACATGCAGGTGGCCTTGCTTCCCTTAAATTTCGACACTTCGTTTTACAGATAACCTTTTCCCATGGGAGAATTTCCAGAACTTGCTGCTAATACACCGCGGGCAATGTGACATATCCTTTTGCAATTGAAATGGTGCGTTCTTGAGGTAGAATGTAGCGCGCATTTTGAAATTCAATTAATACAAACCCTGTTTTTTTTTTAGAGGAAATGAATTGTTTTAACTGCGCAACAAAATTTTTTCTTCTCCAAATAGAATTTAAGAAATTAAAACCCCTGAAAAGGTGACAAAATGTCAAAGAGGTGACGTGTTAGGAGCCCTGTTGGTTCTACAATTTACTTCGGATGCAAATAGGCATATATGATATATCCATCCATATGATCCATTTTATAGTTATGACATTTTTGCTGTAAGACAAACTACAAAAGTTTTTTTTCTTTGATAACTTACTACAGAAGTCGATTTTGCGTTTTGCCATGATTATGTACATCCCCTATTTTCATTTTTAGTAAAAAAAGTCTAATTTTCAGCATATACATCTTTTAACTTGCACCTGGTATGCAATGTTTTAGAATTTCATCATTAATGTGAGAGGATGGTAAATTAAACAGTTTCGGCATTCACGGTTAATTTATTTAGATAAAAGTTTTTTCTTGAAAATTCCATTCAGCTGCATGTGGAATAATGAAGCTTGTGAAAAATAAATGTCCTCAGTGTAGTAGCCTCAGTGCAGCAAGCTCCATCGATTACAATTTTTCAAAAAACAGAAGGTCACTTTTAAGAATAAAATCGCTGTTTTCAACGAAAGTTTCACATGTATCTAAGTTGCGTAAGAACAGCATCAATTTGTAGAGTAAACAATCTTGAATCGTCTGTTATTTAAAACAAAAAATTTTAATTTTTCAAAATTACTGAGATATTATTCCAAGATCAAGTCAAATTAAAAGTTCTCTTTACTCCAACAGACATTAAGTTTTAAATCGAATCCTTGATACTTTTTTAAATTGAGATTCGGTTTTTAAATGGAAACCACGTACACATCCACATATGGAGTAGTTTTTAATAACACCCATGAAACATGAAAAACAAATGCAAATTTAATTTATTTTAATCGTTTTGCAAGGAAAATTTTTTTGAAATATATTTGAACTACAATGCATGACTGCCAGTTTTATTTTAACCTAACCCATCTTATTTTAAAGTGATTTTGTTAACTTTAAGAGTAGCATTTTAAAATAAGAAATTACACTTTAATAAATAATTTGTATATTTTATAACTATTATTTTTTTAAATTTCCCAATCTCTTGCGAAAATATAAATATTTAATTGAAAAATTATTTATTAAAAGAAAATCAAATATATGAGGTACCTCTGGTGTCAAATTTTCCAGATTTCAAATCCGTTGAAATTTTTAATGTATCTTTACGATCCTGATTTAAGAAAAAAAAAAGAACAAAACAAATCCAGTCCAAATGTTTTTATTTGTTTGACTGAGCGCTGGAAATGAAATCTGATTTCTCGAACCAAACGGAGGTCATTCTGCGCAGCGGAGTTCGTATCGGAAAAAATATAAAATTTCAATTTAAAAATTATTTATTTAAAGAAAATTATATTTTTAGGTATCGTTCAATTTGAAATTTTCCGCAGATATCAAATCCATTGAAACTTTGTTTTTTTAGTCTGCTGACAAATCATTCCTTGGAGAATCAAACGGAAGCAGAAAAAATTAATTTAGAATCTGTCACTTCTTTATGATGTTGCCAGTCAAAAAAAAAAAAAAAAAAAAAAATATTAAATGCCAACAAATTAATTTTAAAACGTTGAAGATCAAATTTTAAAATTCGGGAGCGATAGAAAAATTGCAAAACATTCGGACAACCTGTGTGCCGAATCCCGTATCATAAGTGCCGTAGATTCGTCAGGACAGTCCACACACACAAACACTTCATTTTATTTTACTTTATAATATTAGATATCTATGATTCTAATGTTTTTCTCCACACAATTGAAGTCAGGTTATGCCAATTTAAATCAGACAGAAAAAGTTCATAAAAATCAAACTTCATACTTTTTTTAAGTTCAACAATCTGAATGGAAATAACATGGAACAGGATGCATGTTATTTTAAAAAGATATTACTTACAAACTTTTTTCCCTTACAATATCGAGAAAACTTAGAATCACATATGGTACACACATAGAAAAGAATTCAAGAGGAATGAAGGGGATAAGGTAAATTCCAAGCCACAAGACTAATTTTAACCTTTTATTAATTCTTAACCTATATGTTATGTGTTTCATTTATACTTAAAAACACTTAACCCTGTTTTGAAAATCCAATTTTAAAGGTATAATGTTGCGCCTTTATACCAAAAGTCGCTTGTGGTAGCCCTGCTATTACACTATTGCTTACAAAATAGTTACTAAATCAAGCAAACTTACATAAATAGATCATAATCTTTTATTGCTGAGATGCATTCTCCTGCAGCAGGCAATCTACCTGTGATTCCTTTCCAATTTGTATACCTAGAAGATAACCACATAGAAATGAAATTCACATAAAATCTTCAAAAAAAAAATTTTCAAAGAATTAAAGCTAAGAAATCCATATCAGAATAATAGAAACACTACTCTAATTGTTTAATACATTTATCTAAAACCCAATAAGCCATGATGACCCCTTAAATTGTACGGAGAAACATTGGAACTAGGTGGCATTTGAGTGGTCGAAAAGAAACCCAACACCCTCCATGAACTTAAGAATACCTAAATTTATGCTTGGAACAAGCTATTCTTTGAAATTAATTTAATTTATGGTTTTGCCATACTACCAGGTCTGGAGGTGTTGCAACAAAATATTGTGTAGAACTCATTTAATTTTCTACTTAAAATTATGCCTGCTATTTAAGGTAATTTGATTACATTTTGTATGCAATAATGGTTACAAATGCTCATTTTGGTTTATTTTGAGAGCACCTTTGAAATAAAAATTCCTTTTTATTAAAATATTTATAAAACAGATTTACTTTTATTTTATGTTGGGATAATAGCCCTTAATGTCCTACTGTGCCATACTATTGCATAAAAAAATCTATATTGTTACATTTCTGGAACCGGTTTGAACACCTAGAAAAATCCATGAATCAGTAACCTAGAAATGTCACTCACACAATTTTTTGAACACCACTACTGTGAATAACATTTATAGGAAAACATTTTTTAATTTAAAGAGATAAAATTCCAAGTTTTATGATTAAATAGAAAAACTTATCAAATCCACTCACAATAGCCATACAAAATCAAATGAATGCAAGCTGATGAAATCAATTTAGAGGTATAGTTTGAAAAGTCCAATACTTCTAAAGAATATGGTCCAGACCATCACCAAATCAATGACTAAAATTTCGTTGACAAATGACTATAAGGATAGGTCTACCGCAGGTCAGTGTATAATCCAAAATTATTGCCATGTTGATCGACTAGTAATGGTTACCTTTGTGAATCATAACATTTGCTTTCCATTCTATGCATGTTAAGCATTTCAAATGACAACAGTGAAAGGAATTAAAATCCCAAGCCAACAATGAAATACCAATAACTTATAAAGTAAATTATAAAAAGCAGAACATCAAATTCAACCAAACAAGGATTCTCTAGTGATGTACAATTGGAAATCGGGATGTAACAATAATTATAGGTTCTCATCATAGCTGCTGAAATTTCAATTTAACACTTGTCAAAGATGAGACTCAATTTAAATAACATCAGTTGAAGGCACGTAAAAGAATTTGACGTTGATCGATTCAGCCATGAAAATCTTTATTTTTCTCAGTTACAGGTACATTGAGGTAAAAAAGCAAAACTGATGTTTCCATTCCAAGAGTGAAGGAAAATTCTGGTTTTATCTGCGAGTTCAGAAAGTTCACTTAAACAGCCTATTTTAACAAAACGGATCTTATCCGTTTCTCAAAAAGGGAAAATTCCTTTCACATCAATGTTGATCAGACATTTTATAATTTTTTTACTCTCAAAATTAGATATTGTAATTACTTGTCTAATACTTAATTTTAATCAAAACATACTTAATGTTTACATTTCATACGGATATAAACAAATAAAAAAAACTTCACTAACAAAATTAACTTTCCACCATTGAAATAATTATTACACTAATGGAATCCTTCTTGGTTCAAGTAAAAAACAGGGGTTCCAAAGTATTTCAAGTTAAATTTTGCATTAACACCAAAATAATAATTATTTCAATCTTGCAGTGTAATTTTATATTAATGAAGTTTAAAATTTACAGCATAAAAAGTCAAATTTCTATGAAGTATTCTATATATTATATGCGTGGGGCAAAAATAAAAATTTCTGAACATATAATAGACATTTTGGACACAAATGTCAGGGCTTATAACAGGTTTTAAGGTGTAGAAGAGAGACAAAAGCGATTAATCGAACAAAAAAAGTGACTAATCGAACAAAAAAGTTGCAATGTATTTTTTTTTTAAAGAGAAGAATGTGTATTTTTTAAAGTCTGTCTCTGCTTACCAGCATCATCTGAGACTTTTGCCGCCCCTTTAACCATTGCTTGAGCAAGTGCTGCTTCCTTAAAATCTTTATTTTTATCATCTTCCTTCTTGAGTCTATCATTAGTGTTGTCTGGGTCAGGCTCCTATCTGATCCACCAACACTTTCCTCTTCAAAAATTTCCTAATTTTTTTACTTTAATTTATTTTTGTTTTTGAAATTACAGTGCTTACCTTGTTGTGTCTGCAGCTTCAGCCTGCTTATGAAATGGAAATTACTCATCCCAGTAATTATTTTACAATACACTTTCATAAATTCATAATGAAAATAAGAAGTAAATTCATTTATTAGCACATCGGAGGTTTCAATAAAATAAAATTAGTGGCAAACTATTAATTTACTAAAACGATTGCAAGTTGCATACGTCAGAGTCAAATTTGACTGGATCGGAGACTGAATGAGTTTCGAAGAAAATATTTTCCTGTGAACCAAAATAAATCATAGGAATTGAACAAAAACTTTATTTTATTGAACAGATATTCAACTAGTTGCCACCATCCCAGCCTAAGTCATTCGGTGTATTGCCACATAATTTTGAACCACGGTCAGATGACGAGACATATGAGCTGGCGCCCCACTCTCCAAACTTCCACAACAACCCAACGTGAGGACCTTAGGCCACGACAGATTTAAGGTGCACCACTGCCTCTACACCATACGCCTACAAACATAATTTTAATAAAACAAAATTAATTTGAAAATAGTCATCTAAGCTGACAATGGAAACAGACTGCACATGGCATAACAAAAGCAAAGTGAAATTCAAGCAGTCGGCCATTGAGTATTTGTCACCCGGATACAAAGAGAAAAATATTATAAAGCATAGAAAAATTACTTTCGCTTTCGGTCTGCCGCCAAATACAATGAGAGTTCGAAACTTTCAATTTTCAAATGACTTTTCCCGATTCATGAATTTTTAGTACTTAATTGTATGGACAATTTTTATTATTGTTTCTAACAATAATGCTATAATGTACTGTTAATAGTTTTACAATGCATGTTCTTAAAAACAATTTCAGAAAGTTAAACTATCAAATTAATATTTGTATATACTTTATAGTGTTTACATAACTTGTTACATATTATATACTTAATACTCCATACTAAAATTATGCATTCTTGCCTGGGTCAAGCCTCCCTTATAGAAGGAGGCTTGACCCACTTGTATATGTTTTATTCCTATTTACTAACGAAATATAATATAGTGAAAAATTCATATTTCATTGTTTATCAAACAACACATAAAAGTTTTAAATAAATAAACAAAACAATATTGAGTGAGACTTTGAAACAGTTTACACATGATACCCAATTCAGGATCATAAAAGTACTTACTTTTCAAATCGTGGCTGAAAATATTCTTGGGAATACTTTAAGTCACCATCGGGATTAAGAATGTAAAACGTGTTATTCGAATCACATCCTTTTTGAAAAACTGAATTGTCTTCTAACATAACTAACTTTGAGCTCATAAGACTAAGCGAAGGCATCCGAGATACTGGGACATCTTCAAGGAGTGGTAAGCTTTCCCAAGGAAAGGATTGAAGGTTCTTATAAAAAGAAATTGAATGAACAAAGTAAGCTTTAAGTTCACACTTCTAACAAAATTATTAGACAACAGTTTATGTACAAAAATATAAAAACAAAAATCATGATTCTTTAAAATTGCAGTTGGATTGCAAAGTTAAACAACCTTTTAGTGTGAAGTTTGTAATAGCCAGGTTCTCATAGCTATACGAGGGGTTTCATATAATCACTATATGCCATTAAAAAATAGTTTATTTTTTTATATTCTGGATATATATATCAGAATATTATAAATTGCATGCTTAACATCTTATAAGCTTAAACAAAAGTTTAAATAAAAAAACACGATTTACTTTTTAAAAAGCTGTAGAAGCACAAATAAAAAAATAAAAAAAGAAGAGCAAAATTAATTGTCTTGTTCAAGTTAACCTCAGAATAAGTTTCAGTTGCCCCAGCAACTACATTCATAGTTTAAAACCAAATCGATAAATCAATACACAACTGCTACATTTAGCACAGAATATTATCACTTTGCCAAGCCAATGAACCAAGGTGAAATGAAGACATCTAAACAGTTGTATTGTAAGGAATAGTTACACAAGCTACTTTTAACTGATGAAAATGAAGTATAATTAAAATGTACAAAAGGAAAGAAGTAAAAGATGCATGTTATGATACCTTCTTTATGGAGTGAATAAAAAATGTCACTCCAGGATGTGTTTGGCTTAAGCTCTTGTCTAAAGAGCAATCAGATGACCAATCATCACTCACTAATGAAACAAGTGACGAAGAAATTATGCACAAACAATATCACGGTTTTCAGACCGTAAAAATTTGATGATTTAATTGTAATGCAGTATTTAAAAAAAATAGATTCGATGTACCATCTGTACTCACAAAAACTTGAACATCTGACATAGATGATGTGAGTTTGCATCACAGATGAATCTAATCCAGAAATTCCAATTCATTCTGAAGCATTCACCTTTTAGACAAAGCCCTCCTATGATTCGAAGCTCAGGATGAAAGTGATGTAATTCAATTAAACTTAGAAAATCTGCACATAAGTGCCTTAAAGCAAAGAAAATTTGATGATTTAAAAATGTTTGATAGAACTCGTATCGCTCACTCCTTTCAACAACATATCTAAAAAACGTGATTTTTAAAGAGTGATTTTAAAATTTAAAAGTACATTGAAATGTATTAAATAAATATTACTTCTGCTCTCTAGCGGCTAAATATTGAGCGGTGAGATATGACAATCTCTTGCAGTGATATACTACTCTTTCATGGCATTCTGAAAACAGGCATAACTAAAAATGGCCGATTTTTGAGATAACGTTGATGAAAGGAGTGGCCGATATGTAGTATGTAATAAAACATGTTTTATCACAAACATACAAAACAATATTTTATTTACACATCTTCATAAACTTCCCGTGTTTGATTATGAGCAAAAATAATTAGCTAGAATAATTTATGTTTCACTGTCCTTAAATAAAAATCTGGAATAGAATTAAAAATTAGCACATGTCAAGATACTTTTACAAATAAAAAACCCAATAAATATTAAAAAAGTTCTTACTTTATCCAAAATAAGGATTAAAGGATGTCTTTCAGTTTCAGGAAGTACCAATGCTGATTCCCAAATAGTCTTGAAAAGTCCGGCATACACTGTATCAAAAGGATTACAATCCCATATCTGACATATAGCAGCAGAAATTTGTTCTCTTTTAAGAAAAGGTACTGAATCCAAGAAAACCTAATTTTAGACAGTTAAATTTTAAAATCATAATTTCTATTCAAGATTATTAGATTCTATTCAAGAGTATTAGAAATATTCTATTTTAAGCATTAGAAAATTTCATAACACTTAAGCAAAATATAAACATAAAAGATGCCTTAATTTATAATTTAAAAAATGTAATAAATTTTAATTTGCAGAAAATACTTTTTCTACAAATACAGAAGTAGCTGTGGTGATAAAGTCGCTTTCTTGTTCTCTATACAAACACTAAAATATAAATGTGTTTTCCCATTATGAAGATGTCATGTATGTGTGTGTGTGTGTGTGTGTGTGGTTCAGGGTGGCAATAAAATCCTCAAAAAAACTAAAAATTATTTCCCTGATAGTGTTACAAAAATTTCCCCGATGTTACAATTCCTTCAAGAAATGTTGTGATCCCTAATTGGTATCGATATGCAGTATCCACACGACAATATTTTTTTAATATTTCGGGTCAGATGGGGTAAAAGGATCCTTTTCCATAAATATTTTGTATTTTTTCTCTTCAGATGTTTTAATTGTTATTGTTATTGTAAGGGTTGGAACCCTTAATGGAACTTTTACAATAGCAATTGAAAAAACTGGAGAAAAAATACAAATATTTTGATCATAAACTTTTTGCATCTGACCCTACATTATCCTATCCATACATCAAAATCAAATGCAAATATACATTAAAAAATTGGTACAGCTTCAGTCTACATTAATAGTTGTGGCAACAGTCATGACGTGATTTTTTTGCACACTGCTAGTAGCGAGTTATGGCAGTTTAAGACACAACTCATATGTATTATGGTTTTATGACAACCCAGGCAAGCGGAAAGTTTAAATTTTCAATTTGAATATTCTCGGTAATGGTAATTTTAGTTAACGTTGTACTAGAGCAACACAACAGGCTATTGACAGCGTTCTGGGATCAGTCCCATATGGGAAAGATTCGAGGACAACACCTCGTAATTTTGAACCTCGGTCAGATGACGAAGCAACACCTGAGCTGGCACCCCACTCTCCAAACTTCCACGCCAACCCAACGTGAGGACTTTTGGCCACGACAGATTTAAGGTGCACCAGCCGCCTCTACACCATACGCTTATAAACATCCATGCCCGGACCCAGATTCGAACCAGGAACCTTCCGATCTAGAGGCTAACACCTTAACCACTATACCAGTTGGTCGGCTGAATATTCTAGGAAAATCTGTTAAACTGCCGTTTGTTCTCATTGATTAATTTAAAATAATTATTTCATTGGCGACTTTAGAAGGCGCCAAAAAAGCGCTAAGGCTGTTACCACCAACCAAAATATAATTGCAAGCAAAAACTATTAATTTAATGTACAAAAAAGATCATCAGTTACACAAATTTCAAACTGTATACCACAAGTTGCAAGTGCTGATTAATTTATTAGATATTCAACTAGTTACCACTGTCCCAGCCTAAGCCATTCGGTGTATCGCCACATAATTTTGAAACAGTCAGATGACGAGGCAACATCTGAGCTGGCACCCTACTCTACAAACTTACACACCAACCCAACGTGAGCACTTTCGGCCATGACAGATTTAAGGTGCAACAGCCGCTTCTATACCATATGGTTACAAATATCCATGCAATGACCCGAATTCAAACCAGGAACCTTCTGATCTAGAGGTTCGCCATATATCAGACATAACAAATTTCCTCTTTAAACATCAGTTCAAGAATATCCAAACTTTTCATGGAGAAAAGTGTCAAAATTAACTGAAAATGCTTTGTGCAATGTATGGATGGGATACCTCTATTATAAAAGGAAGTGTTTCTTTGTTTTATGCCTGCAAAGTCCTGACGAATCTATGTCACTTACAGTAATGGGATTTAGCACAAAGATAGATCAAATTTTTTGGTTGTGGAGAATTAAAATTCAGTCTAGAACAATTTAAAATGAATTTAATTATTATTCTTTTCTTTGGAAATGCAACGGCATAAAAGATCGCAGATTCTAAAATTTTTTTACAGTGCTTACGTTTGAATTTGCAGAAGAACAATTTGTCAGCAGACTAAAAAAACAAATACAAATTTTTAACTGGACTTTTGTAGTTCTTTTTTTCTATATCCTAGACCGTTAAAGATAGAGTAGAAATTTCAATGGATTTGAAATCTGCAGAAATTTTCACATTAGATCCACTTTTAAAAATATAATTTCTTTAAATAAATAATTTTCAAATTGAAATTTTTATATTTTTTCCAATATCGCTCTGCTCAGAATGAGATTTGTTTGATTCGAGATTCCAGAAATCACATATTTCCGTTCATGAAAACAAATAAAAAAACATTTTGACTGGCATTGTTTAATTCTTTTTTGTGAAAACAGGATCGTTAAAGATAGATTGAAAATGTTAATAAATTTGAAATCTCCGGAAAATTTTACACCAAATCAATACCTTGCATTTTATTTTATTAAAAAAAAATTTCAACTAAATATTTATAGTTTCGTAAGAGATTGTATCGTCACGCTGATTGGATGTCTTCACAATAGAAATTTGGCCGAATTTGACAATGATGAGGCCGTTACGGCGTTGCCCATGGTGTTGGTTTTCGAAGCAAACTAACACCACTTGCAACCCAATGATGGCTGTTATCCAATACGCTAAGATTTCGTAGCAACCATCGGGAGTTAGCGAGCAGTGGTCACACCTGACCCCATGAAAAGAATCGTCACAGGCAACGCCGTGCTGGCCACGCAGTGGCTAGTATAGGTATAAATCTCAGCCTCTGATAAATAGATTTGAGACACTTGTGAGCAAAAGAGACATATTTGTTGGTCAGTTGTCATGTCAAAAGACACCTACTCCTAGGAGCCTGAACCTTTGTCTCGCTCAAATGGGAAGTCTACAAATCACGTGAGAAACCCAAATAAGTTGTTTAAAAATAACTACACCAAGCATGCCTTAGGAGTTCAGCCACCTTGAAACCCTATAAGTTCTAATATTTCTTTAATAAATATTTTTTAGTTTTTAATATTTCTTTATGGTGATAAACATAACCAAAATAGAGTGCTGAAATACTTATGTAGGAACCAAGTTGTGTTTTACATAGGTCTCCAAAAGAATATCT
Organism: Metellina segmentata; assembly: GCA_947359465.1. NCBI lineage: Eukaryota > Metazoa > Arthropoda > Arachnida > Araneae > Tetragnathidae > Metellina > Metellina segmentata. The sequence goes on along the minus strand of OX375873.1, from coordinate 67,151,902 downwards.
CCAAGTTGGTGCCACTAGTTATTTTTCAGGTAAAAATATCATTCTTGGGATGTTACTCAGTAGAACAAATTTCTATACTTATTTGTACCATGTATTTTGTCTCAGGCTATTTCATTTTTATTATTTAAAAACTCATTATTATTAAATCTATAATTACTAAACTTTAATGAAGAAAAAAATTTAAAAGATTAAATTACTATTTTTTTAATTAAAAAAACTTGATTTAATTGGCACACATTGGTTGTGTTAATGGGAGAATCACTTAATTTATTGTTTCAGTGGATTAACTAAAGCTAATGAATACTGTTATTAATGATGGAAAGTGAAAGAAATCATTTTAAATTAAATTGAAATAAATATTTGAAATCTTATCTAAAATTGTTTATAATCTAATGAATCTGATCAGCAGTTCTGATAACGTATTGTACTTAGATAAGACTGTCTTACTTGTAGAAGGTTCATGTCTAGTGGTTTTGCCAATTTTGATAGAGTATCAGCAATCTTAGTTAGTTTTTGCTTTCGTTGTTTGCTTATTGGAATGCTAAGAAGAAGGCCTTTCCAACAACCAAGCCACATTTCTTCCATATTCTTGGTAAGTGTCTGTTCAAAACAAAATACATAAATCAGTCAGTAAAAATTCATTTTAGGAATGCACTATGGATCAATTACAAATAGGTACTTTTTCTTACTCGTAGACGTGAATCTAAAGTGATTCGAGTTTTCCACCACATCCTTGTATCGTTATGATCCTTTTTCATAGTCACAGAACTTTCTGTCATTAGAGTATCAAATTCAGAAAATACACATGAATTAAACTGGAAAAAGTATTTCAAAAATTAGACATGGATTTAAATATATATTTGGTAATAGATTGTACTTAATACCATGGGAAAAGTTATATACTTAGCTATTATTGTCACATTTCATTTGAACTCATTTTATTATATGAGAACAGTTGAATTCAAATAATCAATAAAAACTTTATTTACAACAGTACAGATAGCACACATGAAATAAGAGATCACATTTTCTAAACACAATTTATTCTACAGGTTTCCAACTCATCAAGCAAAAGAAAAATTAGGGCCTTTTAATGGTATATTTCACATAGATTAACCCATGAGTGCACATGTAAAGAAATTTTTACAAATGATAGGTTTGAGTCTTATGGACAAATAATAAAATGATTACTTAGTTTTATAATCCTCAATTTTATTAAGCTAACCTAAAACTGGCTATCAGTTTTTAATGACACTTAACCTTCTGTGTGGTTTTCTAATGCAGGTGAAATGAAACACAGAGCCCTTAAAAAACTAATCAAAACATAAGGCCTTCATCAGGTTCAAATATCTCAGGTGGATATTGGAACTTTAGTAATTCGATCAATGACTAGTGTTAAGAAAAGTTAATAAAACAAAGATTTAAAATTCAAAACATTTACTTCAAATTTAAAAGCAAGGAAATTACGATTATTACCCTTTGATTTGAAGTGCTATCAACACACATGGTAAGAGGCTTTGAGTCTTGTTGATATCTACTTATGAGTAGTTTAGGTGCAGAAAACTTTTTATGTGAATTATTTTCTTTATCAGAAAGAGCACAGATTTGAACAACCGTAAAATCTGGAAAAGAAAAGCAAAAAAATAGCATCTCTCTCTTTTAGAACAAAATATTTATTAAAACTAGTAAAAATGTCTGGATTCATAAACACAAATGCAGGGTAAAAAATTTACAAGGGTAAAATTTATTTTAACTTTAGAATAACTCACGGTACCGTTGTCGTCGTGTAATATTTATCTGTGGTATATTATTACATATATATTTTTCATATTTGTACCACTTTGAAAAAGAAATTAGAGAAGTAAGAACATAAACATAATCAATACAACTAGTATTTAAAATTCACACACAAACACTTTAATTATACTTAATAAGAAAACATAGGTTGATGAAAATATAAATAAAACAAATAAAATTACCTTCATCATGCTCTTGGTTGGGGAGCGAACCGATTTTTGGTGAGTAACCTGAACCTCTTTTTTCTGTTGCTTAGAAATAGCTTAGATTGGAGGTTACGGGCGCTTGCAGCACCCCTCATCTCTCTACGTGGCACACTCTTTGGGAACCCCTGAGCTAACTGACAAATGCCTCAAAAACTTTACTTCCCACTTGTGTTTTTTTAGCTAATAAAATCAGTAGCCCCTTTAGTTTATAATTTTGAATCAAACTGTTGCATACTTCATTTAAGTGTTTATATTATGAGTGCTGTTAATCAGAACTGGCGATTGCAATCTTTTATAATATGCAATAATTGACCCAGCTCCCACTGAGCTTGGTGTAGCCATTGGTACTGAAATCCCAATGAGTGCAGAAAAATTGAAGCATTTGACCACTTCTGTGATTTTTCTATTGTGTATTTACTTATAAAAATTTAAGATTAGTTGTGATTAAAAAAAAAAAATCATTTGATTAAAATCATGATTTTAATCGTCGATTTAAATCTTGACACCCTGGTCAACATAATTAAGATTCCTATATTTCTTACAAACATTTTTGCACAGCTTGTCATGCTTAGGACCTTGTGCCATAAAATACACCTTCCTTACAAGATTTCATTTGTGATTAAATGAAATTCGAACCAAGATTTTAGTGTTCTCTTCCCTACATCATTCATATTAATCACAATTTCCTTAAAAATAGGCTTATTATTTATTAAACTATGATCAAGAAACAAACATTATAAGTGACTTTAAAATGCTTTTCTGTTTTTGCTGTAGAACATTAAAACTTTAAACAAATATACTTAGTAAATTTCAATTGTGTTAGTTATGAAGGTAGTACTGCCTGGCTTGGTAATTTTAGATTGATGGCTACTATGACACATAATCCAAAAGTAAGAGCATTTCATCATCATATGATTGAGGTATCACACTATAAAGTATCATTTACATAGCAGAATAGGAATTTACACAAATTAACAATGAATCCTCTCAAATTCAGGCAATAAAAGATAAAACATCAGTTTTCTTAAACAATATCAGATGATACAGTTTTCGCCTTTTCAGCCTTAGAAACCTAATGTAGGCCATTGGATTTTTCCATAATACATTCTAAAATGTGTTACTCTGTGGTAAATGTCTACAAGTGATATCCAATCAGTAGGTTAATTTAAGCAAGAGCCGATTAAATAAAACTTTGAATTTCTTCTATGTATAATGCATAATATCAACTTTAATAACACATTGATAAAAGCAATTAGAAACACATTGAAAAAAATAAGTAGACACCAAAAATAAAAATGGTACAGCTTCAGTCTATGTTTATAGCAGTGGCAACGGACTTTGCGCTTTTTTGCCGCACTTCTGGTAGTGAGTAATGACAGGTTTAGGTAACCCATATGCATAACGGTTATTGCGGATTTTAATACAACCAGGGCAAGTGGAAAGTTTAGAAATTTAATTTAGAATATTCCAGAAAGTTCTTTCAGATTCCGTTAAACTGTCGTTTGATTTCATTGGTTCATTTGCAATATTTCTTTCCTTGGCGACTTAAGTGTGCCAAGGGCAAGCCGTTGCCACCGCTATAAACACATACTGAAGCTGTACCCCTGTGGTTAAAAAAAAAAAAAAAAAAAAAAAAAAAAAACTTAATTCAGTTTAAATTTACAACCTATTTTTGAATATAAAATACATTTTTTAATCTCTAATATATATATTTTTTCGTAAATATTCTTATTTTTTAATTAAATCAACCTTAAATCAAATAAAACTTAATATTAATAATTCGTACTATCCAAGAAACTGTTTAACTTATTAAAACAATCAAATATTGCCCTTAAAAAAAAGCATCATTTTGAAAATTTCCGTTGCAAAAAATAGCTGCAGTCTCCGTCTGTTTAAAACAGGGTCCACTGCCTTGGCGCACTTCAAAGGCTCGAGTTGCTTTTAGTTACTCTGTAGAGGACGATCGCACTATTTTAACTCCGCTAAACCTTTAAAATTATCACGCCAAATAAAAGGTCTTTCTCAAGACTGCGTGATAACCAAAAACCCATCATGGAAAACGACCTCCCCGTCGAAATGTCGGAGAAATCAAAATCAATTCCCGAGGAATTAAAAAAACCTTACTCCAGCCGAACTCAGCACTCTTACCTCCTGAATTCAGACAAAAATCAAGCAAACGAAAGCCGGCCTGAAACTCCTGGAACCTGCCCTTGAAATATACAAACTCGATGATGACAACAAAAGATATGCCTTTGTCAGCACCATGATCAACAAGGAAAACGCTCAACTGGCCGTTCTTGAAGGTCAGTGGCATGTCATTTGTGCTTTCTCTAATTCACCCTCCCAAGATCAAACCTCCACTAAAAGAGTAAGATCAGAGGACAATACCAGCCCTCAAAAGAAAAATGCGATATTAGATGCTTCGGGATTTCAATCTCCGCCCAAAAAACATACTGCCACTCGCAATATCCTTGCCCCTCTGCCAAACCCAATCACTACAAGCAATAAATTCGAAAGTCTATTAGAAGACATAAACACCTCACCCACAAAAATTTAACCCATAATGATTAAACTGATTGAGGGTATCCCCGATTTACTTGGAACTCTAAAAGGAACATTCGGAAACACCATTAAGAGCAAGCTTGCCGGTGAATACGTCAAGATCACCACCCAAACCCCTGAACAACACAGGGGAGTCACCGCCTTCCTTAAACTAAGAAAGATAGAGGGTTTCATTATAACCCCATCCTATGAAAAACCTGTCAAAGTGGTAATCAAGGGCCTTCCCAAGGAAACCGAAGTTGTGGACATCAGAAATGAGCTAGTTAATCACGAATTTCATGTGCGTTAAGTAGCTCAACTGACAAAATCACGCACAAAAAATCCTCTCCCCATATTCATAGTGGAACTTGAGAAATCTCCCACCACTCATGAAATTTACAATATACAAGAAATCCAACACCTTAATGTCAATATTGAACCATACCAAAGAACATCTGTCCTTGGACAGTGTTATAATTGTAACAATTTTGGACACAGCTCCAAAAATTGCCTCATGAAAACCCGTTGCCTGAGATGCGGAGACAAGCATCGCACAGCCGATTGTGAAATGGAAAAATCTGACAACCCCACTTGCATCAACTGTCAGCAAGAAGGCCATGTAGCCTCTTGGAAAGGATGCCCTAAATTCCTAACCCGTAAACCAATCTATCAAGAAATTACCTGCAAAACTATCCCCAAAACTCATTCAAAACAAACGTCACGGAAAACTTCTCGTACGCCCAGGCTGCCAATCCTAATCCCCGCCCCGCTCTTCTTCACAATCCTCCAACACGACTGCTCAACGAAAATGTCGACCACTCGGGTATAAAGTCAGATCCCGCCCCGACCGCTCTCAAAGAGATCCTAGACCTGGTCAAAGAGGTATCCAAGTTGATCACCCTACAGGAGGCATCAAAGGACTAATTTCAAAAATCAGACAAGCCAAAACCACAGAGGACAAATTATGTGCCATCATTGATTGTATTGCGGCAGCACTCTAAACCCCCAATTTCACTATGGCTGGCACACCCCAAAACTTCTGCATCATATTCTGGAACGCAAACGGCGTCACCAATAGAATACAAGAGATACGTGATTTCATTAACACCAACAATCCGGACGTGCTCTGTCTCCAAGAGACGCACCTAAGACCCAATACTCCGATAAACATTGCTAATTACAACACATACAGAACAGATAGAATATCCACACTCACTACCCACACCTCTGGAGGAACAGCAGTGTTCGTCAAAAGATCCATCCCGCATCATCTCATCCCTCAACAAACCCACAATAATTGTCACCCCAAAGCATTAACATTCGCAATTAATCCCTAACGATTTCGGCAAGCCAAGAGCTATTTAAACCACACTCCTCGATGTAGGCGGCACTTGTTGTTTCAAACAAGGCTGCACCATGTTGAACGAGCTCCTGACATCTTCCTAACACCCACCCCATTCTTCCCCTAACCTGCAAGCACCATCTGTCATACCACTTATCCATCAATACTGGAGATGAAGGCCCCTACGGCCATGGGCTCCGAGATATTCAACTACTACTGGCGCACTTCAAAGTCGCCAAAGAAAGAAGTTATAACGGATTTTGAAAGTACTTTCTAGAATATTCAAAATGAAAATTTAAACTTTCCGCTTGCCGAGGTTGCCATAAAAGACAAAATAACCGATCATCTTATTTTCTAGTTGAAAGAAAAATCACATTAAAAGCTGATCAACTTAAAATATTTCAATACCTTTTCAGCCGCATCATGACGTTTCACGGCCGCTCGATAACAGCTCCGCTTTTTTAGGAAACCGTAGCTTTAGCTACGAAATATACAACAACGTACGCAAACTAGTTCAAAATCCAATCCAAGGTTTGCCATTAAGGTTAATCCATCCAAGGTTTGATAAAAAGCTTCTCACAAAGGATTCTTTTCAAAAAGGAATTTACAAGACTTATCAGCATGCAAATTTATGAGTGCAACGTTGGCGATATGTCTCATTTGGCGCATTTTAAGTTTATAGAAGACACAAAAGGGCTAATGTCGGAATTTTTTCGTAAAAAAATGATAAAAATCGGTCATTTTCTCGAAAATTTACGAAAGGTCGGCAGAATCTCGCCTGCTGCATCAAGGCTACAGAAGTCGGAAGAATCTCATCCCTGAAGTAAGGAAATATTCACACTTTCCTTATTATTTTTTTCCATTTATTCTTTGGCTGTAATTCTATGATATAATTTAATTCTAAAGAAAAAATTGTAGAAAAAGAGCAAATTCTCAAAAGAAAAAAAGCGGAAATTCTTGAAAGAAAAAAAAGCGGAAATCCGCGTAAACGCGGAAGATTTTCACCCCTCTTCTTAACAAAAGATCAGAAGCAAAATGTCATGACAATTGTTGGGTTTGCAACTTTTTTTATACGAAGTGAACTTTTTTTCCCGCGATTTCCGAAGGGAACCATACATTATGCGGAGTTGCAGATTTTCAATGCTTTAGCGGAGAAATTCCTGAAGTTCCGGAGCACTTGGCAACTCTGCCATAATCATTTTTTTTTCACATTTTTATCATAGATAAACATGGCAGTGAAACCCTTAGATCTTAATTTTTTAAATATTTTGTCTAATATTAGCTGAGATATGATAATTTAAAAACTGGTCAATTTTACGAAATGGCGGCCATCTTGGATTCACCACACTGTCTATACAGGGCCCTAACTATAGAATTAATAGTTCAAATTTAGTAATTTTGGTTTCAAATGGAAGCCATTTATTTCAGAAGTGTACATAAAATACAAAACCAGTGGTAATTTTACATTTTAGTGGAGTTTTTTACATGAAAAGTGGAAAATTCACTTTTAAAAACATTCGACTTTAAAGGGCTATAAAATATGAACCCTCTTATTTTTCTCTTAAACTTCGTAGAAGCATTAACTAACATATATGTACTTTAATCTGAGAAAAATTCAGAGCGTGCAGCACATTAATTCATTTTCATATTGTTATTTTTACTATGTTGTTGTTTGTTATTTAATGGCGTAAGAACTGCTATAGGTCATGCTGCCCCAAATTAGGTTAATTTCATTATCTTCAGAGGGGGGGAAATCTTCTGGGGACTAATTGGACATTGGTGTTTAATATTTGTGTGCAACATTTTAACCTGAACTGCAAAAAACACTACATTTACTGATCATGAAATTCAACAGATTTATTTTGGACATTTCGTCTTCTCTTCTGAAGCCCTTGTACATTGGCTTCATCAATGCATTTAGAAAACTGTTTAATTTCCTCTTGCGTGGAGTTCCTTACATTTGGGATTTTAGGCCATTCAATTGATATTTTCATCAGGGCGTATGCGCTGGAATAAGACGACACCTCTTGGATGTTAAAATTCCATTCATAGTTGAAAATGTCCTTTCGACACATGGTGTACCAAAAGGTATCAACAGTAGATGTTTAACTACAGACGACAGTGCAAGAAACATTTCTTTTCTCTCTGCTCCTCATGCAAGCATCAGGAGACTGCTCTGTGTCTCAATGTTTCCTGGATATCTTCTGTATATTTAACACTCACTTTGTAGGTCGTCTTTGATGTTTCCCGTCCACTTAGTAATTTTTGAAAAGTCTGGTTTTTCCATTTTGTTTTGGAAATTTTTTGTAAAAGTGCGCAAGTTCCAAAATTTGATCCGAAAACCCGTTTTATGTTTTCAATAATTTTATTTCGGTTGTCATCGGCTGGTTTCAACAAGGCTTTCTTTGTAGAATCGGATTGTTCCATTTTTACATTTTAGTCCAATGCTTGTTGACATAACTTCTTAGATTTCACTTGCAATTTTTCAAAATCCAATTCCACTATGGTTTTGCATTTTGCTTAACCGAGCTAGACTTCAGCAGTTCATCAAGAACCACAAGGATGAATACTGTTGACTTCTTTCTCATTAGCAACAAAATCCTTGAAAAAAAGTTCCCTGATATTTCCATGATTTCCCTGATAGTCTCACAAAACTTTCCATGATTTAAAATTCCCATAAGAAATGTTGTAATCCGTGATTGATATCGATATACAGTATCCACACAACACTGTTTTTAAATATTTAAACTCAGAGGGTGTAAAAGGATAATTCTTCACAAATATTTTTTTTTTTTTTATTGTAGGGGTTGGAACCTTAATGGTGTTGGTTTTCGTTATTGATGCAATCCTTTTCAGCTGATTCATGCATATATATCCGCCCAAGCACCTGTTTGTTTTGTGGTGCCACTGTGTGATCTCCCTTGTTCTAGCCAATCGGAAAGCTGCTATGTGATGTCACTTGTTCTAAACCAATCAGAAAGCTGATATTGTATGTAATTGAACTTCAATGTCTTTTCTTTTTATGTTTTATATGTTTTAATAAATTAGTTTGTCTCGTGACTCCGTTGTATGATGTTCTCATTTTGTTGATCGCATAATATGTCGGATCTTCGGCGGAGAATCGGCAGTTGGCGGCAAACGCCACTCGACCTGAAGGATTCTCCTAACAAATGGAACTCTTAAATTGCAATTAAAAAAAAAATGGAGAAAAAATTCAAAATATTTTGATTACGAACATTTTAAACCTGACCCTACATTATCAAACTATTCATCAGGGTGGCAACAAAATCCTTGAAAAAAAGTTCCCTGATATTTCCATGATTTCCCTGATAGTCTCACAAAAATTTCCCTGATTTAACAATTCCCTGAAGAAACGTTGTGATCCGTAATTGGTATCAATATACATAATCCACACAACACTATTTTTAAATATTTAGGGTCAGAGGGAAAGGATCATTCTCCACAAATATTTTGTATTTTTTCTCTATAGATATTTTAATTGCTATTGTAAGGGTTGGAAACCTTAATGGAACTCTTATACTTAAAATTGTATAAACTGGAGACAAAATGCGAAATATTTTTAATTATGAACTTTTTACACCTGATCCTACAGTGTCATACTATTTATTGAAACCAAATGCAAATATACAGAAAAAATTCTACAAAAATGTAGTTGCAGACAAAAATAATTAATTTACTACACAGAAAACATCATTTGTTACACAAATTTAAAATTGTATCCCACAAGTTAAATCGCTAGCCTCACGGCGACCAAGACGCTGTAGCCGCAAAATAAACGGCGGTTTTCATGGTGTTAAAAAATTATGACGCTATGATTCTTTATTCGAATTACAATTTCGATTAATACGATTTATTCTATTCTCAAAAGCACTCGTAATCGCGCATCTCTAAATAGGACAAACAATAATGGTAGCCGCTTAAATTGTCAAAATTTCCCTGATTTATGTAAAATTTAGAAATTTTCCCTGAGATTTCCCTGATTTTTCCAGAAATAAAAAGTTCCCTGAGAATTCCCTGATTTCCCGGTTTTCCAGGTTCTGTTACCACCCTGTTCATTAAAACCAAATGCAAATATACATAAAAAAATTCTACAAAAATGTAATTGCAAACAAAAATAACTAACTTAATACACAAAAAACATCATAAGTTACACAAATTTCAAATTGTATACCACCAGTTGTATCGCTAGCCTCACGGCGACAAGACACTGCAGCTGCGCAAAAAACGGCGTCGGTTTTCTCGGTGTTTAAAAATTACGACGCCACGGTTCTTTATTTGAATTACAATTTCGCCGAATACGATTTATTAGATTCTTAAAAGTACTCGTAATAGTGCATCTCTAAATAGGACAAACGATAATGATAACCGTTTAAGCTGTCAAAATTTCCCTGATTTTTTGTAAAATTTGGAAATTTTTCCTGAATTAAAAAGTTCCCCGAGAATTCCCCGATTCTGTTACCACCCTGTCACTACTTATGGTGACAACAGATGACTAACATATCTACCTTGTAAAGGCTCTCCTTTTACAGGGCTGCTAGATGATAGAATTCAAAAGCTGAAAACACACCTATTTCAGAGAAAAAGAGCACAAAAAACTATTCAGCTTTTTTTCAATGCCAAATAGTGCTATGTACAACTATATTTAGTGATTTCTAACTAACTCAAGTGATTTTGGATAACTTATGGCTGATTTTCATTGGAATTTCCTGTTTTATTCTGAAAAATTAATTGTGCCTTGCAAGATGCCAGTCATAATGATCTTTTTCCTATTTCAACAATTCAAAGGGACAACAATTCAGATTTCATTAAGGGGGGGGGGGGTATATAATAAAATCTGAGGGGTGTGTATAAATCCCTGCTGCAATCCACTGAATAAATCTGTGTTTAAAAAATCTGTGAATAGAAAAAACTAGTTCAGACAAATCTTTCCCCAAGCGCTTTTAGACCTATAAGAAAAGTATATGTATTGTGTGAATATTTACACGTCCCAATGTTAATTAGTTCTTTTTTGAGGGTAGAAAGTAATGAGTCTTTAATCTTTAAAAACTGACTTGTTGACATTGGGCCCATCTGAGCAGTTGAGATTGTGGAAGGGATAACTCACTGAGAACTTGCAAAATCTTGTCATATAAAATATCTGCTGTTCCAGATTCTATATAAAATGTCTTTAACTGTTTGCAAATCAGTTTAACCTTGTCAATCTGACTAATATCTCACACCAGTTAATTGATGACAAGATTATTGTATTTGGTGATACTTGAGGCTCCAATTCATTTCGCAAACTGAAACCAATATTATAGCAGCCGGCGCCAACCGTAGTATCACATTACGAACGCCTCAAAATAAATATGAAAAACGTTTTTGGTGGAAACACAGAAGGGGGAGGGGAATTGCCCCCTTCTGGATGACACTCAAATGGTGAAGTTGCAGTGGAGGAAACTAGTCTGGAAAAGTTACAAAGCAAGGCGAAATTACGCAATATTTACTAGGCAGACAATAAATTCAGCACTGGAGAAGTTAAAAAAAATAAAGGACTTTTCACCAAGTTCAGTAATTTTCAACGACTTTCGAGGGCCCCGAGTTTGGTAAACAAAATTCAAGGGCTTTTCAAAGAATGTGGGAACTCTGCCTCAGGTCATCATTAATGGGGGCAAATAAAAATACCTTTAAAAAAATTGCCTGCAAATTTTAAAAATCTAATTTTTTGCCTCTTTTTCATGAAATAAAAATACACAAGCACAAAAAATTCCAATTTTTCAAATTTAATTTCACACATATTATTTTTTCAGAGGAAAAAACGAATTTTCTTAACTGCACACTATAAGTTGTTCTTATCCAAGTAGAATTTAAGAACTTGAATACCTGAAAATGTGACAAAATGTCAAAAAAGTGACAATAAGGGATATGTTACAAGCCCTGCATTTGCAATGACTTATCGTCTTTCATATCTACTAACTCCAATTCCCCAACTGCTTTTTCAACAAACATTATATAAAAAATTGGAAGACCTACTATCAAAGCAACTACGTACAACTTGAACACTTCTCTTACTTAGTTAATTTAACAAAAATTGTACAAAAATTCAGAAAAAAAAAATAATATTAATAAAATAAAAATAAAATGGATTTAAATTTTTTATGGGAGCTGCACTTAACTCAACAAAGAGACGAATTTGTCCACCCCTGGCATAGTACATTATTATGTATCTTTTGTTACATGAAGTTACGCTCTACACGTAAATACATATTCAAATTTTAAAATAGTTTGTCAATTTCTTTTGTTTCTTCGAGGATCGTCCTTTCTGAGTGGCAATCTTCCGTAATAACGGACTGACGGTTAACAGAACCTGACTGTTAATCGAAGTTTTACTGAACATTTAAGAAACTATAGACATGTAAAGATAGAAGTCAACAGATGTTGCATATTTTCATCAAGTGTTTATAAAAACTATATTTAGAACAATCAGTAATATAAACACTTGAAGGAAGTATGTAACACTATTGTTGTACATTTCCTTTGAGTGTTATATCATTGAGTGTTTTAAATCACTAGTAATAATATTAACTTCAAGCGGTTATACTATTAATGCGTTAAATCACAAATGTTTATAAACACTGGAAGTTGTTAATATTAACACTAGTGATTTACAACACTCAAAGAAAATAGGCAACAAACTGTACTAACCATAAGTAACAAATTTTAGTAAGCACTTTTACGTTAGTTAAAATATATTTCATTTAGAGTTGTTAAGAATCTTGTCTATCTTGCCAAAACTTATATTTATGGATGCATCTAATGATTTCAACCCACCACCATTGCAGGGCTCCTAACAGGTTCAAAGGTCTAAAAAGGTGACTAATTAAACCAAAAAGGTGACAAAAAGTGACTAATTGAGCAGAAAAAAGTGACAAAAAGTGACTAATCGAGCAACAACAAAAAAAAGTGACAAATAACACTAATGCTAAATATATTCATGTATAAAGATAGAAAATAAAAAGATCCTCCCCTATCTTTTCTTTGGAAGGATATTTTTATTTTCTTCAATAATGTACTTTTTAGTACATTATTTGAAAATATTAACAAAAAATTAAAAAAATCGTAATGATGATTTTTTTTTATTCGTTTATTTTTGACACAGATTGAAGAATTTCTTCCTTTTCTTTAAAAGATTATGTCTAATTTTTTTGTTGAAAAAGTCTGAAATTAATTTTGTCTTTTACTTCTTAAAAGAAGAATGTGCATTTTTTAAAGTCTGTCTTTGCTGACCAGCATCATCTGAGACTTTTACCGCTCCTTCAATCATTGCCTGAGCAAGTGCTGCTTCCTTAAAAAATTTATTTTTTATCGCTTTCTTGAGCCTATTATTGGCTTCTCTTAATGATTTTGAAGCACTGTCCAATATTTCACTCTCTTCCTTGTGCACAATTTTAAATTTTCGTTTGTCTTCTTCTATCAACTTTCTTTTCTTTGCCAGCTGCTTTAAATGTTTTTCTCTGCTTCCAGTCTATCTTTTTCTTTCATGTCCTTCTCTAATTTTTCTTGTGCCTTACATTTTATATCTTCTAAATAGGCATTGTAGGCTTTGTATGCAACCCTTCCCATATCCATTAGCTTTGATGTGATCGCACCAAATAAGGTTGATTGTCAAAATTTGGCAAGCTACTTTTAACCGTAATCAATTCATTGAGTGTGCATTCTGACATTGATGCTGTCTCCTGTCAAAGCTCTTCCTGAGAATGAGAAGCCACGTTCAATGTCAGCACTACCATGAGATAGTGACAGAGTAGTCTTCACTAGCTTTGACACAACTGGGTATTTAGGATCCACACCACTAATGTCTCGCAGTCTGAAGAACTGGTTCCAGTAAACATCAATAGGCTTCATTCTGTATGTCTGATGGGACATCCCATGGAATTGCTATTACAACTTCTAATACTTGTTGCACACTCTCGCCATTGAGTCTCTCAAGAGGATCAAGACAGGATAAACTTTTAAGGAGAGATGAACTGAAGGAGAACTTCTTCAAAAGATATTTAACACTGGCAATGTAATGCTTCAGAGCCTTTAGAAAAAAGAAATTAATTTCCTTCTCTTTCACATTCTGAAGCGCTCTAGAAATTTTATCTCCAATCACAATATCAGCCAGAGGCAACAGTTTCCGAGGACATATATCTTCCAATTCAGCCATTTTCAAATCTCGAATAAATTCCTCTTTCTAGATCCTACCCTAGATCCTTCCGGAGCACTTGGCAACTCTGCCATAATCATTTTTTTTTCACATTTTTATCATAGATAAACATGGCAGTGAAACCCTTAGATCTTAATTTTTTAAATATTTTGTCTAATATTAGCTGAGATATGATAATTTAAAAACTGGTCAATTTTACGAAATGGCGGCCATCTTGGATTCACCACACTGTCTATACAGGGCCCTAACTATAGAATTAATAGTTCAAATTTAGTAATTTTGGTTTCAAATGGAAGCCATTTATTTCAGAAGTGTACATAAAATACAAAACCAGTGGTAATTTTACATTTTAGTGGAGTTTTTTACATGAAAAGTGGAAAATTCACTTTTAAAAACATTCGACTTTAAAGGGCTATAAAATATGAACCCTCTTATTTTTCTCTTAAACTTCGTAGAAGCATTAACTAACATATATGTACTTTAATCTGAGAAAAATTCAGAGCGTGCAGCACATTAATTCATTTTCATATTGTTATTTTTACTATGTTGTTGTTTGTTATTTAATGGCGTAAGAACTGCTATAGGTCATGCTGCCCCAAATTAGGTTAATTTCATTATCTTCAGAGGGGGGGAAATCTTCTGGGGACTAATTGGACATTGGTGTTTAATATTTGTGTGCAACATTTTAACCTGAACTGCAAAAAACACTACATTTACTGATCATGAAATTCAACAGATTTATTTTGGACATTTCGTCTTCTCTTCTGAAGCCCTTGTACATTGGCTTCATCAATGCATTTAGAAAACTGTTTAATTTCCTCTTGCGTGGAGTTCCTTACATTTGGGATTTTAGGCCATTCAATTGATATTTTCATCAGGGCGTATGCGCTGGAATAAGACGACACCTCTTGGATGTTAAAATTCCATTCATAGTTGAAAATGTCCTTTCGACACATGGTGTACCAAAAGGTATCAACAGTAGATGTTTAACTACAGACGACAGTGCAAGAAACATTTCTTTTCTCTCTGCTCCTCATGCAAGCATCAGGAGACTGCTCTGTGTCTCAATGTTTCCTGGATATCTTCTGTATATTTAACACTCACTTTGTAGGTCGTCTTTGATGTTTCCCGTCCACTTAGTAATTTTTGAAAAGTCTGGTTTTTCCATTTTGTTTTGGAAATTTTTTGTAAAAGTGCGCAAGTTCCAAAATTTGATCCGAAAACCCGTTTTATGTTTTCAATAATTTTATTTCGGTTGTCATCGGCTGGTTTCAACAAGGCTTTCTTTGTAGAATCGGATTGTTCCATTTTTACATTTTAGTCCAATGCTTGTTGACATAACTTCTTAGATTTCACTTGCAATTTTTCAAAATCCAATTCCACTATGGTTTTGCATTTTGCTTAACCGAGCTAGACTTCAGCAGTTCATCAAGAACCACAAGGATGAATACTGTTGACTTCTTTCTCATTAGCAACAAAATCCTTGAAAAAAAGTTCCCTGATATTTCCATGATTTCCCTGATAGTCTCACAAAACTTTCCATGATTTAAAATTCCCATAAGAAATGTTGTAATCCGTGATTGATATCGATATACAGTATCCACACAACACTGTTTTTAAATATTTAAACTCAGAGGGTGTAAAAGGATAATTCTTCACAAATATTTTTTTTTTTTTTATTGTAGGGGTTGGAACCTTAATGGTGTTGGTTTTCGTTATTGATGCAATCCTTTTCAGCTGATTCATGCATATATATCCGCCCAAGCACCTGTTTGTTTTGTGGTGCCACTGTGTGATCTCCCTTGTTCTAGCCAATCGGAAAGCTGCTATGTGATGTCACTTGTTCTAAACCAATCAGAAAGCTGATATTGTATGTAATTGAACTTCAATGTCTTTTCTTTTTATGTTTTATATGTTTTAATAAATTAGTTTGTCTCGTGACTCCGTTGTATGATGTTCTCATTTTGTTGATCGCATAATATGTCGGATCTTCGGCGGAGAATCGGCAGTTGGCGGCAAACGCCACTCGACCTGAAGGATTCTCCTAACAAATGGAACTCTTAAATTGCAATTAAAAAAAAAATGGAGAAAAAATTCAAAATATTTTGATTACGAACATTTTAAACCTGACCCTACATTATCAAACTATTCATCAGGGTGGCAACAAAATCCTTGAAAAAAAGTTCCCTGATATTTCCATGATTTCCCTGATAGTCTCACAAAAATTTCCCTGATTTAACAATTCCCTGAAGAAACGTTGTGATCCGTAATTGGTATCAATATACATAATCCACACAACACTATTTTTAAATATTTAGGGTCAGAGGGAAAGGATCATTCTCCACAAATATTTTGTATTTTTTCTCTATAGATATTTTAATTGCTATTGTAAGGGTTGGAAACCTTAATGGAACTCTTATACTTAAAATTGTATAAACTGGAGACAAAATGCGAAATATTTTTAATTATGAACTTTTTACACCTGATCCTACAGTGTCATACTATTTATTGAAACCAAATGCAAATATACAGAAAAAATTCTACAAAAATGTAGTTGCAGACAAAAATAATTAATTTACTACACAGAAAACATCATTTGTTACACAAATTTAAAATTGTATCCCACAAGTTAAATCGCTAGCCTCACGGCGACCAAGACGCTGTAGCCGCAAAATAAACGGCGGTTTTCATGGTGTTAAAAAATTATGACGCTATGATTCTTTATTCGAATTACAATTTCGATTAATACGATTTATTCTATTCTCAAAAGCACTCGTAATCGCGCATCTCTAAATAGGACAAACAATAATGGTAGCCGCTTAAATTGTCAAAATTTCCCTGATTTATGTAAAATTTAGAAATTTTCCCTGAGATTTCCCTGATTTTTCCAGAAATAAAAAGTTCCCTGAGAATTCCCTGATTTCCCGGTTTTCCAGGTTCTGTTACCACCCTGTTCATTAAAACCAAATGCAAATATACATAAAAAAATTCTACAAAAATGTAATTGCAAACAAAAATAACTAACTTAATACACAAAAAACATCATAAGTTACACAAATTTCAAATTGTATACCACCAGTTGTATCGCTAGCCTCACGGCGACAAGACACTGCAGCTGCGCAAAAAACGGCGTCGGTTTTCTCGGTGTTTAAAAATTACGACGCCACGGTTCTTTATTTGAATTACAATTTCGCCGAATACGATTTATTAGATTCTTAAAAGTACTCGTAATAGTGCATCTCTAAATAGGACAAACGATAATGATAACCGTTTAAGCTGTCAAAATTTCCCTGATTTTTTGTAAAATTTGGAAATTTTTCCTGAATTAAAAAGTTCCCCGAGAATTCCCCGATTCTGTTACCACCCTGTCACTACTTATGGTGACAACAGATGACTAACATATCTACCTTGTAAAGGCTCTCCTTTTACAGGGCTGCTAGATGATAGAATTCAAAAGCTGAAAACACACCTATTTCAGAGAAAAAGAGCACAAAAAACTATTC
This sequence comes from Metellina segmentata, assembly GCA_947359465.1. Lineage (NCBI taxonomy): Eukaryota > Metazoa > Arthropoda > Arachnida > Araneae > Tetragnathidae > Metellina > Metellina segmentata. The sequence goes on along the minus strand of OX375873.1, from coordinate 67,134,304 downwards.
AGCTTTTTTTCAATGCCAAATAGTGCTATGTACAACTATATTTAGTGATTTCTAACTAACTCAAGTGATTTTGGATAACTTATGGCTGATTTTCATTGGAATTTCCTGTTTTATTCTGAAAAATTAATTGTGCCTTGCAAGATGCCAGTCATAATGATCTTTTTCCTATTTCAACAATTCAAAGGGACAACAATTCAGATTTCATTAAGGGGGGGGGGGTATATAATAAAATCTGAGGGGTGTGTATAAATCCCTGCTGCAATCCACTGAATAAATCTGTGTTTAAAAAATCTGTGAATAGAAAAAACTAGTTCAGACAAATCTTTCCCCAAGCGCTTTTAGACCTATAAGAAAAGTATATGTATTGTGTGAATATTTACACGTCCCAATGTTAATTAGTTCTTTTTTGAGGGTAGAAAGTAATGAGTCTTTAATCTTTAAAAACTGACTTGTTGACATTGGGCCCATCTGAGCAGTTGAGATTGTGGAAGGGATAACTCACTGAGAACTTGCAAAATCTTGTCATATAAAATATCTGCTGTTCCAGATTCTATATAAAATGTCTTTAACTGTTTGCAAATCAGTTTAACCTTGTCAATCTGACTAATATCTCACACCAGTTAATTGATGACAAGATTATTGTATTTGGTGATACTTGAGGCTCCAATTCATTTCGCAAACTGAAACCAATATTATAGCAGCCGGCGCCAACCGTAGTATCACATTACGAACGCCTCAAAATAAATATGAAAAACGTTTTTGGTGGAAACACAGAAGGGGGAGGGGAATTGCCCCCTTCTGGATGACACTCAAATGGTGAAGTTGCAGTGGAGGAAACTAGTCTGGAAAAGTTACAAAGCAAGGCGAAATTACGCAATATTTACTAGGCAGACAATAAATTCAGCACTGGAGAAGTTAAAAAAAATAAAGGACTTTTCACCAAGTTCAGTAATTTTCAACGACTTTCGAGGGCCCCGAGTTTGGTAAACAAAATTCAAGGGCTTTTCAAAGAATGTGGGAACTCTGCCTCAGGTCATCATTAATGGGGGCAAATAAAAATACCTTTAAAAAAATTGCCTGCAAATTTTAAAAATCTAATTTTTTGCCTCTTTTTCATGAAATAAAAATACACAAGCACAAAAAATTCCAATTTTTCAAATTTAATTTCACACATATTATTTTTTCAGAGGAAAAAACGAATTTTCTTAACTGCACACTATAAGTTGTTCTTATCCAAGTAGAATTTAAGAACTTGAATACCTGAAAATGTGACAAAATGTCAAAAAAGTGACAATAAGGGATATGTTACAAGCCCTGCATTTGCAATGACTTATCGTCTTTCATATCTACTAACTCCAATTCCCCAACTGCTTTTTCAACAAACATTATATAAAAAATTGGAAGACCTACTATCAAAGCAACTACGTACAACTTGAACACTTCTCTTACTTAGTTAATTTAACAAAAATTGTACAAAAATTCAGAAAAAAAAAATAATATTAATAAAATAAAAATAAAATGGATTTAAATTTTTTATGGGAGCTGCACTTAACTCAACAAAGAGACGAATTTGTCCACCCCTGGCATAGTACATTATTATGTATCTTTTGTTACATGAAGTTACGCTCTACACGTAAATACATATTCAAATTTTAAAATAGTTTGTCAATTTCTTTTGTTTCTTCGAGGATCGTCCTTTCTGAGTGGCAATCTTCCGTAATAACGGACTGACGGTTAACAGAACCTGACTGTTAATCGAAGTTTTACTGAACATTTAAGAAACTATAGACATGTAAAGATAGAAGTCAACAGATGTTGCATATTTTCATCAAGTGTTTATAAAAACTATATTTAGAACAATCAGTAATATAAACACTTGAAGGAAGTATGTAACACTATTGTTGTACATTTCCTTTGAGTGTTATATCATTGAGTGTTTTAAATCACTAGTAATAATATTAACTTCAAGCGGTTATACTATTAATGCGTTAAATCACAAATGTTTATAAACACTGGAAGTTGTTAATATTAACACTAGTGATTTACAACACTCAAAGAAAATAGGCAACAAACTGTACTAACCATAAGTAACAAATTTTAGTAAGCACTTTTACGTTAGTTAAAATATATTTCATTTAGAGTTGTTAAGAATCTTGTCTATCTTGCCAAAACTTATATTTATGGATGCATCTAATGATTTCAACCCACCACCATTGCAGGGCTCCTAACAGGTTCAAAGGTCTAAAAAGGTGACTAATTAAACCAAAAAGGTGACAAAAAGTGACTAATTGAGCAGAAAAAAGTGACAAAAAGTGACTAATCGAGCAACAACAAAAAAAAGTGACAAATAACACTAATGCTAAATATATTCATGTATAAAGATAGAAAATAAAAAGATCCTCCCCTATCTTTTCTTTGGAAGGATATTTTTATTTTCTTCAATAATGTACTTTTTAGTACATTATTTGAAAATATTAACAAAAAATTAAAAAAATCGTAATGATGATTTTTTTTTATTCGTTTATTTTTGACACAGATTGAAGAATTTCTTCCTTTTCTTTAAAAGATTATGTCTAATTTTTTTGTTGAAAAAGTCTGAAATTAATTTTGTCTTTTACTTCTTAAAAGAAGAATGTGCATTTTTTAAAGTCTGTCTTTGCTGACCAGCATCATCTGAGACTTTTACCGCTCCTTCAATCATTGCCTGAGCAAGTGCTGCTTCCTTAAAAAATTTATTTTTTATCGCTTTCTTGAGCCTATTATTGGCTTCTCTTAATGATTTTGAAGCACTGTCCAATATTTCACTCTCTTCCTTGTGCACAATTTTAAATTTTCGTTTGTCTTCTTCTATCAACTTTCTTTTCTTTGCCAGCTGCTTTAAATGTTTTTCTCTGCTTCCAGTCTATCTTTTTCTTTCATGTCCTTCTCTAATTTTTCTTGTGCCTTACATTTTATATCTTCTAAATAGGCATTGTAGGCTTTGTATGCAACCCTTCCCATATCCATTAGCTTTGATGTGATCGCACCAAATAAGGTTGATTGTCAAAATTTGGCAAGCTACTTTTAACCGTAATCAATTCATTGAGTGTGCATTCTGACATTGATGCTGTCTCCTGTCAAAGCTCTTCCTGAGAATGAGAAGCCACGTTCAATGTCAGCACTACCATGAGATAGTGACAGAGTAGTCTTCACTAGCTTTGACACAACTGGGTATTTAGGATCCACACCACTAATGTCTCGCAGTCTGAAGAACTGGTTCCAGTAAACATCAATAGGCTTCATTCTGTATGTCTGATGGGACATCCCATGGAATTGCTATTACAACTTCTAATACTTGTTGCACACTCTCGCCATTGAGTCTCTCAAGAGGATCAAGACAGGATAAACTTTTAAGGAGAGATGAACTGAAGGAGAACTTCTTCAAAAGATATTTAACACTGGCAATGTAATGCTTCAGAGCCTTTAGAAAAAAGAAATTAATTTCCTTCTCTTTCACATTCTGAAGCGCTCTAGAAATTTTATCTCCAATCACAATATCAGCCAGAGGCAACAGTTTCCGAGGACATATATCTTCCAATTCAGCCATTTTCAAATCTCGAATAAATTCCTCTTTCTAGATCCTACCCAAAATTGTTCTTGTCAACAATTCAAGTTGAGAATGAAGTGTTAAGTTTTAGAGGTTCCTTTTTCTGAAGAAATTTGGTCACACGATTAAATATACTTGCACTTGATCACTTGCACAAATATCACTTCAGCCTTCATAGTTTCTCTTCTAAGAAAATGAACATTTTTTTTGTAGCCTGGTCTTTGTATCATGTTTGGCTTCTTTATTGGAATGTAGTCAAGGAAATACTTTTGCACTGCAATCCAATGTTCAAGCAACCTTTCAGCAGCTGACTTTAGGCTTAGCAACCTGCTTGAACATTGCTTGATGAAATGGTGAGTGGGAAGTTTGAAGTCTTCTTGAATTTGACTGATTAAAAAATCTGTGAATAGCAAAAACTAGTTCAGACACATCTTCCCCTAACTCTTTTAGACCTTTAAGAAAAGCATTATGTATTGTCTGAATATTACATGTCCCAATGTTAATTAGTTCTTTTTTTCAGGTAGAAAGTAATGAGTTATTAATCTTTTTAAAAACTGACTTTCACTAAAACAACCTCAAGAATTTGTAATAATTACTTTCGATGATAACAGAGAATGATTTTCAATATGTTCGCAACGCTCCTTCAATATTTAACCCTCTAGATACAGAGACGGCCGAAATTTTTGCAATCTCTGGTTACAGAGGGGTTTGGAATCTTTCAGATCTCAAGCACCTGAAGAAACGGCTGAAGTCCATTAAGATTTCCATGCCCTTATTTCTGTGCCACTAAGAGAGCAGCGCGTGAATAGCCTCCGTTCATTAGATAGGAATGTCGGGTTTCTCGATGGGGAGCTTCGAGCGTGTAGAATGTGCGAGAGGTTGATGATCTATCCCCTTAAAAACTTTGCCGAAGACACCTTCAAGTGTAAATTATCATACATATTGAAGATTCCACCGTCCTTTCAGATTTTACCCTGATGTATCTATACCTTCTAGACATAATCAGACCCACAATAGAAACTGCAACACGTGATGACAAAGGTACTAAACGCATTACCTCTCCTCCTGGGTTAACATTGAGTTAATATCAGCTTGATCCGTCCGGTCTCTTGACCCTCGTCTTATTCCAGAATCCGAAAATAAAATGGGTCTATTGAGACCGCCCTCAGATATGTGTATGGAGGATGTTATCACCCTTTTAAGTGACCACTGGCATCGATCACCATTTACGAGCTGTCAGCGTCTGACCTAGAATGTTCCTCCTTTTGTTCGACCCTGTCGACCAGTGAAATCTATCTATCGCCAAATGATACGTCACACAATACTATGATAGGAAAATGTTAGTCATAAATGCCACTCAAGGTTCTATAACTCAAGTTAGGTAATTAGGTAAGATGGCCCTGCTTCCCTTAAACTTTGCCGCTTCGTTTTACTGATAGCCTTTTCCTGTGGGAAAATTTCAAGAACTTGCTGCTAATAAACCGCGGGCATTGTGAAGTATCCTTTTACAATTGAAACGGTATGCTTTTGAATCCATTCTTGAGGTGGAACGTAGCACGCATTTCGAAATTGAATTCATATGAACCCTGTTTTTTTATAGAGGAAATGAATTTGTTTTAACTGAGAACCAAAAATTTTTCTTCTTCAAATAAAATTTAAGAACTTAAAACTCCTGAAAAGGTGACAAAATGTCTAAAAGTTGCAAAAAATAAAAAGGTGACAAAAAGTGACGTGTTAGGAGCCCCGCCATTATGTTAATAGTGTTGTTAGAATGTTGAAACATGTTCACAGAAACAGAAAAGTAAATATTAGTTCCCAATTTTCAAAATATCACAAATTAAAGCAATATAGTCAAAGTATTTAATTGATAAAATCTAAGCATTGTTGCTTTTAAATAGCAACTTGATAGGTAACAAAACTTGGCATAATTCAATGGAGAAACAAGTAGAAAATACAGGGGAAAAAATTACCTTTTGGTATTGTACTAAGCAAATATTCCATTTGAGAATTCATAGAAAATTTAGTGTCCAAAGATTGGGGAGCTAAAGATCGAAATGCACCAGTGATTGTCTTTTTAGAGAACAGTAGTTTATTGAGATGAACATGGCGCAGAGTTGTCGCAAAGGTTTCACTCAACAAGAATCCAGAACTTAAAAGTTTTGTTTGGTCTTTTGAGGAATTGGCCTAAAAACAAAGTTTTAATTTAACTTGGAAAAAAATAAGAGAAATGAAATGTATAATATGATTAAGATATGATACTATATCTTACTTCATTCAGCATCAGAACTCCTAAAAGTCTGCAGATATTAACGTAAATAGGGTAGGGAGCACTATGCTGCACAAATAATCTAATATTATATAACTCAGCTATAAACTCTTTTAGATTTTCAACTGGCAAAAGAAAAAAGAATAACAATTATTCAATTTACATTCAGTTAAATATTTATATAAAACTAATAACAGAGATAATATTGGTTGTAAGAAAGGTTAAAGTTGAATAAATTGACAACTTCATGTAGTTAATAACTACATGAAGTTGAACGGGTACAAGATTTTTCAAACATAAACACGAAATGTTTATAATTACTTTGATCAAAAATTCACATTAAAAGTGCTAATTGCATAGTTACTGTGTTTCATTTAAAATAGAAGCACAATTAAATTTTTTTTTTTTTTTTTTTTTTTTATAAAATAGATTTTTGAATAAATTGAAAAATCTAGTTGTAGAATTAAGGACAATTTTTTTTCTTAAAAGGCATTAAGATATCCAATTCAACAAAGTAAATTTTGGGAATTAATTTATATCACAATTTTCTGTGAAGATAAAATCTTTAAACAAAATGGGAGGGATAATACACAACCCTAACATTAGTCCTGTGGCTTGGAAGATTTCATATTCGTGATTTGTCCAAAATGAATCATGGGAACATCAATGAATAAAAAAAAATACAAGTTTAACAGGGAAAACAGGACTGAAGATGTTTTAAACTAGTTTTCAGCTTGGGAAAATTTTGATATTTAAAGAAAATTTAAAGGGCATAAAAAATTACTATGGGTTTGATATTAATCTATAATTTATGTAAAATAAAGTCTCTATGTATCACATGTTATGAAATACTCAGCAATGATTATACAATGCAGAACAGGTTTGAGAACTTGAAAGAAATTGGAGCCTTTCAATTTCCAATTTTTGACACCATTTCCAGATACATACCAATGTTAATCTTGCATTTATGTGATTACTATTATTAGTTAAATTAAGATGAGAATGGACTAACGGAAGAACCTAATTTTCAGTCACTTTTTAAAGACAAAGAAAATATTTGAAAGCTATTACTTGAGCAAGGTCAAGGATCTCACAAAGTAAAGAGAATTATTTCCATAATTTGTATATAAATGCAAGTCTATAATGTGTTGAATATAATTGTTGTAATTAAGAAATGTTTAAAGTGCTCCTTTTTTATGATAATCATAAATATTTCTTTTGTATTACAAATAACATTTGAAAACATTTTCACAATACAAATTTAAAAATCTAACGATTTAGTAATTACCAAATACATCAATTGTGACACCTTCACTACATTACTCCAAAATAAATTCATGTTGTCAAGTCAGTGTTGATTTTGGGATCACAAAGAAAATAAGTTAAGAACTGATATAAAACTGCTGAGGATATCATGCAGAGAAAACTGCAACTTCCAGTGCAAAATAAAGCATGCATAACTGAAAATTACTCAGATGGTTAAAATCGGGGGGGGGGGAGATAAAGGGGTAGTTCAACATTTAATAGCAATCCAGTGATTTTTTTTTTTACAATGGCAATTTTACTTTTCAAACAGTGGCAAAAGAAAAGGAGGAAATAAAGCATATTCTAGGGGTAATAAATATATTTTAGTTTATGAAGCTTTTGATTACAGAAAACACCTGGAAAGATTCGACATGAAAGTTAATAACTAAAGAGCATTTATAATAGGAAATCCAAAATAAATCCAAATATGAAGTAGTTTCGTTGTATTTGGAAACTCTTAAAATTCAAACAATTAAAATATATAATTCAATTTATCAATCTTGTTGAGTATATTTAAAACTTCTTAAAATTCCCACTATACCTACTTAAATTTTTTTTTATTCAATACTTTCTAAGTTAAAACCAAATAAGACTATTTAAAATTTGTTCTGTTAAATTAGACTAACTTTTAAAACATAGCTCACACAAACAAAATAAAAAGTTAAAACTTCATACAATTTCTATGAACTTGTTAAGTATGTTTACAAAAGCAAATTAAATTACCAGGTATAGTTGTTACATTGTCTCCACTAATTTTATCAGGTTTAATATTCATGTGATTTATGTCTTCACATAGTTCATCAAAAACAGCAAATTCACTTGATTGAGAAACTACTCCCAGTGGTGCAGAAACATTTTCATTTGGTAAAAGACCTTCAGTGTTGATCCAGTTATCTTCTAAAGTTGTTCTTGAAGTAGGATTCAATCTATTTTCTGAGGTGCTTCTTGTAAACTCTATTGAAACTTTAGGTCCCAAAATAGAACTATTTACTTCAGTGCTATATTCCTCTATGTTTTCAAAACTATCCACATAAAATTCACATTTGGATTTACATTTACTGCTTTTTTTAGGTTTCAAAGATACAGATTTTGGAGAAAGAAGTTCATTTGATTTCACTGTGCTGGCACTTCTTGTTTTACGTTTAGTTAAAAGAGAAGATTCAGCTTTAACAATATTTTTCTGGGATTTCGGAGTAGCGAGGGTAGCACATTTCCACACATCAGATGCCGATTTTATATTGAGGCGAGTATTCTTGGATTTAAAAAGTTTATATGTGGCACATTTAGAAACCTTTTTTATGTTATGACTTTCTGAATCAGATACTTTTTGATGCCTTAAGATTCTTCTATTATCACTCTTTTTAGGAGTCTCTGAGAAAACTTCCTCCTCACTGCTACTGAATTCCAGAGACTTGTATGTTTGCATATCTTTTTTCATATAGGACGGTAAAACATCTTTTTTAATAGGTGCTTTACATATTACTTTTGCATCTGGACATGGAGTGATGACAATCCTGGGCAATTTCTCTTTCTTAGGAGGAGTTTTAAAATTCAATTTAGAATTTTCTGATTTTGACATTCGTGAAGAAAATGCAACACAATATTTAAAAGAAGGACAAATAAGAAATTCTACAGATGAGTTTGGCTCAACATTCATGAGACTTTGTATATCAATTACAATTGTATGGTACTTTAGCAAAGCATGCAGATGTGGGTACAGATATTTCCCATTATTTAATGACTCCAGCTTTTCAGTAGCACTTCTAAGATAACAATGAGCATTTTCAAGATCCTTTTTAGACAAGTACAAGAGAAAGAGTTTCAACAAAGCAGAAAACTCTAGGTGTACTTCAGATAATGAAGGTGTTCTACAAAAACTCTCTTTTTTTATGCCTAATTTTGCTAGCATTGACACATTAGAAATTGGGTCAGATTTTTTCAGTATTTCGCAGCTCACTAGTAATTTTTTTAATTGTTTTTCAGCTTGCGATTCCTTTTCAAGTGTAACGAGGTGTGAGCAACCAAGTGCCCAAATTTCCAAATTTATTAACCAAATTGGAAATTTGTGTATGCTATCAGTTTTTAACTGAAATTCAAATTCGAAAACCTGTTTTCTACTGTCAGACACAGGCGATGACAGTACATCCGAATTGTTAAGGAAATTTTGTTTCACATCTCTCCCAAAATTTATTTTACTTGGACTAGGAATTAGAAATTCTTCTGCAGGATCTGAAGCTTCAGAAATTTTGATTTCATTATAAACTCTGGACAGCTGCAAAGAAGCATTTTCTTTAGAATTCTCATCCATTATGTACTTCAAACCATTCAATTTTACCAAACAATCATTTGGATAATCACAGAGGATATCAATTCGTCCTAACAAAAGTAAAATTTTGGACGACCTGAAAAGTAAAAGATAGGTAGTTATTTTCTATTGATTCATAACTTATGAACAAATTTTCAAATTTAATGACAAATTAAATTTTTTTTTTTAAATGTTTAAAGCTATCAAGCTTTTGAACACTTTACAAGCTTCAGAAACCTTAAGTACACCTTTAATGTTTAAAATATGAGCAACACAAAACTTAAAATCAACCTTGAACACCTTGATTTTAAGCACATGCAATGTCATCAAAATGGAAATATAATACACACATTGAAGTGTTCTGATAAAAATTAAATACATTTCATCGTAAGGTATAGTCAGGTGGGGGGGGGGTACCTTCATAGTCTAGAATGTTTTTGAATTTAACATGTTAAAATTCAGGGAAAGGTGCGATTTTTGGCAAAATTTTAAAATGCTTTCTCTGAAATTGTTCAAGATATTTTTTCGTATTTCGTTATTTCGAAGATAATTTTTTCAGATTGAAATGATATCTTTCGTTTGGAAATATGTGTCCAAATTCTCTAGCTGTAAAACTTAAAATTTTTTTTTTTGAAATAATAATAATAATTTTAAAAAAAAAAGTTTTTTTCTTTGTCAATGCCAATTTTAAACATTTTTATTTTTTGACTGTTGGTCAGTACCAGTGTACTACATTCCCTGAAAAGGAGAACTTCCACTTTCGAGTTTAACGGGTTTTATAAACTGAAAATTTTGCCATGCATAAAACCAGTTTTCGTTACCACATATTCGCACATATTGATCTCATGAAATAAAAAGTCTTATTTGACATGGCATTTTAATTCTTAATAAAGATAAGTAAACAGACAGTTTTCACAGCATATTTGAGCTTCTAAAATATATGTGCAGCATTAAAAAAACTTTCGCCATAGATAAGGAACATCCTGGATTCCACATTGGTAGATCAAAATTTTATACACTACAACCCAAGTGGGTGGTTTCACACCCACCTATACTGGATTGCAATATTTCTTGTCACTAATGCCACACCCTCATGGAGGGATAAAGTAAGTGATTCATCTCCTGTTGGGTTGCAGACAGAGGTTTCAAGGAGACGTCACCCTTACAAGCTTCCAACTTTGCGCATTAATCTAATTTGGCCTTAAATTTAGCACGTAAATGTTTTGACAGCTTGACTGTCAGTTTAAATAAGAAAGGCTCAATTATAGTAGCTTTAAGACATCTTTATACAATTAATAATAGATAATATCAAAAGATATTTTTTGAATTTGCAATGGTATTTGTTTAAATCATTGCCTCCTAAAAATTTTCCAAAAGAAGTATCCCAGGTAGCAAATTAAATTTTCGAGGTTATGTCATTGAAAAATACCTATGAGGTGTGCCCCAGCAGTGTTATATCGACAGAATATAATAGAATTTACCGCAATAAACACTTTCCGTAAATTTAAAAGAAGCTTGTACTTCAATTACTTGAAACTTATACTTTAATATAACTATTATAGTTTCCTTAAAGTTGATTTTTCTCAAATGCTGCAATTTTGAGCAGTCACTTTTCTTGCTGGGGTGCGATATGTTGGTCAATATTGCCCAGCGTAAAAATGACCCCCTGGCAATACTGCTCAATATCGGTTTTCAACATTGATAAATATTTTTTTCTGACATTGCTCAAAGAGTTTTACGATATTGCTCGATGTAATGTATTCAAATGGCAGACAAAGTAAATTCATCATGTTTCGTTAGATGAGTTGCTTTTCCTTTCCTTGCAGGTCTTTCCCCCCCCCAGGGGTTGAAAAGGAACCTTTGATAAGAAATTCCTGTTGCATCCAGTGGATACTGCGAGCGGAAACGCCAGAGAATTGTTGGGTTACCATTCTATCAACTGCTGAAACACATTCATAACGATTGTCTTTGCAGAGCTTTTCAGAGCACTGCCTTTCTTGTGTGGTGTAAAAACGTAACTTCTAATAGAATCCGGAGTTAATTCAATAATTATTCACAAAATACTCAAATGTAGAGATTAAAATTCAAACAACAAATGCAACACTCGTGTTGAAAGATAAGTAAATATCTGTCAATGTCGCCAAGCAACAAGAATTGAGAGCGAAAAAATTGCTGGTTGTCTCTTATTTGCTGGCGCATGATTCTAAATGAAATTACTATGCCACATGTATAAAGGCAAAATATTCAACTTTTCACGCTAATTACGACAAAAAATTGGTATATATGTGTGGGGTTAACAAATTAATAACATTTCTAAGTTGCAGTGCCTCATTACACTCAAATATCGGACAAGGCGCTGGGAACTATTTGTTTTGTTTGCTCTCAGCGTGTTTCTGTACTGCCAAGAAAGCCTGCCAGTGAGTAGAGATGTTTATGCGTGTATGGTGCCAATTTCAAACTTTGTGTGGTAACTTTAAAGAACTCACTTGCAGCATGACATATTTACACCTTAGTGGGACGTGGTTATTAGTCTGATGTAGAGCAAGAGACCTGTTTGTTTCAGTAATTTGGCAAATGCTCTGGAAAGGGAGGACTCTCCTTTAGACACTTGGTCTGGAAAACATAGCAGATGACTCTTCTGAAGTTACATATGCAATATGAAAAGAAAATCAAATTATTATTCAAAAACAGCTGCAATCAGTCAGAAAATATCATTATTTTTGATGATGCGCCTAGTCACTTCAAAAATCGTTAAAACTGTTTTAAGTGACTAAATCGTTTGTGCCAATTGAGTGGGTACACAGCGCTACTGGTCATGGGAACAGGCCTTATGATGGTGTAGGCCTGCTGAAGCACCATGCTACAAAACAACCCTTCTAGTCCAAGAACAGTTGCATTTCAGAAAGCTGAGGATTTTACAAGAGTGGTTAAGTCATATACATCAACAGCCGCATCCTGTTGACTAAAGAAGTTGATGAATTCCGCCAGCAGAAAAAAAGAATGACTCAGCACATACATATTACAGCAAGAATGCATATTACAAAACAAAGAATGACTCAGCATTAATACATCAACAGCTGCATCCTATTGCCCAAAGAAGTTGATGAATTCCACCAGCAGAAAAAAGAATGGTCAAACCAAACTGCCCTGTGAAAGGAATTCAGAAGACACATGTGTGGACTCAAAGTGATGGGCGAATCTATATTGCACAAACTTTAAAGAAATAAGAAATTTCATTTGTCCAATCAAGATCTCAGAAAGGGACAGGAGAATATTCAGATTCATAACCTATAAAGTGGGATGTTTGTATGACTGTGACTGGTGGAATACAGAGGTTATAGATATCAGTTGAGTTAAATGAAATTGTCATGAACTTAATGATATCACCTGGATCAGGTGCTAGATAGATTTACAGTTGCAAGACAACACCAGTGCTCACTTCCAATTCACAATGTTTTAAAGATTGTGGGTGCCCCAGTTCCTATTCGTTCAATAGAAAGTCATCACTCACTATCAAAGGAAGAAACTGAGGCAGCTGAACAAATTTTTAGTTCATTCATTTGCTAATTTCAGTTCTAAGCAGAGTGCACATAAGTGGTATACTGTGGAACCTGTAATATGTTTTGGAACTTGCACATAAATTTTGGAAGCTTTAATGTTTTAAAAGCTGTGTCTGTTACTTATCTTTATTAAGAATTAAAATTACATGTCAAGTAAGACTAGATTTTGATTTTATAAGACCAATATGTGAGTACATGGTAACGGAAATTAGTTTAATGTGTGGCAAAATTTCCAACGGTTTATAAACCTGTTACAATTATAAGCAGAAGTTCTCCTTTTCAGGGAATGTAGTACTCTATGGCAGTGGTGCACAAACCATGGGTTGCGACCCCTTTGATTTGCAATTTCCAATACAGATCCGAACATAGAAGCAATCATGAGCTCTTTAAAACACATACCTCACATTGAATTCTTGCGACAAAGTTTTTTTAAAGTATTTTTCATTAAAAAAAAAATATTTATACCCATATGCCATTAATAAAACCATTGCTTCATAAAATTATGTTTTTTTTTTATTATTATTATTTTTTTTATAATTCAGACTACTATTAAGGCAGGAACAATCCCCAAAAGAATTCAACTTTAACTATGTATTGTCTATCCAGGGGTCATGACAAAATAGTACACAAAATGGGGGGGGGGATGAAAATAGTTTGTGCACCACTGCGCTATGGTACTGATGAACAGTAAAAACAAAAACTCAAAATTTTTGAGATTGGCATTTTTGATTTAAAAAAAAAATATAATATTCCAAACAGAGAATATCATTTGATTCAGAAAAAAATATCATTCAAAAAAAAAAAAAAAACACAACAAAATATCTTGAACTGTTTCAAAGATAGGACCTTTAGAACTTTGCCGAAAGTCGCAAGTGAGAAATGGCACCCAAGACACAGGCCAGGAATTTTTTCAAAACACAAATATGCAAGTTTCTTACTTCTTCCTAAAAATTTAAACAGGTTAAATTCAAAAACATCTGAGACCATAAAGGTAACCCCCCCCCTCCTGCCTGAATTGACATGGACTATACCGTAAAGTAATTGCAAAAAATGGGTCATAGTTACATATATATTTAGTTATATATCCTGAAAACTTTGCTGCATGGAACAAGCCTTTTCTTTATAAGCTAGTTTCTTTGGAATTGGAACAGGCCAGAGTGGGAGAGCTGACATTTCGCCTTACTATCAGTCAATTATTTTTCAGAAATTTTCTAATTACAAAAAGCAGAGGCAGTATAAAAAGGGGTTATTGTGTACAATTAGGTTGTGAAAAATATCACTAAAAAAGTATGTATTTCACTAAAATCAAATTTTTAGGATTAGAATTAATTCATTCATTGCCCATTAGAAGTGTAAACTTGTTTGACGTAAGAAATGCAAAACTGTAATTTCATTTTTGCCTTAACATTAATATACAAAGGTTAAGGAAATATACCAGGACAAAGTTTTGAACAATTAAACCAATTAAAATTATTCTTAGCCATTGCTATTGCTTCCATACTTTCATTTTAATTTTATTTTATGAACCATAACTATAATACATTTTACTGAAACAGGGAGACTACCAAATCTTGGAAACTTAATTTCATGACCTGGTACTAAAAAATTTCACGACCTTAACTTTTAAATACACACATTTTTCTAATTGCAAACATTTTTAAATATATAATTATTTGTGAATCTAATATTTATAAAATAAATTCTTTTTCGTATAATTGGCCTTTCACTGACAAATATTCAGTGCTTGTGTGCATATCTCCAAAGCTATCTACCCATTTCACTTTTAAACATATACAATAATATTTAAATAGCCATGCACTAAGTAACGGAAATGTAGATTAATACATAAAAAAAAAACCACACACACAACATTAATCTATGAATTTTTTCTATATTGTAATAAAACCAAACCCATTCTACACGCCATTACAGATCTGATCTGATCTAATCTAATGACCAATCACAAAAAAAAAAAAAAAAAAAAACTGAATATAACAGCCTATGTTGATTCCAGTTAAAAAAATTTAGCTTTTCTTCAACATTTGGATTTTTTTTTTATTCGTGATGTTTTTTTGATACTGTCTGCTTTGATGCAAGTAATAGGATTTTTTGCAACAAACTCCTACAATGCTAGTGTGATGCGATTAAATTTAATGGTACTTCCTAGCATTATTCAAGGAGACAATCAAAAGACTCCTATGACAATATGTCTAACAGTGAAAAACACTTACTAACAGTGTAAAACAAATACAAGGGATTCTTTTACACCTTTGCAGATTGCTGCAAGACCAAAACCAACATTTACTGCCCTAACATCAAGTTGATTTTTGTTTCCAGTTATCTCCAGTGAAATTAGCTGACTAGCATTTTTGATAGATTTTGTAACATCTTTTAATATGAAACAACTAGCTATACACTGCATCATTGCATAACATTCTGCATACAAAAAAGGCAAAAGTGGTTAGTCACGAAAATTTTCTTAAAAAGGTTCTACTTCTAAGGCAATTGGTTGTAAGAACATCGATTTTGAAAGCAAGTTTCTTACAAAAATCTTTGTACGACATGAAAATTACTTGAAGCAGGTGGCTTTGATTTTAATGCTTCAATATACTTTTATGGCTCTTTCAATAACTTTGCAATTTTCTATTCACCTTATGGAGCATAACTTTAGGAGGAACAAAGTTGAACAAGAATGGAACGTATAATCTGCTCTTCAAGAAGGAAAATCTTTGAACAGAAAATACAGGCAAAGTAAAAAATTATTTAAGTCTCATCCAGCTTTTTTTCAGGGCAGTCTTGAATGTTCCATGGATAATATGTAAACATGTATCAACATTAATCAATTTTTCTTCAGGGTGGCTACAAAAATTGAAGTAAAAAGTTCCCTGAGTTTTCCCTGATTTACAGAGTATTTTTTATGAAATTCTCTGAGTTTCTCCATCTGTTCGCAGAACAATTATTCGGAAATTATGATAAACTTGACACTTGGTGAACTAAAAAACTATAGACTGATAGATGAATAAAAATAAGATAAGTACAAAATATTTTTACTGTATTCCATAATAGACCAAATAATATAAAGTTATAGATAGAATATTTAATTTTACATTTTTAACTATTTTGATGTGTTTGTAAAAGCAGTCATCAGCCCCTGAATCCATCAATGGCGCCAGCGCTCGGTACATCTCTACTATTATAAAAGGAAGTGTTTGTCTGTCTGTCCTGTACGCAGTGTCCTAACGAATCGATGGCATTTACAATAGTGAAATTTAGCACACATGTGGTCCAAATTTTTTGCAATTTTTCTATTGCGCCCAAATTTTAAAATTTAATCTAAAACATTTAAAAATTAATTAATTGGAATTTAATAATTATTATTTTCCTTAGAATGGCATACGGTATAAAGAAATGACATTCTAAATTTATTTTTTCCGTTTCCCTTAGATTTTCTTAGCAACGATTTTAGCGGACGAACAAAACAAATAAAGTTTTAACTGGAGTTATGTACTTTTTTTTTCTATCTCCTAGATCGTTAAAGATAGAAGAAAAATTTTAATGGATTTCAAATCTGCGGAAAATTTTACATCAGATCAATAACTTAAAACATCCTTTTCTTTAAATAAATAATTTTTAAATTGTAACTTTTATATTTTTTCCAATACGAATTTGGCTGCCGGCGCCGTGAAGAATTCTACCTTCGTGGTTAAAAAGATCAGATTAATTCATTTTGATTTCTTGAGCAATGGATTCCAGTTTGTTCGTTCTGGTTTGAACTCGCGTTCTTCGTTGCTTTTTTCTATCTTTGTGATCGTTAAAGATAGAATAAAAATTTCAACGGATTTGAAATCTGCGGAAAATTTCACATTAGATCGATACCTAAAAATATGATTTTCTTTAAACAAATAATTTTTTAATTGTAACTTTTATATTTTTTCCAATATTCTTTTTTCTTGATGTTTACGTAAAAAATACACTCCTCATTTTCGGAATGAAAACAAAATTGGAGACATTTTGATTTTGGTTCAAAGTGGCGCCCGCATGGCTAACGGAAAAGTACCAAATGAGTGCCATTTGCAAAACGAAATTCCAACCTTTTCCCTGAGTTAAACGAAACTTCCCTGAGTTTTCCAGAAAATGATTCTTTCCTGAGAAATCCCCGATTTCCCTAAATTCCCGGTTCTGTCGCCACCCTGATCAATTTTTCTTGTTCTGAATCTTTCTTAGAATTCATTAGACTGATAATCATTCAAGAATTTATAGTTTACATTCAAGCGATCAGTTGAAAGTTGGTAGTATTTCTTTACAGATAAACAGATCTTGACAAAGCATTTTTAACTTTTGTGAAATGCTATTTGAAAACATCTTAGGAAAGGCTGGCATGTCTATCAGAAGCATGGCATATAGCTTTGTTTAAAGCCCATATGATTTGTGCTCTCAATACACTTTTGTTTGCTAGATAAGAGCTTAAATTATTTGGTTTTGAAACTACAGATGCAAGTCCATATATAGATAAATGACCCCATTCACTTGGCATGGGTTGATTCATTACAGGGGCAGGAGATTGTACTTTATATCCAATAGCGGTTTTTCACTTGAAAAAGCATAAGCTAAAAACAACACAGGAAAATATTGTTCTACATGTTTTTTCCTTTGCGCACATGCGCAACTGGTCTGCAAAAACGATGGCATTCGCGACATTGCTAGTTGACGCTCATGACGTTAAACAAGCTTCTGGTGAAATGTCAACCATTTTGATAAGTCCATTTGGTATCACAAATGTGGTTTTAAAAGAGAAAACATTTTTAAAACGGAAAAATTTGTAACAGAAAGGCTATTTTGTGACTTTTTCATGCTTTTCGTGAAAATTTTCTGAATTCGTGACATGAATTGAACTTGCACCACATACAATTTAAAGGTTGATAGTGCATTGGTCATATCCACAGAAGCAACACTCATTAACATGTTTTCATAAGTCACCAGGTAGCACTGGAACAGGATTGCAAACTTTCACAATGATGGTCTTGGCAAAGTATGGTTGTACTGCAAACCTAACAACTAATTGACACTTGGGGAAACAGAATAACAAGAAATTAATGCTTACCAATAAGTCAAAACATGAGATTCTGCTAGTTTCAATGCTTCTCTTAAAAAGCATCTGGCATAACGAGGGTCACCTACATTAAAGTACTGTTCTGAAAGTTGTAAAAACCCTTTCAATATACTTCTGAGCAGAACTGTCTTGAAAGGCATCCAATCTAGAGAAAAAAAATTTAAAATTAAGATTTAGTAAAACGCCATGATGGTTAATTTGAATCACTGTTTGTAATAGATGTTACATTCGTTTTGAAATAAGCTTGCAAAAATAGATGAATGAAGAAAAAAGAATGAAGTCAATTAAAAAAAAAGCAAGTTATATCCTTTATGAACTTATTTAATTTTTTAAAAGCCAAACAAGAAAATTAGATGCTAAATGCATACTTGCCAACCTCCAATTAATAAAATCCAGAAGATTTATTCAGCATAATAAACACGGCACAACTGTCTGAACAGATAGAAGCCAAAAAATTATGCTTCAAATAAAAATAATTTAAAGTGAAAAATGGCCAATAATGTTCAAATTAGGCTTTATGAAAGCAATACAAAACAGAAGAGTAATCACTTTACCATTATCTTCAACCATTGCATGCTAGTAAAAATAAAGGCTTTGTAAAATTTTAAAGGATTTTCAGCAGATATTAAACTTTGAAGGGCCGTTAAAAATTTAAATGAAATGTTCTCTATACAAATCTACATCATTTGACCAATCCACACCAAATTTGGTACATATCCTTTGGAACCCTGTGAGTATTATTGAAAGCTGCAATGCATTGTCAAGTAACTACATATATCATTCTACACTGAAGAGCAATTGAATTAGGGATAACTAGCATTATGCAAATCTCAGTGAATGAGCTGTGTGCAGGGCTGGAAGTGGTTTAAAAATGACATAAGCAGCTGTTTGATAAGAAAAGGAGTGCTGCTCATGGTATCAGTAATAGTCAAAAGCAGTATGAGTAAGAAGATCTAAGAGCATTTGCAGGGCTCCTATCAGGGTGACTAATTTAACCAAAAAAGTGACTAATCAAACAGAAAAAAGTGACAAATCGAGCAAAAAAAAAAAGTGACAAATAACAATATAATGCGAAATATATTCAAGTATAAAGATAGAAAATAAAAAGATACTCCCCTATCCTTTCTTTTTCTTTCTTTGAAAAAATACTTTTATTTTCTTCATTTAAAAAGCACATCATTTCTAAATATTAACATAAAAATAAAAAAATCGTAATGATGATTTTTTTTATTTTTTTATTTCTTCATTTTGACACAGCTTGAAGAATTTCTTCCTTTTCTTTGAAAGATTATCTATCATTTTTTTTGTTGAAAAAGTCTGAAATTAATTTCGTCTTTTTCTTCTCAATAGAAGAATGTGCATTTTTTAAAGTCTGTCTTTGCTGACCAGCATCATCTGAGACTTTTGCCGCTCCTTCAATCATTGCCTGAGCAAGTGCTGCTGCCTTAAAATCTTTATTTTTATTGCCTTCTTGAGCCTATCATTGGCTTCCTTTAATAATTTTGAAGCACTGTCCAATATCTCATTCTCTTCCTTACGCATAATTTTAAGTTTTCGTTTGTCTTCTTCTATCAACTTTCTTTTCTTTGTCAGCAGCTTAAATTTTTTTTTTCTCTGCTTAGTCTATCTTTTTCTTTCCTGTCCTTCTCTAATTTTTCTTGTGCCTTACGTTTTATATCTTCTAAATAGGCATTGTAGGCTTTATATGCAACCCTTCCCATATCCATTAGCTTTGATGTGATCGCACCAAATAAGGTTGATTGTCAAAATTTGGCAAGCTACTTTTAATCGTCATCAATGCATTGAGTGTGCATTCTGATATTGATGCTCTGTCTCCTGTCAAAGCTCTTCCTGAGGCTGAGAAGCCACGTTCAATGTCAGCACTACAATGAGAAAGTGACAGAGTAGCCTTCACTAGCTTTGACACAGCTGGGTATTTAGGATCCACACCACTAATGTCTCGCAGTCTAAAGAACTGGTTCCAGTAAACATCGATAAGCTTCATTCAAGATCCTTCGTACTCAATTTCTCTTTGGAGTAATTTCCACTCATCCAGTAGTATGTCTGTCGGGATATCCCGTAGCATTGCTCTTGCAACTTTTAATACTTGTCGCACACTCTCGCCACTGAGTCTCTCAAGAGGATCAAGACAGGATAAACTTTCAATGAGAGATGAACTGAAGGAGGACTTCTTCAAAAGATATTTAACACTGGCAATGTAATGCTTCTGAGCCTTTAGAAAAAAAGTAATTAATTTCCTTCTCTTTCACATTCTGAGCTTTAGAGCACAAGAGCTTTAGAAATTTTATCTCCAATCACAATATCAGCCAGAGGCAACAGTTTCCGAGGACATATATCTTCCAATTTAGCCATTTTCAAATCTCGAATAAATTCCTCTTTGTAGATCCTACCCAAAACTGTTCTTGTCAACAATTCAAGTTGAGAATGAAGGTTATGTATTAGAGGTTCCTTTTTCTGAAGAAATTTGGTCACACGATTAAATACACTTGCACTTGATCACTTGCACAAATATCACTTCAGCCTTCATAGTTTCTCTTCTAAGTAAATGAACAAGTTTTTTGTAGCCTGGTCTTTGTATCATGTTTGGCTTCTTTATTGGAATGTAGTCAAGGAAATACTTTCGCACTGCAATCCCATGTTCAAGTAACCTTTCAGCAGCTGACTTTAGGCTTGGCCACCTGCTTAAACAATGCTTGATGAAATAGTGAGTGGGAAGTTTAAAGTCTTCTTGAATTTGTTTGCATGTTGACCAACGCTTAGGCCACTGATTAAAAAATCTGTGAATAGTAAAAACTAGTTCAGACACATCTTCCCCGAACTCTTTTAGACCTTTAAGAAAAATATTATGTATTGTGTGAATATTACATGTCCTAATGTTGATTACTTCTTTTTTCTGGTAGAAAGTAATGAGTCATTAATCTTTTTAAAAACTGACTTTCACTAAAAAAACTCAAGAAATTGTAATAACCAACTTCGATGACAACAGATTGCGATTTTCAATACGTTCGCAACGCTCCTTAAATATTTAACCCTCTGGATACAGAGACGGACGAAAATTTTGCATTCTCTGGTTACGGAGGGTGTTGGAATCTTTCAGATCTCATACTCCTGAAGATATGGCTGAAGTCCATTAAAATTTCCATCCCCTCATTTTTGTGCCACAAAGAGAGGCGCATGAATAGCCTACGTTCCGTAGACAATAATGTCGGGGTTCTTGATGGGGAGCTTCGAGCATTTAAAATGTGTGAGAGGATGAAACTTTAGAGTGTAAATTATCATACATATTGAAGATTCCACCGTCCTTTCAGAGTTTACCCTAACGTATCTATACCTTCTAGACATAATCAGACCCACAATAGAAACTGCAACATGTGATGACAAAGTTACTAAACGCATTACCTTTCCTCCTGGGTTAACGTTGAGTTAATATCAGCTTGATCCGTCCGGCCTCTTGACCTCTCCATTCTCGTCTTATTCCAGAATCCAAAAATAAATTGGGTCTGTTGAGACCGCCCTCTGTGTATGGAGGATGTTATCCCCCCTTTTAAGTGACCACTGACATCGATCACCATTTACGAGCTGTCAGCGTCTGACCTCCTAGAAGGTTCCTGCTTTTGTTCGACCCTGTCGATCGGTGAAATCTATCTATCGCCAAATGATATGTCACACAATACTATGATTAAAAAATGTTAGTCGTAAATGCCACTCAAGGTTCTATCACTCAAGTTAGGTAATTAGGTAAGAGGGGTCGGACATACAGATGGCCCTGCTTCCCTTAAACTTCGCCGCTTCTTTTTACTGATAGCCTTTTGCTTTGGGAAAATTTCCAGAACTTGCTGCTAATACACCGCGGGCAACGTGAAGTATCCTTTTACAATTGGAAAGGATACATTTTTGACTCCTTTCTTGCGATGGAGCGTAGCGCGCATTTCGAAATTGAATTCGTGCAAACCCTGTTTTTTTTTTAGTAGAAATGAATTTTTTTAATTGTGCTCCAAAATTTTTTCTTCTCCAAATAGAATTTAAGTACTTAAAACCACTGAAAAGGTAACAAAAAGTGACAAAAAATAAAAAGGTGACAAAAAGTGACATGTTAGGAGCCCTGCATTTGATTGTGGGCAAATAGTTGATGCCCGACGAATGGTTCACTCTATCTTGATAGAAGTGCATACACTTGGATTTTCATGCACCACTTTGTCAAGGGTGCACCATGAATTTTTCCAGTTTTGTCCACTGTCCTGGAAGAAACTACTTTCTTCTAGAAGAAACACTACCCTGGGCTGCAACCATCGACTTCAGCGCTTCTGCTGGGCTTGTGAACACATTGGCTGGACCCTAGATAACTGGAAAAACGTTGCTAGGTCAGATGAGTCACGATTTGTAAAGAGTTCGAGTGAGGCACAGACCCCACGAAGTCATGGACCCAAGTTGTCAACAAGACACAGTGCAAGATGTTGGTGGCTTCATAATGGTGTGGTCTGTTTATACATGGCATGGACTGGGTCCTCTGGTCAAACTGAACCAATCATTGACTGGAAATAGTTATGTTTAGCTATTTGGAGACCATTTGCAGCCCTTCATGTACCCAAACAATGATCAGCATGGCAACAAAATCCTTGAATAAAAGTTCCCCGATTTTACAATTCCTTTAAGAATTGTCGTGATCCCTCATTGGTATTGATATAAGGTATCCAACGACATTTTAAAATATTTAGGATCAGATGGGGTAAAAGGATCATTTTCAACAAATATTTTGTATTTTTTCTCTTTAGATGTTTTAATTGTTATTGTAAGGGTTGGAACCCTTAATGGAACTTGTACCATAGCAATTGAAAAAACTGGAGAAAAAATACAAAATATTTTGATTATGAACTTTTTGCACCTGACCCTACATTATCCTACTATACATCATAATCAAATTCAAATATACAAAAAAAATTGGTACAGCTTTAGTCTACGTTTATAGCATTGACAACGGTCTCGACTTTTTTTCGTTTGGCACACTTCTAGTAGCTAGTTATGGCAGGTTAAGGCACCACCCTGATGATGGAATTTTGTAGGATGACAATGCGCCATGTCACTAGGCCAAAATCCTTCGGGCCTTTTTTCTCCCGCTTTGGTAGAAACTTGCCAACTTTGCTGCTGCCATATCCCATCAATGCCAAATTTTGCAGTACTGTCCTCAAGGACACATGTGTCATACGTCCCACATTGATTGTTGCTGTTATTTGACGCAGTGTTACTCATCTAAACACTGACTACTATTCTAATCACACATCGTTGCTCTCAGTCATTAAGCAGATGCGGTCAGCCACTGCATTATCCATGGTGGGAGATAATGCCTGAAATTATATATTCTCAGCACTCTTAGACACTGTGGATCGAGGAATGTTGAATTCCCTTACAATTTCCGAAATGGAAATGCACCATGATTCTAGCTCCAACTAGCATTCTGCGTTCAAATTCTGTTAATTCCCGTAATGCGGCCATAATCACATCAGAAAAGTTTTCACATGAATCACGAGTACAAATGAAAGTACTGACAATGCACTGCCCATTTATACATTTCTTATGTAATGCTACCATCTGTATAGTTCCATATTGCTATCCCATGACTTTTGGCACGTCAGTGTTATATTATGCTCAAGAAATAAATGGGACTTCATATCATACATAGGAAAATATTACACAGAACTCATAAAATAGAGTTGAAAATTACGCTTCTCTAACTTATTTTGTTCAAGCTCATAGTTGTCTCACAATTTAGATGATTTAGTTCATTTAAAAACACTTTAAATATGAATGTCATTTGTAAAAAAAGCGCATTACTTTGAAATCAGCACCCATCCCTTAAGGCCATTTTAAAGTGTTTGAAGTTTAATTAAATAATTTAAATTAGCCTTCATAATGAAAACACAATTTTAAGCTTTTGGGGTTCGTAGAGCTTTTAAAATAATGGAATATTTTTTTTTCAAATTTTGCACACTGCCAAACTATTAGACAGAACAATGTTTGGTCACTATTGTAATAATGATTTTGGAAAAAAGGTTTTTCAGGTACCCTTTAATGAGCATACATAAAAAGTTTTGCATTAAAAACCAATGCACACGAAACCAATTCTATGAAATTGAAGTATGACACCAAAACTATTAATAATCGGAGTGTCAACTGCTGTGCTTACAGCTAAGATTTTTTTAATCTAAAAACTGAGAAAATGCTCCAAAAACACTCGACTTTATAAATTAAATAAATGATGTCCTTTAAAACAAAAGCAGGCTCAAAATTTTCTACTCTTGCAAGCTAATAAAAAAGATGAATGCAATAAAACAAAAATAATTTTAAAATATAACAATATGTTGACTGTTGCTGGGTCAACTTATGCTCTTTACCAACATATGACTTGTAAGAAAAAACAAAACATGCAACTAAAATTTTTACTACTGTGCAAAAACTAATAAGCTGTTGCTTTAAAAATATCATATAGAAGAAAATATATTTAAAATAGAATTTAATGTTTTACTTTATGTAACAAACTGAAATAAACAAATCTTATAAATAAAAACAAGAAACAGATAGAAAATATAACACTTTCATTTCCACGGTGGAACAAATTTTCATAGAAAGGAAGCATAGGTACTATATAAATATATATGTCAACTGTTTACACAGTTAAGAATGAGAACTTGAGACTGAGTGGATATAGCATGCAAAAGTAGTAAAGAAAGGAGAAAATAAGAAATATTTTATGCAAATGTGAATAGAGTTCAATAATTTTCCAAACATTACACAGAAATTAACACTTTTCAAGTAATTATGGTAATTATTTTCAATCCATCTTAAATTGATTAAATTTGAGCAGAGCTGAAGGGAAAAAAATATATACATCTTTTGTAAGCATTGAATACTTCAATATCTTGAATGTAATCCCCTTCAACTTGGGGAAAGTCACAATATTTGGTACAGAAGAGAAATATAATTTTTGCAATTCAAATTTTTTTAAATTCTGCCATACCCCTTTTATAAATATAAATTTTATAAAAGTTGCAATTTATATCTTTAAATATAACGTATTGTGTTTAAAAACTATACTTGCAGACTACCTTTAAATGATTGATAATCCTACTAGAGGATTGCAAAAGTAACCCTTCTTACAACTTATTAACTAGGCTGAAATTAGTGTTGTGATTTTTAAAATGCAGTTGAACTTTTTTACTTGATCTTGCATATTGATCAGAGCAAATTTTCCAAACATAATTTCCAACTCCAAATAAAATATTAGAGGTATTTGAGAAGTAAAACAGGTGTAACTGAATTTCTTTAACAGAAAATAAAATTACAGAATTTGAAACAGATAGTGGGTATTAACATGAAAATGCCTATATCACGAGGCTTACTTTAGGGATTTTACAGTATGTGTTTAAATAAACAAGGCAGAAAAATATGAATATTCAATACAGACCATTAAAAGCATAGAACTTTT
The DNA here is from genome assembly GCA_947359465.1 of Metellina segmentata. Lineage (NCBI taxonomy): Eukaryota > Metazoa > Arthropoda > Arachnida > Araneae > Tetragnathidae > Metellina > Metellina segmentata. The sequence continues at coordinate 67,108,671 of OX375873.1, read as the reverse complement.
CTGTTTCAGCTGATTTTTTCAAAATTCCTCGAACAACTGTAACACCTTCCGTCGATGAAGAAATTGCAGTGTGAACTCGGAAATAATCCACATTTTCAGCATCTGCAAACGCAGAAGGTGGAACCAGTAAAAATTTACTTTGCAGCAATAAAGTTTCAGCTAAAACGATTTTCACTGGTTTAGAGCTTTTTTCTATTATAGGATTTCCAAGAATGTCACGGACTATTATTAAGCCTTCATCAAACTGTTAATAAAAATAAAATATAATATAATATATGAAACAGAGAATTTGAAAATGTATAGATCATAGAAACAATTGAAATTGAAAAAGCACTGTAAATTATTCAGATTTTAAAAGCATTATATTTGGCAAATTATAAAAACTAAAAGTAGAACAAATCACATCAGATTTCACTTTGAAAATGGCAATACATGAATACTTTCAGATGCAAGCAAGTCTTGCTTTAATACCAGATCTCAATATTTTATTTAAAATACATGCCACATCACTTTTGAGGGGCTCTTCTACTACATAGGAATAAAATTAATCAATACAAAATATGGAACTTGCTTTATGGTGCCATATTTTGTATTACATTAGTGTAAATATTATAAGCCTTGATTTAAAACTCATTATAATATAATGACGAATTTGAATTTTTTTTCAAAGCAGTTCAATTGGTGTAGTGTAAAATAAGTAAACATGAAAGTAAAGTGATTAGTGTTTGTAGAACACAAGAAACATAAGTGAACTTTATTCATAGAAATTTCCATTATGAAGTCAAATTGAGCTACAATAGCTTTGTTTATGCTATGAAAAATATTTGTAATCAATCACCAAGTTCAGTGATGTAAATATTGCATAATAATTTAAAAACTCCTTTTAGTTCTCAAGACTAGTTTACAGAAAACGGCACTCTTCCAAGAAAAATGATAAAGTAATTATTGAAATTAATTCATTACTTTAATATTTTGCTTTCAATTATTAGCAAGCTGAATTTACAATTAACATCAAATTCAATTTTTACAGGGTTCTGTCTTATTTCAGAAATAAAATTCCTGTCTTTTCCAGGTTTTCCAAACAAATTTTTACAAAATTCCAGGTCATACAAAAGCAATTCCAGACATTTTAAAGGTGAAAAACTAATAAATAATTTAGCCAATAATACAAACCAATTTAAGAATTATACACTGTAAAAATTAATACTCAAAGCACAAGTAATTTTGCATTAAAATTCAAATGCTTACTTATTCAAATAATTCAATATATTGGACTTCAATCAATTTGTGATTTAATGTATCATTTGCATGAAATTCTTTAATTTAAGCCAGTGGTTGAAACAAAATTCTTTACCTGTTAAATATTAGCTGTTCTTTTTTTCTTTTTCGGATGAACGATTCTATTCATAAAATAAAATTATACGAAACTGTGTACAAATCTCAATGGCTACTTTTCTCCAATGCATCTGAGATGCCATGATGAATCATTTTCCAGGTCATTGAGATGAATTTCCAGGTTTTGGATGGAAATGTGTACTTTTCTCTGATATTTAAGGACAAAATTAAATTTCCTGACAATTCCAGGTCTTCCCTGACATGTGAGAACCCCGCTTTTATATAATACTCAGTTTCTAACTTTTGGAACAAATACTAAACTTTGGTGCATAATTTCTTAATAGTCAAAATTGTTAATTCGTAAATTTTCATAACTTCTTTATACTTATAATTGTTAATTCATAACTTTTTCCTAATTTTTTTACATAGTTTATTCATACCAGGGTGGCAACAAAATACTAGAAAAAAAGTTCCCTGATATTTCCATGATTTCCCTGATAGTCTCCCAAAAATTTCCCTGATTTTCCAATTCTCTTAAGAAATGTGATCCGTGATTGGTATCAATATACAGTATCCACACAACACTATTTTAAATATTCAGGGTCAGAGAGTGTAAAAGGATCATTATCCAGAAAAAAATTTTATTTTTTCTCTACAGATATTTCAATTGTTATTGTAAGAGTTGGAAACCTTAATGAAACTCTTATAATTGCAATTGAAAAAAACTGGAGAAAAAATGCAAAATACTATGATTGTGAACTTCTTACACCTGACCCTACATTGTCACACTATTCATCGAAAATAAATGCAAATATACATAAAAAATTCTACAAAAATGTAAATGCAAAAAAAAAAAAATTTATTTAATACACAAAAAACATTATTTGTTACACAAATTTCAAATTGTATCCAACAAGTTGTATCGCTAGCCTCACGGCGACCAAGACGCTGCAGCCGGGAACAAAATGGCGGCGTCGGTTTTCGCTGCGGTAAAAAATTACGACGCTGAGGTTCTTTATTCGAATTACAATTTCGGCGAATACGATTTATTCTATTCTCAAAAGTACTCGTAATTGCGCATCTTTAAATAAGACAAACGATAATAGTAGCCGTTTAAACTGTCAAAATTTCTCTGATTTTTTGTAAAATTTGGAAATTTTCCCTGAGATTTCCATGATTTTTCCAGAAATAAAAAGTTTCCTGAGAATTCCCTGATTTCCCGGTTTTCCAGGTTCTGTTACCACCCTGCATACAGTGTCCTGTTGAGGCTCCCAATATTAAGAATTATTTTAAATTTTCAAAAATTGATACAATTTGAAAATCAAATTCCTTTTTTCATCATCTTTAATAAAAGTAAGTTTGATCTAACATAAAGTATAACCAAATTGAACAACTAATTTAAGAGACACTTGAAAAAAATAGTGACATTTTGACCCACCTTTCCGCTGAGCAAACAATAATAAGATTTAGCAAGCTGGAGATTAAACTTCAACAACAGTACTTCAAAGTCATCAGAATTACAATTCAGAAAGAAATCAAATGAATCACATTCAACTTTCTTCAGAAGCTCTTCTGCTACCTGTAAGTAACCAAATTCAACAAAAAAGTTGATCAATGAAATAGAAGCGGTGATTTCATAAGCTTTATTCCCCACAGAAGCAGCAATACTTCGGAGAAGAATCCAAGATTTCAATTCGTTGACATTCTAAAAGAGAAAACATTACTTCATTAGCTATTTAATTATATTATTCTATTTTTAATATATTTCTTCTAATTTTCTCCAAAAATATGACCGGAAGCAACTGCACATTTAGAAAACAAAATCAAGCAAAACATTCTGAATTGCATTCAGCAAGAATGCTATTGTGGCAACAGTCACAAAGCAAATTTCAGGCACGTATGCAAGCTGCTGTCATCTGACAGCTCTGCGTGAATATAAGTATAAAGGCACATGTCCTTTTATCTTACTCACCCACTCAAAAATGTAATTTCCATTTCAGATATATATTTTCTCAAGAGTCTGAATGCCAGATCATTTTAATTTTATTATTTATCATCGTTAACAGTTAGGTTTGAATAAATTGTGTTTTCCTGTTCCTGGGATGTTTTCTTTGCAGAGTTGATAACATGTTGGAATAGCTGCAAATAACCGATTGCTGCTAGCCAGCATTGACGTCCTTATGAAAGCCAGAACCACCAAAGGTGGTGACCAGTGTGTTCTACAATCTGCTGCACACATTATGGAAACTCAGTATTTTTCAAAACACCCTTCTTTGCAAGTAACGTCTAAAGCGGATTGGATCGTGGCTGCAAAAGTAAGCATTTTAATTCCTAGCATTGCTGGTTTTAAATATGTTGCCTGCTGAAGCTCCAAAGGAAATAATCAGGGTATACTCTAAAATTCCTCAATTTTGAAGAGATAGACTGGATACATGGTTCAAACTGGACTGTCAATTTAAAATTGCTTCAACATAGTTCAATTATGTTATTACTGCTCTTGATCAAACAGAAATATGCATAGTATCCGACATTTTAAAAAATCCACCAGTTGAAAGATCATACTGCTTTGAAAACTAGGTTGTTAGCTCAATATGGCAATTCAGCTGAAGCGCACTTAAAAAATTTGTCCAAAGGTTTGCAGTTAGTAGTTAAACACATACATTGCACGCCTCATCACCCAGCTGCCAACAGAATGGTTGAGTACTTTCACCTTGATATGAAGACAGTGATGAAATGTAGTGACACTGTTAACTGGACAAACTCTACAAAGTATTCTTTTCGGTTTGTGCTCCTGTCTGAAGAAAGACATGGTTACTTCTTCAGCTGAACTAAGTAGTGTATGATAACCCCTCTACGTCTCCCTAGGGATTTCTTCCACACATCTGAGGAAGTTCAGGCAAACCACCTTGTCCAGAAACTTCGAGATTCCATGTCCAAATTGAGAAGTACTTCTCCACAAAAACCATTAGAGCACTTGAAGTTTCTGGCACCAGGAGCTCGACAATTGTTCTCATGCCTTTATCCGACAAGACTGAGTTAGAAAACCCCAAGTGCAGTACAAAGGTCCCTTTCCTGTTCTTACAATGCATGAACACACAATTACACTATCCAGATTGGCAACTGGATAAGTCTGAACCAGATTGTAAACCCTTGGTTCACAACTAGGGGAGAGTGTTGTGGCAGCAATCACTAGGCAAATTTCAAGCACATCCGCACGCTGCTGTCATCTGACAGCTCTGCACGAAACCAAGTATAAAGTCACACATGCTATTATCTCTCTTACTCACCCACTCAAAAATGTAATTCCCATTTTAGATATATTTTCTCAAGTCTGAATGTCAGACCTTTTAGATTTTTTTATTTATCATTGTTACCAGTTATGTTTAATAAATTGTGTTTTCCTGTTCCTGGGATGTTTCTTTGCACAGTTGATAAAATGTTGGAATAGCAGCGAATAAATTGCTGCTAGTCACAGCATTGGAGTTGGGGTCTTTCCAAAAACCAGAGCTAGAACCACCAAAGGTGATGACCTCAAACTATCAAATTCAGAGGAATACTACATGGGATATTTGTCTCTAACAGAACTACGAAATTCTGCAATTAAATTACATTTTTTCAAGCTGTATTTCAATGTGCTCTTATAGCTAATTGTGCAGTAACTAAGAAACAATAATTTTAAACAGTAGAGTACTAAAAGTGAAAGATCAACTAAAGTGGTATAAACTGTTAAGCGAAAGTAAGCTGACATATAAATGGGTATTTCAAATTCATTACATAACTCAAAACATGCAATTTTAGTATGTGATAAAAAAGAGCAGTTTCTTTAAATTTATAAATTTAAATTTCAAGATTCAATTTATTACCTTATTATTCTTTTATTATAAAGACATTATCAAAAACAAATTTAGTTGGCTAATAAGAAATAAAAAATTACAAGCGTAAAATTGTGAACATTTTTGTTTTGCCTCAATAAATTTCAAAACTCATTTTATATTCATACTTTCAACAATGTAAATTCCCAAAGCAATGTTTCCAATGAGACGAAGAACTCATAAACAATGATACTATTTTAATAACCTTAGAAAAAGAAATATTTAAGAAATTTGAAGCATAATTTTTTTGTCTTTGCACAAAGTAGCTCCAACTTTACTGTTCAGAAAACTTGCCATGGGGCCACCGGATATTCTAATTCCTTTGCATATCTTCTTTAAATTTAAGATGTACCTTTACTACCAGTTATTTTCAAAGATATTGTTTTTAATTTATTAGCTTTAACTAATCATGTAAATTTCTACTGTTATAAAAGAAAGTGTTTGTTTGGGGCCACAAAATCCTGACGATTCTATGGCACTTACAGCAATGAGATTTGGCACACAGGTAGTCCAAATTATTTGCAATTTTTGGGTCGCTGTGAATTTTAAAATTCAATCTAGAAGATTTTAAAATGAATTTCATAGTTTTATTCTCCATCGGTTTTCAAATGCGGAAAACTTTTTCTACTCATGCGACCTGTTTATCCAGCCAGACGAAAAATCTTATAATTATAGTCACACTTTTTTTTTCTATCTCCTAGACTGTTAAATATAGAGTAAAAATTTCATATGCTATATTCTTCAAAGCCTTTTTAATAAATTGTATGCATAACTTAATATTTCCTGAAGAATAGTCAATACATGGAGGAATTTAATTTTAAAGCACTAGCAAATCTATTATTTTTGTATCAACATATTTTCAAATTTTTTACATTACTTTAGTCTTTTTTTTTTAGAGTTTCCATAAATAGCTTCTTTACCAAATCACTATTTATATACATGATGACTTGTAAAGTCCCTTTAAATTTGAAAAAGAGTCTCGTATAATCAATGAAGTAATGTGTACCTATTGTAATGTGACCATGCTGAATTTATTGAAACAGCTTACAGCGCTCCTAGCAAATTAAGGAAGTTAAAAAAATTATTCAAAAACTAAGAGATCGGCAAAAAAGCTCAAAGAAAAATTTGCACAATGCCATACTAAAAGCACAGGAAAGTTCCATGGAGTTCGTGAGGTTCTCCTAAAAACAAGGAGGAACTGTTGTTGGGGGGAACAGGACTTTCTCTAGGGGCGCTGGTGTTGCTGAAAGGTCACCCGGGTCAGGAGGAGAAAAGGGGAGAGCGGAAAGAAAGAAGGCATTCGACCCGCGGAGACGACAGAGAACAGACGATGCTGGGCTTTCTGCTGCTGTTGTATACTATTTTGTAATATAGTCTTATATAACCTAGAATGTCCAAATAGAAAGTTGGAAAAGATATCTATGAAGTGTTGCCCTCTCCACTAGACAAACGAACCACTCACACTCACCCTCACCAGAGAGATAGGAAAAGGGTGGGGTGTGATAACCTGTCGCAGACGTCAGGATCTACGGTGGAGAGGGACTCTGGATGCCGATGACCAAAGCGGTGGAAGGAGCAAGGGACATTGATCAGGTGTCGCATGATGGAAAGACATTGAGCCTAAACGGAAGGATTAACATAGGAAGAGGGATTCTTTTCGCAACCTGGAGAATTGTTTGGTGCGTACCAGGAGCGTTGGAAGAAGCGATCGACGTGGCCGGAAGCCGTGTGATGGAATAGTAGCGATACTGGACCGAGGGGAGTCCACATCGGAAGAGTGATCCTGGATTCAACTTGGTGACAACTGGGGGCAATGGAAGGAAAATGCTGGTTCGAGCGTCGTGTGATGGAAATGCAGTGATAAGGATCTGAGGAGGTTAATGTCTGATGAGTGATCCAGTGTGCAACCAGAAAGATGTCCGAGGACTGTGCGTCGCAGGCAAGGAAAGAGGGAAGTGCGTCTTCTGCAGTCAACTCATATATCTTGAAGGGTACTTGGGCAAGTCCCTTCTGAATTGATCCAGTGATTCATTAAAAAAAAGTGGGATAACACATACATGTATGAGAAGCAGTGTGGTGATGATTATTTCATATTTGTACTATGATGTGTATTTATTTTGATGGGGCTAAGGATCGTAGGATTTAATGTGTAATGAACATCAACTGAGGAATAGTTTTTAGGAGTTACTTAGGGTAAATAAAAATGTAAAATGATGCAGATGTATTCAATATAATCAGTTACTTATAGTGTTTGAATATTTAATAGTGACTAGGGGATTTATATGGAACATCAAAGTGCATGTTTGAAAAATCTTTGTGTATTTGTTTGAGTAATCTCGTGGGCAAAGAAACAGAGAGGAATGAATTAAGCAGGCAAAAGGGGGGTTGAAGGTCACAAAAAGACACAAGACGAGGTAGATGACCCGACGGACTCATCGGGAAGGAAGCAAACGGACATTCCTGGTGAAGTTGGTACAACCAAGGAGGGGGAAGTCAGAGGAGGTCGCGTGAATGGGAAAAGGCGAAGGTCTCGGAAAGGGGGTGGAAACCAGCACTTCTCTGTAACCCCAAAGCTTAGGGGGAAACATGAGAGAGATGTTTCCCATGTCGTTTGGGGACAATATGGGGGTTAGACAGCACGGGCTAGAGATGAATAGTTTAGGTCTCGGAGAGAAGAGGAAATTGGAGGTAAAGGAGTGGCTTGTCTGAAACACCAAAGTCATGCAGGGGAAAACATAAGGGGGAGATTTTACCCAAAACGTTCTTAGACACTGGGGTTAAGAGACGCGGGGTAGAGATGGATATTCTGGATCAACAAGAGATCGGTATACAGAAAAAGATTCGTCAACGAACAGTTCCCTTGACTCGCATAACAGAAAAGTTAGGAGTGGTGGTGGTAGACACGAGGGAGGGTAATTAGACCATGTGGGAGGAGTAAAGGTATAAAAAGGAATGAGAGAGGGAAGTGAGGCTTGCAACAAGGGTAGATTAGAATTGACACTGGAGTTTTGAGAGAGAGTAGGGGTGGTGCAAAAAACCCTGAAATACCCTCAATCTAATATGTGAGGGGGTTACTTTTATTGGAGGAAGAGTAAAAAGTTATACCATTTGATTAGTACCCAAGAAGGGGGGTGGAATAGGCGATTGGCATTCCTGTGGTGGCATAATCGAAAAAAGTTCTTACATCAGTTTTGGTTTTTATGAAAATTGATCGATTTACAAAAGGCGGTCCTTAGGGGCCTGGAGAACCACTGATAACGGAATAAATGAATTTTTTTTTAATGGGGATTATGTTGTATATAATTATTTTTTCAGTTTGTTTAAGTTCCGGTGTTTATGTATTTGGTCATTTTTAAGTATAGTTCATGTAAGTGAGATTTCTGTAAATGAGAATCTCGTAAGAGACTGGCAATATTTATCCTTTATTGAAATGAATATTTAAGTGCTTATCACTGATAAAATTATATTGCCAGGAAGTGTTAAGTGCTTACCACTGATGAAATTGTACTGTCGGGAAGTTGAGATTTTCTTAAAGTTGTGATGTACAGTATTTATTCTTATTACGTTAATGTCGTGAGGTACAGTAGTTATTCTGATTAAGTTAGTGTTGTGAGGTGCAATAATTATTTTTACATTATTGTTGGGATGTGTAGTATTTTTACTCTTACCTATGGTTATTATTGTGTACTGCATTTAAAGGAAGTAATAAGTAATTTGGTAAGAGTGTTTATGTTGATATTAGATTTTTGTATATATTCCTTTCCCCTAGTTCTATTTGGTGTATTGATTGGTGTTGATAATAGGGTCAGAACCTAGTTTGTAAACTCATGCATGAGAGTATTGTTGAGGCATGGTTGCCAACTAGGAACACAAACAATCATACAGACTCCGATTTGGCCTAAATCACAATTTTCACGCAACAACTAAAATACACGATTAAAACCTCTGGGCTATCTTCGAAGATTTACTATTTAATAATTTTATCCTGATAAACTTTGGGGGCAGTGGTAGCCCGGTTGGTAGTGACGGACAGCCAACCAGAGGGTTGCGAGTTCGATTTTCATTTGTGCCATGCAAAAACAGATGTGTAAAAATGGGGCTGGTGCACGTAAAATACGTCATGGCCTCAAAGTCCTCACATTGGTGTGATGTGGAATTGCGGAGTGGGTTGCCAGCTCAAGTATCACAGCGTCATCTGAACGTGGTTTCAAATTACGCAGTTTGTCCTCGGATCTGGTGCAATTGGGCATTGAACGAATTGGAAGTTAGGCCATAATTTTTTTTTCCAACATAATATGATGGGATAAGGCTAAGTTTCACCGAAAACGGAATGATGAACTGACACATCATCCATTTCTGGGCATTAAAAAAATCCCTCATGGGGAGTTTCCATCAGACAGAAGGTGCTGTGGTCCATGAATGTGTGGTGTGGTACTTGGAAGGTCGTCTAATAGGATCTGTGTTTTAAGACGGCTTACTACATGAACCGAAATACCTCCAGCAGGTACAGGATGTGTAACCTGACTTTATCGATGATATTCGTCTGGCGTTCTTGTCTTCCCGGTGGTTCCAACATGATGGCACCCTGCCTAACAAAGTGTAACAGTTTATAAACAGATTTGACCAACAGATAATTGCTTATGGTGGCTGTGTTGAATGGCCTTCATGATCACCGGATCTTACCCCACTCAATTTCTTCCTCTGGGGTTACATCAAAGATCGGGTGTATGAAGCTCCGTCAACAAGTTTGCTGGATCTGTGGTAGTGTATCGATAGCTGCGCTACTGTCACACCGCAGATGATAAGGAATATGCATGTTGGTGTGCTTGATTGAATACAAATGTGTATTGTGGCTGATGGTGATCTTTTTCAACATTCCACATATCTCTACCAATTTTACAGATAATTCCATGAAACTCTTTCCTGTTCTTTTATATAGTTCACATTTTTCTAATTGAACTTTTTGGCTAATCTCCTTTACTTTTCGAGTAATTTCCTTGTTTCAGAAGAAGCTAGGAGTGTTGTAAGCTGTCTCAATAAATTCAGCATGGTTAATTTACTATAGGTACATGTTACTTACTCGACTATGAGACGCTGTTTCAAATTTAAAGGGCTTAAAGGGACTTTACAGATCACTCTTTACATATAAATAGATGTCTGTTTTTGCTCTATACAAATCTACACTTTTTAGTCAATTCACAGCAAATTTGGTAGCTATACTTTGGAATCCTGCAGGTATGATAGAAGGCTAAAAACTGATCAAAATCACAAAAATAAATAAATAAAATTGATTGATGAAGAAAGAATATTTAATTTTGCATACTTAAAATTTGTAATGGAACACGAAAAGTTCAAACGAAAAACTCATTAATCATAAAAGAGTAATTTTGCTTACTCAGTACCAGGCATCACCAGAATTAATGCTTTTTTTATTTAGAATTTTTTGTTTGTGAATTTGAGTTGACAGCAAGATGTTGCAGACATATTTGAGAATTTTTAAGTATTGTAAATATATGTTCTTTTTGTAAATAAATCATTATTGTCTTTATCAATATTTTTCTAAAGTCTTCTGTCGAATTGTTCTATTTCAGAATATATCGAATATACAAAGTGCAAGAATGCCACAGGTGAAAATTATTTGGAAAACTAAGTGCAAGATATCTGAAAAATCGCCTTTTTTACTGAAAATGAACATACAGGGATATTTGTAATCACTTTGAAACTCAAAATTGACTTCTGTAATAGTCACCTTAGAAAAAAATCTATTGTAGTTTCTCTTACAGCAGAAGTGCAATTAATAGGAAATGGATTATATGGATGGATATATTGTATACACATATTTGCATCCGAAGAAAATTGTAGAAGCTATGAAAAAGTAAAAATGATGTTAAAAATTATTTTTCGTACACTTAAATGATGCTTGCATTCTTTAATGAAAGAGAACTGATTCGTCTGTGATCACCTTTCAATCAACATTTAATTAATGGTGAACACATAATTAATTTAACCCGAGTAACGGCGGGTAATTCTGCTAGTATAATATAAAATCATCTGTCAAGATATAGGGAGAAAAGAGCATAATTGTTTAAACAAAAACGTAAATATTAAAGCATCTAACCTGTGCTGAAGTAGAAAAGATTTCAGCAGTTGTATTCATAATCATAAAGAAGTTCCATTCCAGAAGCTTATCAGCAAGATAACTTTGACTGCAATTGATGTTGTTAAAAATTTCTAACCATATTTCAAGAGCAAGTTCTAAACTGTTGATAGTTTCAACTTCTACAAGGTAAGTAACAAGTGGAAATGTTGGTTTTATATCACATAACTCATTTTCTTCAATTAGAAAATTTCTTTCCTCTTCAGGAGATATTCTCAAACATTCTTCAGCTTCTTTCTAAAATCAAAGAAAATCATTCAAATAGGTATCAAAAGAAAAAAATTACCTTTAAATTAGAGCGACCTTTTATAAATATTAAGCTAAAAACAACATAAGAATATCAGACTTTGCTGATTAATACCTTCCAAAATCTTGATTTTTTAATATATTGTTTCTGTACATTCATAAATTCAGTACAACAGGGCTCAAAATACCCGGGTGCACAGGAAAATAAAATTGTGCACCTAATTTTTTCGGTTAAAAAAGGGGGGGGGTCGTGTTTTATGTTATTTTGATGTTTGAACAAAATATTAGTATCAACCTCTCTCGCTCTAAAGGAACCTAATTAAAATTCCTAAATTTTCACTATGCAAAACCAAAATCACTCGTTCGTAACGGGTTTGTATAGGAGGAAGGTTTACTTGGTGTCACTGTTACCAGAACACTGGTGTCACTGTACAGATGGTTCTGTTGGAATTTCTGTATTCCCGCATTTCTGTAATAAAGCGTAAAGCCGTAGGAATTCTTGAGAATTGTCTAGCCCCTGCATATCGAAAACAAATATTTTTATTATTTATCTAAAAACTCAGACTTTATCTGCTTAAAATATTGTGTACCCGTTTATTTTTATGTGTTTTTTGCCCACCAATGTCTGATGATGACTAAATATTTGTAAGTAATATTTTCGCAAATAAAAAAAAAAATTTAATATTTTTATTTACTATCTACTACTAACCTATGTAAACATACCCAACTAATGAAGTAGTTTATATTAAGTTAATGCTCTTACATAACGTTTTTTTAAATGCGCACCTAAAATATAATCTGTTCACCTAATTTAAAAACTTAAGTGCACAAAGTGCACCTGTATGAAAAAATCTATTTCGAGGCCTGCAGTACAATCATACATAAGATGCCCTTTCTTTACCCAAAAAGACCATCGATATCATTCACATATCCTAGGAGAGCAGATACCTTAGCACTGCCAATGAGCTATATTTTGTGAAATTATATCCAACCACAGCAACAGGTAGAACCTACAAAGTCCTAGCAGATGACATGGCTGAAGCAGCACAAGTTTTGGCAAAGAAGAGAACTCACATTAACTAATTTCAAGTGCTAAGAGAAAAGAAACTGTTCTTTGAGTGTAAAGTAAGTTGAACTTGTTTAAATAAAATAGTTGAAATGAAATTTAAATAAAATAGAGTTAGTTAAGATATTAATTTTTATCTAGGGTAACAAGTAAGAAATTAACAGAATTTTCACATGTCTGAATTCAGATTAAAAAATTATATTAATATGACACCATTTGAATACCATCATGAAACTTTGTACACAACTTATTGTTGAGGTTTAGTGTAAAATATAACTTTTTCATCAAAATTAAAAATTATGATTTTTGCTTTTCTATATAAAAAAAATTAGTTAAAAAAAAGCTCACTCAAGCTATGTCAAATTAAAGCCCTTGTAATTCTTAATAGAATGGTACAAATATGAGGGTTTTTTTAGTACAAACGGTTCTTCAGTTACGTGCTTTTAAATATATCAAAACATTTCTAACTGGTGTTTTTTAATTTTTCAAAAATTTATAGCTGAAAAACAAAAGGTCCAAAATAATTAAAACTTTGTATTTTTAGTCATATTGACGAGTAGAGCACAATCACTAAATAACAAACATTTTGAAAACGACAAAATTTAAAAAAAAAAAATTTTATTGGTTGATTTGATATGGAATGACCTCATAGTACAATAATTAGATTATTTTCATGATGATTTAGTCTTTTTTTTTGTCACGATTGAAACAATCTTCAAGTGAACAGAGCGAAGCTTTATAAATACTAAATTTAACAAAAGAATCAAATAACGTGTTTAAAATTTTTGACTTAAAACCATTCTTTAAGTTTTATAGCTTTTTTACTTTTCCTGAAATGTTTATAAAATTAATATAGTGGTGTATATTTCTCTTCCTACATCTAATATATGTTTGTGAAGTAAACCTATTTTTACGGTGAAGGGTCATTTGACCGTTTAAATTTTTTATGCGGTTTTATAACATTGTCAACTCTAAAACCATTCCATACACATTGCAATGCAAAATAATAACACACAACTGTGAAAGGAAAAGGGACTCGTATGGGCAGTAGCTTCGGCAAGCTGAAATAAAGTTACTTAACCCCTTCTGGGTACAGATTTATTTGAAAAAAAGTAGTTTGGATTATCATTTGCACATTAGTTACTGTCATATTTTCATATTAAACTCTGTACACTAATTACTGTTACATTTTCGTATTATCATTTGCACACTAGTTGATGTTATAGTTTCATATAAGAATGGCTACAGTATAAGAGAAATCGCACAGCAATTTTGGAATGATCGCACAGCTTCTGATCTCCGCGTTCATTCAAAAAAAAAAAGATTGTGATGATTGATAAAAACTGTTAGATTACCATGCAAGTACTTTCATATAAATATTGCATTATTCCATAAAGCAATGTTCTGTTGTATGCTTTCTCCATGTCAAAACCACATGTTTTTTCGTCACAAAAGCATCTCAAATGGAGGATTCAAACAATAATGTGTTGCCTATGGTACTGCAACCAAAACGAAATCCCTTTGAAAATTAGAAAGTTTTTCTGATTCTAAGATAAATTAATCTGTCCATCTTTTCCATTAGCTTGCGAATACAACTTGTCTGGAATGGACTGGACATATCACTTAGGGAGTTCTTGCGGCAGCTTGCCGCTCATCTCCACATCTAAAGTAGAAAGTATCGAAAACAGGCGAGTTCTTCAAAGGAGGTGGTCAAAGGAAGGAATCTGTCTCAGAATGACAGTGGATGCAGCACAAGCAGATCGGAGTCTTTCGCCTGAATGACGCGTGGAGCTCCGATGTTTTGCGAGAGTAGGGAAAGTGGGAGTGGCTTCTAGTCGCGTGACTTTCATCAGCCAGAGAATAACAAAGAAGGCAGTACATGGAACTAACCGCACTAAGAAGTTTCCCAATGGTTATTGATGGTCAGGTGACCATATTACACAATGGGGAGGAGTAAACAAGGGTAGCACAAAAGGATTACACAGGAAATTTAATGACAGAATTTACTGATATAATTAATGGTCCAATCAAGTCCTTGACCCAGGCTTAATGGTATCCACTCGTGCCCCATGACAATGGGAATGCAAATGTGAGGTTTTAATTGGGGGGAAAGAGCCAAATGAAACGTTTTGCATCGTCGTTTCGGCCTTTGCAGAAAAGTATTAAACTGTTGATGCAGAACGGCTCTAGGCTTTTTCTGCGAACTTCTAACAGTTGGATCATAAGGTGGAAGTGACCTCAGTGCTTCGTTTGGAACTAGAGGAAGTTTTTCAAAGAATTTAACCAAAAGGTGCTTCAAAAATTCAGCAAGGGTTTAATTTCGAAATCCGAATGCATGACTTCATTTTGGACAAACCAGGGGGCTTTCGCGATCGTTCGTAAAATACGATTTTGAAAAATCTGCAGTTTTTTAATATTAGTCGCACATGTAGCACCCCATACTTGGGATCCGTACATGACGATGGGTCTCAGTATAGCTTTGAAGAGAAGAATTTTATTCTTGTTGAGAGCCGGCTATTCCAAGCCTAAAGCGAATAAAGTTTACAACGGGCAATAGCTCCGTTAGTCAGATCATGTTTGACGTGCTTGGTCCAAAAAGTTTTGGGTCGAGCAAGAGTCCTAAATATTTGTAACTACGAACCCAGTACACTGGTGTACCAAATAATTCGATAGGGAAGGGGATTTTAACGTAGTCTTGATTAGGTCAATTTGGAATCCAAAATTAAATTGATTGTATCTCTTGGAGAAAAACATACAGGCACATTTTGAAGCATTGACTTTGACCAGCCAGTGGGAAAGCCAAATTTCGAGATCTTTGATGTACTCTCTGTCTAGCCAAGATGTGTAGCTTGTTGTTGGACTGTGTAATGATTACAGTATCATCAGCGTAAATTGCTAAGGTGGTGTTATGCATTTTCGGAATGTCATTCACGAACAGGTTGAAAAGTTTAGGGCCTTGTAATGAACTCTGCGGGATTCCTGAATGGATTGGTCGGTGGGAAGAAAAATCTTTTTGACCAACTCGTAGAGTAAAAGAACGATTAGTGAGGTACGAGTTGATTAGGTTAATGAGATGAGCCGAAAAAACCAAGTCGCATGAGCTTGTGGACAAGTTCCGTGTGCCAAACGCTGTCAAATGCTTTTGACACATCTAAAAATAAAACACCAGTGTGTTGTCTTTTACGATAGCCTTCATGGATAAGTTCTGTAACACGTAACAGCTGGTGGTTAGTGCTATGTTTCTTTAGAAACCCGAATTGTTCTGGGATAAGAATGTCATTATCCAGAACGAACTTTTCCAGGCATATAAATAAAATATATTCAAAGATTTTACTCAAAGAACTGAGCAATGAAATGGGACGGTAATTACTAGGAAGGTTATGATTTAGGCTAGGTTTTGGAATTGGGACGATGACAGCAGTTTTTTATTCGGATTCTTACAGTCCTTACCAGGTATCGGAATGGATATGATTATGGCCCTTGGCTATGTCGCAGAAAAGACCTGGTCCTTCCAAATTGAATAAAATGCTGTTTAATGAGTTTTCATTAAGATGTATTAACAAGTCATAATGAATTCTGTCAAGCACTGGTGAAGTAGGATGAGATTTTTTTTAGTGCAGCTTTGAGTCAGTTTTTCTATTTGTTGTCCTTTATGATTAAAATTGCTGCTTCCCAAAGTAGATTGTCCTTTAAAGTCACCAATGATAAAATTAGATTGTGGTAGCTGAATAAGTAGGTTAAATAAATCTTGTTGAATGATTCAATCATTTGGTGGAAAGTAAATAGAACATATAGTAATTAAAAGTTTTACTTGAATCTGAATAGCTACTGCTTGGATCCTGGTCTAAAATGGGATGATTATAGATGGATAACTATTTAAAGTGATAATAGCAACACCACTAAAGGCACCAGCGCCATTGGTGTTGTCATATCAAATTAAATTATAGTTTTTGATTTTAAAGGAATAGCCAGGGAGCCTCATGAAAGCCAAGACACACAAGGCTGTAATTATTACTTTTATGTCCTTAATACGTGCTTGAGCACCATGATAATTCCTCACTATAACGTTTATGGTCACTTTTTAGATTTTTAATGATGGAGTCTAGTGTCCTTTTTAAAAACGCTGAACTGAAGTCTATTGCAAATTTCTGTGCCTCAAACTCCATGTCCGATTCGAAAGGGTGGAGAGACAATACATTATCTATTCGTTGATATATTATCAGTTTACTGGGTTTTGGCAGTAAAATTATCTTTAAATACCCAAAAATAATTATATTCCATGAAATACACAATCAATGTAATCCATTTCAGCAGGAAATGTGCGAAAGACAAGCATAATTAGAATTATCCAATCAAAAGTGTTCAAATAGTTTCGGATATGCAAATCAAGGTATAACCTTATCTGACGGTGAATCAAGCGCTTTGCGCAAAATGAATATCTGAGTGAATTTCTGCAACACAGCGTTTGATTTCAGTGTGTAAGAACTCAAAACGGTTTCTTTGTTATGGCTCCAAAGTATCATTTGAAAGAATCTGTGAAGTGGCGCATTATCGGCCATTTAGAAGCAGGGCAGACAATCATGGAAGCAGCAAGATGTGTGAATATTTCAAGACAGAGTTTCTGCGCTATCTGTTGTAAGGAGGCTTGGACAAGTTCGTAAACTATAACTGCTTCTAAAGATCAATATACGACAATAATTGCATGTCGTAACAGGAAGTCTACTGCTCATGCTCCCTTTACTGATGAGTCAAGGTTTAGTTTAACATCTGATTCTAAGCGTTTTTACACATCTGGAGGGAGTCAGGAAAGCGAAATCTTCCTTCAAACATTATGGAATGTGACCGTTTTGGTAGTGCAGGGGTGAGGTGGAATAATGATCATTATAGACGTACACCCCTACACGTTTACAACAGAAAATTTGTGACAGACCGGACACATCAGAAGGTCTTAGGACGTTATGTAAGACTTTTCAGAGGTGCATATTGATCGGATTTTTTATTTATGGACGATAATGCTAGTCCACATTGAGCAAACCTCGTTGCCGAATTCCTTGAAAATGAAGCAAGTGAGCAAATTCCGTGGCCAGCAAAATCTACTGATCTGAACTCGATAGAGAATTTATGAGAATACCTTGGAAAAGCAGTTGCATAGAGACATCCTCCTTTTAGAAGGATAAATGCCCTGAAGACCGCATTGCTATAGGAGTGGAATTTAATTCCCTAACTGAGGTTAACAACATTATTGCCGGCATGATATCATGTTGTAATGTGTGTACAAGTCAGGCCTTAATTTTTTTTCTGAGTTATTCTCTTTTTTCTGAACTCTCTTTGTCACATATTATTGCCATTTTTATGGTTTCAAGCTACAGTTTTATATCACACGCAGTGTTCTTAAATTTTTTCCTTTGTATTTATGTGTTATGATCTTATGTCTCATTCCAGACAAATTCATAAAATTATAGTTCAGTTTCTGAGAAATCCAGGATTCTATGCATGTAAAGATAATTTTGGATACCAGTGTTATTTTGTACGTTGCGAGAGCCACTCGCAAGTAGAAAACAGATATCTTCATGTCTAAAGTGTATCACAATTTTCTAGTCTATTCATCGAGAGTCGATGAACGGATTTGTATACCACGTATCAAGGGTTGCCATTCAAGCAGGCCAGTTCCTGAATCATCGCCAATGCCGTACTAGTAAGCATTTTTATCGCCGATCAGACGCTAAAAAAAGGTCAGAAATATTGTAAAAAATATCGTCATTTGAAAAATGAATTTTGTTTTCAAAGCAAAATGATAAAAACTTTCTAAGGACTATTGACGAAAACTAAGTACTTATAAGGGCTTTTAGCAATGGGTCAAAATAAGCACTTTCTAAGACCAGTGGGAACCCTAAAATGAGTAGCCTTTGAGATGAATTTGTTTAAAAAAATAATCAGTCACCTAGATTGAAAATTAGTAGAAAAAAGCCACCTAGTAGATTGTGCTACCCGTTATTTGCTTCATATATAAATGTTATGGAATCATTAGCAACATTATCAGTACATTTTGTAATATTTATCAAGTTGACAGGGTAATTTATTTTTACAAAAATGTAATTGCAAGCAAAAAATATTAATTTAATGCTAAAAAAAAGACATCATTAGTTAATCAAATTTCAAACTGTATACCCCAAGTTGTATCGTTGGCCTCACGACGACAAGCCGCTTCAGTCACGCAATCCACGGTGGGGTTTTTCGCTGTGTTCTAAAATTATGACGTAAGTGTTCTTTATTCGACTTACAATTTCAGAGAATACGATTTATTCGATTCTCAAAAGTACTAATAATCACGCATCTCTAAATAGGACAAATGATAATAGTTGCAGTTTAAGGTATCAAAAGTTCCCTGATTTTTTGTGAAATTTGGAAATGTTCCCTGAGATTTCTATGATATTTCCAGAATTAAAAAGTTCCCTGAGAATTCCCTGAGTTCCCGGTTCTGTTACCATCCTGATACCGGTACTGTAGTTTACACTGTACTGACAAAAGCCACCGGACACCCATTTAATACACCCAGCCACAAAGCAAGGGCTATTACGAAGTGTTTTGACAGTAATGCCAAATCGTTTTTGGACTGGTCAGCAAAGCCCTGATCTGAATCATATGGAGTGAATTAGAGCCAGAATACAAAGATTGGAATCAAGGCCTACTACAGTTAGCAGAGGCATTATGTACTGAATGGGCATACATATCGCTGTTCCAAAATCTTGTTGAACGCATGTCTAGAAGGGTCAATGCGCGTATTTAGGATCAAAGGTGGACCAGAACCTTGCTAATGTAAGTGAATAAATACTGTTTTGTATTTACTCTAGGTGTCAGGTGAATTTTGTTAGTAGTGTATATCGGACAACATCATCTCTTGCTGAATTGGCCAGAGTGTTACGTTTCATCCAAAAACATCGTTTCTGAACTTTAAAAAAATTTAACAGTTAGAGAAATTATTCACATAGTAACTAGCAAATTGAATTTCTAATTTTAACTTGGTTACAATGTAGACAAAAAAAGTTACGATTTTACTACGTTATAATACAACTACTTGCATCAAAAATGTCTAAAAACCTACTTACTTCAGCTACTTCATGTAGTTTTTTCTGTTTCAAACGATAAAGCCAAAAGTAGTTGACAGATAATTGAAGTTTTGCTTCAATGTCAGTAGGGTTTTCAGAAACATATTCCTTATATAAAGTTATACTTTCTAGACACATTTCCAGCAAGGATCTAAAAAATAAATATCACAGCATAATATTAAAAAAATATTGCTTTGAGCTAAATAATTTAAAAGAATTTTTTTTCATTAATGATATAATTACTTATTTGGGATGACAGTAACTCTTTCACCAATTGATGGAGAAAGATCCACAATTTCCAACAATGCAAATGCACGTTTGATACCATGGCTAGCTAGGCTAAATATTTGGTTTGCTGCTGCAACAATCTCCTCCACGAAAAAAAACCTAAAAGAAATCAGCTTTTGTTATTCATGGGAAAAACTCAATAACATAATTTTTTTAAGACTACGATTTAATTGCAGGTTTTAAAAACTAATACTATTAGAAGACGAAATAGTTGACAATTACTGATTTTACTTTGTAATATGAAGAAAACAAGAAGTGTTCTTGGAGAAAAAAAGCTGTGTCAAAATTCACATAAACTAATTGAAGCACCACAATGAAAGTTGATTATGTCTGATAACTAACAAAATTAAACAAAACAGGTAAAACATTTGTCTTGTGAAAAGTGCACTTCATTAAGAGACAATCATAATTCTTTACACGACAATGCACTATTTACAAAATTTTGTTGTTGTGTATTAAATCATCAATCAAACATTATTACTGAAAAGGCTGAAATTATTCCGTCCTTTTGTTATGCAAGACTGTTGTATACCTCAGACCTCATTCTCCAGAACAAATGGACCAGCTGAAAATTTAGGGTTTCTTCCCAGAGGACCACGCTAATCGTTTCTGCTGCAACAAGATCTTTTGGCAAAACTTCTGTGGTAAGGTTATTATCATTTGTTATTTGAATGTACCAAAATGAATAGCGTAACCTCTTCGCTACAAATGTCCACGTTTGTGGATCCCAACAGGAGTTTTTTTAAAGTAGCACATAAAAATAAGGAGTTTTAAGAGTGCTTAAAAACAAAATCCATTTTAAGGAGTTTTTAAGGAGCATGCGAACCCTGATTAAACCAAATCAAAGCTAGCATCTAAGCACTTTGCAAGTCTATAATTTAAGCTCATGTGATACTTTAGAGAACTATTTTTATCCACTGCAGTTGTTGAAAAAGTATATGTAATGTAGATATATGGCTTGTCCTAAACAGTTTTATAAATGTTAATTTTATTTTGTGGAAGAAATCTTATTAATGTTGTCTATAAATTCACTTAAGCCTATATAAACATCACACTGAAATATGCACAAATTTTGGTATTTCTCAGTGAAATCTTTAATATATGTTTTTATCATATATATAGTCCTATAACGTCATTTTTCATTGGTCCCAAACAATTTCCTACGCTTTCAATGTTAGAAAATCCTGTAATTAACGTTATCACTTTATTTTATTTCATAATCAAGGATAGTTTCAAAGTATTTCTGAACAATCCTTGATTAAGATCTGCTGCAATTTCCTGCACAGGTACAGTTGTGTTCTCTTTTACGGTTCGGGAGATTCCATTCTGCCCGATCATTAAATCCTCGCTGATGACCACAATTTGAACGTTCAGATAGTTTTTTTAGCCCGACAATCCAGTCTTGGTACACTTTCATTACATCTGCTAGAGAACATTTCACAAAAGCGGTGGTTTCGCTAATACTCGCTCTATGCTTCCGAACTCCTACTTCTATCCCACGTTCAAAGTCCGTCAAATTTCATCGTTTTCCCCATGTATACACAAACAATTCACCTATACTACTGCAGGGGTGCAGAATATGTCTGAACGTGCGAACGAGGTTCAGGGGAAATTTAGGCAGCTGTGGGGAAATTTTTCCCAAGTTTATATAAGAAAACTCTACAAATTCCATTGTCATCAGTGACGAACAAATATTTTGGCTAGCAACTATATTTACGCACCCATCCTTGTTTTTCTTTCCAGTGAAGCAAATTTTCAAATGGTTTCATCTTCATATTTTAATGAAATCGGCGAAAGAAGCTTGCAAGTGGAAATTTCTCTCTTGTCTCCCACTAGCCACAGCGTGGCCAGCACGGCATTGCCAGTGAGTTCTTTTTGTGGGGTTAGGTGTAACCACTGCTCGCTAACCCCCGTTGATTGCTATGACTTCCCATTTGGTTTGTTTCGTAGCTTATTGGATAACAGCCATCATGGCATTGTCTGTGGTATTGAATATTATGAACTGTGGAATGTGGATGAAAATCAAAAATAAAGCTTGATCATCCAGGATAGCACAGTAATAAAAGAAGCATTTACTAACCCTAAAGTGTATGACCACATCCCAGAAATTATTAATCTGGTCGAAAATTGTTTAAAACTCAGCAGTGAAGGTGTCTGTGAATCAGTTGGATCTGTAATTGGCAGCCATCTACACAATCAAAACATCCAGTTCAACAAACTTTTCAATGAAGTCTTCAAATCATGGATGGGACCTCCTATTCATAAGGATTCACAACTATTGATAGAATCCTTGGACAGGCATTTCCATAGTGGAAGATACCATTTTACACGGTTTTCTTCAGCATTTCGTCTCAAGTTATATATGACGTCAAAGGTGATTGACAACCTTCACAAAGAGACAGGAAGGCTGCCATTTATTGGTGACAACAAATATAATCCATTAATGTAAAAAAAAATTTATTTGAATAAATATTAGATTATTTTTTTAATTTGTAAGTAATAGTCGAGAAGAGCTCTTGATCATCAACATTGTACTCTAATAGTCGCTTAAACAGAAATGAAAATACAGGGACGTTTTCGGGGAAATTTCGGACAAAACAAATTGTGTTCTGGGGAAATATTGGGCTCTGAAACATTTTCTGCACCCTTATACTACTGTCTCAGGAACTCAACTATGTTCTAAAATCTTTAGAAATTCTTCCAACAGGGTGGCAACAAAATCCTCGAAAAAAAGTTCCCTGATATTTCCCTGATTTCCATGATAGTGTAAAAAAAATGTCCCTGATTTTACAAATCCCTTAAGAAATGTCGGGATCCGTAATTGGTATCGATATACAGTACCACACGACACTATTTTTAAATATTTAGTGTCAGATGGATGTAAAAGGATAATTCTCCACACATATTTTGTATTCTTTCTCGTCAGATATTTTAATTGTTATCGTAAGGGTTGGAACCCTTAATGGAACTCTAACAATAGCAATTGAAAAAACTGGGGGAAAAATAAAAATATTTTCATTATGAACTTTTTACACCTGTTCCAACATTATCCAAATATACATAATAAGCAAATGCAAAAAACTTAAAAAATTAGTACAGCTTCAGTCTACGTTTAAAACGGTGGCAACGATCATTGCGCACTTCTAGTAGCGAGTTAAGGCAGGTTAAGGCAACCCATCGGCATCACGATTATTATGGTTTCCATGGGAACCTCGGCAAACGAAAAGTTTAATATTTAGGCCCGGTACATACATCCGGTTTTTAAACGTACGGTGCCGCTACCGCAAAGCAAGTGCGGTCTGAGATATATTAGATCCGATGGAGTAGTGCACACATGCCTCCGGCACCGCTGCGGCGATGTACGTCCACCTTCCATGCAATTTGTACCGCAGTTCCCCACAGCGCAGCAGCTCGCCGCACACGCTTCTCCAGTCTGAAGTAATTAATAAATGGTTGATCCAGTAACATCTATTTTCTCTTTCAAAATATACTTTTTTTACACTAAGTTAACGAAATAAACATCATGTTTTCTTCGATAAAATATTTAACGCAAATGGCGCGAAATGAGTACTTGCGTGATTTACCGGTTATGTGTGCATATTTGGGCTTCGGTGCCGCAGCGGCGCCGCACGCTGAAAAATCGGATGCGTGCACTTGGCCTTAGATTACGGCCGGTACAGCAGTTGTATCATGATCGCGCCAAGAAATAATTTAGACTACGGTCGTTACAGCAGTTGTGCATTGAAAGTTATAAGAATCGCGCCAAGGAAGAATCGCGCTTGTTATATCAATAGTCGTAGTCAAAAGGTTATATTTTCATTTTGAATCTCTAATAACATAAACGGAAGTGTTTGTCAGTCTGTCTGTTGGTTTCCTGCACGCAAAGTCCTGACGAATCTATGGAACTTACATCACATGTAACTCAAATGTTTTTGCCATTTTTGGGTTGCGGCGAATTTTAAAATTCAATCTAGAACATTTTAAAATGAATTTAATAAAATGTAATTATTATTGAATGCAACAGCATAGATGATCACAGATTCTAAATGTATTTTTTTTTGTTCCTGTTATCATTTTGCGCGGAGGAATGATTTTCCAG
This sequence comes from Metellina segmentata, assembly GCA_947359465.1. Classification (NCBI taxonomy): domain Eukaryota; kingdom Metazoa; phylum Arthropoda; class Arachnida; order Araneae; family Tetragnathidae; genus Metellina; species Metellina segmentata. The sequence goes on along the minus strand of OX375873.1, from coordinate 67,084,502 downwards.
CAAACGATAAAAAACAAATAAACTTTCAACTGGAGTTATTTAGTTCTTTTTCTATCTACTAGACCGTTAAAGATAGAGTAAAAATTTCAACGTATTTGAAATATGCGGAAAATTTCACATTAGATCAATACAAAAAAATATGGTTTTTTTTTTAAATAATAAGTAAAAGTTTTAAATTGAATATCTTCAAAATTTTCGCAAGAGATTGTGACGTTTAGAGAGATTTTCAGCGAAAGAGGAAAAGAAAAAACATTTTGGTTGGCATTGTTCAGTTCTTTTTTGTAAAATCGGTATCGTTAAAGATAGATTGAACATTTCAACTGATTTAAAATTTGACACCAGAAAACGCAAACCAAATGGAAATCCGCAGGCAATTCATTCCTAAAGGCTACGAATTTCCATTTGGTTTGCGAATCAAACGAAAACCACAAGCAACGGCATGATGGCTGTTATCCAATAGACTACGCATTCTCATTTGGTTTGTTTCTCAAACTGTCTTCATAGCAATCACCTGGGGTTAGCGAGCAGCACCTAGTTAATTAGCATTTGACCCCACGAAAATAACTGTCACGGGCAACGCCGTGCTGGCTAGTATTCTTTAAACTTCTTTCAAAATTCGTAGAACTGTCAGTTGATTTGATTGGTTCATTTGAAGTAATTCCTTCGTTGGTGAATTTAGAAGTGTGCCCCAAAAGCGGCAAGGCCGTTACACCGCTATAAACGTAGACTGAAGCTTTACCAAAAAGTTCTACAAAAATGTAATTGCAAGCAAAAAATATTAATTTAATGCACTAAAAAAACACATAATTTGTTACACAAATTTAAAATTGTATACAACATGTATCGCTGGCCTCACGGCGACGAGACGCTCATGCAGCGAAATCCACGGCGGCGGTTTTCACTGGGTTCGAAAATTACGACGCCAGTGTTCTTTATTCGAATTACAATTTCGGCGAAAACGATTTATTAGATTCTCAAAAGTACTTGTAATTGCGCATCTCTAAATAGGCCACAAACGACAATAGTTACCGTTTTCATAAAAAAAATTTTAATTCCCTGATATTTTGTGAAATTTGGAAATTTTCCCTGAGAATTCCCTGATATTTCCAGAATTAAAAAGTTCCCTGAGAATTCCCAGTTCTGTTACCACCCTGTCCAATGAATTTTGTGTGGAATAATTTTAGGAAAGGAAAACAAGGCAAATTTCTTTAAATACACAAGATAAATTAAAAAACCTAAATTTACAGATATTCAATTAACAATATGACAGAGACAAGTTTAAGATAAACACTCACCACTTAAAAAATGAATTACTTCATTGATTTTTTTTAATGAATTTTAAAAACAATGCAAAACAATAAAAGGAAAACAAAAAGATATAATCATCAAACACATTTCTTCATTACTTAGGCCCTACAGCAAAAAATACTTTTTCAGAATTCTTTTGAGCAAATTCATTTATTTCATTGGGGAAATTTCCCTTTTCCCTGCATCAACGCGGTTTCCAAGTGAACCACACACTATGCAGAGTTTCGATGTCTTAGCAGAGAAACTCCGAAAGTTCAGGAGCACTTGGCAACGGCCAAATTCGTATTGAGAAAATATAAGTTACAGTTCAAAAATTATTTATTTAAAGAAAATCACATTTAAGGTATCGATCTAGTGTACAATTTTCTGCAAATTTCAAATCCTTAAATTATTGTGAAAATAGAAACTTGAACCAAAGAATAAAATAGCAATAAAAGCCGGTCAACAAATTTTATTTGTTTTGCTGGAATCGTTTGTGTTTAGGAAATGAAAGGGAAAAAATAAATTTAGAATCTGATCTCTTCATACTGTTGCCATTCTAAGGAAAACAAATAATAAACAAATGCCAATAACTTAATTTTAAAATGTTCTAGTTTAAATTTTAAAATTCAGGCTTCGCACAAAAATAGGACTACAGGGTAGCTACAAAAATTGAAGTAAAAAGTTCCCTGAGTTTTCCCTGATTTCCAGAGTATTTTTTATGAAATTCCCTGAGTTTCTCCATCCATTCGCAGAACAATTCTTCGGTAATTATGATAAACTTGACGCTTGGTGAACTAAAAAACTATAGACTGATAGATGAATAAAAATAAGATAAGTAAAAAATATTTTTATTGCATTTCATAATAGACTAAATAATATAAAGTTATAGATAGAATGTTTAATTTTACATTTTTAACTATTTTTATGTGTTTGCAAAAGCAGCTATCAGCCCCTGAATCCGTCAATGGCGCCAGCGCTGGTTTCATCTCTACTTTTATAAAAGGAAGTGTTTGTCTGTCTGTCCTGTACGCAGTGCCCCGATGAATCTATGGCACTTACAACAGTGAAATTTGACACACATGTGGTCCGAATTTTTTGCAATTTTTCTATTGCGTCCGAATTTTAAAATTTAATCTAAAACATTTAAAAAATTCATTCATTGGAATTTAATTATTATTATTTTCCTTAGAATGGCATACAGTAGAAAGACATGACATTCTAAATTTATTTTTTCCGTTTCCGTTCGATTTTCTCAGCAACGATTTTAGCAGACGAACAAAACAAATAAAGTTTTAACTGGAGTTATGTAGGTCTTTTTTCTATCTCCTAGATCATTAAATATAGCAGAAAAATTTCAACGGATTTCCAATCTGCGGAAAATTTTACATCAGATCGATACCTAAAAACATCATTTTCTTTAAATAAATCATTTTTAAATTGTAATTTTATATTTTTTCCAATACGAATTTATCCGCCAGCGCAGCGAAGAATTCTACCTTCGTGGTTTAAAAGATCAGATTAATTCATTTTGATTTCAAAATTTAAATTTAAATTGCAAAACAGATATAAAGTTATGACTGTCATTCTTCATTGCTTTTTTCTATCTCAGCGATCGTTAAAGATAGAATAAAAGTTTCAACGATTTGAAGTCTGGGGAAAATTTCACTTTAAATCAATGTCTAAAAATATGATTTTTTTTAAATACATAATTTTTAAAATGTAACTTTTATATTTTTTCCAATACGAATTTCGCCTTTGAGAAGAATCACCTTCGTTTGATTCAAGATTTATTAATTTTGAAAAGTAACGGATTCGGGTGAAGCAAAAGAAATAATTAAAGTTATGACTGGCATTCTTCAGTGCTTTTTTTCTATCTCAGCGATTGTTTAAAATAAACTGAAAATATCAAAGGATTTCAAATAAGCGGAAAATTTTACACCAGATAGATACCTTATACGTTTGATTTACTTTTAATAAATAATTTGTCAGTTAAATATTTATATTTTCAAAGGAGATTGTGACAACACGCCGATTGGATCACTTCGCAAATGATTTTGGCCGCATTTGACAGTGACGAATCCATCACGAAAAGAACTGTAACAGGCTATGCAAACTTTTCAAAGGAAAAAAAAACATCAGAGTTCAAAAATTTTAGAAAAAAAAAACTTCTAACACATATGTATTAAAAAACATATGCATAATCTAAATGAGTACTTTTCCGTTAGCCAGGCGCAAATTTGGACCAAAATCAAAATCGCCAATCTAGGTATTTTAGAAAAATCTGTTGATTAAATTGGAACCGGATGTTTAACTTTTACAGGTTTTTCCGGCCATTAGTATTTTTTAAAGCCGCAAGGCACTACGTTCCTGTTATTGACATTAGGGAACGTGGCTCAGCTCTAGACTTCGGTTACAGGATTTCCGGCCATTACAGGTTAAATAAAACAGTATACAATGTATACAACTCTTTTTTCTGGATGTTTACGTAAAAAATACACTTATCATTTTCGGAATAAAAACAAAATTGGCGACATTTTGATTTTGGTTCAAAGTGGCGCCCGCACGGCTAACGGAAAAGCAGGGCTCCTAACAGGTTTCAAGGTCCAAAAAGGTAACAAAAGTGACAAATTAAACCAAAAAGGTGACTAATCGAGTAGAAAAAGGTGACAAAAAGTGACTAATCAAGTAGAAAAAGGTGACAAAAAGTGACTAATCGAGCAAAAAAATAAGTAACAAATAACAATAATGCTAAACATATTCTAGTATAAAGATAAAAAATAAAAAGATCCTCCCAAGCTACCCCTATCTTTTCTTTCTTTGGAAGAATATTTTTATTTTCTTCATTTAAAAATTACATCATTTTAAAATATTAACATAATTTTTTTTTTTAACGGAATTATGATTTTTTAATTTGCTTATTTTTGACACAGCTTGAAGAATTTCTTCCTTTTCTTTGAAAAATTACGTCTTAATTTTTTTTGTTGAAAAAGACTAAAATTAATTTTGTCTTTTTCTTCTCAATAGAAGAATGTGCATTTTTTTAAAGTCTGTCTTTGCTGACCAGCATCATCTGAGACTTTAGCCGTTCCTTCAATCATTGCCTGAACAAGTGCTGCTTCCTTTAATAATTTTGAAGCACTATCCAACAGCTCATCCTCTTCCTTACACATAATTTTAAATTATTGTTCTTCCATCACCATTCTTTTCTTTGCCAGCTGCTTTAAATTTTTTTTTTCTCTGCTTCCTGTTTATATTTTTCTTCCTAGTCCATATCTAAATATTCTTGTGCCTTACGTTTTATATCTCTCTTTATTAAAAAAAAGTTTCCGCCACCACAGGATTGAAATATGTGCTGTTTAGCTCGATTCTTACACGGTTTCCCTAGAAAGTTCGGATCAGAAAAATATGAAATTAACATTGTTTGTTCTTTATTGTATTCCCTGGACAATTATTAACATATTTTTCCGATGCGGCTATTAGTTTAGGGTTTATTAAGTGTCAAAATTGAAGAAGCGAAATTTCTTCCGCGAGTGAGCAAAACACATACAAATTTTCAGTCTTAAGCCGTGAGTTTTTTTAAAAAGTACATCTCAACTTAAATGTTTGCAGCTTGTTGAGTATTTAAAAAAATTCCAGTTTGGTTCTTTTTAGAATTTTTTTAGAAATTCGGGAAAAATCGGGACATTTTCATTACTTTTTTTTAACTATCATATCTATATCTTATTACTATTAGTTTTTAATTGTGAAAATATTTCAGTATACCTCAGAATGTACTCTTTCTTACGGTACAATTATTTCTAAAATTAGTTCATAAATAAATTCGATGCAATCAAAAGTTAGTCACAAATTTCATATTTTTTAGTTCGCGGAGAAGGTTTCGCAGTCAGGTGTGGGTTGTATTTTTGACTATCGGGTTTGCCAAATATCAAATTTATCGTAGCAACAATTGCCCTAAAACGATTTCTTTTCATTTGGCGAGGAAAACGGCTCGCTTTTTTCACTCTGCTCTCAGACGGTTTACGGACAAAGTACAGATTGTAAAGTTAGGAGATTAACACGGTTTACTTAAAATCGTACAGGAAAAAAGATGTAGAAGGTTTTTTACTGATGCGGCTATTAGTTTAGGGTGCAATAAGTGTAAAGTAAAAAAAAAAAAAGTGAAATCACTTGCGAAAGGAGTATTGGTTTGCGAGGCAAACCAAACGGGACTACATAGCAATCCCCGAGGGTGGTCAAGAATAACCGAAGAGGGGGCGAAGCCCTCGCTGTGACGTCACGGACCAGAAAGTCAACTCAGGATTAAACGAATTATTTATTTTCTCTGCATCAAAGCGATTTCCGGAGTGAACCAATGATTACGCGGAGTTGCGGATTTTCGATTCTTTGGCGTAGAAACTCTGGAAGTTTCGGAGCACTTGGCAACTCTGCTAATGTCTCGCAGTCTGAATAAATGGTTCCAGTAAACATCAATATGCTTCATTCTAAATCCTTCTTCCTCAAATTCTCTTGAGTAATTTCCACTCATCCAGTAGTATGTCTGTTGGGACATCCCATAGCATTGCTCTTGCAAATTCTAATGCTTGTCGAACACTCTCGCTACTGAGTCTCTCAAGAGGACCAAGACAGGATAAACTTTTAAGGAGAGATGAACTGAAGGAGGACTTCAAAAGATATTTAACACTGGCACTGTAATGATTCTGAGCCCTTAGAAAAAATAAATTCCTTTCCTTCTCTTTCACACATTCTGTAGCGCTCTAGAAATATTATCTCCAATCACAATATCTGCCAGAGGCAACAGTTTATTAGGACATTATCTTCCAATTTAGCCATTTTCAAACCTCGAATAAATTCCTCTTTGTAGATCCTACACAAAATTGTTTTTGTCAACAAATCAAGTTGAGAATGCAGGGTTTAAGTTTTAGAGGTTCCTTTTTCTGAAGAAATTCAATCACATGATTAAATATACTTGTACTTGATACGACAAATATCACTTCAGCCTTCATAGTTTCTCTTCTAAGTAAATGAACAATATTTTTATTGCCTGATCTTTGTATCGTGTGTTCTTTATTGGAATATAGTCAAGGAAATACTTTCGCACTGCAATCCACTGTTCAAGTAACCTTTCAGCAGCTGGCTTTAGGCTTAGCCACCTGCTTGTACAATGCTTTATGAAATGGTGAGTGGGAAGTTTCAAGTCTTCTTGAATTTGTTTGTATGTTGACCAATGCTTAGGCCACTGATTAAAAAATCAGTGAATAGTTAAAACTAGTTCAGACACATCTTCCCCTAACTCTTTTAGACCTTTAAGAAAAGCATTATGTATTGTCTGAATATTACATGTCCCAATGTTAATTAGTTCTTTTTTTCGGGTAGAAAGTAATGAGTCATTAATAGTTTCTGACTTTCACTAAAAAAACTCAAGAATTTGTAACAATCAACTTCCGATGATAACAGAGAATGATTTTCAATACGTTTGCAACGCTCTTTTAATATTTAACCCTCTGGATACAGAGACGGACAACATTTTTGCAATCTCTGGTTACAGAGGGGTTTGGAATCTTTCAGATCTCAAGCTTCTGAAGAAACAGCTGAAGTCCATTAAGATTTCCATGCCCTCATTTCTGTGCCACAAAGAGAGCAGCGTGTGAATAGCCTCCGTTCCATAGACAGGAACGTCGGGGTACTCGATGGGGAGCTTCGAGCGCTTAGAATGTGTGAGAGGTTGATGATGTATCCAATTAAAAACTTGGCCGAGAATACCTTCGAGTGTAAATTATCATACATATAGAAGGTTCCATCGTCCTTTCAGAGTTTACCCTAACGTATCTATACCTTCTAGACCATAATCAGACCCACAATATACCTGTGATCCTCCTGGGTTAATGTTTCGTTAATATCAGCTTGATCCGTTCGGTCTCTTGACCTCTCCATTCTCGTCTTATTCCAGAATCGAAAAAAAAATGGGTCTGTTGAGACCGCTCTCAGATTTGTGCATGGAGGATGTTATCCCCCTTTTTAAGTGACCACTGGCATTGATCACGATTTACGAACTGTCAGCGTCTGACCTCCTGGAGGGTTACTCCTATTGTTCGACCCTGTCGACCGGTGATATCTATCTTGCGCTAAATGATACGCCACACAATTCTATAAAAGGAAAACGTTAGTCGTAAATGCCACTCAAGTTAGGTAATTAGGTAAGAAGGGTCGGATATGCAGATGGCCCTGCTTCCCTTAAACTTTGCCGCTTCGTTTAATGATAGCCTTTTTCTGTGGGAAAATTTCCAGAACTTGCTGCTAATACACAGCGAGCAACATGAAGTATCCTTTTACAACTGAAATGGTACGCTTTTGAATCTATTCTTGCGGTGGAATGTAGCGCGCATTTCGAAATTGAATTTGTACGAACACTGTTTTTTTTTAGAGGAAATGAATTTTTTTAACTGTGTACCAAAAATGTTTCTTCTCTAAATAAGATTTAACAACTTAAAACCCCTGAAAAGGTGACAAAATGTCAAAAAGGTGACAAAAAATAAAAAGGTGACAAAAAGTGACGTGTTAGGAGCCCTGCGGAAAAGTACCAAATGGGTGCAATTTGCAAAACAAAATTCCAACTTTTTCTTTGATTTTTCCAGAAAATGATTCTTCCCTGAGAAATCCCTGATTTCTCTGAATTCCTGGTTCTGTCGCCACCCTGGACTACCTGTGTGCAAAATTTTATTACTTTAAGTCCTATAGATTCGTCTGGATATTGCATGCAGACGCATCCTTTTATAAAAGTAGAAATTGTGACAAAAAAATTCTTACAAAAAGGACAATATCAGAATTCCCCTTCTCTGCCAAACAAACAGGTGCAGTATCCATTTAGGAAATTCCCCTGTTCTTACCCTGTAGTGAAATAAACTAATGCATTGACAAGTTTTTTTCATGGACAGAATACCTTGGTTAGTATAATCTAGAGTTGAAGCACAAGTTGCCCTTCGTAGAGAATTTTTTGTTCCTCTGCAAGGGGTAAAAATATGGCTTCAAAAAGAAAGCAGTGGAGGAAATTTTTCTTGCTGGAAAAAACGGAGATAATCAGCAAAGCCAAAAATTACAACAGAACTAAAACTGATTTTGCCAAAACTATTGGAATTGCTTCAAACGGTTGGATAGCCCACTTTAAGGAGAGGCACATCTTATCGTACAAGTCTATTTGTCTCGAGTCTGCTGGAGTTGACGAGACTTCAAGAATGGATAGAAGAAACCATTGCCGTCTTTGATAAAAGAATATGCTCCTAAAACACATTTAATACTGATGAGACTCGTTTATTCTATAATTTTCCCCTGACAAGACTTTTACAGTAAAAGGGCGAGAACTGTCATGGTGGTAAACTATCAAAACTGAGATTGACTGTTTGGCTTTGTACTGACACTGACGGGACTGAAAAGTTAACACCATTACTTATTGGAAAATCGAAAATAATACTTCTCATTTCTGGCATATTTTAGTTCTTCACAAAGCAAAGCTACTTCATCTTCTGGACTAATGGAAGTGTTCAATTCACGCAATACATCACTGATAGTTCTGAAAAATAAATCTTAGGTGTATTCAACATACTTAATTACATACTTTAAATGTTATCAATCTTTTATCATAAAAAAAGGCATTTAACTAATTAAAAGTAATTGTACATGACAGTTAAAAATTGTAAATGGAAACAGTATACAACATTGAGAAAATAAAACACGTTAATTTTCTAATTTGAAAAAAAAAATCCATTTTTTTTTAATTGCATGATATAATTTTTTTATATATTGCATAATACTTAAAAACATTAAATACAGTATGACATGTTATGTTTAACAAATATGATTAGAAAAGTGTAACATCATCTTATCTTCAAATATGAGAAAAAAGTAACCACAGATGAAATTTTTACGGAACAGTGAAATCCTAATTGTAAGTTTTTGCATGGTCCTAAGGCAAAAAACATATGAAACAAGAAGTACATAAAACCAAAGCCACAGAAAATCATCTATAAAAAAATTAAGTTTAAAATAGGAGAACTAAAAATGTGGGAATGTAATAACAGGATTCCCTGTAATCAAAACATTCTTCCATTTTAGCACATAATTTCTACCATGAAACCGAGTGTTAGGAATTAAGTCTTTGAAGTAGATTTGCAAATATACCAATCATTCATAAATTCATTAGCTGAAGAGAATTGTCTATTTTTTGTAATCATTCAAAGATAAACACCTCACAGGCTCTCCCATTAAGTTAAGATTTGGACTTGTACATAGTCAATTTCTTTAAAACCCATTAGTAGTCTAATTAGATGCATGGCAGAAAACATCCTGCTGACATTTCTGTTGGTGACTGCTGGACAACAGATAAGATGTATACATATACACAGCTTGTGGAATTCATTCATTAAGAAATTTGCTGCAGATAACAATTTCCTGCAAACAAAAATACTTCCCACACCCTGAAGGCCTTTTCTGTACTGCTTTATAAGATGGCCTTACTCCAGTTTTTTCCTTAAATTATGCCAATATCTGTGGTTGGCAAGTTGGTCAAAATTGGAAAAACTATTTGAATCCAGAGCACGTAACTTTAACTAAATGTTTGGGCTTTTAGCTGGATTTAAATAATTTTTTAAATAAAAATCACTCAACTTACCCTGAATCTTAGTAACATTAAATTAAAATTTAAAACAGCAAATTATACCTAGAAGTTACATTCATGTTGTTCCTTTTCAAAGCATCTTTTTTTACTCTTCTCCATAATTTCATGCATTCGTCCTTTTTACCGCTGTCTTCTAATAATAACTGTACAACATTTTGAAGTGCCTTTTCATGGGAACCAGACTGATAAAAGCAATAAACTGAAATTTCTTTCTTCCTCCAGATAAATTCCTAAAGTAAAAATTTTTTAAATGTTTAGATGAAAATAATCAATTTAACTTGGAACAATCTTACAAGGACGGGCTAATACGTCATGCAGTCACATGTAACAGGAAACAAAACACTGTACAGCACGATGTGTGCTGTCATCAATAGCTACATTTTCAAACTACAAACATTTCAAAGGACGGCCCATTTCCTCTTAAATTTTGTCAGTTGCCATAGCTATGGAGTCGAGTACAGCAGCTATATTAACTTTTCTAAAGCAAGCATTTTTTGTAATCAAACTGATTGTAACAAGGGTCCTTTTAGTTGAAAATAAAATTATGCTTGCCTGCATTTCTTTCACAAAATGTGTGAAATCCTCGATCCCAAACTAGACTTGCCCTGAGCAATTTGTTATGGCAACTTCTCAACCAAATTGTAATATTTTATAATATCAAAATCCTATCCCACCAGTGGCCAAATAATTAAGTGTGTTGCTCTTAAGAAACTAGTGATTGAATTGCTTGGTCACAAGTTTGAATCTCGTAAACCCCCAAAAGTCAGTGCTTCAAGTTTCCTAATTTTCTTCGAGGAAAAGGTGATTTCAAGGAAGACTTTTGGAAAAGTTGGCAGGTATAGACATGAAAGGAACATTTAGTCTGGCAAAATTATTAGACTGATTGTTTAAATTGATTTCCAAGGACCAGTATTTTAATGCAGTGCAATTATTATCTAATCTGTATAACTATTAACATACAAATTCAGTATTTTTATAACATAATTTCATGCAAACACTGAAAGAGCTTAAACAAGTATGAACAAGAGCAATAGATCATGTGCTATATTATGGTACATTGAGAAAAATTTTGCTTATACATTTTTTTTGTGATGTCAAACTTGAAGACTCGCAGGATTTGTTAAACATCATTTTTATATTAAAAATATCAATATCTTTCACAAAAAATATGATTAAAACAAACTGATTGGATGTCATGAAATATCAGAGGTAAAAGCTCAGATTGGCACTAAAAATTTTCCAAACGATTTATTGAAGATTGGAAATTTCTCTATCTTTCGGACAAAGAAAAAACTATTTAGGCCGGAAGTTAGCCTATCTGAGGAACAAAAAGTGGGTTAGAAAATCAATATTTTACTCCATGGTCCTAACATGACTTGAGGATTTTGATAAAGTATTTCAATATTCAACAAGCTTAGTAAAGAGCCTTTTGCATGAAGTAAATATTTCTGTTGCTTAAACAGCAATGAAATTTACTGACTATGATTTCATTTATATTTTCTTTGGGCACTAGAGATAATGGTATTGTTTGAGATGCAGTGGTGCCAACTGGGAGAAATTATTAGGGACCTAAGTAAACACTGCTTGCTCATGTTTTCGAAATCTATTGTTTACAAGCAAAATTGCATGGCATTGCTAGGATTGCAACACAACATCAAATAACAGCAACAATCAATGTGGGACATAAGACAGACGTGTTTGTGAGGACAGTATAACGAAATTTTGTGTTGATGGGATATGTCAAAAGACCGACCCAGGTGCCCTTGCTAACGACACGTCATTAGCAGCAGCGCCTCTACTGGGCTTGTGAACATATCGGTTGGACCCCAGATAACTGAGAAAATATTGCTTGGTCAGATGAGCCACGATTCCAATTGTTAAGAGCTGATGGGAGGGTTTGAGTGTGGCAGACCCCACGAGGCAATAGGCCCAAGTTATCAACAAGGCACTGTGCAAGCTGGTGGTGGCTCCATAATGATGTGTGCTGTTTTTACACCTGGCATGGACTGGGTCTCAGGTCAAACTGAACCAATCATTGACTGGCAATGGTTATGTTCAGCTACCTCAAAACCATTTGCAGTCATTCATGGACTTGTACCCAAACAATGATGGGATTTTTCAGGATGATACTGCGCCATGTCACAGGGCCAAAATCGTTTGCAATTGGTTTGAGGAACATTCTGGACAATTCCAACAAATGATTCAGCCACCTAGATCACCAGACATGAATCCCATTGAACGTATATGGGACATGATCAAAAGGTCAGTTTGTGCACAAAATCCAGAACCTGCAACACTTTCCCAATTATGGAAGGATGTAGAGACGGCATGGCTGAATATTTCTTCAGGAGACTTACGACAATTTGTTGAGTCTGTGCCACATCGAGTTGCTACATTTTGCCGGGCAAATGGAGATCCAACACAATATTAGGAGGTATCCCATAACTTTTGGCACTTTAATATATATGCAGCATATTTTAACTAAGTATTTTAAATTGATCTAAACGGCAATAGCTCATAGATTATTTTGGAGATGGACAGCCAAAGATGAATAATCCAGACAAGTTAGAAGTGCTACACCACCATTAGTGGATGATTGTTTTTTACACTATCTTTTCTAGTGAAATTTCTGATTTTTGTGTATACTGCTGGTGTTAAAAAAAGCTTCTTGTAGACCAAAACATAGAGGATCTTAACAATCAATCAAATATTTCACAACATCAACATGGTTACGGTAGCCATGGCAATTCCAAGTAATTATTAAAACCATTATGAGACTTTTAGGGAATTTTGCATTTGGTTCTACTTATTTTATTTTTGTCTTTTCATTTCACCAGATGCGTCAGATGAAGAATAGGTCTCCAAGTTATATTTGTTGCATCTTTTTCTTAAATGTTTGTTTCTTTGTTTTGCACAATTGTATTTTCAATTTCTTCATTGGGAATGGTATCTGATTGGATAGCAACGTATTTAATCCTTTTAATTTCAGATGCATATGAAATATTTGTTCTAGGTGTCTGAGGTTTTGAACATCTACCACAAATTGCGGATGATCGGCATGAAGACTGGGAGTGTATAAACCTGATACCTTAAAGCATAAGAATTTAGCTTCATTTCTTTGGATGTGTACCAAGTTTCCAGTGACGTTCTGATTGCTAAAGCTATGGTTTCCTAAGAAAGTGGTGCTGTTATCTAGCGGCCGTGGATACGTCATAACAAGGTGGCCAACTTAACTGAGACCAAAGGTGTCAACTTAGATGGACAGCATACTGTGGAGATCTAGACCTAGCATTAAGTATATCACATTGTGTCAAAGCATGAAATACCGGTTTACAAAAATATAAAATATATATACAAAAATGTGTAAGCCTATCGACAATGGAAAGCGAATTTGTTTCACTCACAGAAGCGGTAAAATAATTAATATGGAAAACACGCAATCTTGAAGAATGTTTCCTAAAAGGAATCATTGATTGTAAACCCTCTATAATTAATCTCTTTTGTGATAATCAAGTCGCTATAAGTTTTAGCAAATCCCCAATAGAAAATCCCAATACCAAGCATATTTCAATGAAACTTCATTTCATACGTAATTTAATAGTTGAAAGGTTCTTTGAACTGCAATACGCAAACACCAAAAAGAATATTGCAGACATTTTCACGAAGGCAATAACCAAACCAGTGCTTGAAAAGTTCCGGAACAGTATGTCTTTATGTTAAAATTCAGTAGTTCAGATATGTCATGTGGTTATTCTTTTGAACTTTTTGAAATATAAGATCTATTTTAAACTTTGAAGCTCGTATCATTTTTTGAATTTCGGCCACATTTCTTTTTTATATATATAAATAATACATTGCATGTAAACTTTAAGGTTTCTAATGCTGTGAATGTAAATTTGAAGATTGTTAAATATCAAGGCGTATTGTGATTTACACAAATTAATTAATGCGAGTAATGTATTTATACTATATTTATAAAGTGGTTCAAACTCATACCATATATATCATGTTTATACTTTAAATGAATCTTGCATTTTGAACTTGAACTGTTAAATGAGTTTATAAAATATTATTTGACTATTTTAAATATAACCTTATACTATGTGTTCATATCATGTTTATAAAATAAAAACGTGAATCCATTGATGTATTTTACAGTAACATATATTTTGGTTGTAAAACAATTATATATAAATATGTGTGTAAATAGATAGTATAATTGAAATATATTTTTCTTAATGTAATTAGAAGCTAACGAAAGCAATAGGCAGGCCGTTTGCTAGGAAAAATCATTAATTCCCAAGTTTTATTTTTCGGACTTATTTACACGCTTACATATATAATTTTGCTTTAGCGTGTATTTAAATACTATATGATTTGACGTGTTTACTTTTCCCGGGATTTGAGTTGTATGCTCTACTCTTTGGGAAACTATTAATTCGTTAGTTACGATTGTGGCAGGTTGCAATTGTAACAAGTGACGATTGCAACTTCACTGTTTTTCCTGGTATGTATTATAAAATCAGGATATTGTAATCTATACTTTTGTCGAGCTGGCAACTGTTATGTAAAATTTATGTATCTGGGTATGTATCAATTGTTTATAAATGTGTGTTTGTACAACCCATGTATGGATTACTTTTTGAGTTGGCTCTTTGAAGGCTTGACCTTGCTCCTCAATTGTGATGTTCCAATTTACTTTCTATTCTTTTAAATAAATATATTTTAAAAGTTGGAACTTCGTTTTTACTGTGACATTAAAATTGACTGCAATAATTTTTCATCATAGTGAGCCTATTGACTACAGTGGGCTCACTCCAGTCACCCATCTACATTGAAGAATGGGCCAAAATGCACGCATCAGGTACCCCAGGAATCCATTTCCAAGATACAGGACACAGCAAACATGTGGATCAGAAAAAGTACTGACATTTTATGAAGTAAAAATAAAATACAACTCAGCGTGATAAGAATTTTTTTTAAAGCAACTAAAATTGAAAAACTCAAATTAAATGGAACATTGATATGACGATTCACAATGTATGAAGATTGGATATTGTCAGCAAGTGTGAAACCAAGCAAATCGAAAAAAAAAATTGGGGGTTGTTCCGTAAACATGCTCAATAAATTCATCTGTCTAGTTCATAATCTGATGATTTTACTGTGCATGTTGACAGAACCTGAAATCAAATATTTTCAACTTGTTTCAGTGTGGTTTCACACTTTTGTCAATGATAAGATTGCGATTGATGAAAAATGAGGATTGCATTTCAAAGCAAAATTGTTCATAATTTCACTCTGCTCCGAACACACGTGAAAACGAAGAAACAAGAGGGTGTGTGAGATAGAGCAGTAGGAGGAAAGATAGCTGTAGTATCCCCAGAGTGTGTTATATAGTATGTAAATGGAATCTGGCACCAAACTTGTGAAGAAGTGGAAGCCTGTGTCTGTAATCATAGCTTGTTTTCCAGAATGCATGCTTGTAAATATTGACAGCGCACTTGTACATATTGTCAACAAGATCATCCCTAATAAACATGTTACTTCTAAGCTGCTTCCTTCCTGCTCGGTACTCCACTCGGTACACAACAGCGTGATTCTCTTGTTTATAAGACAGTAAATTCCATGGGAGAACTGCTGTTTACTCAGGTACCACAGGTTCGTGAAGCCTGTACACAACTAAAGATGCACCCCCAAGGGGCCCAATGAGGGAGGGAGAAAAGGCAAAAAGGGTAGAAGAGGGTAAAAATGTAAGGGATGAAAGATATCTCAAGATACATCAGGGTTGTGATGCAAATACACATCTAAAGATGTGTCTCTGAGGGCAAGATTGTTTACAATGTGAATGAAATCAGAGATACAACATAAACATCTTACCTTAAACATATCTTCGTCATAAGCCCCATATGCAGAAAGAAATTCACAACTGCTCTCTAAAAACCACATGCTTTCAAGGTATAAACTAGAGTTATACAGAATGGTCCCAACATTTCCAATCGACATTGCTGAAATATTTATTAGAAAACAAATATACAGCTTGTTCTGTAACTAATGTATTATTATATTGCATGAGATAAAAAAAACTCAATGAATTCAAACAAATAACAATAAACCTACTGAACACTAACACATTACTTGTAGCAGAATGTGCAAAAGTTAATTTTTTTAAACAATTTTTAAATGTTGTAGATGAAAATACAGGCATATTCATCACCATACACATATGTCCAATTCCAGTATAACCTCTGCCCATGTGAAGAAAAGCTTGGGAAATTCTCAGGTTTTCATGGGTTTTTTTCCTTAGGATTGGGCAGTTCTTTGTAGGAGGTACAGATACTGTTTTTGAAGTCTGAACTGATGTAATAATACTTTCACAATGCTTGCATTTTAAATTCAATGAACATACAAAACCATATTTTGCTCCTAATTCAACATATAAACATTGTTTTTTACAAGTGGCACAGTTCAGGCAAAGGAATAAATCCTCCAGTGTTTTAGTCAATAAAAATAAATTTGGATTCATTATTTACTTTACCCATTTCTGTAGACGAATCGTTCAACATAGACACTCTCATTACCATGCTCAACAGTGGTTTTCGAAATAATAAACCATCTCTTGTTAGTCAATTCTTTATAATTATGTTATTTCCTTTTATGCATATTTAAAAGGTTTTAATCAGTAACTTCTAACTGAATAATAAACAGTAGCAGACGATATCCAAAAAAAAATAAAAAATACTAACACAAATCACAGGGTTCCCACTCTTTTTTTCTAACTAAAAATAAGGACTTTCTAAGCACTTTCTAGGACAAAATAAGGACTTTGTAAGGACTTAAATAAAACATTGAAGAAACCGTATTATACAATGAAATGCCTGACTTCGACCAAATGGGGATACTCTTACAGATTAGTTAATCTTATAACAACGGTAGTATATAAAAAATTTAATATTCAAGTCTATTTTCTAACAATTATACACAAATAATGCCACACAAAAATGAGATTTTTCAAAATAAACAGTCTATTTTTACAAAATTCAGCAGTTAATTTATGGGCATTTACATGCACACGTATTAGTAATATGTGTAAGTACATAAACAAATTATACTATGCAAACCGCAAGAAAAAACTTTGGATGTTTTTATTTTATCTCTTCGCGGTACATTTGCTTTTATAAAAAGGGAAAGAAAAAGTTAAGTTTGATGAGTACCGGACTTGGTGTTGTTGGTCTCAGAGCTGCAGTTGCGAGTCCGCGATTTAGTTTTCTTATTATTTTCATATTGTTTTGTTTTTACTTTTTAATGGTCTTTAGGGGAGTGTATGAGCAAATTTTAAGCACATTTCAGCTCATGGGTAGGAAACACCATTTTGTGTTGTCTGTGTCAGGCTCCCATTTTTTTTATTTTTTTTTTAATTACAGTGCTTACCTTGTTGTGTCTGCAGCTTCAGCCTGCTTATGAAATGGAAATTACTCACCACAGTAATTATTTTACAATACACTTTAATAAATTAATGAAAATAAGAAGTAAATTCATTTGTTGGTACATCGGAGGTTTCAATAAAAAAAAATTATTGGCAAACTATTAATTTACTAAAAATATTGCAAGTTGCATACATCAGAGTCAAATTTAACTGGATCGGACACCGAATTAGTTTTGAACAAAATATTTTCCCGTGAACCAAAACAAATCATAAGAGTTGTGCAAAAACTTTGATAAATTTATTAAAAAGTTTTTTTAATGCAATTTTATTGAATAGATATTCAATTAGTTGCCACTGTCCCAGCCTGAGCCATTCTGTGTATTGCCACATAATTTTGAACCACGGTCAGATGACGAGACATCTGAGCTGGCGCCCCACTCTCCAAACTTCCACAACAACCCAACGTGAGGACCTTTGGCCACAACAGATTTAAGGTGCACCAGCCGCCTCTACACCATACGCTTACAAACATCATTTTAATGAAACAAAATTAATTTGAACAAGTCGGCCATTGAGTATTTGTCACTCGGATACATAGAGAAAAAGTTATAAAGCATATAAAAATTACTTTCGCTTTCGGTCAGCGGCCAAATACAATGAGAGTTCAAAATTACCAGTTTTCAAACGACTTACACCGATTCATGAAATTTCTAGAATATTCTCGGTTCTCCAGCACTGTCTTGTTTTTATGATAGTCTCTAATGTTTTTTAATCGGACTGGTTGGTTTATTTTTTGGAACTCATAACGGATTGCTTCAAATTTTCAAAACAGAAAACCACCCGAAAATCTTCAAAAAAAAAAAAATTTTCTGGGATAGTTTTTACAAAGAATTAAAAACATAAAAAAAAGCTAGATTTTAAAAAAAATTGCAACACATCGGGTTGACACTCAGATAGCAGTATTAATTAAAATAAATGATCTTTATATTGTTTTCGATTCACCTACAAACGTAAAAATACACTTCCAAATAATTATAATAAATTTTTTAAACATTGCACTCGTGGGTAACTGAATAAAACAATATTAATTAATATTTGATGATTGACTTCTAGTTTATCAGGGCAACTATTTTGTGCATTGCGAGAGCCACTCACAAGTCAAGGTCTGTTTTTGTTGCATTATGTGCTTATCAAGATATGTGTTCATCAAGAGTCTGATCGAGAATTTGTATATCGTGTATCAAGGGTTGCCATTCAAGCAAGTCAGTTCCTGAATCACCATCAAAAACGTACTTGTAAGCAGTTTTATCGCCGATCAGCTGCTAAAAAGAGATCGGAAATAGTGTGAAAAAATTTCGTCATTTGAAAACTGAATTTCGTTTTCAAAGGAAAATAAGCACTTTCTAAGGACTACTGATAAAAATTAAGCACTTCTGAGGGCCCTTAGAAATGAAAGGTCAAAATAAGCACTTATAAGCACTTTCTAAGCACCAGTGGGAACCCTGAATCAAAGCGAATAATGTTTGTAAACAAGTGAGATTGCAGTTACAGTCGCAACGAAATTAGTTCTTCTAGCTAATTTTATCTTCAATTTCATCAAAAACAAATATGTGGCTTAGAATCAGCAAGTGCAGAGTTTGTTTTTAGATGTTAGTTTCACTTTTAGAATGGGAAGATGCAAAGTCGGATGGTATTTAAAACCTATCATATATCAATAAATATTGCTCCAATCTCCCTGAAACTTTCAGGGAACATTTTTGAAGATTCATCTCCCTATGTAAGATGAAAAACAATTTTGGTATTTTAGATATTTTTGGGAGCTAACTCCACTTGCGGCCTAGTAGTTCCTGACTGATCAACTTTAAAACTGATGAAATTTTTACAAAATGTAAACTAAAAAGTTTCAGTTTCGTATATAACCTTCTTGATGCATTAGAACCATTTTCACTAGCAGGACTTTTCAAATTCAGGAATGCACAAGTCATCAACTTACATGAAATGTTTATCCTAATCCAAAGTACGTAGAACACAGGAACTTTGTATGCTTGTGTAATTTTATACATCAAACACAATTTGGATATAAATAAAGGTAAAAATGTATGGTTCGAAATGAGACTTCAAATTTTTAAAACCAATTTACCATACACTTGAACTGGTCATATACCAACCAAAAGGTTTTGAGAAACTAATGAAGCTGAATAGTGGCCTTACCTACCAGTAGTTTTCAACTGAGATATTGTGCTACAATAGGAAGTCTATATATACTGGGTCATCCGGAAAGTTCTACGTTTTTTTCTATGATAAATACCAATGAAGCAGTACAAAAACATAAGAAAATATTATTGAATCACATACGCACCATTTTGGTTTATGACTTTTTGCCATCTTTCCAGCAGCTGGAAAATTCTTTTTATTTTTAAATCATTAGGCTTGTTTGTAAAGAAATTATGGAGGTGTTCGACAGTCTCCAAAGAATTGAACTCCAGGACATTCAGAGAATTTTGAAGTGACCTGAAGAGGTGAAAATCTGAGGGGCAAGGTCTGGTTAATATGGGGGGGGGGGAGATGACACAAAACATCTCAGCCATAATCAATAAGTCTTTGTCTGACATTCAACGAAATGTGGGGCCGCGCATTGTCATGCTCGATGACTCCTCGACGATTGGTCAGTTCTGGCAGCTATTCTTCGATTTCTGCTTTTAATGCTGCCATTTGAAACAGTATTTTTCCGAATTTACTGTCTGATTTTGTGGCAACAATTCATAATAAACAACTCCTTTGTAGTCCTACCATATACAGCATTACTTTTTTGGGATGCAGTCCCACTTTCGATGTTACTTGCGGAGGTTAATTTGGCTTACCCATGATCTTTTACTTGTAGCATTATTGTATAGTTTAACACTTCTCATCTCCAGTAATGAGCCGTTTCAAAAGGAGCTTCTTCATTTCGTTCAGCAAAGAATCACATGCCAAAATTCAAGCAAGCATATTCTCTTGTATTTAAAGTATGGGATACCCATACATCGCGGCGGCTAACATACCCAATTTTCTTCAAATGCTCATGAACTGTACTTTTTGGCATATTTAGTCTGTGTAATGGTTCCTGAACTGTGTAACACGGATTTTCATCAATAGCATCTTTTAATACACACACTGCCAAAAGTTAAGCACAGAGAGGAAAATGTTAATTTTCAGAAGCCAATCTGAATTTGCTGCAGAGGTAGATGGAAGAATGCAAATGTGTTATGTAACAGCCAATCATGGTTTCATGATGAGAAATAATTAAAAAAAAAAGGCAGTCGTATAAGAAGCCAGCATTGTGAAGTGTTAGAGGAGTTGCATGTAAGTGCTGATAAAAAGTGTTTAGAACTTTATTACAATTAGTTTTCAAGACAGACGTGTTTCTATGTCATCCAGAAGACAAATGGCAGATAATGAGTGCTGGCGTTTTATGGGACACATTGAAGCAGGGAAATAAATCACTGATGTTGGTCTTTTCTTCAGCATTCATCATTTTACGATTACAGAAACAATTCCAAACAAAGCAAACAGTAGTCCGAAGACCTGTGGTCAGACGTCCAAGGGTTACGATTCCCCTGGAAAATCGATATATTGCTGTTGTAGCGAAGAGCGCTCTCCACATGTGTGACATCTATGGTTGCAGTATCAATTAGTAAGACAATATCTACGACTACTGTACGCCCGGGTACCACGTCCAATCCAGAGGGGCACAATTAAAGTGGTGTTTGCAACATGTGATTTGGACTGTGTCCGATTAGGCTAACGTTATGTTCACAGATGAGTCAAGATTTTCCCTGGAGCCAGAGGACAAACGTGTAAGGATCTGGAGAGAACAAGGAACACACAATCGGCTCCAGAACATCATCGAGCAACACACATTCCGAGGTGGAAGCCTCATGGTGTGGGCCAGGATTTCGTTGGGATATCACATTTGTTGGGATATACATTGGGTGGTCACATTACCCTATTAATGACGGTTTTGCTTATTTGTTTTAGATTTAAACATAATTTTGTTAATGACTCCAATATGACTTTATCTTATAATTTATGAAAATTCAATATTATTTTCATCTTTGTATTTAATTCTTTGTTTTGTTTCATGCATAAATCTATTTGCTACTTTCCTGCCACATTTCGTGTCAATCAAAGCTGTACTTGTCGTTTTTTCGCATTTTACCTTTCATGCTTAACTTTTGGCAGCGTGTGTAGGTCCTCATTTACAGAGGACTGTCGTCCAGAGCCGGCATCATCTTTGAGGCTGAAATTCCCTAGCCTAAATTTACCACACCTCCTTTGAACTGTGTCATCAGAAACAGCACTTTGTTCATATACAACACAAATTTTATAAGCAGTCTACCTAGCATTTTTTTCTTTTTTAAAATAAAAGAGCATAATATGACGAAAATTAACTTTTTGGTTCTTCATTCTTAGCACTGTAGTGAAAAAAATATTATGACAAAACACAAGCTAGAATTATGCAGTGAAAGCAGAAACGATCGAATTTACACATATGCTTCATTCGAGGTTACTCCTTATCAGCGGTAGCAAAATAACAATAACAAAGTGTGCTTCGATTTGAAAAACTGCAGAAGTGTTTATTACATACATATTTTGAAAAATATGAAACATGGCTATTGACTGTAGAAACAAGCACAATAACTGAAAGTAAAAATTAGAAATGGAGTTGTTTGTTAAATTTGGTTACATACAATGTTAGTATACTAATAATTTTAATTTTGGCATTGTGAGCATGTTATTAAATCATTGAGAGGAAGAGTAATAAAAATTAGTTAAGTAATAAAAATGTCAAATAATTGAAGGTTTTTAATTATTTCCCATCAAATGTAGATTTTTGGTCATTAAATTTACTGTGAGATACAATACTAAAATGCTCAGAATTCTAAAATTGCTAAGGGGGTTAAATTATTCTTTTGATCATTGTCTGTTGTTGATGTGTGAATTTCATAGGTCCAGCTATACCTTCCTTAAGACACCATTTAAAACATTTAAAAAATACATTTCATCCAAAAGTAAAAAATCAAACTAGGTCAGTAAAGAGTTTCTGCTCCAAGTTGACATTGATATAGCCACGAAAGGCTAACTTATAATGTGTTAGCAACATTAACCAAAATATACTTAATTTTTTTCCAACTATGCTTAACATCAGTACTGAATACATTACATTCCTGCTGAAATGCCAATGAACCCTTTTTGAAATATGAATTAATTTCAGTCCTATTTGAAGCTTTTATGAAATATGACTTGATAAACAGCAGGGTTAGCACTTAGACGCAAATAAATTGGGCATCAATGGCACATAAACAATTTTCCTCAGTTGTAAAAATGCAATTTTAAAGTTACAAAATATGACTTACAACCACTAATTCAAGCTCTGATTTTGAGACGTTTTCTTGAAATTTTTAGCAGTATTGTTTTATTAATTTATATTTGTAGATGATATATTATATAAACTAAATTTCAACTATTAAACTCTGCTATAAGACTGATACACTTGGAAAAAAAAATCATAAAGCTTTTAACACCCGAGGTTACAATAAGAATTTTTTTAAATCCTTTTCCTTGGAATTTTAATAAGTAGGAAATAATTCATTTAATACTTACCATAATATGAAATTTTCTTTTTCATTTCATGTGTTGGTTCAGAAAGTTTAAACTTACATGCAGAAAATGTAATAAATTTTTGAATCTCTTTAATGTGAGCTTGTATTTTCTTACCTAAAATTAAAACAAATTAAGTTTTGCTTGCATTTTTTTAATGTTTACTTTGAAAAGATTAAACTTAGAAAGTTCATAATCTTTCCATAAATTTATAGTAAAAACATATTTGGGTGGAATTTATGCTTTAAACTTTTCCTTAACAATTCAGTAAAAAGAAAATTTATGTATACCTACCAATTCAAAAAAGTTGGTACAAAGATTGAAATTGATATTAATAGGACAAAAATGACTTGGTGGCCCAGAATACAGGGTTTTTAATTAATATTTTAATGTACTGTTTTCATATCAGAAAACATAAGCACTTATTGATTCAAGTGTAGTAAAAAATGCATATATTTTGTATTGAAAATTCAATAGCCACATTCATTGATCTGATGATTGATTTTATCCTTTAGTCTAGGGTCATTTTTGCTTGATATTAGAAACTATACCATTTTATTATGTTTGGTACTTGTGCTGCAAACAAAAGATAAAACAGACTAGCTATATCTTCATGAGAAAAATCCAGTAACATATCACCATACCAGTGGTAAATTTTCCCATAGATATTTACCATAATTGCAATACTGTTTCGACAAATTATGAAATAATTCAAATTCTCTACAACTCTTATGACTTTGGATAGTCTTCAAACCCTTTGTTATTTTAAGATATTGGTTGATCAGAGAATTCATGCAAGACAAAAACAATTACAAGCATATGCCAATGTTCCAATTCTGGAAACCTCATAATTTTGACAGAATTATGACACCTTTGAAATGTATAACATACAATTTAAAGTGCCCATACATAAATCACTTCAAAAATACTGATTGTGCATTTTTTTATTTTTAACATGAATAATGGCTAAACTGTTTTATGAAAATGTTTATCAGCACAATTTAGAAAAAAATGAATACCTCAATGTTTTTTATTTGAACTTAATATCGGTGACATTTTCCACATTTCTTGAACTTTGGTGACTTTTGTAACCAAGTGTAAAGGCCACCCCCTCAAAGAGAAATACATCCTTTTAGTGTGAAAGTTTGGTTTGAAATACAATTTTCTTCTTTAATGCAGGTCTTTGCATCCATTCAAAATTTGACAATTTATTTCAAAAGCAACCCTGCTCTGAATTTACTCTTCAGTATGTACTCAGTGATGCCTCTTTAGTGATACCTTTTGAGTTAAAAAGGTGTGAATATTATCGCAATTATTCACACTTTGATTCTTGTTTATTAATCTGTGCATCTAAAACATTTTATACAAAAAAACAAATGGAAACTAATTATTGATGCTAGACATTCAATAAGTTTGCAAAATCTGAACTCTTTAGAATTCGAAATAATTTTTTTAATTAGGTTAATAATGTTGAAGAATTATGAGAATTATGCTTTTGTTTAACATATGCCCTTATTCAAATAAAGTAAACAAAATGGGGAATTGGTTTGTTGCTCTGCAGCCTTTGCCTACAAGTGCTAATTAGACCTAGACTTGGTAAAAATGCAAAAGAACAACAAAGCTGAACTGTCACTGAATGGAAAATGGCCACTGTTCCTGGATCGGATTTGGTGGATCATCTCAAACAGAACATCAAACGAAAACATTGTCACTCAAACCATGTTCACCCATTTATAAAATTAACACCGTTGGGGTTAGGATATTTTTAGCACCAAAGAAATAATTCCAGAAATAACTCCATTTAGCATCATCTATTTTTTGAAGTCTGCAAAATTACCAGATCTCAAATCTTATAAAGCAAAATTGTGTTATAAACATACACAGCATTATTATAGAACATTTATACCATCTTAAGACAATGCCACATTAACTTGATACTGTTTTCAAAAATTGTGTCCAATTAAGAGGCTACTTAGAATACAAATGTGTTTATAAATCCAATTCTTATAGTAAGGCAATCCTAATAGTTCATTTAAAATAGATAACACATAAGCATTTGATTTGCACTTGCAATAGAAAAGTAATTAAAACAATTATCAAAATACTCACTTTTTGCATTTTTGAGAAGAGAAGCAAAGATTTTTACTAAATTATCTGAAAAGACCAAATCTAAATCCATTGAAATAATTAAATATTTTTGGCTTTTCTCATCAGATGAAATTTTGAAGTAGTGAATTGCTAACAGAAGAATGAAATCCATATTAGTTTTCACCAAATACAAGTCTTTTTCATCTGTGAGTAATACAAAGTTTTGAAAAGCTTCCATAAAGCTGTAACAGAAAAAGTTGCATGTGTAGATAAGCATATCTATTTCAAAGTCATTAGAGTAGTTGCTCAAAACTTTTTTAAAGCATAAAAGGGTTTTGTTCGAAATTCTTTCATCTTCTTTTAGCAAAAACACTTGTATGGATAACCTCGAAATTTCAAGGCAGGTTTTAATGAAGATGCTTTGCTTTGGAGGCTCATCACTGCCCTGCTCAAAATGTGAAGCTAATTCTGAAAGCCAAGACAAAATATGCGGTAATAAATGTTTAAAATCTTTCATAAAGACATTAAACCAAGAGTACAAAAGTTTAAACAAATATAACGTGTAATCTTTGTCTTTTTTTTTTCTGTATAAGATGTTCCAAATACACTGAAGAAAATCAATAACCTTAGTGTGATCTCTTCCTTCATTACATTGAAAATATCTACTAAGAACAGCCAAAATTTTTCCTTTCGCAACAGAATAATGACTACTCAAAACTATAAATTCCATTGCTTTGCATCTCAATTTAAAGGCTGTTGCAGAGTCCTCACTTAGTTTTTCTATTCTAAAAGCTGCATTCCAAAACAATCCATGCAAATTTTTGTAATAAGTGTTCTTATCAATCTCTGCATTCTGTTCATCATTTGACAATAGTTTTATACAATTTTCAGCATATGAAAGAGCAGGGCAATATAGTTCCTGAAAAGAAATAAATATATTATGAAGAATTTGAAAACAGGATTTTCGAAATTGTATTTAATTATCTTCAGTAAATTAAAATAAATAAACACATAAAGAAACTAACAGAAGTGAAACCAAGTCATTGCATTTGTGAAACTTTAATACTCAAAGCTGTGGGCTGTGCTCAAGTTTGAGAACAGCTGGTTTTATGTAGTGTTAAAACCATGGTAAACTGCATGGTTTAAAACAGGGGTGGAGGAACAGGGTGTATTACATGGTGTAAATTTCCTGACACGCTTGTCTGTAAAGCTTAGCTATGAGATAGGATTTGATGTCTATCAAGTTACTGGCACAACAATGGAAAACATTTTTCAACATAGGAAGAAATTATGTTGAGAAAATAAGGTCAATTGTTTATAAAACTAGTTGAACTCAGAAGTAGGTCTCCTTTTCAGGGAATGTAGTACTCTATGGTACAAAAAAACTGGGGGAAAATTGGCATTTTTGAGAAAAATAATTATATTTGGTTTTTCAAAAAAGAAAATCAGAAGGCTACAGCAAGATAACTTGAACACATATTTGCAAATAGAGGATACCATTTTAATCAGAAAAATATTATCTTTCAAATTAAAAAATGCAACAAAATATCTTGAACAGTTTCAGAGATGGAGCATTTTAAAATGTTGCCAAAAATCGTGAGGGAGAAATTCCACCCGTGGGCCTATCTTTAGCAGCCTATGATCTCAGGCCAGGAAAATTTTTTTGAACAAAACAAAAAAATCATATGCATTTTTTACTTTTTCCAGAATTTTAACATATGTTAAAATACAAAAACATCTGAGACTATGAAGGTAAACCCCCAGCCTGGATTGATATGGAATGAACTGCTACTATACATAGTTTTAAGTTTATATTGAACAATAATCAAAATAGATTAACATACTAAGTAGATTAGTGACATGTAGCAGTAATTGAATGCACAGGTGACAAATGCAAGGATTGGATTTCAGATCCAGTTTAGTTTTTTTTTTTTAATACTTTCTTAGTTAACTAATATTTTACTGGTATTAGAAATTCTTAAAATCAAGGTGTTAAAAATCCTGATATAAAAAATAATCAAATTTGTTATTTAAAATCTTATTTTCGTGATTTTAATTAATCCGTTATCCATATAAGTTTAAACTTGTTAGACATGAGACGCAAATCAGTGCAGTTTCAAGATAGTTTTGATTTGAGCTAAACATTAATATTTATGATGAATAACATTAATGTACTAGGAAATAAAGAAAGGTAACTTTTGAAAGATTAAAACACAATATAAGAATTAGTGAAGTTAATCACATGATAGAGTAAATCGAGCAGCACAACAAATGCCATGTATAAGTAATATTTTCCCATTTGGTTCTTGAGTGACTTACACTAGGTTGATTTTAACCATAAAGCATAATATTTACATAAAAATTAACCGACACATTACACAAAACGAATTGAAATATTAAAATTGCCAATTATAAAGATTTATGTGCAAAATTTGAATGCTTTTGTGATACTGCAGAACCCTGGAGCAGAAAGTGCAAAAACTGCAACGTACGTCGCAGAACAAAATCTTTGTAGAACAATTCTTCCTTAATTTTATCAAAATTTTGTCAGATTCTTTTTTACAATCATAAGTTACGATATTCTGCAATGCAAAATGCGCTTGTTGCTATACATTTTTTTTCTTTTCTAGCTATGGAACAACCTCCCTACACCACCTAAATTACCACTAACACTTTATATATAACACATCTTCTATGTCAATGACAAAATATTTAACTTCAAGAGTTATCAACAGAATTGCACATTCTGACCTTATTTTTGTGATATCTTCACAGAATTTTAAAATTTAACATTTTATTGGCTAGAAAACCATATTTTTGAGTAAAAAATTGCTGGAATTTTACTTTTCCACTAACTTCATAAACTACTACAAATCTAATACCAACTATACTTTTCCTAAGGATAAAAAATCTCTTTGTTTTTTTAATTTTAAAATTTTTAATTAAAAAAAATTTAAAATATTCATTAATAATTAGAATTAACACTATTAGTTTTATGTAATGTTAGTAAATTAGTTCATAAGGACAAATACATAAGTGTAATTCATATATATATAAGTGAAATAATATAAAAATTATGTTAGGCATGATAAATTTAAATTAGTGTTATGTAGCATGTTAACTTTTCCTTTACTTTTAGGCGATATAGAATGTAGATTTTCATTTTATAATGATAAAAATAGAAAAATCTTGCATGTTTTTCAATAAAAAATGATAGATATAACTAATTTCTATAACACAGTGCTTATATGCCTATACATATTGTGAATGATACATAAAATAAGCTTCATGTTCATTTCTACAATCAATAAAATGAAACAAATTAAAATGTTCTGAAAAGATTAGGTTTTAACTAAAAAAGTTTTAATATTCTTCTCAGAATATTCTTGTTCTCCGAGAATATTCTCTGCTCACATCTCTAGCTCCACCCATCACATAGAGAAGGACGATTCAAAATTGGCCATGTGCGATTTATAGGAATGACAACATGGAATGTTTAAAACAAAACCAAAGCTGATGACCAGGTAAACACCAAATATTTCACTTCAAAAGGTGAATGAAACAAAAAAGATTCAAAAACTATAGTTAATTTATTAGAAAATATTAATACTTACAGATTTAAGATATGCTTTTATGATGTGATAAAGAATTGGTAAAAACACTTGGCTGGTCAGATTGTCTTGAGTAAAGTTATTTCTTATGTAATCCACACATAGATTGATGCTTGGTGCTAGTTTCAGCTTTAAAGTATAACTATCAGGACTACTGGATTCTTCATGAAGGAACAATAAATGACGAATAGCCTTTATTATGCTAAGCACTTCAGCATATTGAACTTTAACATCTGTCAACTTCAATAGGAACTGAAATTGTTAATCAAACAGATATATACACAGCAAAAAAAGTCAAATGATAATAGAATCACAAAAAAAAATTGGTATTTATTACATTAAAGGTATAATATAAATAAAACTGGAGTGTTTACACATTAAATAATCATGAATTTATATACAAATTCTTTTTTAGTCAACTTTATTTTGTTTTATTTCTGTTTCTCTGTTTTAAATATTTATTATTATTCCGCAATTCCTTTTCATCACATGTAACACCACATTAAAATATTTTATGTAAATCACCCCTTTCCCCATGCAAGTTAAAATAAAACAATTTTTAAGTGCAATTTTGCCATTATTGAAAGAACTTTAATGTTAAAAATAACTGAATAGATTTTTTAAAGATTACAAATTCTTTTACATAGTGACAGAAGGTCAGGGTTGTTTATTTTACGAATTGAAGCTATATTTAATCAACTTATATAAGGAAAGTTTGTTTGAAACAATGATTTTTTTTTAGAAAAAATGCTGTCAAATCTATTTACTATTTAAAAAATGACAATAGGTTACATTGGCTTTGTCCGTACTGAAGACATTCAATTTTAAAACAATTTCTTTTATTAAATTGTCAGTCCACAGTAGATTCATGATTTTTAAGAATTGATTGAGAAATTTTATAGGAAAACACTTGAGAAAGGACTTTCCTAATCTTTACCCGAAATCGTCTTTTGCAGTAGTTACTTAAGTATAACTGTTCTTAATTTTGTTCCTTTGTTATACAGCAGGGGTACAATGTACGTGTCCAAATTAAGTTGTAAAAATTACAAAAATGTCGAAAAGGTTAACAATTTATTTTCCAGGTATTTAAAATGATTTCACATTTTTCAACAAAAGAAAAGTGATTATTCTGGTCAGGTTTTTAATACATAGTTAACCAATATAATGCAAGTAAGATCGGGGAATTCTGCTATTAGTTTATTAAGACAGAAATGTACAGCAGTAAGCAACCCCATGTGCAATTTAAACAAACATTTGATTAATATGTTCAAATTATTTTAATGGATAGGTATAATGTTTTCATTCTTGAGAAAGGTGCTGATGGGCATAATGCCCCATATTGAAATTTTAGGGAGATCATAAAAAGTGCAATGGAAAGACAAAAAAAGAAATCCTCCCAAATTCCCTCATTCTTTCAAAATCTATGCAGGTTATATTTTTATTTGGATTAAAGTAGAGACCATTAATTTGGAATGCATAGGAAAGAGACAGGTTTAACTTGTTTTAGAAAATCAAAAATCTATGAATTCCATACAGATGCTAAGAAATTTTATTGTTGTACACTAAAAGATATTTTTTATGTCTAATTCCGGATTCGTTCATATACAAAATAGGTTTGAACCACATGCAAAAATGCTTCAAGGCATGAGATGGCACAGCAAAGCTGCCTTTAAGACTTTTGAAACAACTTCCATGTCTGCTCGATCAAATGAAAATCACGTCATTCAACCGTTTGATGAAAGATAATCTAGAACCAGACACTCAACAATCTCATTAAGCTTTAATCTCAATGAGGTACCTCATAAGCAAAATTGCCCAGATTTTGTTGGACAAGGTATTTGAGGGAAACCACTAGGAGGTTTGTTACAAATAGTGATTTCACAGCAACAGTTCTAACTGACTGCTACTGGAGAATATCTTATTCTAAACTGTGATTGTGATTTTAAACTGGCTGAATCTGATTGGTTGAGTGTAAAGTATATCTTAGGCAACAGAATGCTCTTATTTATGTTTTAAAATCCTTTAGTAGTTTGATCCATAAAAGTAATACACAGACAAGTCAGTAGCATCCTGGCTTTCAACGCCAGAGAATCCAGTTCGAACACCATTATTTTTTATCCAGAAGAACTGAAATATCCTTAATTTTTTTTATTTAATCAAACACAATTTACCACTTAATAAACCCACAGTTTAAACTGAAATAAATATTTTTATTTCGGCGATGAGCAGTTTTTTTGTTTTAAGCCCATAATTTCTTTCTCTAAAGATACTTTTCCCCTTCAATAAACAAATTCTGGTAACAAAGAAGCTCCTTGCTCAAAATGGATTTTTGCAAATTAAAACACTATATTGATCTTTTTAATTCAAATAAATTAAGATTTTTAATTAATCAAATATTAATATCAAGAGATATGCATTATAATATTTGATTAATTTTCTTTTAATTGAATTTTAACTATCAAATATATAATTTGCATACCTATTTTTTATCTTAATGTCATTTAAATTAATTACTCATCTAAAATATTGGTTAGTTGAAGAAATATTTTTTACACCGCATGGTTAAAAAAGTAATTTTGTTACATAAAATAATCTGGAGATATTAAAATATTCAAACTGTTTCAAAACATTAAATAACTTTAAATCTCTGGTAACATTTAAATCCATGTGTCAAACTATTTTCTTTTGCCAAAGATAATATAGTTTTCTATCATTTTTATAAATTCACAAGCTTAAAATTTGTGTAAAATATGGTCTTTATACTCAATTGCATACAAATACTCGATTTTTGCGTAAAATTTCGAATTTATATAAAGACTTAAACTCAAATGCCATATTTCAAGTCATTTAACCCAGCCTTTTCCAAATTATGAGTATGGAAAATGTGTAGTTTCTAATGATAAAAAGAACGATATACATCTCACACTTGCCAGTCACAGAATTGGAAAGGACTCTACTTATAACTCTCTCTGCTGTGCAGAGAAATCATTAGTACAGGTTGAAATGGAAAAAGGCACTCGTATAAAGAAGAGGGAGAGAAAAAGATTTCAAAATTTTATTTCATGTAAACAAAAATGCCAGGTATTGTTGCAGTGTATAAGAGGGAGAGATGGGATATCCCAAAACAGGAAATATTCTAACAAGTAACATGGATATTTGTTTTGAAAACACAAGAAATTCCAGAGAATCAATTTTATAACAGTAAGTTATAAGCTTTAAAAAAATCAAACATTCAGTCATAATTTTTGTACTTGCATTATATTTCAGAATGTATTCATTACCATTAAAAAATCATTATGCTGATCCTCCCACTAAAACTGCTTCCTCTCAAGCGACAAACTTTAATGAATGCAGAAATTCGTAAAACGATGAAGAAATGCTAAGTAAAAATTACTTATTCAAGAAACTAATGTCAAAACACAGCTTTGGAGTCAGGGTGTAAGAGGGACATGAGAGGAAAATGCTCTCATTAGAACTCTCTTAAAAAATTATGTTACTATGGAAAAAATATTTCATTTATGTGAAAAATGACGAATTTTTTAAGATTGTATTTTAATCACATTACCTTCACACACTTTAAAAACTTTCTTCCCTTTGTTAACATCCATAACACATCTTTGGATTCTAAAGCAACACTGTATGTAGGTATAACTGAAGTGTGAAATTGTCTTACAGAATAAAGGAAATTTCTCAGTGTAAAAAATCAGCATGCAGCTATGTTCTTATTCTATTCTCACTAGCCGACATCAAATAATTTTCTTCTGTTCACTATCCTGATATTGACTCCTTCAATTTAAAAAGTCTTTCAGATGCACCTACTCTTTTGTGTGTACACAATACAATTTTTAAAATTTAAAAAAAAAACTAAAAAAAAAGGTTAAAAAGAAAAAAAAATTGTTTTAACAAAATAAAAAATTAGAAAAGAAAATTCTTGATTCTATTTTCAATATATATCTAAATAAATAATTAGAGAAGATAGAATAACAATTAATTTTTCATTTAACCCTTCGACCGGCTGGAACGTAGAAAGTCGCTCTCCGATGACTGTTCTTCAACCGGCTCCGTCGCAGAAAGTCGTTCTTCGATTGCTACTGTAAGACCGTCTGCGGCGTAGAAAGTTGCTCTCAGTTTACTTCCCGACAACCGGCTCCGACGTAGAATATCGCTAGTGCTTTCCCCCTCGCTCACAATAAGGGAGCGGGTCAGCTGCGATAAGGTCGTTTTGTGGTTACGGGGACAGGGGAAAAGAATGTTGTCGGATTCACAACGAGACGCCTAGATCCATTAAACGCGTCTTTCCCCATTCTTCTGCAGGGCTTTCGAAGAAGAGTGAATGGTGCCAATTTTTAGACTCGAGTCATCCAAATTGAAAATGGAAGATAGGATTTTTTTTTCAACTTTAAAAATCCTTTTTTTTTACAGAAGGTCATTGGTTTATGCTCAATAGCTTATGCTTAAATTTTCGGTTCAGATAATACAAATTTCGCACTTCCATGTGCACACTACATATTTATTAGAAGACGTTTTTATTTCGTTTTCTCGGCATTGTACACACTTTCCTTTTCGGACATCTATTTTGCTCCTCTTATGAATGTGTGGGATAGAAGAAATGAATGTTTTTTTTTTCTTTTTCCAGTCGAATACTTTTTGTCTATATCGGAGATTAATTCCAATTTAAAATCGTAAAGAGAATTGTTCCTCTCAGGGACCGGCGTGCTTCTAAAATGATGCAAAATATACGCATTATTGACAGCTGTATCAAGAAGGAAGTGAAATAAATACTTTCCACCATTCTGAGGATTTTCTTGAAGTAGTGTAATATTTCCTCTTTTTGTCAGCTAAATCCACTCCACCCATATGCTTATTGTACTTCATAAAAGCGATAGGGCAAACTTTATCTCTTTTAAGAGGATCTAGCACCTTAAAAATGACAAAAATACAGAAAAAATTAGTTTGCTTCAAAAGTTGCCTTATACTGTTTAAAATGTTGTCCTAGAAAATCAGACTGATTCTTGTATTTTTTTTAAAGTTATAAGGAATTTTGTGAGACTGCACCTGTGCAATCAGTGTTTTGAAAGCGAAACTAACCGCATTTGTACGTCTGCAGAGCCTCAATAATTATTTACGATTGAATAAATGAAATAGCTTAGAAGATGGAACGTTTCTTCGTACTGTTACTGATATCCTGGCTTTTTTATTTACATCAGTATTAGCGCTGTACAAGTAAATTATAGCAATAATTTGAGTAAAAGAAGGGTTTAGATTTGATTTTCTTTTTGATATTTGTTATTCTGTTGTTTCTTTTTCTGTTGGTTTATGCGTTATTATTAACTATACCTAAAAATAAACGACAGAGCTCTGAAGGTATAGAAGTAGGAAGGTATATATATATATAAACTTCACTTTCGGATGGGGATGCAAAAACACTTAATAATAAGTATTAAATATACCAGCGCCTTGCTTCTAATTAACTTTTAGAAGGATGTTCCAAGTTCCATGACAAAAAAGAATCTATACAACATGATTTGGTCAAAGTGTCCAAATGAGAATTTTGTGTCAAAGAAACG
Organism: Metellina segmentata; assembly: GCA_947359465.1. Lineage (NCBI taxonomy): Eukaryota > Metazoa > Arthropoda > Arachnida > Araneae > Tetragnathidae > Metellina > Metellina segmentata. Next base: position 67,050,215 of record OX375873.1, on the reverse strand, counting down.
TGTCGAAATGGCCACATCAGAAGTAGTTTGCGAGTTATAGGGGTACTTTCAACTATTCAGAAATCTGTTGGGATTAGGTTATGATCCGAGATTCTAACGTGGACAGATAATTAATGCTTGAAAAAACTATCAGAGAATGAACAGCTGAAGTACTAAATTTCAAATATTCGAAAATTAGTGAAAACAGCAATCAGAACAAAGGAATAGGCTCTTAAAAAAAGAAGGGATCACTTATGGTCCACGGAAGTTTTACACTTCACTTATATGCAAAAAGTAGCTATAGAAAAAATTTGATTTTTTTTTTTTTTTAATAATTTTATACCATAATTTTAATTTTAAAACTTTAAACTACTTTTTCTCCAACTTTATTTTTTGTGTTTATCTTTTAATTCAAAATGCAAAGGCTTTTTTAATTTCCAATCAATTGACTTCAAATTTTTTTTTACATGATAGATAGTGAAAGTTTAAGTATACAGAGTTACGGATATGAGATTTAGAGCATTGAATTTATACGAATTAGGTGACTACAAAGATTAAAGGTTGACTCACCTTGTTCCCCAAGAGCTATCATCAGTGGACGAAATAAAGACAGAACACTAGTTTCGATGTAATGCGATTCTTTGTTTAAAGTATAAAGTATAAGACAAACATGCGCAGGACTTTTTTGTGCTTAGACGGAATTCTATTTTGTAATGATATAATGGTTACAGTTTTCATGATTAAAAAATACATTCACAGTATCGTCATGTGCGCTGCATAACAAATATATCAAAATGCAACAATGTTTGCAAATACACTAGTAATAGTTGAGCGCGTTATAAAATTAAATCCACGGAGAGTTCGCACTCACTCATATTATCATAGTAAATAAATGCATAATCTTCTTGCCACATTAGTTAGCAATGTATATCAGATTCATGTTATACTACATTGCAATGGTTGCGTGAGAGATACAATTCCCCACTACACACGCGAGAGATGACCCCAGGAGTGACCATAGAGGTTACACCAAAAAGAATGTTCATCACGTGGCGTCCTCTTGTGGCTAATCTAAATCAACATCCTGCGAGGGCCGGCATGAGGGGAGAGGAAGGACCACCAGTCGATTCTGAGCACGAAGCTTTTCTCCATCCCTGGTCCGCACGCTGGCTACCCTGGTGATCTGATCTTTGCCCGGGAAGATGTTGGTTACGCGACCAAGAGTCCAGGAACAAGGAGCAGAATTTGCCTCTTGAAGAAGAACCATGTCTCCAATTTGCAGAGGTTGTTTCGTTGAATTCCACTTTTGACGAGGCTGGAGTGTATGCAGGAGGTCTCGTGTCCAGCGGCGCCAGAAGGATTCCTTAACCTGCAATAAGAGTCCATCTGCAAGAGAGACTTAGAATTTTTCGATTAGTGTTTGTAGAACTGTCAGTGTTTTCTGGAAGTTCCAGAAGGGGAACTCCGATTAGGAAGTGTCCAGGGGTAAGTGCACGAAGATCACTAGTTGCCGAGGATAAAGGTACCAGAGGCCTTGAGTTTATGCAAGCCTCTATTTGACATAACACTGTAGAGAATTCCTCGAAATTGAGAAGTGTGCCTTGACAAGTTTTTGTGAGATGCCGCTTAGCAAGTTTAATTGAAGCTTCCCATAACCCACCTTGGTTAGGGGCATAGGGTGGAATAAAATGCCAATGAATGTTTCTTTCCGATGAGAAGTTCTGGACGGATTGCTCTTTTGTGAGTTTAAAAAGTGCTTTTAGATAGGCAGACGCACCGCGGAAATTAGTACCATTGTCTGAGAATATTTCCGAGGGAAATCCTCGACGTGCGACGAATCGTCTCAATGCAGCCAAGAACGAGTCAGTAGAGAGACTGGAGACGGCTTCCAGATGTACGGCACGGGTACACATACATATGAACAGGCAAATGTATGTCTTGAATGTTGTCGCTTTTCGCTGGTGCTGGCATTTTGTACTAATTGGACCAGCGAAATCAATTCCAACTTTGTCGAAGGGGCGTGACTGCATGATTCTTGCAATAGGTAAATCACCCATCTTTTGGTATACTGGCCTGGCCAATGATTTAAAGCATGTGATGCAACTGCGCACTACACTGCGTACTGTGGATTTGCCATCCGGAATCCAGAAGATTTGACGGATCAACGATAAGACAAGTTCGGGTCCCGAATGAAGACTTGTAAGATGGAAATGTCGAATCACTAAGGCAGTAATTGGATGTCTCTTAGGAAGTAGAATAGGAAATTTATGATCGAATGCTAATGTCTGATGATGTGATAAACGTCCTCCAACGCGAAGAAGTCCTACTTCGTCAAGAAAGACATTTAAAGACAGTAGTTTGCTGGATTTAGGGAGAGGTTTATTTTTTGCTATAAGCTTAAGGTCGGAAGCGAATTCTTCTTGCTGTACAATTTTTAGAATAGCCGTTCGTGCACCGGTCAGTTCAGAAGTTTGAAGAGTACCTTTAAGCTTATTTCTAGATTTGAGGTTGTGAATGAAACGTAAGATCCAGGCTGTGACACGTAATAATGTTGTGTATGAAGAATACTTCAAGATAGCATGAGAGATTGGAGGTGATTCTTTAACTGTTTGTGGAACCAAATCCTTATTCTCGTCACGAATAAGTACTGAAGAAGTAGAGAGTTCAAAAGAAGTGAGAGCTCCGTATTTATTGTTGACAACAATCCAGTTTGGACCAGTGAACCACTCTAAATGAGCCAACAACTGTGAAGGATAAAGTCCTCGACTAGCACAGTCTGCTGGGTTTTCTTTGCCAGGAATGTGGTTCCAAGAAGTTACTGACGTCAGGGAAAGTATTTTTCCCACTCGATGTTGTACAAACTGATTTCCTGAAGACGGAGGGTTTGTGATCCAACTCAATGCGATTGTTGAGTCGCACCAAAGGAATATTTGTGGGTTTGGAACTGGGATTACTTTTAGAATTGTTGAAATTAGCTCGGCTAGCAGTAAACAACCCTGAAGCTCCAGCCGGGGTAGAGTTACTGGTTTAACAGGCGCAACTCTTGTTTTTGCTGTGAGTAAGGATACATGTGTCGACTCAGAAATGACCTTTAAATAAACTACTGAAGCATAAGCTTTAACAGAAGCGTCGCAAAAGCCATGAAGTTCAAGAATACAATCCTCTGAAGTATGTATGTAGCGAGGAACTTTAATTTGTTTAAAGTGATGCATTTCTGCTTGGAATTTATTCCACCGTTCTAGAATGTCTGGTGGAACGGGATCGTCCCAAGCCAATTTTGACTTCCACAAGTCCTGAAGCATAATCTTCAGAAGCAATATGGCAGGTGCCATTAGTCCCAGAGGATCAAAACTACGAGCTATGACCGATAACAGTTCACGTTTGGTGGAGACGGTTGGCTCTTCCACATTCCGAACTTGCAGCGAATCGGTTGGAAGATTCCAAACGAGTCCCAAGATTTTTTGTGAAGACTCTTCAGCATCACTGAACGATTGGTTAAGGCTTTTGGCTTTTAACGAATAAGGCAATTCGCTTAGTACCTCTTCATGACTAGATGACCATTTCCGAAGAGGTAAGCATCCTGCATTCATGAAACGTAGCATTTCATCGATTAAGGATTTTGCGGCTTCTACGGTGTCTGCACCTGCTAAAAGATCATCAACGTAGAAATGATTTTCAGCAATTTTAGAGGCGTTCGGAAAGTTGTCTTGTTCGTCTTTGCACAATTGTTGCAACGTACGAAGTGCGAGGAAAGGCGAAGAAGACATTCCATAAGTTATAGTGTTTAGTTCGTAGGTAATCAATGGATCGGACGGGTTTTGTCTCCAAAATATTCTTTGGAACGCGCGGTCTTCTTCCGAAATGAGGATTTGACGGTACATTTTACATATGTCTGCAGACACTGCAACTTTATAACTTCTAAAGTGAATTAAATTGTCAAATATTTCGGTTTGTAATTTACGACCTTTCAGTAGAAGGTCGTTGACTGCATGCCCATTGGATGTTTTACTCGACCCATCAAAAACAACGCGAAGAGCAGTTGTGGTTGAATGAAGATTTTCAACACAATGGTGAGGAAGATAATAGTGGTTCTGATCTATCTCCAAGGTGGAAGGAGGTAGAGGTGACATATGCCCTAGGGCTAGATATTCATTCATGAACTCACTATATTTGAGTTTTAAATCTGGCTTTTTAGCAAGTTTATTCTCTAATGAAAGAAAACGGTTGAGAGCTTTCGATCGACTTTCACCTAAGTCTCTGTCATTACGAAAAGGGAGTTTTACTATGTATCTTCCCTCACTATTTCGTTGTAATGAATTTGTGTAAAGATCTTCACACTGAATTTCTTCATTATTTACCAGTTCTTCACACGGAATCGATTCAATTTGCCAGAATTTTTGCAGTGTGCTATCAATACTGGCATTAACAGAAAGACAGCCGATAGAAATGTGCGAGTGTACGGCAGAGTTTATTTTTCCGGTGAGTAAATGTCCTAATTTTGTAGGAATAGCAACTGGTGAACCACTTTGTCCAACAATTGGAGAGCCGTTTAGTAGCAGAGGGAAAATGTCTGCTCCCAGAAGAATATCTATCGGTTTTTGACTTGTATAGTCTGGATCGGCTAGTATGAGTCCATATAAATGTGTCCATTTACGTTTCTGAATATAGAAGTTAGGGAGAGGTGGAGTCACTTTGCTTACTACTAATACTTCAATGTGAAAAGAATCTGACGAGAAGTGAGGAGAAAAAACAACGTTGGCGATGTGCAACGATGTTTCCGCCGTGACCCCATTAATTCCCATTAAGCGATGTGTAGTTTCCCGCAAGGGTACTTGTAAGCGCTCCGCACATTCACGAGTCAAGAGAGAATTTTGGCTAGCTCCATCAATTAAAGCATTAAATTGCAAAAATTCCCCAGTTTTTGATTTTATTTTTATTTGTGCGGTGGATAATACAACATTACTTGTTTGTATATGTGATTGGCATTGGAGAGTTGTAGAAATGGATGATGATGGATGTTCCGGAGGGGCAATCGCGTTGTTTACTTCAGAATTTCCTACTCTATAAATGTGCAATAAGGTATGATGTTCATTCGAAGAACAATTTTTACACCCACTTTTTATCCGACAGGGATCAGTGTGCCCACGCAGGCAATTTGCACAGAGTTTATTCGTTTCTACAACTTTCCACCGATCAGTTACGGACATGCGATTGAAACATGTACACTTATAAAGAGGATGGATGTTATTGTCCCCACAAAGAACGCAAGCTTTCCAATTTACAGCGACCGCACTCGCTACTAGAGGTCTAGCAAACGAACTGCTCCTTTCCGGTTTTTTACTCCCCCCGAACCTGTTTACATTAGCGTTTCTCCCTGGCCTTTCACTCCCCCCGCTAGGCAACGCAGAAAAAGAAGAAACAGAACGAGCTTCACACTCCAAAAAGGTTCGGAACGATTCGAGATCGGGATAAATGTCCTTCCTCAAGGTCAAATGCCATCGCTGTTTAACTGCGTCGTCGATTTTCGTTAAGATGTGAGAAATGATGATTAACTCACTCAAAGAATCTGATTTTAACCCTATGGTTTGCAGATTTCGAACTGCTTCGTTGCAATTGTCTAAAACATCCAACAAAGCTTTAGTGTTATTGGCTTTGTTAATTTTCATGCCAAAAATTTTATTTATGTGGACAAATGCCAATTGAATTTTGTCTTCATACCTATCGCATAATATCTCCCAGCAATGCCTCAAATTCCCTGATTGCATTTGAAATCCGCGAATTAATTTTGCAGCATTGCCACGTGTAGATGCAAACAGGTATTGTAATTTCTCGATGTCCGACAACTCGGTGTTGTCGAGAACAGAGGTTTGAAATAACTCCCTAAAGGTAATCCACTGTTCCAGTTCACCGGAAAAATGTGGAAGTTCCAATTTAGGCAGTTTTGTTTTAGACTTATTAGCTGAATTTTGAACATTATTGCCACTTCCCACTGTTGAGACTTGTTCATGTTTATCATTGACAGTTTTATTTTCCAAATCAACGGATAAATTTAGAAGTATGTCCTGATAATTAAGATACGTATCCAAATAATCATCTGTGTCCTTCGAAGACAACTCCGAAAATGAATTGGATAGCCGAGTATCGAATGAATTGACTTTAGTTTTTAGCGCCTGTACCATACTTTGCTCAGTTATTTGACATCGTTGGATCTTCTCCCCAATTCTGTCAATTTCTTTACACATAATTTCAAAATTCTGCGTAGTTTTCGCATTTTTAGGTGCCATAATTCCACGGCGGAACTCCGGCTCGACGGACCAAATGAAAGTTTAAGTATACAGAGTTACGGATATGAGATTTAGAGCATTGAATTTATACGAATTAGGTGACTACAAAGATTAAAGGTTGACTCACCTTGTTCCCCAAGAGCTATCATCAGTGGACGAAATAAAGACAGAACACTAGTTTCGATGTAATGCGATTCTTTGTTTAAAGTATAAAGTATAAGACAAACATGCGCAGGACTTTTTTGTGCTTAGACGGAATTCTATTTTGTAATGATATAATGGTTACAGTTTTCATGATTAAAAAATACATTCACAGTATCGTCATGTGCGCTGCATAACAAATATATCAAAATGCAACAATGTTTGCAAATACACTAGTAATAGTTGAGCGCGTTATAAAATTAAATCCACGGAGAGTTCGCACTCACTCATATTATCATAGTAAATAAATGCATAATCTTCTTGCCACATTAGTTAGCAATGTATATCAGATTCATGTTATACTACATTGCAATGGTTGCGTGAGAGATACAATTCCCCACTAAACACGCGAGAGATGACCCCAGGAGTGACCATAGAGGTTACACCAAAAAGAATGTTCATCACGTGGCGTCCTCTTGTGGCTAATCTAAATCAACAGATAGTATCTTGTTATGAAATACAGGTATGCATTTTTAGTTATTACGAGTAGAATATTTTTAAAATATATAAATGTGCAGTAAAGTGACGTTTTTTGTGATATTTTAAGTAGCGTTTCAGGTTTTATTTTTTATTTCAAGATTTATTCAATGTATCTTCAATTCCATATCTGTAAATTTAGTTTAAGTTAAAGGAATATTATAAAAAAAATTGAAGCTTATATCATAAAAATTGAAAAAGAAGATACACTTTAAAAATTCTTGAATATTTTGAAAACGGATTAATTTTTAAGGTGCTGGGTCTTCTTAACAGAATTTTGCTTTCTTTGCACAAGACCTGTTTCATTCTTGAGTTTCGGAATAGCATAAAAACACTTTTTTTGTCCATCCACGTCGTGCTAAGTAAGTTGGAATTAGTTTTGCTTTGGAAAAGCTTTATATATTTTTTCCTCAGAAAGTTTAAGGCCTTGAGGTTAGTGAGCAAATGCTTTCTGTTTACGTTCAGTGTCTTGCAACCATGATATCCCTTTTTTTTTAAATTTATAATAGGAAAAACGGTTAAAATATATATCGTGGCCTTTATTCTTCAGAGTATTTATCAAATACGTGACCACATCTTATTCAAGTCCTTTCGGGAACATTGGAATATTACTCATCTTTCCAGCATATAGTTCAAAATTTAAAACATAGCCGGATTTTGATGAACAAAGGAGCCACATTTTCAAATCTTGTTTAGCTTGTTTTAAGGGCATATATTGGACTATGCTCCCCTCGACCCTTAAATTTTATTAAGGCTTCGTCGATACAGCTGTTAAAAATGGTAAATTGTAATTAACGACGTACTAGAGCAACACGACGGGCTATTGACAACGGTCCGGGATCAATTTCTTAAGGGAAAGATACGAGGACAACACCTCGTAATTTTGAACCACGGTCAGATGACGAAGCAACACCTGGGCTGGCACCCCACTCTCCAAACTTCCACACCAACCCAACGTGATGACGGCCACGATTTAAGATTTAAGGTGAACCAGCCGCCTTTACACCAATGTATTGTTTCCATCCAAGCGAGCCCTTGAAAGCAAACAAAGATTCATCTATTGCCACAGATTGGTTAGGTGTATAAGCGGTTTTAAATTTTTGAACCAGCATTTCATGAAAACATTTTTTTTCTTCTTAACTTTGGATTTTTCGTATTCTTCCAATTTAATTTTCTTGATGATGGTGTCAGATCGGACTTGTTGAAAAAATCTTCCGCATATCTATTAGGGATGCGACATCGATGTCGATGTTTTCAAAACATCGATGTTTTTTTAAAAACATTGATGTATTGGGGTCGATGTTTTGGTAACATCGATGTTTATACTTGTCAATGTTTTTACGCTGTGTCAATGTTTTATTTTTAAATGAAAAAATTACCGTTTTAAAAATTTTAAAAATAACCAAGTAGCATAATTTTTATAAACAGCAAATTGAACATACTTTTAGATCAAAGAGACCAAGGATGAAGGGTCTGAAAAGTAGGGATGTGACATCAATGTCCATGTTTTCTAAACATTGATGTTTTAGAAAAAAACATCGATGTATTGGAGCCGATGTCGCATCACTAGTTGCTAAACCAGTTTTAAGGAATGGGGAAACAAGTTTAAATACACTGAATTTTAAAAACATCGATGTTTTTGGGTCGATGTATTATCAACATCGATGTTTTAATTTTGAACATCGATGTTTTGCTATCGATGTCGCATCCTTAATATCTATTAGTTTCTTCCATGATGAAATTCATGATTTTCTCATAAAAAAATATGCTAAAAAACATCATCGGATCATATGTGTTTCCAAGCAAAATCTTTACCGAAGGACTTATTCCAGGAATTGAAGTAAATTGAAAATTCGGAGGAGGAGTAGATGCATTGTATATCAATGGGACACCAATTGTGAGCAGCATTTAGAGTATCATCGTCAAATTCACTTTTCGTTAAAGAATTATCATCTTCAGAAGATGAAATTAAATCCTCTGTGTCAGAATAGTCCGAACCGGAATCCATGACAAGTTCAATAACCCTCTGATAAATATGATGATAAAACATTTTTGTTTGAGCAATTCAACTGTAGATTTCACTAGTATATTGGAGGAACCAGAAAATGCTTCATCACATTTTACTAAACTTTCAAATACTTGTTCAAACAGGAAAATATTAATAAAGTATACTCGAATTTTCTGCTCAATGCTCTTCCCTCGAGTTGCTAGACCTTTCAAAAAGAAAATGTTTGACAAAAAACTTTAGTGCCTACGTTTGGAACATTACAAGCAGCAAGTACAACTGATTTAGAGAAACCCAAAATGTTCTCACGTGAAAAGCCAGAGGACAGCAAATACTACTCTCAGTAGACTAATTTATGACTTTGAATGGCCCTACCGAGCCCTAACCCTGAAGGGGAAGTGGGGAAGATTGACCCCTGTTGTTATACGGATCAATAGGCACAGGGGGATGGAAAAGACTGCATGGCCGGTTTTCGTGCAGTCCGAAAAGTTTTCTTCTATCAATTTGCGCTCATTCTTTAGCTACAGAGGGGACGTTTCAAAAAAGTCCACTAAAATATTTAGGACGGTCAAAGAGTTAAACTAGCAAATTTTGAAAACGTTTTTTTCTAAACATTCCTTTAAACTGCCAAAATTCTTATTTATTTAGCCAAATATGCAGCAACCTAGTGTGTCAGAGCCTCCTTTAGCATCTGGTTGAAAATCCTAATCCTCCAGAGAAAGTTGAATCCGTCACTGCAGCCAATACTCCATCGAGAAAATTGCTGATAAACAGCAGTCACCACTACCAAATCACCGATACTCAGTTACAGTTTTCACTACCTACTGAATAATTGATCCTGATCGCAGTAGCAGTATCGATATCAGCAAAGGTATCAGCTTAGCAACTCTTACCGAATCACTGATACTTTCAGTCACTGTTTCCAAATTATTGTTATTTTTATTTTCCCGTAACAGGTAACCGTTATTCAAAATATCGGTGATTGAGTAGCAGTTCTGTGATTTGCTTAGTATCTCTAGAAGAAGGTAATTTTCACCACAACGATTCAAGCACTTTTATTTTAACTTAAAGATATCAGAAAATACGGACAGACAGAGAATATTTTTTTTAACTCCCCAAAGTGTTTTTCTATTTTTAAATTAAATCAATTTCTTTAGAAAATTTCTATATTGATAGGCACACACTACTCTATATGCACTTGGCAGACAGAAATATCTTATAGGAGACAATTTACATAAAATACAAAATATCTTATAGAAGACAACTTACTCAAAATACTATACTCATAACACGATATGCTTAATTTCCATGAGTGGGTAGGTATCAAACAGACTTAACAAGTCTTGCTAGCTCTGTAAACTTTTAGATTAGCCACATTTGTGGCAATGGCAACCCCAAAACATTTCTTGGAGTAAAACACGTTAGAGATCCATGCTGCAATATGGCCAAATATGATGATAAAGCTGCATGATTTAGAAACTCATTAAATTGGGTGCAAAATTTTAGATTTTGAAATATTGTTGACTCTTTAACATGAGTAGCTGGTTTAGGGGTCAGCATCTTGACATGTTTATAAAGGGTTTCATTTACATAACTAGGTAGATGTGCTGTACAAAGCAGGGGTAAGACACTACAAAAAAGTAAACCTTCATTTTTGCCACTAATAAATAAGCTGTTTTAATAAAAACTTACCTGAATATCCTCAAGTAGAGATGATATGTCTTCTTTTTTTAAGTTATCCAAAATAAGCTTGCATGTCACCATTTTCAAACTACAAAGTAAAAATTCTACAATTTAATAGTCCATAAAAACTAGGACCTAAAAATAACCTAGAAAAAAAAATAAGTTGCAATGAAAGCAAAAGAGGTGATTATTTTTGTGGAGTCATTTAATAAATACTTCAAACTAAAATATGTGGCTGGTTGGGTTTTATAGCAAAAGGGACATATTTGGTCCATCCTGCAACAAACATAAGACGGACAACATCAAGTAATGGACATACACACAATGGAATCTTGTTGATACAGAAGAGAGAACCTGCACCACCAACAACTCACAGCTAAAATATGTGATAAACTTAAAATGTATTTCTGAATAATTTGACTTTTATGAAAATTCTTCCAAAGAAACTAATTTGAACATTTTTTTTTTTTTTAATGTCATTTTAGGTCAACAAAATTTGGGAACCGATAATCACTTGGAAGCTTTCTGAGTACAGCTTTGTGTAATAGGGTAGGTAAGTAAATAATTTCTCAATGGAGCAAAACAACGAGCTATTGCTGGTGGTCTGTAATCCATTCTGAAGAGAAAGGTCCTAGGGCACCACATAAATTTGAATCACATTATGTAATAGGGAGTTGCTCTTTAAAACAGAGCACAACAAATCCCGACGGCAGGTCACCATGGCACCTAAAAAATTTTATTTGTTTCTGTGAAAAACGTTTATTTCTCTTAGGAAAAAAATTTGGATTTTTTTAGCTAAATCTAACAGAAAATCGCAAGCTATATGGGTCATTCTAGCAAAATAGGCAAAATTCATGTCCCTTCAAAATTTATAGAATTCTATCACTCTGAAGATTTTGTCAACTTTCAAGAATAGTTTAGGATCACTTTTATAATCTACAGAATTAGAAAATTAATGACATATTTTTTTATTTTATACATTTTTAAAACTTTAAAATATCAAGTATCATTGTCCTGGTATGTCCCTGAGTGAAATTTTACAATTTCTTCATTCATTAGGGTTTTAATATTTATTTATATATTCTTGTAAATAATTTATTCTGCTTCTTTATACATTTGAAAGTATATAATTACACACTTTATACATTTATTAGTTACAATAATGGAAATAATATTGCAAAAATTTCCAAAAGTAACTTCAATAACTATTGTCCCAAGTAATATCATCATTTTCCTGGCATCTCAGATATCATTATGTGGGCAGTTAATAGATGACAGCACTGAGTTAGAAGAATACTTTTCAAGTAATCTGGGGTTGAGGTTATTTAAATAAATAACTGCCATTTTGAAAAGTTATCAACTTTTTTTTTGGTCAGCACATACAAGTTTAGAGTTCAAGGTTTATGTATATTGAAGATCATTTTCCTGGCTTTATAATACAAATACAAATATTGACGACCAGCTACAGGCTCAAGCCCAACAAGGCTTGTCCTTTGTTTATGAATTCCCCAATTCCCACTGACTATCCAATTGTGTCTTAAATTCGTACAGTCCCTTTGAATTAAGTATATTTTCTGGCAACGTGTTCCAACTGTCTATTACCCTATTAAAGTAGTAGTTTTTCCTTAAATCCCGATTAAAATGTGTCTTCTTCAATTTATACCCATGACCCCTTGTTCTGTTATCCCTATTGAAATTTAAGCCCTCTGTGTCCCCTTGTTTTACAAACTTGAAAAGCTGAATCAAATCCCCCCTCCTTCTTCTTCTTTCAACTTTTCTTTGATAAAAATTAAATGTTTGTAGCAAATTTTTAATTTTTTTTATTATTAAGTGTATAAAAGATATTTCTTAAATGAGTGTGAAATTCAAACTGAAATTTTTAAGGGTTCATCCATTAAGCCCTGAACAAGCCTATTTCATCATTATCCTAGCCATCATTGTCCTGCCTTTAACATTCAAGTCAATGATGTCAAGACAGGAAAATGATGTTTTATGTTCAGTATTTTATAAATATTTAAATTATTAACTGAAGACAAATATATTCTTTACTTTTATCTATTAACTTTTGATTATTTATTATCCATTGTAATTTTTTTAATAGTAAAATACCTTATAATGGGCTTGAAATTTTGAAACTTATTTGTTTCTTTTATTTAAAACATGTTTTTGTCATTGCACCTAAAAATGTCTAGATATTACTAATATCCTTTATCACATGCTCTTTTTTATAAGTTGTAAACAATATATGGACAGATATGAGTGGTAAAAAGAAACAAACATATGAGGAAAGGTTGTTAAAGAAAAGGTTAGCTGAGAAACGTCGTCAGGAGCATATTAAAAAAAAATCCATAATGTTTGATACAAGAGAAATTGAAGAGGCATGTGAAATATATGTTAACCAAAAGAATAAAGGAGTGATAAAGCCTATAGCTAAAATGAGTTCAAGGCAGAAAAGGGGAATTATAAAAATAGGAAAGAAAATTAAAAACTCTATTGCTTGAACAAGAAATTGTCATCCGATAGAATTGGCTACCCAAACCAAGTGAAAGTGGTATAGATATTCAACTTTCAGGTTCTTCAAACCAAGACACAACAAGAGATGATAATGTTAAGAAAAAAAAGTTAGTGAAAAAAGTTTGAAGAGATGGAGCAGAGTCCTACATTCGTATAAAGAAACTGGAAGAAAAATTTAAAAAATATACAAGGCAAATGGAAAAATACAAAAAGAAATACTACAGATCAAAAATAGCTGAGAATTGATTGCAGGAATTTAACACCACACAGCAAAACACGTAATCTGTTAAAAAAGCATAAAAGTTGCAGTAATAACTATCCACAATGTTCCTACTTTCTAATAATACTTAAATATTCGGGAATCCATAATTTCCTGAATTGTCATGTTCCTAGTAATTTTATTTATGTACTTAATCAGCTGAATTAAAAATACATGGTCATATGAAATGTTCAACAAGAAATTTAAATATTTTTTTCTATTTTCATCATTGTCCTGGCAGGTTTGTCATTGTCCTGCCTTCCAATATTTTGAAATATTTTTTTCCTTAACAAAATGTTAATCATTTAGATTGCTGATATTTTTAATTTACTTAATGAACATGGTAGAAAATTATTAGGCCAAAAAAATAAAGTTTTAAAAACCTTCGATTGAAAAAATTTTAAGAAGCCAATTTTTCCTATTTCACAAGAATGAACCATATGGCAAGCATAGTAGAAAATCATTCAGAATTTTAAATATCAATGTTTAAAATGTACACTAATGAAAAGAGATGCAGACTTCATCACACAGATAGCTACCGTAATGAGAGAAGAATTAATTAGTGAATTTTAAAATGCCAATTATGCAAAATTAATGCTAGATGAATGGACAGATAAAGAAGGTACTGAATAGTTAATTTTGATGATGTGCAATATGAATGAACCAACAGTGAAAGATTTTGAGCCCACAAAAACAAAGCAATCTAGGGAAAGAAGGCTGAAAATTAGTACTTGCGTGTGCACTTAGCCTGGGGTAGTGCTGGTATTTCGTGGCGTGAGAAAATCTATTTTTGATACATTCTACAAAACATGTGAATGCTTCTAAGCGGCCACTGAAGGAAACAAGTTCAGTAGCCGCTGGCCACTTACAAAATGTCTTAATTTTCACCTTTAGCTAGCTCCTAATTTTTTAATTTTTGTCATTCCCTGTTTTTAAAAGGTTACAATCCTTGTATAAAAAATGCATACCGCATACAATAATTATCTGAATAGCTTTAGGAAAAAAAGAAATCAGCAAAATCTGCGTTTTAAGTTTCTTATCGGTGAATGATAAAAATGCAACTGTTTATTGAAGGGTAAAATGACGTTTTCATACCAGAAGTAAAAGCATCAAAAAGCCTTAAGAAAAGAAGGCAGTAAGGTTTTGTTAATCATTGACAATGCAACCACTGCACACACCTTCTTGATAGAGAAAATTAATACTTCAAAACACTCTTCTTGCCACCAAACGTAATTAGTTTGCTGCAGCCAATGGACCAATCCACTTTGAATCTATGAAGCGTAATTACAGAAAAGACAACTGTTAAGAAAACGTTACATAGAAGATGAAGAAGGCATTGTAGCTCACCACAAACATATTGATTCGAAATACTGCTCTTACAAGGTGGTAGAAGCATGGAGTTTAGTGAAGTTAACCACATTAAGAGCTTGGAACAAATTGAAAGGATTTTCAACCAGGGAGGAAGGCAATGAAAAGCAGGTGAAAGAAGAGACAGAATATTATGAAGTGTCAGTTGAGGACATAAGAAACATTGTAGTAAAAATTCCTGGATTTTCCAAGTGCAGTGCAGAGGCTGTAGGCGAGTGGCTGGTGATTATTCGGACCCTGGATTCTCCAAATTCTCAGTGACGAACGCATTCAAAATATAAGAGAAGAAATCATTCATGACCCCGAAGATGACATTGCTATCAACCAGACATGGGACCGTAAGTTAGTAAGGCATTTGGGTGCCTTGACACAACACTAATATGAATAGGACGGCCACCTGAGTACAACCATCTACAGCTACTCACCATCAAGCTCATGCAAGACTTGGCTGCATGGAAACTAGTAAAGACAGCAAAACAATTGACTTAGACTAATATGTTTAAGCAATGATACATTTTAATACAGTACGTAGCAAAATGTAGCAATTTTTACTGGGAAATAACCTTTTTTCGTGAATTACTCAATTATTTGGATATTTGATTATCCGATCCACATTAGTTTTATGACGGGATTCTTGTTTCTGAGATGTCTTCAAAATCATAACAACCAACTTAAATGAGATCCGTTTTCAACTTATAGAAAGAGCATGACACGCAATCCAAACCTCCACCTTACACCGAGAAATATCTCCACACATTAAGTTTTAAAATAAGGTTAAAAGCATTGCAAATCCTAAGAACGAGTCGAGGAGACACCACCAGACAGAAAGCTAGACAACAAAATCTTGACCAGTTATATATATTTTAATTTTTTACAACTAAAAATTCACCATGTCGCCTAACAAAAGTTTCTCAATAATTACGATAGTAGGGGAGAAGGGGGGCTAGTGTGAACAACTTGAATTATTCTATTTATCAGTAAAAATCTCTCTGCAAGTGTTAAGTACTTGCTGCTAACGCGCCATGCTTGGCGCATCCTCACTGACTGAGGGGTTGCCCTTCTTTTGTAACCGGCTTTGCCCGCCAAAACCTCAGAACGATTTTTGCCCTTGATATGTGATGTTCTCCCATAGCGGAGCAATGCTATGCTCCTTCTTCGTTTAGAAATAAACAGTAATTTTCTCTAAAAGGCATCACTGCATCATTTGTGTTCTCACCGCAATCAACTCTTCAATATACAGTCCACTCTCACTTGTTACACCGCAAATCTGAACTTAGTTTACCCGCTTTGAAAATCCAGCTATCGAGGAATCCTAACCCTACAGCAAGGTATTTGCAGAACAGCAACACTGATATAAATTTCCATGCGCAGTTGCATGACAATACACTTGTAGCAATTTATAAAACAAGGTTTTCTCTTTCATATGATAGAAAAGTAAGTTCCTGATTTGTTTTTAATTACTAGATTAAACTATTTTAATACAAAATTTTTAAAAAGGTGACAGCATGTTATAAATAGATATATTCAATAGCTATTTTGATATTCATTTTTGCTCTACATGGTTTAAATTAACTACGAGTAGGCCTAAATAAAACAATGGCTCCATGGGGCTAGTATGGACACTATCCCCATTTAACTTTCAGTGGTAAAAACGAGGGTTAAATATTAAATTTTAGGCTATTTATTTATCAAATAAGAATGCTCATGTGCAAAATTTATTTACAAATAATTCTATTTTTTACTCATACGCATAGATTGGATGATGGACGAAGGAAGTTTGATTTTTGTATGAAAGCAGGATTAATAACTCCTGTATGAATGTCCGGTGTATGGCGAGAATATGAAATTGTGTGAAAGGAAAGATGTGAATGATGGTTATGAATGGAGGTGTAGATCAAAGGTGAAAGGAAGTGCACATGATATTAAAAGGAGCGTGCGAAAGGGTTCAAGGTTTGAATTAAGTAAATTGTCAATAAGGTTTTGATTCTGGGGTAGTTAGGTATTGAAGCA
Organism: Metellina segmentata; assembly: GCA_947359465.1. NCBI lineage: Eukaryota > Metazoa > Arthropoda > Arachnida > Araneae > Tetragnathidae > Metellina > Metellina segmentata. The sequence goes on along the minus strand of OX375873.1, from coordinate 67,033,435 downwards.
TTCTAGTAAATATAGTATGAATTGAAGGTGAATGTTCTTCGTCGACTGTGTGTGATTGGAAGAGTTTTTGTAAAGAGGTTTGCGTGGAAGAGATGATGAATGATAATGAGAAAATCGGGGGTATGGGAGTACTTGTAGAGATAGATAAAAGTAAGTTTGGGAAAAGAAAATTTAATCGGGGTAAACGTGTGGATGAAAAATGGGTGTTTGGTGACATTGAGAGAAAGTCGGGCAAATGTTTTATGAAATTGGTACCCAATAGGTCATCTGAAAGTTTGTTGAGTGTAATTAAAGAATTTATTCTACCGGATACCACAATAATTTCAGACTGCTAGAAGGCGTACGATTGCCTTGAGGAAGAAGGCTTCAGACAGCTGACAGTAAATCATAGGCTGCATTTGAAAAATCCGGTTACAGGTGCCCACAGCAATAAAATCGAAAGTACGTGTGGTGCCATTAAGCCAGGCACGAGTTCAAGCAAAACAAAAGACAACTTGGATTTCTATCTGGCCAAATAGGTATGGAGGAAGAAAAATCTAAATCTTTTAAAATCTGTTTATGGCATTCATGGACGCCATAATTTTGAATTTACCTGCCATTTTATTGCGATCAGAAGTAAGCCAGCTGGAGTAAGTAAGCCGCGGAGAAATGGTGGAGCTAGCGGGAGAAAAGAAATAGAACCGTGGAAAAATTGTATGTTACCATTTTTTTTCTTTACTTATTCCTATGTATTTTTATTTCCATATATGCAATGGTTCACGGTATGAATCTTGCATGACGCCATCTTGGATATTGACGTCATCGACGCAATGTTAAATTCAGCGACTTTTTTTTAAGTCGCCAAGGGGGACTAAGTTCCAAACAATAACCAATACTTTAATATAGCAACCAAAATAAAAGTAAAAGAGCATATTAGTGTAAAAAAATAGTTGATGTCAAAAATAATATTCAGTAAACTTTTTTGCCAAATTTATAAAAATTGTCCACACAGTTTGGTTCAGTCGAGAACAGCTTTACGACAGCAGAGCAACACCTGTTCCAGATGCAGTCAGCGAGATTAGCTCCACGAACAATTCATCAAGAACAGCTCCGGGAATTGAGAACACGATCGGAAAAGTTGGAGAGCATGAATCAATTACTGAACATGATATAGTCTTAGAGCAGTTGAGGGGCAGAAAAAGGGTGAATAAATCAATAGGTAACAGTGAATCAAGAACAGTAGGATGAATAGCATTGTTTCAAACTTCTCATAATTCAGAAAATTCAAAAAACATTTTTAGCAAAACGTTTTTAGTGAATTTGAGAAAAGAGAAACTTTTTTTCTTTGTAAAATTCCTGTGATACTAAAATAAAACCAAAAAAAAATTGCAATGCTATCTTTTACAAAAAGAATGTAGAACAGATTTTTGTAAAAATTGGGAACAGGCTGTTCCTTTAATTTATAATGGGTGTAAAAGAACAGGTTCTTTTTTTTTTCTCAGGATTCACAGAAGGGAAAACATTTTAGTTTAACAATCACTGTCATGCTAGAAGGCTCATGTGTCAAAACAGCAATTCTAATTTTGTCAAGCAAGTCGTTTAAAGTTCCCAATGAGTGCAAGAGTTAATGAACGAAATAAAAAACAAATAAAATTTATGTGCAACCATAGCACAAAAAACATATTCAGTAAGTAAATAGTCAAAGAAATGGCCTACCAATGTATCAAGCGACACTAAGATATGCATACACACAATATATACAAATTTGCTTAAAGAAAAATAAAACTATTTTTCTATCACTTCTATTGTTTATGTGTATTTGAAAATCACATAAACCAAATTTTTAAAAACCTAGCATAATACACTTCAAGACAAATTGAACGATTATAAATGAATTTTTCAGGAGTAGACACATGAATCTTTATAAAAACTTACCGATGAAAAAAATAAAAAGGAAATTTGAAGTCTAGAACATTGCTTGCAAACAGATATTGTTAATTATCTTAATTAGAGAAATATAAAATTTTTCCCGTAAGTTAAAATTTACCGCCAGTTTACCAATTTCATATACGATTCGCAAGATGAAAAAAATGTCTTTAATTTAAGCTTAGAAGGCTTAAATTGTAGAGCTAAAATATTTTTTTTTATAACCTGGCCACAGAAATAATTGGTAATAGTATTTTTTTAATTAACGTCGAGCAACACAAAGTCAAATTGACGATGATCCGGAATCAATGCTCTAAGGGAAAGTTTCGAGGACAACACCATGTCGTAATTCAGAACCACGGTCAGATGACGAGGTAACACCTTAGCTGGCACCCCAAACTTCCACACCAACCCGACGTGAGGACTTTCGGCCACGACAGATTTAAGGTGCATAGCCGCCTCTACACCATCATAAGCTTACAAACAACATGCGCTGACCCGGATTCGAACCAAGAACCATCCGATCTATAAGCTAACACCTTAACCACCATATTGATTGATCGGCGGACCACAGAGAAGTAAGACATATGTTATTTCTCCGTTTCGTGGTAATGGTAATGGTAATTTTTAATTAACGTCGTACTAGAGCAACACAACGTACTATTGACGACGGTGGTCCGGGATCAATCCCCTAAGGGAAAGATCCGAAAACAACACCACGTAATTTTGAACCACGGTCAGATAACGAGGGACCGGTGGCATTTCAGTACAATGTTACCTACTCCCTCCCCCGTCCTCACAAAATTTTTGGGTGCACGATTTGGCGAGAAAGGGCTTGGCGTTGTAATTGGAGAAAAGCGACAAATAAGTAAAACATTAGTACCATAGACGCCAAATTCTCGGTGCACCGAATAACGAGTGTAAAAATCGAATCTTTAAGATTTCGAATCTTTTGAAAGAGTGTTCCTGATATTAGCCGGTGTGTCCATCTTCCGGAATGAACGGAAAGGAGAAATAAAGTCGAAGATAATTAATTTCAAATAAGACTGATGTATTATGGATGAATTACGTGTTGGATGGCCGGCTTTTGTTTCTGGAAATCAAAAACATTTTTGAAGAAACATTTGTATTTAAATATGTTTTGGTTTTTCTTTGCATCTGATAGATTTTTTTCTGATTTTGTGAACTTAGTTAATTTATTAGAAGCCTATTGAGTTGTTCTAATGTGACATTTAATCAACTACCTACCTACCTTGTTCATAAATACATTTTTTGTATTTGATAAATCACATTGATTAAATTCAAAATTTTAAATTTCTTTTTTCTTATTGTAATGTTTAATGATATTGAAAATGAAATAACTGAACAAGATGCATGTTTTTTACTCAAATAAGTTAAGAACTATGCTTGTACTTAGTTCACACCAAAATTATATTGAAAACAGGGTATGCCAATTTAAATCATGACTTAAATTTAAAAGAATACTGATTGAAATCAAACTTCTAATCCTTTTTTAATTGAATATTAATAGTACTAAAATGGAATATTCTGGAACAGAATGCATGTTATTTTATTGAAAAAGGGTAAAAATGTGCACCTACTCAGGAACACCTGAAGAATGACCTTTTTTATCTGAAAATAATTGGATTCCCCAGAGAGATGGTAGTATAAATTGGGATTTAGTGGTGCCAACTTTTAAAAATTATTGAGAGGTATAAAACAAACATCACTTTATATACAAGGGTATTTCAGAACTATTCATTTTTTAAAAAGCAATTATGAATATTGTCGGTGTATTTGTCGAATATTTAAACCTCATATTAGAGAGAACCCAGAACTCAAGCAAACATATCGCACCCCGGCAAAAAAAAAGTGACACAGCTCAAAATTGCAGAATTTGAGAAACATCAACTTAAAGGATACTATAAAACTTATATTGAAATAGTATAAGCTTCTTTTAAGTTTTAGGTAAGTATATATGGCGGTAACTTCTGTTATATTCTATAGAATCGTAATATAACACGCTGGGGCACCTCATACATATTTTTGAATGACAAAACATCAACATTTTTATTTTTTGACTTGCATCACTTTTTTTGCCGGGGTGCGACATGTAGAACCCAAGGTGTTCTGGTCTCTAGAACTGTACATCTCTTCTGGTAAAGTAGTCTATTAAGAGAGATCGAATTATTTTGCATAGTTAGTTATTTCTATTATTCGTCATATTTATATACCGCTTATGTTTGAGGTTCCTGGGTCTACCATAAAAACTTTCAAGGGGATCAGACTCCTATGGCACGCTCGGTGTAGATGCTCTTTTAACAATTTATATAATTTCTCATTGGAAATATTTGCCTCTCACGTTTGTGGGAATACAAGGAGCTCAGGACGCTAGGAGTTCGCATCTATAGTAGAATAACACTTGACTATAACAAATATTTCTTTCTACTCACTAAAAACAGGCAGAGGTTGAATTTCAAAGCATTTTTTTGGCTAATTTTGACACTGATTCTTCACAGTTGGAAGGTTACGGAGGTTTGAACTGATGCCTTTCAAGAGGGGAATTAACACTTTAAAATTTGTTTTCAGTATGTTAAAAACTAGTATGGATGCCCTCACTTCATAGTTTAAATAGTAAACCTTTGGAACAAAATAAACTAAGGTTAAATAGAAAGCTAAACTTAAATAGAAAGAACCTCTTAATATTCACAAAAGCAAAGTACTCATCTAATAAGCCTGTAATTAAGAAAATCCTAAGGCATATATGTGTTTTGATTTCCTTTATGGAAACATTGTATTCCAGATATTTCCTTTTGAATCTAGAACAATTTGGTTTCGGCAAAATTAAAAAGTTTAAATTTATGCTTCCGTGTCTGGCAGACAAAAAGGTATTCTAAGAAACAAGTAGGTTAACAAAAAAGGCAAGAAAACCTCTCTATCCATCTTCCTGTAGACGTTTTCGATAATTATTCTGTTATTATTAGGAACGACATACAGATGTGAACTAGTATTTTCATTAATGAAGTTTACATTCTTGAAAAGCAAAACGAAAGTCGCTATTGACTGATTCAAATTTGAAGAAATATCTGTCGTTCTCAGTAACAAATTTAACACCAAACATTCAAAGACTAGCGAAACCCAGTCTCAAAAGTGTCATTAATGGAAAGTAATGAAATAGATATTGTTTTACATACAGTAATTAATTCATTTAAAAATATTAATTATGTCTATAAACATACCTTTATTAAAAAGATTATTAAGAATAAGGCTGGACCATGAAAACTTAAGAATAGAAAAGGTGCTTGAGTTGTACGACGCATATGAATTCGTATGTGAAAAAAATTGACGTATGGTAAGTAAAAAGTTGGCCACCCCTGGGCTACTGGAAACTTACCGCCTCCTTCCTGCCCTCAGCAATGATATTTACAGTTTCGCCCCTTCCAGCCCCACCGGACGCACAGCGTCTCTTATGGGGGGAGGGTAAGAGTTATGGGACAGTTGAAGGGAAAATACTTCGTTACAGTTGTTCATTCGAAGACTTTGAGAAAGAAAAAATCTGAGGTTTGTACCTCGCGTCAATGACCCTCAAGCAGAGACGGGTGCGTAGGGCCAACAAAATGTATTTTCATTAGGGTTCGATGAAAGTTGTGACAGCGTCTTTACAATGCGCATCTTTAAATGCAGTGAAAAAAGTTTCTAATTCAAGATGGTCAACAAGAACATATGCTGTATTAGCTATAAAACTTAGTTTCACCCATGTTAAAGAGGCTTTAACTGAAATTTGTAATTCAGAAGAAGAAAAGAAAGTTATCTTAGTGAAGACAACTTCTTAAACAGACAAATATGAAACTGATCTAATGACAATTATTAGGAATACTATTTTACAAAGAATAAGTGCTACTAGTAAATCACTGCAATCAGTGGAATGCAAACTATTGAATAGATCCATTCTATTAAAGGCATTAGAAAATCTTATCAATAATTTCAGAGAAGAATTTGAAAAAATTGATAAAGAGGCAACTGTTTTATCAGGTTAATGTGGTGAAACTGTTATTATTGAATTTTCAAAAGCAGAAATCCACAAACTTTCGTTGAAAAGTAGGTAAGGTTTTACTTACCTTTTACCGAATTCGTTCTAAAGGTCGAATTCCGGGCTGAGCTTGATTATCTCTTGTTTTTAATAAATCAAAAATAAAAATAGAATCCAAATGATCGAGGAGTCTGCCTTCAGGTTAAAATGAGTTTAATAATGATTGAACTAATACATGAACTGATAAATCTGCGCCAAATTCTTTGGTATGGGTTCGTCATACTAATAGTTTATTCAGGGTGCCTGGCCCCGCAGGGGCCTCAATCCCTTATCTGTGTTGTCGACATGGCGGGTGAACATAAATGGGTAAAATCAATCATTTTGATAATTGTCCTGTTAGGCTAAATAATATTTAGATTAAAAAGTAATTAAAGGGGAGGGGGGGAGAGGAATAGAAAGAGGTGGAATAAAATCCATCTACATAAATTAAACTGGTCGGTAAATAATTTGGATAGGTCGAAATTTTTGAACCATTATTCCATACAATTTTAGGTAGGTTGCTATTCCGCTGTACTGAGTTTCGAACTAAGCAACCCTTAGGCTGCTAGTCCGTTGCTCTTCCAACTGTGCAACCACACATTTTGGTATGGGTTGAAGCATGCGTTTGTTTATATACTCAAAAAGAGCGACGACAGCGCCGCTTATAATTAACATGCAAATTCGAGAGGCCATTTTCGACAGTTATCATAATAACCTATCATTCAATGTGGAAGATGGACAAACATTACAATAACATTAAAGCGTTAACTGAAACAATAGATAAAGATTTAAGAAAACAATGGTCTGTATAAATAGAGCTAAAGAGACAGCTTCTATTATGGGTATAGATGCAGACTTTTCCAAAAAAAGAGGACGGAAAAGGAAGCTTTTGAAGTGTAAAGAGAAGTGCCTGAAGTATTAGTAGTATGAAGTATTCAAAACCGGGTCAGGGCATGGATATTTGTAAGCGTATGGTGTAGAGGCGGCTGGTGCACCTTAAATCTGTAATGGCCGAAAAAACCTCAGTTTGGGTTGGTGAGGAAGTTTGGAGAGTGGGGTGCCAGCTCAGATGCTGCCTCGTCGTCTGACCGTGGTTCAAAATTACGTGGCAATACAGCAAATGGCTTAGGCTGGGACGGTGGTAACTAGTTGAATACCATTATCAAATTATTGAAATGTCTTAGTTCAGCAGAATTGTAGCAGTGCACAAATTAGATTTTTTTAAATTATACAAAAAAAAATACATTCAAAGCAAAATAATACCATAATCTGGTTAACCTCATGGAATTTGTCAACGTTTTGAACGTTTTCAAACTTTTAGGGGCAAAATAATAGATTTCATGAACTCGTGACAAGAGAGAGTGACATTTATTTATATGGTGTTTTTTCTCTTTTGCGCATCCGTCGTCGCCCTTCTCCCTGTTTTGAAGATGGGGTGAGCTAGGGTCACTTCTTGGGTCCTCACCACAGCTGGTTTCACTGGATGCACCGCGTCTTCAGTTTCCCACCGTCTATCTTTTAAAATTCCGCTCTTCTTATTCTTTGTGGAGGAAGACCCCTCTCCGCGGCTCCCTTGACTTTGGGAATATCAGATTGCCAAGTGAAACTAAAATTCCTCTCAGTCCTATTAAACATTCAGAAGGAGATAGAAAGAAGGTCTTCGGCCAAAGTCCTCCGGAAACCCTCTATTTTCTTATGGGGAGTTAAGAGTTAGGGGACAGTTGAAAGGGAAACCTCACCACAGCGAGAGAGGGGTTGTTTTTGGAAAAAGTAAGGGATTACGCGATTTCCGTGAGTGATTCAGAACGTTCTAACACCTGAAGAATGACCTTTTTTATCTGAAAATAATTGGATTCCCTAGTAGAGATGGTAGCATAAATTGGGATGTAGTGGTGCCAAATTTTAAAAATTATTGAGAGGTATAAAACAAAAAACACTTTATATACAAGGGTATTTTAAAACTATTCATTTTTGAAAAGCAATTATGAATATTGTCAGTGTATTTGTCGAATAGGGTTCGAGGGAAGTTGTGACAATTTCTTTACTATGTGCATCTTTAAGTGCAGTGAAAAGAGTTTCTAATACAAGATGGTCAAACAAGACCAGATGCTGTATTAGCTATAAAACTTGGTTTCACCCATGTTAAAGAGGCTTTAACTGAAATTTGTAATTCAGAAGAAGAAAAGAAAGTTACCATTGTGCAGGCAACTTCTTAAGAAATAGACAAATATGAAACTCCTCTAATGACAATTATTATGAATACTATTTTACAAAGAGTAAATGCTACTAGTAAATCACTGAAATCAGTGGAATGCAAACTATTAAATGGATCTATCCTATTAAAGGCATTAGAAAATTTTATCAATAATTTCAGACACGAATTTGAAAAAGTTGATAAAGAGGCAACTGTTTTATCAGGTCTATCATTCAATGTAGAAGATGGACAAACTCGCAGACAACAAAAGATAAAAATGTTTTTTTGATAAAAACAAAGAAGTCAGACAGGAATTTACAATAAGAGAAATTTCATAGTCAATGCATTTTATGTCATGTGACCAAGGTGACCATCAACCAAGGCAGAATTAAAAGTAGAACACTATAAAAAAGTTTAAGGATATTTAAAAAAATGACATTAATGTTTGTACTTTTGAAGATGAATTTGACCATTTTTTAATATTTCTCTAAGAAAACGAAAACACACCATAAAAACCACACCACACATCTATCGAGCCACCAAAGAAATATCTTGCACATTTCCGAATGTTGAAGTTATTGAATTTTTTTTTAACAATTCCCTTATCTATATCGTCAGGAGAAAGACCGTTTTCAGTTTCAAAGCGTGTAAAAAAAATTTTAAGGAGTACTATGGCAGAAGAAAGATTAATTAATCTGGCAATTCTATAAAAAAGAGCAAAAAATTTTTAACCCAATTGACATTACTAAAATAATTGACGAATTTGCAAGAAATAAAGCAAATCGGAAATTTATGCAAAAAATTTATTTTTTTAATTTGTTATGGCATGTAAATGTTGACTACTTTTCTTTTTGTGAATAACTTGATGAGTTTTTGCTTGAAACTTTTTTTTCTAATTTGAGTTTAAGAGCCCTGAAAAATTTTACCTCCCCCACTTGACTTGATCCACCACTGCCCTCATGTACTCGAGGATTTAAGGAATGGGAACATTAAAATTACCTATACCCTTCGTGAAAACAATGAAATCGAGTTGTTGATTGGCGCTGATGTTATCGTTAAACTCTGGTTTGAGTGTAATAGGATAAAAAACTTGGTTGGATGGTAATCGGAATAAAGAATGATGCATATGAGAGAGGAATAGAATTATTTAAAGATAATGTTTTAACAGTGCTCTCTTTGCATGTAAGTAATAATCTGTTAAGAGAACTGTAGGAACTTGATGGTTTAGGAATTAACGATAACATTGAAAATATTTCTAAAAAGGAAGAGTTTGTTGATTATTTAACAAACTTAAGCAGATATTTCGAGACTGATTTTTTCCGATTGCTGAAAAGGATGTTTTATTAAGTGTGAAGGTTCTTTGTGCGTCTATTCTGTTCTATCATATCTAATTTTGCAAGTGCATTTCAAAGTAAATTAATCACTTGAAGATACACATCCCCATTTAAGAGTCTCTCCCTCCCATTTTTCATTCAATTTTTAACTAACTATTAGGGTAACTTTTTGCAACAAATGCAACTTTTTTTTGCATGTGAAGTACTAAAATCAAAATTCCTCCTACATGGGGTGTATTGTAAGTGAGTTATAATCGCAACATAAATGCAACTTTCTGCATAAATGCAACTTTCTGCATAAATACAACTTTTTGCATAAATGCAACCACCTGCAACTTTTAAAAATTTAGCTTAAATTTAGCAATTTTTGAAAATATGATGGCGGTCGGCAACCCAAACAACGAACACGTGACCAAGCATAGCTTCAGCTCAAAATTAAATATCGGCCAACATCATCTTAACATCATTTTTTGGATATTGTTTTCACAATGTCGCCAAATATCGGTACAATATCGGGAAAAATTGCGTAATGTTTAAATTATAAAAAATATGGGTAAGACAACATGGTGTCATTATTTACACTATTACTACATGATTATAATGTTATTAAAAGCGTTATTTACAGTCTTCCTCGTTTTATAAAACTAAACGATATCTGCCAATGTCGACAGATATCGTAATTCCGACATTCGACATTCAAAACATTGGCCAATATTGGTAGAATGTTGGCCAATGTTGTTGTGCTACCTGGGCATGCGGTGCCTGAGTTTGCTTGATGCGTGAGAAAAACGTTTAGTTAAAAACTTCAGGGTGTCGATCGAATGAGCCAATTGAAATTTCATTTTCAATCGCAGACCCCTTCATCGGATTATTTAGTGGATCGAATTCGAGGCCGGTATCTTTTTCATTCCTGTCTATCAACGCTTTGAACAAATTATGATACACTCATTGAGCAAATATTGTTTAAAAAGAACACATGGGAATGGCTGCAAAGGGTTACTGATGCAGTGAAACTCTAGTTTTCTAAAAGGGATGCTGATGAAACGTAGTCAATCTTGGTGCGAAGAACATTATGTTAACCTTTTCAATCGCAGAATCTGAACACCGTCTGTAGGATTAATTGGTTGGGTCGGAAATTGAATTCGAGGCCACTGGCTTCATCAAAATGGGTCGGTATCTTTCCCATTCAATTGACACCTACAGATTTAACGTGCACCAACCCCGATGCACTCTCTACTTTTGTTTTCACCCATGTCAAGCGATTGGTGACTCAGATGGTCCGTGTCCAGATCAGGCCCGCCGTAAGCGGGCGTAGACCGCACGTCCAGGTGGGGGCAAATCTAGCGATCGATCACGTAATATTCAAAGTCATTGGGTCAGCAGCAAATTATTTCTGAATAATTTGTGGACTAATTTTTAAAACTATTAAGTAGCCTCAGCTGTAAAGCAGTTTCTTGATCCATTATGTTTCGCAATCACTTTCCAAAATTCAAAGTATCCATTCTCCAAATTCAAATTGACAGGATGTGCCCCTCCGTAGGACAATAAAACCATCGTCCTTGGAGAGGGGTTTACAAAACCTGTCACGTGTTGCAGCGCTCTTGAGAAAGATTACATTGGCAGTATGAAAACGGAAATTTCTTAAAGCGGATGGAGACCGACCGAATCCTAATGTTAAAACTTACAAAAATCGCCGATAGAGGGCCTATACGTTTCGTACTTTTCAGCGGTAAGGGAAAAATACTTTAGGGAGGGATATTCGTACAAATGGGGAAAATCTCCGCGTGTTTCATTTAACATAAGGATTTGGTCTGTCTTGATTCTAGCTGCCGTTCCCGCCGTGATTTTTTTGTCTCATGTTCTTCGGAATTAGCTCAGATTTCTAGCTGAAATTCAAAAGTATCGTATTTTCTTTGTCATATTTAGTTCATGATTTTGCATAATAAACTGTGTTTCTTTTTAAATAAGTTAATTAGCGTTTAATAAAATTACGATTTTCGTTGATCCGCCATTTTTTTTTTCATCACTGATTTTAAAGCGTATTTGTATTTATGTTCCCTTCGGATTAATTACTAAGCGAAATTCAAGTACTTTTTGTTTGTCATATTTAGTATTGATTTCATATTGTCATTTCTGTTCATTAACGTTTTATAAAATTAGGATTCCTTCTAATCCGCCAATTTTTTTATTTCGCTAATTTGTTTTATATTTATTCTTCTAATTAGAGTGTTTTAGCAATTCATTGAATTAATTGTATACTGTAACAATCTGTTAGTTTTTAGTTTAGTTAATAAGCGTTTGACAAAATTAGGATTATCGTTCATCTCTCATTGTTTTTATTTTCATCGCTGATTTTGATGCATAATGTTTCTGTGTTCTCATCGGATTAATTACTAACCGAAATTTAAGTATCAATTTTTTATTTGTAGGTTTGAGTTTGTATTGTCATTTTCTATTCATTAACGTATAAAATTAGGATTCCCTCTGATCCGCCATTTTTTTATTTCGCTAATTTGTTTTATATTTACTCTGCTAATAAAAGTTTGGTAGAGTGGTAGCATCCGCAACGTTAGGCCGCCAAAGCGATTGTTTACGCCAAATCAAGATGGCGGCCGATGTAAGCAATTCCAAGATGGCCGCCATATACAACGTGAACCTTTGCATACAGTGCATAAATAATAATAATTTGTTTAAAAATTAAGAAAAAAGCAATATAAATTTCACTTGAAAATTTTCTAATATTTCAGTCTGGTTTTCTCCGAACATGTGCGCAATTTTGCGTCAATTTCATCCTAGTTTTGTCACTTAAAAAAAAAATATATTAAATAAAAAAATTATAATTGTTAAAAAATAATAATAATAATAATAATAATAAAAAAAACTGTGATTTTTTTAAAACGTCCGGATTTTCATCAATTTTGAATTGGAAACTTTGCAATGCATAGAAAATTCAAAACAAGAAATCTTTTTTTAATAAGGTAGTTCTTTTCTGTGATCATAATCCACACAAAGGTTTTTGATGAGAAACCAAAAATCTAAATTCTTCTGCTATCCATAAGTGTGAAAAAATATTTTTTCACAATTTTTCTAGCAATAAGCATTATGTGAGCAACTCAATGGGGATATTCCAGGTTATAGAGCCATATATGGAAAAGCAAGACAAATATTTTTATTGTAACGACTTTACAAGAGGAAATTGTTTTTTAGAGAAGTCAAAGCGTATTGCGCTTAAGGTTTCAATGCGTTTAAACCAGTATACCGGGAGAAATTTGTTTTTAGATAAGTCACAGCGTATAACGCGCGATCCCCGCCTGCCGGCTACCTCGCCGCCCCTCCGGGGCCGGCGAGGACCTTTCACCGTTGGCTTCCATGCATATAAGTCACCGTATTGGGTGCCCACCCAAGCATAGTCCAGTGTTTGTAATATAACCAAAAGCTAAACAAAAATCAAACTTACCCTCATAGCCGGGTCCTTGAAATTCTGACAATGGTTAAGTCATATGCTCGAATCGATAACCCTTGAACTCTTTGTCCTTCGGGTATTGATACCAGCATATGACTTCCAATAGTCAGAAATTTTTGTAGTTCCTTGCAAAATTCAGCTCTGAATTACCTCAGCCAAAACTTTCTGGTTCCTATTTTTCACCTCAACCATAAAACATTTATCCGTCCCTCGTTCAAGTCCTCCAAACACCCATTTACCCTCCAATTTCTTACTCCTGTTATACTTTCTTTTGCTAAACTTTTGTCCTATCTTTCTACATTTCCACTCCTACCTATCACCAGCATCCTTTCTCAATGTTAAAACCATATCATTCTCACATGAAAGACATTTCACCTTCTTCCCAATCAAGCTACTACATGTTTGCAAAAAAAAAAAAAAACATTTTCTAACGTTCAATAACACTATCCACTGCTATATCAAATCAACTAAGGGGAAATGAGCAACCAAAAGAGGAAAAAAATTCTAAATTCCAGTCTGCAATTTCAAAAATCAAATTTAATCCAAATTTTTTTTCGAAATTTTAATTGAAATTTAAATAAAGTGACAAATTTAAAAAATTGTAACTTACAATCTGCTTTCCAAATTTATCCTAAAAATTTTGAAAATTAATAAAACAAGTCGATTTTATAAATCAAGAGCAAAATTCATATGCACCCAACAATTTCAAAGACTGTCTAAATTTTAATTCCGTTCTACATTAAAAATAAAAGTGGAAAAGCGTATTTTCTTCCTTAACCAATCGTGAGACCCGTTTATTATCGTCGGGAGAAAATATCTAGGGTTGCCTTAAAACTAAGAAGAAAAAAAAACGGGAAGGTTACCACAATTGGCAATACATCGCTCGAAAGTTGTAACGTATCGGATACTACATACCATCCAAAAGGTTTCTAACAATTCACACACATTTCACTTCAATGCATTTCGTTTGGATTAATTAACGATTGGATAGTTGTTTTGGTTTATTAGTAAATTGATGTTTCATAGAATTGTCAAGTTTTCTTGTGATTTTATCTTGGACAAATTTAAGGAGTTTTGATTAATTTATTTTGTTTTTATTGGTTCACTCATAAAGCAGCATGGTAGGAATTAATCATAAATGTAGGAAGGAATTAATCATTTATGTTGACACATCAGATTTAAAATGTACCTTGTGTCCAATAACTGTAATCTCCAGAAAATCTTTGGAAGAACACATGATGTCTGCATGATTTAACTCTGCAAAGTGAAGAGTTAAAATTCCAGTCAAAAGAATTCATGGCTTGGAAAAATGAAACCGAAAAAGAAACATCTTCCATATTTGTAAAGTGGAATGGAGTTTGGCATAAATGGTATCTGTAAAACCTATTTTCATTGCCATCACAGTGGGGAATTTGCTAGTAAAAGTAAAAGAAAGAAAACCATTAAATTGCTTAGTTCGAATAAAATTAATTCAGTCTGCCCTGTTATGATGAAATTAACAGAATAGCAGTGGTTTCTTTGTTACATACGTCAAAACCCATGTTGGTCATGATATTGACTTGGGTCAAATGAATGTTGGTGGGGAGGAAAAAGAAAAGATTGATATGAACGAATGGTATACCCATCGCGATAATTCTGGATGAAATACGTGATTCAATAGGTGATCAATTAGAACCTATTCATCTCTCAACTATGCGAGATGTTATTAATAAACATTCTAACTAAATATAATTAAAACTTGAATGGAGTATTAGACAGGAATGATGCTGTTAGTGTTACCATGGGTAAGTCACATGCAGCAAGATGAAAACTCTGTTGTGGTTTTCTATAAGCCACAAAATGTACTTCTTGCCGACTGTCCCGGTTGAAAAAATGAAGATTTTCTTCTAGTTATTGTGAATGATTCCCAGAAAGGTATGCTTAATTTGTATGGCAATGATGTTATATGCATTGATTATACACATGGTGTAAATGCATATAACCTTGATTTAGTCACAGTGCTGCTTCTGGACGATATAAGGAAGGTTTTCCCTGTGCTTTCATTTTCAGCAATCGTCAAGATAGTATTGCTTTCAGTGCATTAAAATACTATCCATTTGTATTTTTTCCATAAACCTTTGTATGAGTGATGATGCTAAAGCATTTATAAATGCTTGGGCATCAGCTTTTGGTAAACCTTTAAAACGTCTCATTTGCTCTTGGCATGTGGATAGAAGTTTGGAGAAGGAAATTGAATGAATTAGTTTCAGATTCATTAGAGTAGGCCATTATTTATAAAATGCTCAGATGCTTACAATCAGACTGATAAAGATACATTTGTGGTTTTGAAAAACAAGAGTGGGCTTTGTGTATTGCAAATGGGCTGGTGTCAACACGAACATGGACGTTGAATGTATGCACAGGATGATAAAATATATATATTTGGGGGTAAAAAAAGTAAAACGTCTGGATAGAACAATCCATTTGCTAATGAAATTTGTCAGTGACAGGATGTTTGATAAAATTATTGCTCTAGAGCAGTGTTTCCCAAACTTTTGACATATGCGTACCCCTTCTATAATTTTCGTAACGCTGAGTACCCCCTTTTAAAAAGCAATGTATTTTAATAACAATCAAAAAAAAATTTGGGGGGGGGGGACATACACAAAATAATAAGAGAAATAAAACTATTCATAATAAAATATAAATAAAATTTCTATTATAAATAACGTTTATTTGGATCAATGAGAAGGATGAAATTGTTTGTGCTGAGATAACAGATCCTCATAATTTGGTTCCCTGGTTGTTCATTTTAATCTGAGATGTGGTTCCACGTCCAATAGTCTGTTCCTTTTTATCGACTTAATGTCTACAAATGCCGAAAAAGCAACTTCACATAAATATAAAGTTAGAAAAGGCAAGATGTATTTTAGAAATTTTTCTGTTAAAACCGGATACACAAGTTGCATTTGTAACCAGAATGATGTTAAAGTACTCTCCTTATGTTTATTTTTCAAGAATCCGTCTGTAGCCAATTCCAACAATTGTTCTTCTTCCTCATGCGACAAATCTTCTGGCATGGATGTTGTGTTGTGTAAATGTTAAACGGATATCTTATCCATTCAATATTTTTGGTTAAATCAGGGAAATAGTTTTTCAAGCCCACTTGCAAACTCTCTAAATGTTGTGTTATGCATTTCAGAGTATCAGCATCAATTTTAGTAGTCGAACTTGTTATAAACTCATGAAGAGAGGGAAACAAGTCTATGTTTCCATTACTCTCTTTTGCCGTAACTTTAGTTTTGCAATGGCAGCGTTCTCTTTATCTTGAACGTGAAATAATAAAATTTCTTTGCCTTGTAAAATACCTTTATATGTGTAACGCATTCGGCCGCAATGTTCCTGAGAGATCAGAATGACGCTGACAGCTGTCCACGAAGCACGTGAATAAAATTAAAAGGTTGGGTCCAAACATCCGGTAAAGACAAGAGACTACTAGAATAAGCAGATTTCTACCCCTTCTATGAGAGGAGTGGGGAACGGTTGCGCCCAACGGAGGGTTAACGAAGTAAGTTGTTTCTGTAACGAAGTGTGGTATATTTCTGCCGTGTCACTCGAGACCATCTCACGACTCACAAGACTATCTTGACTCATGAGAACATAGAATTAGGTGCAGCTAAGCACAGTGCAGTGTAGTGCATATCCCCACCAAACTCCGGTGCAACGCGTACCCCTGCCAAACTCTTCTCGTACCCCTGGGGGTAGGCGTACCACACTTTGGGAAACACTGCTCTAGAGAAAGGAAAAGTTAGCTCAAATTTCAACTTTTTTTTCAGGTGCAGAGAGGATTAAGGCTCCTGGCAATACCTCTTTAAAAAAAACGCATCATGATTCCTACCTCATGGGTGATGTGGAAATGGAATCTGGTTTATTTTAGGTTGCCTAGTCTGCAGATAAAGGAGTTTGTTCAAGTACCTGAACTCAGGAAAATGTTCTGTTTAATGCAACTATAGTTATATTATTTTATAAAACCTATGAGCTTTTAATACTTTAAATCAAACTTGGTGTATAAAATTATCTTTCCAGGAATAAAGGGGGGAAAGAATACCCTTGAATTAATCAAAATTAGCATCAATTTTATCTGAAGCGTTTACCACCTGTTGTGATTTACTTGTCATTTAGTTTGGATGTTGACAAATCTGCAAACAAATTAAAGTTCAGAGAATTGTTTAATGTTTATTGGCTACAGCTAGCTTAGTAGGAAATCGTTCAGAATTTAAAACATTGATGTTAGCGCTATCATCGGTAAACCAGCATTCAAAATAAACAATCTATCGCTGATTTAAAAAACTGTTGTCTCAATGGCATACATCAATGTTTAAAAATTTCAGTACTGAAGATCAATTTTATATGTACGTTTCATAAAAGATGACAGCAAGATATTTTTATCCATTTTACTTCTAGAAAATGCAACTGCTGACAGATTCCTTAAGGCTGTTGAAACAACACTTGACAAATGTGGGCTTTCAGATTTATTATCTTGTAGTTTATATGTAATTCGATGATGTGCTATATAAATGGACCATCAGTGAAAGATTTTGATCCCACAAGGACTGGACAAGAGGTAAAGCAACTAGGCATGTTCATGGCCATAAAAGAATTTCATTTGTCAGAATGATTTTGTCTTATGGTCTATATTGGGGTACTATGCAGCTGGAAAAAATTAGTTTATTTAATTCAACTCCACTCCTAAGTTCCACACCAACGTGAGGACACAAAAGATTTAACATGCACCAGACCCCTTTCCACACAACTGTCTCTGGCTGGATGCGAACTCGTAATCCTCTGGTTGCTCTTCCAACCGGGCTACTGTGGCACCTATTATATCAATGACCTCAACTAGTTGTGAATGGAAAAAGAATGAGGAAAACTGTCACATTCTGTTCGAGTTATTAAGCTTTGATTTTAATAAAAGTTACTCCATCTTAAAATTGTGCTATTTTCTCAGAAAACAGATGGTAAGTGAAACATTGTCCAGATATGTATCCCAAGCAGGGCCCGATTTAGAAAATTTGGTATAGTAGGCACAACACGCAGGAAGGGGCCCCTCCCTCATATTATTTGTTCATCACAAAAACTAATTTTATAACAATAATTGGTACTTACGTATTTGACTGTTGACCGTTTCACAGATGTCACCAAAAAGTTTGAGAAAATCGTGACATTACTTATAACTCTTGGCAAAACAAAATAAAGCAGATGGAAATTAAAAACATAATAGTTAGATAATTAATATAATTACAAGAATGTGATAGTGGGGGAAACGGTCGACGTTCATTTACGTAAATACACAATAATTTATGTAACTACTTAAAAACTTTTTATAATTTTTAGATACTTTTGAAACTTAGGGGCCCTTTAAATTATGGGGGCCCTAGGCCCGTGCCTCACGGGCCTAATGGTAAATCAGGGCCTGATCCCAAGTACTTAAAATGGGTTTTAATTAACTTAGAAGCATGATGCAGGTTTAATTTATTTTTCAAGGCTATTCAAAATTATTTTGTAATCTAAAATTTTTATGTTCTGATTAGGACAGATGTTATGAGTGAGTTACATTACATCTATGGCGATAGCACGAGCACAGTTTATGTAAGTTACACAGAAGTCTACTTTAAACAAGTCTAGCTGACTCAGTTTAGAATAGAGGTGCACAACCTGCGGCCAGCGAATCATCAAGTTGCGGCCCACAAACTAATTTTGACTAAACTTCCGAGGGGATTTAAGTTAAGAAGCAAATTGACTGACAATCATTTAGAATCAGTCTTAGTTTCTACTAGCCGTATTGAACCTAAAATACCTAAATTAGTTAGTAAAACTCAGTATCAGCCATCCCATTAGCAAGCTGTAACATAATTATTGTTTATAGTTTAGAAATTTAAATATATTTGATGCTGTAATTTTTGTTTCTAACTTTACTGATATCATTAAAATTTCCGATACTCATCTTTATTGCTCA
Source organism: Metellina segmentata (assembly GCA_947359465.1). NCBI lineage: Eukaryota > Metazoa > Arthropoda > Arachnida > Araneae > Tetragnathidae > Metellina > Metellina segmentata. Next base: position 67,014,475 of record OX375873.1, on the reverse strand, counting down.
TTGTACTATTACTGTTATTAAGTCAATAACCTAAAATAATTTGCTGAATTACATAAAACGTTCTTGAGACACATTCTTAAAAGTAATTCTAAATGATTGATCATTGCAAATGTTTGTTAACTTCTTTTTTTAAACTATTCACAATATCATTCATTTAGCTCTGTAACGAGCTCCTAGATTTTTTAAGAAAACATTTGTAAGTTTAATCTTAAAAAAAATAAATGCTTATTTTTTACTATACATATTAAGTGTTATAACAGCTGAACATAATTGGGTAGTAGCACTTTCATTGTGTCTGTGCTGTAACTTCATCTGCGGTCCCCCCATGTCTCAATCAACGGTGCGAGTGGCCCTTGTCCCAAAAAGGTTGTGCACCCCTAGTTTAGAAAATTATGATAGTTTAATGCAATTTTAAGTAACATATTTCCAAAGAGTATTATATTTATGTAGAATAGTGTAAAATTTTCAACTGAAGCTTTTCCTCTTCATTATTTTAATCAAGAACATACATCTGATAAGATTAAAATTTATTTTTTCTTCAATAGGACTGAAGAGAAACTGGATTAGCTTTTAATCTGACCAAAGCCAATATTGCAATAATCAGATTGTATAACTACAGAAAATTGTATGACTTAAGACATTTACCAAACTAAAAATTGGTTTGCAATTTCTTCAAATGTTATCAGTGCTGTAGTAGTAAAAAAAAACAGGGTATGCCTGAAGAATTTTTTCCATGGGGAGGCGAAACAATGTACTTACTATTTACACTCTCCATGGGGAGCAAAAAAACATGTACACACATGCACATGTTTATATATAGGAAATCCATAAGCCAGGGGGTTGACCGCCTCCCTCCTCCAAATTATGTACCAAGCTGATTTCTTAAAATAGAAACTTTTCTTTTGCTTCTGTAGCTATCTGTGTTACTCGTGATGTTTCATAGGAAACGCAAAGCGTGTACGTAGTTTTTAAGAAAAATCAGAGAGTATACGGTGTATACCCTCCACTACAGCCCTGGTTGTTATGCAGGATGTTTACAAGGACATCATATTTTTTTGGAATAACTTTAATAAAACATTTTTACTTTCATTGTGTACTCAATTAATGACATTATTTTTTCAGACCATTTTCCCTTTAAAGCTTTTACTGGATTCAATTGTCATTTACTTAGGAAGATTCAGCACATTTTAGCAAACAATTTAATCAAAATGCATTATCTATGATGGAGACTTCTAGAAAATTACTTTGGGTTGCATCATGTGCCTTCAAAACAAATACATGTAAAAAAGATTTTCGAAACACTGTTCTCTGGAAGATATAAAAAACTATGACTGACTTCTTACAGAAAAGTTCCTAAGAAAACATTGAGGGACCTGATGATATTACACAAGTAGGCTTTCTCCAAACACAATATGGAAAAAATTAGGATTTTCATCCAAACTCTAAATGACTTCTTTATGCATGCAGTCACCTGGTCTATATTATGTTCCACAAATAAGTACAATTAGTTCAGTTCCAAAGTTCAATTTAAATTACAAAACAGTTCAATCCAGAAAAATTACTAAGTTACCAAGTCTAAATTTTAACAATACTTGCGTGTACCATAGACAGCATTGGTAATCTTGAATAATTATTAAAATCATAACTAAAGATGTAGATATAAATGTTTTAATACAAATTGTCAGCAACATTTAATATTTTCAGAATGATTTGCAAGACACTGACATTGCAAGATATTTTTGTACACAAACACAAAGGTAAACAAAAAAGAGTGTTACAGTTACAGTGAATATGTACTTCATTATTCAAGGTATTTTTTAATTAATGTCGTATTGGAGCAACACAACAGGCTATCATCATACAAGAAAAACAAAGAAACAAATGGTAGATAAAAACTTTTATTTTCAATTCAATAAACAAAGAACTTTAAATATCAAATAATTCAGTAATGGTACCAAAATTTATTTTTCTGTAAATATAATTTATTATACAAGACTTAAAGAAACTTTTTGCATGGCAAAACTTAAATAATGACCATTGAGAGATTTTCCCCAGTTTTAAATATTTTTATCTTAAAACTTTATTATTTAATTGGGTCATTTAAAAAACCACTTAACATGTTGGCCATAACTCATTCACTGTTTATTTTTCAAAAGTCTGATTTCCAATAACACCTGCCTCAAGAAATAAAAACAAAACCACATAGAACACATTTTGATAATAGAAATTTCAAAAACATAAATAAAAGTACTATCCCAGATGGCCAATTAGATATCTGATGGATGAGGAACCTAAAAATATAAAGTGTGCACATCAGTACAATACAAATGAGATCAAACTCTCCTTTTTTTGTCAACTTAATGTACACCTAATTCTGTTTGGACGAGCACGAGCCTCATCTCATGCGGATGTTTCAACAGTTTTACAAACTAATTCAGTTATTAATCGTTGTTGTTAGCACGTTATATAATTCTCTGCAAGAGGCTGCCAACAACTTCACTTCACGTTCAAATTTTCCAGCGCGTTCCTCAAAAGGATCATGTTTTACAAAATTATTACCCAATTTTCTGGTCAGTTCCAGACATTCTTCTATTAAATCTGCTTTTAGAACAAGATAATTTTATTCATTATCACTACATCCTGTGGATTAGGAGTCTCCAATTACAGCCTCTAATATTTCATCTTCGCTTAGGGAGCTTTGTCGACTGATTCATCAATATCTTCAAATGATAGATCATCAAATCCTTCTCCACCGATTGTGTAACAATGTAATGATGTTAGGAAATTCAGATGTGTTAGCAACCAAATATAATAAAAACGTTGATGCTTAGATGTAGATTGGTAAATGAAAGCACGCGTTCCAAAACGCATACACTAGCTGTTATGCAATTAAAATTTGGGCAAATAAATTCTTAGAAATTGGCTTGGTTTGCTTATGTTAAATCAAAATGATTCACCTGAAAACAGAATTAGGTGTGCATTCACAAACAGGAAATGTTTGACACAAAAATAAATACACTCAGGGTATAGAGTCACATGAATTGAACACATGTCATTTACAGCTTGCAAGCCACTAACACCATGAGAAACCTCCTGAACCACAACAGCACCTTTTCAGTGGCAGATTTATACTTCTCTGCCGCCTAGGACTACCAGCAACTTGCCGCCCCACTCTTTGCCTTCAGCAATGATATCACCTCCCTTTTACGCTTTCTCCCCATAGGTATATCAATAGCACAAAATCATTAGTAGGTACTACCCTAATTTTGTTCAACAGTGGTTTGGTATAACCAAATCCAGATCGACATATAACATTGTTTATTATAAAATATATGAGAACTTAGAATAAAATTTGAAACAAACAATCAGCAAAACAACTCGTAACAATATTTCAACAACAAATATTGAGAAAATACTATATAGTTGACTATAAGAGTAACTGTATTTAAAATAAAAACTTGGTTCTCAAACAAGCATATTCTCAGTTACGGGTGAGTTGGGTACTTAAATTCTGCACTCCCCTCCTGTGCTATTTCCTTGTATACAATGCCATTCAAAATTCAAGCATGTTATTAGTGTTTTTAAATTGGTTGATTTTAATTTATTTTTGTTGTGCATTTGTTATTTTTCCAAAACTTTTTGCTGCCCTGGACTATAGCCCACCCCTAGATCTGCCACGGCACCTCGCCCCCTTTAAGTTAAATCAAACTTGCTGGCACATACTGAAAGCAATGGGCAGAATTATACAGGAAAGAATCATTCATAAATTTTATAGAAAACTTGGTATGTTTCCTAAGTACATTTGTTTTCTAAGATAAAGATAATTATACTAAACAAGGCATTTCTTTTAACACGAGAAATGCATATAGAGCCTTCATGCAGTATGCCAGCCTAAAACTCCCCGACCAGTGAATTGAATTTGAAATTTTATGACTGCATTATTTGGTTTATACTAATTATTCTGGTCTGACTGAAATGGAACCAGGAGGAGAGCAGTTTACCTAGAAAGACAGAAATGGCCAAAGTGGAACCCAACAATAATATTTATGTTTGCTTCACCGCTTTACATTTTGTTTACAAACAGTATGTTCCTCCTCCCAGTTTGATCAATGGATTAAAATCATGATTTTTAATGAGCATTCCCTTAAACATTTTAATAAATCATTAAATTGAGTAAGATTTTATGTGACAAAATTGTAAGAAATGGTCTATTACAACATAATCAGATGTATTCTAGATGCATCTATCCAACACTTAAATTTTTTCTAACCGAGTTATGCAGTTTTCAAATCTGCTATATCAAAAATAACTTTTCAAAATTGGAGGAGATTGTACTACTTACTTTTCCGTGAACTTTTTTTTATTCTTCCACTTTCAATAGAAAGACCGTTGAAATCCGTCAGTTTCTCTCCTCGAATGTGTGTGTCGAATCTGTACAAGTACATGCTTTAACAAACGTAAACATAAATATCAGAAAAGGGATTTTTTCCAAATTTTCCCTACCGCTGCAGAACTAAAAAAGTTTAAGGTATATACGCCCTCCAGTGGCAATTTGTGTAAGTTTTAACATTAGGATTCGGTCTGTCTCCATCCTCTTGTGAAATTTCTCAGAACTGGGAATTTGGAAGAGGTGTCCCTTTCCACTCTCCACGTAGGGACACACGAACGGACCGTCCGCGGTTCCAATTACCGCAGGGGACCTGACCATAGTAAAGATAAGGACCGGATGCGCGCAACAAAGGGGGAAATCTATTCTTCCATTTCTCCCGTCTTCAAGCGAAATCTGGTTGAAACCTCCCCGTCTGGAAAAGGCTAGGAATCCCCACAGAGCTTCGTTCTCAGTTTGTACACGCATTCGAACAGTACTATCGCACATCAAGTTGCAATTATTTTGTTTATACTTCGTCTGACGTTGGTCTAGGTATAATTAAGGATAATTTAACTTGGTTAGTGTGATTATAATTCAATGTATCACATGTCAGTGAAAATATAAGTGCAAAAATTTGGTACCTACGTTTATTTATCGGCTTATCATAATAATTGCTGCGCCTAGTAATCATCTGTTTGTAGCACATATACACTTAAATATTTACGAAATTTGAAATAAAAAAACCGGCCAAGTTCGTGTTTGACCACGTAGTCAGTACTGGCTATACAAAATTCTTACAAAACATCTGAGCCAAAACTCTATGTATTTTTTAGAAATACAAATTTAATTTTACAGTTCCTTTATACGGAATTTCTATAAACTTTTTATAAACTCAATTACGTGATTAAGTGGGTCGATTATTACTCGTAAACTTCGAAAGCCTACTTATCGCTGATAGCATAAATTCAAGACGAGTTCAATTTCTGTAGATCAATATTTATATGGTAACTAGCCACTGCTTGGCCAGCATTGCGTTGTCCGTAACAGTTCTTTTCGTGGGGTCAGGTGAGACCACTGCTCGCTAACCCCCTTTGATTGATACGAAATCCCATTTGGTAAACCAACACTACGAGCAACGCCGTGATGGCCTCGTCATTGCCAAATGCGGCCAAATTCGAATTGCGAAGAGATCCAAACGACATGATGTCACAATCACACAGGGGGCGGCATAATCGATATTGCACACAGGCGTTCAAACAAACAGCTAGCGGCGGGCCTGGCCACAAGGAGTAATGAAGTAGTAAGCACGTTCTTCAACTTTATAAACCAGCTTTACAATTTATTTTAGTGCGAGCCAACGGCCATGGGAACTGCTTCTAAAACACACTGATGGGAGGTCTCTACACGGTCTTTGGGAGACAAGATGCAGTGCAACAATTGAGGCAGTGAAACCTATAACTGAAAAACTACCTGACGTTTTAAAGGCCCTTCAATGTGTAAAAAATCAGTAGTTTATCGTAAGAGGAAACGGCGAAAGAGTAAATGGATTCCTCAATTATTTTCAAAATTTGAAACTTTAATTCAGCTAAATATTTGGAAGGACATACTAGAGCAAATTAGTACAAGAAATTTAACCCTTCAATCATAATATATCTCCCTTGATATCGAAATGAATAACATTAAAGCGTTAACTGAAACAATAGATAAAGATTTAAGTAAACAATGGTCTGTATAAATAGAACTAAAGAGACAGCTTCTATTATGGGTATAGATGCAGAATTTTCCAAAAAAAGAGGACGGAAAAGGAAGCTTTTGAAGTGGAAAGAGAAATGCCTAAAGTATTAGAAACCGAAGAAACAAAATTCAAAAGTTCAGTTATTTATATAGTAATCAATAAAATAGTTTCTCAGTTATAATCAAGGTATGAGCAAATGAAAAAACATATGCAATGCATTCGAAGCCATATTAAAAATAAATTCTAATTCTAATGACAACAACGCACCTAAAAAATTAATTGAAAGCTATCCAGATGATTTAAGCCACAATTTCATCAATGAAATTCAGATGTACAAGACCGTTCGCGAAGCTACTTTTTCACATTAACCCAAATTAGAAAATAAAGGTCTTCCACTCCCTTTAAATGATATCTATAGATTAAAATTGCAATCTATTCCCCCAGAACTTTGCATAGCTTTAAGAATTTTGTTTTCTCTTCCCATCACTGTGGCTTCTGGTGAAAGGATTCAGTAAACTACCTATAATCAAAAATAATTTACGATCTGCTTTGGGCAAGGAAAAATTTGAATCATCTAAGAATATTTTCAATTGAGGCGTGCAATTGAGGCGTTCAATTGAGGCGATCAACTGGCGTGCAAAATTAGCTTCCTTTTTTGACGGCATCGATAAATTCATTAATTCGAATAGAAGATGTACTGCTCCCTCCTCAGTACTCCAAAAGTTTTCGGAGTTTTGACTAGTCTTCAGCGTCAAAGGTATGTTTTAGCATGGGTTTCTTACAATCTTTCTATAGAGATATTTATTATAGTTTTCTGATTATACTTCGATATCCTTATCGAAGTCCTGCTCGATCGGAAGTTAAAAACACAAGCTTAAGTTAAAGTAAACACAACCTAGTTTATACTGTTTCTAATTATCACAATTTTCGCATAATTCGTCGTGAATTTATCTTAGCTCTGATGAAGCAATCATGTGCTCCTAGACCAATGTTATTTATTCCTCTGATTCCAATTGTACGCATCTTTCAACCTCAAGTATTACAAGGTAGAAGTTTACGTTGAGTGCCAATAACAGAGCATTCTGCTTGATGCCTTGTAGTCGCCGCTTTGGAGTAACTCGTTTTTATTGCATTAGCTCGTAAAACAAGTCCCTGCAGGTAACTCATATTCAATTGTATTACTCTCAGAATTAACTTGTAAATGATACCGGAGCTGTATTAGTTACTCAAGTGTCTGTAGCTGCAACAGTGATTCCAAGTGGATAAGTTAAACTCAATGCCGTGAACGGAAATATTCGAAGGTCAAATAATATACACTGGTGAAATAAATTAAGAGAATTTGCATATTTTATCGAATTACATGAAAAGAACTGAACTGAATGTAAAACCACTGCTTCTAGACAAAAATGTAAATTTTGTACGTCAAATACGTAAGCGTACACGTGTGTGTAGACAGAGCCAGTAGAGAAACAGGCTTTATAAGCGCGTGTAAGTTAAGACGCATTTCGTTCGCTAGCACACCTCGGCGAATTTCTTGGTGTTATTTTGCAACAATCGGTTAATTTCAAATTGTAACAGTAAAAATGAGTAACCACCAACGTTTAGATGATGGAATGAGGTGGCGAATTGTGCTAATATAACTGCTAATTAAAATGACTGGTTAATATATCCGAAGTAGGGCTTTTAAAACAAAGTTTCACTACAACGACGGTCCCTTTCAGTGAAGTCCTTCCATATTAATTAAACGGAACTACTAATTTTTAAGGATTAAAACCTTTTATATTTTGGGATCAAAAATAAGCATTTACAAGTTAAGTAAAAAGACAACGTATTGCTTTTGAGTAACGGCAGCGAACCCCCACTTCTACTCGTATCCTCCCGCGCATTCCTTTCCACCCAGGGGAGAAACGTCCCCTGTAACAATCTTGAACAACTGGGGTGTATAAGTTTTGGCAAGAAGGATATTTTATGAAATCTGAATATCGTATAAAAAAACAAATATTCTTTTATTTCTTGGTTATTTGATTATATACAGTGCCGTTCTGTTAAACAGACAATTTCAGAACATAACCAGAGTCTCCACCGGAGACTTACTTCCAAAATCTAGGGCGTCGCTAGTACGCCCTCGAAACAACGACCAAACTCTTCTCGAGTTCAGAGAATCTCTTCGCAGACCCAGCACTCTCTGCTCCAAGCCCCGGTCCGTGGGAAAAACCCTTGGGCAGTTTTCCACCGCCTCAAAACTCAACTCCAAGATAGGAGCTCCCCTGCCTTTTCAGTTCTATCCCCACAGAGGGGCTGGCCATTGTCCCACAAGGAACGATTTCAGCCAGCCAGGCGACTGGTGAAACAAGAGGTCCTTGTATCACTACGCCACACCCCCTCCAACTTGAAGGTCGATGGCCTTAACGGCATCTTGTTAGATCGCCCCCATCTGAATCTAACACTTTCTTTTCCGACATCTCCCTCGGCAAAAAAGGCGAGAACGTGTTACGAACACGCCCTGAATAGGGGCTCCTAGCCGCTCACGAAACGTAACCATTACACTTGTAAACCATTTATTTTTTATATTTCTTGAAGACTGAAAAAAAAATCCTTTTATGGTATTCTCAGAATCTTTTTTGTGTAGGGTCATTCCACGCAAAATGAGCAAATCGGCTGTGGCTGACACATCACCGATTTTAATGAAAAATAATTTTTAAATAGATCACTAGAGCTCAGATTTTGCATATCCTTTTTTCAGCCCCTAATGTTGATAGAAATCCGTATGGAGTGTTTTTTTAGCAATTTGCAACCACGAAACCCGAATTTATTTTGCATATTTCGGACCATTTTGCCTATTTGGAGTTTTTTGCATGTTCTTTTTAAAAAAAATTGAAAAAATTTATATATATTAGGTAGCCACACCAGGAAGGAGAGTGGGGCACAAAAAAAATGCAAAAAACTTCCAAAATATTTTTTTTTGAGAATAGATATGACGTATCTCTGTAAAACACCACACACCAAAAATGAGTTATAGTAGTTGCAAGTTTTTACAAATATTTTCCCACAAAAGGTGTTCATGAGCAATAGTTATCTCAACACTGAATATTTATATAACGGTACATGCATATGGAACAGTTTTTATAGACAACCAACTCTTCAAAATCACTTATCAACTATTGTACATATCTTATAATTTTTATAATTGAGATATTTTGTACTACCCCATGATGCAATCATACATAAATTTTCTGAAAGTTATTACATCAAATTCAACTAGCAAGGATACATTGTTACATTTTTTACATGCATAATAACAAATAAAAACTCCACAGTTCATGTCATCATTTTGATTTATGTGAGGGGGAGATAAAATGTCAATGTTATAGATGAATTAAAGAATGAATTGAATATTTCCCTCCATACACTAATTATGTCTGAACAATTTTTACTAGGAGCTTTGTTAAAAGGCTCATAAAACTCAAATACATATTTTTCAGTATCAACAAATAACAACACCAAGTGACTATCAAGGTTAGTAGGGGAAAAAATGTTTGCTTTAAGTACAGTACCAATTTGAAAGAATAAAATTTTTTTTTTGCTTTGTGAAAGTGCAGCTAAAGATACGGACTCAATAAACATAAAACGGATTGAATTTTCTATAAGTTTATAAAGAAAAGAATCTACTATTGTATCATCTAGCCATCCCCTTTTAAAGTACTTAGATGCTTGAAATAAAATGCTTTCTTCTAATGTTACATCTACATCTAATGACTTAGGCATAAAATTTGTAGGTTCTATACCATTCACTTCGACTACCATATTTGAAGAATTGGTTTCATCAGTATGATTACATTTAAAAAAATTAGACACAAGACTCTGCAAATTGATTATATTTTAGTTTTATCAGTTCTAGAAACGTATAAAATCCAAAAATTGTTTTACAATTTTTTATAAAAGACAAACTGCAATCTACGAAAACCTTTTTAGTACATTTTGGTCTGCGTCAGTATCCTAGATTTTACTGCTACAAATGTCGACATCATAACTTAGCTCCACCGAAATGGAAATTTTTTGTTTTTTAATCATAGTTACCCAACCAGAAAATCATAAAATGACGGATTGGAATGCGCAGAACTGCTTTTACAAAAGAGATTTTTTCATATATCTTAAGAAAGTATCGATATTTTTTTGCATTGTTCTTGATTAAAATGTAACTGAAGCTGGTGTTTAAGGTAGATAAATTATATTTGAATATTTTTCGTACAAAACGGATTATAATCTTCTGCACTTTACTAATTAGAAACGTTTCCTAAATTAAATTAATACATTTCGAAGGTAAGTTGCTATATAATGATTATACATGTTTATTGATGTGTAATAAAAATTAATTACAGTCAGTTATTGATTTTGTGATAATAAACCAGTATCTATTCAGCCAAAAATCTTTGAAATGGCATTTAAAAGTAGGTTAAAAATTTTATAAAAGATGAGAGGCAAATTCTTTATTCTCCAGAATAATAACATGTTACTGACGTTTAGATACTGATTCTATTATATTACTACATTTCCATTAGTCAAATTTTGTAGAACTATAATTAAATACGTAATTCACATCACAATCTGAATGTTGCCGTGGAAGTGTGGGTTTTATGGCGCAAGATCCAGAAAAGGATTGTGGAAGTTTGGAGAGTGGGGTGTCATCTCAGGTGTTGCCTCGCGATCTGACCATGGTTCAAAATTACATTTTGTCCTCGATTCTTTCCCGTTGGGATTGATCCCGGACCGTCGTTAACAGTACGACGCCAATTGAAATACCTACAATCTGAATGCTTAGTCTTTTCAAAAGTGCTGTCAAGCAGTCTAAATCAGGTCTTGATTGTTGCGGTTCTTGCTAAGATCGGATGGAAAAATTGTACAATTAAAATCGATGCATACACCATTCCTTGATATTTTAAATGCAAAACTAGTTGAATGTAGCACTGGGATAAGAGTTTTTTGATTAGTAAAAGCCATGTTGAAAACATTCTGAAAAATTTTCTATTTGAAATGTTTAATGTAATTCAAAGTAAACACTATATTCACTGTACTTTACTCGAGCACTAATTAGTTATTCAGGAGCTTGACAAATTCTTTTATATACCAATTTTTCAAATCAAGGATAGTCTTTTTTAGTATTACTCAAAAAATGTTTTTATATTTAATAAATTATCTATTCATGTATGAATCCTATTTAATTTTGTTAATTAAATAATTTTTTTTCTATACTGTTGGTAATCTTTCAACCAAAAAAGGTGTCCCAATTATGCGCCTCTGTGATAGTTATTTTCTTAAAGATACATCCCCAATATCTGGGTGACATGAGGTGAATATGCATTACCTACAATATAGATTACCATTAACTATTTTATAAAATATAATGGAAACTTCATTAAAAGGTTAAATTTTAGATTGCGTGTATATTTTTTTCCAGATCTTTGAAGACTATTTACCTGATAGGCTAAAATAATTCTTGTACTCAAATTTGTAAGTTTTTCAAACCATGCTGTTTGAATTTTACATATAAACCTAGCAAAGGGATGTGTCAGGGAATGCTTTAATTTTATAAATTAAAATTATTTTTCATAAAAATTTTAAAATATGACACTAGAAAATATTCTTTACTATAATAAATGAATAGGCCATATGTCACCATCTATTGATTTTCACTGAAAATGTGAAGATACCTGTTTTTCTTTCCTTGTAAGAACTGCGTTTCGTGTAATACTGTGTGTTGATCCTTTAAATGACAAAAATCCTATTCAAGGGAATTTAAATCGATTAAAAAAAAAAAAGGTGTTCTTCTGAATACTTAAGTGGTTACTTTTAATACAGCAAAATAAATAAAACATTTTTAAGTGCACATTGTGTTTAAAAATTTAAGGTTTTTTTTAGTTTCTGCTTAGAACCACATTATGTATATTGTAAATCTACTAACCATTCCTTTATACATTTTACACTTCTATGCCAAAAAATATAAAAATGAAAGTAATGAATCAATAATATTAAGAGCAGCTGTTAAAATGAAAATTGTTGAGAAAAAAAATTCCTTAACATTAATGTTGGTATTAAATTTCTTTTGGGTTGGTTTTTTATTCTGCAAGGGCCATGCAGTTTTGGGAGTTTTGCAAAGTTCATCATCACTTCTAAGGATGTACAAGATTAAATTCACTTTGGACTAAATAATAAAGCACATATTAACATTTTATTGCTACTTTTTTAGCCATAACATCTTTTAATACCCAAATTACTTTCACTGAAGAGCCTCCATCCTGGAATCCAGATTTGTGTATTCTATTTTACCATGTTAAGTACCCAAGCTATTTGAATATAATTTAAAAAATTAAGAACTTTATTGTATCTGCTCTTTAGCTCTGTTTCAAAAATCTTTGAACAAAAATACCAGAAATGTGCTTTAATGATTAATTACTTTAAACAATAGATCTTGCTTGGAATTTAAAATTTTATTTTAGTGTTGTGGGTTGTGTTTGTATGGTGCAAGGACCAAATTTAATCATACAGCACCAGGCATACAATATCAAGTAATGGATATAGATACACAACCATAGTTTTACGTACACGAGAGAAATACATCCAGGAAGGCATTGAACTTGTGCCGCCTACAACTTGGAGGTTTATATGACAGTGGACATACCCACAACCTTAGTGTCATGGGAATAAATTATTGAAAAAAAAATACTAGCCCAAAGAATAAAAGTTGACAAATATATCCGAAATATTTTCCAAAAATAAAAAGCGCATATAGTATAATATACATTTGAGATCCACAATGCAAATAAACAGAAAGAAAATTCAGTGACAAACAGATAGTTGGGAGTAGAGGCTAAAATGGGAAATACAGGTCTTTTCAAGCAAAATAAATTCTTGATAATTCATAACATGTATCAAGGCATTTGGGCTCATATTTAGTCAAAGCATTCTTGTTTTCACCTAAAAAGAACCCATAATTAAGGAATTTATTGAGATATTTTAAACATATTTAACTAATCAGCAAAAGCATTTACAACAGCAAGAAAATTTTCATTTTTGTGGTGTTTGTAAAGGCTGCAAAAAAAATTAATTAAAGAAACATACATCACATCTGTTAGAAAAAGGAATGATTTTTAAACAAATAGTCTCAATTAATTTTGCTAGTTAGCATTAAAAAGAATCCAGCTCAATGGAACTTTCATAGTTATTCAAGATTAAAATATGTGATTGAACGGATATCTTCACTGCCCACTAAAAAGTGAATTTGGTTGAGTAGCATTTAAAAACAAGCAAACTCAACACGATTCACCATTTAGCATAGCAGACAAACAGTGAAACACTCCATAAAAAACAATCAAATATGCGAGAAGTTGAATATGTCACATCTGTGAAACATAACAGACTACAACCTAGGACCAATACAGAAGGGAAAGATGTCAGACGTTTGATTTTTTTGGGTGCGGGCCATATTTGGCCTATTTGCAATAGACACAAGATATACATCAAGTAATAAACATGCATACAATGAAATTTTTACTGACACAGATGAGAGAAATCACACATGCACTGCCTACAACTCACAGGCTTCTAGTGCAGTGGGCAACACCAGAAACATAACTCGTGTTTTCTTTTACTATGCAAGTAAAATAAGCAATCGGAACAGGAATTTTATCTGACCACCCAAAAGTAAATTCCATTGGGTAGCATTTAAAAACAAGCTAACTCAACGCAATTCACCATTTAGCATAGCAAATGAGCAATACAACACAGAAAGGGAAATAAAGGAATGAAATAGGTAAAATAGGCACCTGACCGAGAAATTTCATCTGCCCGCCAAAAAGTAAATTCCGTTTTGTAGCACTTAAAATCAAGCTAACTCAACGTTATTTACCATTTGGCACAGCAAGTGAGCAAAACATTTTAAAACGGGATATAAAATGAAGGGAAAATAAACAAAAATGATGAGCCTTCATCTCACAGTCAACAAATATATTCTGTTGGATAGCATTAAAATACAAGCTAACTTAACGGAACAAAACAATTTGCGAAGCAAATGTAAGTGAAACAAAATGTCTAATTAGCAAGTGAACAGTACATTTCAAAACGGGATATAAAATTAAGGGAAAATAAGCAAATAAAGAGCTTTCATATGCCCGCCAAAAAGTACATTCCGTTGGATAACATTTAAATACAAGCTAACTCAACGGAATAACATAATTTGCGAAACAAATGTATGAGAAAGAAAATCTTCAATTTCAAATGAATATATTATTGCTTACACAAATTTGGCTTCTAAATGAAAGAACGTTAGGTCGGCAGAAAAACACCACAGCCAACTCTCCTTCCTTCGATCAATGCAAATGGCAAATGCTTCGACAATTTCATATAATCATTCGTTTAAAAACATCGATCCAACAAATAAGGCCGCCAAAATTAAAAGCGCCAAAAGGACAAAAAGGAAAAAAAAAAACCACTAAAGTAGAGTAACCCGGTGCAACGAGAAAGAAGTTGCCAAATGCAAATATAGAAACTTTGGTCGGTGCACCGGGTAACATTGTACTGAAATGCTTAAGTTTCGATAACGAGGCATCACCTGAGCTGGCACCCCACTCTCCAAACTTCCACACCATCCCAGCGTGAGGACTTTCAGCCACGACGGATTTAAGGTGCATCAGCCACCTCTACACCATACGCTTACAAACAATCATGTACTGACCGGGATTTGAAACAGGAACCTTCCGATCTAGAGGCTAACACCTTAACCATGAGCTATCGAATGGGGGTGAAAAGCAGCGCCCTAGGCGAGTAACTAGTGTGTGTTCATGGTAATTTTTTTGGCGAGCTATCACTATTTGAAATTATTACATTTTATTCGTTGTCGCTTTCTTGGCAAATACTTTGGCGCTTCTTTTGGCTTTGGCTTCTTTGAGACGTTTTCTCACGGAAGTCACTAGTAGATTGGTCACTATAGTGAGTCATCTTTTCCCAGTCTTACGAAATCCGCCATCGGGATGGTGTTGCATCATTTTTTGTAGAATTGTGTGCGTTCATGTTATAAAAAGAAGAAACTGTGCAATTCTTCATTTTTTAAATTGTGGAGAACACAGAATGCTTCGACCCCCTGATTGAGCAAAATACAAAACCCACTTTGCTCAGAAAAAATCCTGGCAAAACTGTTGCTTAATTTTGATTCTTAAAGTGTCTAAAAACTTTCTTGATTGAAACTTGCAATTTCTTTTTTGTTATTTCAAAGACAAATTTACATGAAAGGAAAAACACTAAAATCAATTTTTTTGCAAGAATCAGTGACAGCCGATTTTGTCACGGGTTGGATTAGTACTAACAATTTTAAATGTCGTGTTTCTCAAATATTGCATAACTTTAGCGTTAGCAGGTCAAATTACAAATATTTCAAACGTTATTAATTATAATTATTCATAAGTTTTGAGATTGGACATAGGTAAATTAAGGATACGATAAGTAAATTTAATGTATCAAAAGTTGGGGTTTAAATAATTCATACACATTTTCCATAAATATAACTAATTATGATAATAGTCATTATTCAGACTGAAATGGTCAAGCCTCCATTGATTGAAAAATGGATTAGGCGGTCGGATAATTAACTTTTTATGACGTTTTAAATTTATTCGAATTGTTTTGACAAATTCCCAGATTCAATTTCCAGTGTATATAATCAATTCCATTTTCTGTGTATATTTCCATAGTATAAATTAATAAATATCTTTATTTTCAGTTGACCTTGAGAGAACATTATTTTTTAATAATTTAAATCTTTGCCTTTATCATAAAAATAAATTTTGTAGTCTACATAAAAAGCACCTATTCTTGACCAAGGTGAGGCAATGGTGTCCTAATCAGATACCAACTCTCTAAAATGAGACTGAATAAAATAATTAAGGAAAAATTAAATAAAAATGGGATGCTTAACCTCAAAGTCGAAAATTAAAGTTATGCATAGTAAGGAAAATAAAAATGTATTAAACCTGATCTCATAAATTTAACTTGAATCAAGTTACAAATAGTAAAATCTCGATAACTTTAATAATCTAAAACCAGTTCTATATATAAAACCCCTTCTTAATTGTCTCTATAATCTATATATAAAACTACTATGTATATGAACTAGTTCTCTGTTCAAATCTACACCGTTTGACCAATCCACACCTTATTTACTGTACTTGCTCTTTAAAACCCTGCGAGTAACATATGCTACATATTAACCCCCATTATATTTCTCTTGGGCGTGCAGATAGGCTAAAAACAATTCGAAATCCCCATATTAATAATATTGAGTATTTTTATGTCAGACCAAATTTGATACATTCATTCTTTAGAATCCTGCGGGAAACATAGGCTATATATTAACCCTAGTTCTATTTGTCTTAGGACGAGAGTTGGCTAAAAACAATCCGTGATCCAAATAGGTAAGTAGTTAAATATTTAAACTAACGTCCATCTAGAGCAACACAACGGGCTATTGGCGACGATCCAAGATCAATCCCGAAGGGGAAGATTTGAGACCCAAATAGGAATAACGTTCAGTATCTCTGCTATAACAATTTGGCCAACTCACGACATATTTAGTACACTTAAGTTTTGAGGGTTGCGAGTTCGAATTCAACAAAAACCATCCTGTACAAAGGGGGATGGTGCAGGTTAAATCTGTCGTGATCTCAAATATCCTTACGTAGGCGTGGTGTGAAAGTTTGGAAAGTATGTATTTTAATTAACGTCGCACTAGAGCACACAGCGGGCTATTGACGACGGTCCAGGATCAATCCCTTAAGGGAAAGATGATTGTTGACTCTATCTAACACGTCCCATATTCATGTCGAACGACTGGGGTCAAACTACACATTTCTTCAGAGGTCATTCTGCCTTGAAATAATTTCAGTAATAATTTTAGTTTACGTCGTACTAGAGCAACACAACGGGCTACTGACGACGGTCCGGGATCAATCCCTTAAGGAAAAGATCCGAGGACAACACCTCGTAATTTTGAACCACGGTCAGATGACGAAGCAACACCTGAGCTGGTACCCCACTCTCCAAACTTCCACACCAACCCAACGTGAGGACTTTCAGCCACGACAGATTTAAGGTGCACCAGCTGCCTCTACACCATACGCTTACAAACATCCATGCCCGGACCCGGATTCGAACCAGGAACCTTCCGATCTAGAGGCTAACACCTTAACCACTATACCGGTTGGTCGGCTGAAATAATTTCAGAGGGACTCCACCAGAAAGAATGAATCATGTGGATACCATCACAAACCAAACGTAAACCCATGAAGGTGTTTGACTGTTCACCATTGTGAAACCTTCACGGATGGATAGGATTCATGCGTCCCTACAGATTTAACGTACACCAGTCCCCACAAAGAGTTGTGAATGACCCCATGTACTCCAATCAGCATCCTTGCCACGAAATGTTTTGAAAAGTTAGCAATAAACTTTCCAAGCCTAAATATAAAATCTGAATTGCCTCAATGAGCCATCTTCACATAGTTTGAAAAGAACACATGAAATGTACTCTGAGCTGCAAAGGGTTACTGATGCAGTAAAACTCTAATTTTCTAAAAGGGATGCTGATGGAAACGTAGTCAATCTTGGTGTGAAGAATATTATGTTAACCTTTTCAATCGCAGAATCCAAACACCGTCTGTAGGATTAATTGGTTGGGACGGAAATCGAGTCCACTGGCTTCATCAAAATGGGTCGGTATGTTTCCCATTCAATTGACACCTACAGATTTAACGTGCACCAACCCCTATGCACTCTCTACTATTGTTTTCACCCATGTCAAGCGATTGGTAACTCAGATGGTCCGTGTCCAGATTCATGTCAAGCTTGATATTTTCTATCCCGTTGGGAAAAAATAAAGCTTTTTTGACCTTTGATATCCGATCAGATAACACATAAATTTTGTCAAAGAATTTTTCTTATCTTTTTGCCCGACGAGCTATAAAAGGTCTCGGGTCCAGAAAATTTTTTCATGCCCTTTTATGATTTTGGCTGGTGGCTATACATTGTAGTTTTCTATCTACTTATACAACACAGCACACAGCATCGTCCCTTTTTCTAACCCTAAAATCTAACCAGTCATATTGTGGCTTAGATAAGCGTTAAGTGGTTCCAACCCTTTTCAGTTTGGAGGGAAGCCTTCTATTGTGAGCGTTGAGAGTACCCAATCTAACCCTTCCATTGAGAGCGTTGAGTTCATTCGAGTGTTTGGAGAAAAGCCCTCCATTGTGAGCGTTGAGTTCCTCATTAAAATGTACCCAATCTAACCCTTTCATAGAGTTTATTCGAGTGGTTCAAAGGATCAGCCATTTTGAGCCCCATTCCGAATAAGTGTTTTCAATCCAATCCATTCGAATGCTGAGTGGAATCCTTTAAAAGGAACCCGATTCCCGTTGAGAAAGAGGGGCCATGTCTTCCAAAAACTATTCAAAAACGTATAAAACTTTCATACAAGATATAAAAACGACAATTCCATGTGTTCATTGCACTGAAAAGCTCGTACCGCAATTAATGCTCAAGCATTTACTTGCAGTGCATAGTATTGATTGCAATTACAACTGTCCTTGTAGTCTTAATTTTTCCTTGACCCGTGGTGAAGGTGATGGTCTTTATCAACATCGGTATGAGTGTTTGAAAATGAAAAGAGATACTGAAAAGCATGCGTTGTAAGATCGAAAGCGAAACAATAGTATTTGGAAGAAATCCGAATAAAAAAATTAAATGGACTGAACTCTACGCGATAGGAATCCAGGTCCGTTTTGACTTTGGAATTGGGGAAAATGTGCGCATTGGATCGAGAATCCGCTTGTCAATGGTCCTAAACTATCTTGCAGGGCTAAACGTGAATTATATGATGATGCTATCGGTTCCTGTTTTGGTTAGTGCCAAAATTTTGATGATTTAATTAGCGGAGAGAGACTTTAATTTTCATCTATAGTGTGTATTTTTTTTCTTCATTTGTGTAAAGTGCTTTTAAAACGAACGATACGGGTGAAAATGCGAAGTTAACAAAAACGGTTTAACGCTTCCACCTTTTTGGAGGCACAATATTCAACTTTGGTTCTTTCAGGTGGAAGCCGCGTTTAAACTTTCGAACATCACTGTACATGATAATATAATTCTCGTAATCGCGCACGCCAAAATGGACACCCTCCTGCAAATTCAAGTTCAAACGAGAACTACTGTTACTATCATAACCGTTTTGGAGATTCCGCGCGTAAATGTAGACACCCATGTGCTTTTAATGAGCAGGGAAACGCGTATGCGCTACCAATCAAAATTTGGGTGGTAGCGAAGCTGAAATCATAGGAATTAGTTATAGACTAAGTATTTTTGACAGAGCTACTAATTTCCAGTTCCTCATCGACACAGGTAGCGATGTCTGTTGCATTCCTGCTAAGGGAAATCCCCTTACATGTACCCCCGAGTTCCTAGAATTATGCGCAGCAAACAAATCCAAAATTAAAACATACGGTACTAAATTGTTAACTCTGAACCTTGGTCTAAAACGTCGTTTTAAGTGGAGATTTATAATAGCCGAAGTGTCCTCTCCAATTATAGGGGATGACTTTTTACAACACTTTGGCCTTTTGGTAGACCTCAAGCGACGGAAACTTATTGACTCGGTTACACAAGCGAGTGCTTTAGGGAGTACAAGTTCAAGTCAGCAGGCGGCTATTAAAGTAATTGATGGTAGCTCCCGATTTCATGCCCTGCTGCGAAATTACCCTGAACTTATTAGTCCGGCACCTAAATTCAAAGAAACCAAACATGGAACGGTTCATCATATTTAAACGGTAGCCCCCCCCCCGTTCATAACAAGCCGAGGAGATTGCGCCCCGCGATTTTAGAGCAGGTTAAAAAATAATTTTAGTTTATGATTCAAAACGGCATATGTCGTCCCTCTAAAAGTTGTTGGTCATCACCATTACACGTAGTGTCCAAGGCCACCGGCGGCATTAGGCCTGTAGGTGATTACAGGAAATTAAATTCTGAGACCATACCCGATAGATACCCAATTCCACACGTTCAGGATTTTTCGTCCTCCCTATACCAAAAAACAATTTTATCAAAGCTGGACATTTTCCGCCCATATCATGCCATACCAGTAAATGCAGAGGACATTCCGAAAATGGCTATAACCACCCCATTCGGTCTATTTGAATTTCCGTTTTTAAATTTTGGATTGTGCAACGCAGCACAAACATTTCAGAGATTTATAAACGAAATATTGGGAGATTGGACACTTTTTTTTTATACATCGACGATATTCTAGTGTTTTCCGAAAATGCAAACGAACACGAAGAACATTTAAAAAAGGTCTTTGACAGGCTAAAAGCATAAGGCATTGCCCTAAACGGATCAAAATGCGAGTTAGGGGCAGAAGAATTGACTTTTTTGGGCCACGTTGTTTCGAAAGATGGTACAAGGCCGTTACCCGAGACGGTACAGGTAATACTTGCTTACCCAGAACCCGAGACAATTAAAGACTTACGTCGCTTTTTAGGCCTAATAAATTTTTACCGTCGTTTTATCCTCCGCGCAGCCGACAAACAAGCGGCTCTGAACGATTTTTTCAGGGACTCGAAGAAAAACGATTTACGCCGAATAGCATGGGATGAAAGAAGTAAGCAGGCATTCCACGATTGCAAACAACAATTGGCGAAAGCTGCCCTTCTTTCTCACCCTACGCCTGCGGCACATTTAGTCCTTTCTGTCGACGCATCTGATTTCGCGATAGGAGGGGCACTAAATCAGGTACGTGAAACCCGTCGAACCGCTCGGTTTCTTTTCGCGAAAATTGTCAGCGACAGAACAGTGTTACAGCGCGTACGATCGAGAATTGTTAGCCGTATTTGCCTCAATAAAACATTTTCAATTTATGGTGGAAGGTCGCCAATTTCGAGTATTAACGGACCACAAACCTCTGATTTCTGCCTTTCACCAGAGGTCTGAAAAGGCTTCACCACGTCAAAATCGTCAACTCGACTACATTTCGCAATACACGACCGACATACGGTATATTAAGGGTACCGACAATGTAGTGTACCGTCATGTAAGAATTTGACGGACAGCTGGTTTAAAATTAAACTATTTATTTACATAAATTAAATATTTACAAGAAAATTTAAAAAGATAATTAAGGGCACAGCTATTGACAACCGAAACCTGCCTGAAGCCAAAATAACAAATGGCAAAACAGAGACGTCTGTCTCTCGTCGAATCTCGAGTCCGAAAACCCCTAAAAACCACGTTCGCTTCGCTTCCACAGAACCGCCGCTGACAACGAGAGGGGGGTGAATTCCGAGCCCTCTAGAGATGTTTATGACCTCTCCAGAACAGAAACACCCCCACACAGATGCGAAAACCGTCTGTCATGCCGACTTGAGTCCCCTACAGCAAAACTTGATCCCAGACATGGGATTAGGGAACCGACGGAAACTCCAGCTGTGTATGGATCAAATGGAACGCCGGGCCGCCGACGAGCCGCACGTGCAAAGTCTGAAGTTGTTTCTGCATTTCGAAACATTCCAGCGTCCACGTGTTAGGGAAAAGGGTCGGCTAGTACCATATGGTACAGTAGTAGCCGACTCTCTCTCTCTCTCGAATTGCATCTATTGGTATTCCTTCTTCCATTGAATACACAGAAATTGCGATATCCCAGGAAGCTGATGAGGAATTACGCTCCCTACTCGACAGTAACTCATCATTAATATTAAAAAAAATTCGCCTTACCAAACTGTGATACAGACATTTATTGTGACTTCGCTACTGGAAAAGTCCGTCCGTACATACCAAAATCCCACCGGTTCTCGACATTCCAAGTGGTGCATAACCTATCTCATCCGAGAATAAACGCAACAAAAAGACTCTTGAGCGATCGCTTTGTGTGGCCCTCCATGCAAAAGGACCGTAGTACATGGAGTCGGGCCTGCATTCCGTGTCAAAGATCGAAAGTCTACCGGCACACATCAAGTCCGCTAGGTTCCTTTTCAATGGCCCACGAGAGATTTGAGCATATACACCTAGACTTGGTCGGCCCACTCCCGCTGTCACAGGGATTTACCTACGCATTGACGATGGTAGATAGGTACACTCGTTGACCCGAAATAGTCCCTGTTGCAGACATAACGGCAAAAACGGTGGCCCGTGCTTTTGTGTTCGGTTGGATTTCGTGTTTTGGCATACCTCGGAGAGTAACTACCGATCGTGGACGACAGTTCGAGGCAACACTTTTCCAGGAACTACTGAAACTTATGGGAATAGTTGAGCTGCGAACCACCTCATATAATTCCAAAGCAAATGGGATGGTTGAGCGGTTACATCGTCCTTTGAAAGCTGCTCTCAGATGCCAGCTAAACGACCACTGGGTAGATGCTCTTCCAACCATCCTCTTAGGCATACGCTCAGTGTTCAAAGAGGAACTCAACGCTACTTGCGCGGAGATGGTTTATGGAACACTTCTTCGGCTGCCCGGCGAATTTCGCTCTCCCACTACAGAACCTGCTGTGGAGCAAGCGGTTTTTGTGAGGACTCTCCAAGAAGAGATGCACCGTTTCTCACCTGTGGAAACGGCAAAGCGACCGCAAAAGAACATTTTGGTTCATACCGACTTGAGCAGGTGCTCACATGTTTTCTTACGATGCGATGCAGTGCGGAAATCGTTGCAGCCAGTATATGACGGTCCCTACAAAGTCATTGCTCGGCAGCAAAAATATCCCTCCCTCTCCATTAAAGGGAAAGACAACGTGGTGTCAATCGACAGATTGAAACCTGCGTTTCTTCATAACGAGGTAATATGTTCTTCATATAAAACATCATCCTCGCTGCCAAGGGTCAATGAGCCCGTTTCCCCTTTTGAAACTTTATGTTCCGCACATTGTGTTTTTGACTGCACAGAGGAGAAAAATGGCACTGAATAAAAAAAATTTCCAAGCCCCAGCCGCTACCCTTGACTATTGTTGAACTGATCATCTATTAATCACCCAGTCAGAGGTCCGGCATCAGGTGCTGGACACTTTTGGAAGATCATTAGCGGTCACCTTTGTAATAGCGTGGAAAGGGGGTGAATAGACAACCTCGCAGTAAAAACTTAGGCTTAAAGCTCAGTACGCTCGTCATTGCATATCTTTACTGCCAAGTTAAATCGTGTCGACCAGTTGGAGAATTCAATCTCATTTAGACCCTACCCGAGTTTCTTTTAAGAATCATAATGAATCCCCTCCCCCTTTTGAATCCTAGTGTCCCGTATGCATACTCGGAAACCCTCACGTTTTCAGCACCTCTTGGCGAGTTGGCGATAGATGCCTGTATCGCCAACTACGATAATCCTAATGTTAAAACTTAGAGGAATTGCCGCTAGAAGGCGTATTAGTTCTGTCGGCGGTTTGAAAAATCGCGCGCTGTTCTGATGTTGAATGCATTCTGTTTTGTTTATGCTTATGAGAATGTGTGAGGAGCTCATGTTTTTCAACGGTCTTTGTATTGAAAGCGGAATAATTTGATTAGGAAAAGTTAATTTGTCTTTAGGCGTATTCTTTTGAAAGATTGGATGTATAACTGAAAAGTAAATACAATCTCCTTCAATTTTCAAATGTGTTTTTTTGATGCTTTAGAGATGCAAGAAAAATTTGTTTCAGCTTTGATTTTGAATTGTTTTATGCTATTGCGTTTAATTATATTTGTGAAGTGTAATCTTAGTATTTTAGTAGAGGCAGTGAGATTGTTCTTTCTGCGATCAGTAGTTTTAATTTTTGATTTATAATTAGATGTAATCTAGTTTTTGAGATTACATTATATGAAAGTCCACAAATTGAATACATCTGATTCTATCAAAACGGACCATTTCTTTCGATTTTTAGATTGTTACAGGGAATGCAAATTTAAAATTAAGTGATTATTTTTAAAAATCAGTGATTTAAATAAGAATTTTGATTTCATTTCCTTTCTGTTTTATGTGTAATAATATTGAAAATGAAATAACTATGAAGAAGAGACATGCTATTTTATTGAAGTTAGTTGAATATTAAATCAGCCTTCCTTTGAAGCACTACATAACCTTTTTTGATAGGGATCATAATTACAAGACAACTCTTTCCCTTTTGGGCCATTGAACATATGTCACTCACAAGCCTGTTCATCAGCATAGGTTTTGTTTAAAACATTCCATGTGACTATAAATCCAATGGGCAATTTTGAATCATTCTTCTTCATATGATGGGTGAAGATTCACTTAATATATTTACTCAAGCATTATACCTAAAAAAGTTCCAGGGCCAGTGCGACCCCATTAATTCAAATTAGAAACACATGCTTTTTCCTAATCTCTGCAGCTATTTTTTTTATGTGCTTTCATTTGCAAAATCTTATATTAAGTATTATTTTTTGACCCCTCATATGCCTGTACCAAAACTTTTGCATTATTAATTTTATATAACTTCCATACACCGAACACTGATGTGCTAAAAGTCATGGGATAGCAGTATGCAAATTTACTAGTACTCACATTGCATTAAAAGAGTATAAAGAGTCAGATAGTTATCAGTGCTCTCTGTTAAACTCTTGAATGTCGACCTGCCAAGAATTAACCGAGTTTGAACGTGGAAGGATAGTTAAAGCTAAACGCATAAGCTTAACATTTTGGACATAGTTGAGACCTTGCTCCACATTGTCAAGGGTGTATCGAGAGTACCTCATAGAAGGCATTACCCATCACAAGTGCATTTGTGCTAACAGACTTAAGTTCTCATATAGGTATGTTGAAATAAACAATGTAATATGTCGATTTGATTTTCCAAAACCTCTGTTGAACAAAATTTGGGTAGTACTAATGATTTTGTGCTATTCTATTGATACACAAGCGGAAAGGGGAGGTGAGGTGTAGAGGGAATAGTATCATTACTGAGTACAAGGAGTGGGAAAGCAACTTGCTGGTGGTTCAGTGGGTTTCTCATTGTTAATAGCTTGCAAGCTGTAGATGACATAGGTTCAATTCATGTGACTACCCTGAGCGTATTTATTTTTTTGCGTCGAACATTTCCTGTTTGTATACGCTCACCTAATTCTGTTTTTGCACAAACTTTTTTTTTTTACTCAGATTCAAAATAAATATTTCATTCTCTATTTACTCCAGTCAGTTTGAATTTATTTGCCCAAATTTTTTTTTTTTCTATTTGTGGCATAGTATCATCTGTTAAACTACATGGGTATTCGTAGCAATTACTGGGGGTTAGCAAGCAGTAGTCACACCTGACCCCATGAAAAGAACTATCACGGGCAATGCAGTGGTTAGTCAGTTATATTGCACCCACAGATTGCATAACATGTAGTGTATGCGTTTTGGAATACATGTTTTCATTTACCAATGTATGTATCTACAATGTTCTAATTGTATTTGGTAACTAACACGACTGTATTCCCAACATCATTACAATGACACGCAACTGGAGGATTCAGTGATCTATCATTTGAAGATATTCATGAATCATTCGAGAAAGCCGTAAGCAAAGATGAATTATTAGAAGAGGTTGGCTTTGAGACTCCTAATCCCACAGAATGTAGTGATAATGAACAATAGGATCTTGTTCTAAATGCAGGTTTAGTAAAAGAATGTCTGGAACTGACCTGAAAATTGGGTAATCATTTTGTCAAACATGACCCTAATGAAAAACGCGCTAGGAAATTTCAACGTGAACTGAAGTTCTTGGTAGCCTCTTACAGATAATTATATAATGGCCTAACCAAAACACAACAATTAATAACTGAATTTGTTCGTAAAACTGTTGAAACATTCGCACAAGATGATACTCATGCTCGTCCAAACAGAATTAGGTGTACATTAGTGTTGACTCGAAAAGGTGAGTTTGTGATCTCATTTGTATTGTACTGATGTGCACACTTTATATTTT
Source organism: Metellina segmentata (assembly GCA_947359465.1). Taxonomy (NCBI): domain Eukaryota; kingdom Metazoa; phylum Arthropoda; class Arachnida; order Araneae; family Tetragnathidae; genus Metellina; species Metellina segmentata. Next base: position 66,988,401 of record OX375873.1, on the reverse strand, counting down.
CAGGTTCCTCATCCTTCAGATTTTTAACTATCCCTTACTTGTATTTATGTTTTTGTAATTTCTATTATCAAAATGTGTTTCTATGTGGTTTTGTTTTTATTTCTTGAAGCAGGTGTTTTTGTGATAGCAGTTATTGCCAAAATGTTAAGTAATTTTTTAAATTACCCAATTTTTTACAAAAATAAACATTTTCTCTATTAAAAAAAATTAAGATTGGAAATACTTAAATTTGAATAATTCTACACTTAATGGTCATAAGTTAAATTTTCATGCAAAAACTTTCTTTTTGAGTCTTGTATGGTTAATTATATTTACAGAAAATTGGGATACGCAGCGAAAACTTGAATCTCTTCAAAATTCTACTCTACGTATTATCAGTGGTTACCCCTGGTACTACCGAAACGCTAAAATTCGCGAAGATCTTGAAATTACCGAACTTAAAACTTACTTCAGTAAACTTGCTACTAATTTTTATGCTAATCTTGAATTAATTGATAACCCTGCCATCCAGTGTATCCCAGATATGACCCTCGTCAACCCGAATATAATAAAAGACCCAGAGTCATTCTTAATCCTTAATGTTCTTACTATTTAAATCTCCTGCTTTTATTTTTTCTTTAATTTAATAATTCTTAAGCCTTCCTTGTCATCTTGCATCTTATGTACTGTTCCAATTGTACTCGTCCTTGATCTGCCCAATTTCTAAGCCACCTGTTTTCATTGGACAACCAACTGCACTCACTCTACCTTACATATTTCAGTGAACTTCAAAACCTGCTCAGTTCCCAACTACTTTCTGAGGGAGATAGAAGGCCTTCGGCCTAAGTTCTCCGGCTCACCCATTATTTCATTTTCATTTACAGAAAAATGAATTTTTGTAATGTATGACTAAATTACTTGATATTTAAAGTTTATTGTGTATTGAAATGGAAATAAAAGTTTTTATGTACCATTTGTTTCTTTGTTTTTCTTGTAAGACATTAATTAAAAAATACCTTCTATAATGAATTGAAGTACATATATTCACTGTAACTGAAACACTTCTTTTTGTTTACCTTCATGTGTTTGTTTACAAAAATATCTTGCAATGTCAGAATCAGTCTCAATAAATCATTCTGAATACATTAAATGTTGCTTACAATTTGTACTAAAAGATTTATATTTAGTTCTGATTTTCATAATTATTCAAGATTGCCAATGTTGTCTGGTACACGCAAGTATTGTTAACCTAGTAATTTTTTTCTGGATTGAACTGTTTTGGAATGTAATTTAAATTGAACTTTAGAACTGAAATAATTATACTTATATGTGGAATATAATATGGACCAAGAGAATTGCATGCATAATAACATTTAGAGCTTCGATGAAAATCCAAATTTTTCCCATATTGTGTTTGGAGAAAGCCTACTTTTGTGTAATGTCAACAGAGGTCCCTTGTTTTTCAATAACACTATATATCATACAGTATCAATGTTTTCTTGGGAACTTTCTGTAAGAAGTCGGTCAGACTTTTTCGTATCTTGCAGAGAACAGTGTTTTGAAATTTTTTTTACACATATTTGTTTTGAAGGCACACGATGTAGCCCAAAGTAATTTTACAATTTTCTAGAAGTCTCCATTATAGAGAATTCATTTTGATTAAATATTTTGCTAAAATGTGCTGAGATTCACACTCACTAACCTAGATCAGCTTCCTAAATAAATGACAATCAAAAGCTGTAGAGCAAAATGGTCTTAAGAAATCATGTGGATGGAAGACTAAATATGCAGTGCTGGCAGTCATTTGATTGATATTAAATTCAATGAATAATGTCAATCATTGAGTGCACAATGAAATTAGAAATGTTTTATTTAAAAGTTATTCCAAAACAAAATGATGTCCTATGTAAACATCCTGCATAACAACTGAAGAAATTGTAAACCAATATTTTGGTTGGTAAATATTTTCAAGTCGTAAAATTTTCTGTAGCTATACATTCTGATTCTTGCAACTTTAGCAATATTGGCTTTAGTCAGATTTACATTCAAAGCTTATCTAGAACCACGAGTCAGCTAAACTTGTTCAAAGTAGACTTCTGTGAAACTTATAAAAATGTGCTCATGCTATCTCCATATATTTAACTCACTCAACATCTGTCCTGATCAGGACATGAAAATTTTAGATAAAATAATTTTTGAAAAATTAATTAAATCAGCATCATGCTAATATAACAGGTGCCGTGGTGGGAAGAGCAACCAGAGGGTTGGAAGTTCGAATCCAGCCAAAGACCGTCATGTAGAAGGGGGCTGGTGCATGTTAAATCTGTTGTGTTGCCTCGCTATATGACCATGATTCAAAATTATGTTGTCTTAATCTTTCCCTTTGGGGTTGATCCAGGATCGTCACAAATAGCCCATTGTGTTGCTCCAGTGGGAGAGAGAGAGAGACGTTAATTAAAAATACCATTAGATATACCACATTTCATCAAAATGTTGGTTTTAGACTAATCAGTAGCATGTTATAACTCCTAAAAGGTCTTGTGAATAAATTATTGCACACGTAGTAATTAAACTAATAATATTACTCAGATTAATATTGTAATTTTATTATAAAACAAAAAATCTTTTCTTCTGTTCATAATAAGAAAAATTATAAATTTAATCATTGATTATGTATTTTTTGGCATACAAAACTAATATATGATGTAACTCCTAAAAAACTACAACTATAACAGGTGCCATGGTTGGAAGAGTAATGGACTAGCAACCGGAGGGTTGGGAGTTCGAATCCTGCCAAAGACCGTCGTGTAGAAAGGGGGCTGGTGCATGTTAAATATATTGTGTTCTTACATTAGCGTGGTGTGTAAGTTTGGAGTGCCAGCTTGGGTGTTGCCTCGTTATTTAAAAATGATTCAAAATTATGTTGTGTCTTAATTTTTCCCTTTGGGGTTATAAAAATAACCAAGTAGCATAATTTTCATAATCGCCAAATTGAACTTACTTTTAGACCAAAGTAGGGATGCGACGTCAATGTCGATATTTTCAAAACATTGATGTATTGGAGCCTATGTCGCATCACTAGGTGCTAAACCAGTTTTAAGAAATGGGGAAGAAAGTTTTAATACACTGAATTTTAAAAACATCGATGTTTTGGGGGCGATGCATTATCAACCTTGATGTTTTAATTTTGAATATCGATACTTCAAAACATTGATGTTTAGCTGTCGATGTTGCATCCGAACCACACAGTATACATCGTGTTACTTTGCGGGCCTCTAGCAAAGACCTTCTCAAGCCAACAGTCAATGCTTCATCACACTACTACTCAAAATACCCACCAACTTACCTAATGTTGTGAAGAACGGCATAAGTTTGGCAGTCACAAATCTGTCCAAGGCCAGGAGGGCCTGGTGATACTGAGGGTGTTGTGAGTAAGTTTTGGTAGCCTCTTTTAGGAAAAGGAGATCACCCCTAAGGTGTTCCGTGAGTTTACAGTGGAAGATGTAATGGCGAGTCAACAAACTCTCCACACTGACACAGATCAGAAACTTGCTTTCCAAAGAAAAAAAGTTTTTTTTAAAGTATTCCGGAAAGCGACCATGGCCTATGAGTAGCTGGGATGTTATGGGGTGGTACACATATTGACTAATATCTGGAGTGGGAAAAAACTTGTGCATTCTTCTACCTATTGTATCTGCACTCCATCGTAGTTCCCACAATTCCATAAGGATCTTGAGAATTTGAACTGACAAGGCAATTGTGCCCACATTTCACAGACAGTGAATTTTGACAGTATCAGTCTTGTCACCACCCATGTGACATATTGACTGCAGCGACAAAGTAATGTTGTTAGGTGCGACACGACTTCAGAGACAAAGCACTGTTGTCGTCACGTGAGAGGTGACTTACGACCAGAGACATAGTACTGTTGTTACGTGAGAAGTGACTAATGACCGTTAAGGGTTAAAATGGTAATAAACAACAACATAATACATAAAGTGATTTAAAATACAGAATAATGTAGGTCCTTGAAATAAAAATATTTATTAGACGGGAAAAAACTACATGTTTTGCTTGAGTTACAAATATATATTAAATACATTATAAAATATATGTTTGTGACACATCCTAATAACTTAAACAATAAATATGAAATAAAACAAATTAAAAAATTTTTGGTCCTTTATGAATGCACGCGTAAAAAAATTTTGTCTCCATAGCAGCCCAAATGCAAGTGCTATAATTATAGGATATGAGATAGAAAAAACTTTGTTTAAAGAAAGCTAAGCTATTGAAAACAGACAAAATGGAATATTTTTTCAATTTAAATTTTGTTATCTTGAGCTCAAATGAGTGAAACAAATCGAGAAGTGTATTTGTTTACAAAAAAATTACTTTGCTTAAATCTTAATACTTATTATTGATAACTGCTTTTACTAAGTTTATATTTACTACTAGTTGTCTCAACAAACAGTGGCGAGATTATATTAGGTAGACGATCAAACAAGAGATTTGATTCATAAGAAACTATATTATGAAAATACAAACACTGTGTAGGTTATAAGGGCGAATAAGTTCCACAATAAACAAATACATACTCATCAATTCTTTGTATTTGACGAGTTTTAGAGTCAGTGATCATTTTATATTGTAAAAATCATAACAAAAGGCAATTGATTGACTAAATTTCAAATAAATGTGAACATATATAATTTGTTTACATGGGGGTACGTTTTTGCCGCCTGCTTCTTATATCAACCAATTCTTCGAAGTAGTTACAATACAGACAGATAAAGAATTGCAAAAAGATTTGTACATTACTATCTAGAATGTCAACATATATTTAGAATATCCAAAAAGAAAATCATAGCACTCAGCGAGAGAAAAATGGCGATCTTTTTTACAACGTAGTAGGGTTGCTCGAGAAATTGAGAAGGATTGCCAATTTCCCCAGCCTTCGGTTCTCAAAGTGCTTTCTATCGCCAACTCGCCAAGAGGTGCTGAAAGCGTGAGGGTTTCCGCGTATGCGTCCCGTATATCATCACCTGTCAATCACTCCGTCAGAGGTCGGATATCAGGAGCTGGACCGTCTGGACACTGGGGAAAATCATTAGCAGGTTAAAACTATCATCGTTGGCGAGTGGCGTTTTACTTTACAGCGATTTGATTGGAAAATATTCCATCCATTTCATCTTCTTGGCGACATTTATATTTAAAAAAAAAATTTATTTTGGCTCATACACAGGCTTTGAATTTTGGGTAAATTTTTGAAGAAAAACGTACCCTCGGCTTATATTCGGAAATATACGGTATTTATATTATGAGTGTAAAAATAATTTTTATTTTTATATAATCTAGTTTAAATAGCCATAAAGCTTAAAACTACGATTGCTCTTCATTAACAAATTTGATTATCTTTTAGGACGAACTGAATGGGAGTTTGAATCCCAACTCCCCCTGGTTACGCCTATGAACTAATGTACCATTGTTTCATTGCTTACATTTATTTATTACACAAGTAAAACATTAATTAAAATTAAGTTATGAATAGTTTGAAAAGTTATTAATATAGGATTAATTTATGAAAAACTCTTTTATTAAAAATATATATATATATATATATATATTAGCAACATTTTTCTCAACTGAATGGTGGAGGGGTTGACCCCTAACCCCCCCCCTGATGGCTATGTTTATTACACAGGTAAAACATTAATTAAAATTAAGTTATGATTAGTTTGAGTTGTTTCTAATAAATAATTAATTTGTGAAAAACTCATATCTTTATACATAAGCACAATTTATTCACAACTGAATGGGGGGAGAAGGGGGGGGGGTTAGAAACCCCAAACCTCCCCTCCCCCCCTGGTTACGCCTATGGCTACGATGTTACATCCCTTTCTCCACTCACATCAAACTCATGCAACACTTCACACATTCTGCATTTAGCTCCTATTATAGTTTTTGTAGTCAACAAAGTTTTCCTCTTCATTTTTAATCATACGTAAATATATATGCTAGTAAGAAAAATATTCGGCTTGTTTAGCACCCTTACCCAGTCCGACGCCCGGGCACATGCCTCGTCTACCCCCCCCCCTCCCTATAGTTACGTACCTGAGTAAATATGAAATGCTTTCAATTTAATATAAATCTTTTGATCATGTAATATTTGTTAATTTGTATATTTTTACTTATCTTTATCTGCGCTATAAAAATAAAACTGTGAATTGAATGCGAGTGTGGCTCAATTTCACTTTATCTCCCCCCACACTACCCTTTTTGTAAGAATAAAAATATTTTTTTTTGCAATTTCGCATATTTTGTTGGTTTTAGTGCATATTTTGGGAAATTCTCAAGACATAATATTAATGGGAAAAAAATATTTTTAATAATAAATTACGTATTTAAATTTTCTTTATCAGGAATAGAAACGTTTTGGAAGCAAAGGCATAAGATAATTTTGGTCAAAATTGGCCTACATCAATTCTCAGGATTAAATGTCTAAATAAGATTATGTTCATAAGGTAAAATACAGATTAATTGTAAAATTGTTACAAGTATAAACACGAGAAAAAGAAAACATTTCAAGGAATTCCGTTTAATGAAAAAATTTTATTACCACATTTTTATTTAGTTTTGATAAAATTGAAAATATAAATTTGATTCATCAAACAAGTGGCGCAACTAGCAATTCCTGTGCCTTGTGCAAGAATTTGGATTTAGGCCCTTAATTTTAATTTGGTATTACTTCAGCAAATTCATTAATAACATCATTATAATTGATATTTTTAACGATATTGTATATTGAAATAATAGAAAGATTGGATAGTCGTTCTTGTCCGATAGTTGATCTTAAATAATTTTTTAATACTTCACACAACTTGCTAAAACTCCTCTCGCACAAAGCAGTAGAAACGGGAATTAGAAACATTCGAAGAGCGACATTAATATTTGGGTAAGACTCAATTAAACCAAAATCATGAAGAACCTGTAGAATATTAACCGGAGATGCAGTTTCTACATTTTGTACAAGAGTCGTTACTTAAAACTTTCAATTTTACATGTGAATTTGTACTTTTTAAGTCTTTGCTATATTTAATAGCGAGATCTGCAGCCAATTTTTTTAAAAATCGGCAACACTCATGTATTGCAAAGACAAGGCATATAGAAAGAAAAAAATCGTCACAGGTTTTCATTTTTTGATAACGCCAATCTATTTGAGACAATAGTGTGTCTAGAACTGTAAATTTGTATTTAAAAAAATTATTCGGGTGTCAAGTTACTTTCTTCATTGGTGTTTCATCTATTTCCATTATCTTAACTCTTTTCTTTGTGTTCTCTCTCCTTCCCAAGTGGGCCCTGTGCAAGTGCACCTTGTGAAGTCGCAGCCACCGCCACTGACCTTTGATTCCAAATTCCTGAAACATATGCCCGAGCCCTGCTGACGAACAGCTGCCTCGTTTGTTTTGGGGTGCAAGTAATTTGTGGCTTGCGGAATGAGGGGTCTGCCGACAAAGGCAGATACGTTGGAGAACTCGAGGGAAGCGGAGGTTTTTGGTTTTGCGGTGCTCGTTGATGAGGCCGCGGCTGTCTTGCGCCTGTTTCGCATCACCCATGTCACAGGGATACAAATCTCTAGTGTACAAAGTGTAAATAATTAATTGCAAAATAAAATGCGTTATTTATAAACTAGGCTGTTTCATTTTGTAGAAAGGCACACCACTCGGCCCACTACGTTACAACCTGCCTACTTGCGGCACTGCTTCAAACCATCATTTCTCACATTGCTTTGATCAGACATCTTTATTCAAAAAGGATAAAAATGATTTAAATAGGAAAAAGAAATGATCGGTGGCTTGCTATAGCCGAGTGTGGAAAGGCATTGTAACAACAAAAGAGTGCTTTCTTGTATAATACAATGGTTGGTTACATTGAATTATAAAATATCCAATACACTGAAAGTTAATCATTGCAGTGGTGGATATCTTTCCCCTAAAATATAGCAGTGCTGATTCCTGTTATTTAAGTAGTAGACAATGTTAATTGAGTAAAACATAACCAGCTGTAATGAGATCATAAGTGTACTTTCATATGCATGATTGTTACTTTAGCAACTAACTGTTATGTGGAAAGAATGCAGAGTGAAGCTATGATAGAAGAATGTGATGTTGGTTATCGCAGAGATTCATAGTTATTGGAAGTGATTTGCGCTGCATTACCAATTTAACTTCGTCATGAACCAATCATCAAAGGGTATGCTGATTGTATAGCCAGTGCTGCCTTGTATGAAAGTGCATACATTCATAAACATGACTGGTCACCAATTTAGCTAAGCAAGGAAAAGAGTACAAAATTTCAGTTGAATTCTGTTGCACTCTTACTGATACTACTTTATAAAAAATTAACATTGCAGTGATATATAAGTTAATCATGTAGTCCTAATAGAATAACTCACCGTTAAAATAATATTAACAACCTAGGATGAAGAAAAACAATTATTTCAAAAAATAATTCCAAACAATATTTTTCAATTTGTTCAAAGATTTATTAATTATTTTACACATTGGTTGATGCATAATTGTTTCTGCACATAAAATTTTTTTTGTTTCACAATTATTGGCAATACCATAATTAATAAGAATACAGAAATGGGTGGACAAAATATAGCTTCCTATATTTTCTAACAGGTGTATCTACAATAAAAAAATTTTTAAGTCTTGTGCCCGGCCTTTCCAAAAAGACAAATTAACTCAATAACAGATTAGGACATTCAAATTACATAAAAATCAAATACATTTAAGTAGATTTTGTGATAATAATAAACTGTAATCTTGAAATATACAATTTCAGTCTTAAATCAGAATACTTTCAGTCTTGAGTATTTAGGAAATTAATGCAGATCACAATGTAGTTAATGCAATATGAAAGACAAAATTTTACAATTATAACCATAAAGATTTAATTTGTGCACATTTTTAAAAGCATTATTCCACTGTGCCGTTCAAAACTATCACCCCTTTTCACCATCCTTGCTTAAAAATTTACTTCATTACAAATATATACAGTTCATTCAGTCAAAAAATAAAAATGCATGATTAGTATATACATAAATAAATAAAGTATAACAGATCTAATGGAATGTTTTTGTGAGACACGTTTTAACAGACTTGACATTAAAATATAAAAATATAAAGCCTGAAAATCATTTTTCATATAAAAACATATTTTAGTTCTCAAAAGAGAAACAGAGGAATCAAAGATTCACTAAGAAATCCCCCTTAATTATTCCAGAACCATTTTTGTAACTATTAAAATATTCTGCAACTTTTTTAAACACTGCATGGAAATACATAATTCCAGATATTGATTTTTCTAGGAAATATTTCTATCCTTAAAAAAATTCCTCTCTACAGTTATCTAAAATAAACTTTATAAACATCTTAAGATTTTGTATTAAGTTTAATAAAGACGATTTTATTAACGAAATGCATTAGTCTTTAAAGGAAATTTTCTGTCATTGTGTTAATCAGAAAACCAAGGAACAAAAGGAATTCCCAAAGGAAACGATGTATAAGTAATTAAATAACTAATTTTTGCTTAGAACCAATCACAAGTAGATAAAAGGATACTTCAAAGATACATATCTGGCACACATCTTGTTTTTCATTCATTTCAAACATGATTCTTTGAAGCTTAAATGACAGAACTCTTTCAAACATAATTTTGAAATTTTAAAACTTTTAATTACATATAAGATACACTTTACTCGATTACAGCTAAAAAAATGGACTGAGTTATTTTCACCAATGAAATGTTAAGATATGACAATTAAATGGTTATTTATGATACTAATTAAATGTCATTTACAGATGTTAGCAACTGAATCAAAGCCTAAAAAATAGCATTTTTAGCTAAAATAAAGACAGATATTCACTCTAAAATCACACAAAGGGAACAAATGTTCTAAATATGGTAGATAACCTACTAGAAGCATTCATTGATTAAAACACAATAAGACATGAGAACAGGAAGTCATTACATAAGCAGCATTACTTATAGTGGCTATAGAAGCAGTAGAGAATTCTTAATCAAACAGTTCTTTAAAATAAAACATAACTGGACAAGGAAAAGCCAATCTTAATAAACATTTGGTAGTTATTAGTTTTAATTTTTTTCTTAACATGTTTAATATAAAATTGAGTATTTTGTGAATGTAAATATTCTTTTCAATATACAATTTCCTTTTAAACAAGTATTTGTTATTTTCTTAATTAACATCAAAACGGGCTATTGGTAACGGTCAGGGATTAAACCCTGAAGGCATAAATCAGAGGACAATATCATGTAATTTTGAACCATGATCAGAGGACGCGGTCACACCTCTCTTTTAATCATGATAGGCTGCGATAGATTTAAGTATTTTATATATAACGAGCCCTGAGATTCAGTAAACGGGAATACCATCTCTTTTATTCAGTTTGGAGGAAAACATAAAAATCAATTGAAAAGACTTTGTGGTAAAGCAGGTAGGGGTAATGTATAAAAAGAATCCAGGTACTACAAACCAAAGAGCTAATTTTTTTTATTACCACAAAGCAACCAAGAAACATTTAATCACAAAACTCATTCTTACTTTAGTAAAAACTGTTCTTATTTAGTTAGAAGGACCAATACTAAATCCAAGCCAGGTTGGTTTTTCCTTTTATTTTGGTCACATACGTAGAAAAAATTAATGAAGCAGATGGTAAACCTGCAATAAGCTTGGATGAAATGTTTAATGAAGAGGATCGTTAAATTAGTCTAAATATGAAATTTCACGACTGCAATCTTTATATCAGGATATTCAATGTAAAAGTTAATGCCAATTTGAGGAATAATCTAAACACAAAAAATCGCCATTCGTAGATCAAGATTAATTATAGCTATCCAAATTTCAAAACTATTTCAAACATATTTTCATCGATCTGAGAATTATTATATTTATTATGCAAGTGCAGTGATATGAGAATTATTATTCGAGGTTAGTCAGACGTTTTTTAAACTTTTGGTTGCCCCCTAAAAATTTCCAAAATGATGAAAATTTAACGTAATGCAGAAAATAACAATTATAATGAGCTGAAATTTTGCATGATCATATTAGAAGTCCTTCTGAATCGATTCCCATAAAAAAATAATACGGTTCCAATTCATAATTTTTTCAAACATTTAATAATTATTAGTACATACTAAAAATTAAAAAAAAAATAGTGGATTTTATTTGTGTTGTTTAACAGTAAATTGGTACAAAATATCAGCACTATAGAAATATCATTCAGGTCCATAAGTATAAGAAACTGATTTAACATTAGTGAAGTTCACTAAATTAGAATTTAGACACATTAATTTTCACTGGGACTTAACTGATAAATACTAAATCAAGGAATTCATCCAATAGGGTTTGTAAGAGAAGGTTCAATTGCATGACTACTATTTTCCATAAAAGTTTACTTTAATTTTTATTTTTCCATCGGTCTCATCTGATTTAAAATAAAAATTCACAAGGAAAAAAAAGGTTTTTAGTGTTAAATCATATTCTCAGGACACAAAATGCCACACTAGATTAGATTTAAAACTCTTATAGTTGAAAATGGCCCGAAATATTAAATTTTAATAGTTGAAATGCAAGGAGTTTTTTTAAACTGCTTTTTAGACTTAAAAAAAAGAAATTTTGATTAGTCAGGGTTGGCCAGTTATACCATGTTAAAAAAATAAATTTATAACATTAATAACAGACTACAATGGCCCGAAAAAGATAAGTGAATTAAATTTGATAAAGTAATGATATGTTGTATTTAAAATTCTATAATGCAGAAATTGTTGCATACATGTTACATTTTTTCATTTTTTTAGAAAAAGCACATTAGATTCATGTTAACAGCTTTTTTTTTAAATCACAAATAAGTTACAACCAGCAAAACATTGCAAGCATATATAATTAACTGAACACTGGAACAATCAGCACATAAACGTCGTCATCCAAATAGCGATGGAAATGAAGAAATTTCAATTTCTTTTGCAATGATAGTATACACATGATAATGATTAATTTGGATCAGTTTAAATTATAAATACATTGTTAAGGCATTAAATAAAATATATTTGTAACAAAATTTAAGATTCACATCATGTAAGCAGGTACAGCGAGTCAGTCTAGTTTAGTGCTTTCTAAAGCAAAGTTTAAGTCAAGACAACTGAATGCAAATAATTTGAGATACATCTACAAAAAAGAAAACCTGAATATCAGAAAACACTTTTGCTAAGCATTAAGATACTTCAACAAGAGGAATCAAGAGATATAAAAAAAATTAATCTATTAGTTGACAAAAGTTCAATTCCCAGTTATAAATTGAATTATGAAATTAGTCACATATGTGGTAATTGTGATTATCAAGTAATCATAGTGGCTGCCTAACGGTTGTTTCAGGATGAGTTCTGTTCGTCCAATTCTTCCATTTGACAATGTATAGCAGTATCTACAACTTCTAAGCTGGCCCAATCTAATTCTTTTATTAAGCATAAAACTGCAGATAGGATATTAGCAGCCTGAAAAAAAAAATTTCTTCAATGATTAAACTTTTGCATTTTTTTTACAAAGTACTTCATTCACTAGTGACTTTTCATACATGGCAAATATAGCAGGCCTCAGAATAGATTTTTTATTACAGGTGCACCTTGTGCACCTAAGTTTTTAAATTAGGTGCACAGGTTATATTTTAGGAGCACATTTAAAAAAACGTAATATAAGAGCATTAATGTAATGTAAACTACATTATTAGTTAGATGTGTTTAGATAGGTTAGTAGTAGATGGTAAATAAAAATGTTTAAACATCTAAATTCTCCGGTTAACGGCTACCACGACAGTTGCTTCAACAGAGCCATCTGGAAAATGTTTCAATCATCGGAAAGTTCTGGTGGCTATGACACAAGTTGACCTTCCTCCTGTATAAACCCGTTATGGCCCAGCGATTTTGTTTTTGCATAGTGTGTATTTAGGAATTTTAATTATGTTCCTTTAGAGCGAGAGAGGTCGATACTAATATTTTGTTCAAACATCAAAACAACATAACACACGTTCCACAACCTTTTTTTCAACGTTAGGTGCAATGCGTGCACCTAGCGTAAAAAAATTAGGTGCACAATTTTATTTTCATGTGCACAGTGCACCCGGGTATTTCGAGCCCTGAAATATAGTAAGAACACCCTGCTGCTAAGAATAAAATGTATATACTTAATTAAAAGTTAAAATTCAGGAATCAAATGAAGAGTGTTTTAGAAAATTTCTAATTAAGCAATTTTAAATGAATATCATGTTATCTCTAGTAAGTGTCGCCAACTGCTCACTGGTGTTGGTACTGCTCCATTTAACTGCCATCTCCCTTGAAAGAATCTGGTGTTTACAATTTGAGTGGAAAACCAGGTGGGTTTTTGAAGGTTGATATGTTTAGTTGAATGCTATAAATAGTCTGGAGGCTCTTTTTTAGTTAAAATTATTCTTTGTTTTTAGCTCATGGAGCTTGCTTGGTTAAGAATGGTCTTTTTGAACTTGTAAAATGGTGCTGAAACCCAAGAAGCATCCAGGATTAGATTAGTGAAAGATCAAACAGATTACTAATATTTAGATGTAGTTTCAATCCAGGTTAGCCTTAGATAACTTTATTTGGTTGAAGGCAAGTGAAAAACATTATTAGCTTAATCAATAAAGAATTAAGAAGATTCAGAAAATAAGAAACTGATATATTTGAAACACGATGTGTAAATTTTGAGACATTTATTTTTAACATACAAATAGAATTTAATGAATATTCAAAATGACTAAGTTAGATAGATATGTTAAAGGTAAGTGTACACTAATCAACATCTTAGACAGCATGCATCAGAATAATTTAGTGTACTGCACACACTGCATTCAGAGCATCATCATTTAAAAAAAATAGGCCACCTGTAGGAGGAGTCTTTCACTGTGTAACCTTACTGTGAACAAATTGTATTGTGTTCAAATGCTGTTATGAACAGTGAAGGAAGATGGTTGGTTAGTGTTTAATGGAGCAAGGTACAGTAATGGACAAGATGCACAAAACAAAATTCCAAATTAAAATTAAAACATATTTTTTAAGTATATATAAGATAAACAACCAAACCAATAGTAAATAAGAGGGTGGAGTGTACCATACATTATTCCATGATTTAGTTGACGTCAAATACTTTTGTACAACCCATGCTAAGTTTACAGCACTTCTAGACATCCCGAGACCACATTTATATAGACAGGACACATTATTTAAGGAGTCAGTAGGACCTTAAAAAAGACTCACTGTGTATAAGGTACTGATGAGTTAGTTACCAGTGCTGTACGAATTTGATTCTCCCTCCGGCATCTTCGATGGGATTGCTGACTTCCAATAGAATGCGGATGCGTGAGCAGTTAAAACAATATAAATTCTAGAATTCGATTTGTGCCATGCGGACTTGCATGAGCTTATCTTAAAAAAGAAACGAATAGTCGTATGCTCTATGACCACAAATTTGATAACTAAAATAGAAACTGTTTTAAGTTGGGAGATCCAACAATTCAAAACATTAATAATTTAGAGGAATTGCAGGACTAATCATTTGAAAAGGTAGAATCTCTTAAAAAAATTAGAAAATTTTGAATTGTTAATGGATGTAATCGTAACTAAAACTGTGAGGTCCGGTTCAGAATATCAGATCACAATCAAACTTCTCCAAGTGAAAACAAATCTGAAAGTATTGCTAGTAATTTGAAAATGGTAAAGTTACTGAAATTAAGAATTAAATATTAGTGACTCAATCAACAAGCTAGAATTTTTAAACCAATTCACAAAAGTGTCATACATGAAAATAATTGGTCAAAAGTTTTCCATCCAATGTCAGTTTAAGGAACATGACCCTTCAAGCCTTATTGGTGAGAACATAGCAGTCAACTGCATCCCCCCAGATCACAATGGGAAGTGCCATTACACAACACCCATCACGAATTGTGTTTGTGTGAGGGGCACTGCTTTCCTGGAGGACTTTGAAAAAGCTGGCTCCTTTTTCAAAGGGGCGGAAAAATCTTCAAACAGCCTACCAGACATGGCACATGTGAGATTTGAACTATTACCAAGCATTTCAGTTTAGTTTCTAAAGAGGAACACTTTTAGCTGCTCAACCACTTGCAGGACTTATTTGTCAAAAGCAGACAAATTTAATTACTTAAAATCTCTCTCTGGAGGATAGTTTTAAATATTTTAACAAGATTTTTTTTGCCAATGAAAATTATAATACAGCTGTGAAATTCTTTAAAGATTATTTTGGTAGATGAAATGTAATAGTAAACGCTCATATGAACAAGATAAATGATGGCAAGTAAATGGATACACCTGCACAAGTTTTACTGGTACAGAAGAGAGAAATACACCCAGGGAAGACTCTTTGCAGGTTACTAGTGCAGTGGGCAAACCTATGAGCCACAGTGACCCCGTAAAATGCAAAACCTTGAGCATTTTCAAAACTACAAATACGAGAGCTCTATGAAAACTTTATGATTGCAGAATACAAATAAGGAACTTGCCAAAACTTATCGGAAAGTGTTTCTTTGTATTGCTGTGGGCATTTGATTTGTCTGATACAGCTTCAATTAATACTGATTGATATTGCGTTAGATGCAGTAATAATTTTACTATCTCTCCTTAATGATGAGAGCTAAAAGGGGAATTAACTCTATGACTATTAAAGTTCAAGGAGCAGATCTATGTTGGTTCGAAACAAATATGTTTATTTGTTATTCTGGATTAAATACAATGATTATGATAAATACAGTTTAATAACAATGATGATAAAAGTAATAAATGATACCCATGGATGCATCCTTTAAACCTATGATGTTAGTAGAAAAGAAAGCGTTAGTCACGAGTTTAAGTGGTTAGTAAAATCAGGGCTCGATGCCATGGTGGCCAAATCGGGGCCCTGGAGAAACGCTAGCTTTCTCGAGAGAGAGAAAACTTAGCAAGGTCGTTCTTCAGAAAACTAGAATACAAGAATCCCCTCTTTCGGACTGGGGGTTATCCCCTCCCAAACAGGTTGCTATTCTGCGCACTTAGCGCCAAGCGCATTACCAGGGCAAGTATGTATCGCCCTCTTTGGGATTGAGTCTTACAGATTCTAATAGGAAAAGTAATATTAAATCCAACTGGGACATAAAAGAAATAATGGAATTTATTCAAAGTGCAGGTGAGTGTAGAGAAGTTGAGTTAACTAAATGATTCACCTAAAAATCGAAATAAAATTGATAGTACTATAAAAAATAATAACAGAAAATATTTGCTCCACTGCAGATTTTTCTACGGTAACTAATAAGTGTATTATATCTTTAAGATGTAAGGTTTCAATTAATCCTTGTTAATTGTGTTCTAAAAGTCACATTTCACTATTTTGTGATTTTAAAACCACAAAACTGATTACCAGAAATTGAAACTATCATTTCATAAGTACCACATAATATCCAATTTGAAAATTAACAGCTTGTCAGAAATATGCTGTTTTGTGTACACAGAACAAAAAAAAAAAAAAAAAAAAAAAAAAAATATCCTCTCAATTTAATGTGATTAGGGGACAGTGCAAGCATTAGCAAAAGAGCTCAAATTTAAAATTGTATATATGAACAAGTTTATTGTTTTATTTCTTCAGAAGTAGAAATGTCAGAGAGAAGATATGATGTCACGAGGTCTGAGTTAAAGAACATCTGGAATTTAGAAGAAAACATTGCCATAGAAGCATTAGTAACAGAAACCATTTTGAGAAGCTATAATATAAGGGTCGCCCAAATGAAAGTGGTACTACAGTCGTTGTGACAAATGGTTTAATGGCATAGCTGTAAGTTAGTATACAAAATAAAAAAGTAATAGACACGGATCATATAGCCTAGACATAATTGCCTTGGAGGTTGAAACAGGTGTCCCAGTGGTCAACCCGATGATGGATACCCTGGGTGAAGAAACTCAGGGGTTGGTGTGGAACCAGTCTTGAACGGCAGTTTGGACCTCATTATTATCGGCAAATCGCTGTCACTTCAGAGCTTACTTGAGCAGACCAAAGACATGGTAGTCACAAAGTGAGAGGTCAGGGCTGTAGGGAGGATGTTCCAGAGTCTCCCAGCGAAATTGCGTTAAGGATGTTTTGCACGCAGCAGCCACATGAGGACGAGCATTATCATGCAAGAGAATAACTCAGCGTGACAGCATGCCATGTTGCCGGTTCTTGATTTTTGTTCCCAGTTTATGTAATGTGGCACAGTAGCTCGTAGCATTAACAGTCGTGTCTGAAGTCAGCCTTCCAACAGCAATGGGCCATTGACGTCGAAGAAGCACGTAAGCATGACTTTTCCAGCTCTGATGGATGGATGAGCCTTCTTGAAGGATGTCACCATTCCATGCTCATGCGTTTGGTGGCTGGATGAAAGTGATGACACAACGTTTCATCAGTGGCAATAATCCGAGAAAGTAAATGATTCCCCAGTCCATGGTACTGCATAATATTTTAAGCCATTAAAAATTTCACGACTGCACTTTGACAACGTTTGGAGGCATCCATGATACGAACGATACCGTTGACCTTGCTCCTACGCTATTACACGAGTATCTGTCGCAATCTGACGATACGACATGCATTCCCAGCACTCAGTGCCCTATATAGGGGCATGAGTAGTCTGTATCTTAAAACGATGGCACAATCACAGCAGTGGCACTTTCATTTGGGCTACCCTTATACCAGATCCTTGCCAAAACCTTGAAAATAATTGTTCAAGAATATCTCGGGTCATTTGAGTTGAATCTAAGTAGAAGATAAAAGGATATATAGCTGAGGTGGAGTAATTTTGGGGGTGAATCTCAGAAGGATAGCAAAAATAAAAGGAACTTATTTGCACTAAAAATAATATTCAAGGGTCAGTGACTAAGGAGAAGAGAGCTTCGGCAGCAATCAATGTGACTATTTTGAACAAGTGTGAGACTCATTCATTAAGCAAGGAGTTAAGGTTTTGGAATCGGAAAGAATGGGGGTCAAAACTGAAGAGTAGGAATTTTCCTCCCTAGATTTGGAAGCAATAAAAAGTTTTGAAAGGGATTTAAAATTTAGCAATATTTGTTATGGGATGAAATTGCTAAAGCAGTAAAATCAAATTGAATTAAAAGATAACTATAAAACTGCTAAGAAACGTTTTGTTGATTTAACAAATACCAAATAGGTAAGGAACAATTTGCAGGAGTTATTGAATATTCAAATGAAACGGTTTTGATGTTGTCGATATGTGTGCAAAAACCAAAACAGTTCCAAGTTAAGATATTAATAATAATTTTGTTGATTCTTAAAAAAAATCCTTTTTAAAGTCTGTAACCTTAGCTTTTTCAAACTCATTATCAGAGTTAGAGGATGGGTAGATTTAGTTCAGTATCTTCTTTTCTAGATAAGAGGTATCCATTGACTGTGAAGATATTTGAAATTGAAGACACTTTTTAAGCTTGCTTTTTTATTCTCTTGTGTTGATTGGCTGGTTGTTTAGGCCCCAAAGCTCTAAATCCAAAAATCTTTTTCATTGAATTTTATTTAGTAGTTTTTATTATTGGTTTAAGATTTCATAATTTGTAAGCTATTTTAGTTTTGATTGCTTCTATTTATGTGTTACAAGGATGACAATCTGTCGTTGTTGGTTGTTTCAATTTTAATGGCACAAGATAAAGAGAAACTAGTGGGTAGATTATGGATGTTAGATTTAATTTGTTGTTTACACATACATTACATGCAGTTTTTGCATGTTTAAACCTCTAATATTCAAAACATTGAACAGATTAGGTACACAAGGCCATGCATTCCAAATAATGTAGCTGGCCTTTATTTTGGTAGGCATAACAGACTTATTTGTAAGGTGTGTATTACCAGTTAAAAGAACATTTCTTGATTGGAAGACGTTGCTAAAGCATTGTTTTATCAATATTCTTTTAGCTCTACAAACTTTTAGGCTTTTAATTTGTGTTACGAATTGTCATCAGAAACCATAATTAGATCCCGAGAAGTGATCACAATTCGATGTTCTATACGCATACACTTCAACAGAAGCCTTGCTAAATTTTTTTGGAGTTTTTCTGACTGTGGAAACTAGTTTGATTCAACTAATAAGTATAAGATGGTTCACTTTCCCAGTAGCTTTTTATACATATATTTTCTATTATGGGTAGTTTTTGCTACTTGGCCTTCTTTATACAGGAAAACAAGAAATTTAGATTTATTTTGCAATTTTGTACAATTTCAGCCTAATCAGATCAATAGATACACTATTTACTAGTTATTAATTTTGTTGATAGGAAGTTGTTATGGTGGATCAAAACCTCCATCAGTGATTGAGCATCAAAAACAAATTATACTTATTCTGATGTGCCCCGTGGAGCTCTGGAGTGGAGAGCTCATCCCACCATGGAGTCCAACTAGGGAAGGCAATTGACCAGCAACAGTTCTAGGTATTACCTTAGGGGTCACGACTAGAATGTAATGCTACAATGGCAGGATGTGGATCCACTAGTTCACCCAGGGCATCCCTACATGTAGAAACTTTGTCCTTTTTACCGATTTTTTTCAACATATTGTTGAGATGGCAAAATGTCAGTTCAATTTGAAGTGCTCACATGGACACTGACTGTAGATATAAAGGAGGGAACATCAGATAAAACCTCTATGGTCCGCCCCAATATTGTTCAAGGGGTGTTTAGAAGAGTGGGGTCTGTGGTTCCTCTTAGCCAGTGGATTCCTAGCAACAGCAGGGAGGGTGGCAGATTGAGGAATGTTATATATCACAGTTTATCGGGAAGGGGACCACCAGGCATAAGAATGCAAAATTTCAAAAAAGAGAAAAACAAAAATGTAAAATTAAATACACGCGAGTCAGGTCTGTTGTGCACAGCATTTTGCAAAGTACAGAGAACAAGACGAAAAAGATTTTTCCGATGCGTCTGTTAGTTTAGGGAGCATTAAGTGTTAAAGTAAAAAAAAGCGAAATTTCTAACAAAAGATGAACACATTTTCAGTTGTGATTTTTTTTAGAAATTTTAATTTGTGGTTCCTTATATATATATTTTTAATTCGGGAAAAATTGGGACATGTTGTTATATTTTTTTTTAAACATGTCATATCTATATCTTGTTACTATTAGTTTTTAAATTTGAAAACATCACAGGAATAGTTAGAATGTACTCTTTCTGACAGTGCAATTATTTTATTATTTATTACATAAATAAATTTGCTGTGATGAAGAGTATAATTTTGCGATAGTGTACAAATTGTTCCTTGCAAAGAGATCTAACGGCAAACGGCCTTTACGAAATCGAGGCTCACAGGAATGAAAGACTCAATGAAACGCACTGTGACGTCAATGAACAGAGGCGAGCAGATGGTGGAGGTTTCGCCGTCGCAGGAGATTGACTCTGCGAAAGGAGTGTTGGTTTGCGAAGCAAACTAAATGGGATCTGCGAAAGGGGGTGTTGGTTTGCAAAGCAATTTCCGGGGGTTGGCGAGCAGGGGGCGGACCCCCTAGTAGACATGGGAGATGTTCAAATTTTTACATCGCGATATATCAGCATTCTAACATTACGATATATCATGATGTTAACAATGCATTTTATACATAGTAAAAGCAAAATTTTGTTCCTACACCACCATATGTATATATATATATATAGTGGTGAAAGTGGAATATATATATCTTCCGTTTTGGAAGATATATATATATATAAATACACACTACGTGTCCAAAAAGTTGGACTGCTCAGCAATTGGGAAAGGTCATGTGGTCCAATGAGTCATGATTTACGCTTTTTCAAAACGACGGATGCATCAGGGTTCAAAGACAGTCACATGAAGCATTGGACCCTACATGTATCATTCCCACTGTGCACTCGTCAGTGTAATGATATGGGGGTTTTTCTGTTCGTCTGGACTGGGCACAGCAACATTATGCATCAACAAAATGAAGTCTGCACAGTACCTCAACATCTTGGATGATCAGGTTGTGCCAGCAATGGACTTTTTCTTCCCTGACGGCAGTGATGTACTTCAAGACGATAACGCTAAAGTACACCGAGATGGAACTGTGAAATCTTGGATCAGTGAGCACGTTGCATAGTTTATGCACATGATTTGGCCAACGCAAAGTCTTGACCTCAATTCTATCGAGAATCTGTGGGACATACTCGAAAACGATTTAAGAGCGCATTTCACTCTTCCTTCATCCTTTGATGTTTTGGGAGACCTCTTGTAACAACTTTGGCTGAAAATACAAATGGACACTGTGCAGAAGCTCACTGCAACAATGCCACGACAAATGAAAGCCATTATAGGTGGTCCAGGAAATTTTGTGATGGCTTAGGAAATCTTGTTTTAAGGTTTCATAAGCTTGAGCTGCTAGAGAAGCATTCCATAAGCAGGAATTTTAAAATTATTTGCTGCATACAAGGAAAATTTGGATGTGGGACATTTGATCGTTGCAACAGAAGCCTGCAGGACACAAATTTCTGAGTCGGAACCAATTAATAATAGTTGGCAGGTCTTTATTTCGACCACAAATTGTCTACTGGTGCTGGAGCTTGAAAAAATACATATCCATCATCCCAGCCATGACGATTTCATTCATTTTTTATAAAGTGAATTGGTAAGGACCAGTGCATTTGCATGCATTATCATCAAAGCTACAATGATAAAAGCATACACCATCAGGTGAAGGTGCACAACGTTGGCTGCAAGAACCAGGTCATTCTTGAAAATGAAATTTTTCTGGAATGCTGGACATAGCAGAGTTTAGCAGATAAGTTTTAAACTTTTTGTGCAAGTTCTGCAATCTGTTTTTTAAACCTGGTTGTAGAGGAACCATGGTAAGAGGTCTTTGATGCCGTGACAAATACAGGGGTTGGTATGGACGCTTCCACTACTTCGTTAGCAATTTTTGCTTAATTGGCAAGTTTCAGAGCTAGCAGACAGAATTGTTTGTTTATGACTAGGCATCTATTAGACTTTGAAGGGGTCATAAGAAATTGGTTTAATCAATTAAAAAACCATATAAGAAGGTAGATGTAAAGAATTTACAGTGCCCGTACTGGTTTCAAGATCAAATTCCAGTGATTTCCTGGTTGACACAAAAAATGGTAATGGTAATTAATTAACACTGTACTGTAGCAACACAACACACTATTGAGGACTGCCCAGGATAAACACGAAGGGAAAGATCAAAATACAACACCATACCAACCAAATACATAATTTTGAACCATGGTCAGATGATGAGGTCCACACCTGAGCTGCACCTTACTCCAAATTCCCAAACCATACCAACGTGAAGACATTTGAGGGCATGACAGATTTAACATGCACCAGCCCCAGTGTACATGATGGTCTTTGGATGTACTGAGTTTCAAACTCACAACCCTCCAATTGCTAATATGTTACTCTTACAATTGGTTCCTACAACTGGACTACCGTGGCCTCAACACAAAAGAAAAATGTAAAGAATATTGGTGTGAGAGGTATATTCAATGATTTCCTTATTTTATTGCAGAAAAAGATTTCAATTTTCCAATAATGAAGATCAAACACTGATTTAAAAAAAATATACTTAGTTATTCATAACAAGGAACCTAAATATAGCTTTTCTAATAATATATTTTTAAGAAAGTAATATTGACTGGGATTACATTCTAAACTTGCTTTTCAATAATGTTTCTAAAATCTCTTAAATAACATCATGTAATAAAAATATAATTAATATCTTACCCTGCTTTTCCCTCCTTTAGGTAACATGCGTATAGCAGTAGGCCTTTCAGATCTTTGTGTCATGCGTGGTAAATAAGTAGGTGGAAATGCACATTTTGGAGAAAAATGTTCTCTTGATGAACAACCAGTGGGTGTTTCAGGAAGTGGTTCAGGTTCCTGAATAAACTCATGATCAAAACTTTCTTGAAAATTTGCACCAAAATTAGAATTAGCAGCAACAGGGCTTGATTCAGCAGACTGTATATTATTTTGATGTAGATTTTCATCTTTCTCAGAGTACATTAATTCGTGAGAAAACTTTTCTTGAAATGAAGACTGAGATACCTGATTTAGAGATTCTGTTTGTTTAACAGAGCTCCTTACAAAATTAAAGGATTCAGTTCCACTAAAAGAGAAAAGAATAAATTTGATCAATTAACAGCAATATGTAATATATACATGTTTATATATATTGTGTTTTTTGCAAAAATATAATTATTTCTACTAAATTTGAAGTTATCTACCAATCAAATCAAAATGGCAATTATTTTGTTTTCAGTTTTTAACTTTGAGAAGTTAATTTGTAACAGTCAATTTATAAACTCGTCAGGCTGTCTATAGAAAAACAATATTAACTCTTTGACTACGGCTATAGATATAACTAGCAGCATTTTTTCTTGGCTGTCACACTTCTTAAAACTTTCAAAGTACAACTGCTGTACTGGCCGTAGTCTAAAGGCTAATTTACTTTAAATGATTTGATAGTAAAACTTGAATTTTCTGAGTCAATCAGTTTCTTCAGTCAATCTGACCTTTTATTCATTTCTTACCTGATAAACTCGCATTTGTTACCTGATATTCAACCCACAAGCTAATGGGGCAACTTTAATGGAAAACAAAATTTAAAACCATCATCATTATATACTTACTTGCACTGCGTATTTATGTACCCTAGCACAATATTGGGAGGGTAAAAAGGTTTGTATACATAAAACATATATTAAAAAATATATATAAAGGTTTGTAGATAGATAAAAAGGTTTGCAATTTCACTTTGACAGAATCATTAATTGGACAAAACACGTCATGTACATCTTTTAGTCACCTGCCTGTTTAAATCCATCCAGTTCTATTACACAAAAGGTAAAAGTATCAAATTCATACAAGATTACTAAAGATCTTATAAATACAACATTGATAGTGAATGTATTTCGATAATACTTTAGATGCTTAGGTTTCAAAAAATAGATTACACGAATTATTTGGATTAAGAATTTTATAGAAAAAATTTCTTACTTATTAGGAGTCACTGGTGAAAAAGCTGTATTTTCTACAGAAAAGCTTTCTGTATGAGTAACAGAAGCAATTTCTTCACAGCTGGTGGAATTTTGAATCAAAACTTGCTCAGAACAAATATTAGTCGACTCTTCTTCTTTAGGAATTAAAAGTTCAAGAGGAGAACCATGTTTTCTTGCTGATTCAATTTCATCAGGGCGAATTGCTATAAAATGAAGAAACATTTATGCAGTACAAAAAATGTGTACTTTTGTCTATGAAGTAGACTTATATTGTAATGATCCTGAGAGTACCTTGATTTTGGATCGTAGTATCAAACAGTATAAAGATTTTGTTCAGTAGGGGGAACGTTAATTTTTGCACCTCATGAACTTTTTAAATTTGAGGAAAAAAAAACACTCTGATACTTAGAAACTATCAATAACAGTATCAAATAAAGTATGAACTGAAGTATAGCAAAAATTAAAAATTTTGCAGTTAGTCATCAAATGTTTTAAACTGCTTGTCAGGATATGACTATTGGAAAAAAATAACTTTTGCCATTCCCATCAAAAGGGACGTATTTTTAGTGCATATTCTTCAGATTCATATATTTGATGACAATTGATTCATACATTTCAAAAGAGAAACGAAAGAAAAATGAATGTGGAACTTCATCTATAGCTTTAATTAAATTTGAGATTTTATTTGCATTTTATGCTAAGTAAAAAATAATGCTTTTATGTAAAAAAAAATTTTCAAAAACTTTTCAGTTGAAAAACTATTACATATTGAATACTTTTTTGTCACAATTTTCATTAATTCAGTTTAAAAAAAGGTAATTATTTAATAACAACTTACGCATATTATCTAATTTTTGCAGTTGTGGCAAGGCACGTATTACAGTAAGACGGTACTCATCGCACTCAGCACAAGGGTTATCTGCTAGCCAGAGATTTTTCAACTTTGGAAGATCTCTAAGGAACCGAATCTCTCCTAGTTCCGAGATAGTGTTTTTACGAATATACAGTTCTTGTAAATTGCTGCAGTGTGAAAAATCTTCCAGGCTCGAAATAGAATTGACACTGAAAAGATTCACAGTATAAATAAAAACCTTGTTATAGCTATGTAAATACGAGACTCAAAGCTGATGATCAATTCCAAAGAATTTTACTTAGCTCAGATGCACAGAGTAATTATGAGGAGAAAATCAATCTATTACTTGATATATTAATGGAATAGAACAACAGAATCTTATGAATAAGTTAAGTAATTCCTTTATAAACATTAGCAATTAGCATATTTATCATTTTATCTTATTTGTAAGAACTAAATTATACTGAACTAAACAACATTTAAAAACTTATAAATGAATAAAACTCATGCCCCCCCCCCTAAAATGTTTTTATTTAAAAAATTCATTAGCATAATAATCTATATAATAGAAACATGTCAAACTTGAAAAACTGGAACTATCAGTGCTGCCATAGCCAAAGCAAGTGAAAAAGCAGTATTAGTGGCCTAAACTATTAAAAATACATGGTAGCGAAGAAAAGCCTTCCCTAAAACATTACTTTAGCAACAATTTTATATGCTCAGATACAAAATAAATTGGCTAAAACTCTAAATGTACCAATTAAGTATGAAGTGGACATCTCACAAAGAAATTAAAAATATATTTTTTCTTGTCAATGTTTTTCTTTTATGGTTGCTATGACTTGGCACCAAAGCTTTGAAATTTGGTGTCCCAAGAAGAATTTTAAAAATAGTTTTCTATCTGCTGTAAGTTAATAAGGAACTAAATTTTTGTTGACATTAAGTTTCAAAATTTTCAATTATGAGTGAATTTTTAAAAAAAAGTCCTCAAACTTTACGAAAAGTTGCCAGTTTTGAAAATGGGCTTATGAGATGTCTGCCTAAAAAGATATCCCAAATCAAAAAAGTTGAAAAACAGTAGTAAAAAATCGACTGTGGGACAAATTTTCGACAATAGCAACAGGCTGATTTCAATAGAGTTTACACCAATACATTTAAAGCAATTATGGGGTCATTTCATGTTAAAACATCCATTTTGAGAAGCTGTTCTACCATAGTCATAGACTGTTTTCAAATTTTTATCATAGACATGGTAGTGGAAACCTATAAATCTTAATTTTTCAAATATTTTGTCCAATATTAGTTGAGATACAAGAATTTAAAAATTGGCCAATTTCACAAAATGGCGGACACTACCGATTTGTCGCATTGTCTATAAATTACTCTAATTTGATAACTAATAGTTCAAATTCAGTAACTTTGATACTAAATGGAAGCTATTTATGCTTCAGGAATGAAAAAAAAAAACCCAAAACAGTGGTAATTTCACATTTAATGTAATTTTGAATGCAAAGTGAAAAATTCACTTTTATAAAAACAGTAGACTTTAAAGGGCTATAGAAAAAATGAACCCTCATATTTTTCTCTGAAACTTTGTGGAAGTATTAACATATATACTTTAATCTGATAAAAATTCATAGGTAAAATTTTTCGATTTCTGAATAAAAGCTATTCTAATGGATAGCATATGCATTTAAAAACAATGGTAATCTTATAGTCCAAATGTGACCATAGATCTAAAAAACAATGATAAAATTTGAATTGTTATGAAGTATTAATTCAAACCAGAATCACATTAAATATTTTTTATATGAATACAATATCAAATTACAGTCTTATGTAATTTTTAAAAATTAAGTGATGGTATTTGGAAAAGTATTTTAAAAACCAATGAAGAAAAATTGCCTTCCTTAATTTAAATTATTTTCTAAAACTGCTTTACAAAATGTAATGCACATTTTATAATATTTAACTTCAATATTTCCATTAAATATACTTAGTTATGCTTTGGGTGTATTGTTTCAAAATTGTAGTGAAATTCTTGTAACTTACTTTATTATAAAAATACTTAATAACAGCCCCAATTGGGGGGAAAAAAACCCACCTATTAAATATTTATTAGTATAAGTTAAAATAGAAAACAAGCTGCGACCTTGTTAAAACCATTTAATAACATCCAAAGTATTTTTTAAATTTGTCTAAGACAAAACAGCCAGTGATTCCAATTCCAAATTTGTTATGAAAGAGTATACAGGGTGGTCCCGAATTCATGGTACAAACTTTAATGGTAGGTACAGGACATTGTAACAATGATTTATTGTATAGGAATGTATAGTCGCAAGTGACGCGAAAACAGGGGAAATAACGGCCGAAAGGAAAAACAAAGATTTTATTGAAAGCGTTGTTGACAAGTGTCATGTTTACAGTAATTGTTCAAAATTGCGTCCACCAGTATCGATACATGCTTGACAGCGTCGGTGGAGCGATTGGCGTACACGTTCAAAGATGTCTGGTATTTCACGCACACCTGCAGCAGCTACAGATAAGCGAGCGACGAGATCCTCATCTGAGTCAACTGGAGTCTCATAAACAAGATGCTTTAGATGTCCCCATAAAAAGTAATCGAGGCTCGATAAATCGGGAGATCGGGGTGGCCAAGGGACTGGTCCACCACGCCCAATCCATCGAGTACCAAACGTGGCATTCAGGTAATTCCGTACATCAATGCTGAAGTGTGCTGGCGCCCCATCGTGCTGAAACCACATGCGGTTACGAATGGCGATCGGAACATCATGCAGCAGTTGTGGTAACACTTCTTTCAGAAAAATAAGATAGCTTCCGCCAGTGAGCCGCGTGGGTAGTAAGTATGGGCCAATCAAAAAGTCGTTCACAATACCAGCCCACACATTAATACTGAAACGTTGTTGAAACGCATGTCGACGCGTTGCATGTGGATTATCGGTTGCCCACACATGGGAATTGTGCGCATTAAAGACACCCTCGCGTGAAAATGTCGCTTCATCTGTAAATAGCACATAATCTACGAAATCCGGCTGCAACGCACATTGCTGCATCACCCACAGGCAGAAGTTCACGCGGCGAGGATAATCTGCCGGATTCAATGCTTGTACTTTCTGAAAATGGAAGGGGTGTAAGCGATTTTCGTTTAACACTCTGCATACAGTCTGATGACTCACACCTACGTCACGCGCAACAGTTCTTGTGCTTGACTCGGGTCTATCAGCCACAATGTTCAAGATGCTTTCTTCCAGCCTTGGAGTGCGTACAGCTCTTACTCGACCAGCGCCATGTCTGTTGACGTCGAACGCACCTGTTTCACAAAGTTGACGATGTAACCGTTGAAAAATTCTATGATCCGGCATTCGTCGATCAGGATACTCCGCGCGATACATTCGTAACGCAGCTCTGCCGTTACCATTTGCACGGCCGTACATGTAATGCATGTCTGCTTTTTCTGCATACGTAAAGTCACCCATCGTCTACGGCAGCACAATTGTGAATGGCGCTTTTCCCTACTGCGATGCATCATGTTCAACAGCGGCTAGACATCTACTGCCCTCTACCGGCAATGATACCAACCGATCACTCCATTTCTCTTTCCTTTTATTTCCCCTGTTTACGCCTCACCGCGTCACTTGCGACTATACATTCCTATACAATAAATCATTGTTACAATGTCCTGTACCTACCATTAAAGTTTGTACCATGAATTCGGGACCACCCTGTATATTCTATTTATAATGAACTCTTTTTTAAAGTTGTATAAATTAAATGCATTTAATATTGTATCTTTGTTTAGATGCTGAAGTCATGCTTTTGTAGGCATATGCTTTATGGTGGCACCAATACTGTCACAAGCTACTTTTCCATGAAGAGGCAAAGAGGTGACACCCTGCTTTTACACATGTTTTTTTTTCTATGACAAAAATTATAAAGTTTTTGTATTAGAATGAGGACCCATCATTGAAATACGTAATGCCTTTAATTTGTGGAACTTGAGTAAAATTTCACATGGGCAAGATCCTTAATATGCTAGATAAGGATGAAATGTTGCCTGCCTGTATTCCAATGAATGTTTTAATAGCATGTATCCAGACTCAATTGATCCTTTGTTTTTTTGAAGTAATGGCTTAGAGATCATCATCAGCAAAACATTAATGTTTAAAATTAAAACATTAAAAAAATTAAATTGGGGGGGGGACATTTACAAACAAAGGAGACAGGATGTGTGTATTTTTTGTGCTTTAACTTCATTGATCTTCTTTAATTAAATAGGTATTTGTGATATAGAATTGAGGCTATAAGTACTCTCAAAAAATTGTTTTAGATGTTATAAAATTCATTAAATTTATCAAAAAACTCATTTTTTTTTTACTTCAATGGTTTTTTAAATATTTTTCCAAAGACACCATTTAAAGATCCCAAACATTAAATGTGTAAGTAAGCTTTGAATTAATACTGCATAGAAATTCAAATTTGACCAATGTTTTTTAAACTAAGGTAATATTTTTGCACAAAAGATGACCACTATTTTGAAACATATCATTAGAGAATAGCTTTAATTCAGAAATAGAAAATTTTAACTCACTGAATTTTTCTTAGATTAAAGTACATATATTAATTAATACTTCCTTAAATCTCAGAGAAAAATATAAGTGTTCTTTTTTTTCTATAGCCCTACTATAGTTCCTTTTTGGAGCCCAATAGGTTTTTAAAAATAATTTTTCACTTTGCACGCAAAAATCCATTAAAATGTGAATTATCACTGTTTTTGTATTTTAAGTACCTTCCTGAAATATAAATATCGTGCAACACCATGATGGCTCTTATCCAATAGGATACAAACTTTCATTACTACCAAAATTACTACATCAGGGTTCCTAACAGGTTTCAAGGACTAAAAAGGTGACAAAAGTGATTAATTGAACCAAAAAAAGTGACTAATCGAGTAGAAAAAAGTGACTAATCGAGCAAAAAAAAAAAAAAACAAGTGACAAATAACAATAATGCTAAATACATTCAAGTATAAAGATAGAAAATAAAAAGATCCTCCCAGTCACCCCTATCTTTTCTTTCTTTGGAAGTATATTTTTATTTTCTTCATTTAAAATGTACATCATTTTAAAATATTAACATAAAAAATATCGTAACTGATTTTTTAAATTTGTTTATTTTTGACACAGCATGAATAATTTCTTCCTTTTCTTTGAACGATTATGTCTAATTTCTTATGTTGAAAAAGTCTGAAATTAATTTTGTCTTTTTCTTCTCAATAGAAGGTACATTTTTCAAAGTCTGTCTTTGATGACCAGCATTATCTGAGACTATTGCCGCTCCTTCAATCATTGCCTGAGCAAGTGCTGCTTCCTGAAAATCTTTATTTTTTAATTGCTTTCTTGAGCCTATCATTGGCTTCCTTTAATAATTTTGAAGCACTATCCAACGCCTAATGCTCTTCCTTAAGCATAATTTTAAGTTTTTGTTCTTCTTTTATCACCTTTCTTTTCTTTGCCAGCAGCTTTAAATATTTTTTCTCTGCTTCCAGTCTATCTTTTTCTTTCCTGTGCTTCTCTAATGTTTCTTGTGCCTTACGTTTTATATCCTCCAAATAGGCATTGTAGGCTTTATATGCAACCCTTACTATATGCATTAGCTTTGATGTGATCAGCACCAAATAAGTTTTATTGCCAAAATTTGCCAAGCTACTTTTAACCGTCATTAATGCATTGAGTGTGCGCTCTGACATTGATGCTCTGTCTCCTATCAAAGATGTTCCTAAAGCTGAGAAGCGATGTTCAATGTCAGCACTACCATGAGAAAGTGACAGAGCAGCCTTCAGTAGCTTTGACACAACTGGGTACTTAGGATCAACACCACTAATGTCTCGCAGACTGAAGAACTGGTTCCAGAAAACATCAATAGGCTCCATTCTAGATCCTTCTTCCTCAAATTCTCTTTGGAGTAATTTCCACTCATCCAGTAGTATGTCTGTCGGGACATCCCATGGCATTGCTCTTGCAACTTCTAATGCTTGTCGAACACTTTCAAGAGGACCAAGACAGGATAAACTTTTAAGGAGGGATGAACAAAAGAACTTCTTCAAAAGATATTTAACACTGACAATGTAATGCTTCTGAGACCTTAGAAAAAACAAATTCCTTTCCCTCTCTTTCATATTCTGTAGCGCTCTAGAAATTTGATCTCCAATTACAATATCAGCCAGAGGCAACAGTTTGTGAGGACATATATCTTCCAATTTATCCATTTCAAATCTCGAATAAATTTGTCTTAGTAGATACTACCCAAAATTGTTCTGGTCAACAATTCAAGTTGAGAATGAAGTTTATGTATTAGAGGTTCTTTTTTTCTGAAGAAATTCGGTCACATTATTAAATATACTTGCACTTGATACGACAAATATCACCTCAGACTTCATAGTTTCTCTTCTAAGGTAATGAACAATTTTTTTGTAGCTTGGTCTTTGTATCATGTTTGGCTTCTTTATTGGAATGTTGTCAAGGAAATACTTTCCCACTCTAATCCACTGTTCAAGCAACCTTTCAGCAGCTGGATTTAGGCTTAGCTACCTGCTTGACCAATGCTTGATAAAATAGTGAGTGGGAAGTTTCAAGTCTTCTTGAATTTTTTTGTATGTTGACCAACGCTTAGGCCACTGATTAAAAAATCTGTGAATAGTAAAAACTAGTTCAGACACATCTTCCCCTAACTCTTTTAGACCTTTAAGAAAAGCATTATGTATTGTCTGAATGTTACATGTCCCAATGTTAAATAGTTATTTTTTTCGGGTAGAAAGTAATGAGTCATTAATCTTTTTAAAAACTGACTTTCACTAAAAAAACTTAAGAAATTGTAATAATCAACTTCGATGATAACAAATAATGATTTTCAATACGTTCACAATGATCCTTCAATATTTAACCCTCTGGATACAGAGACGGCCGAAATTTTTGCATTCTCTAGTTACGGAGGGGGTTGGAATCCTTCAGATTTCAAACTCTTGAAGAAAAGGCTGAAGTCCATTTAGATTTCCATCCCCTCATTTCTGTGCCACAAAGAGAGCAGCGTGTGAATAGCCTCCGTTCCGTAGATAGGAATGTCGAGGTTCTCGATGGGGAGCTTCGAGCACTTAGAATGTGTGAGAGGTTGATGATCTATTCCCTTAAAAACTTTGCCGAAGACACTTCAAGTGCAAATTATCATACATATTGAAGATTCCGCCATCCTTTCAGAGTTAACCCGCAACGTATCTATACTTTCTAATCAGACCCACAATAGAAACGGCAACATGTGATGACAAAGGTACTAAATGCATTACCTCTCGTTCTGGGAGAAAGCTGCCCCCAGGAGGAGGGGCTGGTTCAGCTGTGTTTCAGTTTGCTGCTTCTTTTGACCGTTTCCGTAACACGAAGGTAGAAAACGATATTCTGCCGCTCCGTATGCAGAGGGTTAATGTTGAGTTAATATCAACTTGATCGGTCCGGTCTCTTGACCTCTCCATTCTCGTCTTATTCCAGAATCCGAAAATAAAACGGGTCTGTTGAGACCGCTGGCATCGATCACCATTTACGAGCTGTCAGCGTCTGACCTCCAAGAGGGTTCCTACTTTTGTCTCTCCTAGAGGTTTCCTCCCTATCGACCAGTGATATCTAACTTGCGCCAAATGACATGTCACACAATACTATGAAAGAAAAGCGTCAGTCATAAATGCCACTCAAGGTTCTATCGCTCAAGTTAGGTAATTAGGTAAGAGGGTTCGGATATGCAAATGGCCCTGCTTCCCTTAAACTCTGCCGCTTTGCCTTACTAATAGCTTTTTCTCATGGGAAAATTTCCAGAATTCGCTGCTAACACACAGTGGGCAACGTGAAATATCCCTTCACAGTTAAAACGATACGTTTTTGAATCCATTCTTGCGGTGGAACGTAGCGCACATTTCGAAATTGAATTCGTGCAAACCCTGTTTTTTTAGAGGAATTATAAATGTTTTTTAACTGCGCACCAAAAATATTTCTTTTTCAAATAGAATTTAAGAACTTAAAACCCCTGAAAAGGTGACAAAATGTCAAAAAGGTGACGTGTTAGGAACCCTGCTACATTTGAACTATTAGTTCTTAAATTACAGTCATTCATAGACAAGGCTGCAAATCAATGGTGGCCGCCATTATGTAAAATTGGCCTATTTTTAATTTCTTCAACACAGCTAATATCAGGCAAAATATTTAAAAAGTTAAGATTTATAGTTTTCACTGCCTTGTCTATCTATAGTAGAAATTAGAAAAGAATTCATGACTACGTTGCAACATCCATTCCTTCATATGGGAAATATGGAATGACATTATGGCTAATTAATGTAACTCAGAGGCGTTTATTTTAGCACTTTTTAGTCAATAAAAAATGCACAAAACAAGCATTGTTAGGTTATGTGAGGTTAAGAGTAAAACACAATTTTTCAATCAGATTTTAAAAAAATACATTGTGTTAGATAAAATTTATAATATTAACAATGAAACCTCCCATAAAAGAAAAATGAGAAACAATTTCATTTAGCCTGATTATAAGTTATTTTTTCACACATTTCACTAGGATATTGTCTTAGCAGTTTGATGCTATACCATTACTGGAAAAGAAATACCATTAAAATGTCTAAAAAACATACCTTAAAGACAATACTTCAACATTTGGAAGTTTTTTAACAATGCTGACATCAGTAAGTTCACTACCCCTGAAACAAAAATATAAATAATCTTTTTAATAAAAATGTACTTCAAATAATTAAGACTGCATAACTTCTAAAATAGTACTTCTAATAATTGGAAAATAAAAGAAACAAAAGCAATTTTTAAGACTACATTCCAATACTGGCAGAATTTTTTAAGTCCCCATTCTTCTCAGATGCAAGGTTTTTCCAAGAATTCAAATACAAAAATAAATTACCATTTACAGTACATTTAAATAAAAAAGTTATTGCCAAATTCGTCACAATTGACCCAAGAAAGTCTTAATGCAACCCTGCTCATTGTTGATGGTATAGTAGGTTGCAGTACCCAGTTGGCACTAAAGCCAATATTTCAATTTTGATATTTTGGCAATATTTTGCCAACAGTAAAATTGTGAAATGTATACAATTGATCACCTTTATCAAAATTTTTTTACTTTGGATAAAAATGAGATGTGTCTATTGTTTATCCTAGGTTTATAGTTCATACTATTCATAATTTGGTTTGCGAAGTAAATCAACTCCACAGGCCAAGCCATGATGGCTGTTATCGAATTTGGCCACATTTGACAATGTTGACTTGACGGTGTTGCCCGTGGTGTTGATTGCAAAATTGGAATTTGCAGGGAATTCATTCCAATAGGCTACAAATTTTCATTGGTTTGCGGAGCAAACCAACATTGTGCGCAACACCATGATGGCTCTTATCCAATAGGCTATGAACTTCCATTTGGTTTGCGAAGCAAATTGGAATTCGTAGCAATCACCGGGGGCTAGGGAGGAGTGGTCACACCTAACCCCACAAAAAGAACTGCCACTGGCAACGCTGTGCTGGCCACGCAGTGGTTAATTACTTATATTAACAAAGTATAAAATTCTGAAACACCCTTACATATGAAGCACATGGTGTTTTACTTCTTAATTATTTCTCCAAATGGGCATCACTGCATACCAATTAATGCTTACCATCATCAATAGGGAATCCAGCTATTTACAGTTAAAAAAGGTCATTGTTCAGGTAGAAGCACACATTTGGAACTTATTTGAAAAAATAAGACATTTTGTCCCAAGTTACTTCATTTTAATTACATTTAAAGTACAAGAAAAACAAATTTTTTTAGTTTGATTTTAATGCATAAATGGAAAGCATAAATGGAATGAAAAAAGAAGTAGAAAATCATTTATTGTATCAGAACATATCGCTTTGGAAGCTGTTTTAAAATAGAAAGGAAACAAAAAGCATTGACATTCTTGGCCCAAGTTTTGAAATACCATTTGGATTAGAAGTAGAAAGAAGTGGTGGTGGAGGGGGCACAGTTTATGTTGAATAAGCAGTTCATACTTTTAACATTAAAAACAATATGCTCTTTTGACTGCATGCCTCATTTTAATTGATCATAATGTTTACATTTACTTAAAATGATTAGTTGTTTTGAGATGTTTGATAAATTGTAACAAATGACAGCATCATAGTCATCTGAGGTAACCCTGCAAATAGCTTCTACAAAGACAAACAAGATTGAAATCGAACCCCATGATTAATTAAAAAGTATATATTGCATATGAACTTATCAAAATCTATCCAGTTTTTTTCTATATAATACGGAATCAGATACTTGATTCTAGTTAATAGTATAACAATACTTAAGTTTAAGGAGAATATTTTAAGTACTACAAAACAATATTTAAGTGTCATTAAATAAATTAATTTGGTAGTTTAAAATTAATATATTTTGTAAATTTGCAAACTTACAAATTTGAGTGTACAATACACATTCAATACAGTAATTTGAAAAGGAAACAGTTGTTATGTAATATTACAAGCAGAAAATCAAAATAAAGACAATGTATACATACCAGGCATTAAGTTTTCTAACACTTCTCAGATCTTGAGCTCTTGTTCTAGCCAACACGGTATGTTCTGTTAATTTCGTCATTATTAGAGAGCACTGATTTCTAAGAAGAAAACTTCAGTTAAGATATAAATTGTGTAACAAAACATTAATATCACTTAATAATTTGACAGTAGCAGCAAAATACTTGTCACCAAGGGTTTTTGAATTGTAGAGAAATATATATATAGTATAAAGAGGAATAAGTATGAGGGAAACAGTTGAAATGTAAATGATTATATTTCTTACTAAACAAAATTTTCTCAGTAAAAAGTATCTAGTATTTTTCAAACACAGAAGGGTGAAATTGCTTTTTTATAATGTACATGACGAGGAAGCAGAAAACTAAGCCAAACACGTATTTTTATAAATTACATTAACAAAACCAATTTTATATTTATATCATGTAATAAATATGTTAAAAGAATGCATGTCCTTTGGATTTAAAAAGCATATATATTTCCTTTTTATCCAATAGAAACAAATCATAGTATTTATAAAACTATTTTCTGTAACAACTTAAAAAACCTCACTGACATATTGAAACAAATGTTTCTAGAAATTAAATTTTTAAGAAACGTACTAACCTTTTTAACCTTTATATTGACATACAGTGAAACCTCTCTGAAAGACCACTTTTCATAATGACCGTTTCTTTTTTGTCTATAATTTATGGCTGTAAGCTTAATGTTAATTTTCCCTCCTTTAAAGAACCACTCCTTTCCCGTCTTCCACCCTGAAAGACCGTTTCTCAACTTTTCAGTCGACTTTCAAATTCAGCAGCCAAGCTCAATGCGTTCTAAGCTCTTGCTCTTGAGTGTTACGATGATCAATCTGAAGACTGGGAGAATCACATTATAGAATATCTCTATAAGGGTAGATAAAAATTTTTATTGAAAAATTAATTCTACAACTATTTGTAAGAATGAATGATACTAGATTCAAGATTTTTTAATCTATTTTAGTAGTTCATTCTGATTTAGACGACGAGCTTAATCTCCAATTAAAACTTGTTTCATATTAAGAAACACTAGTTGAAATCGATAGATTGATAGAAAGTTCGATACCTGTTAGAGATGATACTAAAATAAATAATTTGTTTAAAGAGATAAAAGAATGTTTAGAAACAAAAATTGTTAAAATCAGAGCAAACTTTAATTAATTCCTTCTTTAAAGCTGTATAGACATAAAATATAATAAACTAATTCAATAATAATTTTTTTTGCATGTATTGCATGAAACTTTCCTTAACCCATTAACTATATACAGCAGAACCCCCCCCCCCTGAAAGACGGATTTGTATAGTCCAATGGGTAGT
Source organism: Metellina segmentata (assembly GCA_947359465.1). Taxonomy (NCBI): domain Eukaryota; kingdom Metazoa; phylum Arthropoda; class Arachnida; order Araneae; family Tetragnathidae; genus Metellina; species Metellina segmentata. The sequence goes on along the minus strand of OX375873.1, from coordinate 66,951,478 downwards.
CTCTTAAAGAGATTTCAGTGTATTTCACTTTTGTCTAAAAATCTGGAGAAGTACTTTTCTAAGCATGTCAACATAAAGATTTAATCAATATGTTATCAATAAAATATCACAAAAAACATGCTTACAACTAAGATATCATCATCTGAAATCCCTAATGCATCAGCCACTTTTTCAATCACACAAAGTATTCACTGCATTGGTGCTATTTAAATCAAATATTCACAAAATGAAATAAACAAATTCCAAGTAAAATAAATTTTAAATAAATTGTCTATCAGGAAAAGCTTGCACACTTATTTTCATTTTACAGAAAAGCCAAGAATAAGAGTTGAAATAAGAAAACTATACAATTTGAACTAAAACACAACACATTTATCAAAATAAATTAGTAAATAAAAATAACTGTACAAAATATTAATTCAAAATGGAATGTTTTTCACAGAATATACTGTAGACAATTAAAATTGCTCTAGGAAGGACAGCCACATCTGCTAAAATTTTACAGGGCTAGTAGAACTGAAAAGATGATAAAAACTATCAAATTCATATAATCTGTCTGACAGTATTCCCCCATAAAGTAGTTCAATTACATTGCTTGCTCACTACGTTCACAGATGGCCAAGAATGTCCACTGCAGGATTTGGCATCTATAAGTGCAAATTTCAAATTTGGATAAAGGAAGGATCATCTGTTTTTCTTTAGCACATACAATCTGTTAAATAGGTATGTATAAAGTTCAGTTCCTAAATATTACAGTTTATAAACATCCATGAAAACAAAATTGCACCAAGTAGAACATATTGGTAACAGACTTTATTTGGGGTCAGTTTAGAATACAGTGGTTGAAAGTAATTCTTGGTAACTTCCAAACAAAAGTAACCACTGTGGATAAGCAAAAAGCTTTAGAGTTAAATTCCTTGAGTATAGTGCAAAGAAACTGAGAGAAAAAGCATAAAAATTAGAATTTTTGAGATACTATAAATAATCTTGTTTACTTACTACTTATTTAAACTCTTTCTCTTAAAATTTGCTAGAAATTGGAGTACTTTGAACTAATAACTGGACACTTTTAGCACCCTGAAAAATCTAGCGATGGTATAACTCACAATTTTTTCCACTACATACTTTGTTGAGACCTTATTCTCTTAGTTAAATAATATTTAAACCAATAAAAGAAACCGACTGATGGATGAAGTAAGTAGTGTTTGCTTGGGCTTGAAGTGCTCGAAATACCAATATCCACAATTCAAGATTTAGCAAATGCATTTAGTTCAGCAACAAAAAAGTCATTAATGAATTATTTGTATTTGATTTTTTAATAAATAAATACATCAAAACTTTTTTTCTGCAAACACCACAAAATTATGGATATTTCTAGAAGTGACTCAGCAGACGAGTTAAGCTATTTTTTATCCTGTTTTTGACACACTTAACTCAAAAGGTTTGCCATCACTGGCCTATGCGTTTATAATAACTGCTTATATATTGTATAAAGAATAGCTCCGAAATTGAATTATGATCAAGAAATGCTAATTTGTGATTTATTAAATGACAGTAGGGTGCTATAGTAAGAATGTGGGAATAATATTTCTGAAGAGCAAGTTTATCTTGCCTGTCGGCTTTGCTATCAGATCAGATATGCTGATCCCCGACATGATCAAATGACAACTTCAGACAGCTGTCAACAATCTTGTCAAGTGGAGTAACCAGAATGGGCACACATCCACAAACAAGAGCAGCTGTGTCCATTTCTGCCAGAAGACTGATCTACATTCAGATCCCCAAATACACATTCACCACTATACAATACCCATAGTCAATGACATAAAGTTCCTCTGAGTACTGTTTGACCACAGACTCACATTCCCCCACATATATTTGTGGAAAAGTATTACGTAGATAGGCCAATGAGAGCAGATCTATGTGGCGCTAGCATAAAAGGCCCATCCTGGACTGGCACAGAATGTTACTTACTTCTAGATGTTTGGAATGATAAGATCTTAGTGCAGCTGTAAGAATCTGATATTTTCTTTGTTTCTGATGTAAATATACTAATTTTCAATAAATAGTATGTAGAATATTGGTGGAGAAGCAGTATCCGATACGTTAGTCGCCAAATCTAAGCAAATCCAAGATGGCCGCCATATAGCAAATTCCACACCGTGAACCTTTGCATACATTACATAAATAGGAATAATTTTTTAGAAAAGGGAAAAACATTTAACACAAAGCAACAAATTTCACTTGCAAATATTTAAATTTTTCTATGTGGTATTGACTCTGAACAAGTTCTCTATTTTGCATTGTTTCATCAATTAAATTGAGGTTTAAATGTTTTTTTCTTAAATTCTGATAATAATGTAGTAATGAACAGGGGGGAAAAAAAAACGTCAAGTAAAACGTCCAGATTTTGAACAATTCCGGACATCTGGATTTAGGACTTTGTACTGTATATGGAATTGAAAATAAGAATTTTTGTAGATAAATTGGTATTTTTCTATGATTCTGATAATTAACCAGATATTTTTCGATGAGCGAAAAAAAGCAATGGAGTTTGTTCTCTTATTCCATAAGTGTGTGTGTGTGAGATGGAATATCATTCAGAACTATTCTAGCAATTTACTTAGCATTATGCAGGCATCTTGATGGGGATATTCCTGGTCAGAGATGAAGATATGGAATTGAAAATGAGGATTGTTTTTGTTACCACGGTACCAGAAGGAATATTTTTGTAGATATAAGTCACAGCATATAATGCGCGACCCTCGCCGCCCCAGCAAGAACATTTGACCATTGGCTTTCATGCATATAAGCCCCTGTACCTGGAGGAATTTTTTAAAAGATAAACTACAGCATATAATGCAAGACCTCTGCCTGCCAGCTAGATACAATCACTGTTGGCTACCATGCATAAAAACCAATGTACTAGGAAGAATATTGTTGTAAGTAAGTCACAGCAAATAATGCAAGGCCCCCGCATGCCAGCGAGACACAATCACTGTTGGCTTCCATGCATATAAACCACTGTACTAAGCGCCCACCCAGTAGGGTCCAGGGTCACCCTCATTTTGGTTCCTTAGCGTTGTACATTTTAAGAATTTTCTAGACAAAGGCCATCCAGTGTGTTTTTTATATAAATTAATGAAATATATCTTTAGAGTTTCTAAGTGTATGCTCTCATCAAACATTTTTGAAAATAAAAATAAGAATTAATACGATTAGTAATACAGTACAGTCCCAAAACCGGACGTTTTTCTAAACAGCGTTTTTTTCTCACTATTTTTACATCTTTCCGACAATTTTTAAAAATTAAGAAGTTAAACCTGGAACTAATTGATGAAACAACGCAAAATAACCGACATGTTTGGAGTAAATACCACAAAAAAATTTGAAGATTTGCAAGTAACATTTGTTCCACTGTATTAAAAAGGTTTTTCCTTTTTTTTTTTAAATTATTCCTATTTATAGCTACCTATATCTGCAATATTTTATTTTACTTTTTCAAATGCTACTTGGAAACACAAAATTCGAGAGGGGATAAACCCTAATAAAGCAAAATAAAAGTGCAATTTAATTGAAAGAATCAACAAACAAATGCCAAAATCAACGTAAATCCAACAAACGAAGCATTGCAAATTTTTCTTCTGAATAGGGTTGCCTCGAAAACAATTGTGAAACGTAAAAACTGAAAGGTTACCACATTTGGTGATAAATTGCCCATTATGTTGTAATGTATTGTATACTAGATATCATCCAGAATATTTACTTGACATGTTTTTAAATTAAATGAAGATGGAAGGAAATAAACAACCCAAGGAATGACGTATCATTATAAGAACCACTGAGAACAAAACAGAAGTAAATAAAACAGCAGCATAAATATTATATTTGTAAAGGAAGTGTGAATAAACATTAAATATGATCAAGGGCTTATCCAACACATCTTGGGACATGTACCATTGCTCCGAGTGTATCAATCTTTCATTTTGCTTTGAATTGACAATGGTAGCATTGCGTATGGGACTGCATACCTCTCTGCTCTACAAAAACTAGACAGTTCACCATACTATACTGCTCTAAGAATTTGTTCTGCTAATTTTGCATATTACCAGTTCAGTCTTTATATGGAATGTAATCAAACCCCACTCAACATACAGCACAAGAACTTGGCTGCTAATTATAACTTTAAGATCCTAACAATGCAATCTTATTCTTTGAAGAGCATGACTCTTGACCCCAGTTTGAATCGACTTTATCATGCACATTATACTCATGAAAGTCCTTTCTATGAAAGAGCAAGCAATTGTCAATGATTCAAACCTAAGTGATTTTGTGACCAACATAAACGATGTAACAAGCTTTCTGACAGTACTGCAAAAGCAGCCTGCTCGTGTAATTGACATTAAGATGTTCACAAAAGAACGTTTTAAATCATTGTCTTAGATCGGCAAATCAACAATAAATTGCACACCATCAGACCATTTATTCATCCATGGTCATCTGCCCTAACCTGAGGGACTGATGTCACATTGACTCACCTCTGTATTGGACACACTCCATTTACTCATCAGTATCTTTTGTAGGGTGAAAATCCCTTGTGTTCTTTGATTTGGATGTCTTGAGATACTCGAGTAAAAGGGTTTTGTTTACAAAAGGCTAAACCGAGAAGTTCCTTAAAGTTGACAATTAAACTCATTTTTATCTGAACAGTTAACTTTACAGCATGGTCAGTTTGAGCATTTTGTCCATTCAGCCCATTGAGGTAAAATCAAATATAATGCAACCAAACCTGAAATCATGTATTCAAGTAAGAGCAGTAATTTCAGATGAACTAGGAAAATTTTAAACATGGAATTTTTAACTATATTATAAAATATTAGCTTTAAGCTGTAGCATTCAGCTCTAGATAGTCCAAACTAGTAAATGTATATTTTATAAAGACAATTCATTTCCAATTTCTTTCCTATTGAAGATAGTTTATAGTTTCCAATGGAACACAAATGTGCTGTTACTGCAAAATATCGATACATAAACGCCAGTAAATTATAAATATCATTATTAAAGGAAAGGGAAAAATCGATGGCAAAATCCTTATATGGTTATCACGATTTAATAATTGGGATCGTGAACACAAAAAACTAAAGACTACAGCAAATAAACTAAATTTTTAACTTTGCACCCAAGTAATCGGTAAAACAAGGTTGATTTGAAGAAGATTTGTAGACTTTTTAAGAATCCTACTGCCATATGACAATGCGAATAGTAATATCTTTACCCCAAATGTTATGACACAGCACAAAACAACGGAGTGCTGGATTATTTTATAAATAAAACACAATTAGAACAAACTCCACAAAATTAAAATATAACATTAAAGTTGAAAGTCTTACTTTTTATATTCCGAAGAAAATAGTTTGGGATTTAACGTCTGTATGTTGATGATGAAAAGTAAAGCAAAACTTTTACTGTTCTGACTTCATCTCATTTTAATAAAACTGAAGGTATGATGCGTAGCACAGGGTAGTAATGGCACAGAGCTACTCATAAATTGAAGCGCCCTCGAATACAGAAAAAGACATTATTGCTAAGACAAGCGATCAATGGATAATATCTCGTGGTTCAAAATTATGTGTGTTGTCCTCGGTTTCTTCCCATGGGGATTGATCTCAGACCGTCATACATAGTCCATTGTGTTGCTCCAGTCGACATTAATTAAAATACCTGTCTACCTACATACCACGGCGACCATCGATCTTCATAACTATGTTCATCCAATTACCAAAAAGGGGGGGGGCGTGGTAGCCCAGTTATAAGAATAAAGGACTTGCAACCGGAGAGCTGTGAATTCGAATTCAACCAAAGACCATCGTCTTACATGGGGGCTGGTGCACATTATATCTGTCGGGGCTTCAAATGTCCTCACGTTGGCGTGGTCTGGAGATTTGGAGAGTGGTATGCCAAATCAGGTGTGACCTCGCCATCAAACCGTGGTTCAAAATTACGTGGTGTTGTCCTCGGAATTTCCCCTTTGGGTTTGATTCATAAACTTTAAATATAATCTACTCTATGTTTTTTTTATCTTCTCTATGGTTTGATTATACACCATTGTCAATAGCTCGTATATTACTCCAGTGTGGTGTTTATTTAATTCCTACCTAATAACAATGGTGAGACCTCTGTTTACTTATCTTTCTACTCTGGATTATTAAATTTGGATAACCCTGAACTGCGTAAAGTGTTTATGTTGCTATGGAAACAGCTGGCAATGATAACTTTGGATGAGGCCGTATGTTTCTGGGATTAAGTTTTGTTTCAAGCTGCAAATCGAAGTGAGACTAAAAAAACAGAAAAAATTTCTTTAACGAGTGTTGAATATGGTATGTGTATTTTCTAACTTCTCGTACATAGTGAGAGTAAAAAGTATTTGTACACCGATAACAAAACGCAAATGTGGTCTTGTTTTGAAAAAAAGATTTTGAATTTATCAAAAAAACTAATCAAGTCTTTCGTGGAATGCGTTTTGTCGCTCTTTATCGTCGAAATTTTGAACGCATGCTCATAAATATGTACGTATTCCTCTTTCAAATAACCCGTTGTGTTGGTCTAGCACGACTTTAATTTTAAAAAAATTTTACCTCTTTTTAATGGTATTAAAAGTAGGGTTCAGTGGTATAAAGTGAGTACCTAATTCATTACAAATTGAGAAAATTCACAAAGAATTTAAGTTCTTTAAAAAGTTTTTCAATCGTAAACATTTTAGTGGTAACATCTAAATGATCCTACTGACCTCTTGTTTGTTGGAATCGAGTTATGTAGGTTGTAGCTATCTGGGAACCGATATTTATTTATGCCTATCTGAAGCAAATTTTTATATTTTGTTTTCCTGAGCTAGATAAAGATTTGTTAAAAGACTCCAATAAAAACAGATAAGAAATGACAACATTTTTATGTTATATTTTTAAATGAATTGGGGTTTTGTGAAAATAGCTTTAGGCTTAGGGATGAAACTTCTTTTAAGTTTCTTTTATAATAATGATAATTTTTAAATTGGCAAAAATGATTTGGTGTATATATATTTCATAAAATATACAGAGTTAAATCTCGTTAAGAGTAATTTCATGATACCTTAAAAAAATTGTATTAACCAAAGAATAAAATGCTACAACTCATAAAGACCTAGAAGTCTAATTGGCAAATAAATGGCATTGACGTAATAAGTGTTTAATGTCTGTGTGATTAAAGGGTCCTTGCACAGTTGCTATGGCTCTTGTATACAGTTGTCTGAAGGTCGCTATTGACATAGGCTGAGGTAGACATTATGTCTGCAGACCTTCCAACTGCAGACACTATTCATTACAGCCTGCGAAAGTTATCTGTCTAGCTGTTAACAATCTTCCCCTAACTGAATATTAGAAGCTATGGAAATGAATTCATAGCATGAAGCAAACCCATTGAAAAGAATGTTTGATACAATTGAAAAGAATCTGGTTGCCCTTAACTTTCAAAATTTGATAATTTCAACCAGAGATTAGCGTAACCCGAATTCTTTAATAAGTGTGTTTATAGCATTTAAATGGTAGGCAGACTACTGGTATTATTTGAATACTATATGGGATTGGAATTTTATTTAGATTCTCAGTAATTTATAATAAGTGAGAGTTTGTCTGTATATGTGTGCATATGCATAATATGGGATTTTTATTCCACTGAAAATAACATAAGTAATTTTGAAATCATGGTATAGAGAAAAACGACTTGTAAAATGTTTCTCTGTCACATTCCTGTGTAGACAAGGGAATGTGACAGCGACCTATTAATTATGAAAGAAAGAATTTATTCTCTGATTACTTTTCAATTAGCATTGGATATATTTAATGGTCCAAAATTCTCTAGAGTTGCTCAAATTGAAAAATGCTTGTTTCAAAACTTGGTGACCTCATTGACCTTGATGACCAAATTGTCAAAATAATTTCTGCAAAGGTGCTTCAAAATGTACAGTTGCGGAAAGAGAACCCAAACCACCTTCTTTATTTCAAGTACTATTCATACTAAAGCAAATTCAAAGTTATCAATATTCAATAAGAAATAACGTCATACAAATACAAAAAATTGCTTGGAATCCAGGCACTTCAATGGATGATATTTTTCATTTATTGAGGAGAGAATCAGGACATAGTGCTCTTTTAGGGAGATTAAAATTATTTAAGGGAGAATTCTTGTTATGTCAAGTGGGTTATTTATAGTTGAGGATAGCTTTGGGTCTTTTACTGTTGGTTAGATGACGAAAGTCATACCTGGGGATATGCATTGTCAATATTCTCAAGCTAGTTGAAAAATTTAAGAACAAGTTGACTAAAAAATTGCTTTAGTTCGAACACATTCAGGTCTTGAATTTTATGGTTGCTCTAATCCCATGGACGATTTAAAATTATCCTGTGTGGAATTTTGAAGTTTCAAGTTTCTCTTTGTGGGTTTTAGCTGCATATCCCCAGACATGACTGGCACAGAGATTACTGACCTGAGCATGGTTTTATAAATGAGCATCTTGTTATTAGTTGAAGGTTTTGAATTCCTAGAAATATTGGGTATGAGGTTTACTGAGGTAAATATGAGGGTTGCAACCCCAGGATACCCAAGCAATATATCTTCTCACTTCCTCCTTTTCCATTCTTTTCACAATTACTTAACACTAGTGCAGCTTGGCCAAGTATGGCCCTTGAGCCATAAAATCTCAAAGCAACCAACCAATCCTAGCAGTTTGTGAAAAAAAAATATTTCTAGAAGCTTCAAAGCAATTAAAATTTACTTTAATTAAAATTAACATTAAAAACAGCCAATATGCTACAGTTTTAACTAGCTAAAAGATAATCATAACTTTAGCTAATTGAAATCTTGATACAAACAATGAAATATATATATATATATATATTTTAAATTTTGCTCGCCATCGTCTTCTCAGACATGAGACCTCTTGCAGTCTAATATAGTAGAGAGGTGGCCCCAGGAAGGTCAAGAGCTCCAAATTTATCACAAGAGTGAACGTCGAGCAGGGTAGGGCAACTGAAAAGATGCTCCTTAGTCATGTGCATAGTATTGCAGAGTGGAGAATCGGCATGTCCAATCCTAAATAGATGGGCTTGTAAGTAATCATATCTGGTGATGACTAAAACACGCTGCCCCCTTGACTCTAGGGAGGAGAGAAAGCTGTGTGCGTAGACACAGATATATGTGTCTATGTTCGCATACTTATTTAATATATTTTTGTGGGAAAATAAACTGTCATGTCTTGAAATCATGTTTCTTACAGAATCCAGGTGGCTCAAGTCAGAATTCTCGCACATCTAAAAAAGGAGTGAGGCAAAGCAAAACAAGGAAAAGTCCTGCAGTGCAAAAGGAAAAGCAAAATTTAAAACTTGCAGTTACTTCAAAAGAAAATGACAAGGATGAAAAATACAGAAGTGGAAGCTTGAGTCGACATAACCCACTTAAAGTTCAAGAATCTCCCAGAAAAGCACAAAGCATGGATAGATATCAATCTACTAGGAAGATTGCAAAAGATGTTGAAAGCAAAAATCATACTAAAAAGAGTTCAACAAAAGTGATAGATCCTGCTGAGTTCGAAAAAGGATTTGTTAAATCTGAGAATATTAGCCTCAAGCATGAAAGTCGGAGGAATAATAATGTTAACGCTAAACCTAGTGACAAAAATAAGTACACAGACAATCCTTCAAGAACTTCTAAGATCAGTAAACCTAAAACAAATTTACAAATTGCTAAAAGTTTTGTTCAAAGCTCTCAAGTCAAATCCCAAAAATTAACCAAAACATCCGATACCAGTAAAGCTACTGCAAAGAAGCAAGATGCTAATAAACCTGCACATACAACAGGTACTGATAGCATTCTTGAAAGACCAAGAACTAGTACTATACAAAAAGGTCCTACGGAATCGGTACATTCTCAACCAGAGTTTGAAATTTCAACAAAAGGTAACTTTGTTTTATTTGTTTAGTTGTAACAGTAAAAATTTAATGTTAGTTTTTTTAAGTTTTTCAAATGTATTAGCGCAATGATTTAAGCTGAATCTCAATGATTTAAAATCCAAGTGACACAACAGCATTTTGGTTAAGATTTATAATATTAGAGGGAAGTAAGTTGTATATTACTGTTTCTGAAAATTACAACACCATGAAATAATTGATGATATTACTGTACATAAAAATGATTAAAATTTCAGAACAATTCAATAATTATAACCTGAAAACATTTGTGTCGTGAAGCCTTTACTACCTGCTTTAAATCATAGCATCAAATCAAAGAGCTTTTGGATATGCTCCTGGGGAATTGCTTACCATGCTGATTGTATACAAATCCACAGTTCATTGGTGCTGAGTGCTGAAGGACTTTGACACCATGCTATTTTCTAATGCATATATGGCTCACATATATCCCAAGTTGATGCAGGACTTTTAAAAACATGGCATGTTGTCAGTCAACAAGCCATTGTCTGTATTCGCAAGCCCATTGTAGACTCGGGCATTGATAATTCAAGATCAAGGGAAGCTTCCACAATTGTATTTGTGCATTGTTCTATGTTTCAGATGCTCTTGATCCTTGAATAGCGGATGTGGACAATGTCATGTCTGTTGCAGTGCTAACACTTATGGTGATGCTGAACAATTTGTCTTTTCCTTGCGAACATGATTTCTATCATCCTGTTGTGCCATCTCATTTTGTGGTCCACTGCTGAATTTTCCCTGTATACAGGTTTCTTCAGTGTACTTGCTTCCCCATGTGTATCATTGTCCTCTACTATTATAAGAGGAAGTGTTTGTCTGATTCCACTTCACAGTATCTTGACGAATCTATGGCACATACAATAACTAAATTTGGCACACAGATAGCCCAAATTTTTTGCAATTTTTGTGTCTAGCCTGAATTTTAAAATTTTATCTAGAAAGTTTTTTATTTTTCATCCTTCTTTCTTTTATTCTGGTGAGTGAAGAAGCACTGCCATTTTGGCATTTTCGACCTATGTCAGACTTTGGAACCAGTTTTTTTTACCTTACGTCTTTCACGCACCTCGTTCGAGGCTCTGAGGCATGAAACGAGTTTAGGGATATCACGTAATCAACTCGGGTTGAAAAGTAGTCCTGTTTCTAAACCTTTTGGAAGACTGATTTTACCAATCTTTCCTTCCTTTTTTCTGGTAGTAGGAAGTAGATTGTGTGACATCAGCCTTTGGAACCATGCCAAGTTTTCTGATTTTAGCGTGTTTTGTTAAATGGGAACACATAGCAATATCACCTGGGGTTAGCGAGCAATGGTCACACCTGACCCTACGAAAAGAACTGTCATGGGCAAGGAAAATTTTACATTAGAATGATACCTTATACTTTGATTTTCTTTTAATAAATAATTTTTCAGTTGAATATTTATGTTTTTGCTAGATATTGTGACGTTAGGCCGATTGGATCTCTTCTCAATTCGAATTTGGCCGCATTTGACAATGACAAGGCCATCACAGCATTGCCCGTGGGAATTCGTAGTAAATGGGAATTCGTAGCAATCACCAGGGGTTAGCGAGCAGTGGTCCCACCTGACCCCACTAAATGAACTGTCACTGGCAATTTCATTTGATTTCTCATTTGCTCCTATTGTGCCTTTTGTCACCGATGAGGCATAGTAATTCCTGGAGAAACGTTTACAGATTTCTGTCCTCAATATATTATGCCTATGACTTGTAAACAATGCTCTGTTTTCCTAACATACAGTTCCAAGGGTGCTGCTGAGCCTAGGCATATACATTCACTCCACAGTACTGATAATTTCATATCCTGTTCAGCATATTCTGTAAATTTAAAATAATTACCATTATTTCTTCTTTGTGTTGCAGTTTTCACAAATAGTGTATGTGTTTTTTTTCCAAGAATATTTGTCTTTTTATAAGATAGATAAAAATTGTTTTAAAGAAGCAAATTTGAAATGTTATTTCTTTTAAAACTTAGAAGTTTCAAAGAAAGGGAATCATTAAAACTTTGTATTAATAAAGTTTTAAGGATTGAGAATTACTGTTTTATATAGAATATTAAATGCATATTGTGTTAACTGAACTAAAAGCATGGAATCTGCTTTTTAATTTTAAACTCTGTTTTTATTAGGAGCTACTCCATTGAAAAGAGCAAGAAGCAAAGTAAGTTTTACTTTTTTATATATGAAATGTATGTTTTTATATATGTAATAAAATAATTTTTAAGATTTCAATAAACCTTTTATTGGTGTACATCATTTTTGAAAACTGCATAATATAAAAATTACTACCGTATTTTATAACTTTTATCTAAAAGTTTTTAATGTGGTATTTAGCATCTTACATTAGCATCTTAACTTGAGAGTGAGAAATCGTTCTTGCTCTATGTGTGTTTTAAAAAGCAAACTAAAACAAATAATAAGTTTAAAAAACTTTTTTTTTTTTTTTTTAAATTTTTATTTTAAATTTTTGTTTGTTCAAAATGTTTATTGAAATAATTCAACTTTTGAAGCTGAAGTTTGTTTTGAAAAGATTATCTATTTCATTAGTTTCACCATTCTTAATGTCATAAATTGGGTATCAACCAGGGCTTGAAATAAGTTGTGACAACTATGGCAAATACTGTGAGCTTAGCTCTAATCGCTGCGACGATCAACGGTTCTCACTGCAAGTTTTGCTGTGAGTATTTGAAACCGAATGTTTCATTATTTCTCTTTCAAATACCAGCTATTAAAAAAAAATTCAAAAGAAAAAAAAAAGGATGTGCCTTAATGAGAATAAGTGGGGATGGTCCTTCGCTTTCAGATTTTATTACTGATCAAGCAGTTCAGAAATGGTTTCGTGTATGTGATCACAGACTTTTTTTAGCTATGTAGCAATGAACCAACTGCAATTTTCTCTAGCATAATTATTATTGTCTGATACCTTCGTAAACTTGTTAATAAGGAAATAAACGTGTGTCTACAATATATTATTTGAGTGTTTCTTTTTTTATCTCAGATGTATGTTAGCGTTTCATATGAAATTGCAGAAAGCTTACAAGAAAAATGAAACATTTTTTTCTTCTCATTGCATTATTCATCCAATTGTTTTAAAGTTTAACAAAAAATTTACAACTGCAATTTACTGTTATTACAAAAATTGTAGGTTTACCAAAAACTGAATAGTTTTTGCTACCGGCTCATAAAAGCTCACAGCAATATTTACTGCCAGCTTCAAAGTCTTATTTAGAGCCCCGGTATCAACCATTATGAAATGTAAATAAGAAATTTTTTGTTCCTATCTGAATCAAAATAAGTGACAATCTCATTTATTATGCGCATTTTAAATCCTCTAATTTCTAGAAATTATTTTCAAATGAAAATTTTGTGCGTTTTTCTCTTTTAACAATAAAATTCTTTTTGAAAAAATCTGAATGTCAAATTTTTTTTTTCATCAATATCTGTGGTGGTTGATGAAAATGATGAGGCTAACATATCGCACCCCGGCAAAAAAATGACAGCTCAAAATTGCAGAATTTGAGGAACATCAACTTAAAGGATACTATAAAACTTATATTGAAATAGTATAAGATTCTTTTAAATTTTAGGTAAGTATTTATGGTGGTAACTTCTATTATATTCTATAGAATAGTAATATAATATACTGGGGCACCACCTCATATATATTTTTCAATGACATAACATCAAAATTTTATTTTTTGATTTGTGTCACTTTTCTTGCTGGGGTGTGATATGTTCTGGAAGTCCACTCTCCAAACTTCCATGCCCTGCCAATGTGCAGACATTTGAAGCAACAACAGTTTTAATGTACATGACAGACTAGTTAGATCTAGGTTTGAACTCGCAACTATCTAATTGGTAATCGCAAATCTGGTACTACCAACTGGGCTATCTCTGACCTACCTCTAACAAAAGAAAATTCATTGTTTTTATGTGATGTTTACACAGACATAAACAGAAAGACAAAATATTACTGAAGTTCAGTCACTATGAGTACTCAAAGCATACAACTTTTAATTACTATATATTCAGAAGTTTGGGCATTGTGTGAGCACACAGACACAATATGTGGAAACCCCCTATTTTGTATTAAAATTATTCAAAATATAAATTGAAATTTGTCACACAATATTCAATATACAAACACTCCATTTTTCCGAACATAGATTAATGTTGTTGAAGTTGTATTGTTGGTATAAATGACCTGTCACTGCAATAATGCATAATTATTTTAAGCCACACACACATTATTTTTTAAATATATTTTTGGCAAGTTTGTAATAAGTGCATGAAATAATTTTTGTAAAGCTCTCCAAATGAAAATAACTTTGTTTTAAAAAATAATTTTAGAATAGTTTGAGTGGAACATCAGATAGTGATAAAGCCTCTTATGAAGAAGATTTTGAAGTAAGTTTACAATTTTTAATTAAAGGGAATTTTGATCATAGTTTAAAATTTTAATTTTTGCAGCTTTTCTGATGAGGTACAATTCTACAAGTATATGTAATTGATTGTTTTTTGTAGATTTCTTTTTAAAAGGAAAAGTTTTTTTTTTTGGAAACATTTCTTAGTAAATATTTGAAATAAAACTCAATGCTTTCCATTCTAATTTAATTAATTGAGTGAAGTAAATATCTAGTTAAATTTAGATGACATGTTTCACTTATTTTGCTTAGGGACTCAGGATGCAATACATAACTTGATTATGCCATTGGTAATTATACTATGAAATTTGCATTGCCTTAAAATTTTCTTTTGATTCCTTTAATTTAAAAAAAAGTTCCAAGCATCCTCCAATTTTAATAACTAGTTTCATTTACTTTTTGCTAACTTGTAAATTTTTATTCTTATTCAGATTAAAATTTTTTTTATTAGGATTATGATTCTGATTTTGAAGAAAGTGATTCTGAGTCTATTTCTGAAACAGGCTATAGTGATGAAGCTGACGATATTTCTAATAATAAAATCAATGAAAGTGTTCCAGAATCTTTGGACCTTATAAAGGCCTCTAATCTTTCACCTGAACTAAAACCATCAATTGTCTTATCCAGAAAAACAGTAAGTAAATTCATTAAATTTATTTTTTACATTATCTTAGATTTTATTCCAACATAATCTAGAGCTATTTGAAATGGATTTTATGGTTAATTTCTTAGAAATATTGTATTTACAAATTAATGTGAGAGAGAAGCATATACCCCCTTTTCTTGAGACACAATAATCACCTCATTGTTACCTTTTGTAAATTGTTTAATGTTCTATTTTCTCTTAATTGTTGAAATAGCTTTTTGTCAATTTTTATTTTATTATTTGCTGAAAACCTTTTTTCAAAATATTTGTTTTTATAAGGCAGAGAGGTCATGTGATGTAAAATAAAAAAGTAAATGTGTTATTTTAAAAGACTTACTATTCATTAATTTAATTCTCACCCCCCCCCCCCCTCATGTCTTTTTAAACCGCTTATGCAACTTGAAAAATTCTGTGGTTGCTTGCATGAAAGTGCTCCACTTGTAGGTAATTATGTTACAGATCATGTGTCATAAAAATGTAATTTACTGAATGAATGATGTCATGAAAGTATTAGTGTACATGTTTTACTTCAGTTTGGAGTATCTTCACCAGAGGTATTACTTGAATCTTATCAATTATTTGTTATGTCACATTAAGTTAGTAAATCAAGAGTAATTATAATGAGTATATTGTTTGTAAGAATTGATATGAATCTACTTATCTATATATTCTTTGGATTGTTATCTTTTCAGACTGAAAAAACATTTTTGAAATTAAGTGATCGTTCATCGTTGTTTTTGGAAAAAAATAATAGTGTTGATACGAAACCTATTAAATTGTCTCGTTCTTACATAAATTTTGAGTCTGCTGTTGCAGTAGATGAAAATATTAAGAACCATCAAGAACTGTGAGTTACAAAATTATTATTTTTTAAACTTATAAAAAAAATTTCTTTTCAATTTCTAAAAAATATATATTTTTTTATTTGACAACTTAATGTTTGAGTGAATGTGTTTTCCTCTTTTGCTATCAAGTGAAAAAAAATGTGTATTTTTGTAATCTGATGTATTAATAATTGTGCATTGTAGTTCCAACTTATATGAATTTCGTACTAATTTATGAAATATTTATAATTGCTTGATTCTTAAGTTTTAATTATAGAAAACTTATCTCGTTACCATTGCAGATTACCTGAATTTCTATTGTTAAGTTTATGTGTAACATAGATCATACTGTGATTATTTTTTAATGACTATTAAGTTTTTTTGTACATTCAATATTTTATATGTAATGTTCTAGAAATATCAGATTAAACTTTGAGGTCTTTTAGAATTCTTCACCACTAATAATAGTTCTATGCTGCTTGATTTGAGAAAAGTAAATCTTAAGCAAAAAAATGTGTTTTAATTTAATCAACATTTCAAAGGTAATTTTTTCATTTCAAACTGATTTATGGTATAAAATGTATTCTGTTTGTAAACATGAATATAATTTCTACATTTATTTCTATTTGTAATTAATTTTCTTTGTGTCTTCTAATTTATAAGTATTGTATATTTAATATAACCTGTTAGCTCATCTTTATTTTAGAAATGAATCTTCAAATGAGTTGGAATCTAAAAGCACCTATCTTGGTATTCACAACATCATGGACAATTTACATGAAAGCTATAAATATATTGGAAAATCCACATTAAAACAGGTATAATATTTTTTACTTAAAATAATAATCATTTATTTAAAATATTAGAATACAAACCATATACTATCTATTTCTACGGTTTTTAGCTGCTGCTTTTGTTCATGAAACTGTAGTTAAACCTCAAAACTTTAAATCCGTATATTTTTTATATCCTGTCCAACAACAGCGCTCCAACCAACGGAAAAATAACGATGCTCGAATAATCATAATCGAAGATAGCGCCCCCCTCGTGACTGAGTTAATAAAAAGCCCCGCCATTCTGAAGGACGCTCTCCCTTACCTTCTCGTTCTTGCTCTAAAGATGTTCTAGTAACTACTGACGTTGCATGTGCATGGCTCACTTCAATCATGAAGTAATTCCCCAATATGATAGGTATTTTCTTTTTTTTATATTTGTTCTGCAGAATAAAGAGAGTAGCACATCATTGACATAATGTCCTATTGCTTCTCTCACAAAATTTCGCATGATTCGAATCCTTTTCAGCTGTTTAAATTCTTTACCTAATTTTCCCTTAACTACGTTTAGCCATTTTTTTCTTTGTGCTATTAAATTGATGGTTCTTCTTTTTATTTGTGTTTAATTGTGTCGAAGTAATGAATTGTTATATGTTGTAATTTGTTACTGTGCTAATAAACGTTAGTTTGTATTGTTAAAGAAAAAATTGACTTATTCTTGTGTCCCCGTACCAGTTCTTATTATGCTAGTTTAGTACTTATTGCATGCCTTCTTTTTCATGACTAATATATCGACAATCTCCCACCTTTAGTGTCGTGTACAGAGTTCAGTGGGAGTTTTTTTTTAATAATGGATGGTAGATGTTGCATCAAATCCCACTCCAGCTTGTATAGCGTCCAGCGGGTCATCATACTAACATGTGGCTGGGTGTTATTTTGATGAAAGAGAACCACCTTCTTTCTAAACTCGTTTCTTCGTGTTTTGCAAATGGCATCACACACTTTAATTAGCATATTGCTGTATATTGCACTGTTGACAGTCTACCCGCCTTTCAGGTACTCTTTATAGATAATTCCGCGACAACCCCACCATATACAGAGAAGCACCTTTTTGTTAGTTAGGGCTCGTCTTGCAACCGAGCCTGCTGATTCCCCATGTGCCGACCATCCACCTTTGCGGCTCGTATTGTTGTACAACATCCATTTCTCATCACGGGACACAATTCAGGACAGAATTTTCTCTTTCCTTTGATCTCTGAGCAGAGCCAAACATACTGCTTTTCTCTTGTGCTTGTACACTCATTGCCATAAAAATTTGCGCACCAAGAAAAAGTCGTCAAAATTAAACGAAATTTTACACATGTAAGTACTACTTTGATATAAGTAAGTGATTAGAAAATCAAGGAAAAAAGATAATTTATTGCAGAAAAAAGTACAAATGAAAGAAAGTTTTAGTACTCTGTTGGACCCCCTCTAGCGCGAATGCATGATGCGATACGAGCCGGCATTGAGGCATACAAGTTCCGTATGATGTCAAGAGACATCTCGTTCCATTGTTGCTGTAAATGTGCCTCTAGTTCGACCAAACTCCTAGGGTGTCCAACTTGCTGTAACAATTGATCGCAGATATGCTAGATTGGTGACAATTCTGTGGATCGAGCAGGCCAGGGAAGGGTGGTAATGTGGCGGAGGCAGTCTTGTGACATCCTTGCTGTGTGTGGCTGAGCATTGTCTTGTTGAAAAATGACTCCTGGGAGCCCTGCCATGAATGGCATCACATGTGGCTGAAGGATGTCATGGACGTACCGCTGGGCTGTCATTGTGCCACGGATCAATAAAAGGGGTGGCCATGTATTGTAAGCAATGGCACCCCATACCATCACACCAGCTGTAGGAGCGGTACGTCCCTGTAAAGCGAAGCCAGAATTGAGGCGTTCATCACAGGGCCTCCACACACGAACACGATTGTCATCACTGCTCAAATTGAATCTAGATTCGTCGCTGAAGACGACCTGGTTGCAGTCCAGTCCCTGCGTGTGCAACACCACTCCAAATGGAGGCGTCGGTGGGTGGGTGTCATTGGCAGCACACATAATGGGCACAGCGATACCAGATATCCTTCAGCCAGGTGCCTTGCGATGGTTCGGGAAGACACAGGGGCCTGTAGTGAAGGTTCTGCCTGTGTCTGGATTGCGGCCAATGAGGCAGTTGGCTCTATGCGTGCGTTTCGTACGATGTGATAGTCTTCTCGACGACTGGTCTGTCGAGGGCGTCCTGAGCCTGGTTGCCATGTAAATGACGTCTCTTCTGTCCACTGGTCCCAAAACAGTAAAATCAGAACGGCCTACTTTCCGAGCTGACCACCTAGCTTCCATCGTCCCGATGATTCTTCCCCTCTCGAACTCTGAAAGCTGCTCATATTGTCTTCAATGGCGGCGTAATGGCATATCTACCTCAGCGTTTCCTTTGCAAAAGATTAAGTACCCTCAAACAAGCTCTGCATACCTGTTTTATATTCCAAGGAGAACGAAGTTCAACGCCCTCTAGTGGCATTACACAATGCACAATCACTCTGCCTTTCTAATCATTTGCATATCTGACCAACATGTACCTTCATGCCAAGTTTCGTTACAATCCCACAATTATTTCTTGGTGCGCAAATTTTTATGTTAATGAGTGTATTCAGCAGTCAATTCATGAGGTACCCAGCGGTTGAACTTTAACGTTACATTTATGCGTTTCAGAGCATTAACTATTGCTTTTTGGCAAATGTCAAGCTCTAATGCAATAGTTTGTTTTGAAACATTTCTGTCGTGTTCAATGATTTGCTTGAACTGCTCACAATCAACTTCAACAGGACAGCCAGAACATGGTTCATCTTCAACATCGAAATTTCCAGCTTTAAACTTCAAAACCAAACTTTGTATCATTAGAAACAGTATTGATGCCTAAACTTTCACACATTTTTGGGTGGCATTCAGTCGCACTGAGCTGGTTACGGAACTAACAGTACATGTTTGTTCTGATCTGTTGATGTGATAGCTCTATTTTAAACACTTCTTTGATGCACAAGATAATCAATTTTTACCAAACAAATTACACAGTCCTGTAGTTCCAATTTTCAGCTTTTGAATGCAAAAACCTGTTTGTGGAAAGGCTAACAGCCACAGAAATAACAGCTGTTGGCGCAGAGGTATATCCCCTTGGCCGAAAACTTTTTACTCAACTCGATATATCGTCATGCTAATTAGCTGCAAGACAATATTAGCAAAACTCATTTCATATGAAGCATATATGTACTAAAAATATAAAATGCAAATTGGGGGGGGGGAGATAAAACACAAGGAATAAATATTAATCAAACAGAACTCTCCATGTTTGTGCTAAAGCCACAAGACAGCATAGAAAATAATAATTCAACTAACGAATATTAATTCCACGGCATCATTCCCACGGTTTTTGAAAAGTCCTTGAATTTTTTTCCAGAACTCAAGGCCCTTGAAAGTCTTTGAAAATTACTAAACTTAGTGAGAAAGGGTGAATTATTAACTGGTGTGAGATATTGGTCAGATCGACTAGGTAAAATCGTTTGCAAACACTTAAAGACATTTTATATAGGATCTGGATCAGCAGATATTTTGTGTGATAAGATTTTGAAAGCTTTGAATGAGTTATCCCTTCAACAATCTCAACTACTCATGATTGGCTCAGATGGGCCCAATGTCAACAAGTCAGTTTTTAAAAAGATTAATGACTCATTACTTTCTACCCAAAAAAAAAGAACTAATTAACATTGGGTCATGTAATATTCACACAATACATAATACTTTTATTAAAGGTCTAAAAGAGCTTGGGGAAGATGTGTCTGAACTAGTTTTTTTATTCACAGATGTTTTAATCAGTAGCCTAAGTGTTGGTGAACATACAAACAAATTCAAAGAGACTTGAAACTTCCCACTCACTATTTCATCAAGCAATGTTCAAGAAGGTGACTAAGCCTAAAATCAGCTGCTGATAGGTTGCTTGAACAATGGATTGCAGTATGAACAAAGTATTTCCTTGACTACATTCCAATAAAGAAGACAAAGACCAGGCTACACAAAAATTGTTCATTTACTTAGAAGAGAAACTATGAAAGCTGAGGTGATGTTTGTTTTATCAAGAGCAAGTATATTTAATTGTGACCAAATTTCCTCAGAAAAAGGAACCTCTAATACATAACCTTCATTTTTAACTTGAATTGTTGATAAGAACAATTTTGGGTAGGATCTACAAAGAGGAATTCATTCAAGATTTGAGGATGGATGAAAAATGGATATATGTCCTCAGAAACTTGCCTCTGGCTGATATTGTGATTTGAGATCAAATTTCTAAAGTGTTACAGAATGTGAAAGAAAACTTAAGAGAAGGAACACAAGAAAAATTAGAGAAGGACATGAAAGAAAAAGATAGACTGGAAGCAGAGAACAAATTTTTTTAAAGCAGCTAGAAAAGATTTTTTTAAGGCTAAAAAAAGAAAGTTGATAGAATAAAAAGAACAAAATTTTAAAATTACGCGTAAGGAAGAGGATGAGGCGTTGGATAGTGCTTCAAAATTATTACAGGAAGCCAATAATAATGATAAGCCCAAGAAGGCGATACAAAAATAAAGATTTTAAGGAATCAGCACTTGCTCAGGTAATGATTGAAGGGGCAGCAAAAGTCTCAGATGATGCTGGTCAGCTAAGAGAGACTTTAAAAGATGCACATTCTTCTCTTGAGAAGAAAAAAAACACCATTAATTTCAGACTTTTTCAACAAAAAAATTTGACATGATCTTTTAAAGAAATGGAAGAAATTTTTCAAGCTGTCAAAAGTGAACAACATATTTAAAAATCATGATTACAAATTTTTTTTTGTTAATATCGTTTTAAAATAATATGCTTTTTATATGAAGAAAATAAAATATTCCTTGAAAGAAAGAAAAGGATAGGAGTGGTTGGGGAGGATCTTTTTCTTTTCTACCTTTATTTGGCATTATCGTGATTAGTCACTTTTTTTTTAGTTCGATTAGTCACTTTTTTTTCTTCAACTAGTCACTTTTTTACACCTTTTAACTTTACCACTTTTTTACACACTTATAATCCCTGTAAACATGAAAATAGTTGAAAAAAATGTTTTATTTATTTTTATAAATTATATTTTTGCTAGATACTCGTTAAATTGTTAGATTCTCATTATACAATTTTAGTAGATAACTCTTAGCATACTAATGAGAAAAAAAACATATGTAGGTAATATAACTCAAACTGTTTGAAAATTTTTTGAGAAATCTTCTTCAAAAAAGTATTGTCTTGTCGTTTTCTTGAAGATGGAGTTTTGAAAACAACATTGGTCAGAGAAAGGCTGGATTCATCCACTTTTTTAAGAAAAGTGAACGACTTCCCTTTGTTTTTGATACTCAGATAGAAAACTTCCAAGTCACCATCATTACAAATATTTAAATTTTTTCGCCAGGAAATGCTTCAAAATTTTTTTTATTAGCATTTTTACAACCACAAAGTCTTCTGCTTGCAAGTTCAGATGCCTTTCATCAATTTGAATGTTTTGTTCCGTTTGCATCGTTCTTTCTTCATCAAGTAAAAACTATGTGTCAGAAAACCCTTTAATTAGATACTTAAAAGCCATCATAATTTTTCCATACACAGCTTGTGAGAGGTGGGCAAAAAAACCCCATTATTGCTATGGATCATAGGGTAACATTACCCATCAAAACAATAACACGAAAATTAAGGTATAAAAATTCCACAATCATATCCCTTCAATGGTTATTATATGCAACGCAAATAGAAATAATTTGAAAAACTTACCATCTATCCTCTATTGGGCTTCACGGATCAAAGTTGCTAAGGTACTCAAATTGCTTGCTCCACAGTCACTTTACACATTGATTAGTTTTACACTGATAAACTCACTAAATGAAAAAACTTACCTCTCTCTTGCCAACATTATAACTAATTGCCTTAATTATTTGCAGATAACTCAAAGGCCATTTGAGTAACCGTTATGTGGCACCCAAACGTTTTTTTTAAATGGGCAAAATAACCCCAGTTGACAGTAGGAAATGAATTTTGTGGTAATTACTTTCATATTTCTTTTTGTAAAGGTTTGTCTTCAAACTGAAAATTGTGAAGAAGAGGAAGTGCAAACTGATGAGATAGAATTGCTTAACAAATGGACTCAAAATCCTACAAATGGCACTATAGGTTACGGAGGTCTGTAATTAAATTTTTTTTTTAAATTTATATTATTTTAAATTCAAAACCTTTCAAGTCAAAGATCATGAATTAAATTATCTTATTTCAAATTTAATAGAATAAAACGTTTTCTCTCTATATTAAAAAAAAGTTAATCCTGCTGCTGTGGTGGCTGCAGCAGTAGGATTGAAAACTCGCTTTTTTCGCTCAATTCTTAGATGGTTTTCCGAGAAAGTATGGATCGGAAAATTACGAAATTAACTTGGTTTGTTCAAAATTGTTCAGGGAACAAGATGGAGAAGATTTTTTATTTTTAAAATTGGTTCATAAATAAATTTGATGTGATGAAAAGTATAATTTCACAATAGGGTACAAAGTTTTCACTGTGGAGGTGAAACGTTAGATCCTTCTAGCTGACCTAGGGGTGAAACTCGCTGTGACGTCATGATCAGGAAAGACGCTTGCAAAAGGAGTGTTTGTTTGTGAAGCAAACGAAATGGGAATGTGTAGCAATCACAAGGGATTGGTGAGTTGAATTATTTCAAATACTAGGGGACTGAGCCCCCTAGTATTTGAAATAATTCAGTTTAACGTATATAAGTATTTTGTACTAGTACTAGTAATTAAGTCCGATTGTTGAATAGGGCATAAAAAGT